>OZ037761.1:1798971-3119022 GCA_964035475.1 Salix caprea | reverse complement strand
CCCAAATTTATGTAATCTATTTTAGAGAGCAATTCTGGAGTCTAGCACAGCAGGGCTTGAGTAATGGAAAAGGACTTAAGATCTGCATACTAGATCTCGAATTCGAGTCAAGACATGTATCTCATGTAAGAGTCTGAGATAACTAGGGCTTTATTTGCTCATCTAAACTCACAAAATACATTTATGAGTAGAATTTTTCTCCAATAAAAACAAATAGCAATTCATTCACAAAAAAATGAATGATTTCAACAACCACCGCTACAATCTCATCATCAAAATTGTCATAGACACCACCTCCATTATTGTTCCATAGTCGTCACTAACTATCATTACTCCTCTTCTACACCACCACAAAAACATTGTCATTGGTGTCATTTTTCAGTTATTGTATTTAAAAATGATTGCAAGAAATCGTAAAACTTTTTACATGTTGAGTATTTTTTTAAAAAAAAATGTTACATATTGTATTCATAATCCCAAAAGGGAAGAGCAACTACAATGGGGCCGTTTTGAAAGAGACACCGGTCCATTGTCAAAAGCAGTCCGGACCAAATTGTTTCCGTGAGGAATGTTGTCTAACTGGAAATCTTGGCCCATGTTCCATAAAGACAAGGTCTAGGTATTTTAGGTTCGGTATGGTTTTGAACTAAAATAAACTTCTACACAAAAAAATATTATTTTTCAAGTTTTTGTACCAATCCGATCAAAAAAAATTAGTTCAAACCGACAAGAATTGATCTTTCAGTTTGTTTCGGTTTTTTCATTCCAAACCGGTTCAAACCGAGATTATTCCAATTTCTGGCTTTTTATTTTTATTGCTTCTCAATCTCGAGTTGCAGGTTCTGCTACTGGATACACGCCTGCAATGAGCCAATCTCTGTCTCCCACCACCAAATTATGGAGAGTGCTGCCTAATCTATTCCAGTAGCTCATTAGCAGTCCTAATCTATTCCAGAGGCAGAGAAAGCTTGTGCACGGAGGATTAGGAGAGTCGTCAGATCCACGATTTCTTTCTTGTTGTTCTGCCTTTTAGCATGGATTTTCCCACCACTGGATCCATTTGATTGTTAATCCGGCCGCGAGTTCTTGCTTGCTACGTCCGCAACAGCATCATCGCCACATTATTGTCCCTCGATGAGCTTGCCGGCCACCAAATAAATCTAGCTCAGGTAAATTTTGCAGGTCTCGCACCTCATTCAAGCAAAAAGAAGAAAAAGCACATGAAAAACATGTCATGTCTTTCAATTTTCAATTGCCAAGGACATCCCCTCCTCTATCTCATTCCCTTATGCATTACATAAACAATAGATCTTCCCAATACGACTATATACAAAAAGGGGTTAGGGGCAGCAAGTAAATGATTTAACAGTATCTTAATCTATCTCTGCAAGGATCTACACATTGGGCTGACTTGGTTTTGAAGACGTTGTATCATCAACTGTGATTGCATGATTATCTCCTTGATGTTCTCCTGCATGATTGTTTTCTTGATCTTCTCCTGCATGATCTTTTTCTGGAGGTGAGCTTGTGTTACCGCCGACAGGTTTCTCTCTGGGGCTCCTCGCAATAGCAATCAGCCCTTTCAACATTTCCAGCAACTCATCAGCTGCTCGGCTTAGCAACTGGCATAGATCCTGGCATGATTCATAGGCTAACTTCACAGATAAGCAGGTCCACAGGACAGAAATGATGCAGGCCAGAACCAGGGCAAGAGTCATTAGAAGCAGAGTTGTCGCAAGGGCGCTAGCAAATAGGCGAATATTGCCGACAAGTCTTTGGTGGACTGATTTCTGTGTCCGGAGTATAACCTCGGCAACTGATGCAGTGGCGTATATAAACAGAGCAACAAAAAATGCTGACATGACCCTCTTGTGGGTTTCGAATGGAGAAACTGGCATTGACTGGTATTTCACTTTGATTTGGTTGATTAACGTCTCCACGAGCACGGCAAAAATGGCATGCTGCACCACGATGCTGTCGTCATAACAAGATCAAAATTACTTAGACATGAGAATTGAAGACATCAAAATAAAGGGAAAAAGATATTTAATTTGAATCCCTATGAACTGGATGAAAAAAACAAAAGGGAAAAGGATTTAGAGTAACCTCTCTTCTTTGAAACCAAGATTATGCGGATGATTTTCTGCCATTTTCTGCAGCTTGTTTTTGCTAGAGAGATGCTGTCTTTGGAGTTTGAAACCAAGATAAGGCTTTTTATAATAGAAGAGGGAAAAGGCAATAGTGGACCCCACAAATGAGTGGGGCGGTCAACAGACGTCTTCCTTTTGTTTTAGACGTTTTGGCAATTTGTCAACGACGTTTTTTCAAAATGCGGTGTCCCGGAATTACTAGGAATTAATTAATCATAGCTTCTCGCTAAAAATATCAACTTCGTAGCTGAAGCGAGTTTAAAAGGAGAAAAAAAATCAGTCCATGCTCCGTGGACATTCCTCAGCCTCGAAAGTGGTTTGGTTACTGCCTCGTGGATTCGGTAAGATTTTCAAAGCCCAGGGCTTTGTGCTATCTAATAGCGATCGACACCTGGTGAGATTTTCAAAAAAAAATTGATACTATGAAATTGTCATTTTTTATTTATTTTTCGTACAGTAAGAGAACTGTTTTTATATTTTTCAGAGCAATTCAGACAATTGCATAACCTGCTATTCAATAAATTTATCTGGAGATTCATGCTAATTTTATATTGAATAATGAGCTGATTTGATTGTGAAGTGGTTTTTATAATATTATAAAATATAAAAACTAATTCAACCTAGTAGAATTGAATCGGAGTAAACATGATTTATTTTTTAGATTTACTCAATAAATAAATTTGATTTAAAGTTCGATCAAGCAAATAGTTGGACTGAGATTCTTGTACAAAGATTAGTGAATGAGTGGAAACTTCTACGATGTCAGTATACGCGGAAGAGTTTTTCTTTTCTTTTTAAAACAATTAAGAAAGAAAACGGGCGAGACGTCCTCGAGTTGAACAGTTGAATGGGCAAACAAACAAGATGAATGGAGGTGTAAGAGTGATTGAATCGACGGTTTAGAGATTGACACGTCGAATCCTGTAAGGTTTTAATCGTCCATGCAAACACGCAAACACGCGCTCTATCCTTTCGATTGAAGGATTGATAGTTTATTGTAGTTATATTAATCACTTCATTACCTGTAAATTAAACGAGAAGGGGTTTCATTGTAATCTTGTCACGTAATATTATTTACTGTGATAGTTTTTTTTATCTTTCATTTCTTTTTACTCAATTATTCTTAAAAAATATTTAACGAGAAGGAATCGTACAGCAGTAATTTAAAGAAAGCTATTGTTTTTCGTTAAAACCTTGTCTCATTGTACTATCTGGGCCCATGGTTCTCTAGTTTTTTTTCGGTTTGTGCAATACGCTGAATCCTTTGGAGGTCTGTCATGTCCCGTGCTGCACAATTAGTGGAAGCTTGTTAGAAATTAGATAGCTCTGTCAGCTCAAACTCGGAGAAATGGCATCAATACAGTTTCATTTCTCACCCTTTTAATAACGGTATTATTGTGGAAAAAATGGTATTAATTTATGATTGTTTGCATCAGAATAACCCTCTTTCCAGTAATTAATTTAAGTTTATGCAGAGATGCAAAAGGGTGTGTACAAGGATTCTTAAAGGGAAGCTTGCGGATGAATTATCCAAAAAAATGAGAGAGATATTTATTCGTACAAGGGTATGTACAAGGATTCTTAATTTATTCGTTATTTAATATCAAGGAACAAACTTGGAGTCATATCCGAAAGCAGAGCTTCCACCTTGGAATACAATTAATTGCTAATAACAATCTCCACAGGGTCTTCTGGTTGCTCCTCAATCGACATGCCATCCAATGAGATCGATGAAAACGTCATGATCCTTTGGTAGATCCACAGACATATGAATTGGACGATGATCCTTTGGTAGATCCACAGACATATGAATTGGACGGTGCTACGAGCAACCATGATAGGCAAAATAGCCCACACAGCAAAAACAAGAGGCCCTAGTCGGGCGGGGAGCAGGAACGATACCAATGAGATCGATGAAAACGATCCTGCGAGGAAGGCAACATGGCCTGAGAATCTCACGTACTTGGTGCACTTAAATTTCGTTGTGGCAGCAAGCGCAAAGCAGTAGACGAATGCTGCCAGCACAGATGCCCACATGCTTGGCAAACGTGTCTGAAATGGAGACTGGTTTGTGCCTTGGAATTTGATTTGAATGATACCAATTAGGAAGGGAACGAGAAGGACAAATACAGCGTTGCATGAGATAATAAACCCCTGCAAACTGCAAAACAGAGTAACCTCGTCGTCAAAATGGTTTACAATCTCAAGTCACCATATGAAGCGATAAAAGATTATTAGAGGCGTAGATAACCTTTCGTCACTGCGACTAAGATTAGAACCACAGTGACAGCCGAAGTGTTGCTTGCCTTGTCCTCTGCTTTTAAGAGTTCTTCGGGAGGATTTGCCAATTCTTCCAACTGGATAGCCAGAGTACCGCTGTTTCCTCATCCCAAATCGAGGGCTATGCTGGTGCATGACTCGAGTGAAGAGGGCGTCCTCTGACCGGCTTGTGTTTTTCTTGAGTGAAGCTTCAACACTGAAAAAAAGAAAATTGGAGTGAAGGAAGCATTAATACAAGAAAGAGAGAGTGATGGACTTCAAAAAAAAAAAGAAATGCAATTTAGACTAGCCTTTCTTTCTCGAATGCAGGATTTGGCCTCTGGTTCTCAGCCATTCTGCTCTGTTTTATCTCTCTGCACAGATAATGAATGCTCAAATGGATGTCTAAGTATTTATATGGAGAGAGGGGGGGGTTCAGGCTGACATCTTCTGTGTGCTTTTCATTTGTGGAACTTTGTCTGTGCCCTTTCTTCGAAGCTTGGATAACTAAAAAAATACCGGGAAGTCAAAATACGTCCCAAGACGCGATCCCTGCGTCTCACTTAAAAAGCCAGTTTTGCTTGCCTTGTGCTTTGCGGGAGGATTTGGCAAGTCTTCCACCTGGACAGCCAGAGTCCCGCTTTTAAAAAAAAAAAAATTATTTTTGAGATTAATATATAAAAAAAAATTAATTTTTTTTTTGAAACCAGCACATTAAAATAATTCTAAAATATAATAAAATAATATTTTTCAACCTATATATATATATAATAATTTACCATTAAGGTCTATTTGATAGTAATTGTTTTTCAAAGTATTTTTTTGTTTAAAGTACATTTAAAATAATATTTTTATATTTTAAAAGAAATATTTTTTGACACAAGTATATCAAAATTATCTAAAAACTTTAAAAAATATTGAAATTTTTTTTTAAATACTTTTGAAGTGTTGTGAAAAACAACCCTACGAGTAAATTAATTTGATTGCTAAAATAGCAACACTCTACGGTGCTTTCCTCACCACGAGTAGATCATTTGAGAAGAACTCATATCTTATGTCACAACTTGGTATCAACTTGATGGGTTGCTTATTGGTGACTAGCTCAATGATTAAGGAGGATCAATGAGTATGTACTGGGGTTATAATTGAGGATGAAAATGAAGATATTTTTGGTTTTTTTAATGGTGTTTGAACAATAAGATATCATAATAAATTTAATTAAGTTGTGGTTTTTTAATTTTTAATAATGGTATTAATTTATGATTGTTTGCATCAGAATAACCCTCCTTCCAGTAATTAATTTAAGTTTATGCATAGCTGCAAAGGGGTATGAACAAGGATTCTTAAAGGGAACATTAATACAAGTAACCTCGTCGTCAAAATGTCACCTTATGAAGCGATAAAAGAGAGATTGGAGTGAAGGAAGCATTAATACAAGAAAGAAGTGATGGACTTCAAAATGTTACCTTTCGTTGGCGGAACTTTGTGTGGGCCCTTTCCTCGAAGCTTGAATAACCAATAAAATATAAGGAAGTCAAAATACGTTTTTTGACTTTTTACCAAAACGCAGTACGCCGATTTTAAAATTTTGGTTTAATTACTGCCACGTGGATCCAATTTAGATTTTCAAAGCCCAGGGCTCTGTGCTTTCTAGAAGCGATCGAAACCTTGTGAAGGAATGGGCCACATATTAGCAGCTAGTTGCTCCTCCCCATTTTGCATAACGCCTCCACAAAATGTCTTGGGCTCTGGAAGCCCATCATGAATACAGGTGATTAACAAGATTAATTAAAAAAAAGGAAGAGAAAGGTTGTGCTGGGAGGTGATTAATAAAATTAATTCAAATACTGTTTGAGGCAGTTATATACAGTAAAGAAAAAAAAACGAAGGTGAATTGGTTATTGGCAATCACCATTGTCCTCGGTTTTAATGATGCGCTTGACCTGGACATAAAAAAAAATCATTATGATATTTAGTTTCTCATCACATGAATTGTTTCTTAGATTATTTTTAATAATTTTATTTATTAAAATTTATTTTTATTTAATGAAATAATAGTAAGAATAAACACACTTAAAATTGATTAAGTATAATTGAAGGGAAAATTCTTATTAGAAATACTATTTAGAAATAAATATTTTTTTATTTTTAAAAATAAATTTTATTTATATAAAACATATATATACACGAATTAAAAAAAAAATATGTATAAAATATTCAAAAATAAACCGCTATTTAAAAACAAATAAAAGTTTACACTTTTATATATATAGAAAAACTGGAGTTATCCAATTGACTTATTATTCAAATGGTTATATAAAAACTCAATTTGTCATTCTTATAAAAAGATATCATTTTTATTTTTATTTTTCAAAAAACTATTTCATTAGGTTAATAGCATTCAATTTATAACTTGAGTCTTAAAACTTTGAATAAAAAGAAAAAATAATGGATTTATTTAAAATAAAACATTGACATAAAACACACGCGCATATATATATATATATATATATATATATATATATATATATATATATATATATAAAAAGAGGGAGGGCTTAGCATACAAATATAAATAAATAGTGAAATAGCACGGGATGAAAAAGTTTTGATATAACAAAATAAAATTAAGTAGTTCCCTTCCCTTAAATTCTCAGGTTTACTTAGCTACTTTAAAAAATAAAGAGGAAAAGAAGTTGGTGACAGGGGTGGACCGTGGAGGACAAAAAAAACGTGTTTTGTATTTTGATATATAGGGGTAGGGGTAAAAACGACAGAAAACACTGGGGACGTCCTCATGGATATAAACTAGGAAGCGCCCGGACGTATTTTATAGTCAAAGACGAATACTTTTCCACCTCATATCACCATGTTTCCAAATCCATGCTCGGTAGGCATTATCCACGCATGAGAGAAAGGGGGGGATCGGTTCAAGGCATCGATGGTTTGGTGAGTGCCACGTGGATCCAATTAGATTTTCAAAGACCAGGGTTCTGTGCTGTAAATCCTC
Organism: Salix caprea; assembly: GCA_964035475.1. NCBI lineage: Eukaryota > Viridiplantae > Streptophyta > Magnoliopsida > Malpighiales > Salicaceae > Salix > Salix caprea. The sequence continues at coordinate 3,111,603 of OZ037761.1, read as the reverse complement.
TACTTGTTGGAGACTGGGCCAAATATTAGCAGCAAACTAGTTTGATTTGGATGGGTTAGGTTTAGCAAAAATAGAAGTTAGAATAATATTTTTAAACATTAAATACATACAAAATATAACTTTGTTTCAAAATAGTTAAATTAACAGGTAAGAAAATAAATGATGAGATATAGTAATCGTAATATAAATTGAAAACCTATTTTAAAAATACATAAATTATCATTGTTTTTTTAGGCAAAAAGGCAAGTTTAGAAAGAAAAAAAAAATAAGACAGTGAAAGTCTGAAAGATACCAAGTCGGGCATCACATGCCCTTATTTTTTTAAAAAAAAAAAGTTAATGAAATCCATCCTATTTGTTTTTTATTTTTTTTTAAAAATAGTTTGTTTTTTTCGTTATAAATTCTAGCTATTGCGGTGATTAGCAAATTGAGGTTCATATTTTTTTATCTAGAAACTTATTTTTCTACTGATTTTTAATCTAAAATACCTAGAAAAATACTTTAATAAAAGCACCAATAACCTTAAACAACCTAAAAAACAGCAAAATCCTGAAATCGGTCTAAAACTTAATGTCTATTTTATTTCTCTATCACTGGACTCTCACAAGATCTCTATATCCTCTCCCCGGACCATAAAGTAGAGTATAGTAAAAATAATTTTTTATATCTAAAATTGACTGTAAGAAAATGTAAGTGACCGTATAAGTATATATTTGAAAAGTAAGAGGACTAAATTAATTTTTTAATGAAATCTTTGACCCCTCCACCTTTTTTGGTGTCTTTTCTACAACAGTCCTCCATTTGTCAATATTATCCTTGGTCAATAAGTGTCCATTTAATCTCTCAAAATTGAATAATATGATTATTATAAATGATAACGAGTTAAATTTTTTAATAAATAGATATTACATGTTGAGTACAAGTGATTTTTTTTAAAAACATTCTCAATCTCATCCAAATTGAATAACCTAAAATATAACTAATCACCTTCGTACTTACAATTAACTCTCATTTTTTAATCTCTTTCCCTTCCATCATCTCCTCTAAACTAAATGTTATTAACTAATTATTATTTGCTTTTATATTTTCCCCATTTAATCGATGCTACTTTACAACCAAATATATTCTATATAAATTTATAATTATATATTAAAACCCGATCAATGAACACCACAACTAATAATCTAAATTGGACTTTTACTTTAGGTGGTGTCTCTTTTATATTCTCTTAATAATATTTTTTTTGGTTTGCATTATAGATCAAGCCCATTCAAAGTTTAACAAAATCAAAATGAGAGCCCCTTCCACAGAATTTACGGGACGTTGAGGGTGAGAAAACAGAGAAAGTAAAGAAAACCCCGGAGAGGACAAGAATCCATCTGCTAGATGGGCAGCAATACATCAGGGGAGGAATGCTTTGAATCGGTGATCTAAGCACAAACTTCATCATATTAAGCCCTCAATTAGCCCCTCAATGAACTTGCTGACCGCCAATCTCAGATAACTTTGCAAATCTCGTACCTCATACAAACAAAAATGTAAGAATTCGAAATGTGATTAATTTCTATATATTCAGTGTATTTATTCTCTTACAATTGAGACACAATTTATAGACAAATTCCTAGATTAAAATAGCTAGAATAAAGGTTATTTTTCTTGTTACTTGACACAATACCTATAACAGATAATTAACGGCCATAATTTAAAAAAAAGAATCACTATCCTAAACACTGGCTTGGCTTGGCTTGGCTTCTCTCTGAGATATTCAGGTTATTCGAGTACATTCATCAATAAATACAATAAAATGACGAGCATTAGAAAATGACGGATTTTTGCAGGGCCCCAAACATCCGAGTGGATGACTGCGAAAGGTTCTAAACTTTTATGCAGACTTGGTAAATAGGGAATACGGTGGCTTTTGGCCAGTTCATATATTTTACAATGAAAATCCAAATTGCTTAAACCTGAAAATAACTGTGGTTGGAGCTTCTTGAGATACCCAAAAGAGAGATGTCCTAGCCTGTGATGCCACAACCATACAAGAGTGTGAGCTTGATCCGTACTTCTGGTCTGATGCGTATGACCCAGCTTTAACCCTCCTTGTTTCGTTAATTCTAAATAATATAGGTTGCCCCGTCTAACACCTTAACCAAGAATCTTCCGGGTTAGAATGTCCTAAAAAACACAAAACAGAGGCCAAAATGTTACCATGCACTCAAGGGTAGTTGTAATTTGACTAACCAACAGGAGATTTTCCGCAAGAGATGAAACAATAAGGACAGTGTCTAGTGTAATAATGTTAATTAAAATGATAGATCCTTCCCCCGTAACAGAAGATGTACCACCGTTAGCAGTGCATATAGCTGGCCATGAGGAGGGTTTATGAAAGATTAAATTATCGAAATTACTAGTCATGTGATTAGATGCACCTGTATCAATAATCTAAGTACTATTTTTTATAATAACAGAGTTTACAAAAGTTTTACAAATTTTGCCGAGATGAACGACATACACCATAGGTTATACCTGTTCAGTTCTCGTAAAATTTACCATATCTGTGCTAATATTTTCTTGGGTTTTTTCTTAAAATCCCAACAGTCAATCAGGTAACCAATAATTTTTTAGCATTTTTGTTTCAAATGACCTGCTTCACCGCAATAGAAACATACCAGCCCACCCGGATTTTTATAACCCGAATTAATCACCTGCCTCCATTTTTCATTTTCGTGACCCATATGTCTCACACCTCCATTTCTCTCGGTCTCAACTCTCATCGTCAGCTCCTTAACCTCCCTTTTCAATACTCCAATCTCATTCTCCTTCTCGTTCTTCTCTCTCACCAAGACATCAACAAAGCCACCCATTTCAGCCATCTGCGCCTCAATAAAGACATAAAACAAACCATTTTTGATATCCAAACTTACTTTTCCATCACTGATTTTACCGAACTCAGTCTCCAACTTACTCTTTTCGTTACTAGACAGAGCCAACTCAGTCCCCAACGCCTTCTTAGCTTTCATCAGAGACTCAACTTGTTCTCGGCGTTTTTTCGCTTCCTTGACAAGCATATCATTGAGAGTTTTCAAAGATTGAAACTTGTTATCAGGGTTTTCCATGAAGGGTGGTTGTTGATTCTCGGTGGTGAAGTTTTGATTTTGATCTTCTGAATTATCTTGCTTGGGGTCTTGGGTTCTCATCTGGGTTTCTGGGGAAAGTATGGGTTAACTGGGGTTCGTGATGATGGGTTTCTGAGAGAGAGAAAATTGTTCAAGGAGAAATACGAGAGAGAGAAAAAATTGACTTATCAATTGGGTCTGTTCCCGGAGCTAGATGGAGCTGGGTTTGTTGCCGGAGATGACGAAGAAGCACGATGAACAGACTCGCCGCAGATGAACAAGAAAAACTGGGTTTTTGAACAAACAGTTACTGTAGCAATCAAATTCTGGGAATAAACAGTAGCTTCTTTTTTTACGAACAGGTACTGTAGAGATCGATTTCTGGGATTAATTTCGAGATGAACAAATATGGTTCAAAAAAACAATTCTGAGAATGAACAAATACGGTTCAAAAAAAAAATTCGAGATTCGCTCTGATACCATGTAAGAATTCGAAATGTGATTAATTTCTGTATATTCAATGTATTTCTTCTCTTACAATTGAGACAATTTATAGACAAATTCCTAGACTAAAATAGCTAGAATAAAGGTTACTTTTCTTGTTACTTTACACAGTACCTATAACAGGTAATTAACGGCCATATTTAACAAAAAAGAATCACTATCCTAAACACTGGGCTGGCTTGGCTTCTCTCTGGGGCTCCTCGCAATTGCAATTAGCTTCCCCAACATGTCCAGTACCTCATCAGTTGCTTGGCTTAGCACCTGGCACAGATCCTGGCATGATTCGTATGCTAATTTCACAAATAAACAGGACCACAAGACGGAAATGATGCAGGCCAAAATCAGGGCAAGAGTCATTAGAAGCAGAATTGTAGCAAGGGCGCTAGCAAAGAGGCGGACATTGCCGACAAGTCTCTGGTGGACTGATTTCTTCGTCCGGAGTGTAACCTCGGCAACTGATGCGGTGGCGTATATAAAAAGAGCAGCAAAAAATGCTGACATGACCCTCCTGTGGGTTTCAAATGGAGAAACTGGCATTGACTGGTATTTCGTTTGGATCTGGTTGTTTAAAATGTCCATGAGCAGGGCAAAAACGGCATGCTGCACCACGATGCTGTCATCATAACAAGATTAAAATTACTTAGACACGAGGATTGAAGACAGGGAAATAAAGGGAAAAAAGAAATTTAATTTGAATCCCGATGAACTTGATGAAAAAAAATTAAAGGCGAAGGGATTAAGAGTAACCTCTCTCCTTTGAAACCAAGATTATGCTGATGGTTTTCTGCCATTTTCTGCAGCTTTTTTTTGCTAGAGAGATGCTGTCTTTGGAGTTTGGATCGAGGTAGCTCTGGAGAAACAGGTCAAGTGCCGTTCCTTCATTTATAGACGGGGAAAGAGGCTGAAGTCTTGAATCATAGCTGACCCCACAAATGGGTGGGGTCGTCAAGACGGCTTTCGTTTTGTCAATTTTCCAAAGACGTATTTGAAACTTTCCGCACGAATCCTAAAATAAAATATAAAGTATAAAAACATGAAAATAGTTAAATTACTTAAGTTTTCTATACACTGTTTCTGGTTTTCTGGAAAAAAATCAATATTTTTTCAAGACTTAACTAGTTTATATTTTAAAAATAAAATATGTTCATTTAAGAAACATTGAAACTTTCTTCATTTATAATAGAAAATAGAAAAACATTATAGATTAATTAAATATTACAAGTTTATATGCTTTTCAAGAAACTAGTGTGTGAAATTAAAGACAGTTAATAGATTTATGCTAATAGCACGACTAGTGGATGTTTTCAAAAAAAATTGTTAATAACCATTTAACGTTCTTAATCAATCCTGGTATTTATTTATTTATTGGAATTTATTGCAAATATTTAATAATATAAAAATGCAGATCAGCGCTTATTGGGTATTTTCAGTGAATATATTTTTTATATTTTTTTCTTGACACGAATCAAAAATAAATAAAATTTCATAAATACACTCATCCAATCCTTCATGGATATGTACTGAAGAGGGAACCTCTGTTCCATTTATTATTAAGCAGCACAAAAGAGCGAAAATGATTGCGAATGAGTGGAAACTTCTAGATTGGCAGTAGACGCGGAAGAGGGTTTTTCTTTTCTTTTTTAAAACAGTTAAGAAAGCAAACGGGCGAGACGTCCTCGAGCTGAACAGTTAATGGGCAAACAAACAAAATGAATGGAGGTGTAAGAGTGATTGAATCGACGGTTTAGAGATTGACACGTCGAATCCTGTAAGGTTTTAATCGTCCATTCAAACACGCGCTCTATCCTTTCGATTGATGGATTGGTAGTTTATTATTGTAGTTATTTTAATCACTTCATTACCTGTAAATTAAACGAGAAGGAGTTTCATTTCATTGTAATCTTCTCACGTAATATTATTTACTGTAATAGTTTATTTATTTATTTTTCATTTCTCTTTACTCAATTATTTCTTACAAATATTTTATTTGTTTTGTATAGGTCATTCTATTTTCAAGACATAAATTGCAGTTTCAGTGGGTTATTTGGTCAACACAGGTATTTTTAATTATTTTTCTTTCTCAAAATTGATTAAGATTTAGACTTTATAATTTCTTTTGTTTATTTTTTATCAAGTTATTATAACCTTATCACTTGTGAATATTGTTAACCTGGGTTGACTCGGTTTTTTTTTAAACCTGAGTTTGGTCGGTAAACACAATTATCTCGATTCTTTCCTTTTTTTTAATTGATTTCCACCCCCATTTTCATCGATTATATTGTATTTGTTCAAGAATTGCAAGGCTTCATGATTTATTTTGGTTTGATTTCTTATTAAATTATGTCAACTTCATGACTCAATAATAATACATATTTGGGTGACTTTACTTATTTTTTGTCATTTTTTTAAATTTGTTTTTCTATAAACTTCATTGTTCAAAGTTGGGTATGCATTTTTAATTGAGAATTAAGATTTATAATTTGATTTGTTTTCTACGTAGTTATCTCACTTTTATGATTAGGATCATGTATTTGATAGGTTAACTCATTTAAATTATATAGTTTTTTTCTTTTTATGGAATTATTTTTGTATTGTGATCTAGATCATGAATTTAGCATATTGACCTAAATTGTTCTTTTAATTGATTTTTTTTTAATCTCATTCTTCAACATTGGACTACTTGATGAGTGAACTTCATTATTTATTTCAATTTTTTTCCATGGTGTTATCTCAATTTTATTATCCGGATCACGGTGTAAAAATTGTTGTATTTTACAAAAATCAGAGTCAAATCATGTTTTATTATTTTTTAACTAAAAAAACATGTCAAAATATCTATAGATATATTTTTTTGTAAAGAAACAAAAATACATTCGACAAAACATGAGATAAATAACTAGTACACACACCACGTGATGGCTCAAGTGTCTCTCTTTATACAACCCGGAACAAAGCCTGACAAATCAAAAGCCAAACTCGAAATATTTGCTGTATGCCCACGGCCACGACCGTACAGGTCACATTAAATTAGTTTAATGTCATGGTTTAATGGTTAGGCGCACGGGTCTTTCTAGGCCAATATGCTTGGGCGTTTTAATAGGCCCAGTCTAGCCGGGGCAAGAATGAGTTTTTTGTTTTTTGTTTTTTTTATTATTTAGTATCAGATTGATTATAGAATATATTTTTTCTTATATTTTTTTTATCATATTATAAAATAAAAAATAGGTGTACTGAGATTTTTCAAGTCTAAATAGATGTTCAAAGATTAATAACAATATTATTTTTTATATATAATCTAGATATTATTTTGTAAAATTTTGTTTACATTCCGAAAAAATTAGTGTCAACCCACAACAAAAGGTCATGCTATAAACCGTGCAGGGTCAAGAGTATTTTAACTTGATTGGCTAACTGTATTTAGCCCCTGACCAAACTTGAAGACCAACATTTTTGCTAGCGTGTTGACCATAACTGGAGATAAAAAAAACTCTTCCAGTCCTCTTTAATAATAAAAATTATTTCATTTTATATTTTTACATGGCAGGTAAATTCCTCATAATCAACCTCTTCTCAGGTACTCCTCTTCAAACATACAAGGATTTAAAAAAAAAAGAAAAAACATGGAGGGTGGGGGAGGAGAACAGCCAGAAATAGTCACAAACAAGATTTTTCCTATGCCAATTACTCCATCTCAGGACATGTAGTATTGATCTAGACATTTGACTGATCTGGTTCTGCATTACGGCCTCTCACACTCTTCAACATGTCAAGCAACTTACTAGTTGACTGGTTTAGAATGCTGTACAGCTCTAGGCTGGATTCATAAGCGATTCCCAGAAATAAACAGGCCCATACGGCGGAAATAACGCACCCCAAAATCGGAGCAAGAATTGATAGAAGAAGTATTGCAGCAAGGGCACTCGCAAAGAGTCGCAGATTGCCAACTAGTGTGCTGTAAGGTGATTCTCGAGCTCGGAGCATAACTTCGGCCACCGATGCCGTTGCATATACAAAAAGAGCAAGAAGGAAGGCTGACATGGTAACGTCGTGGCTGTCAAACGGAGAGGCTTTTATCGATTGATACTTCACTTGGATTTGATTGTTTAGCGTCCCAACCAAGAGGGCAAATATTCCATGCTGCATAATTATGCTGTCATCACAATAGAAATTAAAATAGCCAAGTAAGCAAAAACTGAGGACAATTTACAAGAAAAAGAAAGCAAGCATTAATACAAGAAAGAGAAAGTGATGGACTTCAAAAAAGAAAAGAAATGTAATTTAGACTAACCTTTCTTTCTCGAATGCAGGATTTGGCCTCTGGTTCTCAGCCATTCTGCTCTGCTTTATTTCTCTGCACAGATAATGAATGATCAAATGGATGTCTGAGTGTTTGTGCTGAATTTGCTGGTGGAGATGGAGCTTTATTTATATGTTGAGGAGGGGGAATTTCAGGCTGACATTTTCTGTGTGTTTTCATTGGTGGAACTTCGTGTGGGCCCTTTCTTCGAAGCATGGAAAACTAATAAAATACCGGGAAGTCAAAATTCGTCTTCGATTTTGTACCAGGACGCAAATTCAGATCCCTGTGTCTCACTGGACGATCCAACCCAGTCCCTGAAATAAGAAGACTTGCAATCATGCATAAACAATTAGCAGGCCAGTCAAAGTCTTCAACTTTTGCAATTGAAGGCTTCCTTTTTCAAGAAAAACAAAATTACTTTCTACTCTGCTTGCGATCAAAACCATACAATTATACGATTTTAATGAAGATTTCTCGTCATTTTTCTATCATGTACACACACATATAAACATCGTTTCTCCTTCTTTCTCCTTTCCGTTTTTTCCTTCGTTTCTCAATGCAATAAGCTCACAATCTCAATTCCTAAAAGATTTTATAATATATTTTAAACTCTGTCATTTATACTTTTTATTACAAAATACTTTATAATAAGTTGTACAGAGTAACTTTTTTTAATATTATGTGTTTTGCCTAACATTCTTTTAGATTTTTTTAAAATCAAAGACTTGTTATCATCCAGATTTATTCTTGTTAATTGTTATAATTATTAAAAAAATCCAAGACTTATCATAATGAGTTTTAAGTTTAATAGTTTTTAAAATATATGATTTAAAAACATAAATAATATTTTTCTCTATTTTACTATCATAGTTTGATTTTAATAGAATCAAGATTCACAAATAATGATAATATAAAAAATATTACAGCTATCAACTATTTTACAAGTAGAGAGATGTGATATTAAAGAAAAATATTATTAAAGATTATTTTAATAAGGATAAAAATTCCATGATGCACAGAGACGCTGTCACCATTAACAAAATTAAAATGCTTCCGTAAGGTAATTTTACAAAACAGTCTGTATATTTTTTGCTCTGTTGTTGAGGAAGTTAATTGAAAAGAAAACGAAATCAGTACGACATTGATTAATAATTAAGTAAAAGAAAAGAAAAACGAAGAACAGAGCAAAGAGACTTTACATTAGACTCTGGTTTAACAAGTATTATGTTCATTGTTTCCAGACAATCTCCATTCTTCAAATCAGGTTTGGTATTCTTTCTTATTTATCTTTCAGCTCCATGGTTTAAGTTCTCAAGTGAGAATTAGTTATTTTGGTGGGTTTTGATGGCCATGAAAGTTCTGTTCATGAGTGTAGAAACTTTGAATGTATATTTTTCAGTAGTAATTCTTTGTTACAGTAGGGATTTATATCGGAAATATACAATAACAATTTAACTTAATTACTAACACTAGCTATTCTGTTACAGAAAACAACAAGTACAGAAAACAGCAAACTAATTCTCTGTAACATAAAATAGCAATAGGAATCCAGGAAATCCACAGAACAGATGATAAACTACCCCCAAGCTGGGATAAGAAGCACCAGAAGGAAAACTGTAGCGAAGGCACCGGCAAAGAGGCGGGTGTTGCCGACAAGCCTCAGGTACACTGATTCCTGGATCCGCGGTGTAACCTCAGCCACCGAAGCCGTGGCGTATAGAAACAGAGCGACCAAGAATGCTGACGTGACCATCTTGTGGGTATCGTATGGAGAAGAAGGCGTTGATTGGTATTTCACCTGGATTTGTTTGTTCATTGTACCCACGAGCAGAAAGAAAACCCCATGACGCGCAACGATGCTGTCACCATTAACAAAATTAAAATTGGTTCAGCAAGGTCATTTTACAGAGCAGTGTGTGTATTTTTTGTTGAGGCAGTTAATTTATAAGAAAAGGAAATTAGTGCGAACTTGATTAAATAATCAAGTAAAAGAAAAGAAAAACGAAGAACAGAGCTCTTACACTAGACTCTGGTTATCCATTTTCTTCCGCTTTCTTTTTCCACGAAGAAGTTGTCTTGGAGGTCGAGTAAATCCCCAGATGGACGAAGATGGGGAGGTGGGAGAGTCGAGTGAGGTCCGAGAGAGAGCGAGAGTTAGAGAGAAGGGAAAAAGAAGATAGAGGGCGAGGGAGAGAGAATCCAGATGGACGAAGAGGGAGGGCTGACGAGGGCTCTTTTTATAGAGTGGAGTGGGGTCCTCGAGACGGCGTCGTTTTTCTAAAGACGTTTATTGGAAACCCGACGTCCTGACGTTTAAATAAGCTAGGCGTATCCCTCAAATATTAACTTGCATAAAAAAAAGGGCTCTCATCACCAAACCTGACAGGACTACAGGAATGATTATAAATTTCACAATTCACAGTGGTTATGATTTAAATTTTAGAGTCAAAGATGTGTTCTTTTTAGTTAAAAATCTCTATTTTTCTCTATGCATTTCCATTTTTGTATGACAAAACCAATAAAGTTTCTATCAAGCAATATTGTTTTTTGAATAAAAAATTAAGTGTCGAAATAAATTTCCCCTATCTCTGCTCTTCGTTATTCATTTATTTCCTTTTATTTTTATTAGAAGTCTAGTTTTCTATATATTGATTTATTGTGATCTCTTAACCAATTTTCAACAAGGAGATAAAAAATAATATTTCGATTATTTAATGCGATTTATATAAAAATATCAAGTAGTACAATACAGAAAATTGAAAATGATAAAATATATATTTCATTCTCCTTGATTATTTATGCCATTTGATTTTTAAAAAAAATTGCCGATCATGTCCTCCAATCCGTGGAGGGGGGAGGAACGCGGGGGACGTCTCGGGCGTGTTGCACTATGTAAGAAGACGCTCTGCCACTTGGAGATTTCTTATTATAAATTCAAATAGTGTTTGACACAGTTATATACAGTAAAGAAAGAAAAAACGAAGGTGAATGTGTGATTGGCAATTACCATTGTACTCCGTTTTAATTATGCGCTTGGCCTAGACATAAAAAAAAAAAAATGGTATTTAACTTCTCGTGACGTGAATTATTTATTAGATTATGTTTAAAAAAATTATTTATTAAAAATACTTTTTATGTCTCGTGACTGAAATAATTCTCAAAAACAACAAAATAGTGTGGAATATAGAGACGTATTTTCCTCACAAGTTTTTTCATGATTATCAACAGGTAAAGGGGTGTGTTGGTAATTAATCAATGATTTTTTTTTAAATACTGTAGGTGCATCGTTAGGATGTGCCTGCAGTGTTCACGCGCACGCGCCGATCGGGCGATTAACATAAAATCTTTCATTTTTTTTCATTATTAACACAATAATAATAATAATAATAATTTAATTGTTTTTCTTGCTTACTCTTTTGTTAATGTTTTTCAGGTTTTTTTCTTGGGATAATTTGATAATTTTTATTGTTTTGACAATAATAACAATGATAATTTTTATTTTATTTTATTTTTTTGATTGATGTTTTGTTAAAGTTTTTAGGATTTTTTTAGTCTTTCATTTATTTATTTTTTCTTTCATAGTAGTAGTAATAATAATAATATTTTAATTGTTTTTCTTTCTTACTATTTTGTTAATGTTTTTTAGTTTTTGTTTATCGGGATAATTTGATAATTTTTATTGTTTTGATAGTAATAACAACGATAATTTTAGATGTTACGACTCCGATGTTGTTATTGTTATAATAGAGTGTGTTGATCTACTTCATTATATTAAAGTTTACATATATAAATTTTACATTTTAATTTTGATTCAGCAAATCTTATAAGAATTGTTTGTTCAGCCCGTAATGTAGGGCGAACAATTTTTTTAATTTTCAAGTTAAATGATTTTTTTTCAACTAATAATTTTTATTTTTGTTTTATCATCTATTATATTTTTTTTATTTGCTCTTTTATTAAAGTTTTTATGTTTTTTTAGACTTTGATTTAATTTTTCTTTTTTCATTATTAACGCACTATTAATATTAATATTAATAATAATAATAATTTTATTTTTTGTTCTTATTTTCTTTTTTGTTAATTTTTTTTTGTATTTTTTTCTCAGGGTAATTTACTAATTTTTATTATTTTGGTAGTGATAGTGATGATAATTTTAGATGTCAAGACTTCAATGTTACTGTTGTTATAATAAGGTATGCTCATTTGTTTCATTATATCAAACTTTACATGTATAAATATTCTATATTAATCTCAACAGATATAAAAATTATTTACTTGACCTGCGACGTAGTGCAAATTGACAACATCACAAAGGTTGATTTAAATGTTGGGAAAAAAACTATGTTTTTCCATATTTTTGTGTTGAAAAACTTTCGAGGCAATTACCTATTTTTGTCTCTTTGATGTTAAAGCTTCGATATTGTTATTGTTGTAGTGTGTATTGATGTGTTGTATCATATCAAACTTTGCATGTGTAGATATTATATTTTATTTTTAAATTAGTAAAATCTATAAATTGCTTCAAATCCAACAATTATAAAAATTATATGTTGACCGCAACGTAGTGCGGGCAATCTAACTAGTATATTAACCAAACAATAAACGACGTACCAATTTTATTGCACACACAGACTCAGTTAACTATTCATTGCGACAATATAGTTACCATTTTGCCTCCAGGTCTGAAAAATTTTAACCCCTTACACCGGGGGTATTTTAAAATTTTCCAGAAGACACAAATGATATTTCCGAATTTATCGCACAATAAAACAACGAAAATAGCTCTCATAAACGACAAAATAAGGCAAACCGAACCGGGGGTACTTTAACAATTTTCAGGAGACATGGACGGTATTTCTGAATTTGTTGCACAGTGAAACGACGCTTCTAGCCCTCCTAAACGACAAGATATGGCCGCCGGACCCGGGGGTATTTATGCATTTTCCACGTTGGTTTTTCCGTAGTTTTTTCCACAAAAAATGCTGACATGACCCTCCTGTGGGTTTCAAATGGTGAAACTTGCAATGACTGGTATTTCGCTTGGATCTGGTTGTTTAAAATGTCCACGAGCAGGGCAAAAACGGCATGCTGCACCACGATGCTGTCATCATAACAAGATCAAAATTACTTAGACATGAGAATTGAAGACATCAAAATAAAGGGAAAAAGATATTTAATTTGAATCCCCATGAACTGGATGAAAAAAATTAAAGGCGAAGGGATTAAGAGTAACCTCTCTTCTTTGAAACCAAGATTATGCGGATGATTTTCTGCCATTTTCTGCAGCTTGTTTTTGCTAGAGAGATGCTGTGTTTGGAGTTTGAAACCAAGATAAGGCTTTTTATTTATAGAAGAGGGAAAAGGCCATAGTGGACCCCACAAATGAGTGGGGCGGTCAAGAGACGTCTTTCCTTTTGTTTTAGACGTTTTGGCAATTTTGTCAAAGACGTCTTGGCAAAATTCGCCGTCCCGGAATTACTAGAAATTAATTAATCATAGCTCCGTGGACATTCCTCAGTCTCGAAATTGGTTTGGTCACTGCCTCGTGAATTCGGTAAGATTTTCAAAGCCCAGGGCTCTGTGCTGTCTAATAGCGATCGAAACCTGGTGAGATAATGAGCCCAATATTAGCCCAGATGTCTTGGTCCCTGGAAGCCCATCATGAATAAGATAAAATAAAAACCTTGCAATTATTCATCATACCTTTTTTTTTACACAAAATGGGTATGTATATGCTGACCACGGGATAACCAGGTTTTCTAACAGAGCATTGCATAAATAATAAGCCAATTCATTAAGGCCCCGTTTGTTTGCTGGAAAGTGGTTTCTTTTTGGAAAGTGAATTCCTGGAAAGTGAATTTCTGGAAAGTAAATTCCTGAAAAGTGAATTTATGGAAAGTGAATTTCTGGAAAGTGAATTCCGATGTTTGACAGTGTTATGGAAAATGAACTGGAAAACACTTTCCAGTGTTTGTTTGTGTTATGGAAAAGGAACTGCAAAAAAAATTATTAATAAATTAATTTTTTTTTCAAGTTTATCTAATATATATAAAATATTTAATCACTTAAAATAAAGAAATGAAATCTAAAAAGTATAATGATGAATTTTTTTATTATATCCTATATTCATACATAGTTTATTTTATAAAATATAACAATATATGTCATATCATATTATAGAGAAATAAGCTTGTGAAATATTTTTTAAGTAAAACTTATTAATATATATTTTTTTCAATTTTAAAAGCTTAAAATAAGTTTTTTTTTAATTTTAAATCAAAATCTCAATGCAACATTTTAATTTAGGGTGATTAAAAAAATATATAATTTTTAAGATTTAAATTATTAGTTTTTGTGTTTTTTAATTGTTAATATCAAAATTATTTTTTTTTTTTATAAAAAATAATACTTTAACATGTTTCTATTTTTTTTTAAAAAAAAAACAATAACTATTACCGGTCCAACAATTTAGTCAACCATACAAAAACCAAAAACCAAACTTTAAGGAAAGTGTATTCCGGTGCTTAAAAGAGGAAAACACTTTCCTTTTGTCAAGGGTTGTGTTTTCCTTGGCTGGAAACAACTTTCCTGTGTTTGGTAAACACAGCAAACAAACAAGGTATAAAAATAATACATATGATATTTTCTCTGAGATTACTTTTTTTCAAGTATAGATCAAGCCCATGGTGCATAAAGACAAGGTCTGGACATTTTAGGATATGCTAAAGAGGGAACCTTTGTTTAGTGCTTTTAAATTATTTTTATATAATGATATAAATATTTATTATTATATTGATGTATTATCAAACAAATATCCTTTTAAAAATAACATATATCAAACTCTCAAACATTCATTCAATCACTCTGAGTGAAATTAAACTATTAAACATATCAGACTATAAAAACTTGGGATCCTTATGATGATTTGCTATTTATATAAACATTAAACAAATTAATATATTTTTTTATCTTTCCTGATAGCAACATCATATCATGTTTTTATTAGTTAGGGCATGGGGTTAAGGTAAGAGCATAATTCTTTATCTAGTCCCCAAGAGGTTGTGATGTGATGGTAAGGGGCTTGAGATCTACATAACAAGTCTTAAATTCGAGTCAGGACGTGCATTTCTTATAAGAACCTGAGGTAACCGGAGTTTTACTCCTATGGGCTCACAAAATACACTTTCCAGAATATAAGGTTTCCTCCTATCCAAAAAAAAAATCTTATCCAACCTTCCATATTAGTGAATTATCCTGGCAGTGATTGGATGGGTTTATTGTTTTTCTTCTGAAAAGATCACACCTGGTTGCTCTATCAACAACAAACAAAATTACTCGACATTTAACGTCGTGGGAGTAATGTTGAACTTGAGATTATGGGTGTAATAGCACAATTTTAGGTTATTCCTTTATATTTATCTAAAATAATAATAAAAAAAAAGGGCAGTGTTGGCAGAAAAAAATTAGCGTGGAAATTTTAGATATTTTTTAGAGTCCCGCCGTATTTATTTTGTGCCAAAAATAATAAAATATAGATTTAAGATCAAAATAATTTATTATTTAATAAATATGCAAGATAATTAAACCTTTTGAAACTTTGAATAAAAAGAAAAAATAATGGATTTATTAAAAAATAAAGCATTGACATTAAATTAAAAAATAAAACATTGACAGTAAAACGGGGTAGAAGCCGGTTAAGCCAGAAATTTATGTATAGAAGTGAATAAATAGTAAAATAGCATTGGATGAAAAGGTTTTGATATAATATTATTGCTCAAGGATGTCATACTTTTTAAACATGACATCCAAATAATATCTTTTATTCAGAACAACGATATATTCAAGGAAATCATTTTGAAAAATGACTAGACATGATTAAAATGACCGTACAATATCCAAAACGATCACAGTAACCAAAATGGTTATGTCGTTTTAGCTATTGTCCAATTTTGGATGGTTTTCGTGTTTTTGTAGCCTAAAAACATTCATAAAATCATAGTATTTGTTAACATGAATTTTTATTTACTTCATTATTTTAGAGAGTTAATTTTTTTAAAATTTGGATAGAATTTTCTTTTTCACTTAAAAAAAATTATAGCCAAAATCTTTTTCACTTAAAAAAAGTTTTAAAAACCACAGTAATCTCAGTTAACAAATTTAAATTTTGATTGTATTAAGGGTAAAATATAAAATGTGTATAAACTGTATTATTTAATTTCATTCTTGACAGATGTTAAGCTTTCAAAGCGTGTAATATTTCTAAAATGCAGTCAGGTTAAACCTTATTATTTTTCAAAATAAAATTAAGTAGTATCGTTCCCTTAAATTGTTAGGTTTATTTAGCTACTTTAAAAAATAAAGAGGAAAAGAAGTAGGTGACACTGACAGGGGCGGAGGACAAAAAAACACGTGTTTTGTATTTTGATATACAGGGGCAGGGGTAAAAACGACAGAAAACACTGGGGACGTCCTCATGGTCATGGATATGAACTAGGAAGCGCACGGACGTATTTTATAGTCAAAGACGAATACTTTTCCACCTCATATCACCATGTTTCCAAATCCATGCCCTGTAGGCATTATCCACGCATGAGAGAAAGGGGGGATCGGTTCAAGGCATCGATGGTCTGGTGAGTGCCACGTGGATCCAATTAGATTTTCAAAGCCCAGGGTTCTGTGCTGTAAATCCTCTACTTGTAGGAGAATGGGCCAAACATTAGCAGCAAACCTATTAAACACATTTGATTCAGTGGTTTGATTTGGATGGGTTGGGCTTAACAAAAAAAGAAGTTAGAATAATATTTCTGAACGTTAAATACATACGAAATATTTTAAAACAAACTTTGTTCCAAAATGGTTAAATTAAGGCCTTGTTTGTTTCAAGGAAAGTGGTTTCCCGGAAACCACTTTCTAAACTTTCTTGTATTTGTTTGTCTTCTGGAAAGTTGGTCAACGGAAAACACTTTTCAGTCAAAGAAAAAATTGGCTTGGTTTTCAGGAAAGTGTTTTCCGAAAAATTTGGGCGGAAAACACTTTCCGGAAGTTGTGAAAAATTCAGAAATGTCATTATTTGCTGATTATATCAAATTTGATCCTCAAACTTTTGATTGCTATATATAATTTGTTTTGAATATTTATTTTTCAATTCCATCTCTTAAAATTTAATTTTTATATTAATTTTGGTCCTTATTTTTATAATTGCTATTTGCTTTTTTCTTATCATTTTTTTATTGAAATTTTTTATCTATCAAATTTGGTCCTCATTTTTTTTATTGTTACTTATTTTATTTGAAATAATTTATGAAATGTTAATTATTATTATTTTAATTTATTCACCTTTCATTTTTTTTTAATTTTTTAGATTTGATCTCTATTATTTTGATTATTATTTATTTTATTTGAGATAATTTATGAAATTATATTTTTTTTCAATTTCATTCTCATTCAACTTTTTAATTTGTAAGATTTGTTCCTCATTATTTTAATAAACTTGAAAAAAAAAATTTATTAATAAATTATTTTCCAGTTCATTTTCCATAACACAAACAAACACTGGAAAGTGTTTTCCAGTTCATTTTTCATAACACTGCCAAACATCGGAATTCACTTTTCAGGAATTCACTTTCCAAAAGAAAACCACTTTCCAGCAAACAAACGGGGACTAAAAGGTAAACAAATAAAAGATGAGATATATTAATCTTAATATAAATTGAAAACTTATTTTAAAATACATATGACTAATCACCTTCGTACTTACAATCACCCCATTTTTTAATCTCTTTCCCTTCCATCATCTCCTTTAAACTAAATGTTACCAGCTAATTATTATTTGTTTTTATCTTTTACCCATTTAATCGATGCTATTTTACAACCACATATTTTCTATATAAATATATAATTATTTATTATATATTCTCTTTTATATTCTCTTAATAAAAAAAAATTGTTTGCATTATACAACAAACCCATTCAAAGTTTAACAAAATCAAAATGACACCCCCTTCCACAGAACCACGGGATGTTGAGGGTGAGAAAACAGAGAAAGGAAGAAAAACCCAGAGAGGACAAGACTCCATCTGCTAGGTGGGTAACTATACATCAGGGGAGGAATGCTCTGAATCGGTGATCTAAGCACAAACTTCATCATATTAAGCCCTCAATGGAACCAATCTCAGATAACTTTGCAAGTCTCGCACCTCATACAAACAAAAAGAATCACTGTCCTAATCTATTTGGAACTTGCAAGGACCTACACACTGGGCTGGCTTGGTTTCTCTCTGGGGCTCCTCGCAATTGCAATTAGTTTTCCCAGCATGTCAAGTACCCCATCAGTTGTTTGGCTTAGCAACTGGCACAGATCCTGACATGATTCGTGTGCTAATTTCACAAATAAACAGGACCACAAGATGGAGATGATGCAGGCCAAAATCAGGGCAAGAGTCATTAGAAGCAGAACTGTGGCAAGGGCGCTCGCAAAGAGGCGGATATTGCCGACAAGTCTCTGGTGGACTGATTTCTTCGTCCGGAGTGTAACCTCGGCAACTGATGCTGTGGCGTATATAAAAAGAGCAGCAAAAAATGTTGACATGACCCTCTTGTGGGTTTCAAATGGAGAAGCTGGCATTGACTGGTATTTCGCTTGGATCTGGTTGTTTAAAATGTCCACGATCAGGGCAAAAACGGCATGCTGCACCATGATGCTGTCATCAAAACAAGATTAAAATTAATTAGACACGAGCATAGAAGACAGGGAAATAAAGAGAAAAAGAAATTTAATTTGAATCCCTATGAACTGGATGAAAAAAACAAAAGGCAAAAGGATTTAGAGTAACCTCTCTTCTTTGAAACCAAGATTGTGCGGATGATTTTCTGCCATTTTTTGCTAGAGAGATGCTGTCTTTAGAGTTTGGATCGAGGGAGCTCTGGACAGATAGGTGAAGTGTCGTTCTTTCATTGATAAAAGGCCTTTATAGACGACGAGGAAAGAGGCTGAAGTCTTGAATCATAGCTGACCCCGCCCCCAAATGGGTGGCGCCGTCAAAAGGCGTCTTTCGTTTTTGTCAATTTTCCAAAGACGTATTTGCAGGCACTATGGGATTACTAGAAATTCATTACTAGCTTTCCGCACGAATCCTAAAATAGAATATAAAGTATAAAAAAATGAAAATCGTTAAATTACACCATGTTGTCAAATCTAATTCTATACACTGCTTCTGGTTTTCTGGAAAAATACTAACAGTATTGAAAAGTCAATATTTTCTCAAGACTTAACTAATTTATATTTAAAAAATAAAATATCTTTATTTAAGAAACAATGAGACTTTTTTCATTTATAAACAATTAATTGGAAAATAGAAAAAACTATAAGACTGCTAATAACCATTTAACGTTCTTAATCAATCCTGGTATTTATTTATTTAAATTTATTGCAAATATCTGATAATATCGACATGCTAAACAGCGCTTATTTGGTGTTTTCAGTGAATAATATTTTTTTCCTTGGCACGAGTCAACTATAAATGAAATTTCATAAATAGACTCATCCAATCCTTGATGGATATATGCTGAAGAGGGAACCTCTGCTTTATTTATTGTTAAGCAGCACAAAAGAACGAAAATGATTGTGAATGAGTGGAAACTTCTAGAATGGCAGTAGACGCGGAAGAGGTTTTTTTTCTTTTTAAAACAATTAAGAGAGCAAATGGGCGAGACGTCCTCGGGCTGAACTGTAAATGGGCGAGCAAACAAAATGAATGGAGGTGAAAGAGTGATTCAATCGACGATTGAGAGATTGACACGTCGAATCCTGTAAGGTTTTAGTCGTCCATTCAAACACGTGCTCTATCCTTTCGATTAATGGATTGATGGTTTATTGTAGTTATCTTAATCACTTCATTACCTATAAATTAAACGAGAAGGAGTTTCATTGCAATCTTGTCACGTAATATTATTTGCTGTAATGGTTTTTTTTTTATCTTTCATTTCTTTTTACTGGATTATTTTTTATTTGTTTTTTTTTATAATTTATTCTATTTTCAAGACATAAATTGCAGGGTTAATGAGTTGATTTGGTTAGCCCCAGTATTTTTTTTCTCATTTTTATTCTGATTTTTATCCTAAATTGGTTAAGATTTAGATTTTATAATTTTTGTTAACTTTTTATCACGTTACTATAACCCGGTGACTAGTGAATATTGCATGGTAGATTAACCCAGGTTGACTCGTTTTTTTATTTTATCATACAACACTAGTTTGGTTAAAAAATAAGATTCATAATCCGAGGCATGATCTGAGGCCACGGGTCTGTCGACATTAGAGACCCTATTGTATGACTCGGGTTATGAGTTTGGCAGCTTAACCCAATTAATTAAATTCTTTTCTTTTTCTAGTTGACTTCCACCTCTATTTTCATCGAGTAACACTTAATTGGGTGACCTTGCTCATGTTTTTGTTATTTTAAATAAATTGTTTTCTACAGATTTCATTGTTTAATGTTGAGCCTGCATGGTTAATCGAGAAATGAGTGATTTGATTTGTTTTGTTTTTTACATGGTTATCCAGTCTTATGATTAGAATCATGTATTTGATAGGTAACTCGGGTTAAATTATATTGTTTTTTTTATTTTTATAAAGTTAATACTATATTATGATCCAGATCATGAGTTTAGCATATTGACTTAAATTGTTCTTTTAATTGATTTTTTTTAATCTTATTCTCCAACATCGGACTATTTGATAATTAAACTTCATTATTTATTTTATTTATTTTACAAGGTTATTTTAATTTTATGATCTGAATCACGGGGTTGATAAGTTAACTGAAATTGTTATTTTGTTCATTTTAAATTGTTTTTTTAATCCATCTTACGATATTTGATTGAGTGATAATTAAGATTTATAATTTATTTTGATTTTCTTTTTATAGAGTTATCGTAATCTCATAACCCGAATCATAGATTTGATATTTTAACTAGAGTCAATCAAAGTCAATTTAACATTTTGTTATCTCTTTGTCAAAAATAATTGTTGTTTTTTTAAAACATCAAAGTCAAATCATTTTTTTTATATATTATTTTTAAATAAAAATGCCAAAAAACATATAGTTTTTTGTAAAGAAAAAAATATATTACATTCAACAAAAACACAAGATAAATAACTAGTATACACACACACACACACCACTTGATGTCTCAGGTGTCTCTCTTTATTCAACCAAGTACAAAGCCTAACAAATCAAAAGCCCAACTCGAAATATGCCCACGGTCACGACCATACAAGTCATAAGAACCCCGGTCCTGAAATAGGACAGAGAACCAAGGATCCAATAAAAAAAATACAAAAAAATGAAATCATAAAGAGTAAATCAGGTCAACATAATTTTAATTAAGTTTATTGTCATGTTTTAATAATTAATGCGCGGGAGTCATGCTGCGATCGCGGGTTTGATATTCAGGAGGTGCAATATTTTAAAAAATAATAATAATAGATGACTTGTTAAAAAGGCAAAAAAAATATATACAAGTTTAGGCTCACGGGTCTTTCTTGGCAATATGCTTGGGCTTTTTAATAGGCCCAGTCTAGCTTAGGCAACAATGAGTTTTGTTTTTAATTTTTTTAACATTGCGTTTTTAGTTAATATTATTATTTAAGTATCAGATTGATTATAAAATATTTTTTTCTTATATTTTTTATCATATTATAAAATAAAAAAAATAGCTGGACAGAGATTTTTAAGTCTAAATAGTTGTGTAAAGATCAATAACAATATTATTTTTTATAAATATAATCTAGATATTATTTTGTAAAATTTTGTTTACATTCCAAAAAAATAGTGTCAACCCACAACCACAACAAAAGGTCATGCTATAAACCGTGCAGGGTCAAGCCCCTGACCAAACTTGAAGACACTAACATTTTTGCTAGCGTGTTGACCATAACTGGAGATAAAAAAAAACTCTGCCAGTCCTATTTAATAATAAAAATTATTTCATTTTAATTTTTTTACATGGCAGGTAAATTCCTCAGAATCAACCTCTTCTCAGGTACTCCTCTTCAAACATACAAAGATGTTTTTAAAAAAAGAAAAAACATGGAGGGTGGGGGAGGAGAGCAGCCAGAAATATGCCAATTACTCCATCTCAGGACATGTAGTATTGATCTAGACATTTGGCTGATCTGGTTCTGCTTTACGGCCTCTGACACTCTTCAACATGTCAAGCAACTTACTAGTTGACTGGTTTAGAATGCTGTACAGCTCTAGGCTGGATTCATAAGCGATTCCCAGAAATAAAAAGGCCCATACGGCGGAAATAACGCACCCCAAAATCGGAGCAAGAATTGATAGAAGAAGTATTGCAGCAAGGGCACTCGCAAAGAGCCGCAGATTGCCAACCAGTGTGCTGTAAAGGGATTCTCGAGCTCGGAGCATAACCTCGGCCACCGATGCCGTTGCATATACAAAAAGAGCAAGAAGGAAGGCTGACATGGTAACGTCGTGGCTGTCGAACGGAGAGGCTTTAATCGACTGATACTTCACTTGGATTTGATTGTTTAGCGTCCCAACCAAGAGGGCAAATATTCCATGCTGCATAATTATGCTGTCATCACAATAGAAATAAAAATCGCTAAGTAAGCAGAAACTGAGGACAATTTAAGAGGCTAATTTCTTGAGTGAAGCTTCAACACTGGAGAAGAAGAAGATAGGAGTGATGGAAGCATTAATACAAGAAAGAGAGAGTGATGGACTTCAAAAAAAGAAAAGAAATGTAATTTAGACTAACCTTTCTTTCTCGAATGCAGGATTTGGCCTCTGGTTCTCAGCCATTCTGCTCTGTTTTATCTCTCTGCACAGATAATGAATGATCAAATGGATTTCTGGGTGTTTGTGCTGAATTTGCTGGTGGAGATGGAGCTTTATTTATATGTTGAGGAGGGAAAATTTCAGGCTGACATTTTCTGTGTGTTTTCATTGGTGGAACTTTGTGTGGGCCCTTTCTTCGAAGCTTGGATAACTAATAAAATACCGGGAAGTCAAAATTCGTCTTCGACTTTGTACCAGGACGCAAATTCAGATCCCTGTGTCTCACTGGACGATACAACTCAGTCCCTGAAATAAGAAGACTTGCAATCATGCATAAAAAAATAGCAGGCCAGTCAAAGTCTTCAACTTTTGCAATTGAAGGCTTCCTTTTTCAAGAAAAACAAAATTACTTTCTACTCTGCTTGCGATCAAAACCATACAGTTAAAAGTTAAAACACGTCTTGTTTCTTCTTCTTATAAGCTCGTCTTGGTCAATTATCTTTAACCATGCATTTTTTTAAAGATAATTGACCGATAAGTTCTATGATAATTTTATTAAACCAGTAATAAGTTTCGTGTCTTCTTATATTTTCCTCAAAGATTTTACAGTACATTTAAAACTCTGTAATTTATCCTTTTTACAGAATACTTTATAATGAGTTTTGCAGAGTAACCGTTTTAATATTATGTGTTTTGCCTGAGATTCTTTTAGATTTTCTTTAAATCAAAGACTTATGATGACGAGCATTATATTTTATAGTTTTTAAAATATATGATTTAAAAACATAAATAATATCTTTCTCTATTTTACTATAATAATTTGATTACAGAATCAAGATTCACAAACAATGATAATATAAAACAATATTACAGCTATAAACTTCTTACAAGTAGAGAAATATGATAGTAATAAAAATATTATTAATGGTTTTTTAAATAAGGATAAAAATAATAATAAGCTAATTGATTGTTTTTTTAAAATTATTTTGATACCAGCACATTAAAACAATCATTATATATACACACACTAACAAAAAAAACATGTTGAATAGCCTAGCCAGCATACCCTTCATCCGTTTCCTCTAACACTTTGTATAATATTGTCTAAATAAAATCAATAAAGTAAGTTTTACCTCTAGTTTTTATTTGTTAGCGACTATTTTTAAAAATATTTTTTTGTTTAAAAATATATTTTAAATAATATTTTGTTATTTAAAATAATTATTTTTAATATTAATATATCAAAATGATTTTAAACACACAAAAAAATTAATTTAAAATAAAAAACAAATATTAAAAAAAAAACCGCTTTTGAAGTGATGTGAGAAACAACCCTATGATTAGATTTGATTGCTAAAATAGCAACACTCGACAGTGATTTTCTTATCACGAGTAGATCTTTTGAGAAGAATCTAAATCTTATTTTACAACTCCGTATCAACTTGATGGATTGGTTATTGGTGAATTACTCAATGATTAAGGATGATTAATGAGTGTGTATTCGGGTCATAATTGAGGATGAAAGTGGAGATGTTTTCGGCTTTTTTAATGTTGTCTTAACAAGAAGACACCACAATTAATTTAATTAAGGTGTGACATTTCTCAATCTATTTTTCAGTGCTTTTAAATTAATTTTTATTTTAGAAAATATTATATTAATAACTGTAGATATAGTTTTTTAATAATTTTTATATTCTAATAAAAGTATCATTTAAGTTATTTTCAATTAGAAATACTTTTACAAAAGTATCATATTGCTTGTAAAACACCCACTAAAACTGAGTAGTTATAACAATAAATAAAAATAATTTATTGGTATAACTCCATCGCTTAATAATACAGACTTGATAATACAGACTTGATAATATAGGCATGTTATAATTTGTTTAGTCAAGGTCGACAATAAGACACATTAGAGTTCAGACGTCAGTCTTCAGACAAACGAGTCGTTTTGTTTTTTTAACTCAAGAAAAACAGATAAAGGAAAAAACTAAATTCGAGTGAGATGTCCTTACTCGTGAAGCGCACGCGCGCACTGCAGTCTGCATCGTTACTGTTAAAAAAATTATTAGGCACCCCCCTATCCATTGCCAGGTTTTGTCTTCAGACAAACGAGACGTTTTTTGATTAATTTTAATTGAAGAAAAACAGAAAAAGGGAAAAATTAAAACACGCGCGAGCCGTCTTTACTCGTGAAGCGCACGGGCGTACTGCTGTCTCCTTCGCCAGTTTTTTTCTCAACGGCATATCTAGTCATCTGTCTGTTTGTGCTATATACTCAATTTTACATGCTCTGTCAAAATCACTCGTAGACTGTATGAACACATTAACATGTGACATCAATGATCTTCTACGGTCAATTTACATTTTACATGCAATGTTTTATTATTAAATTGGTCCATGTGAAATGATAGAGGAATTTACCACACTTTTTTCCCGTTATTTTTTTTATGCTAATATGAAGGAATCGTTCCTATACTTGGAATTATTATTTTTTCTTTTATAAAAAAATGAAATTTATAAAAATATTTTATAATAGTTTATATATTTAATGAAATATAAAGGTATAATTAAAGATATATTTAATAATTCCTCCTGTAATATAAGATGCAGGGCTGGCTTTGAATTTAATTATCCGGCTATCATCTATAATTTATGGCTCAAATTTTAAAGTAGGCCATGAGAAAAATACCGAGTCTCAGGAATTGAGTGGAGAGGTGAGAAAGTGGTAAGAGTCAAGGAAACCCAACATAGAAAATGGAGCTAGCCCATTCAAAGAATGCACCGTACATTGATCCATTGATAGCCTGGAAGCCCATTCATTATAACATGTAAATATGTATAATTAGAGGCAGTAGAAACTAGTACACGGTCATGATGAGCCTGGGGGCATAAACTCGGTTCTTCAACGGACAAAAAAATATCCGTTTTGAAATTCTTTTTGATGGCATATTATTTTATGCCTGAATATTGCAAATTCCCTAAATATAAAAAATGAAATCGATTGTCGGATCGTAACAGGTATTAAGGTGGGGCCTTAATCGAACGGCCTGCACGGAGACGTGGTTAAGGCCCAATACAACAAAAAGGAGCAGGGGGTTTTCTAGTTCGGAGATCAAATATTCGCTTGTTTGTTTACTTCCAAAAACATGTCCGAGCTCACGTTTTCCTTTTCTAGTAATATACGATGTCCGTCCCAGCAGCAGATTCTATAAGGATTCCCTGGAATCACCCTCTCCCCATATCCTCTCCTATAATGTTAGAGTAACTGGCATTCACTCACCCACCCATGAAGACACCAATAGATAGGATACAGGACCCCTTCATGATTTGTACGGGAACCAACTCCAAATTGGAGGCTGTGAGACTAGAGAACCCCTAGGCCTGTTTGTCCCACTTTTCTAATATTTAATATAAAACTAAACCATAAAGTCATTTTTCATAAATTCGGTGCATGGTAAGACGAGAGTAACCGAATATGCTTAAGAATTCTCCTACTTCTCTTATAGCTTTTCTAACTGCCACTTCATCACGCCAGGCATATGCCCTCTAATATTCTACTAACCTTTTCCCCATAAATCCCCCCATTCATTCATTTCTTTCCCTCATTTCACCATCTTTACAATTCCAAGTTTCCTGGTCTTGCTTTTTTGTAACTTCAGTAGGAAAATATTAAGAGCTGTTTTTTTAGAGAAGCATAGTATTCGGACATAGCAATGAAGTTTGGTAAGAGACTGAAGCAACAAGTTCAAGAAACCTTGCCAGATTGGCGTGACAAGTATTTGTCTTACAAGGAATTGAAGAAGCTTGTCCGTCGAATCTCATCGGCTCCGCCTTTCTCGTACGGATCAGTTGAGCATGGAATGGCAGAGGCTGAGTTTGTGCGTCTGCTGAACAGTGAAATCGACAAGTTCAATACTTTTTTCATGGAACAAGAAGAGGATTACATTATTCGGCATGAGGTAATCTTTCTTTTTTTGTCTTGCATTTCTTCCTCCTTTTTGCCTGCTAGACTGAGTGAACTTCGATGGAGAGCATCATGCTAGTCTTGGTGGGTAATCAATGCCTTAATGGAGGCAAAGCAAAATAATAGTTTCGCAAGCAATGCTAGTGACAATGTGGTCTTATATTAAAGACTTCATGTGATTTTTATACTTAATTATCAGATCTCATTCACTCAAGATTGGTATATATGATTTGCACTTCTTTTATTTTCGGATCTTAATTATTCTTTAGACTTTTCCATCTTTGATGACCGAAAACAACCTTATATGATGGAATTCAGAATTATTATTATTATTATTATTAGTCGTAGTAGTAGTAGTAGTATTAGTATTAGTATTTTCTTACATATAAGTGATGACATTATCGGTAATTCTAGTGAAATACGAAGCATTTCTTTAAAAACTCACAAAGATATATTTAATATATTAATTCTCAATGCAACCATCACTATCTAATTGAATAATATTTTTACGGAATCAGTATTTTTGTACTTTGATTTCCAAATCTTAGCTATTCTTTTTAACTTCAACAATGCCATTGGTTTTTCCAGATCTTACCTTGTTATTTTTGAAATTTTATAAAAGAATAATTTTAATATTTATCAGGAAACAGAACTAAAAATTTATTTGATTTGAATATTTTTGCATGAAAACACGTTAGCTTGTATGCCCAGGTACGCGCGCCACGCATGCACATGAGGTTTTGAAACTGGCATATCTGTCTTTCATTTTATAGGATGTAAATGTAATTATAAAGCTGCTTGTTGTCCCAAATTTTATTCCTCTTTACACTTTAGATGGAAGAGAGAAATTATATATTTGAAAGAAAAAAAAACTAACGTAAGGTACTGTAATAGCATTAATTAGTCTTATATACGACTTGATGGCAATGAAGGTAACTCTGAAGTAGCCAAACTGATGCACGTATTTACTGTGTCCTTAAAACTATCTAACAAAGAAGGTAACACTGAGGTCTCTGCAGAATGCATGCCCATGGGGTCTAAGAGTGAAGATTGCTTCAGTTAAATAAACTATTCAAAAGGCAACTCGTAAATTTCAGTTCCAAACAAAATTATAACAGATAATCTTTATAAATATGCAGGAATTAAAGCAGAGGATTCAGAAAGTGATTGATACTTTAGGGCCAAGTGGAAGTCAGCCTTCAGAGGCAGCGTACAAAGAGGAGATGAGAAAGATTAGAAAAAACATTGTCAATTTCCATGGTGAAATGGTGCTTTTAGAGAATTACAGCAATATCAATTATACAGGTACGTAAATTAGCCGGACAAACCTATGAAGTAAGCACCCCCACTGACTCTTAAGAGATCAGTTATATTCCAGGAAACAGCCAAACAACATATGATTTCATGAACAATCGTGATAAATTAATTATACCAACAAAATCCGTTCTTGTAAGCTAATGTTGAAAGGGCAACCCGACTTTATCTTTATGATCTCTTAACCTTTGAGCTCGGGCGCCTTAGAGTTACTCTTACAGAAGTAAAATGGATGATATTTCAATTTCAAGTCTCGTCTGTAAGTAAAAAGAAAACAAAAAAAAAAAAAAAACAGAGAGAGACAGAGAGAAGAAACTTTATCATCCCCCCTGTCCCTGAGCGGCACAGCCCCTCTAGGCATTAAGGATTGAAACGTTCATGTGTTAACTGTTGCATATGATTAAATTTTGTTGAAATCTAAAACTGTGAAGTTAATGTAGGATTGGCCAAGATATTGAAGAAGTATGACAAGCGAACAGGTGGATTATTGCGCCTTCCGTTCATTCAAAAGGTGCTGGGGCAACCCTTTTTTATTACTGATCTGGTATCAAAGCTTGTCAAGCAATGCGAGTACATGATAGATACAGTATTCCCTGTAGAGGAAGAAGAAATAATGAAAGAAAGAAGAGAATCAATAACGGTTGCAGGAGAAGGGATTTTCAGGAACACAGTTGCAGCTCTAATGACCATGCAAGAAATTAGAAGAGGCAGCTCCACTCACAGCCATTTCTCTCTGCCTCCTCTGAACTTGCCAGATTTTGATCTTATTCAGTCATCCCAGCTCAATTCTCCTATACCAATTGTCTAATAAGATTGGATTTTATGAAGTGCTTAATACTGTCATAGTTACACAACAATATGATGGTTGATTAAGAATTTCTTTCTTTTTTTATGTTTTTTTTATACAAGTGTGATAGTCAACAGTATCAATGCAGTTCCTCATGATGGTCAACAAATTCAGATTCATCATGAGCTTGTAGGTACATTAAGTTGAGGAAATTTGGACCATATGCGTATTTTATACGGGAAATATGTTTTGTTGTAAGAATTTGTACCGCAAATATACGATAAACTAAGTCCTCTTGACAATCCTACTTAACAAAAGACCAAAGAAAGCTACTGTTTTTCGTTAAAATCTTGCCTCACTGTACTATTTGGGCCCATGGTTCTCCTTTAACATGATTCTCTAGTTTTTTCGGTTTGTGCAATACGCTGAATCCATTGGAGGTCTGTTATGTCCCGGGGTACACAATTAGTGGAAGCTTGTTAGAAATTAGATAGCTTTGTCAGCTCAACACTCGGAGAAATGGCATCAATACAGTTCCATTCCTCACCCTTTTAATAATGGTATTAATATAGGATTGATTGTGAAAAAAATGGTATTAATTTATGATTGTATACATCAGAATAATCTTCTTTCCAGTAATTAATTTAAGCTTATGCATAGCTGCAAACGGGTATGTACAAGAATTCTTAAAGGGAAGCTTGCGGATGAATTATCCAAAAGGGGATTGTATAATTTGATTATAGGGTAAACTTCACATCTTCCCCTTGGAATTGGAACAAACTTGGAGTAATATCCGAAAGCAGAGCTTCCACCTTGAAATACAATTAATTGGTAACAAGAATCTCCACAGGGTGTTCTGGTTGTTCCTCAATCGACATGTCATCCAGGATCCAATACCAAAAGCCAAGTATTTCGAATATTAACATCATGATCCTTTGGTAGATCCACAGACATATGAATTGGACGATGCTACGAGCAACCATGATAGGCAAAATAGCCCACCCAACAAAAACAAGAGAGCTTTGCTGGTGGTCTGTGGGCCCATTGTCTTCGAATTTGCACACAGGGCGAAGTTGCCTTCCTGTGCCGAGAGAGAGAATTCTATTTGTAAGCCAGTTGATTTTAAACTTTAAAGTATTGTTTATTTAAAAAAATATATTAAAATGATTTTTGACTCTTCCTGTGCCGACTGCCGAGAGAAGGATATCTTTATAAAATTATGCGGTACTGTTTCATGTTTTTGAAAAATAGTTTTTTTTTATTAGTTTTTTAGATCGGTGCGCAAGTTGCACATTAGCTGTGGAAAATATGTGCAATAGAGAGAAAGTACGGTCTTCACCGCAGGTGTTCCCTTTTCATCGTTTGATGTGCAATAGAGAGAGAGTATTGTCTTCACCGCAGGTGTTCCCTTTTCATCTTTTGGGCTGAAATTCCATAATCTTCACCCCTTTCGGAGTCAGCATATGTGGTGCTTATTTGATTAGTTTATTACCATGCATTTTAGTTTCTACGAGCGGTATACCCGTGTGATGCGGTGATTTTTTTTTATCTATGTAGAAAATTGATTGTTTTTATATGAATTGTATTTTATTATTTTAATATTTAATTAGTATAATTATAATTGATAAAATCTATGTAATCAAAATGGAAAGTGACCCGTATATTTTTTAATTGTAGATAACCTAAGTAAATTTTTAATTTTTTTTTTAGTTTAATTTTTTTCCAGGTAATATTATATTTAAAATATTAAAAATGAAAATATTGTAATTTTTTTTTAAGAAATAAAGTTAAACAAAATATTTTTTATAAGATTTATTAATGATATTATTACATTAAATGTATTTAAGAATATTGATATTAATTTTTTTTAAGGAAAAAATCCTAGGTCATTTTTTTCCTCTCTCTATATATTTATAGGCGATAATATTCAATAATTTTTTTTTTATGTTATTCGATTAATTCATTATATTATTATATAAAATGTATTTAAGAATAATGATATTAATTTTTTTTATTCAAAAAATCCTAGGTCATGTTTTCTTCTCCCTATATATATTTCTATGCAATAATATTCAATAAATATTAGAACATATAATTAATGATAGACTAAAAATATTCAAGAACCTTTAACAAAAGATAAAAGAAAAAAAAATTATCATTGCTATTACTGTCAAAACAATAAAAATTATTAAATTATCCGGAGGGAAAAAAATATTAACAGAAGAGTAAGCAAGAAAAACAATTAAATTATAATAATAATAATAATAATAATAATAATAATAATTATTATTATTATTATTATTATTATTATTATTATTATTATTGTGTTAAGTACAAAATTAAAATTCGAAGAGAAATGTTTTTTTATGTTAAATATAATTTGAAGGACAAAATTGAAATAAATCCAAGCATGGATACTAATGAAATTAAATAATTTGAAAGAAAACCGGAAATTAAAAGAATTAGGACCGAAATGAAACTTTAATTTATACTTAATTTGCATGGAAGGATAACATTGAAATAAATCAAAACTTTGAGACTTTAAAAAATATGGATTCCAGACCAATTTCTGAAATTCAAAATCTGAGGACCGAAATGAAACTACAATATATACTTAATTTTAATTGAAGGACGAAATTGAAAGAAATCAAAACCTATATAATAACAATAAGGACCAAAATAAGACAATTAGAAGTGCAGGGACCGAAGTGAAAATTAAGAAAAAACAGCTGCGCTGATGTCAGCTTGCGCAGGAGGAGAGAGAAAAGGGGTGAAATTTTTCAAACGACCATTACACCGTCTAAGGCCACCGTGGGATTACTTGCGCCGCACCGGCGGGAAGATAACATCTATGAAAATCATTCTAGACGCCGGTTGGGTATTTTTGGACGCCGGAAGACGCCGCACGCGCCGTCTGAGCATCGCGTGAACGTTGCAAATATCTGGCGCGTCCGGCGACGCGCGTGCAATAATTCGCCGGAAAAAATTAAAAAAAAAAGGTTAATTTACGGGGGAGCCCCTCAACGGCAGAACGTGATTTTGTCGTTTTGGGGGGCTAAAATCGTTATTTGCACTTTCAATTAAATATTAAATATTGAATGGACCGGGTGGTTGGACCGGTCCGGTCCGGACCGAAACCGGTCAATGACCGTCCAGCCCCTGGAAATGGCGGCGTTTTTTGTCTTTTTCGGGGGCTAATTTCGTTAATATACTGTTTAAAATCGAAAAAAAAAGAGGACCAACACCCGCGATGCACCGAGTTTTATTGCCAATGAACAGTGCCAATGTGTCTTGAGCAACAGTAATGAATAGTAATTGTCCGATGCCTTTTAGGTTATTTGATAAATATACAGTACTGAAGTCATTACAGACTAGCAAAATATTACTAATAATTTATGGTTTTTAAAATTTGCAGCTGTTTATTCCTACGTTTTCAAGAGACAAAAATGCAACTGGCTTGTCTTTTTGTGGAAAAAAAAACTTGCATATTTAGCCTCCTTTTCTTGTATTGTCTTATATTTTTTCAGAGATTTTTTCTTTATAAAATTTGCAACATCTACCAGTTTTGTTTTCTTTTATTTCTGTGTTTCAATTTTACCGTGTTAGCCTAAATCAATCCACACCACATGGCATGAGAAAAAGGTGGAGCTTAATTAGATCGAAACATCGTTTCTCCTTCATTTCTCAATGCAACAAGCTCGCAATCTCTCTAAAAAAACAAGACGAAATAAGTTTTTAAAGATAAGTTCATTTTTGTAAAGATAATTGACTGATAAGTTCTATGATATTTTTAGTAAACCAATAAGTTTAGTTTTTAAGTTTTTCTTTCTTGTAAGTTCATGTCTTCTTATATTTTCCTAAAAGATTTTATAATACATTTAAAACTCTGTCATTTATCCTTTTCATTACAAAATACTTTATAATAAGTTTTGCAGAGTAACCTTTTTAATATTATGTGTTTTGCCTGAGATTCTTTTAGATTTTTTTAAATCAAAGACTTGTTATCGTCCAGGTTTATTCTTGTTAATTGTAATAATTATTTAAAAATAATCCAAGACTTATGATGACGAGCATTATATTTTATAGTTTTTAAAATATATGATTTAAAAACATAAATAATATTTTTCTCTATTTTACTATCATAATTTGATTTTAATACAATCAAGATTCACAAATATTTGATTCAGTTTTGGGTCCAATCACAATCTATCTTTACCTGATAAAAATATTTATCAGCAGCAAGTCTCGCATTAGCTTGCACTTACACATGGACCTTATATTATACGACAGCTAAAGGCAAACAACTCTTTTGCTGCCCATTAATTTTTTGGTGCCTTTCTTTACCTCAATCAACTTGTTTCTACTTTATATCTGGGGGTCTGGGCTTGACTTACACAGCCACAATTATACAGTGTATTTCATCCACACATGCTTTTCCTTTAGGGTGC
Source organism: Salix caprea (assembly GCA_964035475.1). Taxonomy (NCBI): domain Eukaryota; kingdom Viridiplantae; phylum Streptophyta; class Magnoliopsida; order Malpighiales; family Salicaceae; genus Salix; species Salix caprea. The sequence continues at coordinate 3,078,367 of OZ037761.1, read as the reverse complement.
ACCCTAGATGTGCATGATGATGATCACCCTAGATACAATATTTAATATTAATTCAAGGGTTTTTTCTTGCTGGTTTATGAAACGAAAAACAGCTTTGAGAATGGAAAATAATCTATCTTATGGTCATTTTTTCTTTCTGCATGCGGGCGCCCTTGATCTGATGATATGATAATTGATAAATATGCGATTGTATTGACCTTATCAGGAATCGCGGATTGTAAATCATGTTTCGAGAACAAACGCTATATAAAAGGAAAATAGGAACTACGCTGGCGCATGAGTTGTGAGAAGGGCGTTCTGTATTTAATAGGAGTTTTTTGTGTTTCGTTAATATGTCACCTTCTCTCAGTTTTTAATAAGCATTAGATTTTGAGTTCATGATTATGATCATTTCCTAGAAAGTATGTTAGCAATGTCTAAACAATTTTTTAACCTTAATATTTAATTTTACCGTAGCAAAGCACTAACTGATGATCTAGTACTTTATACTAAAAATGATGGGTGTTTTGTTATACACCTATCCACGATTCATCCTCTCACGATAATTTGTTCACCCCATTGCAAGTGACTATTTTATTTATTTATTTCAAGTCTGTAATTTTTAATATTTTACACTTTAATCATTGGACTTGACTTTGTTTCTTTCAATTTAATCACCTCAAGTTATGTTAGGATTATTTTATATGTTGCAATTTGTTTTAATTTGCATGCATTTGCATATCTGATATGTCATGGAATGTTCTATATTACAAAATATAATTTTATACTATTGTTAGAAATAAAACTAAAAGTTTATAAGTCAAAATTAATATTTAAATAAAAACATAGCCTCTTTCTATAAGTGGTGTTAGAAAATACATACTTGGCTCGTCAAGTTTTAAATTTTACATATTTAATCCCTATTCTTTTAGGTTATCATTATTTAATCCTAAATTTTAATATTTTTTCTCTTGTTTCAGTTCTTGAATTTTGCGGGAGGAGAAAAAGTTGCTGAAAAAGGTAAGGAAAAGAGAAATCTCTTAAAAGGCCAATTTCCACCTCTAATGATGATGTCGTGAGATATCGAGGCTTACAAAGTCATTATTTGATTCGAATTTGAGGTTTGAGTCCAATCACAATCTATCTTGACCTGAGGAACAGGTCACTTCCCATTATTTCCACCTCTACGGCCGTGAACTGTTCACTTCCGTTGTAAAATCCGTTTCGGGTATCGTTCCGGTTTTTTTTTTGGAACGGAACGTTCCAGTTTTAGTGCATTCCGGCGTTCCGTTTTGGTTTTGTACTGTTCATATTTATTTAATTATATATATGAAAAAAATAAAATATTAATTTAACAAGTATAATTTAAATTCAATATAAATGAACTTTAAATTATACAATACAAACACAAAGTCAAAAAAACATAATCTCAAAATTAGAAACATCTCTAAAATTCCAAAATATTATGAAAGTAAAATGTTCGAAAATAAAAGAAATATAAATCAAACATCTTCTACATCATTAATAAAAGAACTATTTTTTTATCTTATTTTAAATAAAGTTCAAGTATTTTATATATAGTTTAATGATACAATTAATTATATAATAAATAGGAGTAAGTTATATAATTAAATAATTGCTTTTGAAAAATCCTCCAACAATAAGATTATTATGTTTAATTATATTTAAATTAAAAAATTTAAATTTAAATATAATTAAAAGACCAACAAATTTGAGATTTGAAATTTAAAATAATATTTAAAAATTAACCCTCCAAAAAAAATATTCTTCTTCTTCTTCTTCTTCTTCTTCTTCTTCTTCTTATTATTATTATTATTAATAATAATTTATAACCCCCCCCCCCCAGAAAGTTAGAAACGTATTTTTATTTAGTTATTTATTATTATTATTATAATTATTATTACCCCTCCCCCGTATAAACCTACTTTTATTATTATTATTATTATTATTATTATTATTATTATTATTATTAATAATAATTTATATAACCCCCCCCCGTAGAAAGTATTATTATTATTATTATTATTATTATTATTATTATTATAACTAAGTATAAAAGCCCCAACATAACCCTAAAGGCTAAATCCTAATTTCCTTCTCCCAGCCGCCGCCCACCCTTATCTCCTCATCTCCTCATCTCCTCTTCTCTATTTATTTTTCTTCCTCCTCATCCTCTTCTCCTTTACTCTCTTCCTCCTCATCTCCTTTACTCTCTTCCTCATCTCCTCATCCTCTTCTCCATTGTTTTTTCTTGGCTCCGTTTTGAAGTTTGAACCGGCGGCAGAATGTATTTATTTTAATTTAGAGTTTTATTTGGAATTTTTTGAACCCGGAACGGAACCCCCGGTACGCAACCGGGGCGTTCCGGCCGGAATTGCCGGATCGGTCCGAAATTCTACCCGGGACAAAAACATCGCCGTTTTGTCCCGGATTTTTCAGTGGAACGGAACGGGATTTACATCTCTGCCCCTTATTGCCACCTCAGCTGCCGACTGTTCACTTCCCATTATTTCCACACACAAAAAAGCTACACGTACTTGAAGCATTCTTTTAGGGCCAACGCTTGGACTTGATTCTTCAGGCTTTCTTTTTCTTCTATAATTACTAAAAAAGCCAAAACAAAACTGGAGTTTAATCAGTAATGAATAGTGCTTTTATACTGTTTATTTAGATTTAGAGGCACTATAAATTCAAATAGTAAAATTATTATTTTGCCTCTCTGTTTACTGCATTTTTAGCTCCGAGTCCGGGAGTGTTTTAGTTTTTTGTCTTCTTGTGCACAGTAAATTAACCATAATACTCAAGAATAAGACAAAAATACACAGAATCTCCAGGGACATAAAGGTTAATGCACATATTTTTTTAAATGGTGAAATACACATTTACCCCGAAGTAAGACAAAACGGAACAGTAAATCACAGGGTAAGTTGGGTCATTGCACTTTTTTTTTTAAAAAAAAATGGTCAAATACGTTAATACAGATATAAGACAAAATACAGGAATTGAGTGTAGAGGTGTGCTAGTAATTTACTATTTTTTTTTCTTGCCAAATTACTATTGACGCGTCGCCGAACACTCCATCCATTTCCGTGTTCACGTATGTTTCAGATGGCGCGTCCCGGGCTGCACAATTAGTGGAAGCTTGTTAGAAATTAGTAGCTTTGTCAGCTCAACACTTGGAGAAATGGCATCAATACAGTTCCATTCCTCACCCTTTTGATAATGGTATTAATATAGGATTGATTGTGGAAAAATGGTATTAATTTATGATTGTTTGCATTAGAATAATCCTCTTTCCAGTAATTAATTTAAGTTTATGCATAGATGCAAAAGGGTATGTACAAGGATTCTTAAAGGGAAGCTTGCGGGTGATTATCCAAAAAGGAATTGTCTTCCCCTAAAGAGTAAAGATGCCGCCTGTCTTGTCTTTTGACCGAGAGGTTGGACAGAAAGTAACGCCTTCACACGTAGGCACTGTATATCTTGGGACAGATTCATCAATGTTTAACTTCTATCCTTTTAGTTTAAAATTTCTCAGAATCACCCTTCTAGTTTTAAAAAAGCTCTAATTAACTTATCCCTAATCATTGAATAAGCCACCTTTTTAATTTGTCCTGTTAAATTCTTCCAAGTTTTTGAATTTTATTGTTAGATGTGATGATATATATGGGGATTTGTGAAGAAACCGTGAGAGAAAGTAAAAAAAATAAAAACTAAGATACTAAAAATATGAAAAGAAAAAAAAAGTTAGCTTTTTATTCGTTACTTAATACAAAACGAAATTGGAGTAATATCTGAAAGCAGAGCTTCCACCTTGGAATACAATTAAGTGGTAACAAGAATCTCCACAGGGTATTCTGGTTGTTCCTCAATCGACATGTCATCCAGGATCCAATACCAAAAGCCAAGTATTTTGAATATTAACGTCATGATCCTTTGGTAGATCCACAGACATATGAATTGGACGGTGCTACGAGCAACCATGATAGGCAAAATAGCCCACGCAACAAAAACAAGAGGCCCTAGTCGGGCGGGGAGCAGGAACGATACCAATGAGATCGATGAAAACGATCCTGCGAGGAAGGCAACATGGCCTGAGAATCGAAAGTACGTGGTGCACTTAAATTTCATGTTGGCAGCAAATGCAAAGCAGTAGACGAATGTTGCCAGCAGAAAAGCCCACATGCTTGGCGAACGTGTCTGAAATGGAGACTGACTTGTGCCCTGGAATTTAATTAACTTGAATGACACCAATTAGGAAGGGATTGAGAAAGGCAAAGACAGCATGGCATGAGGTTGAGAAAATAAACCCTTGCAAACTGCAAAACAGAGTAACCTCGTCGTAAAAATGTTTTACAATCTTAAGTCACCATATTGCCTTATGAAGCCATAAAAGTGGATGAAAGATTAGTAAAGGCGTATATAACCTTTCCTCACAGTGACAGCCGAAGTTTTGCTTGCCTTGTCCTTTGCTTTTATGAGTTCTTCGGAAGGATTTGCCAAGTCTCCCAACTGGATAGCCAGAGTTCCGCTGTTTGCACATCTCAAATTGAGGGCTATGCTGGTGCATGACTTGAGTGAAGAGGGCGTCCTGTGATCGGCTTGTGTTTTTCTTGAGTGAAGCTTCAACACTGGAAAAAAAAAGATTGGAGTGAAGGAAGCATTAATACAAGAACGAGAAAGTGATGGACTTCAAACAAAGAAAAGAAAAAGGGAAACAAAGCAAAGAAATGTAATTTAGACTAACCTTTCTTTCTCGAATGCAGGATTTGGCATATGGTTCTCAGATTCAGCTCTGTTTTATCTCTCTGCACAGATAATGAATGCTCAAATGGGTTTCTATGCTGAACTGCTGTTTATATAATATTTACTTAGAGATTGACAGTTTGGTTTTGGGAACTTTCCTCGATGCTTGAATCGAAGAAAGTAGAGGTGGTCCAGAAGTTGGTGTAGAATGTAGACGGGCTCCCATACATTATCTATACAGCTAAATCAGCTCATAGTTTTACTGTTTATTCAGCACTGTTTATCTAGACTATATGTGAAAATAAATCATGTCAATTTTAACACATGATTGTCAACTTGTTTTCTCTAATCGGTTTTTTTAAATTAGTTTTTTATATTAAAAATATTTTTTTAAAAAAATTATTTAAATATATTCTAAACAGTGACTACATCTTTTAGGAATTGAGATTGTGAGCTTGTTGCATTGAGAAATGAAGGAAAAAATATTATAAGTTTTGCAGAGTAACCTTTTTAATATTATGTGTTTTGCCTGACATTCTTTTAGATTTTTTTTTTTTTTAAATCAAAGACTGGTTATCATTCAGATTTATTCTTGTTAATTGTTATAATTATTAAAAAAATAATCCAAGACTTATGATAATGAGCATTATATTTTATAGTTTTTAATATATATGATTTAAATACATAAATAATATTTTTTTTCTCTATTTTACTATCATAATTTGATTTTAGTATAATCAAGATTCATAAATAATGATAATATAAAAAATATTACATCTATAAACTATTTTACAAGTAGAGAAATGTGATGTCAAAAAAATATTATTAAAGGTTATTTTAATAAGGATAAAAATAATAATAAGCTAATTGATTATTTAAAAAAAAAATATTTTTGATACCAGCACATTAAAATAATTTTAAAATATAATAAAAATATATTTTTAAAACAAATACACACATATATGTGTGTGTGTGTGTTTTAACAACAACAAAAAAAAAAAACATGTTGAATAGCCTAGCCAACATACCCTCCATCCGTTTCCTATAACCTTGTCTACATAAAATCAATAAAGTAAGTTTTACCTCTAGACTGTTTGAAAAAGTGGATGAAAGATTAGTAAAGGCATACATAACCTTTCCTCACAGCGACTAAGATTAGCAAATTCACACACATATAGAACTCTAGATATCCGTTGGTAATTGTTTAATTTATGACCTAATATTTACAGTAAATGTTTATAATAAAAATTGCAAAGTATTAACATACTTGGATTAAGTCTTTAATAAAACAAAATAGGATTGTTTATGGCTCGTAGGAACTATGCTGGCGCGTGAGTTGAGCGAGAAGGGCGTTCTGTGACCGCCTTGAGTTTTTCGTACAAATTGTCTTAACACTTAAAAATTGTTTGTTTTTAACATTCTCCCGCTATCTAGCACTAGTGCTGTTGCGCATAGAATAAACTTGACTTTGGCTAAAGTCACTTTACGTCATCAACCATAATTTATTAGAACACCTATCCGCGATTCATCCTCTCACGTTACTGTGTTCACCCCATTGCAAGTGACTATTTTTTTTTTTTAATTTTAAGTCTGTAATTTTTAATATTTTACACTTTAGTCATTGGACTTTTTTTTTTTCAATTTAATCACCTCAAGTTATGTTAGGATTATTTCATATGTTGCAATTTGTTCTAATTTGCATGCATTTGCATATTTGATATGTCATGTAATGTTCTGAATTAAGAATATATATTACAAAATATAATTTTATACTATTGTTAGAAATAAAACTAAAAGTTTATAAGTCAAAATTAATATTTAAATAAAAACATAGCCTTTTTTTACAAGAGGTGTTAGAAAATACATACCTGGCTCGTCGAGTTTTCAATTTTGCATATTTAATCCCTATTATTTTAGGTTACCATTATTTAATCCTAAATTTTAATTTTTTTTTTCTTGTTTCAGTTCTTGGATTTTGCGTGAGAATAGAAAAGGTTACGAAAAAGTTAGAGAAAAGATAAAGCTCTTAAAAGACCAATTTTCAACCATTAATGTTGTTTTAGGATCAAAGTATTAATTATACAATAAACTAAAAGAGCTCAGTAAAACACTGTAGATTGTGAGTGAAAACACTGTGGATTTCAATATTTTTTTTTTTAACAGTAAATATACTATTTATATATTCTTTCACAATAAGAGACAATTAAAGGCATGTAGCTTACTGGCAAAGACACAGGCGTGTCTTAAGAGGGGCAGGGGTTCGACCCCTGCCCACCGCATTGTTTTTTCACTTATGTTTTGTTTGCTTTTTTTTTTTTCACTTATGCTTTTTTTTTCATTTTTATTTATTTTGATTGTTTTTTTATTTTTTATTTATTTTGACGTTTTTTTTATTTATTTCGTTTTTGTTTTTTTCACTTATGTTTTTTTTTTAAAAACAATTTATTGACATTTTTTTTTCTTTGAATGAATTTTTTCCAATTATTAACTCAATAAGAATAATAATATTAGTTTTTTTTCTTGCTTCCTTTTTCTATGTTTTTTATTTTTTTCATCGTAATAATTTAATAATTTTTATTGTTTTAGTTGTAATAGTAATAATATTCTTAGATTTTAAGACTTCGATGTTTTCATTTCGGCCCTTATACTTTTAATTTTGGATTTTAATCCCTTTATATTTAATGTTTATTTCATCCCTATTACTTTTAATTTTTTATTTTAATCCCTTTTATAATTTCAAGAATAATCCTTACTTTTGTCCATATATATATATAAGTGTGCTTAGCTTTGATTTTTAATTTTTTTTATTTTCTTATTTGTTGGGCTGGTATAGTTTTTTTCAAAAAAAATAGTTCTTAAATTTTATTTTATATCTATGATCATTTGGAAATTGATATTTGTATTTTTTTTGTTATTTCTTTTAGTTTTTTTTCCTTTTTTATTTTTACGTCATATGACTTTTTTTACCTGATAATTTTTATTTTATTTTTTTGTTTGATCTTTTGTTAAAGTTTTTATGATTTTTTTAGTCTTTTATTTTTTTTTTTCATTATTAGCATAATAATAATAATAATTTAATGTTTTTCTCTTACTTACTCTTTTGTTAATGTTTTTTAGGTTTTTTTTTTCTCTCGGGATAATTTGATAATTTTTATTCTTTTAACAGTTATACAAACTTTTTACTCAGCCCGTAAAGTAGTGTAATATTTTTTTATAAATTTTCAGGTCAAATAATTTTTTTTTCCAGTCAATAATTTTTATTGTTTTTTTTTTATTTTATTTTTTCATTTGCTCTTTTGTTAATGTTTTTAGGCTTTTTTTAAGCCTTTGATTTAATTTTATTTTCTTCCCGTTATTAAAACAATAATAATATGATTATTAAGAATAATAATAATATTGAGTGAAGCTTCAGCGCTGAAAAAGAAGAAGATTGGAGTGAAGGAAGCATTAATACAAGAAAGAGAGAGTGATGGACTTCAAAAAAGAAAAGAAATGTAATTTAGACTAACCTTTCTTTCTCGAATGCAAGATTTGGCCTCTGGTTCTCAGCCATTCTTCTCTTCTTTATTTCTCTGCACGGATAATGAAGCTCCAATGGGTTTCTAATATATACGGAGGAATTGACGTTTACCGTGTGTTTTTTGGGAACTTTCTTCGATGCTTGAATCGAAGAAAATGAACGTGGGCCCAGATAAATCTTTTTTTTTTGAACAAGACAAAGAATAATAATTACATCCTACTACTGGTCCAGACTCCAGATAAATCGCCCCGACAGCAAAATGAACAGCGTGTGTTGGGGTGAAATCTTTTAGGAATTGAGATTGTGAGCTTGTTGCATTGAGAAATGAAGGAAAAAATATTATAAGTTTTGCAGAGTAACCTTTTTAATATTATGTGTTTTGCCGGACATTCTTTTTGATTTTTTTTTAAATCAAAGACTTGTTATCATCCAGATTTATTCTTGTTAATTGTCATAATTATTAAAAAAATAATCCAAGACTTATGATAATGAGCATTATATTTTATATATGATTAAAATACATAAATAATATTTTTCTCTATTTTACTATCATAATTTGATTTTAATATAATCAAGATTCACAAATAATGATAATATAAAATCTATAAACTATTTTACAAGTATAGAAATGTGATATTAAAAAATTATTATTAAAGTTATTTTAATAAGGATAAAAATAATAATAAGCTAACTGATTATTTAAAAAAATTGATATCAGTACATTAAAATAATATTAAAATATATTAACATATATTAAAAATATATTTTTTTAAATACATACATATACATACATACATACATATACATATATATATATATATGTATGTATGTATGTAAGATAATTTTTTTAAATACATACATACATACATACATATATAAAAAAAAAAAAAAAAAAAAAAAAACATGTTGAATAGCCTAGCCAACATACCCTTCATCCGTTAAGACGTTGTATAAACTTGTCAAAATAAAATCAGTAAGGAAAATTTTACTTCGAGGGTGTATTTGGTATTAAAAGTGGATGAAAAGTTAGTAAAGGTCTAATAGAAGCTTTCCTCGCAGCGACAAGGAGTAGCATGACAGTGACAGCCGAAGTTTAGCTGCTTGCCTTGACCTCTGCTTTTATGAGTTCTTCGGGAGGATTTGGCACGTCTTGCAACTGGATAGCCAGAGACGCTAAATAAAAGGAAAATAGGAGCTATGCTGCCGCATGATCCTGTGATCATCTCGTGTTTTTCGTATAAATTTTCTAACACTTAAAAATTGTTTGCTTATTATTCTCCGCTGTTCTTATAGTTATAGATCCCGGGGCTAAAACACTTTGGCTAAAGTCACTTGACTGTTATCAACCACAATTTATTAGAACAGCGATTTGCTTCTTCTTTTTCTTTTTTATTTTAGTTTTTTTATCACCTGAAAAGGACTATTTTTTTTTATTTCATCATTTTTATTTGAAAATTAGATATTATATTTTTTAAAATTTATTTTACATGAGATTATGAATTTCATTTTTTCCTTTCCATTTTAACCTTCAATATTAAATTTTGTAGAATTGAGTTTTCTATGAAATTATAGCAGTCTCATGACTCAATTCTCAAATTTGACAAAACAACACAACTTGGCTAAAGTAGTTTTTGTGTTTTGTTAATATATCACATTTTTAGTATTTAATAAGCGTTAGATTTTGAGTTCATAATTATTATTTTTTTTCTTCTAAAAAGTATATTAGCAATGTCTGAACCATTTTTTTACCTTCACAAAAATATTTGAAAAAAATATCTGACTTTACCCGTAGGAAAGCACTACCTGATGATCTAGTACTTTGTACTAAAAATTATGGGTGTTTTGCTATATACCTATCCACGATTCATCCTCTCATGTTACTTTGTTCACTCCATTGCAAGTGACTATTTTTTTTTTTTTTGAGTCTGTATTTTTAATATTTTACACTTTAGTCATTGGACTTTATTTTTTTCAATTCAATCACCTCAGGTTATGTCAGGATTAATTTACATGTTGCAACTTGTTTCAATTTGCATATTTGATAAGTCAAAATTAATATTTAAATAAAAACATAGCCTTTTTCTATAACTGGTGTTAGAAAATACATACTTGGCTCATCGAGTTTAAAATTTTACATATTTAATCCATTCTCTTAGGTTACCATTATTTGATCCTAAATTTTAATATATTTTTTCTTGTTTCAGTTCTTGGATTTTACGGGAGAAGCCAAAAGCTTATTGAAAAAGGTACAGAAAAGAGAAAGCTCTTAAAAGGCTAATAAGTTCAACATAAGATCTAGACTTGATAGTTTTAAACCCGATGAATCTTGAATTGTCTAAGTGCATATCAATTATATAGGGCATGAATGTGAAGTATGGGAGTTCATTTTAATTTGTGATATCAAATAATATATATAGATAGACAGATAGATAGATATAGATAGATTTATATAATTAGCACTAAAATGAATACTTGAAAATTAAGTCTTCACTTGCTTTGTGTCCTAAACTTGTTGATAATTTTTTTCATTCAATTTTTCATGTTTGTTGATGTAACTTCATATAAAATTTATTCTCAACTAAACAAATTATTAGTTTATTTTTATTAAATTATTATCATAAGAAAAAATATGGGATCTAAAAGTTAAAAATTAATGACTATGTTTTCGTTGCACTTGGATTCGGGTTTTTAGAAAGAAATTTAACGAGCATGTTTCCACCAGAAATAGGTGGACTGAGATTCTTCAAGTCTAAATAGTTGTACAAAGATTAATAACAATATTATTTTTTATATATAATCTAGATATTATTTTGTAAAATTTTGCTTACATTCCGAAAAAATTAGTGTCAACCCACAACAAAAGGTCATGCTATAAACCGTGCAGGGTCAAGAATATTTTAACTTGATTGGCTAACCGATCTGTATTTTGCTCCTAACCAAACTTGAAGACACTAACATTTTTGCTAGCGTGTTGACCATAACTGGAGATAAAAAAAAACTCTGCCAGTCCTATTTAATAATAATAAATATTTCATTTTATTTTTTACATGGCTGGTAAATTCCTCAGAATCAACCTCTTCTCAGGTACTCTTCTTTAAACATACAAAGGTGTTTTTTTAAAAAAGAAAAAAACATGGAGGGTGGGGGAGGAGAACAGCCAGAAATAGTCACGAACAAGATTTTTCCCATGCCAATTACTCCATCTCAGGACATGTAGTATTGATCTAGACATTTGACTGATCTGGTTCTGCATTACGGCCTCTCACACTCTTCAACATGTCAAGCAACTTACTAGTTGACTGGTTTAGAATGCTGCACAGCTCTAGGCTGGATTCATAAGCGATTCGCATAAATAAACAGGCCCATACGGCGGAAATAACGCACCCCAAAATCGGAGCAAGAATTGATAGAAGAAGTATTGCAGCAAGGGCACTCGCAAAGAGTCGCAGATTGCCAACTAGTGTGCTGTAAGGGGATTCTCGAGCTCGGAGCATAACTTCGGCCACCGATGCCGTTGCATAAACAAAAAGAGCAAGAAGGAAGGCTGACATGGTAACGTCGTGGCTGTCAAACGGAGAGGCTTTAATCGACTGATACTTCACTTGGATTTGATTGTTCAGCGTCCCAACCAAGAGGGCAAATATTCCATGCTGCATAATAATGCTGTCATCACAATAGAAATAAAAATCGCTAAGTAAGCAGAAACTGAGGACAATTTACGAGGCTAATTTCTTGAGTGAAGCTTCAACACTGGAAAAGAAGAAGATAGGAGTGAAGGAAGCATTAATACAAGAACGAGAAAGTGATGTACTTCAAAAAAAGAAAAGAAATGCAATTTAGACTAACCTTTCTTTCTCGAATGCAGGATTTGGCCTCTGGTTCTCAGCCATTCTGCTCTGCTTTATCTCTCTTCACAGATAATGAATGCTCAAATGGATGTCTGAGTGTTTGTGCTGAATTTGCTGGTGGAGATGGTACAGCAACACAGGGTGAATTTTATGCTGTGCACGCTGACTAGAAAAGAGAGTGGCTTCTGATTTTTGGCCTGAATGGAGATGGTTTCGTTGGTGTCTATATATACACATACGGAGAGTGGTGAGCGCGTAAGGATGATAATTAACATTAACAAAACTACCAATGACAAGATGGTGTTTTCACTGTTGAAGTGTGGCAAGATTTGTAATTTTTTCAACTTTCTGTGGCCGCTTTCAAGTGACATTTCATTATTTTCTCATTTGCTTTTTTTGTTTTCCTCACCGATTTGTTTTTCATTTTCATTCTTTCATGTCAAATTGTCAATCTTTTTGTTTCAAACATTTCTTTTATTTCACATCTCATGATTTTGCAAAGTTGAATTATTATTATGAAAAATAATAAGAACTAAAATTTATATTAGAATCTCTAATATATTTACTAAAGATCATACATAGAAATCAAATCAAAATAAGTAAACAAAAAGAAATAGTGTTGTCAAAAGCACTTTTTTCCACTACAAGTCTTGAAGGGAAGACTTCTTTGGAACCTTTTTAAAAACAGAAAGGATGGTCGTCATTGAAGTTTAGAGAAGTCACGAGTTGATTAGCCCGCTTCGCTGGACATTTTTATCTATGTAGAAAATTAATTGATTTTATAAATATTGTATTTTGTTATTTTAATATTTACTTAGTATAATTGTAATTGATAAAATATGCTAAAAATAGTTTTTTTAAATCAAAATGTGATTGAATATTGCTATTGCTAAAAAAATTTTGATAAAATTTGTTAAAAAATTTGCTAAGAAGGTGAAATGATTTATAAGAAATTTGTTGTCACGGATACTCTGGTTAAAAAAACAAAATAACAAAAGAAACCCGGTTAAAAAAGAACAACTGAGTTGGACAGTAAAAAATCAAAAATACATGTGAAAAAAAGGTCACCGTTTCTTAAAAGAAACAAACAAAGGGTCTAAAATATAAATTTAAATTCAAAGCCAAAGTTTTTTTTATAAGATTTCTTCATCATATTATTATATTAAATATCTTTAAGAATGTCGATATTAATTTTTTTTTCAAGAAATTGTAGGTCATTTTTTTTCTCTTGTTATATATTTTTAGGCGATAATATTAAATAAATATTAAACACATATACTTAGTCTCACATATTATATAGTGTGATCGAAATGGGAAGTGATTTTTATATTTTTTAATTGTAGATAACCTAGGTAAATTTGTTAAAAAAAAAACAATATGAGTTGCTTTTTTTCCCCAGTAATATTAAATCTGACACATTATAAATAAAAACATTGCAATATTTTTCAAAAAAGGAATATATATTTTTTGCGTGCTATAATTATTTATTTGCTGTCTAAAAAGAACAGTGTAGTCGAAACAGAAAGTGCCTCATATATTTTTTAATTGTATATAATCTAGGCAAATTTGTTTACCTTTTGTTTTTTTGAGTTGTATTTTTTCCCGGGTAATATTAGATCTTAAATAATAAAAATCCATTTTTTTTTCAGAAATATACTTGAAGAAAAGAGCACAAAATTAAAATTCGAAGCCAATTTTTTTTTATTTTATAAGATTTATTCTTCATATTATTATATTAAATGTATTTAAGCATGCTGATATTAATTTTTTTCTTGCAAAAAATCTGAGGTCAATTTTTGTTTTCTCTTTATATATTTTTAGGCGATAATATGCAATAAATATTAAAACATATAATAATGACTTGTTTGTCGTTTAAAAGGAACAGTGTAATCGAGACAAAAGTGACTTGTATCGTTTTTTAATTGTAGGTAACCTAGGTAAATTTGTCTATTGTTTTTTTTCTTGAGTTGTCTTTTATCCCCAGTAATATTAGATATAAAATGACTATTGCTATTATTACAAAAACCATTAAAATTATAAAATTTTAATGGAAAAAAAACACTCATAAACATTAACAAAAGAGTAAGCAAGAAAAAATATTATTATTATTATTATTATTATTATTATTATTATTATTATTATTATTAATGAAAGTGGCAAAAATAAATCAAAGAAAAAAAATCGATGGAAAATAAAATTATTAGGAAAAATGTAGCAATTATTTGATAAGCATTAAAAATTTAAACAGGGATTTAAATCATAAATCAAAAGTTGAAGGGCTGAAATGAAAATCACATTTATTATCAATTTCAATCCAAGGACAAAATTGAAAAAATTCAAACCTGTGTACCGAATTTATTGACCAATTTGGACCCAATCCGGAAATAATAAGTACGAGGACCGAAGTGAAAGGTGCACATTTAATTAATTTCAACCGGAAGGACCAAATCGAAGCAAATTAAAACTAATGTAACAGAAGTGAAAGGTGCAGGGCAGCAAATTGCAAGTTGAGGGACCGAAGTGAAGAATGCAAAAACACGGGGGCCTCTCCTGCACTTTTACGTGCAGGGGAGAGAGAGAAACGCTGCTGCCGTCTTCAACCGGCCTCCGCCGCGTCCACGGATACCGTGTGGCAAAACTCGCCGCACCGGGAGGAAGACCAAGCGGAGGCGCACCGGATTAGACTCCGGTAGCCCATTTTCGGCCACCGTAGCATACCTAACGCGCCGCTTGAAAGGGGCGTTAGGGGGGACACCGTCGGCCGCGTGAACCGCACGCGCCTGACAGATTCCGAAAAATATATAAATAATAATGGTCAGTTACCGTTATGTCCCTGCCCGTAAATAATCTATTTTGTCTTATTGGGGGCTATAATCGTCTTTAGCCATTTCAAAAATATTAAAAAAAAATAAAGGGTTGCGGCGGACCGGACCGGTCCGTATGCGTGCAATTACATCCGCACCCCTGAGCTTAAACGTTATTTACCCCTCAGCCGAAAAGCTATTTTGTCCTATTACCAGGGCTAATCTCGCCTCTACACTGTTCATATAAGAAAAAAAAAAGGGTGGACGAACTCGCGCGACGCACGGAGGACAAAAGTCCAGTCCACAGTGCAAATGGGTCACAATGTACAGTGCCGACCCCGAGCTCTTTTAGCTCTTTTGTTAATTAATTTGTGCCACCATAGTGTAATGGCTTTCTTCTCATGTTGGCATGTGTGTTACTAATGTAAAAAATATTTTATTTTTTCATTCAATTTATACCATATATCCTTAAAATCTTCTTATTTTAGGTTTTGATTCAATAATAACTCGTATATTAATATGTTTTGTTACTCGTTAATTAAACTAATAAACATAAGATATATCCACAAGTATAGAAATGTTTCATTCTGTATAGTCTATCCATCTTGTATTTTTTTTACCTAATTAACGATTAATTTGATATATTTATATGTTTATTTTGAGATAAGTTAAAGTTCTTTTCTTTATATTATCAATTTACAATATTCATTGACATTGTAATTTAATTACTTGAATCACTATTATTAATATCATTATGGCTATCACTTCCACAACCACCATTGTTAGAGCAACTCTAATGGCTAGAGCCATTTTGGAGAGCCAAATCTTTAAAATGGCTATTTGATAAATAAATATATGGCTTTTTTGTTGATATACACTCCAATGGTAAAAGTTATTTTGGAGAGTCATTTTTTTAAAATATAATGCAATTATTTTATATGTAGTTTAATTATGCAATTAATTATACAATTAATAAGAGTAAGTTATATAATTAAATAATTACTTTTAAAAAATCCTCCAACAATATAATTATTAATTTTGTATATAATTTTTTACTCTCTTGTTGAGGTATTTTTAAATAAAAACAAAAACAAATATTTTTAATATAGTTACATTATTTTCTAATATATATAGGTGGCCCCAAAATTTTGTCTTATCTCTGCATGAGCTGCTGCAAATATCAGTTCATGCACTGGAGAAGCTATTTTGGCTATATATATATATATATAAGTGACCCCAAAATTTTACCTTATCTCTGCATGAGCTGCTACAAAGAAGTTATTTTAACTATCAAAATAACTTCTCCAATGGAGTATAAAACATTAAGCCAACATGCAAAAAAATAAATATTTTATTTTTATCTTGAAATGGCATTCCTGTTGGAGTTGCCTTGCTTCCTCCTCTATCATCATCTCTCTGCTGGCACAGTGTCCAATGCTTCTATAATTACCATCTCAGTCCAAAATATTTTATCATTTCACTAGCATTAAGGGTGTGTTTGGTATTGCTTTTGCTTTTGTGGTTGAGGTTTTAAAAAAACAGTTTCATAAAAAGCACTTTAACTGTGGTTCAAAATAAGTTTTGAAGTGTTTGGTTAAAATTGTAGTTGAGTTTGAGATTAATGAAAAACAATTTTCTGTGTTTGGTTACCAACTTTTTCATTTTGCTTTTAACTTGTGAAATTACTTTAAAGGGTATGTATATATATATATATATATATATATATATTGTATGTATATTTAAATACAATATAGTGTGATATATTTTAATGTATTTATTTATATTTTAATTAAGTTTTTAGATTTTTATATTATTTTAATATTAAAAATATAATAAATAAATAACCCATAACTACCCCCCACCCTACCCCTCTAGAACCATCCCCTCGTTCCAGCCCCTCACTCTCATTCCAGCATCTCATTCCAGCCCCTCACCTCCATCCCCGTTCCAGCCCCTCACCTCCCTCTCCTCCCCTCTCTATCTCCATCTCCTTCCAGCCCCTCACCTCCCATCTCAAAAACAACTCCCTCTTCCAATAGCGAGACCCTCGAGAGAGATAGATGATCGATATGCGCTTGCGGGTATCATTTATTTTTTCTCTGCTTCTTTTTTCTTTGGTCAATACTGGTATGAGAGATGATTGATTTGAGGGTTTCTTTGGTCAATACTAACGGTAATATTGTTGTTGGAATTGATTTATTTATGATGATTTTGCCCATGCTTTGTTAACTCCGGGAAGCTGTGGGTCGTTGTGGGTATATAGTTGCAGAGGAGAGAAAAGTTAGAGATGGGAGGAGGCGCAGACGAGAGGATGTTTTAAAGTTTTTTTTTCAACGGTAATTTTTTGTATTTAAATGTGTATCGCCGTTTCTATATATCAGCTTGAAGCTGGAATCGCAAACTCATAAGCATCAATTTTCAGCTTTACGCCAAACACCGTTTTTATCAAATTTCTGTGTGGGTCCCATGCATTGCTTCTGCTTTTAAAACTTTACCAAATACTAAATGCATAAGCTGATTGGCAAACATGGATGCCACCACAATGCCAAACGGGTACTAAACCATGACTTCAATATCATATCCTTCGTTATAATAATATCGATGAAAAATAACTTACTTTTATAAAAAAAAATTATCAACTAAAAAATATAATAAAAATATCTTTTTTGCAAAATAAATTATATCTAATGATTTCTTCCCATGAGACGTGACTTGAATGCCATCCATCACAGCTGGAGCATACAAAAAAATAAAGAAGCAGCTTCGCAAAACGGCAGAGGGCTGGCCCTTTCCACAACAGAAAAACGACAGTGTCGTTTATTGATTTTTTTTTTCTTAGTAAATAAATTTATGAATTTGGTTCCGGATTTATAATTATTTTTGTTACCGTGTTTTTTCAAAGTTTTTCTTTTTAAAAAAAATAAATCTTTTTTATTTTATGTTGATATTTTAATATTTTTAAATTATTCTTATATGCTAATAATAAAAATTAATATTAATAATATTTTTTAAAAATAAAAAATATACATTATTTTAATATATTTTTAAATAAAACATACTCTTAGAAATAAAAGTAATACCACTGGAACAGCTAGCGCCGCCACGATTGCATGACGACATGCGGGAAGGGTAACTTCTTTTCTGCATCGCGTGGATGGCACACTCGAGTCCAGTTGGATCTTGTACTCCCTCGCTGACGTTCGGCGTCAGGAGAACTGCTGACTGCTGAGTATGGACGTTGTATGCCAATCAAAGTGCTGCTACTTTCAATAAATTATTGTTTATCAATAAACTTAGTTTTTCCGAGAAAAATTAAACACTGCTTTTATCGATTGACAGCAACAAGCCAACAATGGTCGAGCAAATTAATTATCCGCCAAATAATATATTGAGATTCGGGGTCGTCGTCTGAGATGATTTGTTTTTTTAGCGTGGGTTGTTTTTAAAAGTATTTTCTGTTGAGAAAAATATTAAAATAATTTTTATTTTATTTTTTAAAAATAATTTTTTGATATTAACATATAAAAATATTTAAAGATAATAAAAAATTAATTTAAATTAATTTTTTAATTGCTCTTTTTTTCCTTAGGGTTTTAACAATTAATTGGCCCTAGGAAATAATAACCATGTAGAAGAAGAGACCTAATTTCTCCTTTTTTTTCAATAAGAAACCAATAATCATATTAAGCTTTTTTAGATTCACACTCAAAACTTTATCGATGGATTATTATATCTCAGACTTGTTATGATAAAAAAAAACCTTACTTAACAGGTAAAACATTTATAATTCATTAGAGTAAAATATAAATTCTAAGACTCTTCAAAGCTAGAAAAAACGTTTTACTGAATCAAATATGATTAATATAACTAATTGCTATCATAGTATGTAACGTGATATTACCACATAAATAAACAAGTTTTTAATTTAAGTACACTGATAAAAATATGTAATTATTATGTTTTTGATAATGTTATATTAACAAGAATTTGCTATAAATTTATACTTTTTAATTTTTTCATTGATGATAAATAATTTATTTTTTATTTATATATTAACATGATAGCTTCGAATAAAAAATTAATATAAATAAATTTGTTTGGAAATCATTTACTTGCATATAAAATACAAAAACACTAAAAAAATTATTTTTTATATTAATATAAATTTTAATATAAAAACAATAATCTAAAATAAACCGTTAAAATAATCTTGAACCTCAGTAATACACGAAGCCGTACCCATCCCTGGGAAGGGTACGAAGGGATATATATTAACCAGACAGCGCACATGGGAGGATGTCCCATGCTCAGGGTAGCGTGGAAAATAAGCTATTTAAGCGGAGCCGATTTGTTACTTGTGGGACCAACTCTGGCTCAGTCCTTGTTGTAAGGTGATCAGCGGTTTGTGCTCTGATCTTGCACGATGGACAATCCCTGGCCGTTGATCCGGTTGCTTCACTCAGCAACGTAGTTGCTCTGGTCTGAAAGACCAAGACCAGATTGAGGTTTGTTCGAGTACTGTTTGTTTATTATGGTTTCATTCCATGTGGTCATCCTTTACGAATACGAATATGTGCTCGAATTAACTAGATCTTGGCATGAAGATATCGAGGGCTTGCAAGCTATTAGTATTTTGAGAAAATTAACCAAAAAAGAAGGGGGGAAATTACCCCCAGGAATCTAGTCATTTCATTGCCAAAACCACTGTGAAAGACTTGATTTGTTTACCACTGTGAGAAAACTACCCAAAGAAAAAGAATTGCATGCATTGAATTTTGTAGAGTGTGATTGAATTTGTTTTTAAAATTGGTTTTTATCTAGAAATATATCAAAATAATATTTTTATTTTTTAAAAATTATTTTTGATACTAGTTAATGAAAATAATCTAAAAACATAATTTTTTTTAATTTATAACAAAAAATAAAAAATTTATGTTTTACAAAAATATTTTTAAAATACAATGTTAAATTAGGCATAGAAAATTAAGGATTAGATTATGTCTTTTCATAGGACTAAACAAGGTCCATGACAGGATGTAGAAAGAATTACACTGGCTTAATTTGACCTCCTTGCTCATCGAGAAAGACCTGTAACTGCATGAAAGTTGCAAAAATAACAAGGATAATAAATGCTAACAATATAAGAATCGATTTTTGTAACTATGATTTGGTTTTTATGAACAAACCTGTATGATCAATTTTATCTCAAACACGAATAATTAAAATTTTGGCTACCATTTCAATGCTTTGCCCCGAACTA
Source organism: Salix caprea (assembly GCA_964035475.1). NCBI lineage: Eukaryota > Viridiplantae > Streptophyta > Magnoliopsida > Malpighiales > Salicaceae > Salix > Salix caprea. Next base: position 3,058,189 of record OZ037761.1, on the reverse strand, counting down.
ATTAATGGATCACAACTACTTGTTTATGATTCAGTGACCACAGAGTTCGGCAGGACCATGCGTGTATTATTATACCACACCAGCTAAATAATTTTCATTATAGTTAATGATGATGTTTTAAAATTTAGGTATTCCAGTTGCGTGGTTAATCACACATTTAGGTCAATATTCTTTTCTTTATAGTTTATAAATAGATGATTGATGGTAGAAGTCCTAATACCAATAAAACAATTTATTTTAATTGGGTCCCTGAAATAAGAAGACTTGCAATCATGCATAAAAAATTAGCAGGCCAGTCAAAGTCTTCAACTTTTGCAATTGAAGGCTTCCTTTTTCAAGAAAAACAAAATTACTTTCTACTCTGCTTGCGATCAAAACCATGCAGTTAAAAGTTAAAACAAAATTACTTTTCAGTTAAAAGTCTTGTTACCATCCAGATTTATTCTTGTTGATTGTTATAACTATTAAAAATAATCCAAGACCTATGATAACGAGCATTATATTTTATAGTTTTTAAAATATATGATTTAAAAACATAAATAATATTTTTCTCTATTTTACTATAATAATTTGATTTTAATAGAATCAAGATTCACAAACAATGATAATATAAAAATGTTACAGCTATAAACTTTTTACAAGTAGAGAAATGTGATAATAATAAAAAATATTATTAATGGTTTTTTTAATAAGGATAGAAAAATAAATAATAAGGTAATTGATTATTTTTTAAAAAATATTTTGATACCAGCACATTCAAACAATCATTATATATATATATATATATATATATATACACTAACAAAAAAAACATGTTGAATAGCCTAGCCAGCATACCCTTCCTCCATCCGTTTCCTCTAACACTCTGTATAATCTTGTCTAAATAAAATAAATAAAGGAAGTTTTACGTCTACTTTTTATTTGTTAGCGACTATTTAAAAAAATATATTTTGTTTAAAAATACATTTAAAATAATATTTTGTTATTTAAAATCATTATTTTTAATATCAAAATGATTTAAAAACAAAAAAATAATAATTTAAAACAAAAACAAATATTAAAAAAAAAACGCTTTTGAAGTGATGTGAGAAACAACCCTATGAGTAGATTAATTTGATTGCTAAAATAGCAACACTCTGCAATGATTTCCTTATCACGAATAGATCTTTTGGGAAGAACCTAAATCTTATTTCACAACTTAGTATCAACTTATTGAGTTGTTTATTGGTGACTGACTCAATGATTAAGGATAATTAATGAGTGTGTATTCGGGTCATAAAAATATTTTATAATAGTTTATATATTTAATGAAATATAAAGGTATAATTAAAGATATATTTAATAATTCCTCCTGTAATATAAGATTCAGGGCTGGCTTTGAATTTAATTATCCGGCTATCATCTATAATTTATGGCTCAAATTTTAAAGTAGGCCATGAGAAAAATACCGAGTCTCAGAAATTGAGTGGAGCGGTGAGAAAGTGGTAAGAGTCAAGGAAACCCAACATAGAAAATGGAGCTAGCCCATTCAAAGAATGCCGTACATTGATCCATTGATAGCCTTGAAGCCCATTCATTATAACATGTAAATATGTATAATTAGAGGCAGTAGAAAGTAGAAACTAGTATACGGTCATGATGAGCCTGGGGGCATAAACTCAGTTCTTCAACAGACAAAAAAATATCCGTTTTGAAATTCTTTTTGATGGCATATTATTTTATGCCTGAATATTGCAAATTCCCTAAATATAAAAAATGAAATCGATTGTCGGATCGTAACGGGTATTAAGGTGGGGCCTTAATCGAACGGCCTGCACGGAGACGTGGTTAAGGCCCAATACAACAAAAAGGAGCAGGGGGTTTTCTAGTTCGGAGATCAAATATTCACTTGTCTGTTCACTTCCAAAAACATGTCCGAGCTCACGTTTTCCTTTTCTAGTAATATACAATCTCCGTCCCAGCAGCAGATTCTATAAGGATTCCCTGGAATCACCCTCTCCCCATATCCTCTCCTATAATGTTAGAGTGACTGGCATTCACTCACCCACTCATGAAGACACCAATAGATAGGATACAGGACCCCTTCATGATTTGTACGGTAACCAACTCCTAATTGGAGGCTGTGAGACTAGAGAACCCCGAGGCCTGTTTGTCCCACTTGCTAATATTTAATATAAAACTAAACCATAAACTCATTTTTCATAAATTCGGTGCATGGTAAGACGAGAGTAACCGAATATGCTTAGGAATTCTCCTTCTTCTCTTATAGCTTTTCTAACTGCCACTTCATCACGCCAGGCATATGCCCTCTAATATTCTACTAACCTTTTCCCCATAAATCCCCCCCATTAATTCATTTCTTTCCCACATTTCACCATCTTTACAATTCCAATTTTCCTGGTCTTGCTTTTTTGTAACTTCAGTAGGAAAATATCACGAGCTGATTTTTTAGAGAAACATAGTATTCGGACATAGCAATGAAGTTTGGTAAGAGACTGAAGCAACAAGTTCAAGAAACCTTGCCAGATTGGCGTGACAAGTATTTGTCTTACAAGGAATTGAAGAAGCTTGTTCGTCTAATTTCATCGGCTCCGCCTTTCTCGTACGGATCAGTTGAGCATGGAATGGCAGAGGCTGAGTTTGTGCGTCTGCTGAACAGTGAAATCGACAAGTTGAATACTTTTTTCATGGAACAAGAAGAGGATTACATTATTCGGCATGAGGTAATCTTTCTTTTTTTGTCTTGCATTTCTTCCTCCTTTTTGCCTGCTAGACTGAGTGAACTTCGATGGAGAGCATCATGCTAGTCTTGGTGGGTAATTAATGCCTTAATGGAGGCAAAGCAAAATAATAGTTTCGCAAACAATGCTAGTGAAAATGTGGTCTTATATTAAAGACTTCATGTGATTTTTATACTTAATTATCAGATCTCATTCACTCAAGATTGGTATATATGATTTGCACTTCTTTTATTTTCGGATCTTAATTATTCTTTAGACTTTTCCATCTTTGATGACCGAAAACAACCTTATATGATGGAATTCAGAATTATTATTATTATTATTATTATTATTATTATTATTATTACATAAGTGATGACATTATCGGTAATACTAGTGAAATACGAAGCATTTCTTTGAAAACTCGCAAAGATATATTTTATATATTAATTCTCAGTGCAACCATCACCATCGAATTGAGTAATATTTTTACAGAATCAGTATTTTTGTACTTTGATTTCCAAATCTTAGCTATTCTTTTTAGCTTCAACAATGCCATTGGTTTTTCCAGATCTTACCTTGTTATTTTTTAAAATTTATAAAAGAATAATTTTAATATTTATCAGGAAACAGAACTAAAAATTTATTTGATTTGAATATTTTTGCATGAAAACACGTTAGCATGTATGCACAGGTACGCGCGCCACGCATGCACATGAGGTTTTGAAACTGGCATATCTGTCTTTCATTTTATAGGATGTAATTATAAAGCTGCTTGTTGTCCCAAATTTTATTCCTCTTTACACTTTAGATGGAAGAGAGAAATTATAGATTTGAAAAAAAAAACTAACGTAAGGTACTGTAATAGCATTAATTAGTCTTATATACGACTTGATGGCAAAGAAGGTAACTCTGAAGTAGCCAAACTGATGCACGTATTTACTGTGTCCACACAAACAAAGAAGGTAACACTGAGGTCTCTGCAGAATGCCCGTGGGGTCTAAGAGTGAAGATTGCTTCAGTTAAATAAACTATTCAAAAGGCAACTCGTAAATTTCAGTTCCAAACAAAATTATAACAGATAATCTTTATAAATATGCAGGAATTAAAGCAGAGGATTCAGAAAGTGATTGATACTTTAGGGCCAAGTGGAAGTCAGCCTTCGGAGGCAGCGTACAAAGAGGAGATGAGAAAGATTAGAAAAAACATTGTCAATTTCCATGGTGAAATGGTGCTTTTAGAGAATTACAGCAATATCAATTATACAGGTACGTAAATTAGCCGGACAAACCTATGAAGTAAGCACCCCCACTGACTCTTAAGAGATCAGTTATATTCCAGGAAACAGCCAAACAACATATGATTTCATGAACAATCGTGATAAATTAATTATACCAACAAAATCCGTTCTTGTAAGCTAATGTTGAAAGGGCGACCCGACTTTATTTTTATGATCTCTTAACCTTTGAGCTCGGGCGCCTTAGAGTTACTTTTACAGAAGTAAAATGGATGATATTTCAATTTCAAGTCTCGTCTGTAAGTAAAAAGAAAACAAAAAAAAAAAAAACAGAGAGAGACAGAGAGAAGAAACTTTATCATCCCCCCTGTCCCTGAGCGGCACAGCCCCTCTAGGCATTAAGGATTGAAACGTTCATGTGTTAACTGTTGCATTTGATTAAATTTTGTTGAAATCTAAAACTGTCAAGTTAATGTAGGATTGGCCAAGATATTGAAGAAATATGACAAGCGAACAGGTGGATTATTGCGCCTTCCATTCATTCAAAAGGTGCTGGGGCAACCCTTTTTTATTACTGATCTGGTATCAAAGCTTGTCAAGCAATGCGAGTACATGATAGATACAGTATTCCCTGTAGAGGAAGAAGAAATAATGAAAGAAAGAAGAGAATCAATAACGGTTGCAGGAGAAGGGATTTTCAGGAACACAATTGCAGCTCTAATGACCATGCGAGAAATTAGAAGAGGCAGCTCCACTCACAGCCATTTCTCTCTCCCTCCTCTAAACTTGCCAGATTTTGATCTTATTCAGTCATCCCAGCTCAATTCTCCTATACCAATTGTCTAATAAGATTGGATTTTATGAAGTGCTTAATACTGTCATAGTTACACAACAATATGATGGTTGATTAAGAATTTCTTTCTTTTTTATGTTTTTTTTATACAAGTGTGATAGTCAACAGTATCAATGCAGTTCCTCATGATGGTCAACACATTCAGATTCATCATGAGCTTGTAGGTACATTAAGTTGAGAAAATTTGGACCATATGCGTATTTTATACGGGAAATATGTTTTGTTGTAAGAATTTGTACCGCAAATATACGATAAACTAAGTCCTCTTGACAATCCTACTTAACAAAAGACCAAAGGAAGCTACTGTTTTTCGTTAAAATCTTGCCTCACTGTACTATTTGGGCCCATGGTTCTCCTTTAACATGATTCTCTAGTTTTTTCGGTTTGTGCAATACGCTGAATCCATTGGAGGTCTGTTATGTCCCGGGGTACACAATTAGTGGAAGCTTGTTAGAAACTAGATAGCTTTGTCACCCCAACACTCAGAGAAATGGCATCAATACAGTTCCATTCCTCACCCTTTTAATAACGGTATTAATATAGGATTGATTGTGAAAAAAATTGTATTAATGTATGATTGTTTGCATCAGAATAATCCTCTTTCCAGTAATTAATTTAAGTTTATGCATAGCTGCAAACGGGTATGTACAAGAATTCTTAAAGGGAAGCTTGCGGATGGATTATCCAAAAGGGAATTGTATAATTTGATTATTGGGTAAACCTCGTCGTCAAAATGTTTTACAATCTTAAGTCACCTTATGAAGCGATGAAAGTGGATGAAAGATTCGTAAAGGCGTATATAACCTTTCCTCGCAGCGACAAAGATTAGCATCACAGTGACAGCCGAAGTTTTGCTTGCCTTGTCCTTTGCTCTTATGAGTTCTTCGGGAGGATTTGCCAGAGCCCCGCTGCTTCCTCATCTCAAAGTACTTTGCCTCTTCTCCACGATTGTAAATCATGTTTTGAGACCAAACGCTATATAAAAGGAAAATAGGAACTACGCTGGCGCACGAGTTGAGTGAGAAGGGCCTTCTGTATTTAATAGGAGTTTTTTGTGTTTCGTTAATATGTGACCTTCTCGGTATGTGATAAGCATTAGAATGAGTTCACGGTTATGATCATTTCCTAGAAAGTATGTTAGCAATGTCTAAACAGTTTTTTTACCTTTAAAAAAATATTAAAAATGATGATCTAGTACTCTGTACTAAAAATGATGGGTGTTTTGTTATACACCTATCCACGATTCATCCTCTCACGATAATTTGTTCACCCCATTGCAAGTGACTATTTTATTTATTTATTTCAAGTCTGTAATTTTTAATATTTTACACTTTAATCATTGGACTTGACTTTGTTTCTTTCAATTTAATCACCTCAAGTTATGTTAGGATTATTTTATATGTTGCAATTTGTTTTAATTTGCATGCATTTGCATATCTGATATGTCATGGAATGTTCTATATTACAAAATATAATTTTATACTATTGTTAGAAATAAAACTAAAAGTTTATAAGTCAAAATTAATATTTAAATAAAAACATAGCCTCTTTCTAAAAGCACTAACTGATGATCTAGTACTCTGTACTAAAAATGATGGGTGTTTTGTTATACACCTATCCACGATTCATCCTCTCACGATAATTTGTTTACCCCATTGCAAGTGACTATTTTTTATTTATTTCAAGTCTGTAATTTTTAATATTTTACACTTCATTCACTGGACTTTATTTCTTTTCAATTTAATCACCTCAAGTTATGTTAGGATTATTTTATATGTTGCAATTTGTTTTAATTTGCATGCGTTTGCATATTTGATATGTCATGGAATGTTCTGAATTAAAAATATATATTACAAAATATATTTTATACTATTGTTAGAAATAAAACTAAAAGATTATAAGTCAAAATTAATATTTAAATAAAAACATAGCCTTTTTCTATAAGTGGTGTTTGAAAATACATACTTGGCTCGTCAAGTTTTAAATTTTACATATTTAATCCCTATTCTTCTAGATTATCATTATTTAATCCTAAATTTTAATATATTTTTTCTTGTTTCAGTTCTTGAATTTTGCGGGTTGAGAAAAAGTTATTGAAAAAGGTAAGGAAAAGAGAAAGCTCTTAAAAGGCCAATTAAATTGTTTAAAAAAGGGGTTGCAAGTCCGACAAGCCTACGTCCCGACAAGTCTACGTTCATACCTCTATTATCATCCATTGAGTATTGTATTATTTTACTAGTTAATGTCGAAGATTGCAATGTCCTTGGCGATGTTGTAAGATTACTAATTATTATTTTACTAGTTAGAAATTCAACTAGCGTGTTTCCACACTTTCCACCTCTAATGATGATGTCATGAGATATCGAGGCCTACAAAAGTCATTATTTGATTCGAATTTGAGGTATGAGTCCAGTCACAATCACAACCTGAGGAACTCTTCACTTCCCGTTCTTTCCACACACAAAAAAGCTACACGGTACTTGAAGCATTCTTTCAGGGCCACCGCTCTTTCAGGACCACCGCTTGGAGTCTTGGACTTTGATTCTTCAGGCTTTCTTTTTCTCTTTCTTCTATAATTACTAAAAAAAACTAAAACAAAACATGAGTTTAAACGATAATGAACAGTATTTTTGCATTATTCATCTAGATTTAGAGACTGTGAATTAAAATAGTAAAATTATTATTTGCCCCTCCGTTTACTATATTTTTTGCCCTGAATCCGGGGTGTTTTTATTTTTTTATCTTCTATGCACAGTAAATTAATCATAATACTCATGAATGAGTCAAAAATACACAGGAACCTCTGGAGACATAAAAGTTATTACATATATTTTTTAAAATGGCGAAATACATATTTACTCCGAATAAGACAAAACGGAACAGTAAATCACAGGGTCAGTTGGGTTATTGCACACTTTTTTTTTAAATGGACAAATACGGTAATACCCTCATATAAGATAAAAAACAAGAATTGGGTGTATGGGTATATTGGTAATTTACTATTTTTTATTTTTTTTTCCTATCGAATTACTGTTGGCGTATCACCGATCACGCCTTCCATTCCCATGCTTACGTGTATTTCGAACGACGCATCCCGGGTACACAGTTAGTGGAAGCTTGTTAGAAATTAGATAGCTTTGTCAGCTCAACACTCGGAGAAATGGCACAATACAGTTCCATTCCTCACCCTTTTAATAATGGTATTAATATTGTTTGCATTAGAATAATCCTCTTTCCAGTAATTAATTTAAGTTTGTGCATAGATGCAAAAGGGTATGTACAAGGATTCTTAAAGGGAAGCTTGCGGATGATTATCCAAAAAGGAATTGTCTTCCCCTATACAGTAAAGATGCCACCCTTCTTGTCTCTTGACCGAGAGGTTGGACAGAAAGTAACGCCTTGACACCTTGGCATACTTTCTATCTGGGGACAGATTCATCAATGTTTAACTTCTATCCTTTTAGTTTAAAATTTCTCAGAATCACCTTTCTAGTTTTAAAAAAGTTCTAATTAACTTATCCCTAATCATTGAATAAGCCACCTTTTTAATTTGTCCTGTTAAATTCTTCTAAGTTTTTGAATTTTATTGTTAGATGTGATGATATATATGGGGATTTGTGAAGAAACCGTGAGAGAAAGTAAAAAAAATAAAAACTAAGATACTAAAAATATGAAAAGAAAAAAAAAGTTAGCTTTTTATTCGTTATTTAATACAAAACGAAATTGGAGTAATATCTGAAAGCAGAGCTTCCACCTTGGAATACAATTAAGTGGTAACAAGAATCTCCACAGGGTATTCTGGTTGTTCCTCAATCGACATGTCATCCAGGATCCAATACCAAAAGCCAAGTATTTTGAATATTAACGTCATGATCCTATGGTAGATCCACAGACATATGAATTGGACGGTGCTACGAGCAACCATGATAGGCAAAATAGCCCACGCAACAAAAACAAGAGGCCCTAGTCGGGCGGGGAGCAAGAACGATACCAATGAGATCGATGAAAACGATCCTGCGAGGAATGCAACATGGCCTGAGAATCGAAAGTACGTGGTGTACTTAAATTTCATGTTGGCAGCAAATGCAAAGCAGTAGAGGAATGTTGCCAACAGAAAAGCCCACATGCTTGGCAAACGTGTCTGAAATGCAGACTGGCTCGTGCCTTGGAATTTAACTTGAATGACACCAATTAGGAAGGGATTGAGAAAGGCAAAGACAGCATGGCATGATGTTGAGAAAATAAACCCTTGCAACCTGCAAAACAGAGTAACCTCGTCGTCAAAATGTTTTACAATCTTAAGTCACCATATGAAGCGATAAAAGTGGATGAAAGATTAGTAAAGGTGTATATAACCTTTCCTCACAGCGACTAAGATTAGCATGACAGTGACAGCCGAAGTTCTGCTTGCCTTGTCCTTTGCTTTTATGAGTTCTTCGGGAGGATTTGGCAAGTCTTCCAACTGGATAGCCAGAGTTCCACTGTTTCCTCATCTCAAATTGAGGGCTATGCTGGTGCATGACTTGCGTGAGGAGGGCGTCCTGTGATCGGCTTGTGGTTTTCTTGAGCGAAGCTTCAGCGCTGAAAAAGAAGAAGATTGGAGTGAAGGAAGCATTAATACAAGAAAGAGAGAGTGATGGACTTCAAAAAAGAAAAGAAATGTAATTTAGACTAACCTTTCTTTCTCGAATGCAAGATTTGGCCTCTGGTTCTCAGCCATTCTTCTCTTCTTTATTTCTCTGCACGGATAATGAAGCTCCAATGGGTTTCTAAGTGTTTGTGCTGAATTCTCTGCAAAATCTAATATATACGGAGGAATTGACGGTTACCGCGTGTTTTTTGGGAACTTTCTTCGATGCTTGAATCGAAGAAAATGAACGAAAGAGATCGGGTTTTTAACTTTCCTTATTCTTTTAAATTTTTAACATAATTAAATTGTATTTTTTTTTATAAAAAAATGTATTTATTTGTTTTGGTCCCAAGGTTTTTATTTATTTCAATTTTATCTTTCGATTGGAATTAATTATGTATTTTATTTTTTGTTTCGGCCCTTATTCTTTCAATTTTTTATTTGGTATTAATTCTTTTTGTTTTGTCGGACTTTCTTTAACAATGTTTATTTTTACTCGTATTTATGCACCTATACTTTTAGTTTTTATTTTTAATTTTTGTCGTTTTATTTTTATTGTGATTTTATTTTTATTTGGTTCAATCTTGAAATTTTAATTTATATTAGTGTTCATTTTAAAATTAATATTTATCATTTTTTCTTTTGTTCTTTTTTTTGTGTTTTCTGTTATTTTTATTTTTCTTCCGGTCAGATAATTTTATAATTTCATTGTTTGTGCAATAATAATGATAATTTTAGTGATTATGATTTTTATTGTTTTTTTGTAAAAATATTTTTTTTTATTATTCTTTGGGGCAATTTAATGATTTTAATTATTTGGGCAAAAATGCTAATAATAATTTTAAATTAATAGTCATGATAAATTTATATCAATTTAAAATTCATATATTTTATAATAAACTTGCAGTTCACAGGAATTTTATACAGATTTATTATTTTCTCCAAATTTATATTATAAAAAAATATATCACATAATTAATATTTTTTATATTAAAAAAAATATGATTTCAACCATGATAAAACATGAGTAAGTGGCTAGTATATATATAAACATCGTTTCTCCTTCTTTCTCCTTTCTGTTGTTTCCTTCATTTATCAAGCAAGCTCACAATCTCTCTAAAAAACCAAGACGAAGTAAGATTTTAGAGATAAGTTCATTTTTTTTAAGATAATTGACTGCTAAGTTCTATGACATTTTTATTAAAACAATAAGTTTAGTTTTTAAGTTTTTTTTTTTCTTATAAGCTCGTGTCTTCTTATATTTTCCTAAAAGATTTTATAATACATTTAAAACCCTGTCATTTATCCTTTTTATTACAAAATACTTTATAATTAGTTTTGCAAACTAACCTTTTTAATATTATGTGTTTTGCTTGAGATTTTTTTAGATTTTTGTTTTAAATCAAAGACTTGTTGTCATCCAGATTTATTCTTGTTAATTGTTATAATTATTAAAAGAATAATACAAGATTCATGATAGTGAGCATTATATTTTATAGTTTTTAAAATATATGATTTTTAAACATAAATAATATTTTTCTCTATTTTAATATCATAATTTGATTTTTATACAATCAAGATTCACAAATAATGATAATATAAAAAATATTACAGTTATCAACTATTTTACAAGTAGAGAAATGTGATATTAAAGAAAAATGGTATTAATTTATGATTGTTTGCATTAAAACAATCCTCTTTCCAGTAATTAATTTAAGTTTATGCAGAGATGCAAAAGGGTATGTACAAGGATTCTTAAAGGGAAGCTTGCGGATGATTATCCAAAAAGGAATTAAAGATGCCACCCTTCTTGCCTTTTAACCGAGAGGTTGGACAGAAAGTACCGCCTCGACACCGAGGCATACTTTCTATCCTGGGACAGATTCATCAATGTTTAACTTCTATCCTTTTGGTTTAAAATTTCTCAGAATCACCTTTCTAGTTTTAATAAAGCTCTAATTAACTTATCCCTAATCATTGAATAAGCCACCTTTTTATTTAATACAGGGAACGAAATTGGAGTAATATCTGAAAGCAGAGCTTCCACCTTGGAATACAATTAAGTGGGAATAATAATCTCCACAGGGTCTTCTGGTTGTTCCTCAATCGACATGTCATCCAGGATCCAATAACAAAAGCCAAGTATTTTGAATATTAACATCATGATCCTTTGGTAGATCCACAGACATGTGAATTGAACGATGCTACGAGCAACCATGATAGGCAAAATAGCCCACGCAACAAAAACAAGAGGCCCTAGTCGGGCGGGGAGCAAGAACGATACCAGTGAGATCGATGAAAACGATCCTGCGAGGAATGCAACATGGCCTGAGAATCGCAAGTACGTGGTGCACTTAAATTTCATGGTGGCAGCAAATGCAAAGCAGTAGACGAATGTTGCCAGCAGAAAAGCCCACATGCTTGGCGAACGTGTCTGAAATGGAGACTGACTTGTGCCCTGGAATTTAACTTGAATGACACCAAGTAGGAAGGGAACGAGAAGGACAAATACAGCATTGCATGAGATAATAAACCCCTGCAAACTGCAAAACAGGGTAACCTCGTCGTCAAAATGGTTTACAATCTCAAGTCACCATATGAAGCGATAAAAGATTATTAGAGGCGTAGATAACCTTTCGTCACTGCGACTAAGATTAGCACCACAGTGACTCCTATAAGAGATTATTGGAGCCGTTCTTCGGAAGGATTTGCCAGGTTTCCCAACTGGATAGCCAGAGTTCCGCTGTTTCCTCATCTCAAATTGAGGGCTATGCTGGGGCATGACTTGAGTGAAGAGGGCGTCCCGTGATCGGCTTGTGTTTTTCTTGAGTGAAGCTTCAACACTGGAAAAAAAAAAGATTGGAGTGAAGGAAGCATTAATACAAGAAAGAGAAAGTGATGGACTTCAAACAAAGAAAAACAAAGGGAAAGAAAGCAAATAAATTAAATGTAATTTAGAGTAACCTTTCTTTCTCGAATGCAGGATTGTTGAAGAGTAAATGTGTAATTGTTATATAGAAAGAGGAAGGAGAAGTTTCTTTAGGAAGGAGAAGATTCTTTATTTGTGTTGATGATCATTTTATAAGTGATATTTTTTTTTTCTTTTTTTTTTTTCGCTCTTTTGATTTCTTTTTTCATCCTGATTTCTGCTATAAAATTTTTGATTTTTTTCAATTTTATCCTTCAATTGAAATTTATAATATATTTTGTTTTTTTAGTTCAACCCTTATTCTTTTGATTTTTGGTTTGGTTTGAATTTCTTTATGTTTTTTAGTATGGAAGTTTTGATTTGTTTAAATTTTGTCCTTAAATTAAAATTGATCATATATTTTGTTTTTCATTTCAACCCTTATTCTTTTAATGTTTTATTTAGATTTAATTCCTTTAATTTTTTTGATGTTTTTGCAGCAATCCCTATTTTTTGTTCATATTTTTGTGTGTAAACTCTTTGTTTTGGTTTTTAATTTTTATCATTTTCTCTTTTGTTGTGGTTTTATTTTTATTCAATTTAGTCCTCAAATTTTAATTTATGTTGATGATCATTTTAAAATTAATATTTTTTTCCTGTTTTCCCTTTGTTCTTTTATTATTATTATTATTATTATTTTCTTTAAATCAAATGTTTTTTTATGCTAATAATATTTATTTTGGTTTTCTCATTTTTTAAGTTTAAAATAGCATTAAGAATATCAATAATAATAAATTTGAATATTAACTTGAGTGAAGAGGGCGTCCTGTGATCGGCTTGTGTTTTTCTTGAGTGAAGCTTCAACACTGGAAAAAAAAAAGATTGGAGTGAAGGATTAATATATGCTGTGGAAAGAGCTTTGCTGGTGGTCTGCGGGCCCATTGTCTTCATATTTGCATCCAGGGCGAAGTTGCCTTCCTGTGCCGAGAGAGAGTATTCTATATTTCTATTTGCAAGGAAGATTGTTTTTAAAGTATTTTTTATTTAAAAATATATTAAAAAGATTTTTTTTAAAAAAATAATTATTTTTGATATTAATACATAAAAATATTTAACATATTAATTTTTTTAATTTAAAATAAAAAAAATACAAATTTTTAAAAAATAATTTTGAAATATATCAAATATCCTATAAATTTCTAGATGGGCCCCAAACGGGAGAGATCCTATCTTTTATAAAAGTGCAGGTGGACCCCTAAACGGCAGGAGGTCAAAGAGACGGATATCTTTATAAAATGATGCGGGTTGCACATTAGCTGTGGAAAATATGTGCCATAGAGAGAAAGTATTGTCTTCACCAAAGATGGTCCCTTTTGACTTTTTGATGTGCAATAGAGAGAAAGTATTGTCTTCACCGCAGTTGTTCCCTTTTCATCTTTTGGGCTGAAATTCCATAATCTTCACCCCTTTCGAACAGGTGGATTATTGCGCCTTCCGTTCATTCAAAAGGTGCTGGGGCAACCCTTTTTTATTACTGATCTGGTATCAACGCTTGTCAAGCAATGCGAGTACATGATAGATACAGTATTCCCTGTAGAGGAAGAAGAAATAATGAAAGAAGAAAGAGAATCAATAACGGTTGCAGGAGAAGGGATTTTCAGGAACACAATTGCAGCTCTAATGACCATGCGAGAAATTAGAAGAGGCAGCTCCACTCACAGCCATTTCTCTCTGCCTCCTCTGAACTTGCCAGATTTTGATCTTATTCAGTCATCCCAGCTCAATTCTCCTATACCAATTGTCTAATAAGATTGGATTTTATGAAGTGCTTAATACTGTCATAGTTACTCAACAATATGATGGTTGATTAAGAATTTCTTTCTTTTTTATGTTTTTTTTATACAAGTGTGATAGTCAACAGTATCAATGCAGTTCCTCATGATGGTTAACGGATTCAGATTCATCATGAGCCTGTAGGTACATTAAAACGAGGAAATTTGGACCATATGCGTGTTTTATACAGGAAATATATTTTGTTGCAAGAATTTGTACCGCAAATATACGATAAACTAAGTTCTCTTGACAATCCTACTTAACAAAAGACCAAAGAAAGCTACTGTTTTTTGTTAAAATCTTGCCTCACTGTACTATTTGGGCCCATGGTTCTCCTTTAACATGATTCTCTAGTTTTTTCGGTTTGTGCAATACGCTGAATCCATTGGAGGTCTGTTATGTCCCGGGGTACACAATTAGTGGAAGCTTGTTAGAAATTAGATAGCTTTGGCAGCTCAACACTCGGAGAAATGACATCAATACAGTTCCATTCCTCACCCTTTTAATAATGGTATTATTGTGGAAAAAATGGTATTAATTTATGATTGTTTGCATTAGAATAATCCTCTTTCCAGTAATTAATTTAAGTTTATGCAGAGCTGCAAAAGGGTATGTACAAGGATTCTTAAAGGGAAGCTCGCGGATGAATGATCCAAAAAATGAGAGAGATATTCATTCGTACAAGGGTATGTACAAGGATTCTTAATTTATTCGTTATTTAATATCAAGGAACAAACTTGGAGTCATATCCGAAAGCAGAGCTTCCACGTTGGAATACAATTAATTGCTAATAACAATCTCCACAGGGTCTTCTGGTTGCTCCTCAATCGACATGCCATCCAATGAGATCGATGAAAACGTCATGATCCTTTGGTAGATCCACAGACACATGAATTGGACGGTGCTACGAGCAACCATGATAGGCAAAATAGCCCACACAACAAAAACAAGAGGCCCTAGTCGGGCGGGGAGCAGGAACGATACCAATGAGATCGATGAAAAAGATCCGGCGAGGAAAGCAACATGGCCTGAGAATCTTAAGTACGTGGTGCGCTTAAATTTCATGCTGGCAGAAAATGCAAAGCAGTAGACGAATGTTGCCAACAGAAAAAACCACATGCTTGGCGAACGTGTCTGAAATGGAGACTGACTTGTGCCCTGGAATTTAACTTGAATGACACCAAGTAGGAAGGGATTGAGAAAGGCAAAGACAGCATGGCATGAGGTTGAGAAAATAAACCCTTGCAAACTGCAAAACAGAGTAACATCGTCGTCAAAATGTCTTACAATCTTAAGTCACCATATGAAGCGATAAAAGTGGATGAAAGATTAGTAAAGGCGTATATAACCTTTCCTCACAGCGACTGAGATTAGCATCACAGTGACAGCCGAAGTTTTGCTTGCCTTGTCCTTTGATTTTATGAGTTCTTCGGGAGGATTTGGCAAGTCTTCCAACTGGATAGCCAGAGTCCCGCTGTTTCCTCATCTCAAAGTATTATGCCTCTTCTCCGACCAAACGCTATATAAAAGGAAAATTGGAACTACGCTGGCGCAGGAGTTGAGTTAAAAGGGAAAGAGGAACTATGCTGCAGCATGAGTACTTGAATGAAGAGGGCGTCCTGTGATCGGCTTGAGTTTTTCGTAGAAATTTTCAAACACTTCAAAATTGTTTGCTTTTAATATTCTCCCGGGATTGCTTTTGACACATAAAAGTGGATTAAAAAAATTAACTTGACTTCGCTAACGTCACATAAAAGTGGATTAAAAAAATTAACTTGACTTCGCTAACGTCAGTTTAAGTCATTCTCAGAAATTTTTTGATTCCTAAGTGCTGTCCACAAATTAGGTAGAGTGAGAAGAAGGGTTAGAGAATAATATAAATCATATTATGGAGTTTCACTTATAAGCTTAAGCTTTTAGATGACATGGTTCCTTAACATGGTATCAGAGCCTTGTTGACCCAGCGGTCACAAGTTCGAATCTCATCATCCCCATTCTATTTGATACAAACCAAAGCACAAGGTGATGTGGGTCTGTGCAAGTTTCAAGCCCAAAAAGCTTTCACTTGAGGGGGTGTGTTAGAGAATAATATAAATCATATTATAGAGTTTCACTTATAAGTTTAAGTTTTTAGGTAAGATGGTTTCTTAACAAGGAGTGGTGACATTTTTCTTTTTCACAGGTGTGAATTAGGAGTTGACTCCATTCTGATTAGGATTGAATGCTTCCTGGAACCAGATGGGAAGTATGTGCAATGACGACTGCTATTTTGTCAAGTTCTTTTGCCTTTTTCCTTTTCTACATGGAAGAAGAAAAAGATTTTAAAATTGATATTTTTTTCTTTTTTCTCTCTGTTTTTTTTTGCTCTTTGATTTCTTTTTTCATCTTGATTTCTGCTATAAAAGTTTTGATTTGTTTCAATTTTATCTTTTTATTGAAATTTATCATATATTTTGTTTTTTTTATTTCAGCCCTTATTTCTTTTGATTTTTTGTTTGGTTTTAATTTCTTTATGTTTTTTAGTATGAAAGTTTTGTTTGTTTTAATTTTGTCCTTAAATTAAAATTGATCATATATTTTGTTTTTTATTTCAACCCTTATTCTTTTAATATTTTATTTACTTTTAATTCCTTTAATTTTTTCAATCTTTTTGCAGCAATCCCTATTTTTTGTTCATATTTATGTGTCTAAACTCTTTGTTTTGGTTTTTAATTTTTATTATTTTCTCTTTTGTTGACGTTTTATTTTTATTCAATTTAGTCCTCAAATTTTAATTAATGTTGATGATCATTTTAAAATTAATATTTTTTCTACTTTCCCTTTGTTCTTTTATTATTATTATTATTATTATTATTATTATTATTTGTTATTTAAATCAAATGATTTTTTCATGCTAATAATATTTATTTTGGTTTTCTCATTTTTTAAGTTTAAAATAACATTAAGAATATCAATAATAACAAATTTTATTATAATCCAAATGATTATATTAATTATATTCATAATGATAATAATATTAATTTTGTTTTTGTCCTTTAATTATTTCATTTGTTCTTCAAATCATATAATATTTTTTATGCTAATAATATTTATTTTTGTTTTGCCTTCAATAATAATAATAATAATAATAACAATGAGAATAATAATTCAAATAATTTATCATTCAATATTGTATTTATTAAGAGTTAAATTTTGCTACTTCTCTATATATAATGTTTCAAATATAATATTCCAGATTATTGTTTGAAAAACTTTTGTGGTTCAATATTGTCTTTAATTTTTTATCTTATTTTTTTAAAATTGTATTACTTAACATTAATATTAAATACAAAAAATTATATAAGTGTTTGTTTTTTTAACATTGTTTAACAAAAAGTTTGTTTAGATTGATTATTTTACTTAAAAGTATAACATTATAAAAGATTATCATATTATTAATATTGTTTTATATTTAAAAAAAAATATTTCTAACTGCGACTAAGTACACGGCAAGTGTCTAGTTTATTAGAAAGTGAATATAGTGCACTTCGTCTAGGGATCTGACACTGTCAGTGATTAAATAAAAATGATAAAACCTGAGTGGTAGGATAGTAAAAATGAGTTATGAGAAGGGATTCATAAAAAAAAAATGAGAGGGGATGGGAGGTGAGGGGCCGAATACATCATTAATTCCCACTGGCGAACAAATTACCAGCCCTTTGGTATATAAATATAAATACCATTTATTGATTATTGAAAACATTATGTCGAGTTACGTAAAACGCGGATTTTTCTTTATATTAGCTCAGTTAATTAAAAAAATTATAGAATAATATCATTTAAAAAATAGTAAAATAACATCAATAACTTAATATTCATTAAATATTTTTATTTGAAAACTTAATATTCATTAATATTTTTATTTCTGAGAGCGACAAGATAATCATACCACTTCAGGATAATAATAACCTTACATGTACCTCGTTGATCTAGCTATATGAACATGTCAATCGCTTCATGCATAAACCCTAATTTTATTTTATTTTTTCTTTCAACCACTAAGCATTCTTTTAGGGCCAATTTGATTCTTTAGGTTTTCCTTTCCTTTTTCTTCTATAGTGGTTACATCTTGAAATAAAATTGTTATCTAACTAATTAATAAATATTCTTAAGAACTCTAATGAATTTAATTATGTATAAAAATGTATTTATCCTACCAGAATCTTTATCTTTTTTCTTTTTAATTCTGGTAGAATAATGAATTTTGTTGTTTAAAGTATGGTTATTTGAGCAAAAACTGGTGCATTACGTTCCCATACTCTCGGTTTTGTTATAATTTAGTCCCCTAGCTATCGTAATCCATAACCATCCCTCTACTTTTTAATCATTGTTCTTTTAATCCCACAGGTTTTAAAGAATATGGAGCGCTTTGTCTAGGGTCAGTAATTAAAAAAAAATGATAAAACCTGAGTGGCGGGATAGTAAAAATGAGCTGTGAGGCCAGCAAGGTCTTGGCCTAGTGGTCAAGAAGGGTTTATCCCTTCCTCTCACCTCAGGTTCAAACCTTGTCAGGTACGCATGTCACCCCTGTAATGTCTTACATGCTCATTGAACTTGCAGGGTGGTCAGTGGACTTGAAGATTAGTTGTGATGTGCGCAAGCTGGCGTGGACACTCTAATTATATATATAAAAAATGAGTTGTGAGATGGGATTCATAAAAAAAAGGAGGGGATGAAAGGTGAGGGACCGAAACCGAATACATCATCATTAATAAAAAATGATAAACTCGATGTCTTCCACGTAAAGCTTGTGTTATTTCTCACTGCAAACGTCATCACCTGTAAATGCGTGTTTATGCTGAGCTGGCAAGAAATAATGAAAAACAATCCCGAGCATATGGCCAAGATGTAATTTCCCGAAGGGATTCCTAGAAAGGCTAGGGGATCAACGGCCAGATATCCATCCGTACAATCGAAGACATCCCAAGCCAAGTCTCAAGGTACAAGAAATGAACTTAGCTTTATGTTCCAGGATTGCCAAGAGGCATCCCTAAAAAATAATATAAAAAATAACATATTTAGAAGAAAAATAATAAAAATTGATTCAGTCTTAATTTTTTTTAAAAAAATAAGTTATTTTTTCAAAACTTTTTGTTCTTGCGTTAATTTACTGTGTGCTAATTTCCTAATTTGTATGCAAAAAACAGAAACAAGTTAGATGTGCGGTGTAAAAAACAATGTGGACTAGTACTCGTGGCATTGTAAATTGTTACGGTGATATTTTTTTCCATCCTAATTTTTATTTTTTAACCTGACCTCATGCTACCAAATTAAAAGGAAAATTAATTAATTTTGATGAGTAAAGGAAGGATTGAGAGGCAAACTATTAAAGTAAAAAAATCAATGGAAATGGATGGCAATTTTAAGAGTAGAGAGAAAATTTCATTTTCATCCTTTTGATTTTCAAGTTATAAACAAACTCGTTTCCTTAAATTTTCAAAAATTTATTTTCATTCAAAAACTTTTTTATTTTCAAGTTTATGATTTAAGAGAGGTGATAAGAATTTTTTAGATTCCGATGATAGAAAAAAAGAAAAGAAAAAGAAGTCATGATTGACATAATTACATCCACAAAAAAAAAGTTAATTCTGATGTTTATGAATTTCACTTAACTAAAAAAGTTTCACTCGAGCTCAAAGAAAGTTTATGAATTCAAGTTAATTTTAATTTTTTTATTGATTGTTTGAGATTATAAACATGTTTATCTATATTTCTAAAATAACTTTCATGTTTTTTTTAACTAAAAAAGGCTGTTAATTAGATTTTATACATCAAATACTTTTACCATGATTTTTCAGCAACTATCTGGTTGTCGGAAGTTAGGTTTACAAAAGATGTTATGCGCGTGTCATTTGAAAAATATTTGGCTGGAAAACAAAAAATTAAAATGAGCAGGTTCGCGAGTTTGCCCTTGAATCTGGGCCCAGCAACAAGTCCACTAGGTCCAAGTCCTAGCTCCTTCTTAAAAGGGTTTTTCTTTCATTATTTTTCTATTTTTATTTAAATAGAATTAAGGATTTTAAAAAAAAAATCATACACCAGTAAAATTAGTTATTTTAGATTATTCGGTATATATTCTTTTTTATTTTTTCATCACTTAGCTCTATTTTTTGTTTTGCTTTCTATTCAGCCTGTATTGAATTATTATGATTTTATAACTTGAGTTATGAGTTTAACGAGTTCATCTATGTTAATCCAAATATTTTAAGTATTTTTTTTAGTATTATTGTTTAAAATTAAATTTGTTATTTTATTTCAATTTATATCTTATAAGATTACTATGATTCCATAACTCGAGTTAGAAATTTGACTAGTTAATAAGTGTTAGCCTTGATATTCACAATAATTAAAAATAGTGCATCAAATTTTATTTTTTTTGGAGGAGAATGTTGGATTAAAGAAGAGGAAAAACTGTACAGTGGGCCTTCTAGCTCGGTTACAGTGGGCCCGAGCTTAAACAGGAGGCGACCTTCCGCTCAAAAAAAGAAAGAAGAAAGACAAGTCTGGCCCGTCAGGGCCTGGAAAATGTGGCATTACAAAAACCAAACGGGCCTAATTGGTACGGGTCCGTGCAGCAAAGAAGGAAAACCGAAAGGAAAAGAGAAACCCAACGACTACAGGCCTGCTGCCAACTTCTGCATGGGCGCTGATCAAATTATTCCCCATTTCAGCTGCTGGTTCTGCGAGATGTCATATTTCCTGTTTAAATTATTCACACGCTGCTGAATGAGCTGCAGGATGTTCTCGGCAGTGATGTGATGGTGGCGGCTAACATTTTGGAAAGTTCGATTATTCCTCTCGTGTCAAATGTAATAGCAGGTCGAGGTAAGCACTAGTCTTGCTACTAGATGACGGAAAACTGTCCTGCGCTTCCATTTTTGGGAGGCCCACTGTAGGAGTAAGAGTTGGCCACGGCAGGCCTGCCTTTTGATTGACGTGATGCCACACCGTCCTGGAGTAGGTGCACTCGAAGAACAGATGGTTATGGGTTTCAAGGTGGTGCCGCAGAGGGTGCACAGCCCTTGTAATCCTTCCCGGATCGAGGTAGACTGGCGGGGGACGTGATCCGGAAACCAAAGAAGGTGGTGGATTTGAGGAACTGGTTTCTTGTCCCTGAGAAGCTCCCATTCGCTGGCAATTGTGAATTTACCTGATGGGTGGACAGGCCACACGTGCGAGTCAGCATGAGATGGAGAAGGTTGAGACCGGATTATGTCCCATATGCTTTGAAGCATTGGGGGGTAGTGGGGATATTCCAGTTGCCACCTGTGATGATAGAACTAACTCTTGCATTCCATTTAAAGCATCAAATTTTATGCTTCCCAGCATCATTATATTTTTATATAGTTATAAAACGATTATCCTACTTAGCATAGCAGGTGTTCAATTTCATTTTAGATTATTTAAAATATATTAATTAAATACATGGATTAATTTTTTTTATTAGTAATATATAATAAAAAAACATTATGATCGCTTGCACGTTTATTTTTTCATGGAAGCACGGGCCATCTAAACGTATAAATTTTCATGAAACAGACCGAAGCCATGTAATTAAAGTCAGCATATAGAACCCAAGGGGTCCTGGTGTGAGTGGTGAGGGCGCTCTCATCCCTTAAGAGAGGTCAGGGGTTCAAACCCTCCTCTTGTATGGAGCCGGTCATTTGGGAAGCACTTTCACCCCTTCGGGGCCCACCCGGTGCGAACGTGGATTAGTCTAGGCCAGCGCTTGGGACACCGCGTGGTTTATACCAAAAAAAAAAAAGTCGGCATATAGAACACATGGATGAATGTGAAAAGGGGTAAGCTTATTTATTTTTTATTTCCAAGGTCTATCTTAATTAAGATTCAGGTGAGGGTCAAGTGGGTTGACCAACATATTATTTTTATTTTTTAAAAAAGAAA
The DNA here is from genome assembly GCA_964035475.1 of Salix caprea. Classification (NCBI taxonomy): domain Eukaryota; kingdom Viridiplantae; phylum Streptophyta; class Magnoliopsida; order Malpighiales; family Salicaceae; genus Salix; species Salix caprea. Next base: position 3,036,064 of record OZ037761.1, on the reverse strand, counting down.
AATCTGAAATTACATAATCTTGGTAAAACAAAACCCGGAAATTTTCATTTACCCTGTCTCGGCCAGGCCTTGAATCAATGGATCACCAGCCGGCTTGTCGAACCGCGTCTCAGGGGCGAAAATGTGGTCTCAAACAATTAGGAAGATTTTTTTTTTGTTACCCACTGAACCCACCCGAGCCCACACGATCCAGTGCTGTGAACTAGAAATTAGCCGGGATAGGCTTTACGTGTTTTGGGTCCTCTTGGACTTGCAGGTTTCATTTCACGAAAAAAATCGGTCCTTCAGAGATTTGAGCTAAAAAATAAATAAATCTACAGCACCTCTCTTTACATAATCAACACATCAAGATTTCTCTTCCTTTCTCTCAGAAGGTAAACCTCAATTTCAAGTTTCTTTTCCTTTTCTTTATCCTGATTACATGTTTTTTACTTTTTAGATGTTTCCTTTTCAACGATTGCTTATTATTTGATGAAATCTGTTTCTTTGTAGTTTTTAGAGGGATTATTATGGCAGTTGTATTGTAGAGTGTAGTTGAAGTTGGCGAGTTGAAATACGGAAGCTGGTTTCTTATTGGGCTTTCAATTCTCTAACTTTTATGGTGGATATTGTTGAATTTTGTCATTAATTTATGATTTTGAAGTTTATTAACCCAAGTTGTGAGGAGCTTGATGGTGCTACTGTTTTGTAAATTTTGGCAATGTTTTATTTTCAAATGATTCTATATTAACTCACTGTAATCTGCTATTGTATTGTAAAATTCTCAAGAGTCAATTGTCGCGGTGCCTGGAGTTTATGGTTGCTGTGTGATTCAGCTGCTTGGAGTTGTTAAAAGAATTTGTTAGCTGGAAGAAATTATGGTGGCTGTATAGGAAATTATTTTAAACAAATATACAGTTAGTTTAAACCATAGAGAACTCACTGGTTTGTGAATTTTGATCTTCTTTGATTTGACAAATGTTCTTATGGCCTTTGTTTTTATGTTTCAGAGATTGAAACCATATCTTTTATATGCAAACTTGGTAGAGCTTCGATGGCAGATCAAGCGATGGCATCACTAGTTAAAGCTCCCCCTACAATGTCTACTATTAATGTTCACCAAGTCCATCTCAGGAAACTAAAATTGCTAAGCAACCTAAACATACATCATGGTCTCAGATTTCCTAAAATTCATGTTAACCACACCACTGTTTGCTGCACTAAGTTGACTCCATGGGAACCTACACCTGCCACATATGCTCCTACCATTGACGCTGGTGGTAACTTATTGAAGAAAACCAGCAACATATTTGAAACCTTGAAGTCTGAAGACACAGATGAAGCACCAGCAACCAACAGTGAAGAGCTTTCAGATACAAAGAATCCGCCATTGATGCAATTTCAGTTTCTTAAATGGCCGATGTGGCTTCTGGGCCCTTCTCTTCTTCTGACTACTGGCATGGTACCGACATTATGGCTGCCTCTATCTTCCGTATTCCTTGGTCCCAATATAGCCAGCCTTCTTTCCTTGATTGGACTGGATTGCATCTTCAATCTCGGTGCTACCCTTTTTCTTCTAATGGCTGATTCTTGTTCTCGGCCCCAAAACCAGGCACAAACCTGCAACAGCAAGCCTCCTTTGAGCTACAAATTTTGGAACATGGTTGCAACTATATCTGGTTTTGTGATTCCTTTGATGACGTTACTGGGATCTCAAAAGGGCATCCTCCAACCCCAGCTGCCTTTTATCCCATTTGCAGTTCTGTTGGGTCCTTACATGCTGCTTCTATCTGTACAGATCCTGACCGAGTTGCTGACCTGGCATTGGCAGTCACCAGTATGGCTGGTAACCCCAGTTGTGTACGAGTCTTATCGGCTGCTACAGCTGATGAGGGGATTGAAGCTTGGGGCCGAGCTTAGTGCTCCAACATGGATGTTGCATATGATCAGGGGGCTGGTATCCTGGTGGATTCTAATCCTTGGTGTTCAGCTCATGAGTGTTGCTTGGTTTGCCGGTTTCGCTGCTCGATCTCGGCAGCACCACTCTTCTGCTGCTTCTGGTGGTTAGCACCATTCACTGTCACCGAAGACTCCACCAAGAGTCGTGGCTTCAAATATGGATTTGGGAGTATACATGACCAAATAATTCCTGGTATAACGGCACCGTTTTCTTCTCTGTTCACCGTAAATGTGTGCTCTTATCTGTAGCGAGCTGTGTACATTTGAGCTCCCAGCCCTGGCAGCTTAATATGGGCTGCTAGTTTTATACGACTTATAATTGCTTGCCAAATATGTGAATATACAATCATTCGGAATTATATTAATACAGGGGATCTCTCATTTCTAAATTAAGGTATCAAGAATCATGGATAAAGAAAAACCTGTATCACTGAAGAGTTATGATGGCTCGCTATCTAGGCGATGCTCCACTTTCTAGACGCTTGAAATGATTAGTAATTAGATACTGACATAGATTGGGAGATTTGGATTTTTTGGAGTGATGGACTCGGGACAAACAAGTTCAGCAGTAAATAGGAAGTCTAGATGTTGGAGCAGTGAACTTGGGCTGGGACAAGCAAATTCTCAGCAGGACAATGTTTCCACCCAGCAGTTCCTGTTATTCATTCCATGTTGATGCATGAAAACATTCTACAGATGCTCCACGTTGTTTTTTCCTTCGAGCCCAAGTTTCGAGGATTCTTATGCTTGTTGGCATAATCCCTTTACTCCAATCTGCATCGCCAACCAGTAACCATCAGGTGGAGTAACGTTTACATAATTGGCCATCTTCTTTCAAGAATATAGCCGCGTTTTCCTCCTAAATGCTGGACTTGATTTCAATTTTCTAGACGAGTCAATCTCGTAATTTCTATTCCTCTCTTACGAGAAGGGTTTATGAAAAAATTATTTATAATTTCCCAAGTTCATATCCTTTTTTTTTAAATAATATTTATCTGACAATATTTATAAACGATGCCTCTACATTTTTCTCAGTGACGGTCAACTTAAACTTTCTGTTTGATATTGCACTACATAGATATTTTTGAAAAAAAAATGATTTTTTTTTTTATTTTAATTTTTTTTTTTAGTTATTTTTAGATTATTTTCATGTTTGATATTAAAAATGGTTTTAAAAAAATAAAATAAAAAATATTTTAATAATTTTTTAACAAAAAATATTCTTAAAAATAACGTAAAACAAAAAACATGAACTAGATTCCTTCGTCCGGTTGAAACTATGGTACAAGGCTAAAGATATATGTGTGTGGGTCCCGTATATTCTCAGGATCCACATGCCTGTGATATGACTATCTAGAATAGTGGTATAAATTGTTGTTTATTTATAAATATATTAAAATAATATTTTATTTGTTTTTTTTTAATTTATTTTTAATATCAATTTATCAGACCAACCAATAAAATATATAAAATCTTTATAAAACAATAGCTGCACCGCTACGGCACACTAATACCACCATCGTAGTCAATGATTCTCAACATTTATTTATCATCATCCTAGCAATGATTCTCAAAATTTATTTATTTTTTAATTGTGATGATTCTTTTTCTCTTTTTTTTTCCCACTGTGCTGATAGAGATGATTTTCAGCTTTATACTATTGTCTTTATTGTTTCAGTATGAGCGAGCTTCGGAATAAAAATAAAATAAAATTGGAAAGATAACGATGCCTGTATTATTGAATAACTTACCATTCTTTTACGTCCACATCCACGATCAACTTGAATACTAGCTAGAGGGTAGACCAACACGACGCTCTCTTCAAGGCAACAAAACTAAATTTACCTCATTTATTTATTCCAATTATTATTAAAAAATATTTATCTATAATCATGTATTTTTTAATTTGATTAATTAATAGGTGTGTTTTTCAAAATCTGTTTAATTAATGAAGTAGTTAACTTATAATCTTGATAGTAATTATGCATGCTAAAGTGTCATTATTAGGTATCTTTTTTTATTTAAGAGATGGCCTTTAACAAAGTAGTCAAAATCGAGATTTTGACACGAATCGGAAAGGGCTCTGAAAAATCGGATCGTAAGATCGGATCGTAAAATCGTAGAAAAATCGTACCCGAAATGTCCGTACAAAAATCGTAAAATCACAGCTAAAATTGTGTGAGAAGAAAAATTGTTAAATCGTATGTACAATATTTCCAAATACAATACAATATAATTATGGTTATAAAACTTAATTAGTTAAGGTTCATACATGATGTAAAATAACTTCAAAACACATTACAAAACAATTATGTCCATAGAATTTTATTAGGTAAAAACTAATAAATTTAAAATAAATATTTTGTTGATGTGCTATATAAATTACAACACAATGATTTTATTTTTTTATAATATATATTTTTTATAATTATTTTTAATATATATATATATATATATATATATATATATACACACAAATAGTTTGTCCAGCGTGGCTGGACAAACTGTTTGTCCGATGTGGGACAATGAAAGTTGTCCCACATCGGCCAAAACTCTTCTCCACTCTTTGGAGTTCAGTATAAATAGGTGTTTCATTATCCCACATCGGCCAAAAATCTTCTCCACTCTTTGGAGTTCAATATAAATATGTGTATACTCTCCACTCTCCAGCCCGATCCGGTTTTTAAATAATAATAAAATAATAAAAAACCTGGATCATAAAATCGGACCGATCCGGTTCGATTTTACAAGTCAACCCGATTTTGACCGAGTTTGACCGGTTTCGATTTTTCTTTCCGGTTTAACCAGGTTTGCTGAGCCAACTTGCAAACTCGTACGAGTTTGACCGGTTGGCTCGCGAGTTTGACTACCTTGGCCTTTAATGTTTATACAGGGTTTATACCATCAAATAAATTATCTTATAACATTAAAAATATATAAATCAAGCCGACATAACTTGTATATGTTTTTTTGTATTTTTTTTAAAAAGCTAAACAAACTTAAAAATAATGACAAATATCAGACACAAAAATAATAATATTTATTTTTTAAAAAATATTATCATAATATATTTATAATTGAAAGACATTTTTAACAAGTATAATGCACCTAAATATCAGACACTCAAATAATTTTTTAAAAAACCAAAACATTGATTTTTAATCATAAACAGCCAATCAACTTACATTGTACTTGAATATAGAACATAATTGTTAAACTTATCTTGGTTTTAATAGCTTCACTTGAAATATTGAGATATTAAATCTAATATATAAAAAGTTTTTAGTTGAATCAAATAATATATTAATCAAATTTAATTAACTCAATCAAAACCTAATTCAGTTAATATTAAAAAATATTATTTTAATAAAAATAATTATAAGTTAGTTGATGCATAACATGGTGATTTACAAATCAAATAATTGTTTAAGAATGTGATTAAAATTTGTTTGAAAATATTTTTTGTTCAAAAATATATTAATTTTTTTAAAAATATTTTTTATATTAACATATAAAAATAATATAAACACATTATTTTTTTAACTTAAAATAAAAAATAAAAAAATAATTTTTTTTCAAAAATATTTTTTAAAACCGACTGTAAAACACCCCGAAATTCGAATCAGCCATTACAATAATGATATGCAATGCAGAGTGGCAGACGCCTCAGAGATGGACGCATCGGCAGCAATAACCTCACAACTTAAGGCAGCGTTTGGTTTGGTGTTTTTCAAAGTACACGTGAGTTAAAAAAACACCTCATGTATTCTCGATCCCCAGGTGTTACCAAACAGCCACCCGGCTGTATGCAACAAAGAAAATAAAAAAAACACCGACGTGACATCACTGTCCTACGCAAGTAACGTTGTTACTTTACTATTTCTTCTTCTTTTCTACTAATCTCTTTCTCGCTCCCATTTGTTCTCTGCTCTCTCTCTCTCTCATCGTAAAACCAAACTATCCCCTCCCTTGTCACGGCAAACCACTACCTCTCGCTTCTAACTCCGGTGACTCTCTCGCCGATCCCGTCAAAATGACTACCGACGAACTTCTCAGCATCGAGCCTCAAGAGCTCCAATTTCCTTGTACGTACCGTTTTGTAAAGAAATTATATTTCTTTCCTTTTCTTTGAAGATCTTTTTTCATCTTTTAATTTTTATGATTCTTGCAGTTGAATTAAAGAAGCAGATCTCGTGTTCTCTACTGTTGCTAAATAAAAGTGACAATTATGTTGCTTTTAAGGTAATGATTAGTTAGTTAATCTCATTTTTTTTTTATAATAATAATTGGATTTGTTTGATAAAATTGATTTGCATGTTTAATTATTTTAGGTCAAGACAACAAATCCAAAGAAATATTGTGTTAGGCCTAACACAGGAGTTGTGTTGCCAAGGTCTACCTGTGATGTTATAGGTTTCTCTCTTCATTTTTGTTCTTTAATTATTATTACTTTTACTATTCGTATCTATTATTAATTTTACTAATCGTATCTTGCTAAATTTGTGTGTGTTCGTGTTAGTCACAATGCAAGCACAAAAGGAGATGCCACTTGATATGCAATGCAAGGACAAGTTTTTACTTCAGAGTGTAATAACAAGTCCTGGAGCTACAGCAAAGGATATTACTCCAGAGATGGTAGTGATATAATTTTGCTGAGTGTTTCTGTTTTTGGTTTAATTGGTTACGCAAATGGATTTTTAATGCACTGTGTTTTGCAGTTCAACAAGGAGGCGGGGCATGAAGTTGAAGAGTGCAAATTGAGGGTTGTTTATGTTGCTCGTCCTGGACCACCGTCACCGGTGCGTGAAGAATCAGAGGAAGGTTCTTCGCCTAGAGCTTCTGTGTCAGATAATGGGAATTATAGCGTCTCTGAACAGTCAGCTGTGAGTGTCTGATGCCCTGGTCTTTGAATTGAATTATTGTCAGGTTTTGTCTTTATGTTTGCCCACTTAGGTTTAATAGATTGTTTCCCTATCATGTGAATCATTTTTGTAGGTTTCAAGGTCTCATGTTCAGAGACCACAGCCTGAAGAAAACTCATATGAGGTATGCCGTTCTTTTTCTTCTGTCAATTATTTTTGAACCCAAATTGTTGGAAAAACTTAGCGATGAATGGTTGGACATATACTAAATGTGCGATTCCTGGTTTCAGCTGTCTATCTAGTAACTGCTAGTCTAATAAGGTCAATTTTCTTATTTTGCTGTTTGACGAGAGTCATCATATTAAAAAAAAAATCCTTTATTTATGGAGCAGCTATTTTTGACAGCATTCCAACCCTGTAGGTGTCTTGGGGGAAACTTTCTCTTTCCTATTTAATCCCAATTCTTGATATTTTCGTTGTTTTGTTTTTCAATTGCATCAACTTTCAAGCATCTCTCGATCAGGGGTGAAAGTGTTACGATGTAAAAATGTTGCTGTTATTAGAAGGGGTCTTTACTTCCTTTTGATTGGAGAGAAACCTCTTATTTTGGCTGATTGGTGAATCCTTGTGAATGATGGAGTCACTCAGATTCACTGTCTATCCTGTAATTCGAATCAGTTTTGATAATGAGTCTGTCCTGCCTAATTAGATTCTAAAAGCACGACATTAGATTGTCAGCCAGTTCAAACCTTTTTAATAATTATGTAGTCCTGCCTCAAATTAGATTCTAAAACAACTCGCCATCATATGTTCAGCCAAGCCATTTACGAAAGCCAACTTTTCAGCTTCTTATGTTCCCCATTCATTGACAATTATGTAACTAGGATTTGGCCTCTATTCTTTATTTTTTACACAACCTCTGGATGACTTTGGTGAGTTTGCACCCTTAAGATTCACCACATTATGGGATATATCGCAAACACCCTCTTCTTGGGTGTTATTACAGCATCACTTGCACAAAAATCAAAATTTTATACAAGTTTGCGATGTTTTTTCTTGGACATTGACTAGACTTTAGAGTTTCTTGTTACGATATTTGGTTGGGAAACTTGGCCATATGCTTGAATTGATAATTGTGATTTCAGGCAAAGGCTCTGATTTCCAAGCTGACCGAGGAGAAAAATTCTGCTATTCAGCAAAATAAGCAACTTCAGCAAGAACTGGTAAGGCACTCCGTATGTGAATATATCATGTAAGCTTATGTGCTGAAATGCTTTTAGAGCTACCCTTCACTTTTAGATCAGTTCCCACTGCAAGAAATATTAGGTGCTGAGAAAAAAAAATATACCATAAGAAATCCATATTCTTGAATGAATGCAGTCGGGGAAAGTAAGAGGAAACATATCTGGCAGATGCTACAAATTATGCAATAATAAAAAATAGTTTCATGACCCTTATCACTTGATTACCTGAGCTGCTATTTGCTAGCTTTTAAAGGATACTGTGAATATGATATTTAATCATGCCTGGCTATTAATGCCAATAAATTCATTACATGCGAATAAATGTGTTTATTCAAGTGGTTATCAGCAGAGCCCGTGATAAAAATGAATTTGTGCAATTGTATGCAGGAGCTGTTGAGGCATCATTCTAGCAGAAGTCGAGTAGGCATCCCTTTCCTGTACATCATTCTAGTTGGCATGGTAGGCATCGTTTTGGGGTACCTCATGAAAAAGACATGACCAGTGGATCTGCCTGCCAATCCTCCCGACACACTTCCCAGGGTTGAAATGTAGAATATTGAAGACATTAGATGTGTGATTGCTAGGATGTAACTCCTTTTTATTGTACTGGTCTGTATCAACCCTAGGGAGCACGTGTCAAATGTGACTGGTAAGAGGGAGCTGCTGTTCCTTTAATTGCCCTCTCCAGATTCTGACATTAAGGAATTGATTGTAATTGCCAACTCCAAGATTGCTCGATTGTGTGACCAGCTTCTGTCCCGAGGAACCTCATTGCCAACTCTCTCCTATACCACAATCATCGGTGCATAAAAAAAAAAAGAATTAGAGGTAAATGTTAAGGTTTTAAAAAACATGAGTAAAGACTGCTCCAAAACAACCTGGCCCAACCGATGAGCGGTGCTGCTGGTACTGACAATCAGCTCCTTTGACGCACCGTCTCATGATCTCAGCGACCACTAGTCGCTGAGGTTGAAAACCATCAAGATTAATTGTTTGTTTGGCAATGGGTTTTTGAAAAAATTATTTCTTTTTAATGTTTTTAGATTACATAATGTGTAATTTAAAAAAAAAATTATTTTGATATATTTTAAAATTAAAATTATTTTGTCACTCTTCTAAACAAGTACTAAAACTAAAAGCTATGAGAGAATTAAAGCTGGAGATATAATTGTTTTTTCATATGCCCGATCAAAACTGCCCAGAGAGAAATAAAATTGGGTATGGAGTTCTGAACAACTTGAATAAGCAAATTTTTGGTATGTTAACTCGGTTTTTTTCCTGTGTATCATGCTTATTCGTGTTCGACGGTCAAGAACATTGTGATTAAGGTTGGAGAATAACCATCTACATATTATATGCAATTTACCAGACAAGGAGAGAGATACTAATACGACAGGTAGAGGTTTCATACAGTTTGGGTATACAAGTGATACAACAAGCAAACTGAAGTAGGCATCAAATGAAATTTGATTTATGTTATATGAAAGAGCTCTCTGCAGGCAAAATGTGAAACTGTTTCGTACACAGAAATAAGAGTTTACTGGAACACAACTTCGCTACCTTAGAATCAAGGATCAACCATCACAACCTTCCAAAGAAACATCTCTACAATTGTCCTACCATGACAATCCCATCTTTTGCCGTCGTCTTAGCTTTGCAATCGATTTATGGTTTCTTGTCTCTGACAGAAAAATTGGGGTTCAGTGACATTTCAATCTCTTCAAGAGAGCGTCCTTTAGTTTCAACTAAGAAATACTTGGCAAATATTGCTGCTAACAAGGACACACTGCCAAAACAGGTATAAACGGGTGCAACTCCAAAAATCTCCACTAAGTGAAGAAATAATAGACCCACCAGGAAATTGCAAGCCTGAAAGAAAGTACATCAAATGTACAAGGTGAATTCACATGGGTCATGAAGCTGAAATTATATGACTCGAGGATCAAAAATATATAAGAATGGAAACAGCAATGATGCTATATCTTTCCCATTTTCTCTTCCAAATCCAATTGGAAACATGGGATAAGGCCAGACTATAAATGCTAGATATTTGACTTAAACATCAACAAGACTTGGCAGAACCTCCCTTTTCCTTTCCCCAGGGAATAAATTATGGAAAATAATTTCAGTACCTACCCAATGAACAGAAAAACTGAACCCCATAATCTTCCCACGCATCTTGGCACTGCTCAGTTCTGGTATGATGAGACCAGTTACAGGGCCAGCTCCAATGGAAAATGTGAAAATGTACCTATATGCAAGAGCCAAAAGAGTTATCAATGAAGACATCATTAATGCATAATACTCCTATATTCCAGATTAGTAGGAAAGGATTTGGACACTGTACAACACTCTAGTGTCTAGCAATATCAGGAACGTGCTATACGTTATGATTTGACATTTTGGCGTAGCAATTCATTTCTAATTCCTAAGAGAAAAGGGCTTTGCATGAAAAAAAGCAATCAATGCAAGATTCATTTCAAGTTTTCACTCACTATTGCAAAAATCCACCCAGAATTGAATGCAGCAAACCCTGAAGATAGAGTAGTATTCTGGAGGACAACAGATTCACTTGGGATGTCTGTTAAAAGGGAATACAAAGTAGATATTTTATGTATGAATTATTACATATGCATATACATACTATATGATGCTACGAAGCAAAGCATCCAGAACAATTGCACTTCGAAAAAAGATATCGCTGTACTGGAAAAGGTTATGACATATTCCAAATGCTTATATGTATGGACAAGATAACCATGACATGGCCTAATTAATATAGCATTCACTTATTGACAGGTTGATAGTGATGCAAACAATATAGGGCTCTTCATCACAGTTCTCTATGTCTCACTTGTAGCTCAGCTTTTATTTTGATCACAATATCATGTTGAACAGGCATGCAAACAAAATGCAAAGTTTCAAATATGCGGTGGGTTTAGTTTCATTAAGGGTAGAAAAATGAGCTTTTGAAATAAGAAAATTGCTAAATAAATGTCGCACTGAATAACCAGCAATCAGGTGGAATCTCTCTCATCAGGTCATATCTGTAATCCACAAAAGTGCCTTTTCTTGTCATATCAATCTAGCATTGCTGGTCATAGGTGGCCCAAGTTCACTTCATATGCCAAACTTATTAACTAATTTAGAAGGTGACAAATAAACCAAGCAAAGGTTACTTTCAAACATCTCGATTTATCTATGTATTAAAGAAAAAGGAATAGAAAGGTAAATCTCCAATTAATTGGGTAGTGCTAAGTAATAACTGCAATGACTTTCAAAACTCAGAGCCTGTTGAGCAACAAGATGAAACTGCTAAATACTGAGAAGCAGCAAAAGTAAATAGCAAGGCAGCTCTCTATGTTGCTCCATCCAAAGAACTTTAAACTAATTGGAGTCAGTTAAATGAGGGGATTCTAGGGAAGAACTGCTTACATCAGAGTTCCTAGTATTGACAAGTTGTGACTGAGTTCTTCATCTACTGGAAAACTGATAGCACAAGCAATAAGAAACATTGAAACTGCCTGCATATAGAAAAAGAGTTCATAACTTAGATAATCCACGCTGTTATATTTTTTTTGCAAGTTTTGATTGTACCCGGTGCATCAGTGGACCAACAAACTAATAATACCATAATATAGCTGAAATCTCAAACCTCAAAGAAGACAGAACAATGATCATGATGATATTATATTTTCCATTCACTAGCTTTTGTACAGGCATATATGATTCACACTCACCATTCCCAAGTAACTGCCAATCAGGAGCTTTTGTCTCCCTTCCTTATCCATTAGGTATAAAGCACTGAGTGCACCTGAAGATGACCATCAACTCCAAAACTTGACTCAAATGAGAAACACAACTCAATATACAAAAGACAGACACACAGCCTTAGATTTCAAACCTGCAAAGTTGGCAAGTCCAACAAATAAGCTTGCTAAACTGCCACTTGTTATACCAACATCTCTAAAAGTCAACGATGAGAAATAAAGGACTCCATTTATCCCAGCAAACTGTTGTAGTAAAAAAAGGGCACCTCCGATAAATGCAGCTGCAACAATACAACTACATCAATGTCAACAGACTGAATTTTGCAAGTCACAGACTCAAAAATGAAATATGAGATGATCTAGCTATATAATAATGCGGATGAGAGAATGCATGAATTATCACACAAACTGTAACACTAACACAACAAGTCTTATGACCCATGTTGTATTTCACTATAAATAAAATTGAATCAGATATCCAAGAACAACCTTCATAGTCATACAACCTCTAGAATGTGGTTCCTCCAGGAGTTCCAACCATCCACTACCCACATTAACGCCATTATTCTCGATGACTGATTGAAAATCTTGGATTGCCGTTTCAACTTCAGATGATCCCCAAAGATTACGGATAACTGTTTTAGCATCATCTAGCCTTCCTACCTACACAAACAAATCATAAGAGCTCCAGGAATGAAATGCCAAGAAACAACATCTAAAGATGTTTGCTCAGAAACGAAAGAGAACCCTACTTTATATAGCCAGCGGGGGCTTTCCACAGCAAACTGCATACCAAGTGCAAGAAAAAATCCAGGAGCACTTGCAATGTAGAGTATTGTCCTCCACCTGAAAAAAAAAAATTGTTTAGCAAGAAAAATCAAAACCTCCTTCATATCAAGTAAGAGAATAATAATGCCTCCTTTGAAAATCTATGAGACAAGCAGATGCCTATGAATGGAAAGCTAAAAAGCAAACTGCAGATGCCAAGTTCTGCTAAATCATGCAAAACTTACTTCCATTGGCTTCCTACTTTATATCATAAAACTTAATTCTAAAGAATGATGTCCGCTAAAACAAAACCTGAATGTGAAATTTAGAGAGAGAGCAAGCAGATGAAAAGTAGATCATCAATCAAAACCAGGCTGGGAACCTACAAGGACCAAAAAGGAAAAGAAACTCACCAGTGTGGATCAGTTTCAGAAGGAATATCCAGGAACAATGATGCAATAATTCCAAGACATGTCCCAATCTGACACAAGGTTCCCAATGAACCTCTGTATTTTGTTGGCGCAACCTATAACATATATAATGAAGAATTAGATGAGCAAAAATGATTGGGAGTTACCGTCAACACCAATAACATATCTTCTTGCCACATCCTACAAACCAATAAAGAAAAACTCAATATATTACAGGCTTCAATGAATAATTTTTTTTGAAAGAACATTGTTCTCATATTCTCAAGAATGGATAAAGAGAGAAATCCCAAGTCCTTCCTCTCACTTCTTCGACACCTTTGAATTGACCAACCCTTGTAGCTAACATAAAAATCTGGGAGTTATACAAATGGAATCAGTAAATGTAGGGCATTGAAAGTAAAGTACCTCCGAAATATAAATTGGAACAAGAACAGTGTTCACACCAATCCCAAGCCCAACAAGAAATCTTCCCCAGAGTATTTCATCCAAAGAGTGCGCTTGCGCACTGTCACAACATGCAAAGTATCATAGATTAAACTAAGCTTTAGAATTATGTACTTCATAAGATTAGAAAATCTACAACCTTCGAGCACGACATAATCTAAAGATGGTAGTAGGCATATCTTCATTATCAAATTATTTGCACATACGAATTATTACCTTATAAGTGCACCCAGGATTAATGGTATTGTGTCAAGCTGAAACGTGCGACGACATCCAAGTTTATCAACTACTGAACCTGATGCTACGCTTCCAAGAAATGCACCAACAATAAATATGCTGACCACAAGACCCTCAAGAATTGAATTTCCTTCAAAACCCAAATCTTTTGCTACAGAAACAATAGGACCATTCATTACCCTGCATTTAATCAACAACAATCAAGACCGTTGATCATATATAATGCAAATTATCACAAAAAGAGAGATTAAGATAACATTTGGCACACAGGACTAGACTGGGACAATTTCATTCTTTGTATTGGTGTTTGGTGTGTACATTGGATAGAACAAATACCCTAACTCTCCTATCCTATCCTGTCCAGTCCCGTCTTGTCCAATCTTCAGTCACCTCTTAATCAACAAGACGATTTGGCACAAGGAACTGGACATGAACGGACAAGCAAATCTCATATGCACTAGTGTTTAGTTGCAAATGGAACGGAACAACTGCCCCGTCTCTTATGCTGTGTCATCCAGTCTAAGTCCCATCATCAGGATAATTCGAGCATAAGTATTGTAAAATATGATGAGAGAGAGAGATACAAACCCTATATGATAGCCAAATACGAAATTTGACATGGAGGCGATCAAGACGTGAGGAAAAGCAGGGAGCCATCCTATATCAGAACTACTTGGGTTTTTTTTTTCAGCCTTTGGCTCGGGAAGCTGCTGCTGCTGCTTTGTTGCTGAAAGTTTAAAGTTTAAAGGCCGATATGAGAATCGGAAATGAATAGAATTTTGTTTCGGGTTTCTAGAAGAAGTGAGAACGGAAAGAACCGGAGGAGCCGGTTTAGGAAGCACCGTAGCCACCCACATAGGTTAGGAAGCACTGTGGCCACCCACATAGGATATGAGAGCGAGCGTGAGGACGAGTTACTCCTGTTGTTTTCAGACTTAATTTCTGTGGCTTTTTTTGGATGAAAAGTTGAAATGAGTGCCAGTTCTGTAGCTTTCAAGATACTCTTTCATCTATAAGAAATATCCTTATAAAAGATTAATTTCTCAATAATATCATGGTCGCTGTCGAAAGTAATAGTCAACCATTAACTAGCTCAATATCATATAACTACTTATGGAATTATTATTATTATTATGCATTTAATATAAGCTAATTTTATTTGTTGGGCCTGACCCGGGTTACCAAGGCCCGAACGCGATGCAACCATGAGAAAAATAAAAAAAAAATCTCCATCAATAGATGCAATCAAGGACAGCCCATTCACAACAAACATGGCCCCAAAAATGATTGGCGTGAGATCGTTCTCCTCAAATAAGCTTACACTACTATATTCTGAAAGGGCCACGCGCCGCGTGCAGATTGTCAAGGATCATAGTAGACTGTTTGGGATGTAATTACAGTTTTTTTAAAAAAACGTATTAAAATGATTTTTTTTTATTTTTTAAAAATCATTTTTAACATCAGCACATCAAAATAATTTAAAAATACTAAATTTTTTTAATTTAAAGTAAAATATAAAAATAAAAAAATTTCAAATTTTTTTATAAACACTTTCCGATCACAATGCCAAACAGCCTTAGGTTTGCAGCTGATGCTGCTGTGTACAGAAGTAGAATGCTTGCAATCTTAGCTGCCGAAAGTCAGTCTAACAAAACGCTAAAAGGCCTACAGAACTGGAAAATTCACTCCATCTACTTTGCTTACAGAGAAAACTGAAAATATTAACAACGTGCTTTTAGAGAAAATATATTCCATCATACATGGGAAGCATTCTTCACATTTTCGCACATAGCCCAGATTCCACAGAGCATTTCCCAAATGCAGATTGTACCTGCATAAGACCAATCGGAACAAATTCTTAAAGTAGCCATCACTTAGAAAGACAAAAAAGAGCACTTGAAGTACCTTAGAAACACGCTAAAGAACTCAGAATATCTCGATAATGAATGTGACGCCAATAACGTATCCATCATTGATTTTCAGAACCCTGCGTCATGTTGCAACGTCCAGCAATCTTACGGAAATCATCAAGAGTTAGCTGCAATGGAGCCAGTTAACAGTAGATAAGCATCATGCTATTCAATTGGAAATCTTCAAACAACATCAATTAGCATGAGAGCATTACATGTAATTATGGAAAGTTTGACATATGAATCGAGACCTCATTCAGCAATGTATTGACCAGTTTTGATGAAACAATGATAAGAAAGCCATGGCAGTAAAGTATAATTCACTTTGAAGCAAGTATTGAACTGATGGAGAATCAAGCTCTGGAAATAGTCATGTGCAAAAAGCCATCTTGGAATGTGTAGAAAGTTATCAAGCGATTCACTAGGCCTAGATGATCTAATTGACAAGAAAGGGTAATAAGTTCTTTGATCATTGATTCAAAATTAAAGTGGGCGGCATAAGACAAGTTTCCAATTACATTATGACTCACAATGAATCCACTTAGAGCAACAGATCAGCAAACTGTTCAAAGTTCCAAACTAAAACACTCAGAAAGTGCCATGGCATTTAGAAAGAGTCTTTGTGCCTGCCCACAAACACACACTTTTATGCCCCCTATCATAATAAAAATAATGAAGACTGCAAGAACTGACCTTCCCATCTCCATCACCATCAAAGCAATGTATCATATCAGCCAATTCCTTGTCTGTCCATGTAAAATCATGAGCATTTGCTACTCTTCGGAGATCTCTCTTCGTTATGGCCCCTTTTCCTGCCTCTGCAAGATAGCATTATCCACCTAAATTACTCCGAGACTCTTTCAGAGTATCAAGAAATAATACAGAGAGAATATTGCTTTCAAAACATTAAGGTGATATAGCTTTAAAGTTTAAACAAGGGTGGCCTGATAAGAGATTTAAGGTCCAGAAGCTTAGTCATCATACAAAGAGTGGGGCATCTTTGTAAAATCAAGCCTTCTGGAGTGATGATAATGCAAACACTTGCTAAACCAGATTGTTCCTCTCTATCACAATCCCCTTTCTTCCAAAGCTAATGTCAAAACTCACAAAGACATAAAATTTCCAACTTTTGGTTTCTCTCCCCCTTCCCCAATAATTCACATCCACTGAAGACAGAGGTTTGCAAAATTACCATCAAACTGAAAGAAATGCAAGATAAGGTCATCCTCAGTCATCTGCACCCGACTACTGAGCTGCTGACAAAAGAGAAACAAAGAAGAAACATAAGAGAAAAGAGAAATAAGTAAAAAAAAAAGGCTCATCATAAACACCAATCTGAGTGAAAATAAACCGATTTTTTCCTCTTCCTCCTTCCTGCATCTTCTTGAACGTGAGCATCTACCTTTCTTTCTTTAGGAGTTGCATTATTTACAGAATCACGCAATGACAGAGCAATTGCCTGTATACGAGCGCTGAAGAGTTAATTACCACCATCTCTGCAATAATAGTATAACCTGGCAATAAAAGTCCACCAAACTCATCAAAATTTACCTGCATTAATTCATCATCATCCCCATAAACGTAATCTGCACTACTAACATGCTTCTGAACAGGAGTTTTTTCAGGTTTTGAGCTTTTCCTCTTACCCTGGAATAAAGGGATAAGCAAATAGAATCCCCAATATATCAATAAAAGTATTTCAAGGGAAAACTCAAAGGTCATGGCCTTGCATATTTAAACCTGAAAAAACACGCTAGACTAACACAATAAAATAGTTCCTGACAAGGGTGAAAAATGAATTGTATGCTGGTTCTTTTATGTATATTAGGGTGAGGTACAAGGGTAGAATTGTGCACAAACAACTTTCATACGTTTAAGGGGAAGGGCAAAGATGGGTGTAAGAAAATAAATTTTGAAATGATCAATCTTGAGTAAGAAAACAAACAAATAAATATAAGATGTCGTGACATCAAAACTATTTTGATATGAAAAGAGAGTTAAATGCAAGACCATTTCATTTTGACTTATAGATTATTATTGTAAAGAAAGAGGGAGGTTACATGTGGGAACAAAGATACACACCATGTTTACTAGATGAGGAGTGCATATTTGTCTGAGAAAGGCCTCCAAAGGTAGGTGTAGATAGTAGCAATATGTAGAAAAAAATGTACTTAAGATAAATTAAGTGAGGCACACACTGAAAGCATAAACAGACAACTGCATAATAAGACCTACTACTGTTCATCTCAAGTTGAGAAGTTCATGCCTCAAAATGAGAGACATGGGTGCATTCCTCTTCTACTCGAGTTGGTGTTCACCTTTCTTCCCACATCCAATCCCCATCCCCGGTCTGGTTAAATGGATTTTGCATTCGTCTTACTATCTATGAGAAAAAAGGACAAAGTCCATATTTTCACCCTCCACGGTCCCAATATCATACATTAACATTAAAGCCAAGAAAATGTGAATAAAAACTTGCAGCGTTTCTTATCATGAAAAATTCACAATACCTTACTTCTCCGCGACTTCGAAGAAGATTGACCTCCCACAAAATCTTCATCATCAAAATCGTCGTCGTCGTCGTCGTCGTCACAAGCAGTCTCATCATTGGGCTTATATTCCTCGTCATCAACAAATTTTTGTTTCCCTTTTCGCTGCCTTGACTTCTGAACCGAACCCATCAAAGAAGTTGCCATTTTATTAAGACCCAGAGCCTCCATTCTCGCTTTATTCTCTGCAATTCTCGATAGTCTCTGTTTCTCATACTCCGTTATCCCCTTCAGTTTTTTCCCCACTTCTTCTCCTTCTTCCGAACTTGAATTCTCGCTTTCATCGGGCTCCGAACCCGAAAAATCTCGCTTCGTCATTCTGATTTTCAACTCTCTGATAATGATCTCAGCCACAGCCGCTGCGAGGGTTTATTTAGGGTGCACTGCTGAATATTTTTTCCCCTTTGACAAAAATTGCCTTAAAAAAACCGCCGTTTTGGCAACTGGATAACGATTTTTTCGAATTTACCGCGAGGAAGGATTTTTAGTCTCTCCAAAGGTATTTGTAAATGGTTAGTTGAGTCTCCCATTCAATCCTGCTAAAGAACATAAATCAACCCAATTTAACGACATCTTTTGTGGGGAACTTGAGGTTATCTCTTACGAAAGGGTGAAGATTATAGACGGAAAACTCAAAACTCATAATGACGGTTAAGATTCTTTGTAATTTAAATTGTTTTTATTTAAAAATATATTAAAATATTTTTTTATTTTTTAAAAATTATTTTAACATTAACATGTTGAAATAATGTAAAAATACTACAAATTTTTTATTTAGAGTAAAAAAAAATATTTTTTAAAAGCATTTTTGCATTGCTTCCCAAACACTAAATACTTTGGGAGCTCAATTGAATGAAATAATCATCTGAATACTCAGTTGATACCATCTCGATAGCTTTAGGGTTCTATTTTACGTTTGCCAAGGAGCTAAATTGGGATTTTACTCGGCACGCGGGCACGGAAAGCAATTTTTACTGTTTTTTTTTTTAAATATTTTTTATTTAAAAATATATATTAAAATATTTTTTTATTATTTTTTAAAAATTATTTTTAATATTAAAACATAAAAATAATTAAATAAATTTAAAATAAATAAATTTACAATAAAAAATCCAAAATTTTGTAAATATATTTTTAAAATACATAAACCGAACCAAACCCCCCAAAATTCTCCAGCTGCTATCATTCTCTCTCCAGGAAATTCCAAAAATATCAGCATTATTTAAAAAAAATCACCTAGTTTACGTATGCATGTATGTATTCTTGTTCATCATGATTCAGCATTGCAATGATAATTTTGAGATTCGAATTTTAATCCAGGATAAATTTTTAATTACATCAATTGAATTATTAACATAATTAAAATTCTTTTACTCTACCAGAGTTTTATTTTTATTCAATTGATCAACTCTAATAATTTCCAGGTGACCCAACTTCTGATAAATAGGGATTTCATATTAGTTAATTACTGAGCCCATTTTAAGAAAAAATAAATACAATTAAAAGAGAAAAATTATAGATAGAAATATTTTTATTATTTTTGACTGGTTATGAAATATATATTTTCTTTTTATATATCTATTGTTTCTTAAGATAAACTCAGAAAATAATTAATCAAACACTATAAAATGTTCAAGGGAACTAGTGAAGTCGAAATTTCAAGATACTTAAAAGTAAATTTGCAAACCTACACCTATTTATTCTGTTCCTATTTTGCAGAGGTGAAATGGGATTGTTGAAATGGCTATTATGTATTTCATGTGGAAGTTGGAACACGGGATTCTGCTGGCCAGGTCACAGCTTCAGCGGAAAGCAAGTTAATTTAGGAAAAGGGTCATTTTTGGGCCTGGGAATTTTATTTTTTTCATGCAAGGCCCATGTCTTGTGTTGCCTTGCAAAATGAAGTTCATGGCCCATTCAATCCTGTAGGCCCAACACCAACGCCATTTGACATTACGCTCCATTTTCAAATTATAAACAGTCACGTTCATATTCACATGAACTCATCTTCTGATTGATTTTAATTTGATGTTATTTAAAATAATGAACAAGAAGCCTGCAAAATGGTGCCCGTTTCTGAACTCAGGGGATAATTTTCAAGCTGAAAAACCGATTTTCAACTCTCTTGCTTGTCACTCGTTGACCAACAGCTTGGAAATTATTTGTCTTAAGAAATACATTAATTAATCCAGGTGGTAATCAATAAATAATTGGATAAGGAGGAAACCACCTCTGAGAAAAAAAAAAATTGTGTGTCTAGGTAAATGAGTAAAATCCTGATTCTCCTAAGTTTTTACAAAAAATGCATGTTTTGATTTAAATTCAGGAACTACTATATAAATCACAAGTCTTCTACCATCACGTTACGTTACGTTATGCACTTAATAACCTTTCTATCTTTATCGGTAATTGGTATTATCAAAGTAAATGTTTCCATCTATGAATAAATAAATTACGCTGTCATTATTTGAATTCAAACATTTCAGTGTCATGGGTCTAATTATTTCAACCCATGCCTAACTTGTATTAATTTCTACTTAAGACGATATCCGACATGCAAAAGTATGGTGGTGACATCACTTCTCACTTCACTCATGTCGGTCCTTTTGTTTTAGGATGAATTCAAACTTAAAGAGAGATGGTAAAAAACAAATTCTCATAACACACAACTATTTAAATGATCAAAGCTCAGTGTGATGGAGTTTAGTATTAACGTGAGAAAACTGGTCTAAGAATACATGCGGCATACTCCAAACCCTAAAAGTATGGTCTCACGTAACTATCTTGAATCTATTACAGTAATAATAATTATGGCTTAGAGCATATATCTCCATCTTATCAGGATGGTTTTGATAATGACTTTGATAATACACAACAAGGCCCTGCCGTCCATTCCTGTGCTAAAAACGACATGGCATCCGCCCCATCCTCCATTATATCACACTACTGTCACTCAGCTTCGAGTTGTTGGCCATCAAATTTCTGTTATCCTGTGCTTTTCTCTTCTAAAGAATATGGCCTCGATCAACAATGCCAACCTTGATTAATCCAGGGAGAAATTAAAGTTGCCCAAGAACGACAAACGCAAAAGGAAATGAATCCCACCAACCAGTGCTTGTTAATTAGTGGTTTTCGGTGCCAAAATGCAGTCAATATCATTGCTACTTCAACGTTTTAGTGCCTTATAATAATCCATCGTTATCCAATTATTTTTCAAGGCAGCTACCACAGAAGATACTTGCAAGCTCTTGTGAATTCATGTGGACTTGTTTGATTAATTTCTCCCTCTTGGCCATTTGTATGCTTCTGCTTTTAATCTTCTATCCAATAATAGATAACACATGGCATGCCTGGAATGTCTAACCCATTGTATGTTCGTCTGCATCCTTTTATTTCCTTTCTCTTTTTACTCTTAAAACCTGGCCACAGAATAAAAGATTTCCACAACCCAGTTGTTCATTGCACTAGTTTGGCTTACGCTCCTGTTAGTTTTTTATGGACTCGATCGATTTATCAGCTCTTGTGAAATATCGGAAGAACTGCCATACATGCATGTTTTACTGAATTTTCACGATACTTTTCTTCTTCTTCTTTCTTTGAATGTTCTTAATTTTATCTTTATTGTTTTTATCTTTATTATTAAAATAGACCTGTCAAGATTTGACAGTGGACGTGGCAATTTGCATTGATTTAAGAGATTGACATTGCAAACTAATTTCCAAATTAAGCTTCAACTAATTATATATCTGAACAGAAAAAAATGTGCATTCACTTAAAAAAAAAGAACAGAAAAGAAATCCCGGAAGCAAGCTTACGAATCGCAATGGACAAAAGTTTTGTTTGGATGCATGCAGATGACCTAATCAATATTCAAAACATGCATTTCCCGTTGATTTTATCAAGTCATTGACAAATACAGGGAAGAAACAATTAGAACGAACCATACTTGACCTTGAGAAAGGATGATAAACAACAAGGAGGAGAAAAAGAAGAAAGAAATTAAGAAAAAGACATGAGAAGTGATGTTGGGTTGACCTTGACGAGACAACCATAAATCAAAAGGACGGCCATAAGAGAAGAAGATAGGGATAGAAAGAAGAACTGAAACCCTTGGTTTTGAAACTGGCCAACACAACCATGGAAAAGTCCCCGTGGAGCCAAATCTCCACCAAAAATATGAGACAGGGAGGGAGTCTTGAGCATGAAGAGAGGTGGGAGGCCAATGAGATCATTTGGGTTTCTGTTATTGGAGGGCCTACCAAGTGGCTTTTGACAAGTATGAGTGCTTACTTTAGGGCTCTGGATAGAAAATAAAAATTATAACAAAAAAATGTGTGGGATTCAAAGAATGCGTTGTTTCCAAGCTGCATAAAGAAAAGGATAGAAAGGGTGAAAATTAAAACAGCGAAGGAAACTTAAAGGAGAGTTTGGGAAGATATGGTTGGCAAGCATCTATAAAAGTATATTTAGAAAGAGATCAAAGACAAGGAAAAAACTGCACCAACTTTTCTTGCACACGCACACCCATACGCACCTCAACACTCGTAAATAAAATCCAGTTAATTGAATATGTGTGTTGAAAGAAAGAAAAACTATGTTACGTAGGTGCTTAAAAATTAATTAAAAATGATTTATCATGCTATTCATTTTGAAACTTGTTAGAGAATAATATAAATCATATTATGGGGCCTCACCTACAAGCTTAAGCTTTTAGGTGAGATGGTTCTTTAACATGGTATCAGAGCCTTGTTGACCAAGCGGTCACGAGTTCGAATCTCACCACCCCCATTCTATTTGATAAAAACTAAGCACAAGGTGATGTGGGTCTGTGCAAGTTTCAAGCCCAAAGGGCTTTCACTTAAGGGGATGTGTTAGAGAATAATATAAATCATATTATGGGACCTCACCTACAAGCTTAAGCTTTTAGGTGAGATGGTTCCTTAACAAAACTAGTTGAGGGGAGATCAATCCTAACACAACTACACTAGCTGCCAAGAGAAACTAGTATAGGCAAAATGGATTTTGAATTGAACTAGAGGGAAAGGATGTGATTATTATGCCCAATAAGGAATGTATGAAAATTAATTCCTTTGTGAATTTATTTAAGCTAAGATATCAAAAAAACAATGATAGTAAGTTCTCGATCAATCAGACAGGGAGAAGGAAAAGATTCAGGCAGTGCAGCTCTAGCTCAAGGAACCTTAATTTGTGAAAAGAAAAGAAAAAAGGGTTAAGAAAGTAAAGATCATAATCATAACTTTGGTTCTTGAGGAAAAATACAATCTAAGAAATGTTTATTCTTGAATTTCAGAGCCTTCACTTGTAATAATGTATAAATAGCCAACAAATCTGCAAGGGATGAGGATGCATTTTAAAGGGGTAGATCTAGGAGTAATTATAATTATGACTCGGGATTAAACTGAAACCGTGTTTTTGTACTTAATTTCAATATTTCATATGTGGGATCCCTTTTCTTCTTTTTTTTCCGTGTGTGTGGGGGATTTATGATGGACATAAAGGGTTATCCCTGATTGTGCTTTCAGATGAACCAAAAATGGATGTCCAACCAGGGTTTAGTTAATGACCCACCAAACAATTTTTTAGGAGAACAAAAGCTGTTCATGTCTGTGTCTGTAGCATATTTTTGTTCTTCAAATTTATCAGCTGATCAATCCCTCACCTCCCTCCGAGGATGCTTCTTGAAGACAAAAGTGCTTCTCTCAATTCCTTAATGAAAAGTTGTTCATCATTATATTTACAACTTCGAAAAGCCTGCTGCTTTTTCAGGCTTCCATGTCAAAAAGATGCTCTCATGGTGCTCTCCCTCGGCCTCAGAATCTGCTTTCAGCTCTTGAAGTGACCCGAGACAGCACTGCTTAAGAGGTCCATACAAGGATATTTTGAGTTTGGTTTTGTAAAAGAATGATAGGATTTCTTACAACACGTTTTCTCATGCCCTTTCCCCTTCTGCTCATGAATGGGCCACGTAGGCCTCGGAAAAAAAATGCATAAAGATCATGCTGCACTTACAGCTTGAGGACGAGTCGTTGCCACCTTCTAGCTAATAATCATGTAGCTCGCAGCAGTGATTAACGAAGAGAGCAAGCATTTATTAGACTTATATACAAATAAGTCTCGTTCGTATGTGATCGGAAGAGCGTGTGTATATAGGTGTTGAAGGTAAGTAATATTGACCATGAGTCATAAAATATCACTTGATTAAACTAGAATTATCATTCAATAATTATAGAATTAGCATTCCCTTTCTCGCTTGAGTATGTCATCCATCGAATATGCATATAAACAGAATGTCAAAAATGATATATATCTTCTTCTGCATTTGTTTGGGCTTTGGGGAATATTAGCCAGTAAAAATAAACTTAAATTTTGGACGTCCAAGCAGGTTTGATGAAGACATGCATGCACCAGATGGCGAAACCCACTCCTTCATATTTTTCGAAATTGGAATATCTAAAAGGGAAATTTGCAAGAAAACACAACCTAGGTTAACTTAAACAAGATTAAAGACATAAGGAAAAAAGAAAAAAGAAACCCACGAACTTGAATTTTGTAGGAAATAGGACACCACAGAAACATAGAGAAAATCAACTTAGTCTTGTATCTGTATGGGGCATGAAGAGAGGACAGGAGAAATTATGAAAATTAAATTGGCAGGGCCATTATCCTTGTCTGGAGCATGGACCTTCCAATTCTGAAGGGAAAAGAGTCACCTTGTACGCTTAAATATGGCTGCATTGTGCCTGTTATTATCACTCTTTTTTAGCATTTATTATAGCATTTATCATGACTCACTTCTTTTTTTTATATATATATATATTATATCCTTAAAAAAAAATCGCAGAGCAGCAGAGATCGTATGGTCAGGATCACTTGATCATGACGTTTCACCAGGAGGGGCTGTGCTGTAGTCGGACTGTAAAATGAACATGTATCCATCCATCTTCAATTTACATGTGGGAGCCGCCATCTGTTCCATTTTTTTAACCCGCGGATTCTGGGTTTCAAAGCATAGGCACTCTGAACCGTACACGTGTCACCCGTAGGATTGTGACCATCCATTTCATTTTCTGGGTCCCGATTAGGAGGGAAGGACGTGTCAATCCCACTTGTCAATTTTCAATGTCATTGTCCCCCAGCAACGGCAATGCATGAGACAATAAGTCACAATCGTTGGATCCATGTTCGGTACACTCATGGCTATTTTCTTTTAATTATAGGAGAACTACTTGGTGATGGATTTCTTTTCTTTTTCAACGCCATCAATGATTAATTTTATTCAGAAAATGCGTAGACAAATGTATTTTTTTATATTTTATTTCGATACAAGTTTGCCACGTAGGAATGATGTTGCTCGGAGAGGCTTGTGCTGTTTGCGCAACACATGTAAGCCGAACCCGTCGGAGACACCCCCTCGACAATTCCAACTATTTCGAGCACTGTTTTTTTAGCCAAAAAAGAAAAAGAAATGCCCTGAAGTTCCCGGCAATTTCCGGCATGTTAGTGTTGGAGAATGGAGACAGACAGCCTGGAAACTCTAAAATTGTTGGCTAATGGCTATACTCAGCTAATGATTGGAACAGGAAAAACCCTTTTGTTTACAGGGCGCCGGTGATGTTAGCTAAAAGCAGACCCTATTTTGCTAGTCGCACCCTGCATGGAAGGTAACTTGGCAGCCAATGCTACGCAAGGAATAAATTTATCTAAAGCCATTCGTTTGGTTCAGTTCACTCTTGAAGGCAAGTATACGGATATTCTTGGAATCTAACTATATATCCATTTGAATTCTCCATTTACTCATTTCAATTTAATTATAAATTAATAAAAATTATAGTTTCCCTTCAACTGAAAGGTTGGATGAAAGGAAATACGTGTACATTATAGCATTCGATAATAAAAAATACATTTAATATTTTATTGCTCTGCAAATATTGTTTTTTGTTTTTTCAAGGAAATGGAAGAGGCATTGCTATTTGTCTAGAGCAATGTGTGGTTTTCATGCCAGACATAACAGCGAATAACGTGTATAAACAATAGTCTCAATCATTTTAATAATTAATAAAGACAGCAGAACTTGTATGGATGTTTTCTAGTATAATTGTGTTGCGTGCTCTTATATATTTGCAATCATGTCATTTTTTTCTGGTTACCCCCTAACTTTTTTAGTAATGGGTGGCCTCTTGCTATCTTTTATCGATCGTGTTTAACATTACATTTTAAAAATATTTTTTAAAAAAAATAAAATTTTTATTTTTATTTTAAATTAATTTTTTTTAATGTTTTTGGTTGTTTTTATGGTCTATGAGTTCAACCTGTAGACTCCATGATTAAAGTGAGGTCTGGTTTTGGTTAATGAAAAGCATTTTTGAGTTGCTTTACATGCGAAAAAATGATGAATCGTTTACTCTCTTTTAGAAGATAATAATCAAACAATGGAATTAGTGGTTGCTTGTTACCATTTAGAAAGTTGGATAAAATTAATGTTTGAAGATATTTTAAATTGGTGAACCGTTTACCCTACGGATCTATCTTTCTTGTTTGAAGATTTACAAACCCATCAAAATCTCATAGCAAAAGGTGGGAGAATCTAGTTGAGCCATCATTGTCCCAAATCCATTTTGTAATTCGTTATATTTCTGGTAATCATGTTTTGATCAAGTCATTTTCTAGAATTAGGGTTTTTTTCTGGGTTTTTAAAAAAAAAATACAATTCTATACCGTTCATGCTTTATTTTTTGGGGTAGTAGTTTAAGAGAATTCTAGGTTTCAGTTATGCTTTGTATTTTTTTCTAGCAGTAACTGTTCTGCATGCTTTTGTGATGAAGTCTTAAAGACTGCTACTAATCAATTTTAATTTCATAGGCATAACCTCTACATTGGAATTGGAATGCCTTAATCTATAATTGTTATTTTCTGTCCCTCTTATTACTTGCTAATGTAGATCTTTTTTTTGTTTGCTTTCAAATATGAATGTAAATGGTTCTCTTTTCTTCTTTGCATGTTGCAAAACTATGAGAAATTAATTATAAACTGGGATTTCTTCCATGCATGTTTGTGTGTATATTTGTTAGAACTATAACTCAATTTATGCACTTTATTCACACTACATTATTTGGGTGATAGATTTGTGTATAGGAATGAGTGAAGTTTTTTAATTGTTTTGACAACAAAGAACAAAATTATCTTGAAATTTTTCCATGGATCTTACTATTCATTCTCTCATGTAATTATGAAAACCTTGTAAATGATCATCAAAACTAATTAGTATCAATCTTCTAATATGTATTGTGCTTATCTTTAATACTTGCTACCACTCTTAAATGCTATTTTGCCTCCTTGTGGTCGATGAAGAAAGATACAAAACAAAGAAATTAAAGGTTATGCAAACTCGGATAAAGCATCTTGCACTATGGACATACTATATTTATTCTGTGATATTTATGTTATATTTATTGATAAAGTAATGAGACAAACTCTTATTTTATTAAAACTAAATAAATATTTATTATGTCTTCCTTCAAAGATAAAATTGGTCATGACTTCACTAATACCTAAATTAAAAACAAATGGGATGGTGCAAAGGATTTTGAAAAAAATAATTTATCAAACTAGTGTAGGGTGGAATAGTGAGCTAGGAACTATTTGTGCTAGTTATCGGTGGTGGAAAAAAATAATTCAGATTAGTTATTAAAAACTTGTTTGTTTGAAATCCTAGTTGTCTTATTTGTGCTAGGTTTTTAAAAGATTGAGCATGTTTCATATAATGTTTACTCTTTCTCTTATGTAGGAAATTAGAGGGTCCAAAAATTTTAGGCATGCTAACATCGAACCATCATTTTGTAGTAAATTTGATAGAATATATAGAAATGCAGCGGCAACTGGACAATACTTTTGAACTCCATCTTCAGAACTATTATTTGATGATAATGTTAAGGTTTATACCACTTAAGATGATAATGATACTGATGATGAAAAATTAAAGAAAAAAAATGACGATTTAGATGAGATGTTATTTCTAATTATACAAAGGATGTTTATAACTTGATTACAATAATTATTATGTTAAATAGTACTACCACACACATTAATGGAAAAAAGAAAAACAAAAGAACAATGTGGTGGCCATGGTAGAAAGAAAAACAAAAATATGGATTTGAAGTTTAAATGCTTTCATATTGGGATTAAATAGTTGATAATACTTCAACCATAAGAGACTCCACCTCTAGCAGGTATATTTCATAGCTGGACCCTAAAAGTGATTTTATAACTACTTTGTATCAACTACAATTGTATAAGTCACCACTCTTTCTAATACAATTGAAGTACACTACTAAGTTATCTTTAGTTAACCCAATAATAACATTATTAACAATTATTGTTGTTAATTTATAAGATTATTAGAGTATTAATGTATAGTCCATAGATTTGACAATTGTCACTTTTATAATAGTTAGTAATTTTATTTTTCTAAAGTCTTTCAAATTGCTCCACCTTAAAAAACATCAAATTAATTTTTTTTAAAAAAAATTGTCCTAATAATTTTAATAAGCTAATATAATGTACCATAAACACAAGTAATATATTAATAATGGGCCGAACCATCTCCCTCACTCCTTTTCAAATGCAAAATGGAGTTCATCATATAATAATGTGATTGGTGCTCAACTAAAGTGTAGTTAATAACTTGCGTGTCAACGAAGATGACGAAAAAGAAAAGGACTTAAAAAAATCATGCAATGGTACAAGACCCATGTGCCTTCATGAGGGGTAGGCATAAGAAACCAAGGGCAAATTCAGTGTATTGATAATAAGTGTTGGGATGAATACATAAATATCACGATAAGAAAAATAAAAATTATAGGCCTTAATACTAAATTAAGTGTGGACTGCACCGTCATAACAGACATTTCATGAATAATATAATACCCGTTAGCATCAATTAGTGAGGCCAGCACCCAACCCTTGAGACCTTCATTGGCACAAATCTATGAACCCGATACGCTGTAGTTTTATCAACCAGATACCATTTTGGTAAGCTGTAAAAATACATCTGGACACTTGAGGTTGTGGCCTGATGGGAAAGGTCTGCACCTGATTTTTTTTTTTTTGTACATGTTTGTTACTCTGCAGTGCTTTATCTATTCACTAAACTTGCAAGATATTTAGTAAATCTGAGAATTAGTTGTGATACATATAAATTGACCTAAACACCACGGTTATAAAAAAAAATTAACATTTGGTATCGAACTTACATTACATGTACACCCAGTTTGCAATGAGTTATAGGAAGGCTAAGGTTACCATTAACCACGACATAAAGATGTCCGGACCTGTAAATTTTTTAATCAGAAGTGGGGATTTGACACCTACCATATGAAAAAAAAAAAAAAAAAACATTCAGATTCTGATAACATTAACCAGGGATTCTGGTGGTAGGAGCAGAGCTGATTATTATGTGGCATACTCAAACCAAGGAATGTAAGAACATGATCATTATGAACATCAGAAACAGGAGTAGACGCAAGTGGAACTGCTTGTATTAGGAAATTTCGGGACAAATTGTTAAAACTAACGAGGAAAAAACACTAACGCCGGAAAACCAGCCTAGAGGCTTGATTTGAAAAGTGTTAACCATGTCTTCCACATCTTGTTTTGCCTTGTAGTGAGGTGCCCATCAAACAATTACCACCTTAAAACCAGCTATAAGCAATAACTAAAGTGACTGAAAATAAGAACTGTACACCCATCCGGTAACAAGAATGTTCAGTTTCTTGATTGGAAATAATAAACCTAGAGCACATAGACAATTAGCGAAAGAGATCCTGAGCCAACAGAGTCAAAAAGATCAGAAATTAAACCCGGGGTTAGGAGCATGGCACCTCAGAAACAATATCCAAAATGTTAAATCTCTTTTCTGTCAACACCTCCAAGCAGACGCTGCTATGAGGTCCTTCCGTTGCCAGCAAAGAACAAGCGAAGACTGCCTCTTTTCAACATGGAAACCCCTGACTGGAGTACGTTTCACCAAATACTCAGCCTGTGACTCGGTAAAGTTACTGAAAGTCAATGGAGTGAAACCAGACTGCAAAAAGAGGCTCCTCCAAGGAGGAGTCCTCTCAGGGCAACGATGGCGACCAAGAACAAGTTTTTCAATGCCTGGCTGCACCAAAAACCTCTCAATCTTTTGCAATGCATCTGGGTTCACGTTCACGGCATCCAGCGATTCCAGCAGGGTCGAATAAGATTGGATGGCATGATTTACATGGTGCGCGAATGGGAGGTCGCTTCGGTCACAGCCTCTGTCCAAAGAGACCACAACGTTGGGTGAGAGATGCTTTACAAAGCGAAGCGCCAAAGGAAGAGTGGATGGGTCGTTTGAAAAGGAGCCAATTGGAAGATTCACTGCAGTTACTTCCTTTTCCGGCATGCGAAGAGGCATTGGCCAAGAACCAGAACCCAAGGATTCAAGGTTTAAAATCTCAAGCTCGAATGGCATGTTGATTTCACTTGCAAAGATTCTTAAATTTTCTCGAGTGAAACCAAGTTCGAGCTCATCAAGTGAGGAAGGAGAAGCAAAAGCTGTGATTTTAAGAGAAGGGGCACCTCCAGCCCTCAAAGCCAGTTCTTGCATAAGAGAGGCCCATTGTCCACCATATCCAATATCAAAGTCAACAATATGAATTCTCTCAAACCCCTCAAAAACCTCGAGAAGAACTTGGTTGCAAGTAAAATTCGCAAACTGAAGGATTGGTGAGATCTCAGAGAAAGATTTATAAGCACCGATCTTGAAAATCAGGTTACAAGCATTATCAATTGAGCTGTTGCTCGTGTGAAGAAGTAACTGCAAAGCATCCTTGAAGTAAAAACCAGTCCTTTGGTAAGGGTTGCCGATTGGAAGAGAGAGCTGGTGATTGAGCCGCGCCAATATCCCTTGCGCAAAAACCGGATTCCCAGTTTCGATCAGCTCTGCTGCTTGACATATCGGGTTTATTATTGCCTGTTGAAGCTGCTGCTGGTTTGCCAATTCATCAGTTGCAATTTTCTGATTCGTGATCATTCCCTGCCTCTGTTGGTGCTGCTGCAACAATTGAAATTGATGATTCTGCTGCTGCTGTTGATGTTGTCGTGGAAGAAACATCTCTGGAGGCCTCGAATCAAAGACTTTTGGCACATAATTGACTCCAACAGGCCCGGAATTAATCCGTTTGGACGGCGGTGGTGATAAGAAATGCTGATTATTATGATGCTCTTGTAATGGTGAATATGAGAACGGCAAAAGCGTAGCTGGATTTTGCACAAACTGATGCTGGTTTTGATTGCTTATCATCCCTGGATTCAAAATCTGCGGCTTCTCATCTTGATCAAATGCTGCCTGCTGCTGCTGTTGCTGAAACAATCCTGGCAAAAGATTGATCCCTGGATTAAATACAACAGGATTTGGTTCAGTACCCATATTAGAAATTCTAGTAACATTGTGGCTAACAAGAGGGGAATCAGTCTAAATACCATGGATTGAAGAAGGATCGATGTTGTTGTTGTTGGCAACCAGGTTGGCACTTGCAGAACTCATATGGGATATATCAAAGCCAAAAACTTGATCTACAACACCAAAACCTGATCCATGCTCCATATCTAGAGACCTACTTCCACTTTGCAACAGCTTGTTAAGTCCCGTGGATGGGTCCTCAATATCACCCATAATTAGCCTTAAAATTGACTGCTCTTGACTAGGAGAACCTGGCAACACACTCTCCCAATCCTCCATTCCAAGTTGCTGTCCACATTTTTCATCTACAGAAGGGTTGCTTCCACCAGCTGCTGCCACCCCGTTGGTGGTGTCGGTGGAGGCTCCACCGCCTCCTTGAGAGTAAGACAGTGTTGAGGACGATGTTGGTGGGCTTTGTCTGCTTATTGTGTCAAGCACAGATGTGGGCTCAGTACTGCCCACAAAAAAACCACAACTTTCTTTGCTGCTGTTGTTCTGCCACTGGTGGCGGTATTGATGAAGTGAATCTGGAGAGGAAGTAGTGGACGAAGCGAAATCTAACACCCCCTTCCCTTGAAAGCTCTCGAAGGGTAGGGGCATGGCCTTCATTTAACAAAATCAAGAAACTAAGAATTCAAGAAACCCGAATATCTCCAGTTGAAAGAAAATCAAGAAACCACCTCCACCACTCCCCCGTCAAGGTTTAATGCTTTGCTGAAGCAGATAACTGAAAGACAAAATATTTACGGGGTTAGTTTGAATATACAACAAAACAAGAAGTTGGCCCTTCCAACAAGAGACAAAAAAACCCTCCAAAATCAAATCAATTTTTTTTCAGAGGGAGACAAGTTGTTAAATGCTCAAAGAGAGAGGTCTGGCAAAAAAATATTTTAGAACATACAGAAATCTTATATAAGAGCTTTTGTTGTTGTTCTTCTTCTTCTTCTTCTTCTAGAGGACTCATCTAGCTAGCTACCTCCTTTTTTGTACCATCTCTTCTCCATGGTTCTTCCAAGCTAGTTTAACTTCGTTCAGTTTTTTTTTTTTTGTGTGTTCTCTCTCTCTCTCTGCGTCTTCTCTTCTTCTTCCACTCTTGCCTTCTTATTGTGGCTTTGCAGTACGCTGTCCTCCTCCTATGTGGCTGCTGTAGATGCGTGCAGCTTGTAAAAGTGGTGAAGTTCTCTTCAATCCTCTCTCTCT
Source organism: Salix caprea (assembly GCA_964035475.1). NCBI lineage: Eukaryota > Viridiplantae > Streptophyta > Magnoliopsida > Malpighiales > Salicaceae > Salix > Salix caprea. The sequence continues at coordinate 3,003,207 of OZ037761.1, read as the reverse complement.
CTCTCTCTCTCTCTCTCTCGTCTTGCTGTCTCTCTTTCTCTCTCCCCTCTTTTTGCTCTCTCTATAGTTTCTTTTTTGTTTCAAATTTATAATTGTATTTTTTTTTATGTGGCTTTTGTCTGTAGACGGAGTTATCTCTCTTGTAGGGTTTTCTTTTGTTGCTAGGTTGTTGGTTGTTATCCCACTCTCACTTCCATGGCAGGTGTAAAATGTTAGCTTTGCAAAAAACAAATTAAAAAAAAATGAATGTATAGTCCTGCATGGAAAAAAAAAAATAGTACTGATTTGGTTGCCACGGGGTACAGTCTATTATATTTTCCAAATATTAAGAATTTATTTGACAAAGTTAAATTTATATTCTATAAAACGAATTAAATCTTAACTGAAAGTTTCAGCTTTGACGATACATGTTTTTTTCTTCTTTTTTTTATCTCAATAATCTTGACTTTATCTTGTTATTATCTTAGTGTTAGAAAATCATGTTATATACTCCATGATAGTTTTTTTTATTCTGACAATAAATATAATAATGAAGCTTTTTTTCTTCATTGGTAACATGTTTTATTTCTTAGAATAGGGATTTAAAAGTTATAAAATGTATAAAATGAAAAGAATTTTTTGCTATTTGGAAATTATTGTCAAGTTTTTTCCCCAATTAGGCTCAATTTTCATTATTGCTCGTATAGTTTCAACTGGAATGATGTTATACTCTTTTTTAGGTACCAATGGAGTTATATTTTTAATAATAAAAACAAATCATAGCATAAATTTAAAATATAAATCTTGTGAAGACTATAGTCTTGTATATATCTCAAGGATTATAAAATAATTATTTTCAACACATGTTTAAGCATAGAAGTATAAATTTATCTTACTCGTTCCTTATAAGTGTATTATTATTTTAAATTTATGACAAGGATTGAAATATTATTATTATAGATTTAAATATAAAGGACAGTGAAAAAAATATAAATAGAATAATTTAAATGTAAACAAGATGAATAAGTTTTAAGGAGTAACATGGAGATGATTTAAATCTTTCTTTTTTTAATATATTCTGGTTTAAATTTCACATGTATGAAAATTATAAGAGAGAAATAACCATTATCACCAAAAAAAAAAAAAAAGATTGACAAGTTAAATTAAATATTTTCTACCGATATTGGTAGTAGGGAGTGCATGTTTATTCGCTCAATGGAAGCGCGTGAGATTCTCATTCTGAGTACTCCTTTGTTAATAATTTCCTTTTACAGCAACCAAGGAGATAGGTAAAGGTAATCTAGCTTAGATTGTTTCTGTATTTTATCCCGTTTGCCCATAGTACCCTTTTCAAGAATCTTTTTGTTTCGAGGACAGACAGGCGAGTACAGGGGTATTTAAGTAACCATGACCAAACAGGTTCTTCTGGCAAGGATTTTTTAAACTGAATCTGACGACGCGAGATAGTGATCGAAGGCTTTATGTGGGGTTTTGAAAATACCGAGACAAATTCATCGGTCACGATCTTTTGTTGGAGCTAAAAATGGGTGGCCGTGATCTTACTTTCTTTTTGCTTGTTTTTGGCTCAAATAGGAAGACAAAAGAAAATTCCGTTTTTGGGTTCCAATTCATTCGGTAGGAGGTTTAGGTATTGTTTGAGAAGTGTTTTTTTTATATAAAAAAAATAATATATTTCTTTAATATCAATGTATCAAAATAATAGAAAATATTTTAAAAAATATTAATTTATCTTCTTTTAAATAATTTAAAATATTATTAAATTATTCTTTTTTTTTAAATATAATTGAAAACTGCAATTTTAAATATTGATTTGATCGAGCAATGGCTTTTCGATGGACTGTCCTTTTCTGGTTGCTGGTAAAAATGTAAAAAAAAAAGTAGTACTATGTAGGGAAAATAGTATGTCTGGTCAATTCAACAAATGATTTTTCATGTCCGAGCAACAAAATGGCTTTCTTGTAACGCAATCAAGTTGTTATAACATTATGCGATTACAAGTATATAAAATAATATTTTAAATAATATAAAGATAGTTTTTTTATAATGTATATTTTAATAAAAATAATAATTTAAAAGCTAATTATATTAGAGTGTAAGAACTAAATGTTTTTTTTCAAGATTAATTGATTTATTTTTATGTTGATTTTGACTTTCTTGAAAGATAGGTAAGAATAATATTTTTTTTTAAATATATATTTTAATATTTTATATAATATCCTTTTGAAACAGGTATTGAAAAATCAAAATAATATTTTTATTTTATTTTTAACTTTCTATTTAACACGCCTTCAAAGTTCAAACTGCTCTTAAAAACCACTATGTGAACTGATTGGCTTGAGCTTAGTGGGAGGGTTTGTCTAATGGTTAACACTTTAAAAGAGTATAATGTTTTCTTTATATATAAAAAAATTCATGATTTTTGTATCAATAGTTTATCTATTTTATATAATATCCTTTTGAAAAGGGTTTATCTACTTATTTATCAATAGTTTATTAAAAAACTGGACTGAAAATACAGAAGTTGACATGAAAATATCTAAATGTTTTTAAATATCAAACCTATGGATAGCTTAAACCTTCCGCGACCCGCTTCAGGAACGTGGGTTAACCCAGGCCAGGCAACATAGAAAGGAAAAATGAAAAGAACCTCACCATCGTGGGATCAGCTACAGATGATGACATGTCCCAATCTGGACCCCAGGTTTCCATTGAACCTCTGTATTTTGCTGGTGCAACGCATAAAACATATGATTTAGGGTTTATGAAATTGTATTTATTTGATTTATTTCAGCGTAATTAAATCCTTCATTCTTATTCAATTATTCATATATTTAAATTGCATCTCTTCTAATATCAAGGTTGGGAAAAAAACAAAGCGGGCATACCCTCCCCACTTCATTAACAGTTTGGCGCTAATTAATATTTTAATTAAAAAATAAATAATTGGGAATTTTAACATGCATTAGCTATACAGAACTACATATAAAAACACGAATTTTATAAGTATAATATTTTTAAATTGTTTAAGGATCCATTATACACCTATTTAATAAATGTATGTGTTTTTTATATTTTTAATATAATTTTTTGAACACGTGTTTCCTATGTAGCTTTTTTTTTCACTTTCTGTAATATGTGTTTTTTTTTACTGTCCTAATTTTTCTATCTCTTTCCTTTTTCTGATTCAATACTCAAAATTGTGCTTTCTTTATGATATATCTTCTTCTTTTTTCACAGATGACGAGAACCTTTTTTATACATGTAAGTATTATAAACTCTCTTTTTTTCAGACATCACTATAGAAGAGCCTTTGATTTTAAATGTACACAAAAACATCATAGAAAATTAAATTAATTCACAGAATCTATAGATTATTGTTTTCAATTCTTTATAGTCGATTAAATAAACATAAGAACAAGACTACATCGCTCAACAATTTCTTTATATTTTTATAATTCTTTGATATTATTTAGCTATTAATTATAAATAAAAGCTTCCAAGAAACACATCACAAATAAATATGCTAACTACAAATCCTACGAGGAAGGAGTTTCGTTCAAGACGCTGCATGTATAATCAAGATAGCTGATCGCACAGAATACAGATTATCATGGAGAAGAAACACTAATTAAGATAATATTGTATATGTTGGGTTAAGATTGATATTCTGTTCCAAAAAAAAATTATTTTATTTTAAATTAAAAATTTTAGTCTTTTAAATCATTTTCACGTGATGATATCAAAAATAATTTTTAAAAAATAAAAAATATTATTTTAATATATTTCTAAATAAAATACAATTTCTAAAATAACATCAATCAAAAACAGTACCTACAACAATTTCCCTTTATGTATTGATGTTCATTGTGTATATCGGATAGAATCATTATTATATCTCTTATCTCGACTTATCTTAGTCTCTTTGATTCCTCACTGATCTCTCAATCAACAATATATATATAATGACTTTGTTACCCTTGTCATTCAAATTTTCTAGTCTTTATTTTAGGAGCTTGGTAGTAATTTCATAGTGTTTTTATTTATTGTTGTTGTTGTTGAGTCCTAAGAGAATTTTAGTTTCGTTTAGCACATATTCGTTGCTTTGGGCGGCATATATATTCAGTTTAATCCGGTGGTATAAATCGTGTTTTCACCTTGTCATTTTATTCATCTTGTCATTTTATTCATCTTGTCATTCTCTTTTTTTTTTTTTGATAGTGCGTGTATGTGTTTTAGCAAGTTTGACAAAAAACTCTCTCTCTCTCTCTCTCTCTCTCTCTCTCTCAATTAATCTACAGGCTATCCTGAAAAAAATCACTTCAAACCCTTGATTTATAACCCGTTCAGATTCAATCTCCCTTCTTTTTAATTGGAAAATTATTTTTAATATTATCATTCTTTTATTTTTTTCCATCTCTCATATTTGATCATTATTCTTTATTTTATATGATTTGTAAAATTGATTTCTTTCTACAATTTCATCCTCCAAATCTTTTTTATACTAGGTTTGATCTTCATTCTTTTAATTGTTAATTTTATGCCTTGACAAGTTTTTTAGATTGATTTTTTAAATATTTATCCTTCATTATTAAAGTAGTTAAGGATTGATCTTCTTGATTAAACTTGGGTATGAGGTTTCATGAATTGCAATATTTTTTATACAATTTTATCCTTCAGCATTACATTCTCGATTAAGCTCGGGTATGAGATTTTAAGGGTTATAATTTGAAATATTAACTCAAATTTAAAAGATTTACCCGAGTTTTCTTTGTTTTTGATGTTGTAAAATTAAGGCTACTTTTATGTTACTAAATTAATCAAACTTATCTTTTGCTTCTTTCATGTTATTTTGGTATATCATCCTAACATCGCCTTGACATTTTTTTTTCTTGCATCCAAAAAAATTGCCCAACTCGCATCGCTATGTCGGTCACCGATCTAGATTCACTAGAGTTATTTTTTGTCATTTTTTCTTAATTCTATGTTTTTATTCGCTTTCGGCCTTCAATACTTGGTTAATTATACTTGCTCTTTCTAATTTATTTTGGTGTGGGTTCCATGATCATATCACTATCTCATATTCTATATCACATGCCTCACATATTAAACACGGTTGATCCGCGCAATTTAATATGTTGATATCTCAATATTTTCTCTAGAAAAATGTCATTAATTAAATATTTTAAAAGTGTTTTGACTAGCATGCATTGAGTTTTTTATTTTTTAAAATTCCTTTCAATGTAAGAAAAGAATCAACATAATGCGAGTAAAAAAATAATTTTAGCTAATGATGACTAATTAATTGTGATTTCTGAAATATTTAAAATAAGAAATAATGGGTAAAATGCTCCAAATTACTCAATTAGATTCGGGTAAAAGAGAAGAATATAATTAAGGTCGGTAATGATTAAAAAATAAAAAATATATGCGGCAGGACTTTGGGCTTGGAGTTTTATTTTAAAACTGGATGTCTATCTATCTATTGCCGATACTTATCTCGGCCTAGTAAAGGTTGGTCCAAGAGGTGGCAAAGGTCACCTCACTTTCCAAATCCACAGGTTCTCGATGTTGATCAAGAAGTGGAATATTTTATTTCCCGGATACTATCACTACATTTTTGCCAGGATAATTAAACATAACACTTACCTAAACTCTCATCTTGATCACCTATGAACATAAGCTTTTGAATTGAGGGATTATTTTTTTAATTAAACCTCTTTCATGTATAATCAGATGGGTTTTTCTTGCTTTTATAATAATAATAATAATAATAATAATAATAAAACATTCCACGTACACGACTAGAAGGCTATTAAAACATGATTCAGTAAGGAAACAGGTAACAGTGGTGCTACGAAATCAGGTTACCAGTTGGGGTAGCTATAAGCAAAGCTGGCCGATTTGTTGTCGTTTCGGAGGTCCTCAATAACAGGGCCTTATGGTTGTGGGCCTGTGGTTTAAAGGCCTTGAAGCAAACGTGGCAGAAATTTTTGCATCTTTTTTTGGCATAAAAAGAAATGATATTGACAAGAAAAAAACAGGAATTTGGGTGGCTTTAAATAATATAAAAAGTGGTTTCTGGGGTGTCAAAAAATAAAATAAAAATTAACAAAAAAAAATCAATCTAATAAAATAAAAAACAAAAGAAATTGATTTAAAAATCTGGGAATCACCCAAACTTAACATAATCTTAAAATAATTTTTCCCTTTTGATTTTGTTTTTTTGCCTTTTGATTTTTGTCTCAACAACAACTCCTCTCTCCCTCTCTCAATGTGATTCACAAATACCCTAATCATTTCATGTAATCTCTCTCCTCTCTGCCCACCTCTGTTCTCTTGCAAAGGTGGATACTGTGCTTTTACGTTGCGAATTCAAAAGTTGGGTTCGATGATTTACCCTTTTGTTTTATTAGACAAAACGGGTTTAGAATTTCAAAGTAATAAACCACTTGAAATCTTACATTTAACGGGTTTGTTGTTTCGTTCTTTGTTTTAGATTTTTTCGGATCTTCAGATGTTCATGGGATTTTTTCTTCACGCTGTAAAAAGTGTTTTTGTTTCTTAAAATATTGTAAGAATATCGAATTCTAGTGAACTGGTGTTGCTTGTGATTATTTAATATTTAGTGCTGGGTTTAGGAGCACAAAGTGTGTTGATTCTTGGACTTGATGCTTCTATCAATAACAGGAACTTCCAGGTAATCTTGGTTTTTTTAGATAATATTCACGATATTATTAATCTTTTTGGCTAAAAAGAGAATATCCTTTTGAAAAAATATTAATTTTTTTTTTATTTAAATTATAAAACATTGATGTTTTATATCATTTTGATGCGATGATGTCAAGAATTATTTTTTAAAAAATAAAAAAATATTATTTTGATATATTTTTAAATAAAAAATATTTTTAAAAAATTGAAGATTACATCACTCCGATGAAGCCACAAACACCAAAGAGAAGCTGTCATGAAAGATTCTGAAATTTGCCTTGCACCATTAATGAAGGCCAGTGGTAGCACCTATCATCAACAGAATTTGGGAAACATCTTCTATCTCTACATCTACTCCCTGAAATGGATCGAGTTATCTTCTCCTTCTACTGGTGTAACTTCATCGAAGGTTTCCGTTTTTTTCGTTTTCAAAGCAAAAAAACGACGCATACTAAATCGAACTATTTCAGTTTGAATCGGGTTTTGGTTTAGTTCGGGTCAATTTGTTTAGAAATTACAGCTCCCAGTTTCGTCAAAAACCTAACAATCTAAACCTCGATCAAGTTGTTGTTTTTCCATACCACGTTGTTTCTGCGTCTTATTGCAAGTTTTATTTTTCTATTTTATATAAACAGTCAATGATCTGTCTTAATCAATCATTCACAACTTATATAATTAATCACATACGATTCTTCCAGGAACATTTCCATAAATGCAATTAAGCTACATCGAACATAAAGTACCAAAAAGAAAAGATGCATTGAAAAACTCTAGAGCTTCATTATTATGGGGCAGGTTTATTGGAGAAACAATTTGACATGCGTTAAGAGCTTTTATACACATGGCAACCCTCCATTTCTTAATCCCTTCCATCTCTATTTAATTTGACCTCTTTGTATCGGCTAAAATCTCACTTACCCAAATACGCGGACAGGTTTAATCAGGATTATGTCTGTTTGAAAGTATTGTTGAAGTTGTTTTTGAAAATACTTTTCGTTCAGAAATATATCAAAATGATATGGTTTTTTATTTTTTAAAAATTATTTTTGACATCGACATATCAAAATAATCTAAAAACACTTAAAAAATAATTTAAAATATAAAATAAAAATAATTATTTTTTAAATTTTTTCTAAAATGCTTTTCAACAGCAATCCCAAACACCCTGTATTTTGCATTGATGGAAATGGGTAGAAGGATCACGTCACAAAAAGAATCATGAAAGGGTTCCATCAACAAATTAAATTGATGAGGGGCTGGATAAAACAAAATACAATGGGACGAGGAAAGTTTTCAACCATTTTGAAATGAGGGTCGCCCTTTCCATATTAAACTAAAATAAAAGAAAAAACCGAGCCTTACAATATGTCTGTCTAGTGGGAACTAGTTGGAGTGCAATTTCATCCCTTTGATTGCATTGGAAAATGTTTCGTCCACCGGCACATTGCTCAAGCTAAAGTTTCAACCATGGGATGTTTGTTGTTTCCATTACAGCAAGAAAATTGATGTTGTTTTTTTAGATCTTCTTTATTGGGATTTTAAAAGTACAGTTCAAATTACTTGTGGGGAGTATTTCTTTTGGGAACAATCTAGGAATCGATGCATCTTATGTCTCTTGTTAGGTCTCGAGCCTGCCTGCCTCCGTACGTGAACCCGCTTACATTTAGCTTGTTGCTAATTAATTAACCCTAATATATTAACGAAAGGTCACTGCTAGGTACGTAGGAATAGATCAATTTGGTATAGTTCACATAAATTAAAGAGCATGAAAATGGGAAATGAAGATCTCTATTGGCTTTGCTTTGACATGCATGCCAAAGTTACTCTAAAAACAAGACACGACTTGGTCAACCATCTTTAAAGGCATGATTAAATAAATAAACGACGTTTAGTTCATCTATTTTGACTAATATCGATCTTCTTTTGCCGGTGGGATCGAGTTTTCTGACTATGAATCCAAGTTTTAGGAACAAATCTTTTCGGTGATGAGTGATGAACATATATAATTAAATTAATTCTTCACCATATATATGAGAACTCTTTTTCACGAAGCAAATTCATACCCACGTGTCCATGCCACCTAATTGCTGCGTAAAAAGAATGTGAGGGGACAAGCCGAGGTTGGTCTAATGGATCAAAGAAGTCAATTTAACTTAGCAGGACTTTCCAAGGCTTCCAAAAAGTAGTGCTCTGGTCAAACAAAAACATCAAATCCCCTCATTCACTGCGAAGATAAAGAAATTCGTTTGCTTGCGACCAGAATACATACCATGTGAGGGGAGAATTTCAAACATTTATTGTAACTGTAACAACTGAAGATATATAAACCTGCCGCCCCTCATTTATGAAGATATCAACTACGTATACCATTCCTCAAAATATGACACCTTGTTTGGTTACTTGCCCATAAAAAAATCAATGGTTAATTCGCTTAAAACCCTTGACCATGCAAGTTCATATGCATAGAAATTAATTGGGTTGCATGAAAAAGAACAGGATATCATATCTCTGTCCAATATATTCTTGTAAGCTCGTGGAATTATAGCTATATCTCCATTATATTAGAGATGAACCATTTTAATTTTTGTTTCTGTGCTCCCTGGTGGATCATATGAGTCTTTGATCATAACATTAATTTTTTGCACATTTTAAGAATTATAAACCAAGCTACTACAGCAAACCAATGAAACCTCAGTAATTGCGTGCATAAAGATGAGGACATTATTAATTGATCAATGGCAAATTAAGTAAATATATGTTGCAGTGAATTACCGCTCATCAATCACCTAGATATATAATTGGTATGAATTAATTAGACACTTAAATTACAGCGCCAAATTAATCTAACTTGGCTGAACAAATAAGTCGGTGCAATAATTACACTGCGCTGGAGATGGTAAATGATAGAAAAAAGAAAAAAGACATGTCTAATATAAGAAGAGGTGGCCAGCCATGATCATGGCATTGTAAGTTAGTGATGAAAATTTACATTTTGATATTGTACATCAGCTACAAAGAAAAGATAGAGGCTCTTGCCAGTGCAGTAAATCTAGCAGCCTGTGCCATGTTATGTAATATATGACTTTATAGCTATTCAAAATGCAGCGATTGTTAAAACCCTAGCTAGGGTTCTGATTATCATGAATAGTAGTACTCCATCTGAGTGCTCCATGCTGTTCATTGCTCTATATATGGCAATTAAATTATTTTTTTGGTTGACGCCGGCCCTCGAGGATTAGATAAACAAGAAGAGAAATAGGTTGACAAGATAATTAACCTAAAAAAAGTTGAGAATTCAGTTATGGGAAGGAGGGTGTGTCTTTGGTGGAGCATAATCCAAGTTGAAACCAGGATGTGTTTCACCACGCTTCTTTCGAGGCACAGGCCAAGAAACTGAAACAAGAGACGCTTTGTGAGCAGCACCTGAATCTTTTACTTTCTCATCAGTCATTGATGAGTTCTGTTTGGCTTTCGAGTTCATCAGCTTTTGAGCATTATCATCCATCTGATCAGTCTTTGCAATGCTATCTTCTTTTTCCGCTCCAAAATCATTTGATGAAGAGGAGTTCGCTTTGGATACTATATTAACTGGAATCTCCTTCTGATCACTAGTCTGTACAAAACCCAGGAAATGTTATTAAAAATATCTATCAGATGTTATACCAAGCGGATGAAATTTAAAAATGGAAGAAAAACTAGTGACCGGGTGCACCAACCTGATTGGAAATCATCTGAAATTTCTTCTCAGGCTTCTTATCAACATCAGCAAGTGGTCTGGCATTACATGCATGCAAGGAAATGAAGAAAATTGAGAGCAGAAAATAGCAAGAATATGTGATCGCTGACATATTTAGCTAGGAAGACAAGCTTTAGCTAGCAAGAACGAGTGTTTTAAGGTTTCAAAAACAACAAGAAATAATAAAAAGCCTGCTTGGGGATCTGGAGAGTAATGCGGTAGTGGTTAGGGTAGAATAAGCAATGGTGGTATTTGTAGGAAGAGCATTAAATGCAGGTATCGTAGGAGATTAAAGTCTTTGTATTGCAGAACATGCAGGCGTCTGGATGAGGAAAAGAAAGGGGAAAGTGAAGAGATATGTTTGGTTTTTCTGTCCCTTCCCTTTCACAACTCAATCAATTGGACGACACATGCAGCCCCCACCAGGGAAGGAGAGGAAGCTTCAGAACTTTTCCTGTAGATAAATGGTGGAGAGAAGAAGAGAGAGTCCAAAACAGAGATTTTCCTTAAAAGATATCACAATATATATATAGTTACGAAGCAAATTCAAGCGGGAGTGGAATATGCAACGTTAAATTAACATTAAACAAATCCGAGAAAGCCAGAGCACCCCCAGCTCATTGTTTCTACCGAAAGAACTCGATCCATTCTTTGTCTTTGTGTTAGATCTTCACTTGTGTGTCGTACTTATTATGAATAAGTCGTATATTATTGCATAATTTATGCCTCCTTGTTTCTTTCCCTTGGGACTTGCCTGCCTTTTTTCACCTTGAAAAACTAGTTATGAATATTTTATGAATCATACATTATAATTATTGAAAGTGTGCCAATCTGTGTATTATACTTTATATATATTACCTTAATATAAAAAAATAAATTAAGCAGAGGCACCAAGCATGCATGACATTGTTTGATGCACCAAGAATCGATAAAGTTTGAAGAACTGTGTAATATCAGTCCTCGAAAGTCTTGGTAAATGCAATACATGTCTTTCCAGATGTTTTCCGCTAAGAAATAGGTGGGCGCTCATATTCCTTTAGAAGTCTGACGAAGAATTTCAATGAATCTCTCTAGCTAGGATTTTTAACGGCTTAGAAGAAGGTGTTTATACTATGTTTTTTAAAAGTGCATTTAAAAAAATTAAATTTTTTATTTTTTATTTTAAATTGAGTTTTTTTGGTTAGTGTGTTTAGATTATTTTTCATACACTAATATCATAAATGATTTTTAAAAATTAAAAAAATATATTATTATTATATATTTTTAAACAAAAAACAATTTAAAAAACAATTTCTAACCAAACTCTATTACTTAAAAGTCAGTTTTACAGTAGCAGATAAAAAATATATATATATAATTTAAGTAGTGAGATTGATGATTTTTTTGTGTGGTCAAGAGATAAAAGCCCCGACCTCTTAACGGTGATCAAGTCTTATAAAAGGCTTACCTTTTCCAAGATTTATAAGGACAGATTTAGAAACGCAAGGTTATTCGTAGCCTATCTGCATGGTGATTTATGCTGAAAAAATCCTTACCTTCTGAAATAAAATAATGAGTTTTATTGGTTTAGAAAATAATGCTCGTGTTATCCATCTAATAAAAAAACATGAGTTTACATATTTAATTTATTAAACTGTATGATTAAATTTCTTGCGTGTAAGGAATATTAAAAGAAAATGATGTACAAAAAATTAATAAAAAATATGTATAAAAATACACAAAAAGGAGTTGTTGCCTGTACTCGCTGGACTTGGGCGAGGGGAGCTTGGCCTTTAAGATAAGAAATATTGTTTTTCAAGAGGGTGTTTGATACAACTTTTAATAATATTTTTAGGTGTTTTTTAAAAGTATTTTTAGCTTGAAAAAAAATATTAAATTGATATTTTTTATTGTTCTAATGTGATGGAGTCAAAACAAAAATTATTAATAAAAGAAATAATATAAAAAATGATGACAATTGTAAGATAATAAAAATATCAAATATAAAGAAAACATATAAGAAAATGTTATTTTTCAAAATTAAAAAGACCTATAAATCATAGATTTGTCATCGCTACATTACTAACTATAATAATAATAATTGTGACTGTGAAAGTAAGTTTTTATTGTTATATTTATAACTTGACTTATCTAGATAACAAAAATTTATATATTAAAATGAAATGCCTAAAGGTTTCAAATCCAAATAAAGAACTAGACAGATCAGTGTAAATATGTATTTATTAATAAAAAAATATTTCCAGAATAATATAAAAATCTTCTTAAATCCAATGAGATTACTCTCATAGATGAAAAGGGAATGGTGTTCGATTTCAATTTGGAATCATATTTTTATCAGAACTACAAGAACTCCCTTATTTATGTTTTCAGAATTAAATTCCATTTAATTATAGAGAGCTATATATAATTATAATATGTGCGTTTTTTATTGAGAAATTCAATTTGAAAACAAGATATATTTCATGAATTTGATTTTTAATTTGAATCAGCAAGCGCATGTGAGTTTTTTTTATCTTTAATTAGGATATTGTATATTCTGCAGACAAGAAACTGTGAAATCTTAAAAGCATATATACCAACACATAAAAAAAAATCTTAAGCTTATTTATATGAATTAAAACAGTTTGATCGGCCGATCAACGATCGTTGGCTAGTAGCCACATGTCAGCCAAAGATAGGCGGGCCCTGGCACGAAGGAGAGAGAGACAGGAGGGGACAATGGTGCATGAACTCGCCCCCTCCCTGTACCTTTCACAAGGAACAAGTGAGAGTGTCCTAACCGTCAACACCGCTCATCCAGGACACGTGGCGAACACCCATGTGATTCATTCAACTGCCACGTGGAAATTGTCTGATGCCCCGGTAGCCGCCTAACAACATGGTTTAGTAAACCAGTACGGGAATTGACCCGGTTAAATAGCCGGGTCCTGGGTTATCCAGATTTTACCTGGTTATGTCAGGTCACTTGGTTCACACGTGTTAACACCTGGAAAAAAGCTTAAAAATACTTAAAATGTGTTCAGTTGAGCGATTTAACTGTTTATTATTAAAAATACTTAATATTGCTTTTTTATGTTCTTAAATATACTAATATCAAAAAGAATTTAAAAAACTAAAAATAAAAAATACTATTTTAATATATTTATAAATAAATAATATTTTTAGTGTATCAAAAACCAAGAATTACCCGCATATCAAAACTCTTTTTTGTGTATCCATTTCATCTAACTTCTTTTTTTTTCAATTTAATTCACTTTTTTTTATTTCTTAATCCAGTATTCATAATTACTCCTTTTACTCTTGTTTGTTTTAAAAAGTAGATCTAGATGCAAAGATGTATCTCTCTCACCTGGGACCTTGCTAGAAATAGATAGATATATTTGAGATCTGAGATCTGCAACCAATGGTTTCAGAGACACCAAAACCTACAAATGTTACTGAGAAGGAGAAGGCACAGGGTGCCATGAAAGTTACTGAGCTGGAAGACACAGGAAGTTTACTTTTATTGAAAAAACAGACGACTCTCACCTGGCTATGCCGGGTCAACTGGTTTCCTGGTTTACTCTGCTGATTATTCAGGTTTGATTGGGCTAATTACAAATCTGGATCTTCGACATAATACCTCACGTCACCCAGGTTCCGGTCATCCTGTCTGGCCGAACCGGATTTTATCTAATAATGTTTAAAATACAGCAATGGGAGAAGGGTTTTGAATGGAGGAATTGTTGTGGACAGTTCTGAATAATTCTGGACTAATTGTAATGATTTTTTGAATTGAAAATTGACTCTGAAAAAACCAAGAATTAAGGTTTAAAAGAAAAAGAAAAGGTTTTGGCAAACCAGTAACTTAAGTTGGTGTCATAACTTGGTTAAACAGCCCATAATATACCTAATTTGAAATTAAATATACTCAGGTTATACTTGCGGTGTAATCTGCATTTCTTTTTATAAAAATATCAAAATAGTATTTTTCATTTTGGAAGAAATAGAGGTTGCACCGTACATGGATCCTTGTTTTCATATATTCTTTGGTTGACTCGTATCCTTAATTTTTATTTTTAGATTTATGTTATCGTCGTTTCTTTTTTGTTCTAGCTGTAGCTTCTCCATATATATTTGCAGGCGCTGATGGCCTCCTCATGCGGAGTGATTATGTTGGATAGGATCGACGGCGCGACAGGCTCGGCTATCAAAAATGGCTAGGGATTCGGGCTTGGCGTTGACAGTCAGCTCAACTGGTTGTGTCTTGTAAAAGCAGAGCAGTCTTGGTCGGCTCGCTCAGTTGTCCCCAGGGCATCCTCGCTTAATCTGCGCATCATCGGCTTATCTAAGTGGAAGGCGGTCCAATTCTACGAGGAGTAATAACGTCAGTGAGTTAGGTAAGACCATGTCGGTCGGTTGAAGAAGTTAATACTGGAAGCCACTAGTAGTTTCTTTGTTGAAACTTCCAATATAAACAGTCCAGTTTGACTCCTTCCCTGTATCTGAAATCAAATGCCCCATCATTCCCGTGTCAGTGCCAGCTTAATTTTCCTAAACATGGTTGTAAAATCTAGGATAAGTAGAAATGAAAAGAAAAAAGAAATTGTTTGACCATGGTAAAAACCCGGGTCTGTTGAGCCTGGTTCGGTTAAGATCCAGCCCTTTCCTATTGATTCCTTAGAGAAATTTTATTTTTTTGAAATAGTAAATTAAAGGTTGATCTAATCTATGACCGGACCTTATCTCAAATCAACCTCCATTATTTTTACAATTACTATATTTTTTTGCTAGTTACACTACAAGGTAGGTGAATTTTTGAAAAACATTAAAGAAATATTTTAAATGATGATAATATCAGTGCATCGTGGTTGACTTGAATAACTAGCAATCAATGATAGCGCTCTAAAGAAGAAAAATAGAAAGTTTAAGTTCTAATAGCCGCCCAATGGTGATAAAAAAAAATTAAATAAGACTAATCTTTGCAATTCTAATAACGAGATTGAGATGATCATATAGATAACCAATTATAATTTTGAACAACATTCTTAATTATTAAAAAACTAAAAAGAAATAATAAGTAATAAAAAATAAGGATTAAACCTGATATAAATATAAAAAATAACAAGGAATTTAATTAATAAAAAATGATTAAAAAGAGCATTATGTACATAGGATTAAAAAACAAGTGACATAAAATGTCAAGAGATAAAAGAAATTAAAAAAGGTTAAAAAGTGAATTAAAAAAATATGGATTAAATCTACAAGAAAAAAAAAATATTAAGGGATGAAAAATAAAACCTAAAAAATTGATTAAAAAACAACAATTAAGATAATGGCTATCATATTCGATATATAAACAAAACGAAATCAAAGAGAGAAGAAACTAAAAAAATCAAAAGAAAAAAACAATCAAAAGAAAGTGGATCATGATTATTATTTTTTCTCCATTATTGTTTTTATCAAAATAATACCATGTTTACCTTTTAGTTGAATAAAAAATCAAATTAATAACTAGAGGAAAATCATGTCAACACTCGTTGATTTTTTTATTCAAAATAATATCATTTTTACAAGAACTAGAAACCAATTAATAGACTAGTAAGCGAGGAGGAAAAGATAAGATATTTTGAATTTTTAATTACTTTCAGTAGTTGATACCATTTCAATTGCAGAATTGCTATACAAATGTACAAGAAAGACAACAAGGCCATAAATCATGGGCATAATACCAGGACTGTTCAAGTCCAGGAAACGAGAGACAGATTTTGACTTGTCAACTTGAAATGACAGAATGAAAGACACTTGGCTATGGCAGCATCTGGCACCCGAATGTGTTTTCCCCACTGTACGTGACATAGAGAAATCCATCCTCATCCTTCTTTTCATCATAGATCGAGGACAGTATTGCTCCTGCGATATGTTTGAATTTACAAATGTTAAAACACTTTTGCCCGCTATTCTAAAACTATCCATGATTTAAAGGGCACACGCCAGTTACACAAGCAAACACAGAGACTAGATACACACCAGTTGCCCTGCACATGCACTGATTTGTGCTAAACAAAGTTTAGACTGCTATAGAAATTAATGTTCGTACAAACGTGCATTTTCAATGAACAATTTCACTAAAAAAAAATGATCATTAGATGCTTTAGTTGATAATTTCATTTCAATTGAAAAAACATCATTACCTTGACGCATTTAACTTGTGATAGACTGGTTCAATTGATTAATTTTAAAAGAGAAGTTATTCCAAGTAGCAGAGATTCATTGTCAAAAAATCAGTTTAATAGCAGTATCTAAAAACCATTTCACACCCACAGCCATTATCACACACACACACACACACACACACACACACACACACAAATTGGTATCAGTGCACCTGACAAGTCTGAGATTCAAGTTATTTTTTATAAGTTCGTAGATGTATTATGCACATTTCATTAGGGGGGGAAGACAGAAAGAGATTGATACCAGTTGGTGGGAGGGCATTGTCCACTAATATAAAAATTGCCTTTTCTGCACTCAGTTTAATTCTCTTCCGGATCACATATACAAATTGTCCTACTGTCAGGTCAGCAGGGACTAGGTACCTGTAAAATTCAAACCAAATAAATATATATTCTGCGCGTATAAATAAACAGAAGTGCGGGACATAAACGGCATACACGATGCAATCTGGATTGTAAGGGGAAAAACCCATCAAGTGAGCTTTTAGAGGACAAGAAATATGCATTCGCTAACTAACAACAAAACTAAAGGAAGACCAGAACCATGTCATGTAGCAAACCAAGGGAGAAAACATTTGCAGTATGAAAGCGATTCTTACTTTTTCTTGTCAATGTTGGGAATATCGCTTCTCTCAGCCTTCTCCACAATTACCTAGTTAGCAAGTAATAGAGGATAACTGGGATGAGAAAGGTGCCAAAAGACTTTACTCATTGAAATTAGGTTATCCATTGTAGAATATTCATACATAAAACATTAACAAAATTTAAGCAAACAATATCATTCAACGTGCAAATGGAGCACCACGCATCCAGTCCTGAACACATGAAATTAAAATTGAATGGCTAAATGATGTGATGAGCACAGATTTCAGCCCAATACATCAAGCAAGCTAGCATGATTGAAGAATTATAAAACCCACATCGAAACAAATGCAATATGTACAAAACTAAAGCATGTTCTACCACCTAAATTGTTTTAAAATTCAAAAGCTTCTTTCAACGAGAAAAATAAAAGGTAAGCAAGATCTCCAGTTTTGCTTTCCAAAATGAACAGCAAGAAGTTCAATCAAATTAATAAATCGACCCAGCCCACATTTATTACCAACAGTTACAAAGTAGAGATAGAAGCTTCAATCAATAGATAAAAGCAAAAACAATCATCATAAATCATCCTGTCTAAGTAGCGAGAACAATACAAACCCATAAAAAATTAATCAACACAAACAAAAATAACTCTAGCCCGAACTCCGTCAACTAATGAGCAACAATTAAAAAACAAATCCTCACCGGAATCCTGCCCGGGTATTTCTCCCTGATTCTCGAAGCTTCAGCCCTCCTCTTCTCTAGAGAAAAAAAATGAAAATTAGGGTTTCGTAATAATACAGAATCAGGCATGATTAAAAAAAAATAAGAAAAATACCGAAATCATGCTCTTGCTTGAAACTGCTCTTAGTCATCATTTAATCAGAGATTCTGCAAAAACACAAGATTATTCACTGATTACGAAACTAAAATCGGTCAATAGAATCAAAAGGAAGAAAATATTAAAAAACCAAGAAGTAATTAAATTTCCTCGGCAACCAAACAGAAGTTAACGAAGACTTACACTGACAGATTTTTTTTCGTCTGAAGTGATGATTTTATTTATACAAATTTTCGGTTCCTCTCCGATTAATTTGTGCCAGGTATGCCAATGAGTGATTGCCACGTGCATAAAATGGAGGGGGGAAGTAGAGTTTGGGATACATGGTATTGTGTGTTTAGTTTTTTTTTTTGGTAATAGTATTGTGTGTTTAGTTGAGTGAAGGAACTTCAGAGCCAATCACCGTGGAGAGGGATTTAGGGATAGATTAACGTGGCCAGCTGTTCCTTCCTAGGAAGTGTTTTTGTTTTTGGTTAAATATGTTTTTTAAAATATATTTTTATTATAAAATATTAGATTGATTTTCTTAAAGTCGAATTGTATAAAAGATTAAAAAAAAGTTTAATATATTTTTAATTAAAAATACCAAATACACACTAAAAATACCATGTGGATGTCTTTTGTTTTTGTGAACCTCAAACACATCAAACCAACAATTTATTATGTTTTAGTATCCATTTGATTTTAATCTCACCCTCCTTTTATAAAAATTAGGGTGAGACTAAGAAAGATTTTACTTTTTTTGCTAAGTGATTTTATTTGAAAGAAAATATTTCCATTGAGGAAATTATTTTGATTCCAGCTGTCAACACTTGTATTTGTTACTAAAAAAGTACTATAATTAAAACGAAATAAAATACACATGGTATTATTTAATTAAGAGGTAACTTAAAAAATATATGTGTTTCATGAAAAATAATAATATACTCTATTCACTCATTTAAATAAATATTGATTTTTATTATTATTAATATGGATGTCAGAATCAATTTGTATATATCTTAACTAATCCTATAAACTTATGAAATCGGCCAATGTCCCTTTCTAACCATTTGTAGTGTTGCTGCTCACTCCTTCTATTCGATATTATTGAGCAAGACTTTGAAGACACTGGTTGAATAATTGGATTGATTATATGTATCACACACGGCATGTAAAATATAAATAAAACCAGGTCAACTATCCCATGTGGATTCCATTGTTTATTGACCCATTTGTTTTTGTATTTTAAAAATATTAAAAAAAACTTATATGTTTTTGTTTTAAAATGTTTATTTATTTTTAATATATTTTATCAGAAATAAATTTAAAAACTATAATAATAATAATAATTTAATATTTTTTTTAAATAAAAAATAATTATTACTACGATATTAAAATGTCTCGGTATCAACCTAGACCATCGAACTTGCAATCATGTTTGAATAGTAATGCTTTTGTTAGAGCCCCATTAAATCAGCGTGTGAAATATTAACTAATAACTAAATGAGATCGGTATATTACTGCTGTAAAATTATTATGGATTATTATAGATTGTAATAATTAAATTATTATTTTACCTCTCAGTGCATAACATTTTTAGCCTTGGATTATGAGTATTTTTTATATTTTTATGTACAGTAAAAATAATTATAATACCCTCTAATAAGATAAAAATTAAGAGTTACCACCGGAGATGTCATTATAATTTCACTTTTTTATTGCACGGTAAAATAATTTTTTTACCCATAAAAAAGACAAAACGCAAGAGTTGTCTGCGAGATTGTTTCGGGAATTTCACAGTTTTTTGAAATATATAAATACAAATATACCCTCGCATAAGATAAAATTTTAAAGTTGAGTGTATGAGTATTTTGGTAATTTATCATTTTTTAAAATCCTCTACCAAATACTATTGGCACGTCTATTAACCATACCAACAGTATTCAGCCTCGCACACTTTTCTGACTGCACATTTAGAGTCTCACGGTGGTGAAAAATGTTTATCTAATATATCACCAGATACATTGTCTCTTTCTTATAGTAACTCGCGTAACCAGAAACATAACAGTTATCGATTAATCATTTTTTCCTGTTTTTTCTCTATCATTATAAATTACATGGCAGTCCCCTTTCAAAGCACAAGGTTTCATATTTTAACCCCCCTTTCCACCTTACCGTCTGTCTTGGAATTCAAAACAGATCAGCCCATATGGTGAGCTTACACTCAATTTTGCAGGCTGCTGCCCAGTGACCTGCAGCATCTCATAGAAGGGCTAATTAAGCTTGGGCCATCAACATGGCACGTGCCCGACCAGACTTGGCACCAAATTGGGCTTTGAAAGAACAGCAGTAACCGAAACCTATTCTGCATTCATACTGTTATTTAAGTGACCGAGCCAATTAATATAATAAATTAAACCTTAGTCTTAGTGTGAAGTTTTAAATGGATGCATTATCCTAGGGGTGAATTTAATAATAATAATAATAATAATAATGGAAGGTGAAATGATTTTAAAGCTCATTTCACGATAACAAAAAAAATAATTGAAATCATTGAAACTTGAACCTGCAATCAAATATAAAACCGAATACTTCCAACAACCAGCTATGCAGCAGAGCTATATATTTCTCACCGTCTTGAATCCTAATTGCTTCATATTTTAATTCATCTGAAACACGAAGACAAGAAGACCTCGAGTTTAATTTTCTTTAATAGAACCAATCACATTTTTTATTTTTTATTTTTTTTTATCTAAAACACCGTTTACCAAGTATAGAATATGCAAAGAATTGTCGATAAAAGACTTCGTCCATGATAACTAGAAGTCAAAAGACAACGCACATGTAATACTATGCATACATGCATTAAGCAAACGGTTCAATTTCTATTTTATTGAGCAGTTACACTTAATCGATTTCGTGGTCTGTAAGTGCCGCCAGCCATCTAAATTTTGTACCCTGATCATGGCCTGCCAACTATAGCATTAAAAAATAGTCAAAAACATTGACAAGCATGCCCGGAGTGTTTACAAAAATGATAGTTTTGGGTGCACCTAATTTCATGTCCCTGAAATAAATTGAAATATTTCATGCCAAATGATCCATGATGAATTGAAATATTAGGATGTGAATGAATATTTAACTTGAAACCTATCTATCGATCATTCTTAGCCGGACAACTCCATCATTGTGCCCCACCCTTGAGTGCTCATCTAGGCTGGTTAAAACAACTTCAAGCAATCTGATCAACTAATTAAGCATTCATGTGGCTAGCCTATCAAGTGAGCTCGTTACATACGATCTTAACACGAGTACGAGGAGTCTTCGATGAAACAATAGTGGCAAGTTCTTAGGGCCTGTTTGGGAGGGTGGTTGCGGTAGCTTTTCAAAGTGTTTTTCATACAGAAATTCATTAAAATGATATTTTTTTTTATTTTTTAAAAATTATTTTTGACATCAGCACATCAAAATGATCTAAAAACACCAAGATATATTCATTTAAAATGAAAAAAAAATGAATTTCTGCGGCACGGCGTGCCAAACAGGCTCTTAATATTGTTCAACGAAAAAGTATCTGGCTTTAAACTTTAAAGTGCGATCTTCTAGTTTTGATATATGTGGTGGATCAGTACGGGCAGATTTCCTCGTTTATTTTTTAATTATTATTATGAGTGTCCGGGACCGTTTGTATATATATCGATTAATCTCATGAGCTTTTAAGTAAACGATCATATAATTCTTCAATGTCCATTATATTAATAACTACAGGGTTCAAATCTGAAACCAACAAGCAAGCCTTTTAATCCTAAATTTTTATAAGTAGACCACCAATTAAATAGTTTTCTCCTGTATTTTCGTTTGCTTGAGTAGTGGGGTGTCTACCATGACAAAAGAGAGAATTCGCGACCATCGATCCTTTTTGGCAAGCAAAGAAACAAAATTTGTAGAGAAAGATAAAGAGAGGGATATAAAAAATTTAAAATTTTGAATAGAAAGAGGCAAGCAAAGTGAGTCGAGGGGTCACTTTACACTTCACAACAGGGAGAGAAAGAGAGGAGGTCGTTGAGCCTTCACATGGGATGGAAAGGATAAACTAATAAGCCTTCTTCCTGACATGTCTAAATCATGAAAACCCTCAGACAATTCTTGACAAACCTACGCATGTCCCCGTCTATCTTCCCAATTCATTACCAGGCTCTGCAATCTTGTCTGGACAATAAAACCACACTCCCCCTCTTCGAGTTCCTTCAATGCCCTAGCTGGTTCCTATTATTGTCCCACTGTGATCATGTCCTACCTCATGTTGTTCTGTATACGAGTGAAAGTACATGGGTGGACGAGGAAAGTGACGCTGTATTTATTTATTTATTGACCTTTCCCAGTTTACAAATTTGGACCAAACCTATTCTGAATTTCGTAGGAAATAAAAACGACTAAACATAGAAAATTGAAAGCAACATTGCGATGAAAACATGTTGATGATGCTGGAGAATAATATAAATTATATTCTGAGGTCTTACCTAACAGTTTAAATTTTTAGGTGAGATGGTTTCTTAATATGGTATCAGAACTTTGTTGACTCAGCAATTACGAGTTCGAATCTCATCATCCTTTTCTATTTGATAAAAATCAAGTATAAGATAGGATGAGTTTGTGTAAGTTTCAAGTCTAAATAATTTTTAATCGAGTAAGTATATTGAAAAATAGTATAAATCATATTATAAAGTCTTATTTAACTACTTAAGTTTTTAGATGAAAACATGTTGATGAGGCTGTAATGTGTCGAAGTATGGTTCTAGAAAAAAGATACAAAAAAACATTCAAAGTCTACCAGTGCTCTGAATTATGTCCCACCCTATAAAAGGATTGTTTCTTCATTGTATGATCTGACCCTATAAATGAAATCCATTTTAAGCCGTCCGATGATGCCATGAAAGGAATTGGTCTTCTAATTTGGAAGGAGCCAATATTTTTTTAATCTTTTAGTGTAGCAAGAAATTAATCAAAAGCAAACGGCACGCACACGTGCCCTGAGGTGTGAAAACAATTATATTCCTTGCTTGGAGAATGAAAAGAGTATATATATATATATAATGCCCAATCCAAAACAATAATTATCACTATTTATCAAGATTGTACACTGTTCATTTTTTGCACGTTAATTATGGTTATTTCTTTCCATTAATAATCTTAAAGATGTGTGTTCTATAATGAAATGGTGCATTCAAAATAATTTATTTTTTTTACATTCTGGTTTCAATTTTTAAAATGGAAATGGTCTGTTTTAATACCCGTACATGATAGATTGTCTAAAAAGTATCACTACATTGAAATTATATAGTGAGTTTTTTTAATGAAAATACTTTTATAGTGAAAATTTATAGTGAAAAGAGGCAGGGCTTTGCATTTTAGTTGATATTAAGGTTGTCAATATTGTTCCGGCCGCCGTTCCGGTTTTTTTATTTCTACGGAACGTTTCGGTTTCGGAGTATTTCGGCATGCCGTTTCGGGGTTGTACTGTTCATATATAATTAATTATATATATATATATATATATATATATATATATATATATATATATATTAATTTAACAAGTATAATTAAAATTCAAGATAAATTAACTTTAAATTATACAATATAAACATAAAGTCAAACAAACATAATCTCAAAATTAGAAACACGGTCACAAGTTAATCAAAATAAGGAGGATTTTAAGGTCAGAACGACACACCCGGAACGGTACCGAGATGTTCCGGCTGGAATTTGGCCGGTATTTCCAGAACGAGCCGGAATTAAAACCGAGATAAAAACGACGTCGTTTTATCTTGGTTTTTTTAATGGCACGAAATATTCCGGCCGTTCTGCCCGAAACAAAACAGCATTGACAACTCTGGTTTTTTGGTATAAACCACACGGTGTTCCAAGCGCTGGCCCAGACTAATCCACGTTCGCACCGGGTGGGCCACGAAGGGGTGAAAGTGCTCCCCAAATGACCAGCTTCATACAAGAGGAGAGTTTGAACCCTTGACCTCTCTTAAGGGATGAGAGCGCCCTCACCACTCACACCAGGACCCCTTAGGTATTGACAACCCTGGTTGATATGGTATAGTAGCATCATTATAGTTCTTTTAGTTAAGAAGCTTGAATAATCATACACGATTGATGTTTCAATAAATAACACTAATAATGATATGTGACAACACTCGCACATGATAATCTTAAAAAAAAAATTGTTTTATTAGAATTACACGATAAGTCTTGTTTGAGAAGATATTTTTTGAAAAGAAATATTAAACCTTGTATCTATAAACAATTAAAATACTTGTTTTCTAACTTATATGAAATAATAGCACGGGTCTAGAGGTTAAGATTTAGGGTTACCATTAAAATACTTTATTTATTTATTTTATTTTTTAGTAACTATAGGGGTAGACTTAGTTTTAATGTAAAAGCTAGTGTTTCAAAAGGATTACACTTAACTGTCAAACAGGAAAAAAAATAATCAAAAGCAATAAACATATGTCAATTACGGATGACTCAAGGGAAAAAGAAGAAAAAATCGAAGTGAAATACCTCGAAATAGAAAACCAATAAAAATCCATCAATATTCCTTCTAACTCGGTGCCTGTACCAGTTCATTTTTTTAATCTTGTTTTAAAACCAGAGTAGAAAAACAACCTCGTGTGCATAGTTTCGTTGAAGCGGCTTACTATGTACCTAGGCAACTGGAAATTGTATGCCAGAATTGTTTTTATTTTTATTTTTATTTTTATTTTTTATATATAAAAAAAATTAATAATCGGATAGGAAAGAGTGATGAGTGATCACTCTGTGGCCATTAGCTTATATTCTTTAATCAATGCATCCGCCAAGATGACGAGCTGATATGTTTTTTCAGAAATGTTTAAAGCCGTGTTGGTCGATGTACATTTTTCTTTGCGTTTCAAAAAGATATTGTCGATGCCCTGCTTTTTTCTTTTTTCGAGTGTGTGGTCACTGCTTCTTGTTGCCGATCATTGTTTGTTTCCTCCCTAGATCTTGATCACTTTATCAACTGGGTTTTTTGTTGATTTCCTCGTGTAGTCCTTACAAGCTTGTTGCATTATTTTTTTTGTATGCAATAAAAAATATACAAATCTTGAATAATTATTTTATATGGTGTGACTTCACAAGTTAATTTCGAGATTTCTATCATCTGATTTATTATTTAGATGATTTGGCTGATCCAAGAATAATATGATTTATTAAGTTAAACTATGTGAGAATTGACTCGGTATAATTTAGCTATTTTGGTGATTAAAAAATAACATAAACAACTAGTAAAATAGTTCAAGGATGGAGTTGAAAAAAAAAAAAAAAAAAAGGATTTGATTTGAGAAAAACAAAAAGGAGTTTCAAGAGACCAGATCTCTTGAAAGAGAAAGGTGACTAACAATACTGGCTAAATTCTTTCTTGTATTTCATTTTAAGGTGAATAACATTTTTGTTTTCTATGCGCTCTCAATCTTCTAATTACATTTCTAATATTTGATATTGTTTTTTAAAGTATTTTTTATTTAAAAATATATAAAAATGATGTTATTTTATTTTTAAAAAATTATTTTAACATTAACAGGTGAAAATAATATAAAAACACTAATTTTTTTAATTTAAAATACAAAATAAAAATAATTATTTAATTTTTTTTCAAAATCGTTTTTAAAACACATTACTAAACAGAGCTTACATCAATGAGCTTATTTGCTTTCTCCCTTAATTTTTCAGAGTTCGAACAATAAAACTAGCATTCTAGGGATATTTTGAATACACCAAACAATGTGAGATGGTACATTTAAAAAATAATATTGATATACAAATAAATTTTCCTGAAGGATATCTATAACCCGCTAAATAATAAAAACTAGAAATTAAGCAGATTAAGAATATATATTAATAAAGATTAATAAAGTAGTTATAGATATCTTATCATGAAGATTTTATAAACGACTAAATGGTTCTATCAAGTTCTCTGCTTTTTTTAAAAATAAAAATAAATATTATTTTCTTGCTCTCGACATTTCATTTCTATCCTTCTACTTTAAAAAAACTTTCAATGTCACCCTATATTAAGGTGTTTGAGTTTTACCTCTCAACTAACAAATAGTTTACTCCTCGTATTTTTTTTCCTTTCCCCCTTGAATCTCATTGTAATATCTTACAAAAACACTTAAAAATAATAATAAAAAACTACTTTCATAAGGTAGATGAGATAGTCTATCAAAGCATGAAGTGGTTAGTTGATTTTTCAAAATTGTGTCTTTAAATTAATTTTCAAGTGTTTTTTTCAGATTATTTAAATATGTTAAAGTTAAATAAATTTAAAAAAATAAAAAAAGTTAATATATTTTTAAAATAAAAAATAATTTTGAAAACAAGAAGCACCAAAACATCCCAACCATCCTATTAGATGACTTGCATCACGCAGTTTACAGCATTGACCAATACCAGTCAACCTTAATCATGCACTTTTGATTTTGAACGTTGCTGAATAGAAAATCCAATGTCCAATGAGTTTGTCTTGCTATTGAAATGATGTTTACGTTTTTAAAATATTAAATCAATAATTTTCAATGTTCTTAATATACAGGCAAAAATATCTCTAAAAAATTAACAGTAACACCTGGATACCAAGACAAACACGACTCAACCAACTTGCCATTTGAAAATAAAAATAAAAGAGCCAATCAAAAATAGGAATGTTAGGGTGGGTGAAGTTAGTTTTCAAAGTAATTTTTATTTAAAAATATGTTTGAATTGTTTTTTATTTTTTTTAATATTAATACATTAAAATAATCTAAAATACTAAAAAATTAATTATTATTTTTTAAATATTTTTGAAACACATATATAGGTACGAGACAGATGTGAAAGGGAGTACTATTTATCGATGGAAAAATGAGAGTCGAGAGTCACAGATGACATGGTGGGATTGACATTGGTCCTTGCTTGTCAATTACGTGAAGGTCACAAGTTGGATTACAGATAATCAGCGATTATAACATTCCTTTTCATGTCATTCGTTCTTATTCAATCGCCCATCAATATTTCTTTCAACGCATCCTCTCTTCACTCATGCGCCACTTTTATTTCTCGACAGTTTTTTTTTTTTTTTGTCAATTTTAACATTAGATTTAATCTCATCGTGACACAATTTTAAATGTTTTTTTTTAAATTATATTTTATGATATTTAAAATACTCTTAACATAATACCAAATAGACATTACATTTAAGTCATGTAGTGGTTTTGTTTATTAAAGTTAAAAATTATTTTTTATTAAAATATATATTAAAATAATAAAAACCCGGTTTAATCGCAGCTTGTAGGAAACTCGAATTGCCGGCTTTATTTAGAAAAGACATTTTATTGAAAAATGATTTCGTTTACAGTAATGAAAAATCATTTTATTGAATTGACTAGACATTTAATTTGACAACACTTTTTTAACTTTTTACCAGCAGCTAGAAAGGGACAGTCCATCAAACGACCACAAAGCCATTGGTAAATCAAAGCTCCAACTGAGGGGCTTGGACCCCAGAACTGAGTTTTCTTTGTTCTCCTATTTGAGCCAAAAACAAGGGTAAAAACGAATGAGATCGCAGCCGCACATATCTGAATCTAACAAAAGATCATGACCGTTGAATCAGCCTCGATATTTTCAAAACCCCACAAACGCCTTCACTCATTATCTCGCGTCGTCAGATTCAGTTTCGAAATCCTGCCCAGCAGAACCTGTTTTCTTGTAATCACTTCAATGCCCCTACGCTCAGCTATCCGTACTGTAACCACATGGGAGATGCAGGGGTATTATGGGAAATAGGATAGATTACAAAAACTATCTGAGCTAGATCAACTTTTCTATGTCTCATTGGTCTCTGTAAAAGAAAATTATCAACAAAAGATGACGCAGAGTGAGATGCTCACGCGCTTTCATTCGAGCGTATAAACGTGCATTACCTCCTATTAAAAGTTAAAACAACTGAAGTGATAAAAAAAGAAATAGGTATAAAATATTTAAACTAATTGTTAAATTATTTTCATGTTTAAAGTTTACTTTACCCTCCCTTTTTTGTTGTATCGATGTATTTTTTTTTTTGCTTGCTTGGATTCTAAACATATTAATTATATTTATAGGTTAAAAATACAACAAATTATCCATTTATATGAACATATGATCGATAACATGATGATTTTTCAATTAACTCTTATGAATAAAAGTATTTCATGATAATGGAAAAATAAAAACTATCTATTAATGTGAAAACATTAATAATAATATAATGAATTCTATCTTTTTCTTAAAATAATATTTCCCATTGCAGCCTAATTTATTTCTTAGATTGTGAAATAACTCTTCCCTATTTTTTCCCTTCAAATTACCTTTCTTCTTCCACACGAGCCATGGAGGGGAGAGTGGAGTGACAAACAATTAAAGAAAACCCTCCAAGAGAGATAACTACATCTACAGACAAAAGCCACATGAAAAATTACAAATTAAAAATTGATAAAAAAAAACTAGACTCTAGAGAGAGAAAAGGAGGAGAGAGACAATAAGAAGAGGGGGGGATTGAAGGGCGCTTTACCACTTTTACATGTTGCACGCATCTACAGCAGAAAATAGAAGGAAGACAGGGCACTGCAAAGCCACAACAAGAAGGCAAGAGAAGGAGCTGAGAGGGGGAGAGAGAAAAACACACACAAAAAAAATCTGAACGAAGTTAGCTTGCTTGGAAGAACCATGGAGATGGAAGATAGTACAAAAAATGAGGCAGATGTCTAGATGAGTACCCAAGAAGAAGAAGAAGAAGAAGAAGAGCTCTTTTATAAGCTAGCTAGATGTGTGTTCTAAAATGGGATTTTTTTTTTCTGTTTTCCAGACTTCTCTCTTTGTGCATTTAACAACTTTGTCTCCTCTGAAAAAAAATGATTTTGATTTTTGGATTTTTTTTTGTCTCTTATTGCAAGGTCCAACTTCTTGTTTTGTTATATACAAACTAATCCCATAAATATTTTTCCTTTCAGTTACTTGCTTCTGCAAAGCTTTAAACGCTGAAGGGGGTAGTGGTGGGGGTGGTTTCTTGAAAATAAACTGGAGATATTTGGGTTTCTTGAATTCTTAGTTTCTTGATTCTGTTAAATGAAGGCCATGCCCCTACCCTCTGAGGACTTTCAAGGGAAGGGGGTGTTCGATTTCTCTTCGTCTACTACTTCCTCTCCAGATTCACTGCATCAATACCACCGCAGGTGGCAGAACAACAACAGCAAGGAAAGTTGTGGTTTTTTTGTGGGCGGTGCTGAGCCCACATCTGTGCTTGACACAATAAGCAGACAAAGCCCACCAACATCGTCCTCAACACTGTCTTCTTCTCAAGGCGGAGGAGGTGGTGGTGGAGCCTCCACCGACACCACCAACGACGCGGCAGCAGCTGGTGGAAGCATCCCTTGTTTAGATGAAAAATGTGGACAGCAACTTGGTATGGAGGATTGGGAGAGCGTGTTGCCAGGGTCTCCTAGTCAAGAGCAGTCAATTTTAAGGCTAATTATGGGTGATATTGAGGACCCATCCGCGGGACTTAACAAGCTGTTGCAAAGTGGAAGTAGGTCTCTAGATATGGAGCATGCATCAGGTTTCGGTGTTGTAGATCAAGTTTTTGGCTTTGATATATCCCATATGAGTTCTGCAAGTGCCAACTTGGTTGCCAACAACAACAGCATTGATCCTTCTTCAATCCATGGTATTTAGCCTTTTTTCCCTAATGTTACTAGAATTTCTAATATGGGTAGTGAACCAAATCCATTTTTGTTTAATTCAGGGATCAATCTTTTGCCAGGCCTGTTTCAGCAACAACAGCAGCAAACAGCATTTAATCAAGATGAGAAGCCGCAGATTTTGAATCCAGGGATGATAAGCAATCAAAACCAACATCAGTTTGTGCAAAATCCAGCTATGCTTTTGCCATTCTCATATTCACAATTACAAGAGCATCATAATAACCAGCATTTCTCATCACCACCGCCATCGAAAAGGCTTAATTCCGGGCCTGTTGGAGTCAATTATGTGCCAAAAGTCTTTGATTCGAGGCCTCCAGAGTTGTTTCTGCCACGACAACATCAACAACAGCAGCAAAATCATCAGTTTCAAATGTTGCAGCAACAGCAGCAGCAGAAGCAGGGAATGATCATGAATCAGAAAATGGCAACTGATGAATTGGTAAACCAGCAGCAGCTTCAGCAGGCAACAATAAACCCGATATGTGAAGCAGCAGAGCTGATCGAAACTGGGAATCCGGTACATGCGCAAGGGATATTGGCGCGGCTCAATCACCAGCTCTCTCTTCCTATCGGTAAGCCTTACCAAAGGACTGCTTTTTACTTCAAAGATGCTTTGCAGTTACTTCTCCATTCGAGCAACAACAGCAACTTAATGGATACTGCTTGTAACCTGATTTTCAAGATCGGTGCTTATAAATCCTTCTCTGAGATCTCACCAATCCTTCAGTTTGCGAATTTTACTTGCAACCAAGTTCTGCTCGAGGCTTTTGAGGGGTCTGAGAGAATTCATATTGTTGATTTTGATATTGGATATGGTGGACAATGGGCCTCTCTTATGCAAGAACTGGCTTTGAAGGCTGGAGGTGCCCCTTCCCTTAAAATCACTGCTTTTGCTTCTCCTTCCTCACATGATGAGCTCGAGCTTGGTTTCACTCAAGAAAACTTAAGAATCTTTGCAAGTGAAATGAACATGCCATTCGAGCTTGAGATTTTAAGCCTTGAATCCTTGGGTTCTGGTTCCTGGCCATTGCCTCCGCGCACGTCGGAAAAGGAAGTAACTGCTGTAAATCTTCCAATTGGCTCCTTTTCAAATGACCCATCAACTCTTCCTGTGGTTCTTCGCTTTGTAAAGCAACTGTCACCCAAAGTTGTGGTCTCCTTGGACCGTGGCTGTGACCGAAGCGACCTCCCATTCGCGCACCATGTAAATCATGCCATTCAATCTTATTCGACCCTGCTGGAATCACTGGATGCCGTGAACGTGCACCCAGATGCATTGCAAAAGATTGAGAGGTTTTTGGTCCAACCAGGCATTGAAAAACTTGTTCTTGGTCGCCATCGTTGCCCTGAGAGGACTCCTCCTTGGAGGACCCTCTTTTTGCAGTCTGGTTTCATTCCATTGACATTCAGTAACTTCACGGAGTCACAGGCTGAGTATTTGGTGCAACGTACTCCAGTCAGGGGTTTCCATGTTGAAAAGAGGCAGTCTTCGCTTGTTCTTTGCTGGCAACGGATGGACCTCGTCTCGGCTTCTGCTTGGAGGTGTTAAGAAGAATAATTAAAAACAAAATATTAGCATTTTGGATATTGTTTCTATGGTGCCGAGCCGTAATCCCCGGTTTAATTTCTCATCTTTTTTTGAATTTTGTTGTCCCTGGTACTCATTCGCTTATTGTCTATGTGCTCTAGGCCCCCCCCTCTTATTTCCAATCAAGAAACTGAACATTTGAGTAACTGGATGGGTGTACAGTTCTTATTTTCTGTCACTTCAGTTATTGCTTATAGCTGGCTATGGTGCTTTCTTGTTTAAGCTGGTAATTGTTTTGTTGTACACTTGACAAGAAAGCATAACCCAAATGTGGGAGACATAATTAACCCTTTTCAAATCATTCTTTGGCAGATCTGCTGAGGTAATTTTTTCTGTGATTGTTTCTGACGCTCACAGTAATCATATTCTTTCATGCCATAGTTTATGAAAAGCATCGACACAATCATTCCTGTAGATCTCTATTGCTCATCCGCTTCAGTTACTTGGCTTGCCGCATAATAACCAGAATCTTTGTTTAATGCCATCAGAATCTGATCGTTAAACATTTTGCATGCTTCGGATCGAAAATTCCGGACATCTTCTTGGGTCTTGAGAACAATCTCACAAACCTAGCTTGTGTGTAGCTGTAGTCTAGTTTACCGTTACGATGAAAGCAAATTTAGTTAGAAAGATTACAGCGTACTAGGTTCATAGATTTGTGTCGTTGAAGGCAGCAAGGATTGCAACAAACACAGCTTTATCAACGAGTATTGTATTATTCACCAAATGTCTGTTATGAGGGGTGCAATCGATACTTAATTTAGTATTGAGGGCTATATTTTTTAATTATGATATTTATGTATTCATCCTCACACTTGTATTATTTTATACACTGAATTTGCTATTGGTTTTTTTTATTCCCACCCCTCATGAACTCACATGGGTCTTGTACCATTGGACCGTTGCATGATTATTATAAGTCCGTTTCTTTTTCGTCATCTTCATTAACACAAGTTATTATTGCTCTTTAGTTGAACTCCAATCACATTATTATTATATGATAAACTCCATGTTGCATTTGGGAAAGAGTGAGGGAGATGGTTTGGTCCCATTTTACTTCTGAATAAAAAAAGATTACTAGGAAAAGCGAAAATCGTCGGCTCCGTGGACTCAATGTTAATACTCTAATAACCCTACAAATTAACAACCTATAATATTGTGCTAGCTACGGATGATTAAGCTGTGCTTTTTTTTTAAAAAATATGTCAAATTAATAGCCTATATATATATATATAAAGCTGTGCTCTTAATTGTGCACCTCGTGGTCCAATGTTGGAGAAAAGAGGTGGTCCATTGTGAAAGCATCACTACCATTTCACCATAGCCAGAGGGCACCCCATTATCAAAAAAGGTAAGGGCTAGCCAGAAAAAAATTGACATAATTGATATATTTTTAGTATTTTTATGATTATATTTTTTAAAAAGTGTATTGACTCAATTGATATTTTTTTAGTGTTTTTTGTATGATTTTGATGTATTAATACAAGATTTAGAATACCCGTATTAGAATACAAAACATGCAGGAAGAGAGCTTCCATGCATGTTGTCTTTAATAATTATTAAAATGATTGAGTGTCTGTTGTTTATCCATGTTATTAGCTGTTATGCGTGGCATGATGACTACACAATTGCCCACGACAGAAAATAATTCCTTTTCCATTTCTTTTTTTTTTTATAAAAAAACAGAAATAATATTATAATTTGTAGAGCAATAGACTATTTTTTAAAGTCAAATGCTATAGAGTATACGTGTCTCGTTTCTCCACCCTTTCAGGTCAAGGGAAATTATAATTTTCGTTATTCTATAAATTAAAATGAGTAAATAGTTAAATTCCAAGAAATATCAGTATACTTGCCTTCAGGAGTAGACAGCCGAATGAATGGCTTTAGATAAATTTATTCCTTGCGTAGCAATGGCTGCCAAGTTACCTTCCATGCAGTGGGCAACTAGCAAAATTGCGTTTGCGTTGAGCTAGCATCACCGCCATATAAAAAAGGGCTTTTCCTTTTTTTTTTTTTTTAATTATCAAGTGATCGATTGCGTGAAGCCATATATCACCAGCCAGCAATTTTACAGCTTCCAAGCTGGCTGTGTCTGCAACTCTCCATCTCCAACGTGATTGGCGCTGCTAACAATTCTTCCATTTCAAAGAACTTCGAAGGTTCTTCTTCTTCTTCTTTTTTTTTTCCTCCAAAAAAGTACTTGAGATAGTGGGAATGGTCGACGGGGTGTCTCCAACAAGTTGTGCTAACATGTGATACGCAAAAAAACCTTATCTCCTAAAAAAATAATATTTGATGGGAAAATAAACAATCAAATTCCAGCAATTTTGAATTAATAAACTAAAATTATGGTATTGAATTTATCTCTAAATTTTAATACTTGAACATTTAATTCAAATATATGAAAAAGTAAATATAAAATCTAGAGTACAGAAATCTAATTCTTAAACATTTAAGTTTGTAGCAATTTATTTATTTATTTAAAAAAAAAACACCATAGTCCAGTGAGTGTACCAAACATGGATCCAACGATCGTGACCTTTTGTCTCATGCGTCGCCATTGCTGGGGGACAGTGACATAAAAAATGACAAGTGGGATAGATACATATCCTTCCCTCCTTCACCAAGCAAATTGGGACCCAGAACAGAAGAATGAAGGGTCATAATCCGGAGTCGGGCCACGTGTACGGTTAAGAGTACCTATACTTTGATCATTAAAATCCAAAATCTACGGATAAAAAAGGGGAGCAGATTGTGGCCCCCACTCCTGCCTGTCCACCATATTAAAATGAAGATGGATACATTTACATTTTACTGTTCGATTAGATATATCACACCGCATAGTGAAACGTCATTTGATGGTGATCTGACCGCATGAAGGTAACTTATACGAGGGATTTTTTTCTTTTAAAAAACTGGTTTTTTTTTTTTATATATATATGGATTGGATTAAACAATATCAAGTGTTCAGACACTTTTTGTAAATCCAAATTAAATAACTTAAACTCTGGCGGGCTGTTCTATGATCTTATAAAATGAGTATGTCTTGAGTAATTTTGAAGCCTACAAAACAGATCAAATCTTTTGCTATCACAATACTTTCATGAAGACGAAAAAGTGATTTATATGATTAATAACTAAATATAATTTTTTAATTAGAGCTTTAAAAAAAATTATAGTGATGAAAAAATATAAATGATATTATTATTTATTTTCAAGGTTTTGTATCGAAGAAAAAAAAAGATATATATAAAGAAAAAAATTTATATGAAAATATTCTTATACTTTTGATGAGTAATATGTTTATTTTTTTTATAATATACTTTAACAAATAAGATTAATTATTTCTTAAGTGCTATAAAAAAATTCCTAACTTCTCGACAAAAATTAATTAAAAATCTCATGTGAAGAAATTATGAGTGATTAATCCCTAGTTCCAAGCTTGGTCGAGCCAGAGATTACATACAGCAATTAGAGGAAAAAATTCCTAAAATATATAAATAATATTAAACTTATTCTAAGAGAAATTATTAACTATTCTTATGTATTACACTCTCTTCTCTAGTATGAAAATAGAACTTGTCGAGGGTAAACTATAGTTTTTCCCTTATAAATCTGCCAATGTCTTCACCTTTATCTTCTAAAAATTGAAAATTTTCAAGTTTAATCCTTTATCGTTTTTTTTTTAATTCTAATTTACCCTTTGCTGCGAAAGCTAAAAATAAAACTAATTTTTATTTTATTTTATTTTACTTCTCTTATTTTTCTACCATTGTTTTCTTTAAATTCCAAATATATATGAAATGATATTTACAAACTTTTTGAAACCTATAATGACTCAAAAACCAAATTTAGAAAGGAGGTTATTTAATGATTAGAGGTAACAATGAGATTTTTAGAAAAATATAAGGGTAATAAAAAAATAAACTATAAATATAGATGTAAAACATTTCCTTTAATTTTATTTTGGTAATCAGCAAGAACAATGCTATTCCCTACTAAATCCAGTTTGTGGCGTCCTTTTCTTTCTTCCTTGTTCCTTCATGTCCTTGCTCCTGTTTAAGCTAAACTAGGTTGTGTTTTCTTGCAACGTTCTCTTTTACCGATTCCAATTTCTTGCTGTAATTAAACAACGAAATTCTAAAGATGATTTAAAAACTTTATTTTAATATTATATTAAAATTATATCTTTTTTTAAGTTGAAGATCTTGCACTTTTGGAGAAAAAAAACATCAGAACAAGAAATATTTAACCTCTCAAACCTAGATGGGTTTTTGCTTTCTTTTATTCTCTTACTTGTTGTTTATCATCCCTTGTTTAGAAGTGGAACCTACTGGATCTTAAAGGATAATCTTGCGTGGAAATTTATTAAAAAAACAATATTTATACACACCTGGGTTCTTACTATCTTTTGTTTTTGTTCATCATAAGCTCCAGCATTTCTATACTTGGATAAGTTTAAAGGAGTGGTTTTGGCAATTCAGTGCATGTGATGATTTTTCTTCTTCATCAAATTTGCTTGGTCCCCGTTTCACTTCATCTGTACCGGCTTGTCCAAACAAGTGTCAAAGAAGAAAGGGTAGTCTATTTAAATTATTTTACTTCGAATTGAGATGAATTTTTAATATAAAATTAAAGTTTTGTTGTCAATCTAGCTGATACAGTTTTTTTTAAAAATAATAGTTTGATATATATGCTATTTAACTCATAACTTAAATTATTTATATTAATAGTTTTTCTTTACATAAACGAGTAAGTGTGTATGATATCATAATTATTATCTACGAGGGTAACAGGATAAGTTTCAGAAAAACTTTGAGCATTAATTTGTTCATCTAGCAACATAGGGAATAAAACTGTGCTGATATAAACAAGCAGTCTTTTCAAAAACAGCAGCGTAGATTGTACGTAGAGTCACTGTCAGCTTAAGGATGTATTATAGCAGGAGCAGTAGAAACAGCAAGAACCATTTTTTTTCAAAAACTTTCTCGTCCCATACGAATTTTCACCAACATGTAGCGTTTGATCGATCGTATACAAGCATCACCTGACCATCCTTGTCCAGTAAACAACGACGAAGTTCAAGTAAAAGCAAAAAAAAAAACATATAATAAAAAAATTGTAACATATAATATAATAATAAATAGAAATAAGAATATAATAAAAACAAAACAATATACAGTATATCATCTGAATTAAATCTCAATTCTAATTTCTGCAAAGAACTATCTAAATCTTGTTAGAGAATAATGTAAATCATATAATGGGGCTTCACTTACAAGCTTAAGTTTTTGGGTGAGATTGTTTCTTAACATGGTATCAGAGCTTTGTTGACCCAGCTGTCACGAGTTCAAATCTCACTACCCTCATTCTATTTGATAAAAAATCAAGCACAAGGTGATGTGGGCCTGTACAAGTTTTAAGCTCAAAGGACTTTCACTTGAGGGGGGTGTTATAGAATAATATAAATCATATTATGGAGTCTCACTTACAAGCTTAAACTTTTAAGTGTGATGGTTCCTTAACAAATCTGAGACGGGGGCTCAGATTTATCAAAAAGATGTCGAGAACTGGCTTTAATTTCAACTAGCTCTGATCTCCTGCTCCATTTCTCAGACCAGTCACCTCTCACTAGCTCCATCCAGAGGCATTTTCATACACTTTGGCCTTTCTTTTTAGTGCAATCACTTTTGGTCCTTCTATGTGCTAAAAAGAAAGGCCAAAGCTGCACTCTCTGCGAAAATACCGTTGTTTTTGTGGGAGAGTTACCGTTCATATATTAGATTTGCTAGTTTATTTTACATTTTATCTAAAGATGTAGTTAAACTTCATGGCGAGCACTCATTCAAGAACTAGTTGTCTTTTTTTATTGATTTAATTACATTTTGTTTTGTACCAGTCTAATATATTTAATAAAATGTTCTGAGTACTGGTCTCAGACAAAAGAAAAGATAAAATAAAGCGAATTTCTTATAATTCTAATACTAGCTAGCACTTAGTATGAAGATGGCAAGTGATCGCCCTCAAGTTGCAAGTGCAGAATGATCTTTATGCGTCTGCATGGTTTGTTTTGTCCCGCAGGTGGCCCATTCAAGACCAGAAAGAGAAAGCACATGAGCAGATGTGTTAAAAAAAGAGGCTTTTCCCGACCCTAAGCAATGTTAGCCTCGGGTCACTTCAAGAGCTGAAAAGCAGATTCGGAGGGGGAGAGAGGAAGAGAGAGAGAGAGAGAGAGAGAGAGAGAGAGCAAGCATCTTGCAGAAGTGTAACCCTAGAAAAGCAGAAGGGTTTTTTTAAGCTCCAAATAAAAAAAGGATGGAAAAGAAAAACACCCTTCCTTGGAAAAGTATACGGATTCATAACTTTTCATTAAGGAAATGAGGTAAGCACTTTTGTCTTGAAGAAGCCTCCTCGGAGTTAGGGACTTGATGAGCTGATAAATAAATTTGTTCAACAGAAAGTGCCTGTTACAATGTCCCTTCCTTTTAATAATGTTGGACGAGAATCATTCGATATTATCTGCTAAAACAAGGGAACCAATAATGTTTTTTTGAGGTGATTTAGAATTTCATTTGCTAGTTCGTTCTCATGGGTCTGACCTTGGAGAAGAGCTCCATGTCATGTGCTCGATCTAGAAGAATAGCTCATCCTTCGTAGGCTCAACTAGGGGGAAGGGTTTAATCCTCATTGAATTAACTATATTTTGTATTTTACTTTCTCTACATCTTTATACGTGTAGAAAAATCTTCTAGAAGATTTGTTATGTTTTAATCGCATTAATATTTATGTAAAAGATATTTAACGCTCACAATAATATGGGTTAACTTGAGTTTACTCAAGTCATTGTGTGGATAAACTAAGATTGCAAATGGATAATTTCTTGGAAACACATTTGTTTTGCATAGATGAATCGCTTCTTCTTCTTCTTCTTCTTCTTCTTCTTCTTCTTCTTCTTCTTCTTCTTCTTCTAATTAAACTTAAGAGGTGATTTTAGACGTGATGAAATGGTTTGGTTAAGTTTGGGTATTAAAATCGTTTGGTTAAGTTTGGGTTAAGTTTTTTATTTAGTGAAGAAAATATAATCATTGAAAGATATTCAAAAGAAATTGTAAAGCTTGCTTAAACACATGCCAAGCACAACATATAAAAGAAATGCATTATAAGTGTCAATTAGATATTATTATTTTTTTGTATTTTGTTTCATCGCATCTCCTGTCGCTAAACAAAGAAGGGAACAAAAAATTACACCTTGTTTACCTCTCCAAACACAAGCCAGTCATGTCCCTAGTGCTCCATCTCCATATTCCCGTTTTCTGCGTCCTGTTTTTCTATCCAATGCTACCATAAAACAACAAAATCAATAATAATATTTGAACACACATCCACCTGTCTGAAAAAATCTAGGGTTCAAGCCTCTCCTTTTATTATTTGACTATAAATACACATATTTTACTTTATAGCATGATTTTTTTCAATATTTTACTTTATTATAAATATTTATATGATCTATTCATTCTTGCACAGACAGTTGATTGTGTTTTGCTATACACTTGCTTTAAAATAGTTTCTATGGAAACTCGTTTGCCTGTTTTAATCCCAAACTCTTAGCAAATAATTAGATACGCGGTATGAATTATGATACAAGTGGGATTGTAAAGTCACTGTATTGTAGAATTAGCCGAATAAAAATATGCTAAAGATACAGCAGATGTAGCCAGCTTTTGTTATCTCCAAAAACTTTTTGGTGGGTTATTAACGAAACCCTAAACCCTAATTGGTCATCCGTTCTTGGTTCATCTAAAAACAAATCCATCAATTTACTAGATAACCAATTGGATCCCCTTGCATATGGATGAAGCATATCGAAGCTTCAATACTATACTTGCATTTTATAAAGTTATAGCCTATCGTCGCTTCTTTTTTTCAAAAAATAAGGTTCCTACATTTTTTCTTCTAGCTAATTAACATTGCCCGCTGCTTTTCTAAGAACCTATTAATCGACGGGTTCGAATTCAAGTCCCTTTAAGATTCAATTATTAGAAATATTCATTAACCGAAAAAACTTGACTTTTTTGTTGAAAGACAAGTCATAATTAATTAAATACTTTTCCTTTAAAAAATGCATCATCATCCCTTGTAGATTTGATATGGGTGCTTGATCTATACATAATTACTCATGCTGTTGCGTGCAAAGGCTATAAAATTCAAGAACAAACATTTTATCTATAATACAATAGAAATATAATTTCCAATGGACGTGGTATGATGGCAAAGGACTTGCAATATACATAAAAGATCTTGAATTCTAGTTAGAATATGTTCTACTTGTAAAAGGCTAAAATAATCAGGGTTTTACTAGCTCACCTAGATCCATACAATACGTTTTTCAGAGTATGAGGTTTCATCACATAAAAAAATAGAATTACAATAGTTATAGTTTCTAGTTTTTTTTTTACAGCAAAGGTTCCTCAGATTTATGTTACCTGAATCTTATCCCTCCTTATGTAGACCGAGAACTCGATCTTCTTCTTTTTTGGAATGACAACGTCTCTTTCTATTTTGTAATTGTACAACACTATTTTTTTTTAATAAAAAAAGAAAAAGTTCTTCCATTTTGCATTTCAAAAGATTGTTTGACGCGGAATACACAATATTCCAGCTTTAATAATTTCACAAAGGAATTCGTTGTCATATATTTGTGATTGGGCACGACAGTTGACACCTTTATTTAGTATTTATAATTGTTTTTTTTTTAAAAAAGTGTCACATAGTAATTCACACTCAAAGTATAATATTTACCAAGAAACTTTCGTATCAAATCCTCTCATAGAATTCGAGATTCAAAGTACGTTAGTAGTGAAGAAAAAAAATCAAAAGGCCAACGCGAAAAACATTTGTGAGCATCCAATTAGACAAATGGGAGGGGCAATGAAAAGAGAAGCAAAAGATATGGGTGTGCGGGTGCATCAAAAATCCATGCAATCTTTTCCCTGTCCTTGATCTCTTTCTATACATACTTTTATAGATGCTTGCCAACCATATCTTCCCAAACTCCTCTTTAAGTTTCCTTCATTGTTTTTATTTTTCACTCTTTCTATCCTTTTCTTTATGCAGCTTAGAAACAACGCGTTCTTTGAATCCCACATATTTTCTTGTTTCAACTTTTTTCTCTCCAAAAACCAAAAAGTTAGCACTCATGCTTGCCTTTTTTTAGGGTAAATAAGCACTCATACTTGTCAAAAGCCCCACTTAGGTAGGCCCTCCAATGACAAAAACACAAATGATCTTATTGGTCTTCCACCTCTCTTCATGCTTAAGACTCCCTGCCTCTTATATTTGGTGGAAGTTTAGCTCCACGGGGACTTTTGCATGGATTTGTTGGCTAGTTCCAAGCCAAGGGTTTTGTTTTTTCTTTCTATCCCCATCTTCTTGTCTTATCCCCGTCCTTTTGTTTTATGGTTATCTCATCGTGGTCAACCCAACTTTCATTTCTCATGTCATTTTCATGTCTTCTTTCTTTTTTATTCCCCCTCCTTGGTTATTTCGCATTCTTTCTCCTAAAAAATAATATTTGGTCAAGCTAGCCTGGTTAAATTCTAATTGTTTCTTCGTTGTGTTTTTGTCAATGCTTTGATGAAATTAAAGGGAAATTTGTGTGTTAAATATTGATGAGATCATCATGCATCCAGTCTCGTTACTAGGTAAGCTACAGAAAGAAAAATAAATTAGGGAAAAAATATTCAAAAAGAAAGAAGAGCAAGACGAGTATTACACTTGTTTCCCAGTTACCCTATTCGAATTTTCTTTCCCAGCAGGGTAACCTGGATTTGAGTTGACCATGTCTGTCACGATTCGTAAGCTTCCATGAAAATTTATTCTGCTCTAATTTTATGATAAGCAGCCATGGTTGGTTCTTTAGAAATCTGCGGTGTGAATCCCTGAAATACATGCAAATTGCCAGCCCCATCGGCGCTATCAAATTATGGCAGATCAATATATACAATGCGAATTCAGTAAAACATGCGTGTGAGACGATTCTTTCAAGATTTTTCCAAACAGATGATGAATCGAGCCCATAAAAAAACCAGGAGGAGTGTGTAAGCCAGACTAGTGCGAGGAACTGGTGGGTTTTGGAAATCTTTTATTTTAAAAGTACAAAGAGAAAGCGAAAGGAAAAAAAAAGGACGCGGACGAACATGCCGTGGGTTAGACATTCCAGGCATGCCATGTGTTATCCATTATTGGATAGAAGATTAAAAGCAGAAGAATACAAAAGGCCAAGCGGGAGAGATTAATCAAACAAGTCCACATGAAATCACAAGAACTGGCGACTCAGGCCTCTTTGGACCATGTCTTTATGTGGTGGTTGCCTTGCGAAATAATTGGATAGCAATGGATTACAGTACTGGCAGAGCTCTTTCGGATACGGGCAGTCAGTCATCGTGGCTTGATTTTTCCACGCTTTTATGATAATTCGGACGGCACTAAAAGGTTGAAGAAGCAATGATA
This sequence comes from Salix caprea, assembly GCA_964035475.1. NCBI lineage: Eukaryota > Viridiplantae > Streptophyta > Magnoliopsida > Malpighiales > Salicaceae > Salix > Salix caprea. The sequence continues at coordinate 2,961,233 of OZ037761.1, read as the reverse complement.
TTATTGACTTCGTTTTGCCTCTGCTAGCAAGTATAGATTGGTGGGATTTCTTTTAGGGTTGTCCTTTGTGGGCCTCTTTGATTTCTTTCTAGATTAACAAGGTTGAAGCCATATTTCTTTCGATGAGAAAAGTGAGTGTGTGTAAACAAAAATCAGCCGGCCAACAACTTGAAGCCGAGTGAGAAAGTGACATAATTGTTGGTGTCATGTCGTTTTAGCATTGGAATGGACGGCATGGCCTTGTTGTGTTTTATCAAAGTCATCATCGTAACCACCAAGATTAATTATTAGTATTACCATGATAAGTATTGCAATCGTTTTGTGGTTATATATTTTTTAGATTTAAATTAAGAAAAACTGGACATGCTGTACATAGCAGAGTTATTATTGAAAGCACCATGTTAACTGTCCAATCCAGGTAGATTATAAAAAATACAAGAAAATCCAGAATGAGAATTTAATTATTATTTTTTTGTATATTTTAACATCAGATGATCTGCGGTATCCAATGAAATAATTAGAGCCCGTGAGAGATAGATGTCTAGATTCAAAGAAATAAAATGCATTCTATGGACCTTCACGCTACAGAAGCGACCGGGTCAACTGAATCTCATCCTCGCAATTATTACTTGAAATAATTAAAAGTTTATTCATTATCATCTGGATCACTTAATCGATGTACGTAATATGACCAACAGTCTCCATGCTGCCGGAAAACCACTGCAGGAGTGGCAAACACGAGAGTAAACGTGCCTGAAATTTTTATTTTTACTTTTCCAGCTGGAAGATCCTCGAGTTCAGGGGGCAAAAACTGGATGATTTCAGTCAGGGTCACCATTCTGCAGGCTTTATAATGGGAATACAGCAGAGTACAAAATCTAGTTATAACTCAGCTGCATCGATGGCTAAAAAAGTCCTCAACACTGCATGATTCAACAGTCCTTCCTGGACTCGTGGAGAGAACTTCTATAGGTTACGCAACATCTAAAATTATAATGATGGCTAGCTTAGGCTCCGTGATCAATGAAAATTTAGTAGAGTTCACAGTTCATGTGAATAAAATGGGAATTTTGATAGTTTGGAAATGCAGTTAACTTGATGTGTCAAGTTCGAAATGGAAATGGTATTGGACCTAAGAGAATGAATGAACTATGAGCTTCATTATTGCTCAGCAATACTCGCATCAACTCTGGTGAGGGGCTGCCTTGCATGAAATCAATAAAATGTTATTCCCTAAGGAAAGCAGCTCTATCCTGGAGATAAACATAAATCCATGGTAATGCAGAGGGACGCAATGCATGAATAACCAGTGAAGTACAGGGAAAATTGAAAACATTAGTATATAAGAAAAGCATTCTCATGCAAGGTTTCCAGGGAGAATTGAAGAGACCTGGTAGAGTTGCAAATTTAGCCTCGTCATCCTTCTCTGAGGTTTTCAGAACAAAAAATATTTTCATCTGCCTCGCACAATTTCCTGCTTTCATGTATGGGATTGTTCATGCTCCTGGATTTCTGGAGTTGAGAAAACCTAAACAGCTTTCGCTCTGTTCTCTTCTCTGCTCTTGTGTTGATAAAGAGTTTCTATCTCAAACTCCATAAAGTGGCAGGAAGGTTTTAATAAAGGAGTACGCAAGTGCACCAGTGAAAATGTAACTGTCTGATCTGTCCAGTATCCCACCTGCAGGAAATATCAGATAATAGACAGATCATTTGAAAGGGGGGGAGCAATAGATTACTTGAGTTGCAATCAAGATCGAAAGAAGAACTCAATAAATAAAAAGCATCTGTTCAGTATCTAGATGTACAGGGGTAAAAGATTAATGATGCAAAATTAGATGACGAGAAATGGTAAAAATGATACATGCTGGGTGAAATTTTGCTGGAAATTTAAATAAGTTGATAAATAACAGGTGAGAGCCGCTTGCGCAGCTCCCATGAAGATAATGATCATTATAGATATGAATCACCGACTTAAGAGGGTTCGATGTTTAGGAAAACTGAAACCCTGTTAAAAAATGCTGATATATGATGGTAATGACCAATTTTTAAACCATATTAACTTGAAAGAGTTTACAGATGAAAAACTTGAGGATAGGATAAATGGATTGGAAAATAGTGCCTAAGGGATATTCTAGAAACAGCCAGGCACGCGCACACACAGAGGATGATTGTTATTGAAAAATAATTACAAAAACTCACGAAGTTGCACCAATCATCTAAATAACTCAAATAAAAGGGGCACATGACAAAATGCAGTCAGGTAAGTTCCGTACATCAATAAAGAGTGAAGAAAATGAATTGGTGTCTTGTCAGATAACAAAAGCGTGAGCAAAACCATATTACCGTGTCCAGGTATTAAAGAGCCAGAGTCCTTGACTCCTGCATCACGTTTGATCATTGACTCCGTGAGATCACCAAAAATAGATCCGAAGAAATTTAGAAACCCAAAAGCAATTGCACTGAAAGCCAATAAAGAGAATGTCAGTTTCACATTAACAAATTCTAAAATTACCAATGATGCATATTCACATAAAAAACAATACATACATAAAAAAGTAGAGCATTTTTCACCTACCATTTTATGTTGATTCAAGTAGTTCTAACAAAAGACAAACAAAAAATTTAGATATTACTGTCCAAGAACAAAGAAGTAGCCACAGTTTATCTTATCGACCTCTCAAGATGTGTGAATGAGATGCATATGCCAGTCAGTCATAGATAACCTCATTGCAAATGAGCTGCACATTCTAGTCAGTTGACGGATAATCTCATACAAGTAAGCTTCATGTCATTTTTGTTCGTTGCCAGAAGCCATCTATATCTACCATTAAATGTTGTAAAAGAGAAGGGAATTGAACTGCCAAGTCACTTTTTCTGAAACAGCAACCCACCCCAACTATATAGAGGGACACAAGCAAAACATAAAATAAAGCAATAACTAGTAACAAAAACAAAGCCTTGCAACACTAAATTAAAATGGGAATACATGTCTCATTCCCAAGTACCAAAAACAGTTTATTTAAGAAAGCACACCCAACATTCCTCCTAGTTCATTTGCATGTTCATAATTTTATTTTGTGATGGTTCGAGATTAGAAAAAATTGAGATTTCAAAACCTTGTTTATACACTAAGATCAATCAGTGAGAAATTCATGCATAGTTATCATGGTGAAGGTATCCAACATTTCTGCTATATAATTGATCATTTTTATTAGCCTCCAATTCTATGGAGTTGAGACACATGAATAATGGACTGAAAAGTATAAAAATGAGAGAACATACTGGTCCTGCTTTTGATCAAAGGTTTGTGAATACCTTAGCAAGGATGTTGGCCAGCAAAAAAACTTTGATAGTACCACCGAAGTGGCAATACAGCCACCCAAGCCTACAAATGTTCCTTCCCATGTCTTCTTTGGACTAATTCTAGTTAGGAGTGTCCTGCCAAATGCCTGTATCGGATTAGCAAAACTATCTCATGATGCTTTGTTGATAGGACTAGGAGAGAATTTGAAAACAAATAAAAGAGATAGAAATGCAGGTTCTAGAGAAAGCTCATCACATTCTTGCATCCAACCACCTTATTAATAGAACATCAACATCTTTCTACATAACTCAAAGAAGAAAGGAGAGTAGATTATGTGAGGAATTATAAGACATTGAAACTGACTTCCATATTTATTTTCTGGAAAGAAGCATCATATCTTGATACTACAGTTTGTTTTTATGTCCACAAACGACTGCAAGATTTTTCTTTTCTTTTCTATTTTTTCTATTGATTTACAAACTCAGTAATTCTTTGAAAACTGACGGCTAAATCCAGAAAAACAAAAGGATTCATAATTGCTAAAAGCTCAGAACTGCAGAAGCCACAACTTCAGCAAATGATGACACATTGGCAGACTCGTGAGTTTATGTTACGATATATTCAACAAACACATATACATACAACACTTCTGTGCTTGGGTTACATACAACACTACCGATATGGAAACTATGAAGCAATCTGTGCTATCTGTCGTAAGCTGCCCATGAATGCCCATTGAAATAGAACTTATACATAACACCAAATGTGTTAACTGTTAAACAATGCTTGTCCATTAACATTCTAATAGTAAATAGAACTCAGCTGAACAGCAATCTAGTACCTTGCCACCCATAAAGGCATATGTATCAGCTGCAATGATGCTGCTCATAGAAATCAAGGTTGCTACAAGACCCACAGTCCAATGAGCTTGCCCTCCAAGAAGAACAGGCCATGTTGTTCCTATTCCTGCCAAAAATAAAAAGTACATGAAAATCACTTTGCTAAAAACACCGAGTCCTAGATCGGGCCTCACATATGCATATAGGAGAACGGGCTCACAAGATGGGAATAGGTTGGTTTTATGTAATATATAACTAGTGCTTGAGGATACTCCTAAAAAACTTGAACGTGGATGGAGAAGTCCATGCATTTTCCTAAGCCATTATCATGTTCCATTTATAACAGGTGAAGACTCTTGTTGTCAATTCACACTTGGATGCAGGTCCACAGAACCTAAACTGGTCTGACATGAGTGTCCATGAACTAAAGTCTAATGCCAAACTAGCACAAAAATCTAGAATCTTGAGTTGGATGTGAGCATCTCCATATTTAGATTGCTCCATATGCTGTTTCAGTCATTATACTTCTATTTGGAGACTTACATACAATGCATGATACCATGTTCATTTTCATGTGTCACAAATATCAGTTAAATAAATAGATAGTCCTTAATTCATCAACATAGCATGTCATATGACATCTCAATTAATATGGCATACACATTCATTATCTGATAAACTTCCTAAAATCTAACATTATCATTACATAAGCATAACAGTGCAGCTTCTTACTTGTGTTCAAGGCAGGGGCTGCTAAACCACATCGAAGCTTCACCCAGAAACAAGGAAGATATCCACAATAAAATAGCCCAAACATAGTACTACTAAGCTGAGAAAAACGAGGATTCCCTCTCTGTAAGAGCAATGCCATTGCCACAACAAAAGCAGCAAATGTCACTGAAATATCAACCTGACCAAAATACCTGACCAAGTTTTAGAAATACTAATTAGCAACTGAACAAAAAAAAAATTATACTTGCAAGAATCCTACGAGTATCATAAGTTAAATGCATGCTCAAAATATAAATAAAGATACACCGAGATCTTTACAAGGTAAGAACAGGCATGAAAGCACAAATAACAGAGCAAACTCGTGACACATATCGAGGAGGTGGAGTCATTCCTGCAGTGATTCCATGACTTCTAACCAATTCAAAGTACTCGCGCGCACCAACAAATACAACAGCTGCTAAAGCTACAGTGAAAACCCATCCTCCAGCTAATACTATGCCTCCAGCAGAAATCCCAATCCCAAGTCCAAAAATGATTCTTTTCTGCAGTTGACTCGTTTTCTGTTGAAGCTGTGAAGCAGAATCCTCTTTTGCAGGTGAAATATGATCTTCCTCGACTTCCTATAACATGAATATTTCAACAGTTTCATTTAACCTCACAAACAAGCAAAATAAGAACAAAATAAATAAATGAAATGCGCGCGCACTGCACTAACTTTACTTTTAAGTATCCTGAAATCCCATATTCACTAGTTTCTTTGTACCTCACCATGTATAACATAAGTTGCTTGTAAATCACATATTACTCTCACTTTGGATGGTGGAAGATGTGGCAAAATATGCCACCTATGAAAATAGAAACCTCTTTTGTACCCAAACAATGTCCTTTTTTCAATTTGAAAATTAGCACACTTGAATCTGCCAGTGATTTTGTTAATGACAGAGACAATTTTAGCAATTCCAGAAACTAGAGATTAACACCCAGGCCCCTTTGTCAAATTTATGCTTGCCTTTTTGCAGAGGCGCCTCTAGTAAGTAGTAAAATCGTTGAAACCTGACAAGAACGATTTTACAGCAGGAAAGACTCGTATGAGGGCGTGCATGACATTTACTATCCAAAAATTAAATTTGCAACACAGATTGCAAGTATTAAAACAATTTCAATCACATGGGCAACATAAAATCTCATAAAACTACCACATCAACAAAACAAAGTGCCATAAAGTTTACCATCCTAGAGAATTGCTAATGATAACAAACACAACCAGAACCCTTTCAATACCTCTCCATCAAAACTCGGAGTCCTAGAAATTAGCAGAGACTTCCACCACGCAATACTCTCCATCAGGAATGATACAGAAGTGAAAACAATTATGAGTAATAACTACTAGCAACTCTTAGCACTTCCAGGTCATAAGGAAGGAGGGTATTCTTTATGTGCCGTACAATAGCAATTCCTTGATTCATCCACAGGCTAACTTTGGATGTAGAATATGAAAAAGGGTCAATTGCTGCATTTTGTTTATTGACTTAGGAGCTAAGTAGGGAGCGCGTGTGTTCTTGTCGTATAAAATTCCTGTTTCATAGCTTAACTATATTATTGCCTTGGCATTGGGCAATAGTGATGGTAAGTGATTTCAGGCTCAGCTTTTCTTTACATGGCAATTTTTACATCAAAAAATACAATACCTCACCTCAACCTCACCCACTCGTCTTCCACAACATAATTTAAAGTCTAAAAGTTGGTGGAATAAACTTAGTTATTGAATTCCCAGTAATCAATGAGCATCAAATATATATATAAAAAACATTTTTATTACCTCTTTGCCACTGTCTTCGTCGACGCTATCAGCCTCAGCTCTGGCCACTGACGTAATTAACCACCGCTTCGCCGCGTGAACCGGAACTGCGGTTTTGGATCCATTTAAGAGGAGGTCGAAATTGAGTTTCTTTCGATTGAGAATTAGGGATTTTTTAGATAATAGAGGACGGTGGCATGGACAGGTTACTGACAGTACTGGTATCAAATGGAACCGCTCAATTTCTACAAACGAGGAGGACGCCATGGAAATTGAAATAATTAAGACTTTAAAGCAGATAAAATTAAATTAGGTCAAAAAAATTTGAGCATGCAGGGCTTTTTAAAAAAAATATATATATGTATATACATATGGGGGGGTATTTTGATAGATAATAGAGATAGTGAAGTTGGCAAATGTATCGCGCGCGTTCTGTACTGCGCGTCGCATAGTGAGATCCTAAGTACTTATTGTAAACCTCGTGAGGATCGCTAAACGGCATGGTCTCTTATGAGTTATGAGAGTCTTCAAGAATTATTTGTCTCGATTAAGTCCCTAGAGCACCGAGAAATTCTGAATGTTTTCCGTCTCTACTCTGCATTGTTTTTTTGACGGAAAACATATTTGTTTCGAAAGAGAGACATCGTTCTTTGCTGAAATCTTGGATGGATTTCATTGATGGGAACAGATGGGGACTCGATTGATTTTTTATACAGCCGTTGAGACCTAGTTTAGACAAATTTCAATTTGGCTACTCAAATTGAACTCGAACTCAACTTTTTTTTTTGTATGCGATTAAATTTCATTCTCGAAAATTACATTTTATAAGCTCAGATCTAGTTGTTTTAGATTTTTCTAAGTGGTGTATGTTCTGACTCAAACTTAAAACTTTTTATGCAGATCATAAACTCTTTATCATCATGTCATATTCTTTGGAGACTTCAAACTCAACTCGTTCACATTATATTTACATGTTTGTGATATAATTAAAAAAAATAATGTAAAAAAAATCAAGTTACTTGATATTATTATTAAATTTGATATAGTAAAATTATCTTAGAATCTTTCAGTTTTTTTTTTAATTTAACCTGGATTTAATAAATTTAAATATTACCCACGTGCTTTTAAGAAAATAACTAACACATCATCCACTAGCATTATTTGCTTTCTAGAATTTTACCACTGTTGTGATGGTAAAAGAATCTTGAGTTGTTTTACTCGAAAAACTTTTTCTTTCTTTTTTTTTTTTAAAGAAAAAAAAGACCTTGTAATTATTTTAAAATCACTAAAGGGCAATTTATCAAGTTAAAAAACCTCAAAAAAACAAAAACAAAATCACGAATGCATTTTAAAATTTGGTATGAATAATTAATCTTTCTATGTTATATTGTTTAAGTTATTAAATGAAAAAAAATCATCGCCAAGAATAATCTAGTTTTTCAAGTAAAATGAAAGTCATTATCGTGATGATTGTTTTTTCGAGTTTTACGTGCTGTTATACCTGAAAACTAGAGGAGATGCGTGAAAAGGAGGATTTTTTATAATTATAGAATTATGATTATAATATTTAATAGTCATCATCTGATATTAAAATTATATGAAAATCTAATTATCTATAAGAGTCTGGATAAGAGGATTTTTTATATAAAAAAAAAAAAACAAAGACATCATGTTTAATTAGGCGCTCTTATATATCAACCAAGAATGAAAGAAAGTGACTCGGCTGTTGCAATCAGGGTTATTAATCCCGCCCCGGGTCCCGTTCCGGTTTTTTGTTTGGAACGGAACGTTCCGGTTTCGGTACCGTTCCGGGTACCGGTTACTGTTCATATTTAATTAATTATATATATGAAAAAAATAAAATATTAATTTAACAAGTATAATTTAAATTCAAGATAAATGAAATTTAAATTATACAATACAAACATAATCTCAAAATTAGAAACATCTCTCAAATTCCAAAATATTATGAAAGTAAAATGTTCGAAAATAAAAGAAATATAAATCAAACATCTTCTACATCATTAATAAAAAAACCATTTTTTTATCTTATTTTAAATAAAGTTCAAGTATTTTATATATAGTTTAATGATACAATTAATATATAATAAATAGGAGTAAGTTATATAATTAAATAATTGCTTTTGAAAAATACTCCAACAATAAAATTATTATTTTTAATTATATTTAAATTAAAAAAAATATATATATAATTAAAAGACCCACAAATTTGAGATTTGAAATTTAAAATAATATTTAAAAATTAACCCTCCAAAAAAAATATTATTCTTATTCTTATTCTTATTATTATTATTATTATTATTATTAATAATTTATATAACATAACCCCCCCCCCCCGTAGAAACAAAAACCTACCTTCTTCTTCTTCTTTTTTTTTTATTATTATTATTATAATAACTAAGTATAAAAGGCAAAGCCCCCACATAACCCTAATGCTAAAATTTCTTTCTCCCAGCCGCCGCCCACCCTTCTCCTCATCTCCTCTTCTCCATTTATTTTTCTTCCTCCTCATCCTCTTCTCCTTTACTCTCTTCCTCCTCATCTCCTTTACTCTCTTTCTCATCTCCTCATCCTCTTCTCCATTGTTTTTTCTTGGCTCCGTTTTGAAGTTTGAAGGCTACAGTAAGATGCCAGACTTTATCTCTTGATTTTAATTTTTTATTTTTACTAATATATAATTTATGGGTTGAGTTTTTCTTTTTTGTTTTTGAATTTTTTTTTTATTTTGAACCCGGAACGGAACGCCCGGTACGGAACCGGGGCGTTCCGGCCGGAATCCGGCCGGATTTGCCGGAACTGGCCGGGATTTTGACCGGGACAAAAACGTCGCCGTTTTGTCCCGGATTTTGCATTGGAACGGGCCGTTCCGGCCGTTCCGGCCGGAACGGAACGGGATCAATAAGCCTGGTTGCAATAGGATCGACGCATGGGTGGATGAAAAACACACTCTATAATCAATATTCTTAAGAGCTGGCAATTATACGTTCCAAAGGCAACCTCTAATTATTGAAATCAGGTGGGATTTATATACAGGCACAGACTAGTAATCCTATCTCTTGATTATTTCAAAAGCCCTAATTAAGCCTAGCCATTTCGTACACATGCAATCAAAATCACTTAGGGCCTGTTTGGGAGAGCGGTAGCGGTTGTGGTTGTGGTTGAAAATGGAGTTTTTAAAATGGAGTTTTGAAAATGGAGTTTTTAAAATGGAGTTTTTAAAAATGGAAAGTGTTTGGTTAAAACTGTGGTTGAGTTGAAGGTTGAAGAAAAAGGAGTTTTGGTGTTTGGTTTCCAAACTTTCCAAACTGCTTTTAACTTGTGAAATTACTTAAAAGGGTATATATATATATATATATATATATATATATATATATATATATATATATATATATATACCCTTATATATATATATATAATTTTTTTAAATATTGTAAATTTAATAATGATAATAATATTATGAAATTAATAATTCATGAAAAAACAAATATTATTTTTTATTCTCACATCAAACTATTTGCAATTTCATCACGAACATATATTTTCCTTCCATTAAGACTGATCTGTATCTACACATTTTTTTTTAAAAATATATATTTTAAAATTTTTGGTGGGCCGAGGACAGCCCAACCAAATTGGGCCTAAGCCCAACTTTGCTGGACTTGGGCTGGGCCGAGTGCAGCCCAGCCCAAGCCCAGCTTTAATTCTGAAGAAGGCAAAACGGTGCGCTGCACTGTGCGTCTTCTTCACAGTGCAACGCACCTGTGCACGTGAAGTGGCTTCCGACCGACCACGACGAGAGCTTCAACGGAGGATACCTACGGGTAGAGGACTCCTAGGTGGTTCTTTCTGTGGTGGTGGCGTCTGAAATGGTGGCCTGTGGTGGCCGGAAACAGCCTTGGAAGGTGGCGGTACTGTTCATCGACCACGACGAGAGCTTAAACGGAGGATACCGACGGGTAGAGGAGGCCTAGGTGGTTCTTCCTGTGGTGGTTTCATCGTAAATGGTGGCCTGTTGTGGCCGGAGTCAGCGTTGGAAGCTCCGGCCACCATGCACCCGTTTGTCTGTTTGGGTAGAGAGAGAGAGAGAGAGAGAGAGCGAGAGAGAGAGCGCGCGAGAGAGAGAGAGCCCTTGCATGTAATTTTTGCACAGTTTTGCATTGTCAAATTTTTGCATGCAAACGGAGAATGAAAAAAATGAAACGCGATGGAAAAAGCTCCTAATTCCAGCTTCTCGGAAAATGGCGTTTTGATCAATTTTTTGGTGGGCCCCACATGCTTTTAAACTCCATTTTGTTCTTACCAAACACACTAACGGCACTAAACCTTCATTTGGAATGGAGTTTGGCAAACGTGCCGCCCTCCCAAACAGGTGCTTAATCATGAAGTGTGCACGGTGAATGAGCAGTGCTAGACCTCCATTCCCATGACAATTTATCAATATACAATTGACTTGAAGGAGAGGAGAAATGTGATGGACCGTGCAGTCAAGGCATTCGGGTTGATTTAAATGAAGATTTCATCACTACCTAGCCAGCTTTGAATGTACAATGTCGGTCCGTTTTCTTCAATTTCAATGTGTTTTTTGTGCGTGGTCAATGTACAAAGAAACATGTAGAAAGTGAATGTAACAATGTTTTGCGAAGACCAGAATGTTAAGGCCAATTATAGGCAAGAACAGAAAAGTTATTTTTTTATATATATATATAACTGGGGTGTCCGGGCTAGTTTACGTATACCACAACTAATCCCCGGACTCACTGAACATCCTGCAAACTCAGTGAGCATATAAGGCACTATAGAGGTGACAGACATGCATGGTGGGACTTGAACCCTAATGCAGAGAAAGAAAACAAGTTTCTTCAACCACTAGGCCAAGACCCCACTTGCATAAAAGGTTAATTCTTTGCTATATATGAGTGGGAGATTTACTTTGCCTGTGAATTATATATGAGAAGAAGAGTGGTAGCAATGCTATTAATGATAAATTAAGGGCCAGAAATGGAAGGAAGGAAACCATTGGGAGTTGGGGAATATTTTATGATTCCTACGTGCATAATTGTTTCTGTAATCAAGCTAATCTGGCACTATAGATTAACATATTTTTAGAAAGATGGATACCATTCAAAAGTTCCAGCATTCAAGTCCCAAAAATTGTTCTAAAATATATGTAGTTCCAACGCGTTTATATTATTATTACACTTCTCTCGTTGGGAAATGAGAAAATTCTTTCTTTTCATGTATGTTGTTCGCACTTGACCACTAGAGGCTTAAGTTCCATGGCTCAGAAAACTGAGGTTTTGGGGTAGACAAGCTTGTTTTGCGACCGTAACAGTTATTGATTATTTGATTGTAGTTGAGGTTGTTTTTAAAAATATTTTTGTTTAGAAATATATCAAAATAATATTATTTTATTTAGAAATATTTTTAACATTAATATATGAAAATAATATAAAAACACTAAAATTTTATAATTAGAAAAAAATTAAATGAGAACTTTTTTAGTACAGCAGTAACGCTTGGTCAAAGAAAGAACTGTGAATTGGGCGCCATGCAGGAGAAAGACAGTAGAAAAGGAAGAGAGAGAGAGGGAGAGACGCCATAGGGCATCAATTGCTATCCAGGTTAAGTTAAAGAAGTGGGGTTTTTTCAGTTGAAAATATATTAAAATAATATATTTTTTAAAATTTATTTTTAATATCAATATATTAAAATAATCTAAAAACTCTAAAAAAATTAAAATTAAAAACAGGTTCATCTTTAATTCCAAGTACCTATGAAATCAACCTGCTTTTCAAAATAACATCTCCCTTGATATGCTCTTAAGATTGTCCATTTTTTAAAATCCATTATGGTCCTTAAACTTCAACTTCGTTTTTATTTTTGTGCTTAAAAAATGATTACCTGCTCCCTCCACAAATTTTCAAATATTTCTCAAGCTTAATGATAATTCTAATTTCCCCCGCCCGTCCAATAAGAAAAGTTCTCATTAATTAAACACCACTTGATTGAGTCGGAAATTTTAATTTGATTTTGGTGTACTTTCCAAATTCCAATATGTTTACCTGACAAACCTGCCCATATTTATAAGAAAACTAATTTTCATAAAACGGCTCCCTTGACTGCGTTCATCCCAAAAAATTTGAAAACAAAACATCCATTCCCACCAAAATCATTTTTATGAAATCCTAGAAATACAAATTCAAACACTAGAGAGAGAAACTGCAAAATTATCGAGAGAAACCCTAATCCTGCAGAGAGAGATGGATGTGAAGCAAGCTGGTTCTTCACTCGATTCACTGATTTCTTCATTCAATACTCGAATCGCTGAGTTACAAGAACTCGTTATTGCCCGAAACAGTGAGTCACCAAACTCGAAACAATACTCTCCTGTGACATTTTGTGTTTCGTTTTCTTATATACGGAACTGGATTTTTTTGTTCGTGCAGTGTATCCAGCGAGCAGCGTTACTGATTTGAAGGCGGTTGACGCAGCATTGAAGGCGATGGAGCTGCAAGTACAAGCTATCAAAGACCGCTTGCGTGAGGAGGCCTTGGCGATCCCTAAAGCTAAAGTACTTCACCTTCTCTCTGATTTCCATGTCTTTGTTTTTGCAGTTAGAGATTTGTTTCGTTGATTGTAAAATTGAATTATCGAAATCGAGTTTCTTCTGATTACGGTTAATAATCTAGGTTAAGCTGAATTATTTATTATTATAATTTTTCTGCTCTGTTTGAATGTAAATGAATCGAGAGAATTTAAGAAGCATTGGGATCATGCATGATTTCAAAAAAAAAAAAAGAAACAATATTTTTTTTTTGGAAATTGATTTTGCTGGAAGCCATATACGGCTTAAAAAATTAATTAATTAGGCTCAATATAATCATCGTGGTTTATTTAAGTGGAATACAACATGATCTCGAAGAAAAAAACTTGACTAAAACAGAATTTTACTGTCTCCAGGGTTATAAAATAGAGGGGAGCTGTTTTAGTTATGTTAATTAAGCATGCGTTTATTTTCTGTGTTTGTAATTGTTTTTGGGTTTGTTTTGTTTTGTGTAATCAGAAACTAATTGAAGCATCACTAAGGCAGCAGAAAAAATTGCAAAGTATGTCTGTACATGTTCCAGAAAGAACAACCTTCTCGAATTCGGAAATTAATAATAGAAGGTACTCGTGTTTTTATGCGTATATTAGAGGTCTGAGAGTCTAAGATTGTGAGCTGCAAATGTGCTTATTTAATATGTATTGTCAGCATTCTTCCAGAAGCATCTACTCAACTTCCTGGTTTTGGTCCATTGAAACCTGAGGAGGAGCCTGTAGTAACACACAAGGTATGTGCTTGTAATGGAAAATTTACTTTTTAATTTCAATCTCTAAAGCTACGGGGATACGGATTATTGACGTTTTGTATGGCTCAGACCAATAAATTCACTTTCATTCTTATTTTGAATTTAATGAACCTGGAAAAACTAGATGGATAATGAATAATGAGATAAGGGGAAAATAATTTACAAATATTCAGTTGCTATAACTTTCATAAATCCGTGCTGTTGCTTGAGTGCGAGGGAACTATTTAAATCACTGATCTAAAATTTGTTAAATTCCAGGAGAAAAAGGGTCGTAGCTCTCCACCATTGTGGCATATAACTTCTGCTGAGCTGGATTCCCTATCTTCGTAAGTTAATCTCTTTTCTTTCTAATTATATGATTTTTTTTGATGAATCCATGATTCCATTCATAGACTACTTACATGCCAGTGTCATTCCTTGATAAGTCACTACGAGCAAGGACGCTGTTTTGAGTCTTTCGACATGGCTCTAGCTTTCCAATGACATGTCAAATTTCACACAAAACAGTAGTAGTGTATTTCTGCAAGTATAGGACTAGTGTTTACACTTGTGTCTCAACTGAGTTTGAGGAGTGGCACCATCTTGGTCTAAATACTTTTGCATAGATACTGAAACCGAGGCTAGTATATGAGGTTTCATAACATATATTAGCGGGAAAATGTTGAGAATGAAGAGTCCCGTCTGGCATTCTTATTATAAAGCTCCCGACCAACTCCAGTGCTATTGCTGATTGCAGATACATGAGAGGAAGGCTCACCTTGGATAAGGTCAATGCAGCTATTGATGACATGGCAGCATATGCCGATTCAAATTCTCAGCTTATTGGAGCCCCAAAGAAGAAGGTCTCAAATCAATACTTTTATCTGACTTCCATTAGCGCATGCTTAATTTTGCAACTATTCTGATTTTTTTCAACTTTCCGTTGTGAAGTTGGCAGAGAATCTCTGGGAAAAAGCATTGGTAAGTGAACTTTACTGCTGGGTAGTATAACCTAAATTTCTTTATCTATGTCCCCCCTTAAAGGTTAAATGGTTCTTTGAATAGCAGTTACCTCATGAGTTGTTGCACGATAAGGTTTTCCTAAACTAGGAGGTGCTTACGTAAAAAAACATGCGTAGTCAAAACTCATGAAGTGTCTGTGATTTATTTCAAATAGTTGGCATTTAGCATTGTTTTGTATTCATAAGCAAACTGACTGTTATATGTATTTGATTTTAGTATCTCCCTCACTACAGGAAGTAAGGGATATTGCGATGACAGAATCAGTAAAGGGAAAACACTTTTTTCTTGAAACTGACATAAAAGGACCTAGCTTGAAGCTTGACAATACAGGAAAAGCGATTCTGACTGTAAGTTATTCCTCTTTTCTTTTTCACCTTGTGCTAGATCATTTTTCTACCCACAATCAAATCATAGAATACAATGACTGGTTGCATGCTTAAGAAAGTCAAATAAAAGTAACTGCGGGTCCTTTTCTATATCAAGTGTAAATTTGTCAGATGCATGGCATGCACTTTGACACAAGGTTTACTTAGTATCAGGGAAATAGATCCAAAACTTAAAATTCTTGGAAACTTGTTATGCTGTTATTTTGACAGCATAAAATGGTAAACACTGCTCAAAAGATTCATATATCTGTCAAGTTCGTTTACTTGGTGAAATATCATACCCATGCATTCCGGTGTTTTACAGGTTCTTCGCCACCTTGGTCGCATTAGTGAGACTCGAATTGGGCATCATCGTGTTATCATTCTTTCGAAGCCTCAAACGTGATGACATCTAAAGTATGAAACACATCATGAATATAACTTCAAGGAATGTAAGTGTGAATTTCATATGTGAAAAAATACAGAACCGTGGTCAGGGCAGGCTATGCACCCTCTAGGAATAACATCTTCAGTTCCTTGCTTCTGTTGCCCATCATATTCTTACAACTTTTTAAGTCTCTGGCTTCAAGAACTCTCTTGCTCGTTTCCTTTTTTCCATCGCTATCATCTTTGTTCTCATAAAAAGTTCGTGGCATGTATAGTTATAGAATCAATTAAATATTTGTTTGCCTTCTTTAAGATGGAGTATGTGCCTGTTTGGAAATTATTTAAAGTGTTTTTTTTAAATGAATTTATTTTATTTTATTTATACATGTGCTATGCATGAGCTTATTATATACATGAAAAAACATAAAAAAAAAGGAAAAAACCCTTACTGCCTGAACTAACTCCCTCTCTCAACCGCGCGGTTATCAATGTTCCAGCTGGGCTAGAGTCCGCATACTTGAACTACTGGCTAGCCAAACCCGCTCAAGAGTTGAACTCAGTTATCAAGTGTGAATTTAATGCTAAAAAATCCTGTAGACTCCTTGCATGTTTGTTCACACCTCACAACACAAACACACTCAACTTGGTTCGAACCGCGTTTCAGTTGCCTTGTGATGCCATCATGTTGCCAGCAGCAAGGTTGAAGTGTACCAAAATAAAACTTCGCCTGTCCTCGTATGTGCTTCATTATTCATACCAAATCCAAAAATGGATTCCTGACCCAATCGAAGATTTTCCTTCAACTTTATTTATCATTCTTTTCATTTTTTCTTCTCTATAAAACTATCTCCTTCCTTGTACAGTCATCTAAGTATCATCTAATCGTCTTCTAAGTGCGCCGTTGTATTGGTTTATCTGGTGGGAAATGGGGTTGCTATTATTTCAGAGAGGCCTGGTGATTCGATAAATGGATTGGACAAGGAGCTTTTTCAAGGAGCAAAGGTGAGGATTGCAACGTTTAAGCAAATGGGACCACAATTGCTGAAGTTTAGGGTTGCTTGATGGCCATAGCTTCGGTTTTACGGATTGGATTTTGGATGGGGAAGTGTGAGGTGGAGATCACACAGAAATTTAAAAAAAAAAAAAAAAAAAAGAGAGAGAAAAAAAGTAGGGTGGATAGTGAGGATTCTAGTGATTCTCCTGCACCTTTACACGTTTGAAGTGAATGAATTAACCAAAATGCTTTGCAGCTCTTAAGCTGTAGTCTAGCCTCGACAGGTCCTTGCATTTTTCCATAATTTGTCCCAACTCTTCAGACCAGATGTAAATCAAAAAAGAACACACTCAAACAAGTTTTATTGAAATTTTTTCAGCTTAGGAAAGCGAGTTTTACAGGAGCAGACAAGTTTCAAACATAAAACAGAGACATCAATGAACGGAAATAAAGGAGTTCTACGCGCATTTAAAGCCTTCAGGAACTTTCTTTCCGCAAACACTGAGGAGCAAGCTAACTGCAACGGGAACGTCGAGCTTGACAACTCCCAAGACATTGGCCTTGACAGCTGTGCATAAACACAATGCGGCTTCGAGATCAGCAAGACCCTTGATAAGAGTACAGCATTCCTCGCTCGGAGGGGTCCCGACAACCTCGTGAACCAACCCTAACCAGCTGCCACAAACACCAAATTTGAGGGTATCTTTAGGGCATTTGGCTGCCTTTTCTGGGGCTGAGGGAGTTTTTGGAGGACGGGCAGGTAAGCTATGAGAGGAGACGCAAGTGAAAAAAATGACATTGAGCAGAACAAAAATAGCTGCTTCCTTAGAACCCTGGAAGGCCATCTCTTTCATGCAGCACACACGTTATGGAACTCCAAAAGAAGCTTTTATAGAGAGAAACACAAGTTCATAGACAATTAAACACTGAAAATAACAGGCAACCAGTGGACAATGTTAAGCCATGAATGCTGTGTGCCTGAAACTGGATTTTTATTCAATTATGTGAATGGCATGACTTAAAAGCAGCAAAATCTTTGGCCCACTGCCACGTGCAATGATTGTGTGGCCGAGTTAATTTCTTATCATTTCGCAGTCTATTTGATGTGTTGCGTTCGTCCACTTTGTTCTGTCCTGGCAGAAATTAACATTTAGGTATCTCAAGGTCCCGGTCTTAATTATTGAGAATTTTATTACTAAAAAAAAGAACCCCCCCCCCCCAACCCAAGAAGCACACACAACAGAAGACTTGAGACCATTTTACAGAAACTGGCTAGGGCTTGTTTGGGTAAGCGGTTGTGGTAGCTTTTCAAAGTGTTTTTTGTGCTGAAATACATCAAAATGATTTTTTTTTATTTTTTAAAAATTATTTTTGACATCAACACATCAAAATGATCTAAAAACACCAAAACATATTCATTTAAAATGAAAAAAAAATGAATTTCAGCAAAACGGCGGTTTGGCCGCGGTGCCAAACGGGCTCTAAGAAAATTAGCAGCAAAATCCCAGTGATTATATAACAAATCATATCTGGGATTATTATTCATAGCATCTCTCAGCAGCCTGTCTTACCTAATCTGTACTGAACAGATCGAATAATTTGCCTTATCAGTGTAGAGAAATCTGAAGCAACATTCTCAGGTACTCTCTTATTTCTCTCTTGCCAAACAGAATAGATATAGCTTGCACCAAACTACTTTCACCTCAGAACAGCTAGAGAAAACACGGTCCCTATCTTCTGATTTGTCTCACCTTCATAGCCCTCAGCCAATTCAGTGTAACTTTTTTTCCCCGTGAGCAGCTTTATGTATTTTTCTCAATTATGCATCAACACTATCTACAGTTATTTGACAATACAAGAATACAATTAAGATAAATAATAATAAAAATATCAACCATCACCGTCCCTATCTCTCGCACACTTCCTCACTACCATATCATGTCTACATTTATTTATCCAGAATTTTCCATTAAATTCTTGAAAAACTAAATCTGAAAAAATTAAATAAAATCCCATATGAATGGATGGCTGTTTAAGTATAATAAGATGTTTTCCCCTTTATTGATTCATTTTTTCTTTATTTTCGAGGAAGTCCAAGTAATGAGAGCCAATTCATTGGTTAGGGGAGTGGTTTAGACCACAAATGCTAACCATAGTAGAGCTCTGGCGGCTGACGCAGTCAATTCTGCACCTTATCCACCAAGTATGCATGCCATCTAAAATAATATCTACCACAACAAGACAGCGGGGTTGACCCTTGGAGAAGAGGTTAGCTATATTTTAATGGAAATTATATACCAAATTAAAACAACTTGGGCATCAAGTTGGATCTTCTAAAGACAACATTTTTTATAAATCCCACCAGCTCAACCGCATCATTCCTAACACATATCTAGTTTTGCTTCTGCTTTTACAGTATCTAGAGTAAAGTTTATAAACAAACAGTAAGGGAGATGAAGCCTGTTTTTGCCTTTTTTATAGGAACTATGTTTGGAGCCTTTGTTACGAGAGGAGCACAACGATGGGAAAATCCTGAAGCTCGCCGAAAATGGAGTTGTCCTCGTCAAGCACGCAGGGCTGCAACCTCAGGAACTGAGCAGGCAGCAACCATGGACATGCCGCTTTCTATTACTGGAACGAATAATTAGAACGCTAGTGAAGATTTATGTTTTGTTAATTACTTGCTTGTAAGAATCCTGTATTGCTGTCATGCCAGTCCTGTACAGTTCATAATGATTTAGTATGGTTTTTTTTATTAAATACTTGCTTTAGTTTTGAAATTGTCGTTCTATTTTCAGATCTTTGGCATGTAGGTTAAGTCTCACATAAGAAGAAGCTTCTTCTTCATGTCGGATACACCGGCCGGGATCTACATATCCCGGAATTACAGCTTACCAGACGTCAGAAAACTTGCCGGGACAGGCCTTTCTTTGGCTAAACACCACATTGAAACAACCTATCGCAAACCCAGTAGCCAGAAAGAGAGCGACGACGTTTCTGAGTGACTAACTCATCACAATTAGTAATAGGACGAATCCAGTTCTATGTAATTAAAACTTGTTGATAAGATCATGGCCATCTGCAAGAAAGACAGCGATGGAGTTTGATTTGTTTCTATTTACTCCAATTATTAGTTTATTTTAATTAATTAAATGGATCAAATCTCTTTTGACCGTTAAGTGATTTGAAAACAAGTTCATCACATAAAAAGTTGATATTGACATCTTCCAATTTTGATTCGTTTGAGATTGAGCACTTCAAGTTAGATTTTGTAGGTTTCATGCGATAATTAATGTTTAAAGGTCACAAATCGTCCCTCTATTATTGACATTTATCAGATTGAACTCTCTACAAGCAATTTGACCGTATTGAACCCTTCACTTCTTTTTAATTTATTTATTTTTACTTTAAAGTTTAAACCCCCCCTCCATTTTTTCTCTTTTTTCTGTTAAATTGATTGAGGTATTAGTTTATCAAATTAAGGTCTAGATAAGTTTCAAGTGTATGACTAAAAATAAAAATAAATAAAAAGGTTTAACAATAAATTTAATTACATAAAAAAATGAAAATATTTTTTGTTGTTTTATATTTATGAAAAACAATAATTTGTTTTATATATATATATAATTCAAATCCAAACATGTTAATACAAAAATACATTACAAAACACACAGTTCGTGGAAGAAATAGCGTTGTATGCGGACAATAAAAAAAATGAAGGGGTGGTGAGTTTATTGTTCATCTAGACATGAGAATAATAAATTTAACTAAATTTACTTGTCTCACCCCTAAAAAAAAGTAAAGAGAATCTCAAAATAGATATATTACATTTTAAATATAAAATAATGGACAGAAAAATTAATTCCAATTCTCCTTTACCATGATTTTAATCATCGGCCAAAAAGCAAAAGTCTCCTCTCTTGCTTGGCACAGTTAGAATGTCAGTCATGAAAGACTTAGGGGGGAATTTTTTTTTCTTCAGTGCAAAAATAAAATAGCGAAATGAAAGTTTATATAGTAATTCTAAATAACTCCAAAGCTCTCTAATCACATTTTATCCTCAAATAACTCTCCATTTAATGAGATTTGAAGTATTAAATCCTAGTGAGTTTGAGGGACTCAATTTAGAATTTTAAACGTTAGGGACTACCATATAATTTTACCAAATCCTCTAGAGCTTGACGGTGGATATTCAATACTATTTTCTCTTTTCCTCATGCTATGCAATTATATAAAAAAATAAATAGAATCAAACAAAAGATTTTCTGTAGTTATTTGACCGTGTTAAGTTGACACTCGGGAAAAAATACAAAAAAGAATGTGTTTGGTGTTATAGTTCATCTGTTATTTTGTTATTTATTTGTGTATTTTTTATAGTTTTAGATTTTTTTAATATGATAATATAAAAATAAAATTTTAAAAATAAAAAATATATTATTTTAATATATTTGCAAGTAGAAAATATTTGAAAACATAACATCCACCCAAAGACTCGTTTGTTTGCAATTACGATTCCGCAACTAGCATAAATCCATTGCAAAAACCCACCTTGCTTTCTCAAAATTCTAAAATTAACCCCTGATTCCTCAATTAATTTTTCTGCATCCAAGCCAAGCCTCGTTCTCATGGATCTGATAAGGAGAAGCTTCTCATTTTCGTGGGGGCACACTGGCAAGTATCTAACGTCAAAACACTTGACGAGTCTGGCCTTTCCATGGCCGAACACATAGAAAAAACCTATCGCAAGCCCAGCAACAAGAACACAGTGATGGCGTGCCAGACTGATGGATTCGTTACCCTAGCAAGTGCAGACTGCAGTAATATTGGTCAGTTTAAAAAATATTTTTAAGAAGTTTGAAATTTTTTATTTTAAATTAAATGTATTTTTGGTGATTATAAATATTTTTATGGGTTTCTTGGCTAACGATCTGAGTAAACAAAGATTTGCACACACCCACGATATCCTTTAATTAATTAATTAATTAATTATAATTGTCGCTTTAGACACACGATATCCTTTGGAAAAAAAAGCCACGTTTGCTTGGCCAAGAAGGGTTGACCCTTGCAGGAGGAGTCGCCATATTTTGTGAAGTGCACAAAAGGAGGACTCTTGGGAATCACGACACCAAAGCTTTATGAATTCCCATCTTTGCTTTCTCAAGATTGTCAAATTTCTTGATTCATATCTCCCAGATCAAGCCAAGTCTCTTTCTCTTTCTCATATTAAAGAGTTTTTGGGAGTCAAATGGGTTTAATACGGAGCTCCTTCTCGTTCATGTTCGGGACACTGTCCGGGATCTACATAGCCCAGAGCTACAACGTGCCTAACATAAAAAAACTTGCTGTATCTGGCCTTTCCATGGCCAAACAGATGGAAGAAACCTATCGCAAACCCGACAAAAAGAAAGGCAGAGATGATGTTTCAGAATGATTGATCCATCACCATAACGGGGTTCGGCGCCTATCTTATGATCTCATCTTGAGTAACTAGTCTTATTCACATGAAGATATAGGTGAATTATTTGCAAAAATGGGGAGCTTATGTTTGCATGTATTTTTTTCCTTTCCCATCTTTATCAGTGATTGACTATACCGATGCTTTCATCTGATAAAGCAATATGTACCCTGACTCTATTACTAAAACTCAAGATTGCATAGGCTGAAGGTTTATCATTTTATCATAAAATAACTAGGGTCCAATATAGCTCAGTCTGTTATTTTTCAGACCGCGGCGATACCATAAGCTAAAATTGCCTTGCAGAGCATTTCATTCAAGTCTCAGGATTAGTCTCTATGACTTGTGAAAACCCACGGCTTTTGAAGCATTCTGAATTCTACCAGGATTGATAATAAATTGCATGGGCAGGTTGAAAAAACCACAGATCTACAGGCAAAGAATCAGAGATGGAAAGCAAAAAATTGTACATTTTGGGGTTTAGGAAAAAGACCAGTGAGATGTAATTAACAGGTTCAGCTTCAGTAAGAGAAATCAATCCATTCATAGCAAGAGAAATGGCAGTCACTAGACTACAAATCAATCCATTCACAAGAGATCCTAAGTTTAACAGGCTATTAGCCAGTCTAATTACCATCCAAACCGACTTAGTTCTTGATCAAACATCTGACAAATCAATAATCAAGAGTGCCAACAATGCATCAGACTACAATTTTACAAACTGCACGAGGAAGTCCTACAAAGTTTCAAAACCTTTGGGGAAGGCTGCACACTCTGTCAACTCAAACTATAATATCAGTCACTTAAATGTTCACTTGAAGATATAGCCGATCAAAGTGCCAAACAAACCAACCAGAAAAACAACCAATAAAGAGGCACCCCCAGCATATTTTTTGCTGACCTGTTTTCTCATCAGTTCCTGTTGCAGTAAATAGCACGCGATAGCAAGATCGGTGAGCACTAACAGTGACAAAACACTAGTATAAAACTGAAGCATTTCGCTGACAAGAAACTTGAGAATGGATCACTAGAAGGAATTCATTTAGGCAAAAGAGGATTCAGCAGCACAACTATAATTCCTACTTTCACCATACAGTATCTCTTTGACAGAAGATAAAAACAATTCATATGAAAGAAGTATGCTGTGTAGTTTAATGCAAAGCCAATATAAGAAAAGCATAGGGTCAAATATCAGAAAAGCATAGCGTCAATCATTTGAGAATCAAACCAACATGAGATAAAGAAAAAGAAAAACCACACTTTGCCAAACTTCCCTAAACCAATTATCTAGACTAAAACAGAGACATTAACATTCAATACATACCAGTTCATGCTGAAGCTTTTGATTTTGCTGCAGGGCAGAAGTTTTCTCCTCAGTCAACCTTGAAATCACAGACCATGTCTAAAATACAAACATAGGTCAGAAAATTGACCCAAAATTGCAAAAACAAAAATGTGCCATAAAGCAAAGTACTTTCAAGAGTAAATAGGCAGCATTTAGCTTTAAGAAATGTTTATTTCAGGAAGCTCTAATTGGTGATTAATCCTAGAGGTACATGGCGTGATATTTCAAATGCCGCACATGTACCCTGTAAATAGCCCTCAGAACAATGTTTTTCCCGTAAAGAACAAAAACCAGATGAATGAAAACACACGTAGCTTCACACTCCCAACATAATCCTTCTATTTAATTGCAGTAACACACCAAATTCCTCAATATCCAATATATATTCTAAAGAGGATTTTCAAAATACAAACAGAACAACAAACACAAAATTAAACCCGTCACCGTTTTTCTTCAAGAAATAACACTAGAGCTGAACATCTTATCTCAATGATTATAGTTTATACAATCATTATGAACCTGTGTATTTCAGATTCCATGCAATGAAGTTCAAGAACTCATTTTGAAAAAAACATAGTTTACCTCAGAAGATTTCTCTTTAGACTCCTCTAAGGATCTTGATACCTGAAAAACAATTCTAAATAAATGAAAAATACCACAGCTACCTGGACTCCAATAAGCATATATGCATACAATAAAAGCAAAAAGGAGGAAAGATCTCAAAACAGAAACAAGATGAAATACTTACAGCATCAAGCAGCGAAGTATCCTGATTAGCATTCTCAAATACAGAAGGCCTAGAAGGAGAACATCCTTCATCAGATTCTTCTGCAACTGGAGAGGGAAGATTTCCAGGGATATATAAAACCCTCAATTTGAAATCCTCCACAACCTTACCATCCTCCTTAATAAACTGCAAAACCAATCACTCTCACCCTTAATTCTATATTGAGTAAGTGTAACCGTCAATCTTCAAACAGGAATAAAGAAAGGAAGAGACAAAGAAGCCACCCCACCATATCAGAAGTTATATCTTTTGTAGTTGTACCATCAGGTGCAACAACACTCTGAAGCAGGAACTTGTCCTTGCATTGCATATCTGGCGGTGCCTCCTTTTGGGCTTGCATTGTAACTAACACAATCCAATCAAGAACAAGCAGAAAACTCATAAAACTATTATATGCTCAAACAATGTCTAGAATGCGTCATTAAACAAAACAAAACGAAATGAAAAGCCATATACTTGAGGAAAACTACCATAATTTACATGAGACACTATCATCACATATAACATTATAAGGCAGAATGCATTACCAACAATGGATTTGAAATTCACAAATCCCAACAACAAACAATTTGGAAATTTCTATAATCAATTGGTTGCAGTGTATTTACATGTGACTCTGCAAGTCGATCCGGGCATGACAACTCCGGTGTTGGGACGAACGCAGTATTTCTTTGGATTGGTCGTTTTAACCTAAAATTAATCCATCGACTTTACATTTTTACATAACAGTTATTATAAACTAATAACATCAAAACTTGAAAAATTAAAACAAGAAAAAACATACCTTAAAAACCACATATTTATCTGACTTGTTAGTCAATTGCATAGAACATGAACTCTGCTTCTTCAATTCAACTTTTATCAATCAAAAACACACGCAAGAATAAAGTCAGTCTTTTCCAAACAATTTAACTACATTTTTGGATCTACAATAATGCACCAAAAACTAACTTCAGATTCTGATCTTCCTTTTCCATGATCTTCTCACAGCAACCAAACAGAAGTTTACGAAAGCACAGTGTAACTAGCAATTTGGCTCCTAGTTAGAACCGCTCTCGCGTAATTTTGACACAAAATCAATAAATTTAGATGTTTTCTTTTGTTTCCATTTTCTCGGAAAGCAAACAGGAAAAGAAAAGGAGAGATAGAAAGCAAGAAAGGAACTTACATGGAAATTTGAGCTCTGTTGGATGAATATGAAGAAGATCTCCAGTACTCATGATTGGTAATTTAATTCAGTGCAAAGTAGAAATTTAATTTGGGAAAATTAAAAAGTTTGTATCAAAATTAGGGTTTTGTATTTTTGTTCTTTAAGAGAAAATGATTTTTTTTTAATGTGTCATGGGAGAAAGGAGGGAGTTTTTTTAATTTGTTTCTTTTATGTTTTGCTATTTGGCAGAGTAAAATCACGACGATGGTGATTTGGGTGACGGACGTGAACCGTTTGATTTAAAGAAACGTTGTGAGGGTATTGGGTGCGGTGGGGTTGTTATGTGCGAAGGGTCAACGGTTGGTGATGTTAGGATAGGAGCTCTAATGTCTTGATTTGTTAGGTTTTATCGTTATCTTGGAAGGTTTAATTTGTTTACAAGGGATCACCAACCTAATGACCAGAATCCCCTTGGAACCCTGGAATTTCTTAAGAAAAATATTTCAGGATAGAGATTATTTTCCGTAACAGTTTGATAAAGTTTTTACGTGTTTATTTTTGTGGTTCGACTTTATTTTTTAAAATACATAAATATTATTTCTTTGTTATTTTTATTATTTTGATGTATATATATCAAAAAAATAATTAAATATTTATCATATACGTATTAGTACCCTGTATTTTATCTTCTGGTTTTAGTTCGGTTTCGGTTTTTTTTATTATAGTTATAATTTAATTGTTTTTATTAAGAAAAAACGAAGAAAAAGTGATCACCCTACTATGTTTGCATGGTATGGGAGACTGTATACAAGACTCGATCCCCCCTCCTCCTTAGCTAAAATTGAGAGAATGCATCTTGCAGGATGGTAGCGTCGTTGCAAATTATACAGGCAAGTAGCAAACGCCGATCTCTCTATCGGCGAGGGGGGCTGCTCAGGGGAAATTCAAAATCCTAACTCTAAGGATTTCTGGGAACGACAGACCTTATAGTTGATCTGGATTCAGGACATCGCCGGTAAATTTTGTATGCGAGAAAATTTTATTTTAAAAAAAATATGTTTTATATATTTATTAACGAATAAAAATTAATTATTCTAAATTTTTACAGATCATGCATCACTTGTGATCAATCCTAAATAATCGAAAAACAACACATTAAAATAATCGAAAAACAAAACCTACATCTGAGACAGAACGGAAGACGCAAGCTAAACTCGGCGAGAACAGGATCGTATAGATCAGGAGCGCAAAACACAGAAGCTAAACCAGGCAAGAACATGCATGATAATAAAGGAGACAGTAGTTTTCGCGGAATAAAGGCGAATCTGAATAGTACCCTGTGGAGACGATACTAGTACCCGAGGCTGAGCCTATGCTAGCTGATGGATTATAATTTTCTGGGGGCAAGGGCTGCTGGAGTCAGATAGCTGCCCTACCATTTGCAATGAAACAGCTGCTGCATGCATTGCTCTGCTGTTTCAAATTCGTACACCATATAGATGCCAATTCCTCTCATCCCTCCCTGTCCTCGCCCTGCAACACACATATCTCTTTCAAATTTTAATTTCTTTTGTCATCACTTTCTAGTTTCTACCGAACTCTCTCTCTCTCTCGCCCACTTTTCCATTACCAGCCTCTCCGGTGTCTGTAATTCATCCACGTCGGAGCATCGTAGTTAGTGATCGATGAACCTAGCTTGGTTGGCTAATCAATATAAGAAATAGGATGTTAGAATATGTTTTTTTTTAATGTTTTACTGTCCGATTCGCTAGCGAGGAAGGGAGCTTCTGCGTGATCAAGAACTGGACAATACATCCATGACTGATTGACAGATCGATGAGCTTGGTTTTGTATATTCCGAACCGGTCTCTGTGCCGAACCAAATGTAACATGCATGGACTCGAGTTAATGGCTGCTCAGTTTTCCATGTTGCTTTCGCTGCATCGAGATATATACGAATTACTGTCATGTAACGTGAACGCATCACCTATAATCTCTATTATTACAGTTGTGAAAACAGAAAAGTATAAGAAATTACGCTTTGTCCTGCTAACACAGAATTCAAACCGGTCGGTTATTCAAGGTTTCAGCTGCAGTGCATCTGAAATCCTTTCTTCTTTTGATGGTCCTGGATACGGCCGGCCGCTTCTAAATTGAAGAACTCGGCATACTGCTATTCAATGTTTATGAAGCACCCTTAAATAACTGCACCTTTCACTAAGGAATTTTAATGGAAGACCACCTCCATATTCATTATGGTTCATATCATGCAAAGCTGCCTGCATGCATGGCATGTGCAAACTTACATGGTAAATTTGATTGAAAAAAAGGGCAGAGAGGTAATCCATCTTGTCATGAGAGCTTAATTGTTTTATTTCTAGTGATAATTGCTAGGCCTAAAACGAATAGTGATTTGGAAAAGAGTTTAAATTGTTAAAATATCATGTTAATTTAACCCAGGTCAAGATTTTTTTATTAAAAAGTCATTAAAATATTTAACCTAATCAGATTGATTTTATTTAGTGAATACCTTATTCAATTCAATAAAACATTGAAAAGAAGAGAAAATCTCTAGTCTCCATGACAATTGTCCATCTTCCAAGACACCCGAGAGCCAGATGATTAAGACTACATTTGGGTAACGAAAATGTGTGTGTGTAAAGTCTGATATATATTTTGATTAATTTACATGTTTTAAAATCAATAATCATATAAATTTTTATTATTCATTATATTAACAATCACATGATTCGATACTAAAAATACTAAGTAAAGCATAATTTTTAGTCGCAATCTTTGCTGGGAAGTTGGATAGCCTATTTGTCTCCCATTTTCTCTTTTTTGAGAAAAAGAAGAAATTGTTCATGTAGACCACCCCCTGAACATCTGTTCGTATTCACAACCGAGTTACTCTGAAAATTTGTGCATGTCTCTTAAAATACTGTATAAAACTTATTAATTATAACCATAGAAATAAAAATGGTGGCTCAAGTGAAGATCTTATTAGGGCCACTTGCGATTTTTTTACCGTTTCCACCGAGAATTGGGAAAAGTCGCTGTTTCCAGTCTTGTCATTTAGCACTAAGCACAGTACAAAGAGAAAAAAAGAGAGGAAAAGAGTAGACACCTGCAGCCAGGCCAAACCACCCATTAACAAAGAAACAATTGGCTAGAGGTTTTTTGGGTTATGAGCTTTTAGTAAAACATCCATGGAAAGGAAAGTTTTAGATTTTGATTTGAATTTTCCTTAATTTTTTATCATCTAACTACAAAAAATCTGTCCTCCCTTTTGTGCTTTCACTTTCCAAACCTCGCTAGCACAGGCCTAGTGTATAATATACTACCACTAGCCAGGTATAGTGGATTTTTTAAAGAAAATTACAGTGTATTTCTCTTGTCCAAAACAAAACACAATAATAGGTCACCCCTTTAGATGAGGCCACCCTCCCCCTCTCTCTCCCTGTTTTTTCATTGGTAACAGTAACACACTGCACCCGGTACTACTACCAATTTGCCAGGCGCCGTTCCTCTCTCTGTGTGCAGAGTAATAGTTATTTCGCCTCTATCCTTACAACCCCTGAACACAAACTCTCTCTCATCAAAATTCAAAATGGTGTGTTTAGGTTTATAGATCTCTTGTTTTTTCTTTTTTCTCAAATCAGTGGGAGCACCAGTACTAATTTCCATGCTTTTGTTTACAGTTGATTTCTTCAAATCTAGTACTACCTCCCTGGCTTCAAGCTCTTCTCTCAGAAAAATTCTTCGATGCTTGTTTCATTCACAAAGGTGCAAGAAAGAATGAAAGGAACATATTTTGCTTGGACTGCTGCGTCAGTATTTGCCCTCATTGTCTGCCTCCTCACAACTCTCACCGTCTCCTGCAGGTTCCTTCAAAATTTACCTGCCAAAGATCAGGGTTCGCTCTTACATGTTTTTCATGTGTTTTACTAAGTTTTGACGGTTTCTTTGTGTATTTCAGATAAGAAGATATGTATATAATGATGTCTTAAGGCTAGATGATGCTCAAAAACTATTCGACTGTGCTTCTGTTCAAGTAAGTTCAATTTTGATGAGATTAAACTCAAGAAACACGAGTTAAAACATATGGATATGCAACCTTCTTGTTCTAATTCCTTGCTAATTCTGCCCGTACAAACGTTCATGTCTGTTTATATATTTATTCTTTCTTGTCTTCACGGACGCAGAAAATTTAGCTGCAATTGTTTTTGCCTTCCTTTTTTTGAAAAGCAAATTGCACCCTTTATTTTGTCCCTAATCAATTTCAATTCTGTGTTTTTGCAGTCCTATACTACAAACAGTGCAAAGGTTATATTTTTAAATCACAGGCCACAAACAAGGATAGTGAATATCAGAGGCAACAATTGTAGCACCTGTGACAGGGGCCTGCAGTACCCTTATCTCTTTTGCTCCATTTCCTGCAAGGTAGCTATTGTAATTACCATGTTTAAAACTTCACTCTCACAACTCTGCCTCTAAAGACTAGCCCATTTCATTTCACAACATTTCCTCATCCGGGTGTCTTTCACTTCTCACTTTTGTATCTTACAGGTTGATCATATTTTGACAACAAAAGGTGTTGGTGGGCTTTCAAGTTTCTTTTGTGATTGCAAGTTCCTGCCATTGCCTGAACCGGGTTCAGATGACGGTTTAATGACTCCTGACTCGGTTCTTGAACCTTCCGGCTCGACCAAGACAAGCTCCAGTTCAGGTGGGTATGGTGGGGTTGATTGTAGGACACTTGCTTGTACGGCTACAACCGAGATTGTGAGGAAGAAAAGGAGCAGCTTAACAAGTTCATGCCGGACGATGTATCCAAGAATTACCGAAATATCGTCTAATTTGATGAGCCGGAGAAAGAAGGCACCGAGCAGGGCTCCTCTTTATTAAACCATGTACGGTCTACAATGCATGGGGGAGTGGAGAAAATGGCATGTTTGCCTAGAATTCGGTAATTTGCTGTTTATTGAAGGGTAAATCTGGGGTTAGGGAAATGGGAGTGGAAGTAAAATTCTCCCGATTTTGTTGATGCTCTATCAGTGCTGCCTTTTTTTCCTCTCCCTCCATTTACTATAGAGTTACTACAGTAGGTAATAGTGACAAGAGAACCCTGTTTTATTGCCTTTTCTCCTGGCAGATGAGCTAATTGCCATTTACACATTATTGCCAATTACCAGTTCTTTTTATACTTTTATAGCTATCAAAGTTCCTAGAACCCTCTTTTTATATTTTTATACTTTTAGTTTCATGTTATTGCATGTCACGGATGGTTTTACACTTTGATACGATGAAAGTATCGAGTGTTGGTTTGAGAATGTGGTGTGCCTCATGTTTTTTATTATAAAATGCGTGTCGAATTGCAGGTTTCTGTGTTACCAAACAGGATTATGGTTAACCCGCCCCAAGACTTGATGATGAGTCTAACTTTTTATTTTTTATATATATAAATCAAAAACATATTGTTTTTATTTAAAAAATAATTACTACCGGAATTAATTGTTTTACTGATATAAATTTCAGTTGGTACTGGAATATAATTTTCGTCGGTAAATAGTTTCCAAACCAATACATGAACGGGAAGCATCTATTAGTAAAATTGTCACCGAAGAAAATACCAACTGTAATTCTATTAGTATATTATGTCAATGATGCTGGTGGAATATACCATTAATGATTTCATCAATATATTTTATTGATATAATTATCGATGACTATAATAATAGTATTTTGAATAATTTTTAACCTTGATTTTAAAAGTATGACACAAGTAAGCATGGATATCTTGATGCGGTAATCATGATTAGTAAACTAGTGGGGCTAGATGGCATGTAAAAACTACTCAGAAAATTGATTTGATTTTCATGTTTGATTTCTATAAAGTGCACTCGCAAATGAATGTGACAAGAGTTGTTCTCCAAAAGAATGTGACAAGAAGTAGAGCATTATTACAGTGGTATGCCGATCTAGAAAAGGACTTGAGTAACAAATAAAATGTATTTATGGGTGTGACAACTTGCTGTCTCTCTCTTGTTTCTTCCCTCCTTTCCGTTTTTTTATTCTTCCTAGGACACCATGGGGACAAAATTGATGGGCAGTGTTAATCAATAATTTATGCCTCTTCCCCTCCCAATGTTCTCTACATTTGAGAAGCGAAGCTCTCGATCATCATTTACTATCTTTTAATAAAAGGAGCTGTTATATTTATATTTATCAACGAATAAATGTTAATTAATGACTGAACTCTTGACATACATAGGCATATAGTTCAATCCACGACACAGTAAAACGTAAGACATGCGCAGGGTCAACTGAACTTGTCTAAATTTGTCTCAATTTTGCTAGAGCCTCACATGTTTCTTCATGCACGTCAAGTTCCAAAGCAACGTGAAACAAGATTTTTCCACTGGCCCTGGGGCAGGCAAACCTCACCGTGTTCTTCATCAAACAGCAGAAGAAACAGGCTATATCATGAATTTATTTTCATGCTGAGCGGGTTGCGTGTGCTATGGTGAGAAGAGTTTTGGATACAATAACGGTTAAATATACATCGTCATTCCATGTTCATTATAGGAGTGGTTTATTTTTCGGGAAAAAACCAAACAAGCTGTCGAATTATGCATGGCATTTCTCCTGCTGTGATATACCCCACCAGGATGAATTTATTTTTCATTTAGAAATGATTATAATTTTTTAAAAATTATTTTTGATATTAATATATTAAAATAATCTAAAAATATAAAAAAAATTATTTTTTTTCAAAAATATTTTTGAAACGCAGTTATGACTAAGTGTTGATTGTGTGATTGCGGTTACTTTTGAATTTTTTTCTTCAAAAATGCATTAAAACTATGCTTTTATATTTTTTTAAAATAATTTTTTATATCATCACATCAAAATGATCTAAAAATATTATTTTTTAAAATAAAAATAAAATATTTTCAAACTTTTTTAATAATACTTTTAAAACGCATAGCAAAACACCCATTAATAAATGTTTCGGGAACACCAGTGGGTAATTGGAGTCGGGAGGGCTGGCTAGCATTAAAGCCTTGATCCATGGGCAGAATCTCCAGGAAGATTTCCAACAGGCTCCCACTTCGCTTCCCTATCATCAGTTTTTGCAAATCAGATCAACCTAAAAATCTCTTTCTAACCAGATAATTTGCATCCAAACTGATGCATCTACATCACTGAATTTTCTTTTCATCACCTCTGATCAAGACCGCCTTTCACGGATCATGACAAAAAGTGAAAAGACACTCTGATGGCTAACGGAATTGTTCGAGCATACACGGGCCGTCGCGACAAATTTCCCGGTCGAGGGAGCAGCCGTGGGGGGAGTCCAATTGTGGCGTTGCAGTCTCGCATATATCTGACACAAAGACAGGTGCTACGCAGGTATGTACGGATCACCGAACCCTGCAGGTGCATTCATGAAGCAGGCATTATTATGTATTACATTTTTGGCTTTTGCTGTGTCTACACGTGGCCCAGAGGATATATTTTTAAAGGATAGTCAGAAAACTATACTCAGTTCTAGTTGGCACTGGTTTCTCTCTTGCAGGCTTACAGCTATTTTTTTTTGGTACCGAGGGACCACGAACCCCCCGTGGTGATAATTAAATATCGTGCACTTCTTTCGTAGAGGTCCTGATTTGTGATTTCTTGGTCTTGTGATGATTTCTTGTACTTCATTTTTTAATTTATTTTTTTTTTAATTTAATTTATTTATTTTAATGAGAAGAGAATTGAAACTGCGACAGTGAAATCATTGGAGACGGAAGCTGATGGTTTTAAGCTATGCTACGTATACGTGTGAAGTCTCTCTGGTTCTGGACAGTAAGGTTGCATAAAAATACTTGTGATTAGTAGATAGAGTGATTTCTCCTCCTAAATTAGTTCCAGTTAATATCGTACTATTGAAATTATTGCTTTATTTGTTATTGATTTTCAAAAATGTTTTTGAAAACATATAATTTTTTTATTTTAAACTGAAAAAAATAATATATTTATATCATTTTCATATACTGGTAAAAAAATAATTTTTGAAAATAAAAAATATTATTTTGATATATTTCCAAATAAAAATTATTTTAAAAAACAATTTTAACCGACCACAACATGGAGATATAGAATCAAAATTAAAAATATGTAACCAGATTAGCTTTCACTAGGTAGTTTTGAAATACATGAGATTTTAAAGTCTCCCGCTAAAGTATAGTGTCCCCTTGGCCATTTTACTGGCTAGTACAACTGGGAGTTTCCCCCACCTCGCAGATCTTAATGCAATGCTTGATAACCAAAGAAATCAGATGTTGCCAACCAAATCTTACCGTATATGGCTGTATAAAAGATGTACACGTCACTTGGAGATTGTATCAAAGAAATCCCACTGGTCAAACACAGCAAGTGATCACACCAGTAACAATTAAGTCAAGACAATCTCTATAGCCAGAGAATTGCATCATTTGAGGGCACTAAACAATTTATGCAGGCCATTTTGTGATTCAAGAAATCTGAAGTTCCAAATTCTACTCTCACTGGCAACAAGGAACTTCAAGGGGGGGAATTAGATAATAACCACATTAAGCTTCAAACTCCGTTTAGAATGTTCGGCTACAAGAACATGAGCCTGCAAAAGCAAGGCCAAAACCCTTGACAGACCTGATTTCAAAGATTAATAAAGCAGAAAATTCGGACAAAGAAACTAATTCAAGTCTCCTCCTCACAAACACACTTGAAAGGTAGCATTGTCAGACTTCTCAACTTGATCGAGCATTTGGACAACATCGGCCACCCCTGTTGCAATTTCTCTCTGAATGCTATTCTCAAACCTCCTCCCCTTCAAGAAACCTGGTTTCCCAGGAGGCTGAGGGTCTACCGAATCAAGCATTGCTTCCAACTCATCCAGCATTGACCTCCTCGCAGCTCGAACCATAAGATCAGCCCCCTTTGATACAAAATATCGAACAATTAACAACAAAAACAATCTGAAAGCTCAAACATTTTTTCAGACAACATAGCTGAGTGTAAGACTCGAACTCGAGACTTGCCTGAATGGCATCGACAGAGAGAAGAAGCGCAATGATCCTCTCAGCAAAGCTCTTACGCTCCTCTACATCACTGGTTATGCACCTTCGGTAAGTGAAGTTGTTAAACAGCATTCTGATCTCCTTTAACTTAGCTTTTGTGATTGCCAGCTCGCGTAATGATCGAAGTGTTTGCGATCGACGGATCAGATACGTCCTGAAGCCCACCTGTATCATCAATGCCGCAGCTTCTGGGCTCAGTACCTTCGCTTTCCCTCTTGCTCTAGTCACAGCTCCAGCTCTCTTAGCAAAAGCCTAACAAAGAATAACAAGGGGATCGAACGACATGTCGTTTAGCTTATTTTTGTTTTTTGGAGATCGATCATGAGTGACTGACCTGTCGTAGATAGATGGCACCTTTATCTAGTGGCTCTTCAATCTCCACAAGACGCGTGGACCTCTTGTGATCTTTTGTATAGACTACGGCACCGGATTCTGGCTCTTTGATCTTGATCGAGACTTCCTTGTGTTTTTGCCCTTTTCCATGCCCGTCTTCTTCAATCTCAGCCGTCCACTTGTACTTCCTGCCAAAACAGACCTTCTCCAGACTATCAGTCTCAGCCGTCCATTTATACTTGTGATCTTTTGTACAGACTCCAGCTCCGGATTCAGGCTTTTTGATCTTGATCGAGACTTCCTTGTGTTCTCGCCCTTCGCCATGCTTGTCTCCTTCAATCTCACCCGTCCACTTATACTTCCATATCTTCTCCGGACTCTCAATCTCAGCCGTCCATTTATACTTACGGTCAACCTCAGACCCCTTAATCTCTTCCGTTACTTTGTACTTCTGGTCAAGCCACTTCTTCCCTGGACACTTAATCTCAGCAGTCCACGTATACTTCCTCTCTGAAACATCCTTTAAAACCGGGTCAGATGCCACAAGATCCAGAGTAGCGACCCGATCATACAATCTGGCTGACCCAATAGTGGACCTGATCCGCCTGTAACAAGACGGCAATCGGGTTCTTCTCTCGAAGTGGGCTAAATCTAAGACATTGTCAAGGAGCTCGAAACGGGAAGAAATGGCATGAAAGAGGTTTGGCCTTGGGTCAGAGAGAGGGAAAGAGTGAAGGGGCTCTTGATAGACTAGAGGGTAATCTAGTAAAGATAGTGAAGGTTCAAGAAATTCAAGGTTTGTGAAGATCGGCATTGTTGTTGTAGAGTTTTTGAGATGGAGAGGGGTGAAGGCTTTGTTCCGAAGGTGTTAGGGGAGAGGGGAAGGGAAAGACGAAATTACAGGCATGCTGGTGCTGTTGTTGAAATGTTCTTTCGTACTTGATTTTTTTAACTATTTTTTATTTTTAAATTATTCGAATATAATTATGTGAAAAATAAAATTTAAAAATTAAAAGGTATTGTTTATTATTTTTTTTATAGAAAAAAACCATAGAAGTTGAAGAACAGAGCTTCCATGACATTAATGAAAGTGGGGTCAAATCGGAGAGAAAGGTGGGTGACGTGAATTATTCAAATTTATTAACGGGTTAGCAGCAGCAGCGAGGGATTATATTAGTTCGTGCAGAAAGATTCTTTGTTTTTAAAAGGTTTGTTATTGATGCTGACTTTGGTGATTAGAGAAAAAAAAAAGTTATTGGAGTCAGGTTTTCTCTATATCTATTTTTTAAAAAAAAAAACATATTGATTCATTTGTTTAAGGTATTTTGCATTCTTGATGGCATTTTTAGTAACCGTTTGATTTGATGTAGCGATGGATGAATAATACACTAGTTTTTAATTTTTCCGTTTTTAATAAAATAATATTTTAAAAATAAATTAATATTAAAAACATTTTTTTAGCATTTAGACAGCTTTGTACACTATATATTTTAGAGTAAAATTTATAAAATAAATATTATTTAAAATCTATCATAGTACTTTTCCTTACAAATCTATCCCAGGGTTTATGAATTTATTTATTTACCATGCAGTTTTAGGGGGTGTTTAAGAGTATGTTTGGAAAATATTTTTGAAAAAAATTAAAAATATATATATACATATATATATTTTTATATTTTTAATTTAAATTAAAAAAATTTAGTGTGTTTAAATCATTTTGATGTGCTATGTCAAAAATAATTAATCAATATAACCTCAAACTCAAAAGCAGTTTTAACCACACACTTCAAAATTTATTTTGAACTGCAGCTAAAGTGCTTTTTATGAAACTAGTTTTTTTAAAACTGTAACCACAAAATAAAAACAATATCAAACACACTTTCACACTATCACGGTTTATCATCTTGTCTTGTCTTTTCTTAGTTCTTACAGACAATTCAAGGCCACAGGGAAAACAAATTTACCAGAGTTCCCCAACAATTCCTACGTTCATGCTAGTACGTTCGCAAGCCAGGACTGTTTCCTTTCGGGTCGGGTCGTATTTCGTTAATATCAATATTATTAAATATGGACCGGATTTAAACGAATTTCATGATTGTTGAATCATTAACAATTAGTCGCTATGCCAAAATTAAAGTATTTGTTTGCTGCATTATGTAACAATTAAACTAAGAAGACTCTTCAAGATGCTTAAGAATCTAACTGATGGGATTTGATAATTAATTAATTTTTTAATTTAAATAATTTGATGTTTATTATAATTAAAATATATAATGATTTACTATGAAAATATTTGGAGATTAATAACTCGTAACAGATGATGTCTGATAAGTCTTCAAGTGACTAATAATTGTTATAAAAGCAAGCGACGCCTGGTAAGCCAAGTGATTGGTAGTTGTTGCTTTCAAAAAATCTCATATGATAATTGTTAGATTTTCCAATGGTAAAGTTAATAATTTTATATAAAAAATACAATATTTTTTTAAAGTGATAAATTCTAAAAATATATATTAAAAACACTAAGAATAAAGAGATTGTAAGCTTCTGACTTTGAAAGAATCATAGATATATTTATAGCTTATGAATCTTGTTATTTCATAGAAAAGAGGGGTTTAAGTGTAATTTTATTCTTTGTGATATTTTTTAAGTTGTATTATATTTAAAATAACACGAACTGGATCAATTTAAAATACTGGAAGATCCACGTGCGGTCCAAGAAAAAAAGTGTTGGGGTCGAGCAAGATGATTGGGCCTACTTTACGTCGGTTTATAGTCTCCCAGTCCAAATAGGAGCCTGACAACAGTGTGTCGATGGCCATTGTTCGAATCCATAGCTACTGGGCTCACTTTAGGCTGCAGCAAACATTTAGAACCATCTCACCTAAAAGCTTAAGCTTGTAAGTTAAATCTCATAATATGATTTATATTATTCTCTAACACATACCCTCAAGTGAAAGCCTTTTGGGCTTGAAACTTGCACAGACCCACATCACCTTGTGCTTGGTTTTTATCAAATAGAATGGGGATGGTGAGATTCGAACTCGTGACCACTGGGTCAACAAGGCTCTGATACCATGTTAAGGAACCATCTCACCTAAAAGCTTAAGTTTGTAAGTGAAGTCTTATAATATGGTTTATATTATTCTCTAACATCCGGTCCAAATAAGAGCCTGACATCAGTGTGTGATGGATTTCCACGAGCAGTCCGGCAGTCCGGTTTAAATTTTACCAATTAAAGGCACCAAAAAAAATGTTTGCTGCAGCCTAAAGTGAGCCCAGTAGCTAGGGATTCGAACAATGGCCATCGACATTGTGCGAGACTTGACCATTCATAACCAAGACTTCCCCAAAACTTAGCAATCTAGCAGCTGCCTTGCTCCATTCTTTGATGCTGTGATTTGTTTCTCCCCAAGAGTCAATTTACAACTTCATAGAATGAATCCAGCCTCTAAAGAGTTTGAGGTAATTTGCAAGAATCAACCAATTAATGGGATTCAGTGCTAGCAGACGTATATCGTGATTATCAGATATAATTAAATAATGAACTGCATACAATCTTAGACAAGATGACTGAAAACTGACTAATAATCTTCATTAATCACAAAATTGACAGTAAAAGCTAATGCCACCATCTTAACACCAATCCTGCCAAATTCCCACCACCACATTAATCTACTTAAGAAATTTCATCCATTACTTCCCCTACAGTGTTCTTCTCTGTTCTGTACAATCCACGCACAAACCAATGGGAAGCCCTACCTCTCCTCGTACCACCCAAACTAAAGATAGGAATAGGAAAGAAATTCTTACCCCCATGCACTCTCCCACCAGTCATCTCTCTCGCACTCCATGTTTCGCAGACATACCGTTGTCTCCTTGCTCGCATTTGCCTCGTTTTCACTTCTTCCTGCGGCCGGGCAATTGATGTCAATACTTCCAGCCTTCTCATCGCCTTTCTGTTATCCACTTTAACTGCACTATTGAGTGCCTCTGATATATTGCTAAAGTCAAAAGAAGATTTATCCTTGTTGCTATTTGCAGGTTCTTGGTCATCAAGGGCCTGTGAAAGATCTGTTAAATCGTAACATGAAGGTGAAACGGTATTGCCTTCTGATTTGTTGGTGCTTTGGCTGCGCTTTTTCTTGGACTCTGGCTTCATTGTGCAGGTAGTGATAAACTTGCAAATCTGCATCACACAAAATCAATTGGAAAAATCAAATAAAGATGCTAATTAATGGAAAGATTCTTAGAAATTAACCCTCAATAGCTTCTGGGTACGTATAA
Source organism: Salix caprea (assembly GCA_964035475.1). NCBI lineage: Eukaryota > Viridiplantae > Streptophyta > Magnoliopsida > Malpighiales > Salicaceae > Salix > Salix caprea. The sequence goes on along the minus strand of OZ037761.1, from coordinate 2,921,978 downwards.
TGAATATTTTCAGGGAATCTTTGTCAGATGACACAAATACATGAGCAGATGATTAAGGAATTTCCCCCAAATTACTAGTTATTGCAGGGGGAGAGAAAAACACCCTCTATGGAATGAGTTATCGATATTACTTGTGGGTTAATTCACACAAAATATTTTTTAAAGTAAAATTAAATATTGTTACTTTAAATAAACAATCACAGATTCCTTTGGGATTTTTACTTCACACACACACACACTCTCCTTTCTTTTCATGGAAACCAGAGAGAAGAGATTAGAGAGAAAGCTTGGGAGAAGGCCAGTGTTGTGTACCTGAGTAGTGCCGAGATCGATGGTTAGAGGGGAAACTAGGCAAGGGAGAAACTGAAAACAAGAAGACTGTGGAATACTGCAGTCATTGCAATGGTGGGCTCATTTAGATTTTTATGAGTTGATTTATAGGGAGTTGGGGGAGTGGTTTTAGTCGGTTTGTATAATTCCTTCCGAATTATCATCTGAATCTACGTTTGAGATTGGATTTGCTTCAGTTTCAAGTCAGCTTCGGCCTGGAATGATCAGGGGCCTAGTGTCGAAGCCCTTTCTAAAAAGATATGCCTGGCTCATGTTTGTCTGGGCCTTTTTCAAATTATCGTTGTCTGGGCCTTGATGTGTTCTTCTCAAAAAACGTTTTTAAGATTCCAGTTTTTTGTTTAATGGAGTTGTACGAATAGGATCGATGTTCTGATGAGATAATGAGATTATAATCCTATAGCTCTGCATTCAGACAAGGTGACCGAGACTTATTAACTATGTTGTCATACCGGTTAACCTGAATTAATTCTAAATGTTTTTTTATTGAGTTTTTTTTTAAAATATTTTAAATTACGCTAGACTTATACGTTAACACTTATATCTAACTATATGTGATGTGATAGTTATAGTAAAGATTAGCAATCTCGTGGGCTTAATATTTATTTTTTTATTGGGTATTAACTATCAAATAATGATTATATATATTAAAATTCCCAGCTTTGTCGGGGAAAACACACTTTAAACTAGTTAACATGGGGGCAGGAACGAGGGAGATATTATAACTCACCTCAAACGTACCCCACCAGAAAAGGAGTAGGCCAGCGGGGATCAAGAGCGAAGGAAATTTGTTTTGATGAGACAGAGAAGGCAGGGTGTCTCGATTCTCGAAGGAAAAGGAATTAAGATATCACAGTAGCTCGGCCGCAGCTCGGTGCCGTGGGCTTGCTTGAGCCTTTTGTTTTACTGCCGTTCTATTTCGGTACCGTCGGATCCGGGGACACGCTTTAGTTACGTGGATATATTATTCGGGGATATTATATTTACGGTTATTTAGTTTATTTATATAAAAAAGAATTAAGTGTAAGTACTTATGTAATGTAGTGTTATACTTGTATTACACGTGTCGCCTGGTGAAGCGGTCAATATATAATCCAATCTTGCTTCAATTTTAAGAATTGTGGTGGCTTGAAAATCAAATGCTAATTTTTTTTACTGATAAAACTATTTTTCAACCCATTTTGATCTTGAAACACCTTAAAAATCATGATAAATTTATTTTTAGCCACGATAAAATTATCCAAAACCAAAAAATTACATGAAACTAAAAATCAACTCAAGATCAAAATTATTTTTCATGAATTTTAAAGGTTAAAAAACACCCAATATGAACTCTGCTCGTCAAATCAAATAATCTAGCATAAATATCGTTTGTTTTGGTGGCCTGAATTGGTATCAACCACAAGATTCTCTTTCTACCGCTATAATCTTGCTATCTTTCTATCTTCTCTCTTGATTGAGGACTACAAAATATTTTTTTATATCAAAATTAAATTTGATAAATATAGAGGTACTTAAATTATATAATTTGTGTTATTTTTATGCTCAATAATCAAAGTGTTTTTTTAAAAAAACTTATGGTACACTATGTTTGACAACTTTTTCAATCCCTCGTCTTTTAATCCTACATTTAATAAGAAATAAATTCAATTGATCTTCAATTATAACTAAATCATCAAAAAAACAATATCAAATTAAAAAAATAAAAAATAAAATTGCACATTCCATCAACAGAGGGTGAACAGTAAAATCATGCACTCTAAAAAACTAACATCCTCTAGTTATATACTCAATTATTAAATATATAATATAATAAAAAGAAAATAATGCAATGAATAACTTTCACGATACAACGGTTGCATGCATGGAGTTTTATTCTAACCTGGGTGATTTTTAAAGATATTATCTTGTCTCTTATATTTTTATTTATAAACTGGTCCTTTTGTTTTAATTATTTACAGCACAACTTTTATAATGAAAAACTCTTTTGCAATTAAATCTCTATGATATTGCTCTTCATCATGTAACTATTAACACATGTTTTTATTCTTGTAAAAAGTAATTGTAATTGTAATGATCCATTGCATTATAATTTGGAAATCATACAGCCCGACATAGAAATGCAATGAGCCGTTGCGTCACATAATCCATCACATTCAATTAAACATGTCGTTGTTAATTTGTAATTGTTTAAAGATTATGTCCTTATAGTTAAAATAATAATAAAAGATTCTTCCAACAGATAAGAAAATTTTCGTTTAATTATTCATAACTATCCATAATGTTTTTTAGCTGAAAATTTACTAAACATTTTTTTTTAAATTTTAACACCAACATATTAAAATCACATATATATATTTTTTTAAATATTAATTTAATATCTTAAAAATAAAATAAATAAATAAATTTATAAAAATTTCAACTGCATTACCAAATACATCATTCAATAATATATATATGCGCGTGTGTGTAATCTCGATCAAGTTTATTATTTTAATAATTGAAAAAATAAGTCAGAACAACGAGGGAAAGGATAAACTTATTCAGTTTATTTGGTAAATCAAAAACCTTCTGGGAAGGTTTTATCGTACATCACTATCCATCCACAACGTTGGACTGTGCTGCTGTTCTTCTTTATCCATCCAAACTCTTATGGCGACGTTTTCTGTCTCCTTAAAGGTGATCCAAGTCATGCCAGATATTCGCATAAACATTGCCACACACACACTACACGTAAGACAGATTTTACATCCTCTCTCTCTCATCACGGCACAAGAAACAAAGTACTATTCCATCTGTCCATTATCACTGACCCACGTCATCTGAAGGGCCCCACTAAACAACCAAAAGGATTCACCTTGCATGACATCTCCACACTGAATACCAACCAGCCCAGCAAAATCATGACCAAATGAATGAGAAAAGAAATATTCACAACCCATAAGAACCCAACAGATCTAAACAAAATTAATGTTTTATTTAAAGAACAAAGAGAGACGTGAAGGGAAAAAAAATAAAAAAATTCCCTCCAATTACAGAGAGAGAAGAGAAGATTTTTAGCCCGAAAAAAATGTCACTTTTACAGGAGGAAGAAACAACAAACCCTAACCCTAACATCAATTCCAAGACACCACCAATACCAATACCGACACTAACATCCCTGGACAGAAAAATCAGAACCTTAGGCTCACCAGAGCTGCTGTCCAAAGAACGAGCACTAAAGCATGCGACTTTGATAATGAAATCTCGGTCAAATAGCCCGTTTGCATCGCCACAGCCTGTAGCATCGCCTCGTTCTATCCCTGGAAGAATTTTAGGCTTCCATTCTTATGAACCGACCGGACCCGATTACACCTCCTTTCTCAGTGATGAGATTCTCCTTCAAGTCTTCAGGAAAGTCCCAGTTTCACACTATGTTTCCAACTCTCTTGTTTGCAAAAGATGGCTGTTCATTCACGGACGTTTGGTGCAATCAATAAAGGTAATAGATTTTGGTTTCGTTAATTCGGGTCGGGCTTTTACCCGCTTCCCAAATTTGGAAAATATTGATATTGCCCATGCTTGTATTAAAATGCCCAGGAATTCTGGGATTTTGATTGCTAGGAATAATCTTTCTGTTTATGTTGGTGCTAAGTTGTTGTCTGATGGGTTTATCGAAGAGAGGGATTTATTATCGTCGGACTTGATTGATAATGGGCTAGAGTTGATTAGTAAATGGTATCCTAACTTGAGGAGAATCGTTGTATTTCGTAGCAGTGAAAATGGGTTGCTGTGTGTTTCGAGTAAGTGCAAAATGTTACAAGAATTGGAGTTGCATTGTTGTGGGGATATGTCTTTGATGGGGATATCTGGGTGTAGGAATTTGCAAGTTTTGAAATTGATTGGTTGTGTTGATGGATTTTATAATTCTGTTGTGAGTGATATTGGGTTGACGATATTAGCTCAAGGTTGTAGGAGGTTAGTGAAGCTTGAGTTATGTGGGTGTGAAGGGAGCTATGATGGGATTAAAGCGATAGGGCAGTGTTGTCAAATGCTTGAAGAATTGACTATTAGAGATCATAGAATGGATGGTGGTTGGCTGGCTGCATTATCGTTTTGCGAAAATTTGAAGACTTTGAGGTTGCAGTCATGTAAGAGTATTGACTCAAGTCCTGGTCTGCTCGAGCATTTGGGGTCTTGTCCTACACTTGAAGAGTTGCACTTGCAGCAGTGTCAGCTGAGGGATAAGCAAACGGTGAAGGCTTTGTTTTTAATTTGCAAAACTGTCAGGGAAATTGTTTTGCAGAACTGTTGGGGATTGGAGGATGAAGCGTTTGCAAGTGCAACTGTTTGTAGGTATGAGTTTTTTAACTTGGTTTTTGTTATTCTCCTTGTTTGTTGATGCATTTTAAATTATACACTTGATATTGATAAGAGGCAGAGGATGAAGGAAACTCAACCTCCAAAAGGTGAAAAACTGTGCAATTTCAACGTGTATACTAAACATGATTTCCACATATAACTTTATTTATTTCATCATGTAAACTAACGACTATCCCTTCTATTCTCTTTACTCAGTACCTTTCTTCACTTGAAAGCTTAAAGTCTACTTGAATTTGCTAGAAAAAGGACTTTGACATGGATGACAATCGGCAGAATTTTGTGGTAGCTATCCTTAGTTTGCCAAATTTAGCATTACAATGAGCAAGCATGATAAGACATGTTGTTAGCACAATAATTAGTCATAGAATTTCAAGGATGGAAACAATCTGAAATTTGGTATGTTACTTAATGTAGCACTTTCCATCAGTCTTTTGATAGGCCTTTTTGTTTCCTTTCTTGATAGGAGAACAAGGTTTTTGTCTTTGGAAGGATGCTCATTGCTAACAACAGGCGGTTTGGAGTCAGTTATTCTGAATTGGAAGGAACTTGAAAGACTAACAGTGATTTCTTGTAACAATGTAAAAGACAGTGAAATAACTCCTGATCTGGCAACTCTGTTTTCTGTTTTGAAAGAGTTAAAATGGCGACCAGATTCCAAATCTCTCCTGTCAGCAGGTCTTGCAGGGACTGGAGTGGGAAATAAAGGTGGAAGATTTTTCAAGGGATTGAAAGTCTGATTGGCCATTTGATGCTTAGAAATTTGGTTTTAATTCGAAGAACATTAAATGATTTCTTGGCAGCTACAAACTAACTTGACAATAAGTGTACACTGTAGATGGTAGCAATTTTCATATCTAATTTTGACGATTTAGCACAGTAGCAGCAGAGAACTTGTCAGTGCATTTCTGAAAGAGAGTGCCAAAATGGAGCTTATGAGAAGCATTCCAATACCCTAGAACCCCCTTCTATTTACAGGGGTGAAATCTATGTCAATTTGAATTTCTTTTTTTTTTGTCAGGAGAAGTTTTCTCCAACGTTCAAATAGGCCAGATATTGTAACTCAGCTAGTTAATAGATGGGCGAGTTGCTAGGAATTCCCCCCCAGAAAGTTGGTCTCCACCACATGTAACATTACATTTTAATTTGTTGAATTTGCTCGATGAGCCTGCAAATACAACTACTTTTTATGCTTCTTTTATTTGTGTGGATCTCAGTGTTTTAAAAACTATGCATGATTCATGACTTTCTGAATCATTATATCTGTCATTCAGATTATTGGTGACGCTACAGCTTCAATTTAGTGCCAGGGTACAAATTGTTTGCCGGTTGTCTGCAGATTTCAAGTTGCTTATTTGTCAATCAGGTCAAGTTATCAGTCTTGACCTAGTATTTGATTATTGTCTAATGCATTCTAGATACGTTGAAGGACGATGCAGTGAAAACTAATGTACAAGCTGGTGTTGTGGTGGGCTATTGGCATCTAGATAGAAGAAAAAGAAAGTCATTGTGATAAAGATTCTTTAAAATGTTTTTCATTTGAAAATATTTTTTTTTATAAATAAAGGTATTTTTAATATAAACACATTAAAATGAAACAAGATATTATAAAATTCATTTGAATAATTTTTTCTTTAAAAAAATGCGGTTGAACCACACTCGCAGAAAAGTGCAATTAGCCCAAAACGATAATGAATATGAAAATAATTAAAATTATGTATTATTAACGGCTGCTAATGATGATCAGTCTTGTGTTGTGGGCCTACTGGATGGGCCCTTCTTGTAACCAGTGAGACGGAAAAAAGAGAGGCCCGGCTTCCAAGATGCTGCCCAGACTAATCGGTCCAACCTGGGATTAGTCTGCAAACTATTTAATAATTCCCAAATTAGCTCTCAAACTATCGGTTTTCTCAATCGGAAAGTATTAGACGCTTCTCAATCGTGTCCTCCTGTTTGTACTTTAATATTTTCCATATATATATATATATATATATTATATCCTATATGGAAACGACTTGTTTTGAGAAAATGTCAACATTTTCCGTCAAAAAGAGGGAATATTCTAAATAGGGAGCCCGATTCAGAAATGTATGATATATTGGGGACCATATTAAGGATTGACATTATTAGGGGACTAAGGCGAGGTTCTCCCAAACTCATTTCCGAGGCATAAGTAGTAAACAAACGGCGAATTTGACATCTAAATTGTCTGAAATCTGACGTGGCTAAACACGATTGGCTACCATGCGTGGAAGTACATGTGTTTATACACGTAACCCACAGTATAAATACCTAGATTTTTACACCCTAGAAACCGCAAAAATTAAAAGAGGAGAAGAAAAGAAGAATCCAAATTCCAGTCAAAATCCCCCCCCCCCGATCTCTCTCTTCTTCGAATCAATTAAGGTTTCTATTTTCTTTTAATATTTTGAATATCCTTATAGATCTGTTCCTGTCTTTGCATCGAATTGTTGGGATTTGTTTTCCTACTTTGTTGTAGACTGATTTTATAATTGAGTGAAAAAAAAACTAGGTTTTTTTATCCTAATTATTTGTATCTTATGGATCATATGCTTCTGCATCATAAATGGATCTATTTTATATTTTATTTTTCTCTTGATAATCAAGATCTCAATTTTGTAAAAAGATTTAATATATTATATTTCATGAGTAATTTGTTAGTGTCAGTATTGGTATCTGGATAAAGGCTTGTATTTGTGGCTTATATGATGGTTTTAGAGTATAATGATACTGGGAACATAATACTGAAAATTAGTTTTTGCAAGGGCTAAATTGTCGAGTAGTAAAAACGGAACAAAAATTGATTGATACGTTGAATGTTCGATGGATTTGTTCGAGGTTTTCTGGGTTTTCATGAATTTTGACAGTAGCCATTCTTTGTGTGCTTCTTTATTTTACGCCTTTGATGTTTAGTAGTTTATTCAACTAGTGATGTATTAGCCCTTGATCTCGCAGATTTGTGTGTTTTTATTAAGTGGTATTAATTTGGGTTGAAAAGTGAGATAATTAACTGGGTTGTCATTTAAGGGGCTGAAATAGTTGTGTGTTTGGTGGGTATTTTACAGAAATGGCGGTAGGTGGAACTGCTCCCCCTAGAGGAAGTGCAGCAGCAGCTGCAAGCATGCGCAGGAGGAGGACAACAAGTGGTGGAGCTTCGGGAGGAGCAGCTGGGACCATGCTTCAGTTTTATACCGATGATGCTCCTGGACTCAAGATCTCTCCAAATGTCGTGCTTGTTATGAGCATTGGTTTCATTGCTTTTGTTGCCATTCTCCATGTTGTCGGCAAGCTTTACCTTGTTCGCAGGGATGCTTAATTGGTATAGGAAGCCCAGTTTGGCATCTCGAGTTTTGGATTTTTGAATCAATAGACTAATGTTTTAAGCAATGGATGTCGGTTTTGAATCAATAGGCTAATCGTTGTTGCAATTATCACATTCTCTGTTTTCTACACTTAGAGAACCAAAATTTATTTTATATTTATGGAGGAACAATCACTAGAATGGTGTATAATCATTTGACATGTAATTTAACAGCAGATGATTGTTATAATGGCTACAAGTCATTGCTGACTTCACTTTTGAAACTTTGATGAGGCTGGAATAGTCTGAGGTCTGGCAACTCCCCGATGATATATGATCTTCACTGTTTCAGGAATTTTCAGGCCAGATTCACAGGGTGATAGAATCATTCATTTTACCTGAATAACTGTATTCTAATACAGGTATCTATTGTAATAATCTTGTGGTGCAGTTCTGGACAATGATGTAGAATCACTTTCTCTTGTCCTTGTAGCATCGTCCCAGCTTTCAGATTTGACCAGGAATAAAAAGTTTATAACACAAAAGCTGAAAAAACAACGAGTTGGACCAAGCATAGCTTCAAAGTAGATTGGCGCCGAGCTATGGTAGTTTGTTAGCAAAACGTCATACTCGGTCATTCAACAATAATTAACTGTAAGAAAAACCATGAACATCATATTTACAAGGAAAAGAAAGAAAAGTTTGTAGGAGACATCCAATTGTTCCTTCAGGACATCGCTCCAATGTTAGAATAGTGTGCTAAGATAGTTCAAATGCTATAGAAAATACCGCATGTTAGCAACCAAAAACACTGTTAGAGTAAAGACTGAAAAAGCAAAACAAAATATTATAAAATAAACATCTTAATTATATTTAATTTAACAATGAACTACAAATAACCTAATTAAAGAAAAAAAAAACAAGTATAAAACAAAAGTTATAAATGCATACATAAAACAATAAAAGGGCTCAATTTTTTTAATAAATAAATACTAAAAGATAAAATTGACATAATATTAGTTTTTAAAAAAAGATAAAAAACACAAAGCAATCTCGAGTAAATCACCTAAAGCTAGGTTAATCTCCCCATGCTTGCAACGCGTGAAATGTTAGACCCGGGCTCAATGAAAGAGCTAAATTTCAAACAAATTTAATGTAAAAGGATGAGATAAAAATATATAATGAAAAGGACAGAAAAAAAAAGAAGATAAAATATGATAGAAAAAAACTTGAAGGACGATGAAATAAAAAAAAAACAATTTTAGAAATTATCTCAAATTAGACAAATAAATTAAAAGAATTGAGAATAAATTTCAAAAAAAATAAAAAAATGAACGATGATAAAAATAAAAAAAATATCAATTTTATAAATGATTTAAAATAAAAAATAGTAATGAATTAAATCCAAAGAAAAACAAAATTGTAGAGCCATGCAAAAATCAAAAATCAAAAATCAGAGGAAAAAAAGAGAAAAAAGAATTATCTGCGCCACACCAGAAGTTTGTTTGTGCTGCACACCGTTCAGGGAAGGAGGGAAGGCCAAGAAGAATCAAATGCTGCCCTAGAATTCTATTGTCACCATCAGAGGCAACCGCGTGCATCGTTTTAAGATTACAAACAACTGAAGCATGCTGAATCAACTTTAAAATGTCTAAATTGTCCATGTGCAAAGTCTATTACACCCTAAAACTTTGGTTTTTTTAAGGGCAAAATGATAACAGCACTGTTGTCATCCACAAGGCAATGTATTTAGGTTACGCTGTTCTCACCACACCGAGCTTCCTTTTGCAATGTATGTCTGGTAATACTGTTGAAAGCATGTTTGGATTAAAAACACACACACACACTAAATTGGTGATTTTCGAATTTCTTACTGCTCTTGACTGCAATACCATCATGGATGGCATCATTTCCATTATGGTTTTGGGTGGATAGATATACTTTAGCCTATGCTGATTGTTCAAACTAGGATTTCTGGGGATGTTAGCATAATCCAAATTCTCTGTTCATTGTAACCGACGGTGATTTCCCTGATTTCATTTTGTAATTGTACAAGAATGTAATTGGTATAACATCCCTACAAGTTTTTTTTGATCAATGAGAATTTGTAGAAAAAGAAAACGTCAAAGACGAGTCCTCGCCTCTCCTGTATTTTTATTTTACAGAAACGTGAAATCAAAGTCGAGGGTGAAGTCGCTGGAAGACGCGGAAATGAAGGCATCATTTTCGAAATCTTACCAAGAAAAGATACATCTTATTTGCAAGGTGATAGACTGTTGATATGGTCTTCATCCCATCAGGATTACCTTCACGAATGAGTGTAGGATAGATATTTGAAAGCTCAGGTTAGCGGGAAGTCTGCTAAATAGACATTATTGAGTTGCAGCAACCTCAGCCCACTTGATATCCATCCACTGCCAATGACACCTCTAGCCTTGAACAATCTTCAATTTTTCTCTTTCGAGAAATCAGATCATATATAAAGAAGGGCATTCGATCATGAGTTGAAATGACAAGTCCTTCGATTTCTCATCGCATTTCAATCTTCTCCCATGCTTTAGGAATCTACATATCCTGTAAAATTTATAAAATTTGAACTGTTTATGCTTTCCCTCCCTCCCCTCTCTGTTGTTCAATCAAGAAACCCATAAAGAACTCCAAGACGACAAACGAAAGATAATGAGAAGAACAGCATGCAAACCCACCATCAATCCCTTGCCCATCGCCAAGAACAACGCTTCTCAGTACTCTTTTTCCTCTGCAACATCACTTGGAAACTCGTGGCCTATAGAGGCTGATGCTCTTCATGACAGTAGTATTTCTGTTGATCGCCCAGTATGGAGCCTCAGTCCACTATCAGCAGCTTTGCCAGAATCTCCACCACCCATTTGTAGTGACTGTTCTAGCCCCCCTCGTAGTTCTGCCACAATATTCTATTCTTTGGCTCCAACTGTGCTTTCCACTTCAAGATCCCAGGTTTTCCTTCAAGAAACTGGTTTCTCATTTCATGAATAGCATAAACTCTTGTTTTCTTGAATATCTATTCAAAGCATTATCTGTTACCTTGATTTGAAATGATATCCTTGCTTGTGTTCTACAAAGTTTTGATTTTCTTATTTCTAATGCATGTTGTCTTTGATGGGTTTGATTTAAAGAAAGTTCTTTTTGCCCTGGTCAACTGTATTCTTTGCTTGATGAATTTCCTAGGACATAAAGAGAAGTCCTGTTGTTCTAGCTTAAATTAATTTGTTTAAATTGTCAGAGTGCTAGGTCCAACTTCAGTAAACCACCCGTATCAAGCAATATCGAAATAGAGGAATGGGTTCAAAGTGGCAAGAACTTGAATGGCTTCCAGCGTCACACAGGTTCCTCTTTCTGCATGCGACTTTTTTTGTGTGCGTGCGTGCAAATTCTGCGTTCTAGCTCTCATTTCTATGTTTCATTAGACGATGGAATCGCAACGCAAAATTGCCACTCAAAATACTGCTTGAGGCAATCTGCGGTGGCAGATCATGAAGTTCACAGCAGGACATTATCTTCTTTTCTTAATGAAGACCACGAGAAGCTGCCATATGATTCAAACCCAAAATACGACCACAACATAAACAGCTCAGATGCTGGCAGCGTGGATTGTGGAAACCACAAACAGACGACTCGACCAAAACCTTACAGTGATTTCTTGGATGAAATGAAGGCCCAGGAGCTTGAAGCTCAGATGGGTGCATGGAAGAAGGCTAAACATAGGGAACTGATGACCAAGTGAGAAACAGCTTGCCACTACTTTATGTTCATCAATCTACAAAACTTTCTTGTACACTAATTTTCTATCATCTCGTGGATTCTTTTACAGGTTGAGCAGAAACGAAGCTGTTATTCATGATTGGGAGTATAAACAGACACAAAAGGCATTGAAGGACATGAGGAAAGTAGAGGTATACGCATTGTCCCTGCACCAAGATACTTTTATTCATGCCCTAAAAATCTCAAGGAGTAATGGATGAGTGATAATTACTAATGAAATTGGTTTTATCAAAACAAAACCCCTCCAGATCCTCTACTGAAAACAAAATCTGTAATGATGAGTCTCAAGACTGTAAGAATCTACAGTGGTTGACGTGGCACCTAATGTTAGTACTCTGATTAGTTTTACTGAGGCATCTGTTTTTCTTACGGGTGCAGAACAAACTGGAAAGGAAGCGGGCCGAGGCACTAGAGAGAGCACACAAGAGAATAAACAAAGCAAGGAACGAGGCAAATAAGGCTGCGGGTAAGTTAAGAGAATCAGCAATGAAGAAAGTAACAAAAATTGCAAGAGAATCTGAAACCCAAGGCACCAAAAACCCTATTTGGAGGAAGCTTTTGAAGTTATGTCCCTGATATTAGAAATCACATTGTTTCCTGTAGCCTTTCATTTCTTCTTTTTATGAGACTGATCTGTTTAATTCTCTCGTCCACCATCATATATGAATACAAGCTTTCATTGTACTGAACAAGGCAACTTTTATTGTATAAAACACAAAAATATTGATTAATTGACCCATCAAGATTCTCTTTTAATTGGAGGCATAAATCCAGTTTAATTCATCTCATTTCGGTGGAAACAGTCAAAATATATTTCATACTAATTAAAAAATTAAAATAAAACAGCACAATTTTTACCTTGTTTCTAGTCTCATTACACCTATTTTTTTCATGCCATAGTGTTTTTTATAAATAATAAATAATTTTACAATATTGATCATATCTCTTAATCCAAAAGTAAGATTAAGATAAAATTTTACAAAAATCTCTTAATATATTTATATATATTACGTTAAAATTTCAGAATAATCAGAGAATATAATAACATTACAAGATTGATAATGATATTCTCATACTATTATACATATTTATAATTTTATTCAGAAAAATCATCTAATTATCTTTTTTAGATTAAATTGCACAATTCTAAATAAAAAAAAATTAGAATTGATTTTTTTTTTTTTGAATATATATATAAACAGTAAAACTTCGAAACAAAACGAAACATCAAAACACTCCACAACCTAAACATTCATTTCTTATTGAAAAAACAAAACACAAACCAAAACAGAGTTGACAGCCTTGCTGAATCAGAATTCCTGTATACCGGGGTCTAGACAGTGGATCTTACGAAACAGCATTACCTTTCAGAATCTAGGAGATTGATGACATGGTACCTAAGGTGAAAAATCAACATTCAAGAAAATATCACTCGGTGCAAAGGAGTTCCTAGGACATCCAGGGTAAGATATAAAAATTGGCAAAGGCCAATATTGATAACTTGCTATTATGCCATTCATTTGTACACGTCAACATGAAGCGAGAGAGATCTCCTGACCGCAGTGCCTTGGGCTATTACCACTGCGAATGGATACTTAATGAACAGACCATATTCAAAAGGGGAATTTTGAAACCTCTAAAAATGTTTACAGAATGATTTCAGTCGCAGACTAATTTGTAATTTGAAAGCTTCAAGAAGGCATGATGCATAATCAGTACTACACTTCAATGTGGGCTCTCAGAAACCCAGCTGGAGACCATACTGTCATCCATGGGCTTCAAGCCTCCGCATGATCTTGCAACCGATTCAAAAAGTTTCTCTATCTCTGGCGCGCACCTTATGAATGATCGATTCCAAAAGTTGTACCTGGGATTCTGCAAAATATACACAACGATCCACATAAGAAACTTGCAGTCAATTCAGATCACACAAAGCAATATTCTGAAGTTTGGCTCACCTTGATGAGCTCGATGAAAGTGATCAGAAGGCCCCATGGATGTGGTCGATTAACAATTAGGCGTTCCAAAAGCACTCTTGTAATCTGCTCTTGGATAATTTCCTGCCAGCGGAAAAAACAGAAGGGATCAAATACAAGCATTTCATGCCCACCGAAATAACTAAATAAATCACTTAATTCTTCATGTACTGAAACGCCTATCCCACGTATCTGTCTGAAATCTGAAAAAGAGGTCTTTCAAGTGCTGTTGTCATACGTGTTACCAAAGACCACCTCATTAAGCACTCTCCTTGATAATATATATGTGTTTATATATATATATAAGGAGTTATAATAAAACCTAAGCAAGTTCAGAGTCCAATGGATACCTCGCAAAAAAAAAAATCATCTTTTGGCATTGAAGATCTAGAGTGGACACTGATTCATATTTAAGTGTCATTTATCAAGTTATCCAACAAGATTCAGAGTGATTTACATGTGTATTACTCAGTAACTAGATGCATGTGACAGGACAAAATAGAAGCCACATTGACCATCAAACAAAAACCATGTATTACCTGGTTTGATTCAGCAAACAGGTAAAGCAAGACAAAAGAGAAATAATGTGTATGGTTGTTCGGATAGCGTAGTTGATTGGCAACGGCATTTAGAAAGAGGTATCGGCCTTCAGTGTCTAGGTCCAGTATTAGTGTCTGGTAAATATCTAAGGCAGCATCCACCAAAAATACAGCTAAAGGAACAGTATTTCCTGCTGATTGTCCGTGAGGTGTTCTTGCCTGCAGCTGCTGGATGGCCTGTATAATAATTCCAATAAAAAAAATTCATTTAATTGTTTCCTTACCCTTTATTATAAAGTCCCATCTAACCAAACAATCAAGCACAATTTCTGAATCTAAACAGAACTAAAATGTCAATAAGAGATATCAGGAGGAAAAAAGAAATGCAAGCATTAAGTTATTCTATTATTTTCTTAGTATGATGTCCTGTCCATTATGAAGAATCAAGTATATTTATCTCACAGAAAGAAAAACTAAAATAATCAATCCTCATGCAAACATATAAAGACAAAACACACCATACTACATGCATAGATAACAGCAGAAAGTCTGTGAGACAACTAGAAGAGAATACAAGAAAATGGCCAAGAGAACAGAGGATTACCTGCATTCCAGCATAAAGCACAAGGGAGTTGATCAACGGTACATTATAGCGGGTTCCAGCAGATGCAGCTTCACTGGGTGTAAGGAGCAATCTCTGCTTCAATTCAGTCAGGAATGAAGAACCCTGTTGCCTCGTCTGCAGAGAGCTCCAAAATTAGATAGCTGGGAAGATAATACTAACAAGGATTACATCAAAACAATATACTGCAGATCAGGATGTGAACGCTTAGAATGGTATGTCGAGTGAATAGAACAGAAATGCCTGGTGCAAATGATTACAGCAAGTGAAAATAGTAATGGATGAAAATGAAGTAGCATCATAGGTGTTGGGTAATTCATGAACCAAGACTCATAGCACAGAAACAAGAGAAATTATAAAGTACCTTGAGATACTCATCTACATCAGCTTTCATCTGCTTTGCTTTAAGAGCTGCATCAACCTCAGAGAAAATGTGAGGAGGTTCCCTGATTTCCGGAAGCAAATCAATCTGAAAAAATAATTAAACAAGGAACCAAACCCTCTGGCATCAATTTTCACAACCATTAAACTCAAGATGTGATCTGTTAGATGAGTAATTGATTACTAGCAAAAAATAAAATCAATAGACCTTTAAGTTGGGAGTAGATGGATCCGGCAGCCTCATGTTGTTAGGGAAAGCACTGAGAATAATATTACGCATTTGTATGCAGCTTGGAGGAATCACGTCACAGAAAGTGAAATGATAATCACAAAGGAACTCTGGGAAATCATGCAGCAGCACCAAAAGCACCCTAAGCGTTCCTTTATAAAGCAAGTGAACCTACAAAGAACTAGATCAGACACATCATCTTAAGCTTATAATGCAAACAAGTAAATAGAAGTGGCATACTGGCACTGCTAACTCGGCATTCCTCAAATATGGTTCCAGGAACTGGAACAAATCTACCAGCAACCGCTGGACATAAGGCCAGCCCTTCTGTGCATTTCCTGTGAGCAATCTTGGCATGAAACTCCTATGACTCACTAATGAGAGCCACGCATAGCTGCAGAAGCATTTTAATCAGATATGCGATGCACAAAGAGCAGGGGAAAAATTACTTTCTGAAAATAAATTGCCAATTCTGAAATGCTAATGTCCAAGGCATAGCAACACCAAGTAGGACAATTAAAAAACTAGACCTCTATGCTCATTAGTTTCAAGAATGTTTAGGGTTTAGAATTTCTAATATTGATGGTGGTTAATCAACCATGTCATCTTCAAGTTACGAGAAATTCAGAAAGCAATTTTTGTGTTGTGTTTTAGGTAGTTATCATCATTCTTGAAAACATTGTTTTACAAACCATGATTTTGTTAAATGGACTTTTTCCTTAGGGTCAATTTTGAGCTATATTAGCCCCCTTTATCTTCTTTTTGTTTCTGTTTGGAAGTAGGAGGGGAAGGGATAGTCTTGTATAGTAAAAAAATGGAAGGATCATTGGCTATGGCCAAACACTGATGACCTAAATGCAAAACAAATATTACTTTCATCGAACAAACCTAAAGTTCAGAAACAGAACAGTTCTGAAAACCTTCCCACTATGTTGATGCAACTGAAAGTTCTGAAAGAGGTAACTTGCACGTTAGCACAATTGTATCCTAGTATCCTAATTCAAGCCATCCAATCCATATATTTCTGTTTCAGATAAGTCAGAAACTTTAATATACATTCAAGATATTATCGTATTGTCTAAGAGCTTATCATTATAATTAACTATTAGCTGCACAGCTCATATTACTGACCTGAAACCAGGAACTTTCAGTGGCTGCAGATTATGGAATACACCAGCAAAGGCTGTCAAGATCTGTAGCACATGCAATCAACATCACTGAGCGAATACTTTTTGAACAGACATTGATGTATAAATGAATCAAAATAAGCAATACCTGTAAGTTTACACCATCAACAACAGGCTCTGGGGAAAGGAGGTCTTGAAGCCAGCTTATAAACAATCTGAAATACGGTCTTGCATTAAAAGAATTTTTCCTCTCCTCTGAATCCTTTTGTACCAGTTTCATAGTGACACTCAAAATCTGTTGAAATACCATAAATATCATACAAGGCTAAAAAGAAACAAAGAGCAACAGTGGTGATTTTGCCCAAAGAGAAAAATCTAATGATCTACGTGTAACTCAAAAATACAAGCCCCTATGGATAAGATTTACCTTTGACAAAAGATAAAGTTTACTTGATCCCTGCTCCACCTAACAAGGCAAGAAAAATAAATTGAAAGATGTTACAGCATCATAAACTAAATACAGTATCAAGGGGGAAACTGTGAAAGTGCTGTTAATCAGCAGAAAGTTTACTTTTAGGATTGAAAAGACCAATTTTGCGTAAATATCAATAGCAAGGAAGGAGAGACTCTGCACTTGCTGAGGTGATTGCAGTGCACTGGAATTGATTGCATCAGAGGATAAGCAGTGTGCAACAGAAAGCTCCTGAAATATTTTGTAGAAATTATAAATGATCATATTCAACATTATTCCTGATATATAAGTTCAAAGGAAAGAAAAAGTACCGTGAGTACACGGAAAAAGCGATCTGTCATCTCATCCCCTTTCAATAATCCATTATGATGCAGCTGGAAGATGTAATTGGTAGAAGCTGCGTCATTTGCAGCAGGAAGTTCACATATCCGGTACCATTCCGCAAAAAGCTTTGAAACCTGCATTACATAAGACCAATATAAGCATTTGAAAAATACCAGAAAAGTAATAGGAATTTTCTTATACACCCTCCCCCAACTATTAAAGTTAACAGAAGATGACAACACAAGGAAGATAGAAGTCATCGGTATGTGAGGTATGGGTTGCATAAGATGGGGGGGGTAATGTATCCTCCACTCTCAGGAAGATCGCATGGTCCCTTAAAATTTCGATGATCTTCAAAGAACTTAGATAGAGAATTTGCAACACTTTGATCAATCTCAGAAAGCAAGCGAGCTTGCATTGAACTCTATTAGAGACCAACATGTGAAGTTTTTCAGGATTACAGCAAGCTAACAAAGCAAAATCTTAAAGTGTTAATTAAAAAACTTGCATATGCCAGTTGGAGAAAAATCTAAGAGTCCACAACTTCTCATAAAACTACTTAAGCTTAGCTCAGGATACCTGCTCACGGAAACCTTCTGGTTCCACAGATTCGATGTTGCTATAGTCTTCCCTGCTAGCTATCAACTGATTGATAGGCTGTTTCAACAAGAAATATTAAGTTTTAGAATCAAACCAAGCAAACAAGGGAGTGAGTTATAAACCATTGCATCTTCACTGACCTTCTTGTCTCTAGACTGTCTTGTCTTGTCCTCCTTTCCAAGAGTTAAACTAGTTAGAGAAGCCGCATTGGCACCAGGATTCCTGACAATCTCAATCAGCTGTTGTAATGACTCAGAAGATCCAGATTTTGCGGCAAGCTACAAGTCAGAATCAATAAAAAAGTTAAACAAAACAGTATGTAATGGACTAACATAAAGATGTAAGAATCTGACCTTGGCCAGTACATCAACAAGGTTGTGGAGTTCAGAGATGACATTCGGTTCTTCAACAACCAAAGCTTGGATAAGGGAAATGGCAAAGTCCGTTGCAGCTTCTGTACAATTTATGGAATTAGTAATCAAGTCAAGTGCAAAAATGCCTAATCTATACAAGAAGAATTCCTTGGACGTACTATTCCTTCCCCCATCAATAAGTTTTGCCATATGAACATTGTACTCTGCAAGATTGAGCAATTCACTGCATATCAGGCCAAGAGTAATATCTTTATTGAACTTTCGCTCCTCATCTGAGTAAATCACCTGTAATAAAAGGTTGAAAACTGATTAGGTAACATGCACAAATGCAGATAGAAGAACACTCAAACAGTATCAAGACAAGAAAATCTTGATATTATCAGAAATAACCAAGAAAGAATACAAGTTACTGCCTCAGGACATTGAACCCATTCTGTTACCCAAGTTCATGACTACCATACAACAGAGCTAGAGAATGTTATGCATAGCCTAAAATTATGTAAAAATTCACGAAGGCATACCCAACTAGTGAGTTCTTTAACCACGAGCTTGCACACATCACGAATAGCAGCCAGAATTGCAAGGCAAGCATTAACGTGAAAACTGTTTGATGCATTCTCATATAGACCCTTGAAAACCTGTAAGATCATAAGAAAAACTCAATTTGTGAAAAAAAATATGTGAGCAATTGTTCATTTCAATGAGTAGCAAAAGCAGCAGCCAGCTGAAATCAACAGATAACAAGCAACCAAGATGGACAGACAATAAACCATCACATAACTAGTCATCAAAGGAAGCGCACCTTTTGTGCCACAGCTAATGCAGCCTCATCTCGACTGACACATCTGAGTATAATTTCAGGAACCTCTGTAAGTACCCCCTGGACACCAAAAGGACAGTTATACATTAGATAACAAAAACTCAAACAGGTAAATTCACATAAAACAATATCAACACAGTGGAAAAGGATACAAACTTAAATTAAGCTCAAGAATATGTAACTTGGTGGCAATACATACCAACAGGAAGGGGAAAAACAGTACCTGGATTTCAGCTTCTCTAGAATCACTAGCCACCAAAGTCTCCAACTGAAACCATTTAAGAAAGGATTTCAGCAGAAGAATATAGCCACTTTTAATACAGCAACTAAAAATACAAGAAGAAAAGGAGAAAGAAGAAACATGCTTGCAACACTCACATCACTGACACTTCTGGTTACAATCACATTCCCTATCCCTTAACCTAATTGGAAGGACAAAACATTTGAACAGAGTGTGTTTGTGTGTGTGCATGTACACCCTCCAAAACCCAAGTCCAAAAGAAAGGACAGACACATCTAACATAAAAATGAACGTCCATATTATGCATTCAATTATCCCCTTGCTCGGACATGAGTTAATAGAATGGATGTTGCAAATGAGACACAAGAAAAAGGATTCAAAGCAACCTTCTGCGCAATAATCTGGTACTTGTCCAATGCATCCCTAGTGTTCAGGGAAGCATCTGCAACGCTACTACCAGCACGCTCAGAAGCAGCTGAAGATGGTTCAGAAGAAACTCCCGATTCCTTCAAACAAAAAGAGAGGCACCGATTCAAAAACAATAGAATGACCCCAAGTACATAAAAACAGAAGCGGTAAAAAAATTTCCAACCTTTACATCTGAGGATTCCACTGGGTGGGGTTCAGGGGAAGCAGCAGTAGCAGAGAATGAAGCATTGATTGAATTGTTTTCAGAACTTTGTGGGATAACACCATCAGCTGCTGCGCTATGAATTGAAGCAGCACTGAAACATAACATGAAGAAATTCAAACTTCAGAAATTCAAAATTTTGAAAATCAGAAATATCAAGCACCAATCAATAGCAATAGAGCACCTAAGAAGTGCAGCTGAGTTAGACTCGATAGCTTCAGAAGCCACATCTGATGAAACTGAACCGTATGCACTAGCAAGACCAGAAGCACCAGAAGAAGCAGAACCCGCAGGAATGACATGTGAGCTATGGCTAGATTGGTTTTGCCATGGAAGACGAACAAAATCCTGAATAAAAGGAAGGGTCGGTGTTAAGAAGATAAATAACTTTTTTAAGTGCTTTCTTTCTCAGAACCAAATGTACCACATGGAGAATATCAACAGGTAAATACCTCATAAACTCGCTGTTGAGAAACAGACAAGTGACCAGGCTTTGGGCGAAGTGCCTCAGGTACAACACCCATAGAACTTTGGGTGTACATGCTTGTGTCAAAAAATGTTTGAACATCTCCATGCTTCCTTCGTACTAGTTGTTGAGCTATTTCTGTGTCAATGGTTTGTATGGCCTGCATGAAACACGGTTCCATTAAAAAACAGTGACAAGAGGACAAAATTAATCCACCACATTTTTGTTCAAATAGTGGAAGCCATTTAGTAGTGATATTTTTCACATTATTTCCTAAAAATAGGTCTGATCAAATAGTGATTTCCTGCATACCAAGTTTGGTTATTTCTAAAAAAAATAAAATACAATACTGGAATGAAAAGTAACCTTCAAGTCAGAGAACACAGAGCACTGCCCAACAACACCAAAGCAAAACCGTTACAAAATAGAACTTAAATTTTGCTGAAATTCAGCTGAAAAACTCCTGAAAGTGTTGTTGAAGCAAAGCTCCGCATGGAAGCCAAAAAGACTACTGAATACCATAGTTGCCTCAAATGTGACTAATTTTTAAGATTCTGGAATTTCATTCCATATAGCAAAC
Organism: Salix caprea; assembly: GCA_964035475.1. NCBI lineage: Eukaryota > Viridiplantae > Streptophyta > Magnoliopsida > Malpighiales > Salicaceae > Salix > Salix caprea. The sequence continues at coordinate 2,900,766 of OZ037761.1, read as the reverse complement.
TGTTTAGTGCTCCTAAGAAATCAAGCAGACAAACATATCCTACTCTCATAGAGTAACTTCATATACAGCCATGCTATGATGCTTGGACTCACCACTTTGTCCAGTAATACATGTGTCAACACAGCATGAGTGACTTTGGACACTGACAACAACTTGTTCAATCTCAATGGCAGAGAATCAACAAAACACTTTAGGCATTGAGCATGAGAATGAACAAGGGAGAGGGGCAAGAAACTAAATAACAAACAGGACCACCAGTAAAGGGTGGGAATAAAATAGCAGCATTTAAACCAACCATTTGGATGACAAAGCCCTGTTTTGTGATTTAAGACGGCCCACGAATCAAGTTTGGTATCATTAAGAAGCAAGCACATCACTTTTGAGCCAACCTAACTAAAAACAGCCCGGGTGTTAGAAAAGCCCAATTCAAGACAAGTTTTTTTCCCCACAGGTACAAAAATCCAGTATTTTAAAGATAGATCTAAATATGAATATTCTCCGTAACATATTCCCTTACTCGTGTTTAAGTCATCATATCCTAAATTTTAAAATTCGACAGTTGACACTTGGATCGCAGTCTGGCATCAGACACACATACCCAAGTCCAAGCAACATAGCGAAGGATACATGTCAAGCTGTTCATCAAACACAAAATAAAAGGCGCTACCAATACACAACCTAACAAGCCCTAGCCTACTCTAAGCTACTTCTGGGATCTGACACGAGCACCAGAAATAGGAGAGAGACAGGCTCATTAGCCAGTGCAGACATGAGATATAATTCACACACATTGCACATCACTCAAGACTACAAACACCCCCAAAGGAAGGAAGAGGATAGTGGAATAGGTATACATCAAAGCTAAAAATGGAACCTTATCTGTGGCAGCCTGTTCAATCACTGCACACCCGAGATCAAGGTTATCATTGGTAACAAGTTGCACAGCATGCTCCAGAATTTCACTTGTTAAAGAAAAAACCTGAACTGAATTCCTTAGTTGACTTGATATTGAACCACGTAATGGCTCCTGGCAAACAGACAGAACACCAGTTTACTAAACTGAGAAGAATGAAAAGTTCAGTAAATCAGATAAATGATTTCAAGTTCCAGACAAACAAAGAAGAGAGAAGCTAAAAAGTTCTGTGACAGAAAAAAACCTTGCATGTTACATGAGCTAAGCTTCCAGCCAAACTGGCAACCATTAAGTGTGCTGCATTATATATTCTTGTTTCATCGAATTCCATGGCATAATCCTATAATTGTGTGCAATATGACAGGAAGGTATCAGAAATGTAGAGAAATAAAGACTGGTAAAAGTATCTATAAGATGTGGATATATTTGATTCAAGCAAACAATACGATATTAGATACAAAATATGTATGATTTAGTGAGCAAAGACGAGAAAACTTTGATCAAGACAATAAGGCATTAACTAAAAGAGGACAGTGCCTATAGAGCTCGCTGCCAAGATAGATGCAGCAAGCCCCAATACAAGGGACCAAATGCCTTGTTTAGTTCAGCATCCAGACCTTCAGAACAAGCTCTTTTGTTGTCTGTGTTGCAATAGAAACACTTCGCTGAACAATACCAGACACGATATCTTTGATAGCTCTATCCATTACAGCAGGAACCAGTCTGTCAATTGTTAATAGGATATAGATCATCAGAGAAACACACACCAATGTAACACAAGGCATCATAAGAGTAATGTAGAAACAGTTTGAACCTTTGAAAATGCACATGCAAGCCCCAAGAATTTAGTTTCTGATTGATAATAACATGAGTTCCAATGTTGGGTATTGCTGTGGGAAGCTGCCAACAACAGAAAACTAGCAAATTAGAGAACAAAGAAGTCAGTCTATTGTTCGACTATGAGCATGTGATATTAAACCGCACCTGACTAGCAGAAAACATTGACTGGGATGGAGTAGCTTGGAATAGTCCTTGAGCAGAAGGGAGTTGATCAGATAAGCCTAATGAAGCGAGTTTGTCATCCTCCATCAGCGTATGAACAGGGGAAGTATACTGAAGACACCAAGCAGATTAAACTTCAGATATATATATATATACACACATCAACTGCTAGACAAAAAATAGAAAGCAAAATGCACACGAACCTGAGATAACAAATGAGCATGACCACTAGAATTTGGTGGGCTTGCAACCTCAAGCGGTAGCTCAACATGATTTAGTGGAGATATAATTCCAGATTTAACTTCAGGAACCAACTGTGGTTGGGATGCTCCAACATCTTTATTGGAAAAATCAGGATTCCCTTCAATTTCCCTTTTCCGATCCTTCAGGAGAGAAGTCGGTGCAATGTCCTTCATATCTACACCAAGGTTCTTGAACAAGACCTGAAGTGCCAAAAGAAAATTATTCAAAGTCAACCAAATACAGCCTATGTTAGTACGGCTTTTATAGCAGAAAAAAGTCCACACACTTGTGCGAGTCAGTGTTCATAGTATCTCTTTACCTCTATGTCAAATTTGAGGTTCATTTTCAAGTTTGGCATTGAGTAGATCTCAGCCAGCAATCCAAGAATGCCCATGGTCCAAGGATTAGGAGGTTGGTATGCTAGACTGCTTTGGCATGGCTCCAGAATCTACAGCAAGTAAAAAATATATAAGAATTACATGACAATTAAAATCAGAGACATTTAATTGACAGCATGTGTACCTTGGATGTAAATGGTATAACAGCAATCATCAATCCCTTCTCATATGCCTGCCCAATTACAAGATTAACTCAAGTGAACTTATGATTTTCAAATGACAAAAAACAAAGATGAAAAAGAATGATCTAATGAGACTTGTTATTATTGAAGCACACATTTTCTCCATGTATAAGAATCACCTCTATGATCAAAGATTTAGGATCTATTTCACGTGCCCTCAGAACTTGGTTCCTTCCAATGGTTAGTTTTCCAAGCCAGCTTCCCAAATTTTTTAGCAATGAACGTTCTTCTGAACTGGATTTTATAAGCTCTGATCCCAAAAGAACCTGAAACAGAACAAAAGGTAATACTGATCTATTCTACTTTTAAACTGAAGAAGACTTATCCACGCGACTTGATTTTCTAGAAAGGAAGTTGCTCAACATTGTCCAGTGCACAAAGTAGGTACATGTGATGACACAAACCTTGCAGTTTTCGTATGAGGCTTGGACAATCTCCTTACTTAAAGCTTTTGAATTAACTTTATCAAGGAACTTCAAGTACAAATCGTGAAAATTGGGCTCAATGCTTGCTCTGCACAAAGACATAAACGAAGATCAACAAGGAAGGGCAACAGCACAAAGAATTAATATATTACATAGACACAAACATAAATATGCATACAAACACTTACAGACTAAAGAATCAAAGGTACTTTAAAAAGACTTCTCACCTTTTCATGACCATGTACTGGGCAAACCAGGGATAGTACTGCTCCTTCAGTATTTCAGTGAATTCTTTTGCTTTAACTTCAACATTTACAACTGAAATGTTATTAATTATGAACGATATTTTGTCCTGAATCTCTGATCCTGCAGCCTGGAAACAGAAAGTGAAACCAGATAACTACAGCACACAAGAAAAATGAATCCATCCAACGAACCTCACTACTTTTTTATCTTTGGATAATATATTATTAGAAAGAGAAGCTAAAGAAGGAACAATTAAAGGCTAAGCAATCCTTCATATCAGGAACAGATAAGAAAATAAAACAATATAAGAAGAAAGTAATAAGAAAGAGAACTTCGCAATGTTAAAGGCTATCACTGGAAAAGTTCCAGGAAGCAGAACCCCATCAGAAGACTGAACTTAGAAAATATCCCATAACAGCTTCTTTAAGAGCAATTCTTTGAAAAGTCTCCATTTTCACCAGTGGAAATATCCCAGATTTAATAAGTATTCTCTTCCTTAAAGCCCACTAATGCACGGGGTAAAAAAATCCTGTACCACCTACTTATTTATCAAAGGCAAAGAGCTACCTATGCAATAACTTTATAATCCAACCAAACAGTAAGGCCACCCAAACAATACACAAAGATGACGTTTATCATTACACAGCATACAGTGCACCTCATATTTCACAGTTGCTAGACCGCCAATAACCATGGTCCGTTGAAACATAAGATTTCAGGGAATCTCACCAGCTAACAATTATATAGATTGGTCAAAGCACAACCCTTCATGAATAACAAGTAGCCACTAAAGACTTCGAAGACTTCAAATAACCACCACTTTTGAATAACAAGTAGCTCCATTCAAGGTTTGATGCTTAAATGACAGAAAGTTTTCCTTCCAGGATAAGTTATCAGCATAAATAAGGTATGAGGATAGTAGTTGCTTGTAAGATAACATCTCTTGATGGCTAAAATGAATAGGGGGATAAACCAGGCAGTAGCTGATGTGTTGAATTTCATACTTATAGAGGCTTTTATACATCTCTATAAAAACAAATGAAAGCTCCAATAGACTCCACACATCTACATAAAAAATGCTACCACATGCATGAATTTAAAATAAAACATTGTACCTCTATTTGTGTTTCTCTTCTTTCAGCAGCAGCTACAAGTGTTTCGATGTTCAATGCAGAGCCAAACCCTGTATAAATAATGATTCATATGTAATGCTGAAAAAGGCATTTTTAAAACAGTTAAAGGCATGGCAGCTTAAAGTAAACAAGAAAAAAAAAATAGGATCATTAATGAGCTTACTGGTAGAGGTAACTCCTCGGGAAGGACGGACAAAACCAGGTGAAGAAGACAACAAAGATGTAGAAGTAACTGTATTCTGCAATCACAACTTATGAAAAAGTGAAGAGCTATGGGAATGATATTCAAATATTGACATTAAACTAATCAGTTGTGAAAGCTACCTTCTGAATGCTAGATGCATCACTTGAAGCAGCTGAAGATTGCCCACCAGAAGATAGAAATGGTTTAGTGTCATCGAATGGAGCTGCAGATGCTTTCAGACGCTCATCATGAGAACTTTCATGTCTCTGTTGACCGTGAAGTGTAGAGGAAAGTTGCTGCCCATGTGGTGGGATGTTAATGCTATTTGACTGCAATAATGGCACAAGGTTAGAAACACAGAGGCTGTTGAGACTACTGCTTAGCTTAACCAACTAGTTTAGCCCCTAATCAAGTTGCAATGTCATAAGAACAAGTTATGATATAACAATGTCATATAGCTCCCAATCCACATATATTTGCAATAAAAGCAGTAATGTGTTGAAAGATCAGCGCAATAGTGTTAGAGAGTTTGAGGTGTGATGGTCCTAATGAGAAGCAGATGCAGGAATGATTATGCCAAGTGTGTCAGTAACATGCAAATTAAAGGCATGACCAAGTTATTTCTTTATTAGGATGGTTGAAATACAGGGTATTAGTTGGAGCACTAAACATCCTGGATGAAAAGATCTGGCGCAACTAGTACATTCACATTACACAAAAGAGAATGCAGGGATTGATCATGGCAACAATCATTGGTTGAAAATAAAATGGAAAGGAGATGTGCAATGATTTATATATTTCACATAAAGCAATGAGCATGTGTTTGTGCCTAAACTCTAGCTCCCTGACACTATTTCACTGACTTACCAACAAATTGCTGCTTCTATTGCAAATATGTTTGCGTATAGAAAATAAAAGGTTTATGACAAAATTTAATAAACTACACCACATTCAACAAATTAAGTTTGATGTGAAATTTTTTTCTGAATATCTCATATAGAACCCTTGCCAAACATTCATCATTCATGTATCTGGTTTCCATCACTTTCAACAAAGTTTGATGTCAAATATCTTCTGAACATCTCAGATGGTAGCCTTGTCAAACATTCATGCATATAGTTAATAATATGAATGCACGAGACAGGAGGAGAGGGCACAAAAAGTACCAAGGAAAAAAATCTTACCTCTACATTTGCTGAGGCAGCCTGTAACAAACCATGGTGATGAGCAGCAGAAGCATTGTTAGTTCCATCTGTTTCCAAATGACCTGATGAAATTCTGGCAAGTGCTCGTTCAATGAAAGCGACAAGCTCGGTGTGAGTAACACGCAGATGAGATATTTGCAAGATATGATTGCAATACTGCGGCCATTCAATCAAACGATCCACAAACTGCTCCAAGGACTTGGTACCAAACACAAACATCTGCAAAGAGCGGTCATTGGCAACATCATACACACATATATACATATACAATTTGAAGGTCACTTAGGGATGGTACAGACTTTGGAATCTGGAGGTTTGCGAAGTGCATCTAAAACACCACGCAAGGCAATCCCAAGAGTGAGATGAGTAACAAGCTGGTGCCTGATAACAGAACCTGAAATACAATTCAAAAACATGACCTCGTAAATCTGCTGAAGACATTCCAAAATACACTTATTTGAGTAATTACATAAATCTCAAGATTACTGGTTAATCATGCTTGATTGGTTAATCATGCTTGACTGGTTAATCATGCAGATCTTCACAGCTTTATGCCTCAAGCTTCGAAAATGCAAATACAGGTAGCCATCACAGGCAAACAGATCAAATTCTTTCAATCAAGTAGTAAGCAACCAAGTAACAAACAATGCACTAGCATTAATGCTGCAATTCAAATTTATATATCAAGCTTAAACCACATAGGACCCATCAAAATAAAATAAAAATTAAAGAATGATTAACAGAAAAATAATAAAATCAGTATTGCAGTTTTGATTTGCCTATATCAGAAACCAAATACCATAACATTTTTCTACAAAGGGACCCTGTTCTGAACAAGGGAATACATGCAAAAAATCCAAGCTCGTGAAAGGACAAAAGGAGAAGGTTTGATATTATAGAAAACAATGATGTAAAAGATAGCACAGTTAAAATTGTACATGAAGCGTCCAGACTCAAGCTCTCATGCATAATTGTTAAGACCAGAGCCAATCGAGGTAACTTGATATCAAGCATTGGACTAGAAGACCAGAAAAATAAGTCATGTTATTAACTTTAAACTCTGTTATGAATCTCACCAAAAAGAAGAGCAGCAATTTTTAGTTGCCTTTCTGGATACTTGGGGAAGAATTTATATTCTTCAAATAGATTGCCAATCATGCACTCAAAAATCAGTTGTTCCCTGTCAGTGATTTCAACAGGAGATTAGTCTTACCACTGAAATCCAAACTCTTAGATGGGTCCAGCAACAAAGCAAAATATTACACACCCAAACTCTCAAATGAGTATCATATCAAAACTCTAAATCTAAGATGGTACTGGTCTGAAAAGTATTAGCTTTCACATGCACACAAGGTTGAGACTATTGTTCATGCATGTCTGTCAAAAAACACTAATAAAATAACTACAATCATTCCAATTGCTTGGTAGAGATACAGACAGCATAAAATATTCGATTCAGGATATAAGAATAAAACACGGAGAATAAATAAAAAATATTGAACTCTTCCCTGAAAATTATTGTGGGTAGAATAATTTCAAAGCTAACTTCAACGCTCTAAAAAGTCTTCTTTATTATAATTATCATCAGAGAAACCCTAGGACGTAGTTCAGTAATTTAGACTACTGGTGAACAAGGCACAGTAAGATTCCAAAAGAAGTAAACAATTTTAAAGATTAACATTATACCTTTTCACTGAAGATTCCTTGAATCGAGCAAGCATCTGAACCATTGCATCAATTGTCAGCTGACCAGAGAACATTTGATGGAAATAAGAGTTTGCCTCTGCCTCGACATCATCTGAAAACCCATCAGGGGTAGATGAATCTGCTGCGCTACCATTTTGCAGCCCTGGATTAGAGTCCATTACTGTCACGTGCAACCTTTCCATTTCCTCAGACAGTTGGGTAGATATAATTGAGCTGGTGTGAGCTTGAAGGACCTGCAAAATATGCAGAGAATTAGAAAATCACTATGCAATTGTATGGAGAATACCAGAATAAATTAAGAGTAGAAGTTGGAACCTTAAGGAAGGATGAACTAGTTTCTGAATAAAGATTCACAATATTGCTTTGATGATGAAAAGGTTTTGCAGAAAAATCCTGTGATCCACTGAGCTGAATCTCCTTCAAAAATCTGAGACATTCCTGCAGAGTTGAAAATACACGCCAGCATGTAAAGTCTCACCATGTCCATAACTAAGTTGTAATTTTACTATATCATAGTAAGAAAAACCCAAGATACGATTAGGCAAGACCACTGAGGGCCTGTTTGGGAGAACGGTTGCGGTAGCTTTTCAAAGTGCTTTTCGTGCCGAAATACATCAAAATGATGTTTTTTTAAAAAAAAAAATCATTTTTGACATCAGCACATCAAAATGATCTAAAAACACCAAAACATATTCATTTAAAATGAAAAAAAAAATGAATTTTTTGGAAACAGCGTTTGAAACACCGTCCCAAACGGGCACTGAATATTGGAACCTTAATGAAGAGTTTGGAAGGGCAGCTGAACATTACCTCGAAGAATGTATCCTTGTATGTAATTAAATTATTACTCAGCCACTTTTCAAGGTCTATAAGCTCTTTTCTTGAAGCAAGGGCTGCCAATCGGATACCAGAAGGAAAGGGAATCATGTCTAATACTGATGGCAAAATCTGCAAGAAGGAACCAGAAATTTGAGCTCAAAATGAATCATACACCAAAACAAAACAAAACTAAAAGATGAATCCACAGATGATCAGATCAGTAAGAACACTACAAGGTTACAGTAAAAGTTCTCACAAAATGGAAGCTTTAAAATTTTGGAGGAGATGATGGAACACGTGCATTATTATTAAAGCAACACTGCACAAGGCATGAATAGAACAAAAATCAAGTCACAAATTTTCTCCATTTACCTTTAGCTCTTGACATACATCCAATATCTTGGTCATGATGTTTGATTCAACATTGCCAGCCTCTACAAACCCCCGCAACAGAAGATTAGGGTTCAGATGCCAGAGGTAAAGCATCATACCACCAGCAGCAGGGCTTTTGAGTATAAAGGGGAAAACCGTAAAAGACACTTCGTTTTGGAGGAGGTTATAGGAAGTCTGCAATAAGAGGTAAAATTGATCAGCAAAATAAACATTTAGGGTATAAAATCCACAAATCATGAAAGAAGTATGAGAAGTACATTGATATTGAACATCCCAAGAAGCAACAATTCTGGACAGTGTTTAAGAGGATACTTGAGAATTGGTCGAACAGAACTAGCATGACCTGTCTCAGCAAGTTGACAAAGCACATCCAAAAGGTCAAGACACAGCCATGCATGATTAGCATGCCCAACTTGGAGTTTATGGCCATGCACAGCGTCCATATAGTTCTGCAACAATAGCAGATAAATAGTCATATTCGGAACAGGGGGGTACCTCAAAATGGAAGTGAAAAACTGATAGGAAAACACCATACCAGCTGCCTTCCAGAATGAGCAAAGGTGAGCACTTCTGGTGGTGCAAGTACTGCATGTTTCAGAAAAGATAGTTGACCTTCAGTATTCTTCCAAAGAGACCCACAGATTGCATGGAGAGGGAATGGATCCTGCAAAGATCAAAGATATGGATCCAGAAAAACCAAACAAAGATATTGAAACTAATCTAGCAGTGCATGTATTTCACATATTATGAAGATATACCTGGCATGCCTGTCTATATGCAGACATCAGAAAGGAGAATGCTTCCTCATTAGGTATGAAAAATCCTTCATGATCCAGGTTTTCAATAACTTGAATCCAGTTAATACCAGGAGCCTGTAAAAAGCATCCATATGCAATAAATCAGGGAATTTTTGTTTTGCAATACTAGCAATTATCACATTTAAAACAAAAAAAAACTAGGATAATAAGAGCTGAGCTGAACTCACAAGTTGCTTGATTGTTTTTACAAGGATGTCAGCATCCCAGGAGCTTAACTGTTGAAGATCAGTTGTAATGTCACAACCAAGAGCCAAGCCAAACGTTGAAAATGTGCTCGGATTGTCCTCAAGCCCACTAAGGTTGCGGGCAATTGTTCCAAGTATCTTAGCGATTGTAACTTCTGTCAGTGGCAGAAAAGGAGATAATATTTCTTTGCAGTGCAATGCATCAAACGTGCATCCATAGCCTAACTCTTTCACAATATCCCCCAAGCTCATCTCCTTTTCCATTTCAGCTAAAATAGCATCAAATTCATTTTCTGTACTTCCATGGAAGAGATCCATATTCCTGCAACACAAAAAAAGAGTACATTGCAAGTGTTAGTTTTACCCTCAGTCAATTTAGAAGCCAATAAAAAGAGTAGACCACCTCCAAAAATTGGCCTCGCGCAATTCATCAGAAATCAGTGGAGTTAAAACAAATGGGGTAACATCTTTTGACTGCATTAACGACATCATCTGCATAAAGCTATCAACATGCTTGGAAAGCCCCTCGGACCGCTGGAGGAACATAACAATATTCTGAATTTGATCAACTGAATTTATCGGGACAGGATTTGCACACAATTCCTCAATTTGAGCCATACAAAACTTCTTTGCTGAAAAAACAACAAACCCATCAACAAATGCAGTCCAAGTTTCGAAGCCAGTAAAGGGGCAAAAAAGGAGGAATAAACCAACAACTCACCAAACATCCTGGTATCCGCGTTCTCCGCATCAGAGAGCGCAAGACCAATGCCAATTTTCTCAGCCACGGATAGCTTCGGCAAAATAGCCAACTTCTCTAAGAAATTTACAGTGATCTCCAAACTTCTTAAAGACTGACAAAACACAGTAGTGGAGTTCGGTTTGTCCAAAATAAACTTGAAAACCGAAACAAGTACGGGTTCCAACTGCATGTTTTTCAAGTCTGTGTTCAAATTTTCCAAACATGTTTGGAGCGTCAGAATACTTCCTTCAATTCCATACTCCATGAACTGCAAAACATCAATAACACCCCCAACAAAGCGTCGACTTTTGAGTTGCCAACAACAATAGAATAAAAAAAAAACTCAATTTGAACCCAATAAAAACTGAATTAAAATTGCAAAACCCAAAATAATTTCTTATTTTGATCCAGAGATAATCCGGTCAAACGAAGAGTGAAATGTTAATTTTTTTTGAAAATTAAAAAATGAAAGACAGATAAACGATCGATTGCAAAATTAGGGAAAATAAAGAAATGTGAAGAGTACCAGACAGAGGTCACGAAACACGGAGTCAACGTTGGCTTCGTTCAAGGTGTGAAGAAGGAACCGAATCTGACTCGGTATTGTTGAAGATAGCTCAATCATGGCGAGTGACTCGGTGAGTGGAAGATAAATTAGGGTTTTTTTTGTTTTTTTTGTTTTGCAGTAAGAGATGAAGCAAGAGGTCGGTGATTTTGAAGATTTACACTGGGAATTGATGAGGGGAAAATGATTATTTTTCGTGTCGAGCGGAATATTTTAGAGAAAGAGACAGGTGTGGTATTTGTCTGGGTTACGCGTTGGTCACCTTTAGGTGTAGGGAGGGAAGAATAGGTCGAGTTTTTTACACGCCACGTCGCAAATGAATTTGATTAGGGTTTCGCTCTTTGTTTTGTAGAAAGGGCTACGCTGGTCTCTGTGTGTGATTTTTAAAAAATATATTTTTTATTTAAAAATATATTAAGATAATATTTTTTATTTAAAAAAATAATTAATATTGTAATATTAAATAAAGTAAATATATTTAAAAAATCAAGAAAAAATCAAAATCCAAACAATCATACAAAAAAAACAATTTCAATTGCAAAAAAAATATCCTAATACTATCTCGCACCATTATGAATTAAATATTTTTAGTTTTTATAAAAGAAAGTGCATGTTCAGGTTTTTTCAATGCATCTATTTACACAAATCAACCTATAATTATAAGTGCAGTGAATCAATAAAAAACCATCAATGATATCTAAAAATAAAACTTGAAAGGTCAATAGATAAATGTAAATCGAGATATTTAATTTTACAAGATATGATATTTTTCTTGATTATATTTGCTAAATTTTTTATATTTAGATATATTTTTTATATAAATAAACCATGACAAAAATAGACAAATACATTAAATTCAATGAATAAAATAAAAAATAATATTATGCAAGGCTACAACTATTTTTTGAAAAACAAATATTTTTTGAGATATATTTTATTCATACAAAATATTAAAAAAAACATAGATTAATCATATAAATATTATTTAAAAATTAAATGCATAACAAAAAAAAATGTTAGGAGATGGGAAGCTTGGCATGTTAGGGCAACCCATTTGGCCATCAAGGTCCATGTGTGGGGCTGCCTTCCCACACAGGTGTGAAAAATACCATTTTTTTATTGCTTATAGGATAAATAACATGTAAAGCCTCTGATTTTTTAAAAATTAAAACAGATGACATGTTGTCAAACTTCGCTTACATTTCAACCAATGTAGTGGCGGGGAAATCAAAGTTTAAGTTCTTTTGAATCCAAAACCAATTTGTTTACTTGAAACAATTATTGAACACCTTATAAAATCATGATAAACTTATTCATGATCAAAACTTGCGCCAAAACCCAGATTAATTTGAAACTAAAAATCAACTTGAGTTTATGTTTGTTTTTTTCACATTTTTAAATGCTAAAGTACATCTAATATGAATTTTTGTCACTGAAATAGACAATTTGACACGGATATCATCTATTTTAATGGTCCATATCGATGAAAAAATATTTTTCTTTCTCTACCATAAAAAACAATGAACTCTCTCTCCTCGCTTGATCAGGGACCAAAACTTAAAAAAAAAAAACCTTTGCACCAATATTGTACTGGAAAAAATATTAAGATACCAAAATTATACAATTTGATTGATTTTCAAAGTTTGAGGACCACAATGCATATTTTATGAAATTATGGCACATTACTCATGCTTCTCTTTTTCATTTTGGGTTTTTTTTTTTTTTCAGTTTAATCATTCATGATTAATGTCGTGTTGATGTTTTTTTGTCCTTCGCGCTCTTTCATCTCTTGAGGGAAGACGACACGCAAAAAAAGGGGTTTTGTAATCTTAAAATTATGACTATAGATCTTAGGAGTTGTCACCTAGTATATTAAGGTCAATGGGAAACTTAAAGGTATACGAGAGTCTAGGTAAAAGGACTTGTGTGCAAGGAGAAGACGCGTCACCTCCAGTGCACCCTACCTAAGATAAACTGCATTGTTATTTGATTATTTTTTTCTGAGTCAAATTTTCTATTTGTCGATCTTTAATAAGGCTCGAAGTATATCTCTCTTTGTGAGAGAGTCTTTATCTTGTAGTAAATGAAAGCCTACTCATTCTAATATGGAAAAATTTAAACTATATTTAGAAACCCTTTTTTACTATCTGCGAGTGTACTTTACAATGTAATTTTACACCCCAATAGCTAAAACAAAATAATTGTTATTTTTATTGATATTTTGGCTAAAATCTAATGGATAATCATAAATTGGTGATTTAGCATAGGCCACCACCTAGGTTTTGTTTTGGTGTTTTTTTGCCTTTCAGAATCTATAAAATAAAATATAACAATTGGTGATTTAATCACATGTAATATTGTTAACAATTATAAAATGTAGTTTACAAAGGAACGGGGGCTGAGAAAAAATAAATAAACTATGAGAGGGTTGGGATAATTTTCCAATCAATTAACAAAAATAAAAAGGAATGGTGTTTGCACTGTACATTGCCTTATAAAACAACATTCTTCATGATATTTTTTTAATTACTATTTTATTATTTATTATCTGATTTATTAGATATAAATTTTCATGATATATATTTGTTATACGTATTCTCACAAGTGACGTGGCGTATTTTTAATATTTATCCTCACTAGAAAAAAAATCATGTGAACATTGTTTTACATAAAAATCTTTTTGATATGACGGTTCAATGTATAGTAAAAATTTAAAATTGGAATCCATGAAAAAATCTGAATTCTAGTCAAAGCCCATCTGGTCAGTGCAGATGAGCAAAGTAGCAAACTATTGTCGTTCACGGGTTCATTTATGGCCCACAATATCATCCAGACCCGTATAAAAATGAGGGTGGGTCATCCAGGCCCAATTCACCACTAACGCGAGCGACTCGATAACTGAAATTCAGAACATCGTGTTTGATCGAAGCCAACCATCGCTCCCAAAATGGCGACAGACGTAGAATCACGATTACCGGAGGAGAAGCCCAGCACCCAGCGGCCACCATCTCTACCACCACCAGCAGAAATTTATTTGACTTCGATATTAAATTCGAAACCAGTAACCGCGCCATGGATCGATAACGCAATGCAACGAGCTCTTATTTACCAAAAAACCATTCAAGGTTCGCTTAACACTGCCATCCAAGTATCAAGTTCTCGCCTTTCTGAAATCTCTTCGACTTCTCAAGCTCATTTCAGCCAAACGATTGTAAGCTCGTTATTTCATTAAAAAAATTGGCACTCATAAACATCATATATATAAATTTATACGCATTTTTTTATTCGATTGTTAATTAATTGTAGGATTCTTTGCAAGATGTCAAGTCAGAGTTTGGTGTTTATGAGGGTAAATTATTTGGCAACGTTAAAGGTATAGAAGTATTCACCGTTCACGTTGTAATTGGAGTTCAGGATTTTTATTTATTTTTTGAGGTTTTAAAGCTTGGTGATTTTTTTCGGGTAGAGGGGATTAATGTTGCAGCTTCGCACCCGTTGATCACAAGCGCTGTTGCTGTTGGATTGGGGCTTGTGGCTCTTAAAAGTATGGTCCTCAAATTTTTTGCTCAACGAGTTAGAGCTTACCATTTGTTTGTTATTTTGTGAGATATCTGCCATAAAATGCAACGAGTTGTTAATTTGTTGTTTAAGGAGCTGGAACAAAGCTGACTAAGATTAAATGTGAAATGTACTGAAATTTTGAAGCCAGATAATGTTTTTGATTTGTAATTTAGTGTCAAAGCATGATCAAGTTCAACAACATATAAGAAGCAGCCTTTTTTTTTCTCTGATTGTCTCCGAAGCTTGTTGGTTCTCTCAATCTGATGGTTATTGCTACAATTCATGTCATGCAGGACCAAGACAAATTTTGTACTACAAGACCTTGCGTCTTTTTACGAGTGAAGAGGTGAGCATAAGACTCCTCACCTTTTGTTTCCTTTTCCTGTCCCTGGAGGTGAGCGTAAGATAATCACGAGTCACCTGGATCTCAGTTCCTTTATCATGAACTTTTAACTCTTGAACATGTAAATGCACACTTGTATAGGTTATGTGTCAGTAGGACGTGTAAGGCTCCATGTTAAGTCTTCTAGGCTTGAGCAGACATTTCCCTGCAAATGTATAAAACTACCAATTTTTGCAATATGTGAATCATTATCGCAATGCTACAAAATGGAGTTCATTGCATCTTACACAATGTTTTTCAAATTCCCTATTGATGATGGGACATGTGGTTTGGGTGACCTTATCACTGTTCAATATTTCTTTACCAGTCAGTATTCTGATATGCTTTCAATCCAATAATTCAACATGCCATGCGCAGCGCAGAAGCACCATCCTAATGTGTAAGCATGTGGTGAGTGCAGTAAACATGTCTGTACTGATCAGAACTTTACTTTCAACCCTATTTCTCACTGCAGGCTTTGCTTTCCCAAGCTGATGCTAAAGTAAAGGAGTTGCAACAGTCAATTAGCCTCCTGAAGGCTGAAAGCGAGAAGTTGAAGGTTATCTTTCCCACACCTATCATATGTTCATGACATGTTATTGATATTGTGTTCTAATTGCCTTTTTCTTTTTAATCTTTTTGGTTCCATCGTGTCTAAACTCTAAAAGCAGAATAGCTGTTTCCTTGCGAGATTTTTCCCCAGTTCAAAAATATCTCCTTATCAACATTCAATTCATTTGATTTTTTAAGAACAACCAATGGATAGTGACATCAACTATGCACTTTGACATTTATTTAGTGGCTATTCATGGAAGTGAGGGCTCCACTTATGAACTATAATTTACATGTAACATGAAACCTGCAAGGTAACATGCCAGGACAAGGATGAGATTTAAAGGAGAAAATGGAATTTACATTCCATCGCATCATGAATTTGTGACACTGTATGCCTCAGTGAAAATTTGACAGGAGCCAAATATAATTATTTTTATTTGTTGCAATCTCCCCACTTCAACAAGAAAAGACAAACGAAGAACACATTTTGACAGAAAAACAAACTGCTGAAGACTGTTTATACACCAGCAGAGCTCTGTCATTAATCTGTATGGAAGATGTCATTATACCAAATACATGTGCATACATTAAGATAATGCATTGGTATTTGCAATCATGTCAAATATCAGTAGGAATGGAAAGATGCTCCATCTCAACAGTGCTCCTACAATTTAAACAGATTTGCTCCAGGAGGGATGGAGGACAAGATTGCTCCTGATAGGGTTTGGAGTTGGGAATGGGTTCTGATAGGATACAGTACATTGGGGAAAATTAACATGGTCTCTCTTTGGGGGTGCTAGCTGACGATTGAACTGTTAAGAATTAATTAGCTGTTAGATTTATGTTTAGTTGTTAGATATGCCCTGTACCTGCTGGTGTCATATCACAGGATGAGGATGGGAACAGAGTTGAGAATAGGGGTGGGACTGATAATGCATTCCTCATCTCTAATGTCTGCTGCTACTCTTAGTTATCCTTTTCGACTAGTATCCTTGACGCATGGTTACTGTTTTTCAGAGGAGGGCATCATTAGCTGAAGAAGAATTGATTCGAGGAAGGACAAAACTCAGGTTTGTGATTTCAGAGAAAGGGCTTCTGACGTGCACTTTTGAAAAGCATGGAAGGGAAATTTTCCATTTGACTGATCCATCCTGCTGTAACTTTGCTCTTTATTGTTACAGGCAAGCAGGGAAGCAGATCCAAGGTGTAATTTGCTCGACTTACAAGATTGAAAGACAAGCTACGGGTATGTAGATGCCACAGCCCTCTTAGTGTTGTCATTAAGCAAAAAAGTTGATAAAACATTTGTTAATTCAAATATGCTTTGTTGCATCAGGGTTGAGGGATATTCTTGGGGAATTGCCTAGAGCAGAAGCATCTAGATTTCGGTCACAAGTAAGTATTTCAGATAGTAACCATATACATGCTTTCCACATGTAAATATATTCTATTAAGATTTGAAAAGGGTATACAAAACTTGTGCTTGGTGTTCTGTTGTTGCCGCTATGGGAACAAAGAGCCTTTCATAGAGGTCTTACCTCCAGAAATGTTCACCGTTTTACCTCCAGAAAGTTATTTGTGAAAATTATTATACTAAATCGTAAATTTCTTCGTAATTCACTAGTGCATAAATTGTTTAAAGCTGGTATAAATAAAACTGCAAGTTGACTGGACTTACACTTTTCATTTCTTTTCTTCTATTTTTAAATCTAAGCTACGAAGTCTATTTTTAAGGGATGATCTGGCCTGCAGGTTTCCAGCTTAGCTTCTGACACAAAGCAAGAGAGGAATGCTTTGTCCAAGATGATCACAAAAATCAGTAACTATAGAATCTCAGTTTGAGAATGCTATTTGCTCGCTGTCTATGCACTGTATTGGCTCTTTAACATCACAATTCACGATCACGTTTCTCCCAGTGCAACATATGGCATCACTTGAGATTTTTGACTTTTGATTCAGCTTTTTGTTAGAAGCTAAAGCACCGTCGATGGCACATCTTTCATCGGCAGGGAATTATTTCAGTATATACATTGAATGACTACAGATGTGAAAGAATTCCATTGCGAATGGATATACTACAGAAAAAGTACCCACTCAGTCTGTCTTTCCCAAGTTTTGTTTTAGCGTTTGTACTTGAACATTACGGTGGATGTTTCAACTTGCTACTGGCCCGATAATATCAGGCGCGACGCTCCGGTAGGCTTTCTTACCAGGTTTCAATATTTCCTATTCTGTTTGCCCTTGATCTGCGTGTCGGATTAATTTTTTAATTGTAAGAAAAAGGTTGAGCACGAAGACTTTTTTACCATGTTATTAAACCTTTTTAAGCTTTTTTGTTTAACTCGAGTTTTTAATTATCGATTAAATTTTGGGTTCAAATGCATTCTTGATAACTGAGAACAACATGCTTTAACTTTTTAAAAACCTTTAGATGATACTTTTTTTGAAAAAAATATTTAGATAATAATAAATTGAACGAATCTTAATCTTTCATAGACTTGTTTTATTAATTTCATTGAGTTTTATATTTTTTTTGAATTAACTTTTTTTATATAATAAAAATGCATGGTTATAAAAATTGAGCATTAACCTAAATATAAATATTTATTTGAGATAGTGATAATTTTATGAAAAGTAAATAAAAATAAATCACAGTTAATTTTTCAATCAATTTAATATTAAAGAATAAAATTAAAAAGAAAAACACTTAATGAACAACAACAAAAAAGTTTATCTAGGCGGTAAGTGAATTAAAAGATATTTAAAATATAGGAGATTTAAATGTATTTCTCAAATAAAATTAAATGATACCATCTATTATACATGTGTTTTTCCATTTCGGCTCTATATCTTTAAATTAAGTTATTTTTATTAAAAAAAAAACGTAATTGAATGTTAATTTGGGCTAATAAAAGCTTAATTGTGAAAAAAGTTCAAGAATTTATTTTTTTTGGAAAAAAAATATTATTGTTCCCATTATTATGTAAAATAATGAACAATTATTTTGTAAAGTAAAACCACAACTCCATTTAGCTTAGCTTTTCTTATGATGTTAGTGTATTTTATAGCCTGACTTGCCTTGCACGTAGGGAAGCCCATATCTATTATAAAAATAATCTGTAAGGTACCGGGGAAGAGATATCAAGTAATCTATCAGCAATATGGTTAAAAAAATTAATCAACCTCCCGCTTTCTTTTCTTTTTGTTTTTTTATATTCTCATAAATAAAATCATGTTTTTCAAAAATAAATAAATCATATGGCATGATTGATGTGTCAAACATGTATTAATACAGATCAATGATTTGAGACATGTTCTTGCTCCTTGTAATTTATTTTTTCTGGCCGGAGAGCTCCCGAATAGAGCTGCCATCATAAATAACGGCTGAAACTTTAAGACCAAAATTATGTTACAAATAATTAGGTTCAAAACTCAATCACTAACAACACTGGAGTATTTTCTTTCTCAGTTTTTTTAACAAGAAAAAGGAACTTCATAAAACAACCGGCAGTTACTATCCTTCAGATTTATAACCACTGATATCATGACACGTTAGCAAACTTCATGGCCTTGATAACCGTGCTGCTCCTGCCTCACCGTCACCTCTTTCTGCCTTCGGAGCTCCAAAACTTTACGGTGCGAGTTCGAATGCCGAGTCAACACAAAAGTAGGGCTCGCTGCGGGTCTATATTCTGGTACAAGCCGACCCGACTTGTACCTGACCCCACAAGCATTGCATAGTGTTTTTGGACCCAGAGGACCCGTCCTCCACTGAGGCGTCTTCTCCGACGCGCAGTGCGTGCACCTCCGCACTCCTCCCTCCGTCTCTGCCAGAGAATGCGGCGACCCGCTGTTTTCTTTCTTCAACCTCGGTTTACCGGTCACCGCGGTCTCGGACACCGGCGAGGAGGACGTCGAGGCGGCCGCTCGTGAGCGTTTGCTGCTGTAGTTGTTGGAAGACGACGTGTCGGTTGGGATATTAAAGATGCTCGGAAAGTCGGAGAACGAGTCCTCCACGAATTGCGATAGCCACTCCAGCTCTGCCACGTCATGGCTCTGGAAAAAAAAACCAGGTATAATTATAAAAACATCTTAGTAAATTTATTTTGCTATACATGGTTTATTTAATTAAAAAAGTGACAGAGTGGCCTACTGGTACTGAGAGATGGTCAGTGAAGTCGGTGGAGAGAGAAGAAGGGTTGTTGATATAGGTGAAAGAGGGCAAGTGGTGGTGATGAATGGAGGGGGTTTCTGGTGTAGGAAGGTGGTGGTCGGTGGAGGAGGAGGGTGAGGAGAGGAGGTCATCATTGGAGAAGTCTAAGAGGTCATCAATGTGGAAACAGTCAGGTGCAGTGGTGGTAGACAATCCTCCATGGACATCCATTTTTGGTGTTTCTATTGACGAGGGCTTTATTTTCTCTCTACCGAGCTCTTTGCTTTTGGGGAAGAAAGACAATCGAGGAAGAGAGAAACCCAACAGAGAGATTGGCTTGAGAAAACCAGAGACGGGGTGCAAGATGGAAGAGAGAGTGTAGGAATTTTAAAGGGGTCGAGTAAGTGTGGGTTTTTTCATGCAATGATGGACACGTGGATACACATGCTGTCTTGACTTATGTGAATGCATGGGGGTTAATGCATTTATGCTGCCTCTCTAGGGAGACTTTTTTTAATCATTTTATAGTTTATGAGCTGACTTGATTAAGGTGTGATGCCAGTTATGGGTGGCATTAATTTCTGTGATTAGATAATTTTAATTACTTACTTAAATATAAGCACTGAAAACAATGGCTGCTAATTGGCTTTAGTTTCTGTGATTAGACAATTTCAAGGTACCAATGCTCAAGATATGGTGGCATGCACGTTTTTAATTGATTACGTTTTAGTGGTATTTTCGAGTGAATTTTTATGAAGGGTTACTATAATAAAGATAATAGCATTCCATTTAAATTTTATTTTATTATAAACTTAAATAATACTATTTAGCCATCACCTTGCTTGATATCGGAAGGTTCATGGGGAATCTACTATTAAAAAAACATATTGGAGCAAACATGAAACGCATCGTTTGATCATATTGAAGCCTCTGCCCTCTCTACTTTAAAAGGATATACTTATCAATCGAGTTATGGTGAATGCATTCAAGTGCACCAATAAGAAGTGTCCCAGAGAATAAATATACGACGGAGTTTTTTTTTTTAATTATTGTTATAAAATCAATATAATTTTGATGTTTTTTCAAAGTAAATATGCTTTTAAAAACATTAAAAAACAAAAACTATTGCATTAAAACTTTATCGTGTCAGGTATATTTTCTGCATTCACCCCCCCCCCGGTCTCCCTTGTTGCTTATCTTATTATTATTATAGTTATTATTGATCACATGCATGCCACCGTTATTCATATACCTTTCTTGCGTCGGCAGTAAAATCTACGAGGCCAATGCTGATGCCGCCGCCGCCGCCGCTGCTACAACAACAACGTGCATATCTGTCAATTTACTCCATTAAATATTTACTGTTGAAGTTTTAGAATTATTCATCAGCAACGAAAGAACAAGCTTCATATTTATAGCTACTTTGTTTTTTATTTATTATAAAAAATAAATTTAAAATCTGCAACATGCATTAATTTGCTTCATTCCATTGAGCAAATCTGCCCGTGTATTTATCACTAAGAAACATGATGTGAAAACAAATTTCAAGTTCAAATTAAGACGTATATTTCTTATAAAAATCTGTAATAGCTTGAATTTAACTTATTTATTTAAATTTATAAAATATATTTTACAGAGAATAATATTTTCTCGTATCTAACAAAAAAAATCAGCTCGTGGATGCATGATGGACATTGCAGCAACATGCATTACGTTATTTATGCTATAGCTAACCAATCGGCGACGCATAAATTCGACAGAAAGTGCTTCCGGCATTTTTCATGCAAATTTGTAGCGCCCTCCGAGATGAGTCACTGCCCTGAGAGTAGCAGAGTTGACTGGACTCGGCAGATGGAACAAAAAGAAGTAACCCCATGGACCCACACACCATGCCTGCCTCGAATTGAATAGGAGCTCTTTCCAAATATACAGGCCCGTGTCCACTGCGGTTATGTTCAGCTTTATGGATACCTACGCCATCGTACCGGTATTATTTTTATCAATTTATTCTGCTGATAAAAATAATTTTAAAAAAAATATTATTTCAATATAATTTTTTTAAAATCATAATTTTGAACAGTTACTTTATCTTATAATTTGATCTTCCAGTTTCGATCCTTGTCCTCCCTTGGACCCTGTTTTTATTAAATAGAATAAAGATGGTAAAATTTGAACTCATGATTACTGGGTTAACAAGGCTCTGATACCATGTCAAAAAACAATATCACTTAAGAGTTTAAATTTTTAGATGAAACCTAAAATATAATTTATATTATTCTCTAACAAAAAATACTTACTAGTCGATTGTCTCTCCTTCCAAGCAAGAGCGATTACAGAAAATTTTGAAGTTTTTTAATAAATTATGGCAATAAACAACGACATGCTTTAATTTGAAACAAACAAAACATTTGTTGTTCCAGCTCTGTTTTCTCTTTTCTTTGGCATAGAACCTGACATTGATTTAGATTTGAGAAACTTGCATGTATTCTTTTTTCCTTTCTCAACCCCCACACGGAATTCGCTTGCCCCATTTCCTACAATATTTAAGTGATTCCCTGAATTTTTATTTTTCTGACGAGCGTACATTAAAATAATCAAGAGACAATCTAGCCCTGAATTACAACTCTTCTTGCAGAAGTTGTCCCTGTCTATTAGCACTGCCATACAGAACCGGTAGCTGGAGATTCATGTTTATACGATAGAGAGATTTGGAATAAGAAAAATACTTAACAAGGTTTTCGCATTGGTGCGAGAATACCTTGAATCACGTGACATGATGAGGTGCGTTGATCCCACAGCAAAGGCAAATGCACGTGGATGATCATGTGACTCACTGTTCCTGTTTGTATAAGGTAATCCCTAGCTTGTAATCTGAAGTAAAATAAGAAAATCACTGTTTTATCTTTAATTTTCATATAATAATAATAATTATTATTATTACTATTAAACTCAATCTAATATATCAATTGCTTTAGTCTAAACAAATATATATAAAAATTCAGTTTAGAATTGATCTAGCTTAACTTGATCAATTGACATGTTTGGATAAAATATTAAAAAATATATAATCTGTTATAATTTGGATAAAAAATTAAAAAAAAGTTTTATTAACTATACTTAATCAATCAGAATTGCCTTGTGCCAAGTTTTATTAACTATACTTAAACAATTATGTACCTTATTCAAAATTAGCTGTCCAGATCCCAAAGTAAAATTGCTGCAAGAAAGGGACTCCTTGTGTGGCGTAACTTGTAGTATATTGATGAACTCACATGAACCATGTTTAATGGCTTTGTCGGTGGATATGGGCCGTGACTTTTTTAAATAAATATGTGAAGCATAACAGCTACTACTAGAGAAAAAGAAAAAAAAAAAAAAAAAAGAGTATCAGATAATTGATTCCTCAAGTGGCTACCTATTAGATCACCCAAATCAATTGTGTTTTATTAAAATAATGTTACTTTCTTTTTTACTTGATGTTATCCAAGTGAGCTTACTGTGTTAATTGGGTTATTATCAACTGAGTTTTAATGCATAAATATCTTATCCAATTTAATTAAAATTGTAGCTCTAATTAAGCTCCAGATTAGATATCAACCTATTCCTCCAAAAGATGTTCGAATATTTTGTTCAACGAATGAACGATTCCCCTTGACAGAAACGTGATCAAACGGCAAATTTTTCTGCTGACGATCCAGCTGGACACGAGAATCTAGCCTCACTATCTTAATATCATTTATTACGTGCAGGGTTTTTAATTTTTTTTTTTAAAGAAAAGAAAGTGCATCTGATTAATGGCAGTAGTTTAATAGAGGTGGTCACATGAATCGGCGAAATAAGTAGCAAAACAACGCACGTGGAGGCCTTTATTATATAAGACGGAGATGGATTCTAAATAATGTTGCAGCGAGCAAGAGCTCCTTCAGGATTACTGGACCGATCCTTTATTTTTAACATTGGCCAGGCTAGCAGTGGTTAATTTATTCACCGACACCATATCTCACACCACTGGCAAGATTTCCAAAGGTTTTGAGATTGATAATAAAATACATGATGGGCTGGAGCACGTAGAATTGTTCTGTTCAAGAAATGGTGACAGTAAAACCATTGGCTCGGCGACTGACATGAAATGACACCATGCTGGTGGCGTCGAGGAGCGGATGAGGGATGGTGATTGCCAGCGAGAACAGTGAAAGGGGAAACGGAGAAAAGAGGAGACCATAAACAGTTTAGCAGACTATAAAAATACAATTTGCATGTTCTAATAGCTGCTGGAAGACATCGCTCGAGGCTCTTTTTTTTTTTTCCATTCTTTTTCATACAACAAAACGTCAAAATGCTAAAAGGTGAACGAGCTCAAGCTATCATAAGCCACAATCATGAGTCAACACCCTTCAAATACAGACCAAGTTCCAAGATCCAAAGGACTTCGACTCCATCTAAGCCTAAAGCACTGCACCTTCAGAGAAAGAGTAAAGACTAGGTTGCCACAAAACCGGCACAAATAAATTCAAGGGCGATAACAATGCAAACAGACCCCTTTCGGCAACACAGCCCATCACCCACAACCCCCTTCTCCTCTCACCATAGACAGGAAAATTTTAAGGAAAAAAAATAGACCTAGAAAAATGATGTGGATCTTCAGCTAGACCTGTCCCTATTGCTCATCATTCTGACTCTCATCTTTGATAAGCTTGATCATGTCATCGATTCGAAGAATAGTAATTGCTGCTTCAGTGGCAAACTAGAAAACAAGAGAAAATCATTAGAATTTTGTGGCAGCTTAATGGCAAGAATTCACTTTAAACACATGACTGCATTTGCATTTCCACAGTTGTTACCTGAATTATCTTCACTTTGCTCATGGCGGGCTCAATTACTCCAGCTTCTAGGTTGTTGCGAACTGTCCCCTTTAAAAGATCTAGTCCCATGCTGCAAAAATGCCATTAAGATTCAGCAAGAAAGTACCATAACTATAAATAAGCAAAGGTGAGACAAAGGGAAAGAAAACAACAATCTATCTTTTCTATGGATCTCTTCATATGCAATTCCGTAAACTGACAATAATGCGATTGAAGATCTAAATGGAACCCCTCACCCACCCCCTCTCTGTGCCTAGAGAAGTGGGTTGAGGATGAGAGGAACAAATAAACTTTGTGAATCAGAGAATGCTGCTCTCGACATTCTCCCTCTAGAACTTTGCCAGGCTTTAGAAAACAGCAAATACATCTGACAGAGTTAACTAAAAGAACCTGGACAACTGCTTCTTATCAGCCTTTGTTTGAGCTGTGTGGTGGTAAGCACGTAGTTTTGCAACCAACTCGGTGGCATCCTTCGCAGCATTGACAGCAAGCACCTGTACTAACACAAGTCAGCATTTCTACATAAAACATTCCACATTGGAGGCGTTAGGAAATTGATTTTAATATAGTAGCAATAATTGACGCCACACCTTTGGTATAATTAATAAAGATTCAGCAAACTCAGCAATTGCCAACTGTTCACGTGATCCCAGAGTTGTAGCAAGGTACTCCAAATACACAGATAAGGCAGACTCAACAGCCCCTCCTCCTGCTACTACCTGCAATGGCAATGCCAGGGCAAGGCTTTCAATTTTAAAGTTCCTAGCTACCAAGCAGAATTCAAACATGTGATTAGAAAGAATCCAAATTTACCGTATTAGATTCAAGTGTCCTCTTAACAATAGATAAGGCATCATGAAGTGCCCTCTCCATCTCATCAAGCATATAATCGTTTGCACCTCGGAGAATCAAGGAGACCTGGGTAAAAATAATAAATCAATAAATCAGACAGTTCATTAAAGAGGATCATGTTTTCCATTTGCTGTGTACAACCATTCTATGTTAATCATAGCTCCAAGGATTAAGTTTAGGTCATGCATAAATAACTGTTCAATCTCATAAGACTTAAATAAGTGGAATCACATACTGCACTTGTATTTTTTGTCCCCTTAATCATAATGACATCATCATCAGCAATTCGCTCCTCTACAACTTCATCAGCATATCCCAGAAAGGATGGCTCAAATGTTTCATCCCCTTCCATATCAGCGAATGTTGAAACCTATGGGCCGACCAGAGAGAGTTCAGGGTCAACAACATAACATAGGTAATAAAGAGCATACTTGGAGTGGCTGAATGATCTTTCTTTGAATGACAAACAGCAAAAACTATACATGTAAGATATTGACTAGAATGATTACTGAAAGAACAGAAGAACGTACCAAGGTTGCACCAGTCGCCTTGGCAACATGGCGCATATCCTCCTTCCGAACACGTCTCACGGCAATAGCCCCAGCCTCCACAAAATACTGAAAGGAATGGTAGTGAAATAAAATTAACAAAGAGGTAAATAGTTACCAGATTGGCATAAATATAACTACAGTGTAGCACACAGATTTACAAGCATATAAAACCAGGTAGTGAATATTTTTTGAGTCCATTGTGGACAAATTAATTTATCAGGCAGCATACAGCTCCCATAAACTTGTCAATATCAGAATAAAATAAAGCACAGCATGCCATCAATTCCATGACGTGATTGGATAATAGTTGTAACAATGCTGCCAGCATTTGGAAGAGCAAGTCACAAATGCTTACCTTAAGGGCCATGTCATCAATTCCTTTAGTAGTTAATACAACATTGGCTCCAGCTTTCAAGAGTTTCTCAATGCGTTCCTTTGTCATATCAGCTTCTCTGTGAAGAAAAGGGTAACATCGCGTCAATGTTAATGCAAAAAAAACCAAATAAATACTTGACATGATCATTATCGTTATTATTTTGTTTGCCAACAACAAACAGCAGGGTTAAAAAATAAATTACACAACTCCATAGACCAATTACCAAAGCAAACTGGATATTGTAGCACATTCATTAACAAAGCAACTGAAGTCTATAATCTAAATACCTTTGACGAATTTTATCAAGCTCCCTAGGATCATTGACTAAGACCTGTACACCCAATTGCATCTTTGTCTTTTGAAGATTGAAGTCAAGGCACGCAACTCTTGCAGGTGAGACTTTCATAGGCATTCCTTGGGCAGCACGACCAGAATCTAGAGCATATCCATTCAAAAGGTAGCTATCCTTCACACTCTTGCCGTGAGCTTTCAAAATATTGATGCCCTAAGAAATCAAAACAAGCATCGGGATATTACAACCACCACTAAGCAATGCAGATTGAGCAGAATCATCCTAGTGGGATGAACATGAAAATCAACCGGTTTCATGGAATAATGTAAAAACAGGAAGCTCATGTAAAGATTAGCAATATCACATATTGTCTGCATACATTATAAGAGCCAGTTACAAGATATAAGGAGTCCTGCACAGCAAACTTAAAGTACAATTAAAACTACTGACCTTGATGGGATACCTGATTTCCCCTCTTACATTGGTCATCTTTACTGATTGTACAGCGTCAACAACCTATAACAAAAACCAATTTATATACATGTTAATGTAAAGACATTAATTTGTCAGGCCTTTTATCTTGTCTAGCCAGCATAAGATTGCAAAAAAGTGTTCTATCAGTTGTTATTTCCAGAAAGTACTATACAAAGCAAGACCACAACTAAAAACATCCATGAGCAGGCATTTCAACATCAAACATAAACAACTAGACAATTAAGTTGCAAGGAAATTTAATGTAATAACAAGTGGGAGTTGATTTCACATGCTTCCACTCAAAAACAAGAGGAAAAAAAGGAAGAACAAAATTGATCAAGGAAGGACCAGCAAACAAAAAAGGCATTGGCTGCAGTAAAATCAAATAATTAATGGAGCTATCGAATGCTGTAAACTTGACAGAATACACAATATACAATGGCCAAAGTAGGAAAGTAGGTGTCAGCGAAAACACATTGACTGCAACAGAAGGTCTCCATTTAACTTTTAACATTGTCAATCAATGCTAAGACACTATGGGTTTTGGAAATACAAAAGCCAACACATCCAACTGGTTTCGGGAGATGAAACCATTCAGTTCTGTAATATATAATACACACTCATTAACAAGTATCAGTTTTGACCAATGTATAATTCTCAAGAGAGCTCAAAAAATTAAGCATACCATATTAGCAAAGAAGTCACTGTCACCGCCTATCAGCTTTGACGACATACTTGTCTTGGCACAGTTTACCAGAGAGTCTTTTCCAAGCTTTTCAACCTAATCCAATCACAGAACCATGTAATTAAGAGCATGACATAGTGGATGGATTGCCCAGTACACGCTGTACCGGTTGGAATGTAATGCATCTAATTCCATAACCAACAAATGAAAAAATAAATGCAGAAATTCTAGTCAATGTTCACGAGTAAAGATTGAGCAGTGTTTCATCCATTCCATAATGTGTGCTAAGTGTAACACAGCTTCTATTGCTTATGCATGATTTTCAAATCAACAATACTTGTGCAATTCTCACTGCTCTTTCTGAAAAAGAAAAAAACTATTGAAGGGAAAAAAAATATACCTTCACTGCCAATTTTTCTTCAACATATTTGCATGCTTCTCTCATTGCAAGCTGTCCAGGTTAGATACAAACAAATACAGGTGCAATGTCAATAATAGACAAGCAGATATAAGATATTGTAGCTCTTGGTGTTTGCACAAATAGATACACATTAAGAATGCTATACATGCTGGAAAACAAACACTTACTCTATATCCACTGATTATAGAAGTAGGGTGAATCCCATTCCTCACTAGATCATTTGCTCTCTGCAAAAGAATATCATTCAATCATATACTTCACCACATCATCCTTTTACATTATTACACCCAAAAACTTCATTGGAAAAAAATGGAAGTCTGCTAACTGCAATTACCTTAAGCAACTCTGAAGCAACAATAACAACCGAAGTTGTCCCATCTCCAACTTCTCGGTCTTGAAGCTCGGCCAACTCCACAAGCACCTGTAGAACTCAAAATTTTAAATATTAAACAAACACAATAAGAGTCATTAAACAAAGCAGCAACTTCATACACATTAAGTTACAAGAAAAAGAAGCGGAATGAGGACTATATCCATTCACCTTAGCAGCCGGGTGCTCTACTTCTAGCATCTTAAGAATAGTCGCACCATCATTGGTTATCGTCACATCTCCAATATCATCAACCAGCATCTGCAATGACCCAATCATCAACAAATAAAACACCAAATAAGTATTTCATCCCCTAAATACTGTAAAAAATAAAAACACAAAAACAAATTTATTCATCGGTGCAACTTTTTCCAGTGACTTCAACAGCTTGTTTGTTTCATAAAATTGGAGGGTGATTTGGACAGTTCACTTCAATGAAGTTGAATATCATCCATCAGCAATGAATAAATGCAGGGAAGATTATAAAACTTTATGTTACATAAAACTATTTTTTTTTTAAACGGTGATGACAAATTAGACTAAAACTTAATCTATTTTATACATTTCTCTACCGAATTCGATGTCAGTTTCAACTTCAACAATAGAAAAACAAGCAAATTTGTTTTTAGGTTTACAAAAATAGCAGTAGAAAAAGCAGCAAAAGTAAAAGGCCAAAAACACAATAAAGTAATAGAAATAAAGAGAAATGCGATCATACCTTGTCGAGGCCAACAGGACCGAGGGAGGATTTAACAATATTGGCGACTGCTTGGCAAGCCATCACTGCAAATCACCAGAAAAATTAAAAACCGCCAGTGGAGTGGGGTTTAGTGACGAATAATATAGCGGTAGTTAGCTACAAAGAGAGAAAGTGAGTACCGTTTTGAGTGCGGACGTCCTGGCCGGACTGTCTATCGCCTAGAATATCAAGTGTCTGCGCGGCGAGTGACATGTTAGTGGAAAAAACGAAACCCTGGATCGGATCTGTTAGGGAGTGAGGGGAAGAGAGTGAATAAGAAGCACGAAGTTCTCTTCTGTAACTACAAGAAAGAAGAAGAAGAATAGGCGGCTCTCTAGTCTAGAATGGAGAGTGCGAACTTATTTTAAGAGTTCGCACGATGTCGTTTTACAGTGAGCTGTTGAGTTGCGTTCCAGGTTTTCAACCCTAAAATAAAAGGACGGAGGGTTTCTCAGGAGGGTTTCTTGAGATTTTATTTAAAACCGTCCATTTGAAAATCTTGGTTTCCTCCCTCCAAGCCCAAGCCCAAACCCATTCATCCACGACAAGCGTCTGTGTTTTTTCTTTATAAAGCAAATATTTCATAGAATATAAATAATAATTCCTCTTCCCTTTTTTAAAATGAATATAAAAAATAGGTTAGTCCTGTTATGTTAGAAAATATTTTATCTTTTAATTCACATGTCTTTAAATATATATTTTTAATATTACCTCTTCAATTATTCAATTTTTATTTTTATTTATAATTATGGATATTTTGAAAACAAAGAGTTATTTTCTGAATCATGGGTTTTTTTCAAAAGGTTATTGTAAGGTGTAACGGGGATTATTTTAGGTTTATTGGGGTTGTAAATGAATAAAAATAACAAAACTAAATTTATTTATTTATTTATTTATTTATAGGGGGGGAGGAAAGACAACTTAAATATTGATTTTTAGGTTCTAATTTCTTAAATTTAGAGTAGTCTAGTTAAATTCATTTGATTTTAATTTTTAAAATGGAAACCAAAAATTGATTTTTTTTATCTTTAATCAGTTTATTTTATTTTTTTGTTATATTTTTTTCCGGATTTGATTGAGTTTTCATTTTTTTTTTCTCATCCTCACCAAGGTGACTTGAATTTCATGTATGTATGTGGGCCGTACTTTGTATATTTGGGCCTTGGACAAGCTGATCTATTAATGAACAAATTATCGTTTTTTTCTGGTATGGATTCAACCGCCATATTCACTTCATAGCGCTCAAGTCTCAACCACTCTCCCCTTGTAGGCTGTATCCCTTTCTCCATGGCCACATGCCGTTGCCTCCTCCTCCCAGCTCCCTTAAAACCTACCATTATCCCTCCTAAACCCACCTCCAAAATCACCTGCTCGTCAATCACAACCCAATCACAATTAGCCAAGCAACACCTCCTCACTCTAATCTCCGACCAACACCGTGGCCTCAAAACCCAAAACGATCCCGTTAAAAGATCCTCAATTATCCAAGCCATTGATGCAATGGCTGATCTAGGCAAAGATACAGTCACCACTGAGGATTCACTTTCTGCCACTTGGCGGTTGCTCTGGACCACAGAGAAGGAGCAGCTTTTTATCATAGAGAAAGCTCCATTGTTTGGTACTCAAGCTGGTGATGTTTTGCAGGTTATAGATGTTGAAAAAAAGACTCTTAATAATGTTATCACGTTTCCACCTGATGGGGTTTTCTTTGTACGCTCAAGTATTGAAGTTGCTTCCTCTCAGAGAGTGAATTTTAGGTACTTTAGCGTTAAGATTTAATCTTTATAACTTTTCAATCTTGATTGATTATTATTTTCTTTCAATTTTGTTTTAGATTTACGAGTGCGGTTTTAAGAGGAAAGAGTTGGGAGATACCGTTGCCGCCTTTCGGCCAGGGATGGTGAGTGTTCTCCAAAACTAGAATTCTTTTTACTATATGAATATAAATATTAATATGATGTTTTTTTTGTTAAGTGGTGTGTATCTGTTTTGTGCTGTAAAGGTTTGAATCGGTGTACATTGATGAGGACATTAGAGTAGTGAAGGATATCAGGGGAGATTATTTAGTTGTCGATAAAGCTCCTTATGCTTGGAAAGAATGAAAGGTAAAAAAATGTGGTGATTTACTCAAACCTTACTGTAATTAGAACTGCGAATGGCTTATTTTGTTGATTATTTTCTCGAACAAACCTTTTTTTTTCAAGACGCGATTGTAAGCATCTCAAATTAATAAGGTTCCTCATAGTGCAGCTACTAGAACATATATTCGCTATCCAAATAGGCCACTAATTTTTGTGCTCGAATTATGTGGATAACAGAACTCTTAGCTTGTTCATGTTCTTGTCTCTCTCTCTTTTTTTTGTAATTCGAGTGCGCTCTTACTTGTCATTGAATTGTCATGAAAATTGCGGCTGGAGTACTTTTTTTTTTTTTGTAATTGCTGCGGTGGAATGCATAAATTCTGCGGTAATTTTACTCTTTAATCTCATACTGAATAAGTGATGTGATGTTGGGAAATGGAATTTTTTTGTCCTATTGGTGAAGGATTGTTTGAACATATGGATCCTATAGAATTTGGAGTGAGTTGAGAAGTGGAATGTGCCATAGACTCGCTCATGTAAATTCAGGAGAAATTAAGAGAGGTATCTTTGTCAGAGTTGAAATAACTAAGGGATAATATATTGTAGATGAAGTTGATGAATGGTAAATGTTGTCTGAAATTCTTATCAGAGCTTGCTAAATATGATTGGCAACATATTTATAAAAGGGAAAAAAAAACATAAGACTGGTATTTTCAATAGAAGGAAAGAAGGTTTGTTTACAGCATTTTTTCTCCCCCCCACCTGCCTAATTATTTCAAGCAGTTTTATATGTCTACGCTGTCATTTACACCATCTCGTATGGATCTTACTTTTCAAAGAGTTCTGGATCTTCTGTTTTACCTTTTAGTGCCCCTGCTCACCAAAAGCTAGTCTTACTTTCACCCCATGATCCTGCATCGGTGAACAAAGGGGTGGGATGATAGGACCCTCCTGAAAATGCATTATCTCACGTTGAAATTATGCAATGGAAAAAATACATTCTCTAGCTGCTGCTGTCTCTCTCGAAGCCAGTGTTTCTTTTAGAACCTACATTTAATTGTCATTTTGCAGTTTCTTTGTTATGCTTGTGATGTATGTTTCTGCATTGCAATTTTGCCTGATGTTGCTCTAAGTACTGAAGCTTTTAGAATGAAGAACATTTATTTTCCTAATCACATTTGTATCTTAAATTGATTTTTTTTTTGGTTTTTGTGTGAATGGTGCATGATTTCTTTTCGATCTGAAGCTTTTATTATCAGATACCCATGTGCTAGTAATGTCTATATACTTTTAATGCTTAATAAAATCGAATAGCATCCTATATTTTTTAATTAGATCAATGCGTTTCAGGTTCTATCTGAATTCATTTGAGTTGTGAAAGGATAACCATAGAAACTATTCAGTTGTGGAACAGCTCCTCATAGTTGCACAGAGTTGTACTGTATTAATTTGGTAATTTACCACTTCCATGCTGCAGCTATTATATTCATGAAACTATAAATGTTCCGAAGTGCTTATACACTTTTATTTACAAAGCTTGATTGTTTTATGCCGTTGCTATAATACCTCTATCTAATGTCTTTCTGTTTTTTCTATGCAATTTATTTCTTGTTTATGTGTTTGCAGTGAATGTTCTGCTTCTTTAAATTTCATCTAGCCTCCAGCATTCCAAACTTTCTGTCTGGAGATAGATGTAGATGGATGAAATCAACTTTAGAGACTCCTTGTTTCACAGTTGCTCTCCTCACTATACTGTAATCTGATTCTAGAGCCCCTTCAGCCAAGTCAAATCAATTGATTATTGGATGATCTTAAATGCTATTTCTTCCTAACAAGCAAGCCATGGATAATTAATTTGCCTTGGTCTCTGTACTTGCAGATGCTTTATTCATTACTAGTATGAACGCAACTCTTTTTTTTTTGTATCAGAAAAGTAGACATTGTCTTGTAGGATCAGTGCAGGTTAAACTTGTTCATATTGGGATCTTCTTTTCCATGCAGTCATAATTTCTTATGATGTATGAATGAAGCGAATGGAAGATGATGTCTCTATCTCTCTTGCTGGTACGTGTGCTTTCTCTCCCATGTCTCTGGTTGATGCCATCTCATCTGATTCCTTGACAGTTAAGCCGCATTTCACAAGTAGTTTTGGGTAGTTTTTTCGAAGAAATTTTATTTGCGTTTCAACGCTATTCTTTTTGCTGAGAAGATTATAACATTTCAATATTTTCAGCTTATTTTGTGTCCAATTCTTCGGTCTAAAACGAGAACCTCACTGTTCCTCTTGTTCCCATGTGTTTCTCAAGACCATCGAGGAGTTCTAGATGTGATCTTCCTTCTACTTTTAATTTCAAACCAAAACAATTTTTTGGTCTTTCATCTAAATATTGAAAAACGATCAGGAATATGGATGCCCACGTGTCCAAATAGGTCCTACCACATGGCAATCCTTCTGCTTATGGATTTATGCTGCACAGCTAGGAAACCATTGTCTCGTTAGCTGTTGCCAAATGCTCAAGAATGATAAGCTTTTTCAAGGGAAATTGAGGTCCGACCACATGGCAATCCTTTCTGCTTATGGATTAAGGTTGCTGGACAGCTAGGAAACCATTATCCAAATAGGTCCGACCACATGGCAATCCTTTCTGCTTATTGGTTAAGGTTGCTGCACAGCTAGGAAACCATTGTCTCGTTAGCTGTTGCCAAAAGCTTAAGAATTATAAGCTCTTTCAAGGGAAATTTAGATGTGTGTCTTGCACTGATCTCTTTTTTCTCTCTCAAACCTGCTGCTTTTTACAGATTGGCATTGCTGTGCTTTAAAGGCACAATTCCAAAACTTGGATAGAATACTGTTAAGCATCGGCAATTGCCATTGATCTTGTTTGATCCCATATAAGTACTTGACTTTCTAGTTCTTATTCCCCTAAAAAAGCACCTTCATAAAGCTCAATGCAGTGAAAGGGAAATTAGGATTTTACAGCTCGAAACTACAAAGAAAACATTCTTTACATAGATTCTGAAATCCAATTATGTCGAATATTTTTTAACAGGATAAAGTCTGAGTTGTGAGACATGATCCAGTCTTTTCCCCACCCCAGGCATGAAAAAGCCAGATGGGAATTTGGGTGAGGATTACGCCAGCAGCATCGGACCCTCACCCATGCCCACCGATCTCCTTATTCAAATAATGATATTGTAGAGTTTGATTGCACTTTTTACTCTGATACTATGCTTTAAACTACTTTTCACGTGGCTGTTTTTGCTCTCTTCTGGGCTTGGATCGTTTTCCTTGTGCTGGAATTCTCTCTGTTTATATCCTATTGAACGTATGAGCCTGTATTATCTTTTCCTTTTCGTTCCCTTTTATGATTTCTTCACCTCTCACCTATAACGGGAGCAAATCCCTGCCAGTGAAGTTAATTGTTTTTTAAAGTATTTTTTATTCAGAAATAATTAAAATGATATTTTTTATTTTTTAAAAAATTATTTTTAATATCATATGAAAATTATCTAAAAATACTAAAAAAATTGATTTAAAATAAAAAAAATTATTTTTTTCCAAAAAAATAAAATTAAATTAAACACCGTACGTAAAACTAGAGGTAAAACTTGAAATACCATTACCAGGCCACAACATTGCATGCTGCGACGAGGCACAGTTTTCTTTTCTTTTTACCGTCAGGTGGTATCTTCCGACCCGAAGGTTGAGACGACGTTTAAGTTTTGATTGTATTCAGAATGATATTTAAAAAAAAAACATTATTTTTTATTTTTAAATTATTTTTTATATTTTTAAATTATTTTAATATACTAATATTAAAAATAAGTTTTTAAAAATAAGAGAATATATTATTTCAGTATATTTTCAAATAAAAGTGACTTTGAGAATCAAATATTACCATAATACCAAAAAAAACTTTAATATTATTCGTATTAAAGTTTGAGAATTTACAAGAATTTCACTTACAAAAAGACTTAAATATTTATTTTTGTTTAAAAATACTTTTTTTATTTTCCTTAGATCGTTTTGATGTATAAATATAAACAATATTTTTTTTAGTAATAAATATAATCTTAATTTATTTTTAAGTAAAAAATTATTTTAAAAAACAACCACTGTTGCACTTCCAAATACCCTTCTAAAATTTATAAAAAAATTACTCCTACCAAGTCCAAACATTGATAAAAGATTAAAAACAACAGACTTGGCTTGGTTTTATTTTTTGAATTTTTTTTTAAATATCTTATTTCTTTAATATAAAAAACCAAAACACTGAAAAAAACACTTTATCCAATCAAAACCTATATAAAAAAAGCCCCAAAATGTCCAACTAAAAAGTCCCGTAGATTAAATCAACTATTATAAGTAAATAACCATACTAAACCGTCCGATTTGAACTATTTAGCTCTGTTTTTTCTTATATATAAAAAGTCAATTTAGTTAATTTGTTTTTATCCAAACTAAATTGAACTAACATATGCCCGCTCTAGGAAATATGGATAGCTGGTTTTGCATGGTTATTAAGATCACGAGTTAACTAACAATTTGCATGGTTTTGCCTAACCTGAGGCGACCAGTGAGAAAATTCCATTTTTATTATTACATGCATTATTTTCTTCTTTTTTTTAAATAAAATCTTGATGGACTCGAATAAACCGGGAACCATCTTTTTAACTCGAGACCCGTATTCGGAGCATGTCGACTCTCAACGAGAAAAGTTGTTAATATCATTTCAGTTGATGTTTTGTTTTTTCAATTGAAACGGAATATTTTGATTTTAGAGCATTTTGACAAGCTGTTTCAGAGTTATATTGTTTATATATATATATATTTATATAATTAAATATATTAATTTAAAAAAATAGTTCAAATTCAAAAATAAAATTATTTAAAATTGTACAATTTAATATAAAAAAGACACAATAAAATAATTTTTCTGAACAAAATTATGAATATGTATAATATTACGAGAATGTCATTATCAACCTCGCAAGGTCATTACATTATCTGATTACTCTGAAATTTTAACATAATATATATAAATATGTCAAGAGATTTTTCGTAAAATTTCATACTAATTTAACGATCGGATTAAGAGATATGATTGATATTGTAAAATTATTTATTATTTTAAAAAATACTATTTGACTAAAACGAAATGGACGAAATGAAACAGGTATATTTCGGCGGATGTTTGGCTGAAAAATCCGAAAATAACCGAAATTTAAATCAAAATAAAAATAATATATTTTTTTTTTTAACTAGTAGAAAATATTTCGGCTCTTTCGATCAAAACGAACCAAATCAAAAACTATTAACTGGTGGATGCATTGCAATTTGTACGGAGAATCTGCATAGGTCCGAGGCTTTTACTGTGCCGAATCCAGTGGGCCCCGCCACTGATGTATGTTTCACATGTAATGCGGGTGATGGGCCCAGATTGCATGAAACATTTAGTCAATTCTCCTGGTAGGTGCCCTGGACCCCATCAAGACAGAGAAACTTTATCAATAACTTTGCTCCTTTCCCGGGCCGGGTCCCACCCTAATGGTGCAGGGTATTCTTGGAGGGCGTTGAAGTACGGAATAAATCCCAGAAACGCGAAGCAAAGCGTCTGGCTGCTGGGCTTGTGGGCACATCATGGTACGTAAGTGATGAGGAGGAAAAGAAAAGTTGTCATGACAATTTTTGGAAGGGAGGAGGCCAGCGGTGAGGTGGGTGGCCGTGGACCTCAAAAAATGAGTGTTTTTCTTTGAAGGATTCTATTCTTTGTGGGGCCGACTATCTTCTTAGCCTCATACATACATACATACATATACATACATGTGTGTGTATGTGTGTGTGTGTGTGTGTGTTGACAGGGATGCAGATCTGCCTGTAATAATTCAGTATTTTTTGCTGTGAAGTTACGTTATGTCGTCGTGTTTGAATTCAGAGACTGCGTGCTTCTTCGTTCTTGTGAATTGAATAACAACACAGGCTTGAGACTTGCTTCAATAATTATGTATCTCCCCAGTTTCCTACCCGCGCTGTATTCTGAATTGAATTAAATTTTTTAAAATGAAAAAAATAATTTGATGTTTTTTGTTTAATTAGGTTAGCGGATTATATTTGAAAAAAACCCATGTATTAATGTGTTTCGAAACAATTTTTTTATTCAATAATAAATTAAAAAATATTTGTATCAACTCGGGTTAATTTATTAAGTCACTATATTTAATATTTTTTCAATTTAATTATACGGATAAAAACACTAATTATTACAACCTAATATTCTCAAACATTTTAAAAAGCTATAGCAAATAATAGCTTAAATAAAATACTCAGTTGACTAGTTGACCTTCTAGGTTAATTAGATTAAACCTAGGTTAAATTCTTTTGCCACCGAGTTTAGACTACAAAGTTCGTCTATATACCGGTGCTAGGTCAACCCAAAAAACCACCGTGCTGGCTCTAATAGCAGTACTCTACTCTGTGCCTCGAGATTTTCCTTTCCATGTAAACAAAACCAGCTTGCTCGAACAATTTAGCAAGGAAACATGATCATTTTCACTGGTCTCTAATCGTGGCCCGCTGCATGATGAATCTTGGATAATGTGAGCTGCAGATATTGGACAGATACCTGCAATCGCAACTGCACCGAGCATTTTTCCTTCGAATCATAATTATGATCGCGAGTAAACCAGCACGCTCAGCTAACCAGGTTCTTGACCTGGGCTAGATGTACAAAAAAAACTAATGTAATTGTTTGATTTAATTGATATGATAAGCTCACGCATGACATGATGAAAATTTAGATTTTTTGAATATAATATTGTTTTGATTTTTTTATTTCCATCAACCTATTTGTCGGGTCTTTATAGAAGTCATTTAAGTTGTGCCATGATCATGACATTGTCTGCACCATAAGTCCATTCTTTTCATTAATAACTTCGAGACCTGGAAATTATTTTTCAAAGAAAAAAACCTAGCCACTCCTCTAGTTTTCCTCGTTGGAATTCATTTCTTTGATTTCTTCGATCATCGTTTAATTCAAAGAATGGAAACGCAAAATAATTTATGCCATGAAAATATTATTCATGCATTAATGTGGAGCTCGTCCTTGCTGGACTCTAAAGTTTTAAGCTAATGATTCGTCATTTGAACAAGACAAAATCTGGGATATGACTTTTCTACTCAAGTTTGACTTTTTGGTTGGAGCTGGGATAATAACCAGTAAAATCACTGTTAAAATCCTATTTCTGATCAAATGTGCAAGAATCTATCTTCCATTTTTATGAGCAATCAAATAAGAACGATAATCTTGTTAAATTAGCTATGACTGTTCGAGAGTTATGTATGCTGTATATAAATTAACTAAACAATAAAAGTCGTGCCTGTTTTACTGTGCACACAAACACAGTGCACTGTGGATTGCGACAGTAGTTTTTTTTTTTTTTTTTGCTTTTTTGTTTTTTTTACTTTTTTTTTTCGTTTCTTTTTTTTCCTTTTTTTTTCTAATTATTCTTTTTTTTCTTTTTTTCCCTTCGTTTTTGCTTCTTTTTTTTTTTTTCCTTTTTTTTGTTTTTTTTACTTATTATTTTTTTTGTTTTTTCTTATTATATATATATATATATATTTTTTTTTTCTACTTATATATTTTTTTGGTTTTTTGTTTTTTAATGATCGGGGTGTCCGAGCTCGCTTAAATGCACCACGATTAATCTCCATATCTAAAATTTTTTGATAACCAGGGTGTCCAGGCCAACTTATGCATACCACGACAATCCCCGGACCCACATTTTTTTTCTTTTTTTTATAATTTTTTTTATTCACTTATATATTTTTTTTATCACGGGGATCTCTGACCAGCTTAGGCACACCACGACTAATTCTTGGGCCCAGTTTTTTTAAAAACAATATGGATTGCTACAGTGCTTTCACGCTTATACTTTTTTTTTGTTTTCTTTCGCTTATACATTTTTTTGTAACCATGGTCTCTCAGCCAGCTTAAGCTCTTTTTTTCACTTATATATTTTTTTTATAACCACGATCTCCGGCCCAGCTCAAGTGCACCACCACTACTCCTCGGACCAAATCTATTTTTTGATAATCGGGGTATCCAGGCCAGCGTGGACACACCATGACTAATCTCCGAACCAATTTATTATTATTTTTTATTTTTTTTCCTTATACGTTTTTTTGTTCACTAATCTCCGAACCAATAATAATGATAATTTTAGTAATTATTTTTTAACAAAAATCTTTTGATTTTTTTTAAAGATTTTCCTGAAATTTTAATTTATACCGGTGATCATTTTAAAAGTAATATTACTCTATTTTTCCTTTTATTCGTTTTTTTTTTGTTTTCTGTTTCTTTATTTGTTCTTTAGATTATATGATTTTATTATTTATGCAATAATAATGATAATTTTAGTTATTGTTTTTTTTATAAAAAATCTTTTGCTTTTTTTTTTATTTTTCATGGAAATTTAATTATTTTAATTGTTTTGGAAGTAATGTTAGCAATAATTTTAGCTTTAATAGCAATGATAATGGCAATAACGTCAGGATGAATTTTCAATCTATGTTTTCGTCTTTTTGTTGATAGAAAATTAACAACTTATTTTTTTTATTTGATTATTGTAGGTATTTTCACAATTTATATTTTATTTTTGTTTGATTTAAATTGAATTATAAAATGAACTAATCTTAATACAGTGAACTTAATAATTCAGATATCCGAGTTTTCTTGCTTTTTTAATGATGATAATAAATTTATGTTGGTTATTTCGTTTGAAACTACTAAACAGATAAATTTATATCGATTTTAAATTCATATATTTTATAAAAAACTTGCACTTGACATGAATTCTGCACAGATTTATTATTTTAGCTAAATTTATATTATAATAAAAAATACACACAATTAATATTTTTTACATTGAAAAAAATATTGTACCGCCCGCGGCGAAGCGCGGGGGCATTGTCTAGTAAATAAATAAAATGGATCCGGGTTCTTAAGAAAAAGGAACTTTCGTACGTGCTCTCTACTCTCTAGCACAGTCTGTGTCATGACCTGGTCCGGACGGGTTTACCTGCGAGTCAACCCGTAGCAAAAGAATATTATTTTATAAAATATAACTAAACTTGCTCGTTTTCTAACCTTTCATTTTTTTTGATAGACCAGAGAGAAGCATTTGTGGAATTCTGGTGCAGATCTTGGGTGGTCCCGCCGATCCACGGTTATGGGGAGAGAGTTAAAGGAGTGGTGGGGTTTGTGTTTTTCTTTTAAGGACACCCTTTGCGTGTGGTTGCCGTGTTCTATTGTTTAGTACACATGGTGTCCTTTGCCGACTGATGCCTCAAGATGCGCTTGCCTTCTTGTTTATTTGCCAGTAAGTGCATGCCTGTTTTTCGAGGACATGGCAACCTCAAAATCCACTTCTATTTCGTAATTAATTAATTAATTAATTAATATATTAGCTTCGACCTCAGCACAATAAATATATAGCCCATAACCACAATTTTATGATCATCGATTAAGACTTAAGTTGTAGGGTGCCATTAGACGGTGAAAACTTCAATATTATATTTGGCAAAAGTAGCTAGCCGTGGATTCGAGTTTAACGGTGTAAAAAGAGGCACGAGTCCGTACAGGCTAAAGTCGCTAAGATCTTGACAATGAGTCTAATTTCAACGCACTGCACTCGATCTGCATTCAAGAGAGTGTGTTAATTACCCCCATCATCTCATGCAGAGGACCAGACAAACAGTAATTTCTAAGATCTTTAATCCTTGTATTTGCTAAAAAAAAAAAATACAAATTATATTCTTAGAACTTTTTTTTTAGTTAAGATGATTCCTTGAAATAATAAAAATTCAAGAGTTCGAATTCATTCTATTATATAAAAATTAAGTATAAGGTAGTATGAGTCTATTCAAATTTCAAGTCTAAAAAATTTTCATTTGAGATGATATGTTAAAAAATAATACAAATTATATTCTGAAATCTCATCTAAAAACTTAAAATTTTAGGTGAGATAATTCATTAAAAACATCAAATTTTACCTCTTCTGTTTCTTGATCCTTGTTTCTGTTCGGTCAGCATTTTATATCTTACGTACCCTATTTAGAAGTTACCTTGCTCCACAGTTTAGCAGATCCTTTATCATAGTTTTAAGTCTTAACTGGAAATTTACGTCAAAATTAAAATAGACTTGGTGATATTGCCACTCATAAATCAGAACACAGGGACAAAGTGTTAGCTAGTGACTCGGATGCGTTTTTTCATGACGATTAAGCTACTCTTAATTTCTAGCCAGTCGTTGTATAACCTTGATCTTCTGTTTCTTGCCACCCTTTTTTTTTTCTCTCTCTCTCTAAAAAAAAATAATCACATTTTACCCCTGCCCATCTAAGTTCCTGGCACCTACGCCATCTTTTGCATATATATGCGTGGCTTGTTTCGTCAACTTATTGTCTGTCGCCATTCACAGAGCATGGTCCCTCCTCTTCAATTCAAGGATTGTAAGTTTTGGCTTGTCTTCCCTTTTCTTTTTATTATAATTAAAGTCCAATGGATCCACCCCTTGTTGAAATTACTGCGTGATTGAAGAAAAAGAAACGCCAAGCTCAAACCTAATTTTATGAAAGCTACCGAAAGCAGCATCTTTAGGACAAATTTGCTTGTCATTATAATAAGACAAGATTAAACGGTTTATTAAAAAACAATTGCGGTGGTCGTTTCATTGTCTTTTGGTGCTTCTTAATCCATATAATTAAAGCGTTTGTCTCTGTGATATTAAGCGCGCGTCAAAAACTAGCTGTTCCATTTCTAAGAGGGTATTTTGCTATAGCCATTGAAAGTTGAGGGAGGTTCTGTGATCGAACCATAAAAAAATTGGGATGAATAATAAACCACGGTCAAAAACTAGCTGTTCCATTTCTAAGAGGGTATTCTACTTGGGATCTGTGTCTTTCTGTCGTACGTACCTTGGTGAAACAAATCGTATGGATGGTGGTCGGTCTTACAAAGTAAGATGCGACTAGAAATTATAATTTTTTGTCGGTTAATTTATTCTAGTTTTTTTTTATATATATTTTAAAAAATATATATATTATATTATTAAATGATATTTTTTTATAGACTTGAATTATTAAGCTTCTTAATTTGTTTACTCGAGTAGAATTTTAAATTTTTTAAAATTAATTTTTTATCTCTTTAATATTTGATTAATTGAAATTGAATTATTTAATTTATTTTGGTATGTATTCTACAGAGTCATCAAAGTCTAATAATTTGAACTAGAATTCATTTAATATGTTATTATCTTATTTTTTAAAAAATATATCATTTAATGTGTTAAGGAATCATTGTCCGCAAGGGTGTGGCGTGGTGGCAAAGGGCTTGAAATCTGCACAACAGGTCTCGAGTTCAAGTCAGGGTATGCACTTCTTGTAAGAGCCTGAGACAACCAGAGTTTTACTTACTCACCTGTGCCCATAAAGTGCGCTTTTCAGAGGGTGGGATTTCCTCGAATCCAAAAAAAAAGAGTATTGAGAAATCATCTCACCCAAAATCTGAAGTTGTTACGTGAGACCAAAAATATAATTTATATTATTCTTTAACACACACTCTTAGGTGAAAAGTTTTTTGGGCTTGAAACTTGCACACAGACCTAAACTACCCTGTGCTTGATTTTTATCAAATAAAATAAGAAGGGTGAGATTCGAACTCGTAACCGTTGGGTCAACAAGGTTCTGATACTATCTCACCTAAAAATTTAAGTTGTTAAGTGAAACCCAAAATATAATTTATATTATTTTCATAATGTTTATATTTTTAAAATATTCATTTAATATGTATCGAATTTTAAATTTTTTATTTTAGAAAAAATAATAATTTGACAAAGTACCATATATGTGAAATAACTAGTTTATAAACCTAAAAAAAGTTCGCCTCGCAAACTTATTATCTCTTAAGATGTCGTATGATATTTGTAGATCTGATCAACTCACCAATTCTATAGAGTTTCTATGCAAAACTTACTGTATACAGACTTGACATTTAATTAAACATCATTTCAAAATTAACTGTGTATGTTTTTTTTTTTATATTCTTCTCCATTTATATTATGCTTTCGAACTTCTTAGATATGGTAGCTCACTTATGCATAATGCTTTTGTCACTTATATTCATATTCTCCATTTATATTATGACTTCGTATTTATGCCCTGTTCAAAAAAGAAAAGGAAACGCCCAGTTGTAGATATGGTCGCTCGCTTATGCATAATGCTTTTGAAACCTGTGAATTCGTTTTCTAATCCCACCTGGGCTCGAGCTGTGGAAGTTGATAACTGTCCCCATACATGACGTCCTCATTGCGAGCGCATCGAAGGATGTTGTAGGCTAGCCAGTTGTCCGGGCGGTTTTTCTTTGATAATTTCAGCTGTCAAGCGTAATATATATATACTAGGAATCATACCCAACATCATCCAACATTTTAAATTTTGGATGAAATGATTATTTAATATAGTATTAGAATTTTATTAATTTAACAATTACGAGTTTAAA
The DNA here is from genome assembly GCA_964035475.1 of Salix caprea. Classification (NCBI taxonomy): domain Eukaryota; kingdom Viridiplantae; phylum Streptophyta; class Magnoliopsida; order Malpighiales; family Salicaceae; genus Salix; species Salix caprea. The sequence goes on along the minus strand of OZ037761.1, from coordinate 2,856,695 downwards.
TCTTATTATTTTTATTTTATTTAATAAAATTAAATATAAGTTAATATAAACTTGTATACAAATTTTAAATTAAAAAAATTAATTGGAGAAACATTTAAAAAAATGATATAAATTATTTCTGAGACGCTTAAATAGAATATAGTCCTGGTTGTCTCAATCAAGTTCGGGGTGTCTGAGTTGTTAGAAAATAATACAAATTATATTATGGAGCCTCACCTATAAGTTTATGTTTTTAGGTGAGATGATTCTTTAACATGATATTAAAGTCTCGTTGACCCAGCGGTTACGAGTTCGAATCCCACCATCCCCATTCTATTTGATAAAAATCAAGTACAAGGTAGTGTGAGCATGTTCAAGTTTCAAGCCCAAAAGGCTTTCACTTAAGGGAGTATGTTAGAAAATAATATAAATTATATTATGAAGCCTCGCCTATAAACTTAAGTTTTTAGGTGAGATGGTTCTTTAACATGAACAATGTATTTTCTTGTCATAATTAATAAATGCCGCATGAAAGTTACTGAAAAAGGAGAAAAGTTGTATCTTCGATCGGGTAAATTCAGAACCTGCTTTCAATAACAAGTTATAATTGAAAAGCAGCACCAGCCAGTCCTTCTTGGCGTGAACAAAATTAAACAAAGCCAACAAAAAGAGGGCCACGAAAGAAGACGACATGAAGAAAAAGAGCAGTCGATCTTAGCAGGGAACTGCAACTTGAGAAGGCGCCCCAGTTGCCACGCAACAAGACGAGTGGTCAGAAAACAATGAGTTGATCGAGAAAAGAACTCCAGAAAAAGAGTATCAGCAATATTATCATCATGCAGTAGTTTATCTTCTTGTTCCTTTTCTCTTCTGGCAACAATATTATCCTCATGGCGATTCCTGCGCCACACGCCAGTTCTGGTCTGCTGTGGCTGCAGCATGCATGCTTTGGTGTATATGTTCCCCATCTATATGCCTTGTACCTGATCCTGGCTTATCCTATCGAAGTGCTTCAATAATTCTTCCATTATATATATATATATATAAATATATATATATAAATATATAAATATATATATATATAAATGTATGTATATAAATATATAAATATATATATATAAATGTATGTATGTATGTATGTATGTATGTATGTATGTATGTATGTATAATTCTTTCTTTTCCAGTGATTATGATTGGTTTTCTTATAAACTGTACACGAAAAGATGTGATTGCCTTGGTGATGGCAAGTTGCAAAATCCTGGGAAGGTTACATCTAGTAGGGATGAAAACAATTACAGTTGTGTTAGTTAGCAATGATCATAATCGTGCTAGCTTTGGCTATGAACTGTAAACAATAATTTAGATTTTGTCAGCAATCTCCAATATATATCCCGCCTGACCGCTAAAAGCAGATGTTAGCCTCGCCAAATCCACCCAGCTAAGCCTTTTTCAGCCTCCATCACAATCGCCCCATCAATGTCCATCAGCCCCACTTGCACCTGTCCATTTTCATCGTTGTCCTCCTCGCATCTACAGGACCTGATGCATTGCCTTTGCTAGCTAACAATTAATCAAATAATAGATGTGATCCACGTCGACTTATCTAACTCGTCACTAAGTTTATTTTTCTTTTCAAAATATTCATTTTACCTCAAATCTAAGTTGCTAAGTGAGATGATAGAATATAATTTATATAATATTTTAATATAATTTTTCAAATGAAAATCATTTGAGTTTAAATTTTTTTATAGACACACATTACTTTATGCTTAATTATTATCAAATAGAATGGAGATGGTGAGATTTGAATTTATAACCGTTGGATCAACAAAGTTCCGATACCATGATAAAGAACCATCTCACTTAAAAACTTAAACTGTTAGGCGAGATACTATAATATAATTTATATTATTCTTTAATAAAGACATGGATTAAATTTACTTTTGTAAGAGCTTAAAGCTCTTAGGTTTTGTTATTGATCAGTTAATGTAAAACAATTTTTGAAAATTTTTATCTAACAACATAAATTTTTTAAGTGAAATAAGTTTTTGATATGACACTGCAAGCTAGTATTAGAATGATGGCCTTTTTTTTTTTTGGTATAAACCACGCGGTGTCCCAAGCGCTGGCCCAGACTAATTCACGTTCGTACTGGGTGGGCCCCGAAAGGGTGAAAATGCTCCCCAAATAGCAGGCTCCATACAAGAGGAGGGTTTGAACCCCTGACCTCTTTTAAGGGATGAGAGCGTCCTCACCACTCACACCAGAACTCCTTAGTTGAATGATGGCCCTTGATTGTTATCATTACTGTGCTAAAAAACTGAAAATAACACATACATCTCCAAGTGATTTCTTAATGACTACTGGGCTGAAGAGAGCACAAAAAAATCTTAAATAGGAATCTTAGATTTTCATATTAATATAATATGTACGTAAAGCTTGAGTGATTCCCCCCCGCAATTTTGCTTTTCTTTTATTGTCTTTTACAGTGGTTTGCGTTTCAAATGTCTTTCCAAAATATTAAAAATATTATTTTAAATTTTTTTTTTAGTATTTTGATATCATTTGTTATGTACTAATATTTAAAATAATTTTTAAAAAATAATAATATTATTTTAATATATTTCTAAACAAAAAAATATTTTTAAAAAATAAAAAATAATCTTTAAAAAGCTCAACCTATCCTGGGTAGCTGTGGTAGGCTAGGCAGCACATGAGGGAGGACGACAACTTATTTATACGATCAACGAAAAGCAATCAGAGAATTCCTTTTAGCATTTGATCAGCTAGAAAGGAGAGAGCCGTTCGATGAAGACCAGGGTGTCTGGAGTGCTTTTAATTAAAAAACATTTTTGAATTTTTATTTTATTTTTATTTTTTTACCTTTTATTTTAAATTACATTTTTTTTGTATTTTTAGATTTATTTTGATATGCTGATGTCAAAAATGATTTTTAAAAAAATTAAAAAATATCATTTTGATGCATTTTTAAACAAAAAATATTTTTAAAAACAACCGCAATCATAAACAATACCTTCAAGTTACAGGGATTTGACAATTTCCTAGACAAAGATTGGCCATAAAGAGAAACTGTAATTAATCAATAAATAAAAGAGAGGAAGCATGGCTACAACAAAGCATACATGACACGTTGAGTTGGATAGCTTTCAACTTCATTCTTCGTCAGCTGGTAGTGGCCATAGTTTAATAACCATTACTCCTCTTTCACGAGATTAATAAATATTTAGAAAAGGCGGCATTCGCTACATGTTTTCAAATGGGAGGAGGAGATAACGGTGGTGGGCATATGCTACTTATAAAACACTTTGGTTGCCACAAAGAAGTTTAGAGATTACACCCAACACGTTCAAGTATTTTTACAGTATCAATTAAAGTAATTTTTTTTCATTTAAACAAAAAAACAATTTTTTTGGAACAAATTTTTTAATCCTTCCCCACCAAGCCTTTAATATATACAAGTGTTTTGATATCTTTATCTTTTCACCTAAGTATAGTTTTATTCTTATTGTTTTTATATTTTATATTTTAAAACAATAACCAAAAGCTATTTTTAAAATTTTAATATGACATACCAAGATGAGTTTTACCCTATTATATAATATAGAAAACTACTTAAATTTTTGTGTTTTTAAGATGATTAGCCCTAATTTAACATGATAATAATAATATATTTGAATCTAATCTAAAAACATTTTGCGTACATTAAATAAATTGATTTTATTAGTGAATCTCGTGGATTCAATAAAGAAGCAAATTCAGTGAGAAAAAAACTTTTGGTAAAGTTGGTATCACTCTTTCAAGATACTCTTAAATAAAGATATAATTAATTAATGTCAAGGGTTGACTATGTATCATCTTTGCTCAAAGTATCTACTAATTTAATCCTCCAACTTATACTGATTGAGCACAAACAATATAAATATGGACACCAAATCTTTTAATTCATGGCTCCCACTAATTTACAAATTTATATTAATTTAATTCAATTCAGTGACTTTGAAACAGAAAAGTCTAGAATTCAAGCTATGCCCTTGATTTTTTATAAAACGAGAAATAATCAAAATACTTATTAATTTCTTTGCACAGTTGGTTAAGAAATCCCAATTAATTAAGTTATTAATTGGAGGGCGACAGATCGTCCTCTGTGATGGAAAAAGCCATGTCCCCACGTGCGTGATGCTTCTCCGCTTTCACTACCTACGGTGTTCTCTATCACACGGTAGCCCTGTCTCCTTATCAATCTTGACCATTAAATAAGTGCAAGAGTCGTTGGATTTTATTTTCTCGCAGAGGGAGGCAGCCTCGTCGAGAGTTTGGATTATTGTAATCTCACCTTCTCTCGGCTTCAATGGCTATTTTTTTTTTTTAAGAATTTATCTAGGAGTAGATTTGGTTTGACTAAGTACATTCAGCAAAACAGCTCGTGGCTCAATTAATTTAATTAGAAATTAGTTTGTTTTTTTATAAATAAAACCATGCTGTTTTTATTTTTCTTTTTTTTTCCTTAAAAAATAATAATAATGAAGCTCTAGCTAGCCCACCAATCTATACCCAAGATTTGAGTCAAATTGATCCTTAAGATTAGAACAACATAGTGAAACTTAATTTTATGTTTAAAATTATTATATATCTCATATAAGAATATTTAAAATAGTTTTATTTTGTTCTAGCATTATTAAATATTAAAATTATATAAAAAATAATTTAATATTTTTTGAAATCGAATATATTTTAAAAACACATTTAAATAGAAAAAACAAACCGCCATGTACCTCAGCATAAAACTTAAACTATTGAAGCGTGCATTATGCAGGTGCGAAGCATAGTAACAAACGTATTACAGCAGCCTTTTCTATAGTTCTGTGATCATGTCTACGGAGTTATAGACTTCTCGTTTAAAGTTATGTAGACAGTACTTTGCCTTGAAAGTAATTGGCATTCCAAAATTCCCAGTCAGAATTTGATATAATGACAACTATATCCCATCCTTTGTTACATACTACAGTAGTACGACGTTGACCAATTATCTTTTTTAAGACTTCTCTCCCTTCCATTTTTACCACCCAGTGATTCCCGAGAAACACAAATCCACTCTCCCTGGATGGCACGTGTATTCACTCTTCTTCTCTCAGACTATTCTATATGCATATTTATTTATTTTTTAAATAAAGGATGTAAACGAGAATAGTTTTTCTTCTTATCCTTGATTATCTTGTTTATTTGGGGCTACAATTTTCATTAAACTTGAATTTGAATATTTCTTATAAAATAAGAATACTAATAATAGATAAAAATAATAATATAAATAACCATTTCAATATTGAAAAATCGGAAACTAAAACATAATTGATTTTTAAAGGCCTCTCAGTATACAATTTTATTTATTTATTTAGAATTAATATAAATACTAATTGATTTTTACTAAATCCACCAAATTACAAGTTATCCTAAAAGTTTCTCAACGTGGGAAGGCGCGTGGTACGAATTATAACTGCGAAATTGCGAATGATTAAAGGCAGAGGCCTGAACCAGAACACAAGACAGAAGAAAGGAAAAAAGAATTAAGAAATAAAATAAAAGCAAGCAAAATCAGTAAAGGACACCACTGTCATTCTCCCATCTTAGAATTTAAGGTTCACAGCTCTCTCTCACTCTCTTTCTCCTAACTGAAAACGACTGCAAGCAACCTGTGTATATATTTCTTCTCTCTGATCTCTCCTCCATAATTATTTATCAATTATTTTCCTTCAGTGGGATTCCCACACCGACTCAAGACCCGTTGTTCTTGCCCCCTCCCCTCTCTCTCTCTCTCTCTTTCTTTTTATATACGCATAGCTTGTTCTTCCTTTTCTAGCTAGTTCAAGATCTCTCTCATATTTTTCTCTTGGGTTTCTCTCAATATTTTCAGTATTATCGAATAAAGCTAAGCTTTGATCAAATGGTTGATCTTCAAACAGTATGTTGCATGTGCGGCGACGTCGGTTTCCCTGACAAACTCTTCCGCTGTAACAAATGTCGGAGCCGTTTTCAGCACTCGTAATGCTTTCTTTCTTTTCTTCCCTTTTCTAGCTACCTAGCTCCTAATCCACCATCATAGATTCATACACAATTATATATGATCATACATGTCCATTTATGGAAACATATCTCAATCTTTGCATCACCACCACCACCAGCTTAATTTGATAGGTGCCCATAACTGGATTAATCTCTTTTTCATCCAAAAATAGATTTCCTCAGGCAAGTTTTCTTTGGTTTCACAGTACTGGGGTGTTCTTCCTGGGTTTAGTCACTGAGATTAATTAAGTTGTCTTTCCTATCCTATTGTAAATTGGGAAAAGAAAAATGGATTTCCACGCCACACCCACCAAGCACCAACCGCCAATACCGCCACCTAATCATCATAATCATGCACATATATACTTGCCCTCTCATCATACGATCATATGTTGAAATTTTGATTTTTTTCTTGAAAATAATTAACAGGTATTGCAGCAACTACTACGGCGAATTTTCAGAGCCAATTGAACAGTGTGATTGGTGTCAAAGTGAAGAGAGAAATGCAAGACATGGAAACTCTTCAAAGAAATCAGGAGCTGAACATGATAGCGGGATACTGGTCACAAAAAGATCGGAGTATTCAGGTGATCATAAAATCAAACAACATGATCGCGAAGAGAATAGCACTACTAGTAGTGATCAAAAGGGAAAGAACCCAAGTGGGATTCCTTCTCCAAGGCCTACTACACGCAGGTACAAGCTTCTCAAGGATGTCATGTGCTAAAAGAAACTAAGAGAGTGCACGGGGATGCTCCAAAAGTACATCTTTGGTTCTGTGCGTTGATAGAACGGAAGAAAGCTAATTAATTGTAAGTTGTTCAACTTTTTTAAGTGTTTTTTCATCACGAGTTTTGGTTAATTGTGCTATGTTTTCTGTAAGTTGTTAATAAAATAATGTAAAACTTTCTCGAATCATCGACGGCTCAAGTTCTTTAGCTCGTTTTCTTCATCTTTTATTTTACAATTCCTTCGGTGATGGCGATCTTTATTTGTTTGACTAGCTACATGTAATTAACTATATTTCTTAATATCTATAATTAAATTAAACAACTGAAGTTGATGCGTAGGCATGAAGGTATTATTGGATAACTTGTTGTTGTCAATTGCTAAAGAAATATTTAGTGCTGATAGGTGTGTTCTGCGAGTGATCTAGCTGGCTAGGTGGGTTTTTTTTGGTGATATCGGAGAGCTTTTCTATAGGGTTTGTCCCTGTCATAGCTTGCAGTGCTTTTGGGAGGAGGTGGAGTTGCACCTCCTCATTTGCTTTGTTGAGTCTCTTACGGAGTATTCAATGCACTTGGATGTATTCCTTTTAGGTCAAATAATTCATATTTCGTAGTACCTGCACCCTGCAAACTTTTACAGATTCATTGAAGGCCTTTAATAGCTAGGCCCTCTATATATTGGCCAAGGTATAAGCTTGAGCCCCCCCACCCCCCAAAAAAACACCGAAGAACAGGAAGAAGAAGAAGAAGAAGAAGAAGCAGCAGCTCTGGGTGGGAAAAAAAATACAGTACATGGTTGGTAGAAATAAATTAATATTTAATGTTTTCCAAGGAAAAGAAGTTCATACTCCAAACAATACGAGTACAGGAGAAAAGGGGAAAGATAGCTGTTGTGGCCAGGTTCTATGCCTTTCATTCAAGTCCTGAACTGTTGATATTAATTTCCTCGCAAGCTTTTACTGTGTTGACCCGTAGTTGTGTGGATTTTCTCCAAATAATTAAAGTACATAAACTGATAGGTTTTCTCTACAGTATCTGCTTTGGCTATTTATGACAAACCAACAAGCCCTCTTTTACATTGGTGATCTTGAGTTGACAGTGAATCCACGACATATTTCTTGCAATTATATTTTTTTGGTATAAACCACGCGGTGTCCTAGATACTGGTCCAGACTAATCCATGTTCGCACCGGGTGGGCCCCGAAGAGGTGAAAGTGCTCCTCAAATAGCCAGCTCCATACAAGAGTAGGAATTGAACCCCTGACCTCTCTTAAGGAACGAGAGCGCCCTCACCACTCACGCCAGGACCCCTTGGGTTTCTTGCAATTATTTAATTGTTATTTTTAGTATTCTCTTCTTATCAGTATTAATTTCCTCCATTTACTTTGATTGTGCTGGGTAACTCATGCGGCCTGTTACCGTAATCTTCGCCATACGCAGTTATATTTCATCCACTTTTTAATCTCCTCAGTTCCATTAGAAATAATATAAATTATATTCTGAAATCTTATTTAATAGATTAAATTTTTAGGTGAGATGATTATTGACATGATATTAGAATTTTGTTAATTCAATGGTCACGGGTTCGAATCTCACTACCCTCATTCTATAAAATCAAATACAAATTAACACGAGCCTGCGCAAATTTCAAGTCCAAAAAACTTTCACTTAAAGAAACATGTTAAAAATAATACAAATTATATTCTAGGATTTCATCTAATAACTTAATCTTTTAAGTAAGATAGTTACTTTGACACCATCATCTCCTCTTCTTTCTCCTTCCATAAGGCTTGCTTGTCTGACCATGTGACCTGGTTTGAAGACGAAGGAATCTTGCTGCAAACAACCCGATATATCTCTCCACCTTTTTCTTCAATTCCAAACTACCATCAAGAGTCACATGGTAGTTTGGTTAGCTCCCACGCGTACCTTCATCTATTTTGCTTTGGTAAAACTTGCTACTCGATCTTTTGACAAGAACACGAGATACATGTTCGCAAGCATGGATTTTATCAAAAGGGGCCACATATGTTTATTTTGTCAACTCAAGCATTCTAATTAATATTTTAACTTTTTTTTTTTTATCAATTGTAGATATGTGCATAATTTATAGCCCTTGTACTTGGTAGTTGGTATGAAAAAAAGATTTCTCAAAAGCAAGATTAATACATGTTCCTAGAACAAGGTTGGTTGCATTTTCCTAGAAAACCTTGATGTGAGATTAATTGGTTTTCTCCAAACTCCTAATAAAGTACGAGTGTGGACATGGGAGTAGAATTGAATGAGTCCGGTTACTAGATGCCCTTGAAACACTTGTTAAAAATCATTTAATGACCCGAATTTACCTACATTTCCTTTTTATTTATAGAATTTAGAGTAAGTTAGGAAGTGTAATTGAAATTGTTTTTGAAAGTGTTTTTTTGTTCAGAAATGCATCAAAATAATATATTTTTTATTTTTTAAAAATTATTTTTGACATCAGCACATGAAAATGATATAAAAACACTATATTTTCTAAATTTAAAATAAAAAAATCTCTTTTTTTTCAAAAACACTTTCCATACACATTCCAAGTCCAACTCCTAAAGACATCAGCATATAAAATACTATATTTTGTTTCTATCACATTCTAATGATAAATGAACCACAATAAATGCATTATTAACAGGTAGTCAGCCCTTATTAAGAGTTTATGTGATCAAGCAAATGACTGACTGTTTCTGCTGGTGGTATTCGAATAACCAGCTTAAGATTTTCTTGCTGTCCAAGCCCTCCTTGGTGGTTTTAATTTCTTTTGTATGGTGAAGTTATGTCATGTAGGCTCCATCAGATGTATATGTCAGCATATTATATCCTTTCATAGTTTACAATAATTAATCTTTCAAACTTCTCGGCCTAAAAAAAATAAGACACACGAGCATTCACGACCCCTCTTTCTCCCGCAATATTCCTTTAATAAAATCTTTGTTTCCTCACATCCAAAGCGCCCACCACCCCAAAGAAAATCTCCAAAAGAAAAGGCATCTCTTTATAGAAAATGCTGTTTTGTAAAGTATCTCTTGAAGACATGAAGTTATTGCATATTACGTGTAGACCCTTAGCCAAACTTTATGCTAGATTTTAAATGGGATTTTTTTTTTGTATTTAATTAGCTAGCAGATGAGTTTTAGCTAACTGCATCTATTCTTATATTGTAATGGAGGTGAATAAATCGAATACCATGGTTGTGAATTAAACTCATGGAGTTTGTTATATGGTCGTGAATCTAGGATTTTTGCTTCTTTTTTTTAATTTGAAGAAATTTTATTTTTTAAATATTTTTTATGGATCCACGTTAAATAAATAAAACTCCTGTTTTAGACTCTTATAAAATTAATATATCCTAACTTGAACTTAAAATCTACAAAGCAGATTCATACCCTGTACCACCAACCATTTACTACCATGTAATTTTTTTTTCTTAAGAAAATGTAAGAATTTATTGTTTTGTTTTCACAAAACTATCAAATTTAATTGTCCCATCGATCACATTCGATAATATATATTGGAAACAATACCCGCACTGCATGCACAAATCAAGAAATTAAGAAAAGAAAAAACTATCAAATCAAGAATCTAATGTCCTCCAATACCACCATAAAAGGGAAAATCTTAATTAGGAATGCGATTCCTTTCCCTGTAAATTTGAATATTCTTGTACATCATATTTCGTGGAGTCTTTTATATTTGAAAATATGATGATTTGATATCAGATGCCATAACTTATCTCCAGCTACATGTCTGTCTTCTAGCGTTTTTCTTTTTTATAAGCAAATAAGATCGAGCCAACATATGGCAGCAAGGAAGCCCAAAGGGTCACCATGTGTTAGAGAATAATATAAATCATATTATAGGGTCTCACTTATAAGCTTAAGTTTTTAGGTGAGATGGTTTCTTAATATGGTATTAGAGCCTTGTTGACCTAGCGGTCGCTAGTTCGAATCTCACCATCCCCATTCTATTTGATAAAGACATCACCATGAAAACAAAAACATGTAAAAGAGAAGGAATCCGAGCCAACAAGCCTGCCAGAGGAATGACCAGAAGATATCAAAACCCCGGCAGTACCGATTGGAGCAAAAGATGTGATGAACCATAGAAAGCTCCATGAGACACGGTCCGTTGATATCTTGGATCACGCCCATGCATTGAATTTCTCAACACGAGAGACTCCTTTTTTAGCAAGATCATCCGCAAAGTTGTTAGCCTCGCACAGGACATGAGAGAAGAACACATCACCCGAGGTCGAAGAGAAACGAGCAGCAAGGATGAACAACTCATGGAAATGCCAAGGCCTAGAAGATGGTTTCCTCATCCAGCGTACAGCACTGGAAGAGCCAGGCTCGATAATAATTTTCTTGCTGGACAAATCACCTATCAAAGATGATTATTCTAAACCCTTTATCACCGATGTATATCAACTCTGCTTCATTGGATCCTTTGATCCCCACTAAAATAGAAAACACACTTGTTGGACCAGGTTGCCATAAGAGGAACCATCAAAATTCCATTTAAGTACAGTAGAAAGTTTAGGAGATGAACACAAAATAAGATATTTTTTTCATTTAAAAGTTTAAGTTTTTAGGTGAGTTGGGTCTTTAATATGGTATCAAAACCTGGTTGACTTAGTGATCACATGTTTGAATCTCATCCTATTCTATTTGATAAAAATCAAGCACAAGATAATATAAACATGTGCAAGTTTCAAACTCAAATGGCTTTTATTTAAAAAGATGTGTTAGAAAATAATATAAATCATATTCTAGAATCTCACCGAATAATTTAAATTTTGAGGTGAGAGATTCATTAAGAATCAATACTAGAGAGAGATTCATTAAGAATCAAAACCCCTCTAGTATTGATTTTGTTAAGAATAACCATCCACCATAAAACTTACTTTTTTGGAGGAACTACACCTGTCCACAAACCATAGAAAGAGACATGTGAATTTCTGTGGTTGGAGGGGAACAACAATCTACCCATAGACTTTACAAAATATTGCCCATTAGAGTTTGATTTCCAAACAAGTTGATCCCCAACATCATTGGATAACACTACTTTTGAAAACAAACTAGACATGATATTGAAAGAACCTACTTCTCTACCTCTGTGTTCTCTCCTCCATCTGAAATTCCAAATCCAAGTAAATCCATCCCAAATCACCGTATTTCCATCGAGAAGCATTTATCATTAGAAAGTAGAAATAATCTATGAAACTGATCAGCTAAGCTGCTACTTCCAATCCACACATCTTTCTGAAAGTCAGCATCTTTTCTATCGCCAATTAGAACAACAAACTCTCGGACCATGTATACCCAGATGTAAAGTTCTTGTCTAAAGGTAGGTTGAAGGTTACATTCATGCCACGGATGTTACATATAATATTCTTCCATAAGCCAGTCTCAGAATTACCAAATCTCCATATCCATTTGAAAAGTAAAGCTTTGTGCTTACCTGAAATAGAGCCAATATCCAAACCCCCCTCGTTTTGTTTTAGAAGAGTCACATAGTTCCATTTCACATTACATTTTTTACCCCCATTTTCCTCTCCAGTCCATAGAAAGGATCCAATTTTCTTTTCAATACACGATGCAACAGAGGATGGAATAGGGGTAAACTGGCAAATTATTCAAAAACATATTCTGCCACCAATGGATAAATGTTTACCATGTTAAATGACCATTTTATTATTTTAATTCATAACAAACAGTCACAGTTTTTTTTTTAATATATACATATCATTGGAGAAAATAATTTCAGTACAATAATGGAGGTCCTAAAATCCAACCCCTCGTTGCTTGTTCATAATAAAATATAGATCACCCATACATGCATGATGCATCGTTCAATATAATGTAAAAGATTAAGCTATTTTGAAAGAGGTCATGTAATTATGAATTTTAACATATCAAACAAGAAAGATTTTTACAAGAAATGATTTTTATATTCGCTTATTCAAATACAAGCTGTTTTTTTTTTAAATCAGGAGATGATTTAATCTGTGATAATACACACACATGATTGGAGTAAGATTTTAATGATAAAAAAGAAAATCAGTAGATGTCAAGTGCCAGCCTTAATACGAGGTAATTACACCTCAAAATAAATAAATAAATAAGGATACAAGTAATTTAAAAACACTAATTCCTGCAAAAATATAAGGCAAAATGGTGTGTAGTTTATATTGTAAAACATATCAGTTCTTTTTGTTATCATTTTTATATGTTGACAATGCTTGCAGCAGGTAACTGGCATATCCTTCTCGGGTGGTTTTCTGTGGATTGTGGACTGGTGATCGATGAACACAAACAATAATTGCAGTAAAAAATTCTTCACAAGATCTTCTATGATGATTCTGCATATGATTCCTGATTTGTCTCGCAGGAAAAGGTTGAAATCGGTGGCCAAAGATACACGAGATTACGATTAATTTCTTCACTTGCATCTTCTTCTCATAATTATGAAACTAATGATCTCTTGAATCCAGTAGAAACAATTCCCTTTAGTTGCATAATAAAAATCAAAAACTTAGTGCGGCAAGCTTCGAGTACTCATTCCGACCAGGCATTGTAGGATGTGGGGCACTCCTACTTATCTTAAGTCACGATGTAATCAAAATGTCGGTTATCGTCGTCAGATCACTTGTTGGACTAATTAATTAACCACAAACAAGTTTGTGGCTCCTGACTTGAAGGGAAACTGGATTAAAAATTTGCCGCCGACGACACATGGATCTTCTCTTCTACCAACACATGGATTCCATTAACATAGAAATGTCAACTCTCAGCATCCGCCATTTATTAGTAGTGTCTACTCAATCATATCGATAAAGTGTTGGGAAAAGATGATCCTTTTTTCGATACGAAAGACTTGATCACAGCCATTGCCATAGCTACATGCTTTTGTCAACCTTGCAGTGCTCAATTATTGCTTCTGTGTCATTAACAAAATGGTACCCCTAAAGACAAATTAGTGGGTATTAAGTGGGTTTGCTTCTTGCTCTTTCATTTAGGTTTTACATTGATTTAGATTTTAGAAAGAGTCATGAAAGAGAAGATTTCTATGAATTTTATGATGATAGAGAGTATATTTGATTATTGTGAATACAATCTGATGGAGTGTACGTGTATGCGAATTTTTACGTGGGAGAGAACAGTTCACGAGATGATAGAGTGTGTTTTGAGAGTGGGAGTGTAGTTGATGATGTTTTCAAAATATTTTTTTATAAATACATGAAAATAGTATAAAAATATTAATTTTTAATTTAAAATAAAAATAAAATTCATTTTTTTAAAAATATTTTTAAAATACAGGATAAGAAGCAGTGATCCATATAGAAAGCCTCTCACATGGCAGCTTGATGAATGTGATTCGCATAAAAGAGCATAGAAGTTAGGGACCGTTTGCCCAAAAAGAAAGTTGGGAATCCAGTTCCAGTGACTAAAGCCTGTGATGCTTTTATGCATGTAACTCGTAAAGAAATGACATATACAGTGAAACATCAGGTTTGCCATAAAGCTTTCCTTTTTCTATATATAGAAAATGATATATTTAATTAGTACCTGTTTCGGAACTTGGTCACGAGAGATTTTTGTTCTTTTTTCTCTCTCAACGTTCATGGGTATTCTTAACTTAAGTTATGCAAAAGTAAATATCTTATATATTGGATGCATTTAGGGTAATAAAGATTTTCTATTTATTCTAAAAACAAATTATAACCCGGATACATTTTTAAGCATATTAACAAGTAAAGTCAAACTACGAGGAAGAACTTATCAACTCGATCACATAATTATATATAGATTAAAAAATATAGGTGATAGAATTCAAAAATTAATAATATCATATCTTCTAGTTAACTCCTTATCACTTTGCTATTATAAGTTACTATAAGTTGAGTTACTAGTTCATATATAAATGAGATTTATTTTTAAAGTTTTAAACACCCCCCCCCCACCCCCCCCCCCCCCCCCCTCTCTCTCTCTCTCTATATATATATATATATATATATTAAAAACACTATATTTAATAATATTAAAATAAAAATATATTGCTTGAATTACTGTAGTGAGTTGAGGAAGCATTTGATCTTAAATGAGGAACCATTGAGGTTGATGTCCTAGGATAAGCATTTTGATTTTTTTTTCTCGAAGTTAATAGTGACCTGGTTATATATTTTTGGGTTTGGTAAGGTTAACGAAGTTGATTGGGCTTTGATCAAATGAATTCTTTATCCAATATAATTGTAAATACATTATAGATTAAAACTAACTTGGATCATTAAAATTTTAAATTAGTATGTGAGAATGGAACGAGTTTTTATATCTATAATAACTAGTGATGTTTTTTCTTCTTCGTAGAATGAACTGATGATATGTTATTTAAGTTTAGCCATTTGATATGATCGCTAATTTATAACTTGTTCAACAAAGTTAGTTTGCTAGCATCCATCCCATTAAGCAACTCTATATATATATATTTGTGGTTTAAGAAATTTTGTATTATCAATATACATATAGCTGCTGTTGCTGCTGCTTTTGTTTTGTGCAAATATGCCGCAATACTCATTTCTGGAGCTAATAGATGGCCTGGCCTCCAGGTCAAGGCCGCCCATATTGATCTCATACACAAAATTAATTGGGTAATGTCTGGTGACGACTCATCTCTGACCTTCTTTTTTATCTTTATTTTGAGAATGACTCATGTCTGACTTGGACTTTGACCTACGTATATATTATTTTGGAGAGTCCTTGTGTCCCGTATTATATGTTGACTAATAATATTCATTAGAAAAATCCAATATGAATAATAATTTTTTTTTTATAACTAAGGTGTCCGGGCCAGTTTACGCTCACTACAACTAATTCTCAATAAACAAATAAAACATCATGAAAATAACAAAAATACATAATAAAACTTGAATCCTAGTGCAAAAAAAAAAACTAAGTCCTCTTACACCGCTAGGCAAATACCCCATGAATAATAGTTTGTTGCTGATACGGATGGTGGAGTTGAACAGTGAATTTTACCACTCAGCCGCTAGTTCGGTGATCCAATCATCATTTCAACCACTTGAAGGAAGCGTTTGCTAGCTTTTGCTTTTTCAGGATGGCTTTCCTTCATTATTTTTGGGTTTAGTTGGCATAACAAAAATGATTTATTCGCAGGTTTAAATTTTTGAAAGTAATGAGAAGTTTACTAAAAGAGACCATTCGACATTAATCCGAGACGGGGTCATGAGGTATTATAAATTGGTCCTTGATATTTTTAATATTTTATATAGCAAGCTTGCGTGACTAAAAAATTAGAAAGTCTACTAACATATAGTAAAATTTAAGTTGTTTGATAAAAACTAAAAATACTCAAGTTATTAGAATATTATTTATATTATTTTTTAATGCATTCTCTCAAGTAAATATATGTTGGGCTTGAAACTTGCAAAACTTATATTATTTTGTGTCATTAATAAATTTTATTTAAAAAATATGAAAACGATCAAATTTGAATTCGTGATTGTTTAATCATTAAGACTTTGATAACAAATTAAAAAATTATTTTAGTCTAAAAGCTTAAATTACTTAATCTGAAATTATTAGTTATATTATTCTCTAGCATCTCAAATCTCTACTTTTTATAATATTTATAAAACTCAAACTAGTTTTTTTAGGTTTATCTGAAACTTGATCAATATGTCCGTAATCCTGGTTAAGTGTGAAATAAAAATCAAATTCTAAGTTAATTTGACTAACCTAATCAACCCATAACATGATTAAAATCATGTTTGATTTAAAAGAAAACAATTTCATTTTTAACTTTAAAATTAAAATGATATTATTTTAAGCAAGTCAAATTAATCAACGAAACCAATATTAATATACAACCTCTTTAACGACCGAGTTTAATTATCATGCTTCCTACTCCTTTACAATGTGGCTGTGAGTACCAAACTTGATGAATTTATTTTGTTCTATTATAAAAATAAAGGTAAATTTTGTAGGTGGGATCGATTCAAATAGATGTGCATTAATATGACTGGACATATTAAATTGCATCTAATCAATCAAAGCCTTGAGCCAGCTGGTTCCTTACAAAACAAACAAATGGCTTATTGTGCCCAACTCATGTATTAATATTAAAAAATTCTAGCAAAGATAGAAATAAAATAAAATGAAAGACTCAAGCTGTCAAAACGTAGAAAGCAATTTGTTCGTTAGTATTACATCATATGTATCTGCAATGGAGGCACTGTATATATATGGCCCCAAAGAATAGTTGAAAGCTGGTGTTTGTAAATATGTGTTAATGCCGAGTGTGGAAGGACTATAATGCCCCTACCAGTATAATGATACTGACCGTGACAACAAAATTCATGCAAAACTTAGCATCAACGCCATGATCAGGGTAACCCACCACTGAGATAATCTGATTCTAATTAAATCACCGGCCTGATTTGTTGAGATGTCAGACTCTAACGAAGACCCGAGTGTGAAATTAGGGTTGGATCCGTAGAGAGCTTGCACTCCTTGTATATCATCAACGCTCAAATCCAACTTCTGTTCTCTAGGTTTCAAACTAGGGTACATCACAGCGTTTTCATCAGAAGAGTGTCCCAGTCCTAGCAAATGACCAATCTCATGGACAGCCACTGATTCCAAATCAACAGCAACGTTTGACTTCTCCACATCAAAATCAACGGCCCATGTTTCTCTTGCATCAAGATGAAATCTCCCGCTTTCAGGTGAAAATGAATGAGCCAAAACCCCTAAAACCCCATCAAATGGTTCTCCATCGCCATGATCTCCACTGTAAAACCCTATTTTCATATCGGCGAAAACATAATCTTCTGTCTCCACAAAGCTCACCGGTATTACTGAGCCCCATTTTTCAAAAGCACGTTTAAACACTTGTTTGATATCTGACAAACTCAGAGAGTCGATCAAATTCTCTTTAGAAAACGAGTATGTCAAAGTCATTGGTATGGAACGCGACCACCGAGGTTTTTCAGGAAAATACATGTAATGCCTAGATGCGTGCAATTTGTGAAACATTGTATCATCAGGCACGCCACACCTTGGTGCCATGATTTGATTTAGCGTATCAAAATCGAGCTCGCCAGTAATTTGAAGGCCGAGTTTAGCTTGATATCGAACAATCGCTGTTTCGAGCCGGGCATCGAGTATATCTGTTATGTTCTTCAAATCCTGTGATGGGAGATAGCCAAAATGATGGAAGTACCTTTTGAGCTCCGACATTCCATTGACACGACTGCCTTTGCTCGCATTGAGGAAGCTCCCGAAATTCTGCCATGTGTAGTTGGAGACTTTGACCGCTACAGCTTCTGTTGCCGGCGTGGTGGTTAATGCTGGTGCTGGCCGGGCGGCAGAGCATGGTGTCTTGCAGCGGAGAAAGAGGATTGAGAAGATGTAATATAGAAGCATGGTAAGGTTGAGATCAGTTGATGCTGTGGACTTCGGGTATTGCAGGAAGCTTTAATGGAAAGGAAGGGGGCGAGATTGGTAAATTATGGCATGGGAGTTGGGTTTTGTTGATGATTAAGAGGTTGAAATATATTATAGGAACATAATTAGAGTAAGACTTGCGATAGAGAGTTGGAATAATTTGAAGCCGGAAAGGAACCTTTCATATTCGAATGACTTGATGTGAATTAGCAAACAATATTCAGTGTCCGTTTCTCTTTGTTACTAATTAAGACACTCCACCATATATTTATGATTTTGCTCTTATCCTTTTCTAAAGTTAATGTTGGGGTAGAAATTAATATATCAGGACCAAGTTCTTTATTGAGAATCAGAATTACAAGATCGAACATGATCAACTGTTATCTAGTTTGGTGGTAAGTAGGACAAGATTTGTTCACCTAGCAATGTCGATCATCACGCTATCGATGCTAAAAGTTTATTCCCCGGGAAATTCTCTTAATAATATGGGTTTCTTAAAAAAAAAAAATTTAGATGAGATGACTCATTAATATGGTATGAGAACTTTGTTGACCAGTGATCACGAGTTTGAATCTCATTATTTTATTCTATTTGATAAAAATCAAGCACGATATAGTGTTGGTCTGTGCAAATTTCAAGTCCAAATAGCTTTAACTTGAGGGGATGTGTTAGGGAATAATATAAATAATATTTTATAACTTCATCTGACAACTTAAATTTTTAAATAAAACAATTTAACAGTATTCATGATCAAATGGCCGCCCTATAACATTTACGCATTGCAATCTACTTAGTATTGTTTTGTGCTTCGAATTCATCATTTGTGCATGACGTTCTTCGATTCGAATTTAGAATTTAATCAAGACTGAAAGGTAAGGTTTGGCTCAAGGCTAAAAATCAATCATGACCCCTCTATTCTGCAGACCTGGTCAAATCAAACCTTGTGCTTTAAATTGGATCGAGTTAAATCCTCAATCTAATCCCAATTGAAGATCATTTAAGGTGAATAAACTCAAATTAATATATATTTTTAATTAAAAGCAGAGGGATCGATTCGATCCGATTAAAGTGCAAATTATGGATAACATGTGCACGTGAATCTCAGCCTCAATGGTGCTTGTATCATATGTTACTACAAATTAAGGGCTTGAAAGACAAGTTTAAGAAAGTAAGTAACCCACTTGTGCCTAAAAAAACCGTGGCATAATCATGTATTATTATTTCCTAGATAACAAAAAACCGTGGACATTTGGATGCTAGGTACAAGATAAAAGTCCATGTTTCAGGTCTAAGTAACTCGAGTTGAGTTGAGTTGAGTTGATGCCTCGAGGCTAACAAACTGAAGCGAGTAGCGAGCTAGCGGTCGTTAGAGTGCATGATTGCTAGCGGTTGTTAGGGGTCTCTCTCTCTGCCTGCCTCTATCATTTATATTTAGGCGTGTGGATGACTCAATCTCCAAACTCTGAGAAAGTCACCAGCTGCTGTTTCTTTGAAGCATGAATCGGATCGACGTGCGTGAGACTCAATGTTCAGTCCAAGGAAAGTACCCGTAACTTCCATTGTTAGGGGTCCCAGATCGGGTACAGTTTCCTGGAGACAGATCCGAATCGAGTTTCTCAATTTAGCAGTATTTCTCAAATGATTATATCGACAAAAAGGGCTGCAATTTTTACCAGTACTCAAAAACTATTTGCATAGCCAGGTAGTTAACTCTTACGAAAAAGAAAAACGGATGCTGGCTGAATTTAAAATGGAAAACATGCTGGCTTAAAACTTTAAAAAATCCAATGTTGATCAGGTCGAAATCACCATTGTAAGAGAGGGAGGTAGGCAGAGGATGAGAGAGAAATAAGAGAGAGAAATCAAACGATGATTTCATGGGCCTGAAACCTCTCGGAGCTGAAATGGCCCATCTCAAAAAATGACGGGGGGCTGGGCCAGGGTCTGAAGTGGTTTGTTTATTTCTTATTTTCCCCCAAAACTGAACAGGCCCATTGGTCTTCGCCAGTGCTCGTTGTCACGATAGCCTTGGAGTTTAAAGCACTTATTTATCTTTTATATCTTTTTTTTTTCTCATTCTCTTGAATTTTAGAGATGCTCTTTTATTTATATATGTTTTACTTTTACTTTTTTAATTTTTGTTCTTGATATTTTTATAATATTTTAATTTGTTTTATATTTCATCCTTCGTCAAAATTTATAGTATGTTTTGTTTTTTAATTTGATCTTTATCCTTATGCTTTTTTTATTTTTTTGTTAAATTAACTGTTTTTTTTCTCTTTCAATTCCACCATCTAATAAAAAAATATCTTCTGATTTATTTATTTTTCAATGTTGATCTTCATTTTTTAATTATTTTTTATTTTTTATTTAGGATCATTTTAAATAATTTATTTATTTATTTTAAATTTATCCATTGATATTGGATTAGTCTGGGATTGGACCTTGTGTATTTTTGAAGTGGGGTCTGGGGTGTTTTTAGTAAAATAACTAGTTTTGAACAGTATATTACAATTGATATAAATGCTGGTTAAGAGCATGACTGGGCTATCTAACTCAATTTCTGAGTTGATCTTACTTTCCCAGATCAAAGATTGCGGCATAGAGAGAACCTGTAAATTGTTATATTTTCGGCCTAAATCATGAATCAATCACAGAAAGCTTCCCAGATCAAAGTTCTGGACGCGTAACTCTCACTCAATTATATGTTTTTCATCTACTTTTTTTTCTTTTTTTTTTCTGAGCAGCAAAAAGAAAGGTTCTTAAGCAGAACAGATGCTAAAGCGGGAACTTGCAGAAAAGGAGGTTAAATTTATGAACCAGAAGATCTGCTTGCATAGCAAGCGAGTTGGCCTCATCGCCGGCCTTGCGTCAGATGCCGGCGAAGGAATCTTCAGTAAACACAGCCTCTAGAGATTCATTGGAATTTCATTAGATTCATGTCCTTGACATGATTAAAACAAACAGGAATTTAGTTCTTAAGCATTTCGGGCGAGCATACAGAATAAATGGATAATTAAATCAACAAACGATAGGGAAGCAAGACCAAATGCTCACAAACCTTTCTGCTAGTTTATTCTGTTGAATAGCACCGAAATCCAGAAGAAAAAATAGAGTGGTCTCCCTTTTAAAGTTAAGTAAAGACACTATCTCCACCTCCTCGAAAAATAAAGAACAAAAGGAAGGGTATCTGCACTTCGCTTGCTTAGTTTGCAGAGCTACACCACCATTAACATAGACGACAAAGTTTTCAGTTCAAATTTAGAATGACTTGTGCGTTAAAACAATGCTTTATAATTTCAGCTCCAAATCATCATCAGATCATTACCTTTCCTTTATTTATTCCTTCTATCTAAGGTGATTGACACAATCATTTAAAGACGGTTACGATGCTTTGCTTGTTAATTATGCTTTGTATCCCATTAAAAATTTATTAAAAAAATCATCTATCCTAAAATTTAAGCACTCGTGCGAGACTATGAGATATTATTCTCTAACACACTTTATCAAGTGAAAACTCTTTGGAATTGAAACTTTTATAAACCTTACTATCTTGTGTTTAATTTCTATCAAATAGAATGAGAGTGGTGAGATTTGAATCCATGACCGTTTTGTCAACAAAACTCTAATATCATATCAAAGAATCAAAAAAATTTAACTTATTATATAAGATTCTAAAATATAAGTAATATTATTCTCTGGCAAGATAATGTTCTTCCTTCCATGGTCATTGCTAATTAACCACTGACAGGAGTAAACCACGGCAAGAAAAGGTGACATTGGAGCAAAACGACATAGACAGAGAGAATTGAAGTTTGTACAGGAGATGGCCGAACTAAAACAAGCATTAGCCGAACAAAAGGCAGGCGGTTTTATCCAATCTCACCAGAACCAGGGTTTTTCCTCCCGTGCCCCTCCACTCTAAAGTGCACATTTTGGGCCTGCAAACGGGAGAGAATGATTTGGGCCTGAATATGGGCTTTCAAACTTAGCATGGGCGACCCAATCTCATTTTTTATTTTATTTTTATTTTGCATCAATGCTAATCTTAATCATAAAATTGAATGGGTATACAAAGTAGTTAAAAAGCTCTCAAATAAAATCTTTTTGTTAGATTTAGATGGGACAGTGCCGCACTATTCATTTTCTTAATCTATTGGCCTGTCAATTAATCTAGTTATATGAACTGGTCGACCAATTCAATAACAATTATGATTCTATAAACTTTTTTTATATATTGGCAATTTCTTTTCATTTTATATATAAATTCCACATTTTGTTATGGCAGGAATTTGTTTGGTAATTGTGACAGAATCATTCAATGTATCTCTGTCCAGGAATCATAATTTTAGTACCAGTGGAATTGTGAAGACACGATAGGATATTAATTAAATAATAAAACACCGCACTCCAAAAGACTTTTCTTTCCTGCAAGCCAGGACTTGAACACTCCCGGGTCCACTTGTTCAGAATGAAATTTCAACCATTGCAGAATTTCACAGGCTCCGTTTACAGTGTTAAAACAACATCAACCGTGCAAAAATAACTTCAATTATATTCTTAAATAATTATTTAATTCAACAATTTATTCAAAATTAAATGTGACATATAATTATTTAAAATAATTAATTTAATTTATTTTCATGTTCAACGTATCACATAAATCTTAATTGATGGTATTCTAAATTAATTTATCATTAATTCACACAAACCCTAAATTCATTATAAACCCTAAATGCAATCTAAATAATTATTTCATTTCAACTAAATCAAACATCAATATAATATGTCAACCTTGCATGCAGGACAAGAAAAAGAATGGTGGATTTGCTGGCAATATTTAGTAAAAGATACATTTCAGACGTATGATGATGTGAGAACATGCTATTTTTCCAAAAACAAAATTCAAATAATAAGATAACCTATGCTATTTTGCCAAAAAAATTAATTTACAATGCTTTTTTTTTCCTTTTTTTTTAAAAGAAAAACAAAAGATAATCTATTTCACTCACCTTCCTTCAATGGATACACATTAAAAAACCCCACGCTTCATGCATCCACACACACACCGGGAGCCTGCATTTGTAAATGTTCTGAATTAGCAAAATGATTATTATTCTTTATAAATGGTCCCCTGTAACATAAAGGAAAGATTCAGAGATTAAAGATGGTCCCCTCTTTCTTTCCCATTGCCTTCTATTTTGCTGTTGTTTCATTAAAAGGAACAACGTGGTCTCAAAGCTTGGTATGTCTCCCTGTTGCCCAGCTTCTGTTTGATGAGTTCGTACAGAGATAGAGAATTTGGGAACCAGCTTTGCTGTGCTACACGTGTCAAACACCCATTTAACCAAGTACACGGCAAGAATTGTATCTCCCGTTCATGGGAACTTGCTAGTTGCTTTCTAATGCTTTTTCTTGTTACCGCAAGGTGGCCGCTCCCTGCTTACCTCAAGTCAAGTTGCCCCTTGCACACAGTGATCCACAAAATGGAGGACCCCACAACATTGGATACCCGATGCCACGGGATGCCCTGACCACTCCGTTTTGAATTATGGTAAGGCTATTTCGTATTGTTATATGGTAGTTTTTTTTGAAAATATATTAAAACTATTTTTTTATATTAGTATATTAAAATAATATGAAAATACTAAAGATGTTTTAATTCAAAATTAGAATGTTTTTAAAACAAAAAAAGATAAACACGCTTTATTTATATTGGACACAATCTATGCAACCTTGTTGTTTAAGAAACCACAGCAACAAGAAGAAAATACGCAGCCTTGGGTTGGAATGAAACCGCTGCCCGCTATAAACCTCAAGGTCCGCACCTGTGTTTCAAAAATATTGAATGTTTATCCTTTTTATTTTTTATTTTAAAATTGATGGATCAATTTTAATTTATTTTTTATTTAATTTCAACCGAACAAACACTAAATATTGATCCATCAGAGAAGCTAGACTTGTATGAATACAGGCTACGAGTAGTACATGTAGGTTATGTGTTAGATTTTTTGGTAAATAAATGTAGGTTGTGATGGCAACATCTCGTGAGATTTGTCATGTGTGTAAATTTAAACTTAATCCAAGTATACATCTTGTTAAAAACAACAATCCAATCATGCATGGTCGTGTTTCTTTAATTCAATTGTTCGGGTGTTTTTGTTTATTGAAACTAAATCTTTTTTCCATTGGTTTTGGATAAATTATCTTGGAGAAATTACCACCGAAGAGCTGACGTGATAAATCCAGCACGCTAAAAATTAGTAAATTTACTATGAGGTATGTTTCCGACACTGAGTAGTGTCCATCAATGGCAGGGAGTCCGTGTTTGCTTTTTTATCCCCCAGCTAAGAAAAACTGCTGTAAAGCTCTTTATTTTCCATTTCTGAATTATGAAGTGTGAATCAAAGCAGCAGCTTTAGCCTGAGTAAAACACTACAGGAAACCGCAGCGGGCACAGCCATCTGCCAGCATTTTTTGGACAAAAAATAGCAGACTGCGTTATCCATCCTGCAGAAGAAGCTCGGGGTTCTAATTTCACTGACTTTTTTGCATTGTCATGTGACTTTCCTTTTCACCATTTCACTGGAAAGAAAAAGAGAGGGTAAATCATGAACTTTTTCTCTAATTGCAGTGCGGTGTCGTTTTCTTGCCTAAAAAGAGCAGTCCCAGCATGTAAGAATTTCAAATATAAGCTCACTCTACTGCATGGCTGCTCACTGCTCACTGCTCACATCAACGTTTTGTTAGTTAGGGTTCTTTCTTGTTCTGGGAACCGTATAGATCTGCAGACATACTTGGGAAAAGAATGGCAAGTAGAATGTTGATTTGAAGTGTCCTAATTGTAATGAGTGTCAAGTATTTATTAAATTCTCAGAGCTTGAAAATATTTTACTTTAGGAGGAGGTCAGTTTAATCTTTTGATTTTACGAAGATGAACAAATTTAATAATTACCTAAGGTTAATCCCTGATTGTTTCCATAAAAGTTTAATTTCATAACCATTTTTCTTGGAGTATAAAAAATCACTCTACAAGTCTTTCCATCCACGACAATCCATACTTTTTTATATATGATTTTTACATATATTATTTAATAGTTATTGTTTGTTTGATTTTTTAAAAGTGTTTTTTTTTATAATAATATATATTTTTATTTTTTAAAATTATTTTTGATATTAGCATATAAAAATAATTTAAAAATATTTAATTTAAAATAAAAAAATATTTTTTCACGATGATAAATAGGGTATTGATCTTGTTTCCGCGAAGAATTATGAATTTATGATGGTTTCTAAATACAAAAAAATAAAAATAGAATTGTCCAACAAATTAGAGGCAGTTCAAAAAGAAAAGAAAAGTGTGGTCGCCATCAAGCCTATCTGGTCAATCTCTGCGCTCTAACTTCTAACAGAGGAGATCTTTAGGTGGAACCCACTTTGCGACACGTGTATGGCCTTCTCCTATCCAACGCAGAACCCAAACCTTACAGACTGTGTTGCATTGAATAGGCCGTGGCATATGTCCAGAGACAGATTTCTCCAATAAATAAGGTCAGTTAAAGGTGCAAATTCACGATCTTTGGTTTTCTTTATATAGGAAGACCAGAAATTTTTTTGGTGTTTGATGAATAATTAAAAAAATAAAAATAAAAACTAGAACCTTGGAAAAACCTATCAAAATATGGAATATATATATATGGCAAAGGAGAAAACTGTAATTTAAATGTCCATTTTTTAATTTTATATATTTGAATGCACACTCTACTGGATTGTTGTCTAGTTATCGTTGTTTTATCCATCCTTATCAAACCCAGTCTGAACAAATTTGGATTATTGGCTCGAAGTCTCAGTTTTTTTATTATTAGTTTTTCTTTTAAATAATTTTTTGATGCTGAGGTGACCGAGTTTGGACCGGTCACTAAAAATCCGGTTAAATCAAATATTTTTTCCTGGATTAATATTTAATTTAATTTAATAAAAAACTTGACTTGAGTAAAGTTTGGAGTTCTAAATTTACCAATTCAACTCAGTCAAGCTAAGCGACTATTTGGGTGTTTAAATGAGATTGTTTTTTTAAAAAACAAAATTAAATGTTTTAAATATAATATATATTTTTTTAAAAAATATATTTTTGATATCGAAAATAATTGAAAAATATTAATTTTTTTAATTTAAAATAAAAAAAATCAATTATTTTTAAAAATAATTTTGAAATACAGTAAAAATCAATCATTATTATTGTGTGGTATGGTTTTCTCCTTTTATCCAGCAGCCGTCTTGTTTGGAAAGGAGAGAGAGATGATCAAATATAGATATGGAGGGCGGCGGCTAGGTGTA
Organism: Salix caprea; assembly: GCA_964035475.1. Taxonomy (NCBI): domain Eukaryota; kingdom Viridiplantae; phylum Streptophyta; class Magnoliopsida; order Malpighiales; family Salicaceae; genus Salix; species Salix caprea. The sequence continues at coordinate 2,830,075 of OZ037761.1, read as the reverse complement.
GATTTTTTCTTTCTTTCCATGTGTATGCCTCCCTCTTAAAAAAATAGATTCCCTTTGCCTAGTCTTTATCCCAGTTTAAAACTGTTATCTGGCATTTAGAGAACATTGAATCTGGATGAAGACAATCTATTTCAGGCTGCGAGTTAGTTTTTACTCAGTGACGGATCTGTGCCAGGCTGTAGGGTTGATTTATTTATTTATTTATTCCGGTAATAAATGATGTTTAGATTTGAAAATTGAATACGAAACCAAAGCTATAGTTCATATCTCATTAAATATAAAATAATAAAGTTTAATATAAAAAATTAAACACTTGAGTTACCATAACAAATTCTTATAGTCAAGATTAAGTCAACTTAGAATATCTTCCTAGATCTACAAACTCGATAATAAAAACAAAATAACCTCATAATAAAACAATAAAAATCTCAAAGGTATTTTAGGAAAAAATAACAATTCACATTGCCTTTAACTTTTCAAACTCTTAACTTGAATGATGAAATTAAAAAATTAATTTCAATTATACAAGAGGATTTAAAACAAAAAACAACAATAAAAATACAAATTGAAATACAAATTAAATTTAATTTTTGATCGAAAAGTGAATTTGAAGAAAAAAAATCAAACAATTATATTTATCAATACAAACAGTAAAAAAAATGCAAAGATCACGAGGTTTGAAAAAACAATTTCAACACCAACAAGACCTTGTCAATCTGGGGAAATATTCACAATTTTATTCTTTAAATTTGAAGTATACGGTGGTTGTTTTTTCGAGAGGGTTGTAAAATACTTAAATAGATTAGGAAAACCTGTATATATTAGAAAACAACTTAAAATCTAAAAAAAATTAAATCCTAAATAAAAATAACAAATTTGAAAAATAATAAAATTTGTCTAAACAACAAGTTATAAATCGAATTCTGGAAGATTTAACAACTTAACAAGTAATAAAGTGACTATCTATAAAATCACTTAAAAAATTAAATTCGATTAAACATCTTGTTATTTTAATTTTAAAGTGATAATCTAATATGGTGTTACTAAACCTGTTTGTATACATAAACCTATTTTACTTATAAAGTAAAAGGCACATTTATTATCGTCAGCAACAGCTCATGTGCACGCATGCGTTGGCCCCTCGATCTAGTAAGAGACGACACTTATGCAATAGAGTAAAGAAAATCTCTAGTGATAATTCATAATTATCATTGGTCTTGGATAGCAATAATCATCAAATCAAAACGTGTGGAATTCTGAAAAACTTTCCAATCACTTTGATTTTGCTGGGATGCAAGCACTAGCACGTACCGGTAATTAACCACTGTCAATTTTTTTGGAGTGTATTTGATGTTATTTTTATTTATAAATATATTAAAATAATATTTTTTTTAATTTTTTAAAAATTATTTTTGATATTAACACAAAATTTTAATATATTTTTTTTAATTTTTTAAAAATTATTTTTGATATTAACACAAATCTCTTTCATAATTTCCTTTTTTTCCCATGAAAAACTCACCCCCATGCTATACGATAATATTCTTCTCGCATCCCCGGTTTTATCTTCCCTCTGTGCCACAATTTCTTTCTTCCCTGTTCCTTCACAACCACAAATCGTAACATTCGATCTCATAAAAGAAACACAACATTCAATGATGCAAGTTCATCGCGCTAGCTGGCTTAATGGGCCCGAGGATTTTGACTTTTCTGTCAAATCGAGCAGAAATCCTCAGCAAGATTTCAATCGCCACTGAAATACGCATGTGAAACTAGAACACACTAAAGTTGCAAATTCTCGGCTGGCCAAGTGATTCTATTCAGATTTTGGACCAAAAATAAACCATCGACACTCACAGTCCATTCGAGATCGTGGAATACACGTAAAAAAATTATTTCGAAAATATTTGAATTTTTTAGATTATTTTAATATATTTATTTTTAAAATAAAAATCATTTTTAAAACCAATACTAGATTCCCAAAAGTCACTTCATCTTGAAGCACTGTCAGTAAAGACTCGAGTAGGATTAACTTGAGATTATTGCATGCAATGCTATAAAAAACTGTAACAGGGAACCTTTTGACTGCGTGGCAATTAGTACACTAAAAATAATTTTCCATCTATATATAACACACCTCCTTTTGCAAAAATGGAATAATCAAGGAAAGGAGGAGAACCCTATCACGTACTGATGACACCTGATCTTTTCTGAGTGTTGTTCTGATATATTATAGCACCATGCATGGATCCCTCTGCTGCCTAGAAAGCAGCAGCTGGAGCTGCAACGGAAAAAGATAATAATGATAATAATAATAATAATTGGAGTTTATGGATCGACCGGATAGAAAACTGATTTTTCTCAACTGTTATTTTTGAATCATTGGTCCTGCACATGAGTTTGTTTTAGTTACTTTTTTCTTACGTTAGAATCTGTTTTTTTTTTGCAAAAAATAATATTAAAATAATATTTTTAAATGATTTAAAAAAAATTAAAAAATAATTATTACTATACTTTTAAACATGCCTTAATATATATTTTAATCATTTCTTCAATGACCATTTTTATTGCAAGACTTGGCCATTAATAGACTGTTTATTATTGTGATAATGATTAATTTTTTTTAAAAATAATAATTTCTTAAAAAAATTATTTTTGATATTAATGTTTCAAAATAATTAGATTATATATAAAAAAACACTAATTTGAAAAAATAATAATTTATTTTTTATTTTAAAAAATACTCTTAAAACATCTTAACAAACTAATTACTGTACATTAAATTTTATTCATAACACTTAGTTAGGAGATAACTATTTTTCTTGATTTATTGAGTTTGAAAATGAAATTAATATTTATATAAAAAATATTTATTATTAACACTTAAAACATGCATCAATAAAATTGTTTGTAAATAATATTAGTTTAGCCTTGGTAATGAACAAAGCAGCTCAATTCTCAAGTATCGAAAAACAATTTATAGCTGCAGCGATCTGTTAAATAAACAATTACTGGATTATAACCTATTGTTGGGTTAAAATATATTAGATGGGATGATAGAAGTTATTTTTTAAAATATTAGTTCTTTTAAAATATATCAAAATATTATTGTTTTATTTTTAAAATTAATCTTTAATAAAAATGTATTTTTTTAGAAATATATATATATATATATATATATATATATATAATAAAAACGAAACAAAATAAAAATGTGTTATTTTAGAAAAAGAAAAAGTTGATGGTGAAAAAGAACAAGAACCGATTCTCTCTTCAATCAAATCACTTCAATCCACTGGGGTACTTCCACCTTGAATCTTTCCACGTGTACCCCATCTCTTACACATGCCACGTCCCTCTCCCTCTCCCTCTCCCTCTCTCTCTCTCTCTCTCTCTCTCTCTCTCTCTCTCTCTATCTTTTACTTTCTGTGATTTCACAGCTTTTTAATTCAAAGCTGATGATCTCTCCAATTACTCATTGAGGACAACAGGCTCTTTCATTCAACCAATGCCCTGTCTCTCTCAATACTTTCTTCTTTCATAATAGAGAGCAAACCCCAACCAAATCTCTCTCTACCCCTTGCACTGCTCCTTGCGTCTCTCCTATACTCAAAAACAGCGAAACCCTTACATACAATTGTACTGTCCTGGACGCAGAGAGAGAAGGAGGAATAGAAACAAGAAGCAGTACAAATTAGTTTCGTTAAAGAACGGAAGATGGAAAATGGCGGGAACAAAGGTCAAGAAAATGATCATGCAAATCTTCCCTGGGATATATGGGAGCTTAATACTTCTAGATTTGACTTGGTTAATGGTAGTAATAGCACTGCTGCTACCGACACGTTCTTCACTACCACCGCCACGAGTATGGTGGAGAGCGGCAGCCCCTGCACTCACCCAGAAGGCTCTTCTGCACATGGGTTCTTGTTTCCTTACCAAAACAGTTGGCTTTACCACCAAAGCAGCAATAACAGCTATCAGCAGCTCTCTCTTTATGCCGGAGATGGGTCCAACTTGCCCCCGGACCCGCACCCAATGTGCTTGAAGCTAGGCAAGCGACACTACTTTGAAAACAGTACTAGTAATAACAGTCACAACAACCACCCAGTGAGTGACCGACACGAGGTTGGTGGGTTCTCTATAGGCAAAAGAGGCAAACCCTACTACAGCGTCGGTGGTGGTGGTGGTGATCGTGATGGACCTTCCTCTTCCACTTCAGTGACCGTGCCGAGGTGTCAGGTGGTGGGCTGCAATGTGGCGTTGTTGAATGCTAAAGATTATCACAGGAGGCATAAAGTTTGTGAGGTGCACTCCAAGGCTCCTAAAGTAATTGTTCTAGGTTTGGAGCAGCGGTTCTGTCAGCAGTGTAGCAGGTAACACTGGCGTTTCTCAGCCAGCTTATTTGATTTAGCCTGTAGTAACTGTTCCTGGATATTTGGGATTTTCCTCAGTTGTCTTGCCCTTCCAAAAAATCTCATGTGAAGAGGTAACTGGCAAATGGGCTTGTTGACGAGATTAAAAGTGGGCGTAGCTTGTTATTTTTGCAGGTTTCATGTAGTGTCAGAGTTTGATAATGCAAAGAGGAGTTGTAGGAGGAGATTGGCTGGGCACAATGAAAGAAGAAGAAAGAGTTCTCAGGACTCTGTTTCAAGGAATTCTTCTCAAGGTATGTATGTGATGATCTTGAAATTGACTTGTTTATCCTTCTTTCTAAGCAAATCAATTTCCATTTCTGGAATTAGATAATATTGACCAGCTTTTGTTCTAAAGATTTGTCAGGAATAAGCCCTTGTGTTGTTTGATCCGGAAAACAGAAAGGCCCTATTTTCTACCTTCTGATTTTCAAACCATGTTTCAACTTTAAAATCCAACATTTTATTAGTCCATGGCTTTTAATTTTTCGTTTTGCCCAAAACATCTGCAATCAAGAAGCAGAAATTCGAAACAATGAAGTATTAATTAGCTGGATCAGATCTTGAATTAAAGGGCCCGCAACACTGCTTCTGAAAGGACTTGCTGGTAATAAAAAAAAACGTACTCCTGTCTTGAAATCTTATTAATAAGTTCTTGTGTGCTTGAGACATGGACGCCCCTCACAAGAAAACGATGAGCAAGTACAATAAATTTTATGTTAGTGAATGAGGACATGGTAACTAAACTATCATTTAGTTTAGTTATATGACTAGGCTGGCTGGATAGTCTCCCGATATGATATATTCCTTGTAGATGGGCTAGTTGATACCAGCTAACCCTTGTTAAATTCTGTTCCTGCCTGGAAGGGAAGAGTTTTGGAGGTGAAAACTATCTTTGTTGGGTAGCTCAACGAGCTTTTTTTTTTTTTTGTTACAATGGAGAGGCTCAAAGATGAAACCTCTAGGGGGAGGGTATCCTAATTAAGGAGAAAAACAATCGTTACTATTGTAACTACACAATCTAGGGTTTGCTAGAACTTTCATTAATATTAATGTTGGATCATGAAGATATTTTTTTAGATTTGAATTATTGATCCTCAACTTACTCTTCTCTCTAATCTAAAAAGATTTTTCATGTTTGACTTCTCACATGTATTAAAAAAAAAGTGATTAATATACCATATCACCCCGTTATTTATTCATGCTTTTCCTAAAATCCACTTTTCGAATGGAGACTTCATGAACTTCGATTAGAAGTGTTGTCGGGAAATGGTTTGGAGTAAACAATTATTTTGGAATAAACAGACAGAATACCTGTTTGGAGAGGGTGGAGATTGCTTGGCAAACATTATTACAGATTTTGAGGAATCAACTTAAATATATATCTTTGAGGAAGACGGCATGAGATTTTGGTTGTGATAGAATAATCTTTATGAATTATTTGCTATCGTTAATTATCAGTGAGTTGCATTGACATGGACAACGCAGTTGAAAATTTATGAACATGAAAGAAACTGAACGGACAATTTCCTCCTCAACAGACAAGGTGATAGCCGGGAGATTTCCATACATTGCGTCGCCGACAGGATGTGCTCTCTCTCTTCTGTCATCCAAATCTGATTCTTGGGTTTCTCCGTCTGATCTCTCCTCGAGATCAAGTGCTGCACTACGCGAACTGATTGCTGAAAATCGCGCAGCCATCCTATCCCGACAGGTTTTTCTTCAAAAACACCTGCACCACCATACAATGGAAGACCCTGGTGAGTCCCATCCTCTCTCCAATTTTCTTACAACCCATCAGCAACAAGTGCTGTCCGAGCCTCACGATTGGAGCCGGTTAAACGACACCAGCACGCACGTGACTTTGGACCTCATGCAGGCTCCGAGTTCAGCGTTCGGGTTCTTGTCTCCGAGAGGGAAAAATAAAGAAGAGGAAGATGAGTGCTCCGAGTTATGGAGCACCTTGGAAGGAGCCCATGTAGTTTAAAATAAATCTACCACTCCTACTTTATTCTCTTACATTTGGTGTTAATTGTTTGGTTGGTGAGGCTTTTGGATCGTTCAACCTATTTGCCGTGTAATTCTTTCTTGTTTTGTTTGATTGAAAACTTTTTTTTTATCGGTCTCTAATTTTTACCATAATTTTCATATTTTAAATGATGTACAGTGACTGGAATAATTAATGCACTTGGAGCAATTTCCCAGTCGAATCACTGTTTTTCTCTCAAGTTTTAAGTTGCAGTGGTCGAAAGTTGATCTCACTTCAAAACTAATTATAAGGATAGCTGATTATATATGAAAGTTTATTGAGGAGCAGGCACCATTTTCCTTTTCTGGGTCTTAATTTATTTACATTAAAGGATATTTTCGAGTTCATTTTCTTACATGGAGATTAAATTCTTTACTTGTATGGTTTTGTCAAGTGATTATATTAAGTTGTTTAGATTTTACAATATGATTTATATTATTTTTTAATAAATCTTTTCAAGGAAAAGCTTCTTGGATTTTAACTTGTACAAATTTATATTATTCTGAGTTTAAATTTTATTAAATATAATAAGGATGGTGAGATTTGAACTCGTGATCGTTAGGTTAATAAGATTTTGATACTATATTAAAAAAGAAACTATCTTACCTAAAAAATTAAATTATTAAATAAAATTATAAAATATAATTATATTATTATAAGTTTCTAGCATGTCTTAAAACAGAATATCTAAAAAAACTGAATCTATAAAAAAAATATTTTCTTTTTAGGATTGGACCCTAGGTTGATTGTTCTAGGAGATCAACCCTGCTTGTTTGCTGGATAGTAATCTTTTTTTGGAAAGTAGTTTTCATGAAAATGGATGTTTTTTTAGTTAATTAAAAAAATAAAGATTAAATATGACATATAAAGAAATTGAAATTAAATAAAATAAAAAATAATTTCATAAATTATTTCAAATAAAGTAGAAAATAATTTCATAAATTAAAAGTAATTTTTTCTTTGACTTGAAATTACTTTCCCTTTAATAAACTTTCTTAAGGTTATTTAACATTAAGAAGTGGGTGGGGGGGGGGTTCCCTTAAAAATATTTTCTTAGAAGAAACTGCCTAAATGTACCATTTCATTTGCGATACCACTACATCACACACTACAATACGCTAAAATCGTGTGGATGGTTAATACAATAGAACCTCAGTATTATTAGCTGCTGCAATAAGCCTATGACTGATTTATTTGATTTCCATGGACCGAATTTATGAAATAACTTATCATCTTCAATGAGACGAGGTTTTCTTCTGCGAGTTTTGAGTTTCAAAATGAGGGATAGTGTTCTTGTATCTGTAATTCGTCGCATCTTTCAAGATTCGAAAGAAATCCAAATCTTAAGGCTGTCATGCTTGTGGGACTCTCTCCCATATAAAATTAAATTATATATATATATATATATATATATATATATATATATATATATATATATATATTGATTTATAATGCATGATTATAAATTCTATCCCACCCAATAATTTGTAGGACATGAAATAGATTTTGTTTTGAATAAGCTTTTTGTAGTAAATAAGAAACTCACCGAATAAAATAAAATAAAATAATGGATGAGCCCCAGACCCACAAGCTGAACATATCAACTATGATCTAGCTCTTGGACCACGTCAATTGTGATCTAGATCTGAGTATTTATTTTTGTTTTATATATTGTTTTTCAAGTACCTTTAAATTGTGTTTGAAATTAATGATCTCTAGATTATTTTTTTTAAAATGTCTCAATATTAAAAATAAAAAATTATTTTAATTTAAAGTGTGTATATACACAATAAAATAAAAGACTATTCCAAGCGTTATAGCTATAAATGAAAGCATTGTATGCGTGCACACACGAAAGACACTTCCAACTCCACGCAATGGAAAGCAATTTTTTTTTCAAAATCTTTGAAAGTTGATTGAAGGCAATCAAGTTTCTTTCTCAAAGTGCACGCCTGCAATTCCAAAGTCGAGAAAGTGTCCTTGGCAACCGAAAATAGTATGAGATTCCAGGAGTAGTCTATTGATAGCTACAAGACTAGTTGTTTTCAAGTTTTGACCAGAGCTGCTGATCGGAAATTATCATCATGCCTGAAAACAACGATCGCACTGTTGATCTTTGTTTTTTATGAAGATTAACTCCGGTATAATGACCTCTCACGAACCACCGCACTTCAGTCCAGCTGTGGATGAAGTCCCACCACCGCAAAGGAGGCAAAGGACAATCACTGAATCAATGATCACGTGCAGCGCACGTGAACATGCAAGCACAAACCACCCAAAAAACCAGTTGCAGCCCCACCGAAGACCTCCTAACCCTAGAGAAAAAGTCTCTGCGGACAAAGGGTTTGAAAAGTATCCCCTCCCTCTCCACGAGCAGTAGCCATGGAGTGAGCAGTTGCCTTTATGAATGGGCTCCACGTCCTCGTCACAAAGTTTATGATGATCAGAGATGAGGGCCCGGCTGCACTGATGAAAGATGGAAATGATCGCAGTGTGGTGGGGGCGACCATGAAAACTGGGGATCGGGGAGCGAATGCAAACCCTGCACTTGTTCCATGAAGCAAGGGCAGTGTACCCTTCATACCTCTGTGTAGCAGAGAGGTTGAATGTGTTCAACTTCTTCGGCACCAAAATCATGGACCACAGTTTTGAATGAAACTAGTAATTATGATAGCTTAGCTAGAGGGAGGATTGTAGCTATGTTAATAGTAGCCGCTGCCTAAATTCTTCACTGTATCGTCGTATTATTATTAATATGATTATGATAGCTCCTTCTGTCGTTTGCCCATGTTTTCTTTGGGGTTAGTGAATGCTGGTTTCGTCAAGTCAGTTTTGGTTTCTAGCTCGCTGCTACATTGTGTTTGAAAGCTAGGTTGGAAAACGAGGGAAATAATTTTGTGACATAAGAAAATATGAGAGGATCGAGAGTAAATGGTCTCCTAAATGTGGTCTCCGAGCTCGGGAGAAGAAGAGAAATCTGGTCTCAAGGTTGAGTAGATGATGCAATATATATATATATATATATATATATATATATATATATTTACAAATTTATTCTTTTGCGATAGGCAAAAGGATTATAATTGTAATTCTCACATTATCATTTTCTTTCCCTCGCTAATTCCTCTCGTCTCTTTTCCAAATCCGCCCTTCCTCTAAAGTGTAAACATGAAAGAGTAAATTTTATTTTCTGACTAAATTGTAAAATGCCCTCCTTTTTTACGGAAAGATAAATACCTTTATGAACTAAAAATCTCTTGAACAATGTGAGCTTGATTTTGCTGAGAAATTGATGAAAACGTTTCTAAGAATCACAACTATTCCTTTCTTTCTATACATTAATTATTATTATTATTATTAAAAAAAATACATTAAAAATAAAACACATTTATTATCTCCCATTTTCACTGCATGCCTCCATTCTTCTCATTCTCCTTTCATATTTATCTTATATTTTCTTAGAGTGTTTTCAATATTACAGTGCAAGGGTGAGGAGGAGGAAAGACTTTTAGTGGTTTTTTAATCGATTTTTCATCAAAATTCTATAACAGAGCCACATTCAAAAATTCATATTAAAAACCAAACCATAATGACTAAGTACATGATATATCCCTTTAACCATCACGCAAACCATAATACCAAGTACAATTAGACAAAATCCAACTAAATTCAATTGTTAAAACTAATTTTAATGCTCTTGTTATACTACGAGTCATATTAATTAATTTTTAAAAGTAATAAAAAATATTTAAGTTACAGATAAATATTGTGTATTGCTATTAAACTCAACTCAACGGGTCAATTTTAAAAGTTCTTAATTTTATTTTTTTACATAGCATCTTAGTTAGAACTAATATATATGCTCGCGCTAGACTACGAGTCAAATTAATTTATTTATTTATAATGTAACAAAAAAAACTCCTAGCTATAAAAAATATTTGATATTAATGTTAAACTCAAATCAACTTTGAAGCCTTGTAAACCAACTTCTTACTTAACTCGAGTTTAAAATTAAATCATGTGAGAGTTGATTTGACATGATTCAATTAACTTGTTCGACTTGCAAGAAAGTATAAAAATAAATTGATGAAATTGATAGGAAAAAAAACCCTCTTAAAATTGAGCTATGTGAAAAACATTTGATATGATTCAATTGACTTGATCAATTTAAAAATAACTTGAGAATAAAATTAAAAAAATACAATGAAATTAAAAAGAAAATCTGGGATGGAAAAAGAAAAAGTTAAAATGAAAAGAAGGAGGAAGCTCCTAGTTTATTTAGTATACATGTAATTTTTCACTGTATTGCTAATATCTTTGTCTGCAAATGAATTTCTGTTAACAAATAAGGCTAATTGTATTGAATTGGCTAACATAACAGATATGGCAACGATTTCACAAAAAAAAAAAAAAAAGGATTTAATTTGACATTTTGATACAAATATGTGATTTCAAATTGAGGTTTTTCTTTTTTATAATATTCAATGTGGACCATACTTCATAAATGTATATAAATATCAACTTTTAATTGACTATTACATCCTTAATACAACAACAATAAAAAAATTTCTCGACACTAATGTAACTCATACTAAGTAACATATTAAATGATATTAAATTCTTTATTTAAATCAAATCGGTGTATTAAAAAGACACAATAGAAATCTTTTAATTTCCAATTTGAATCTAGAACGTCTGATAAAGCATATTTTCTTAACAATCATATAGATTTTGTGAGATTAGATTAAGCACAATTCTATTTATTTTAAAATACAAAAATAGAAATGATTTAGAAAAGAGCATTAATCAAAAAAATTGATCCACATGAGTCGAGTCTTTTATTTTGTTTTCTAGAAGAGTATCACGAAAATATACAATGAATAAAAACTTCATTTCTGTTATCTCTCTTTGTTTTTTTTTTTTTCAGAGAATAAAATGAGAACTCTTTGAATTGAAGTTAAATTATCTTGTTTCTTTTTTCATCATCTTAATTAGCCAAGCAAATCATGTTAAGGGATAAGAGACCCCTCCCCCCACCGTCCCCTTGAACTAGAGCAAGGGACCGAGGGGACAAAAACTTCGAGGTGAAAGGTGCGAGAAATAGACCTTTCTCCAAACTTTTACAGATACGATACATGATATTAGATTTTTGATGGTCCACTTTAAGGAAATATGAAACCTATTGGTTGATGCGGGAAGGCGAGAGGTGATCAATAATTGATAATTTTCAATGAATTTCTGTCGTTCATCACGGTTTGTTTGGTGGCCAAAAGGAAAGTCAGTAGCCAATTTACAGTGCAAGTTGATATATAGGCAGCAGCAAGAAGAAGAAGAAGCTTATGAACTCCCTAAAATCGAGATTAAGACGCAAATAAACGACTCAACAAATAAGTTCAATCTCTTGATTCTTATGGATGAATAGTTTGCTTTTGGTTTCCAAGGAGCGTTTCGTGATCATAGAAGAGCTTGCGATATGTACATCAGGTTTCAAATTCGAGTCAAGATATACACTCCTTATAAGAGTCTGAGTCATAATTTTACTTACTTACTTGGAGTTATAAATTACATTTTTTAAAAGGTGAAATGGTTTAATTAAGAGTAATTATTTCTCAAAGTAAAAGAATAAAAGAAAAGAAAAAACCACACGCATGTGATTGGGAAATTTGGCTTCTTAACTAGACATATATGACGCACACATGACAACACTCCCTCGTAGATATTGGACCGATCGAAGGCTCCATTGCTAAGGATTTTGGCACCGTCATGTCACAAGAATTTCCGAACCCGTGAAGGAAATTTCCTGGAATTTGATTCAATAGGATCATCAAGCGAGAGACAAATCATGCAGAAGCTTCTTGCCAGTGTCCGATGGAGGCCTATCAAATCATTTATCAAATTCCCTTCGATAATTATTAGATCTGAGATACGGACCGGATGCAGCAGCAGCAGCAGCAGTTGCAACAAACAGAATGATGTTTAAGGTTGTCTTCTCTCTTTACCCTCCACAAAAGAATTTGGATTGTCGAAATAACATGAATATATTTCGCAGTTTGTAGATGGTATTTAAAGATTATATTAATTTTGTGAGAGGAAATTAAAATCCTCGAAGATTATAAACATTCATTTTGTTTTCTATTAAAATTGTAAGCATAATAACCATGCCATAGATCGGAATAACATCGGACATTCAAAATTATCAGAAAGCATGGATTGAGAAAGGTTTCGTTCGAATCTAGCCATCTAAGAACTTGATAGAGATTCTTGGGGTTAGTGTGATGGGGCCCAAATCAAGCTTCAAAACAATTTCTTGGAATCGACAGATGAAGATAAAGGTGTTTTAATTTATTGTTAAATATAAGCAAGTGTGTTAGAGAGAAAGATTTGACTTAATTTTCTTGTCTTCTCTTTTGGGACCAAATAAATTCACAAAACAATGGTTCCAAGAAAGCACGATAAACAAGTACAAAACCGATGAGGCATGGACCCACGATTAAACTTCGTCGAAGGTGCAAAGAGGCTTCAAAATCATTAAAAAGGTATCCCACCATAACATGTAGTGGCTAGGATCGATCATACAAGATGGTTTCCTGTGAAAAACTTTAGCCCACAATCAATTCTATGCTATGTAATAAAAACTAACACGAGATTTCAGAATCATCTTTTGTAATAATCTATATGATGACGTGGCGCCAGTCCATTCTCAGCACATGAGCACAATGCATGGTGTCCTATCTCCTTTGTACAGAAATGTTTATATGAGAAGAGAAAAATGAGAGAGAAAATAAATATTTATATGATTAGATAAAAAAAAAATATAAGAATCATTCATTGTGTTTTATTCCTCTATTTGTCCTTTTCCTTGAAATGAAATCATAAAATAACTATCAATAATTACATGTAAATAGTTTTTCTTTCGATTATTGATGAATCTGAATTTATGACCATTGCAATGGTAGCATAACTAGCTAGGTTCATTTTATGCTTTTAAAAAGTTCAGGCACTTATTTGAGCTCAATATTTTTTCAGAAACTTTTAGATCTTTACGGGTTTTTTTAAATATTTATATTGATTTTCAATATATATTATTTTAAGTAAAATACAATTTAAAATATAGCATGGATAAAATAACTCTTCAAATTCTCCTCTGTAAAAATAAAGTAGACTTATTGGCTGTAAATACTTCATGAATCTTTTAAGCTTTAGATTTAAAATCTCTCTACTCTCGACTTTTTTAATATATATATTTTCAAAGTTTATCTTTGCAAAATATAATTGTAACTTTTCTCTTTTAAAAAAACATTTAATTAAGCATCTAAAAATCTTAAATCGAAAAGATAAATATTTTGGAGGAACCAATCACCTTGGCCTATTAGATACTAACCATCTTGACTAAAAAAAAACTAAAACTAAAAAGAATAGCAGTTCATCCAATATATTATGTGGTATATAAATCTTGCTTTTAAACTATGTGGATTTCTTAGAAAATCATCAACCACACACCGTATTATGTTTATATATATTCACCCTGAGCATTCATTGGGGCAAATGCCTGCGAAAGTGTTATCTGAAATAAAAATAAACAAGGCTACTTACTAAAAATAATTTACAATATCTGCTTGCGTGCAGTAAATGTTATATTATATTTCATCAGATGCTCTTGTAGTTATTCCTAGCTAGCTACAGGCCAAAGGCTCCATGCACCAACCAAACTTCACATGAAATGGTACCTCCAGGACAAGAAAAGTGCAACAGGAGGAAGCTAAGCCTCCTGTTCGAAAAACCCGAACACAAACTTCCAAGACTTCACCTGGCCTTGTCTCAAAGACTCGGCCAGCAATTTGGGATGCATCCTTAATATTCTCACAGCGGCAACACTTCCTTAGAAAAAGGGGGGAAATGCAGTACTTGCAGAGACTGAAATTAAGGATAGTGAAAGAGAGATAAACCCATCTGGGCTAGGTTCTAGTTAGCTAATTAACAATCTATGCTTAGTGCAGCTTAATTCTCATCAGTACTACCAGACAACTTGATCTCCTTTCTATGATTTTCTTTGAACATTGATATCGCATGCATGTTCGTGTTCTTGTTTTTATGCGTGTTTGATTTACAGCCTTTTTCCTGGTAAGGATCCGACAGAGGGATAATCCGACAGAGGGATAATAATGGAATGCCCTAAATGATAATAATCCTGCATCCCCGTGCCTATCTAACCACTTCTGAAACCAAACAGATACCTCTGTTAGAAAAGTCCTCCTGGCAGCGATTACTTTTCCCTTTCCGGAGATATCTCCCGGTAAATACAGAAAAAATATACAATAGGTTACTGTTAAAGAAACATCTAAAAGCTTAAGTTTTTAGATGAAATTTCAGAATATAATTTATATTATTCTCTAACACAGCTATCAAGTGAAAACTTTTTGAGCTTGAAACTTGCACGTGCTCATAATAACTTGTGCTTAATTTTTATCAAATAGAATAAGAATGGTGAGATTCGAACTCGTGACCGCTGGGTCAACAAGACTCTGATACCTTGTTAAAGAATTATCTCACCTAAAAAGTTAAACTTATAGATAAGATTCCATAATATAGTTTATATTATTTTCTAACAATTACGACATTTGAATCACTAGCTTGAAGAGAGAAATAATATATTAGCAGAGCAGATACTCCATTTGGTTTTTAGTAACACAATCAAGAGTGAGCATTAATCAACAATGATTAAGGAGAGTAAATTAAGAGGGGGAAATAAATATAACACTTGAGTAACACTATATGTTACTACTTAGTTAATATTAAATAAATCCTCCTTCATTTCATAGACAGTTTTTACCCACTTGAGAAAAACAGTGAGCTTGATGATGTAGAAGAAGCAGTGGCTTGATACGATCTTTGCTTGAAACAATCCAGAGACATTCGAGGAGGGGACATCGCCACCGTCACCGATGAAGTAGGATGGGCTCCGGAGTCCGGTGGAGACCCTATAAATTCCCATTAAAAAAACACCACGTGCAAGTTAATTGATTCCTGCATATCTAGCTCATACATGCACATACTTCTTAAGCAAAAAAATACGAGTGAAAAATGAAAAATATTAATGTATAAAAAAATTTACGGTATATATAGGACAGACCAGTTAATTATAAAGATGTTAATCCATATGGATTCGATGTGAAATTATATTATATGAACATGGAAAATGGAGCTTACTTGTAAGAATCTCAGACGAGGAAATGGTGGCATTTTCTAGATGTGATTTCTGATTTTCTTGATTAATTTGGTGTGATTTTCGCCTACGACGATTGTGATCAGCTAATCTCTTTCTGCAACTACGCTTTCCGTTATCAAATTCTGAGAGAAGATGAAACCTGTAGAAAAATTCAACGCAACCAATCACTGTCAATCACTCAAAAACCATGCCCAGAGCTGCTAATTACTAACGTAGTGTCTAAATATGTGAAGCAAAAAATAAATAAATTCAGTGCGTAATGAGTTAGATACGGACACAAATGCCCTCGGGATTTCCACATGTACGGCACAACCAATCATTGGTTGCCAAACACGATCCCAGGGGTATTGTCGTCAGGCGACTAGGCGAGTGTTTTCTGCCATGTCCGGATATCAAAGACAGAGAAGGAGCCGTTGAAAATAGAAAGAACAGTGAAGTTGTTTTTGTAATTCAAAACCCTAAACTCTATTTTATTAATTAAATTAAACTATTTCTAGGACGTAATGCTGCCTTGATGTAAGAAAAAAAAAATGAACAGAACAAATGGGACGTAAAACGGAAAGTATATTTTACGGACTCAAATGCCCTCGGGATTAACCCGTGTACGGTCAATCAATCATTGGGCGCATCATAGCACAAAAAAATCACAGGGGCAATGGAGTAATTTCGGATCACGTCGCCGTAGCCGGTTAATCGCTACCCTCCATCATCTACAAAACGTGGGATAAAATGGAGAAAGTGCATGGGAAGGGCAATAATGTAATTTAAAAAACCTGCTACACTGCTGGCAGAATCGCTGAGTCAACCCGGCGGCGATGACTGTAGAAGCTTTAGAGTGAAACTCACAGACTTTATGGCGTCTATGATAGTGTTTAGCATGAGTAAGATCAGCATTGCACCCTTCAGCTTGACATCTTGGAGCATTAGATGAAGAACCAGGATCAAGCGGTCTAGACCGGCGGTAAAGCCGGTTCACAAAATCATCCTCAGCCGAAGAAAAATAAGTTCTTCCTCCCAAATTTAGTCCTATCCTTGAAGTGATCCCATCGGAATTAGAACGAGAAATCTCCTCACTTTTGGGGATAAGGAAATAAGAGGTTGCAGTTGCGACTGATGTGACTGTCGGGATTTGGTCAAGGGAAAGGAAGGAAGGATGAGGAGTGGTGGGAAAAGAGGAGGCGCCGGCGCCGGCGTAAGCACGAGGGTCGAAAAGAGAGTTGAAATTGTGATGTGTAGCGTTGGTGCTGGTGGGGTGGTTCTGAAACATTAAGGCTGAAGAGGTTTGTAGAGGAATGAGGCTGTTGTCGTGGAAAGATTGATTGGTGTAGTGATCGAAAATGTTAGCTTGACGATTTTGATCTTGTACCTCGTGGTTGCTTCCAGCTTGCTGATCATCTCCACCTGATAACATTATTGATGAGGAGTTCCCCCATTCGTACTCCAACATTTTGTTTTTGTTTCTCTTGACAATCAGAAAATCTTAGCCAATCTAGCTAGCTCAATTTACCTGTAAGAGAACAAATTAAGAAAGAAACAGGTTATGATCATCAAGAGAAGGAGCTGGTTCTATACACAGACAACTACAAAAGAGAAGAGAAAAGGCACTGGCTGGGAAAGACTTGATCTTTCTTTAATTTATTTGCTTTAATTTATGCTGAAGTGGGTTTTTTGCTTTTTGAGAGGTAAGACTGTCTTTAGGAGACATGTCGGTGTTAAGGTGGGCTTTTATGGGATTTACAAACAGTTTACAAGTTGAAAAATCTCTCTCTCTCTCTCTCTCTCTCTCTCTCACCTATGGAAATCAAAACTGAGTCAGTGAACTGAAAGAGAAGGAGAGGATGCGAATTTCAAAAACACTAAAATTGGCCATTTGCAGAGTTTCAATTGTTGCTTTTTCTCTCTCTTTCGCTGGTGGTGTTGCCCATCTAAACTCTCGAAAGCCTCCCCCTTCCACCTCCTCTCTCTGTTTTCTTTATTTAGCTCCCCGTCTGTGACTTTTTAAAGCCTCAAAAACCAGCCTCTCTCTCCTCTCTGTACCAGTCTCTCTCTTTCTCTCTCTCTCTAGCTAGCTAGGTGAGAGCCTCTGAGAAAGAAACTGGGTTACGAGGCGGCTTGGGCAGAGCTAATTGGGTGCCGTGTCTGTAAATAAGAAAACTACCATTTTACCCCTTCGATGGTCGCATATTTGTAAGATAAAGCCACTGCAATGAAATTCTGTGTTAAAAAGTTGATAGAATACATGGCTGGGGGTCGTAGAAAAGCTGTGGCCTACTACAGCTTGCAGTAAATGCTACAATAATAACGGTGCTGTTGTTTTTGGTAAAGAGGTTAAAATGCCACGCGGTTTCTTCCTGAAGAGCCTGGGACCTACTCGCTGCTTTGCCCTTGCTAATTTTGATCCATTTGCACACAAGGGTCACTCTGACTGTCTAGGTTAAAGTTTCTGCTTCGCTTTTTCTTTCTTTTTAATTCCCATTTTCGCTCTGTGATTTGAGAAATTGAAGGCACCTTCGTTTTTTTTGAAAGGGACTGGACTTGAATATATTATGATGAAGTGTTTTTGCCTACTTTGATAATCATGACGGAGTCACGATGATGATGTGCAAGGTAACAGAAAATTAACTCATGTGCTGGTGATGAAAAAAACAAATAAATTAATTAAAATCGAGATAAATTCAAGATGGGTTTGTCCCTTCTTGCATTTATTATATTTTCCCTAGTATTAAATATTTCTTTTTTGCCCTGGATTGTCATTAATTTGTGAATATAAGCTGTTCCGTGGAGAGAAAATTTGCCCCAGCCATTTATTGTACATGAGCATGCTGGTTTATCATTAGCAAACGATTTATTGCGTGTGTGATTTACAAGATATACCTCCAAGTATACAAATCATACTTGAAATAATTTAAAAGTACGATAAGCTACCTTTTCAGCTAATCAGTCTAGGGTTACGCTTTTCTTCGTCTTTTGATCATGCGGGGCATGCTCTTCTAAATGCATGTCAATCAAATCATTGTTCATGGAGTCATGGGTCTCCTAATTAATGACAGAATGTATAATACCCCGGGATGAGTATTTTATTCTTATTTATCACTGTATTTCAAAGAAAAAACATTTATTAAAAATATTCTGAAAAGTAATCTCAGCCTAATTTTCAAATAGTATTTGAGAAACGGGAAAAAAATATTCCAAACAGAATAATCGTTCTAATAATTAATATATGTTCTTTTTAAAAATCTCAAACATAATATTTTAATTGTTTATTCTATATATATACATATAAAAAAATTGATGAGCAAAATAAACTAAAAAATATAAAGAAAATAATAATAAATTTCATGATGTTTGATGAATAACTATTAATGTGTGTGTGTGTGATCTCACAATTCGTATTATTCAAATGGTCATTAAGGCATATAACTACTCTATTTAACCCAGCAACTAGCATAATTAACTCAAACAAGTGTTGCCACCAACATTAAGGATTTATTATATACATATTGACAAATGAAGATTTAATATATATATTTAAAAGCTCAGGGTTGGGAAGGGAATGAAGGATTCCTACCGTGAGATTAATTGCTTACCTTATCAGTATTTTTTGAGAATTTACTTATCATTTATATAAAAAAATTAAACTGGCCTATTAAATTACTCTTACCATATTAGACCAAGCTAATAAAAGTTGGCAAAAAGCTACCTCCAACAGAGATACTTTCCATCTCTTTCCACAAGCTGTCGCCGACATATTATCACATTGACAAAACTGTCCTTGACCAAAGTTTTTCATTATGTTCTAGATGAGAAATTAACAACGCTTCCTAACCGTCGACACAGACAGGAATCCATTGAATTTTTGTTTCTTAAAAATAGCCGAAGCCACATCTATCCCTACGCCTAAGCACACAGAATCTATATTAGAGAGATGGATGTTTAGGGTTTGCTAAAGAATGCCTTGAAGGAAGCCATCTCTAATATCATATGACACACAGCTGGGAGACAGCAAAAACCTTAACTAGTCCGATGACAAATGATTCAATAATAGCACCAAGCTTCATGTCCTTTTATCCCTGGTTTTCCCGGGACATAAATTAAAAAAAATGTAAAAATATATTTATGAAAATACAAAAAATAAGCAGGCATGCATACACTGAGGCTAATAATTTATGCACGTAGTTGGATGTGACGGGAACTGCTAAACGTGAGTTATTAACATCAAGGGTTATCTCATTTAAAATTCAAATGCCCAAATTAATATTCTTTTCAATGAGCATGTGTTAGTTTTTTTATTAATATGGGTGTTCGAGTTAAGTTACATGTACCTCGACTAGTCTCATAGATCCTGAAATTAACGACCATGTAAAATCTCTAGTGGTCATCATATTAGCAACCATAAGGTCTAAACCTAAGATCATAAAAGAGACAAACTCTTAGTTTTGAGCTTTTATCATTTTGACACCTTCTAGATGGTTAATGTGGTTGTTTTTTCAACGGTTGAGCAGCTGACAATTCTACATTCCACACACTCCTTTCTAAGATTAATGATATGATAATTCGGAACTTCCTCTTCATGTTTCTCTCGAACCAACAACTTAATTTTCTTTCATAACCAGAGAAGCACCTCTGATTCCTTTTGATGCTAATTTGTAAGCATGTTTTTCTGGACCGATTTTCGCAAAAAAAACATAAACTGATTTTTTAATCTTAAATTAGATCTTGTATTTGTATATTTAATGAGTTTTTCTTCTAGTATTAACTTGATTCATATCTAATATATTAACAAGGTAGCGGCTTAAACCATATTATTATTATTGTTCAGTAGAATTTAATGTAGAGTTCATGAAATATTATAAAACCTAACTCGATACATCATGTAGCTGAAGTTCTAGGTTTATGAACTAGGCAGGTGATTGATTTAAATTTATCATTTAAAAAAAATAGATTTCAATATAAAAAGAAATAAAAATGATATCGTTTGAAGTTGATATTTTGTAAAAATAATTAATTTTTTTAGATTTATTGATCTGCTACGTTAAGTCTCTGGAGTTTAAATAAGTCAACATTTCAAAATTATCCGCATAAAAACACATCCCCTCCATAAAATAATGCACCGAATTAATTCAACAAAAAGGTTGGTCGAGATCCAAGGAGCAAAGAGAAATTTAGGGGCATTTTGTGTGAATAACAAGAAAGAAAAGGTCATAGAAGCAAAACCAGAAAACGACAGGAGAGGAACCGATCGTATCTTAAACGTACGATGTATTGCAGGTAGTTTGTTTGTTTGTTTGTTTATTTCAACCCAAAACTCTTCTTGTAAGGATGTATCCGCACGAGTACACTAAAACCACACTCGCCCAAGAGTTGCTGGCTTTATAAGATTCTATTTTTCTTTTTTAACTGGATTAAAGTTCAAAACTATTTACAAAAAAATTTAAATAAAGTTTATTATATGCGATACTTTTTTTACTGGACCAGGTCTGCCTAATTATTTCATAAAATCCTAAGATTATTTATTAGATTTTGTTTGGCTAGATGTAAGAAAAGTAAAGGTTATTTAGATGTTTTAAATGATTATTAACAAACATTCTAAGGTATTTGTCAGTAGAATCTCTATAGAAATGAGTTTCACCACGTAAAAATCCAATAAAAAAAATAAAGAACAAAGATATCATGTAGACTTTGTTGAATAAAATAAATTTTATTTTTATTTTTATTTTAATACTTATTATTGTTAAATACAATAAAATAACAATCTACCAAGTCTTCGCTGTTGACCTGCAATTAATAATCTGTCTACAGTAACTCAACAAAAAGGTGTCATCGATGAAAGGGCGAGTTCAAGTTAAAACGCACAGGACAGCGCGTAAGAAACCTCAATGCTTACGTAGCAGAGCCCGAGTTGATAGTTGGAGAGAGAGGAGGGGGGGGAGACAGGCTGGTAGCGTTTGGTAAAAAAAAGGCTGACACAGACGTTGACTCTTCTGTACGGAATGTCTACCTCTTTTAGTCAGAGACTTATTTATTTTATCAACAAAACAATTCTCCTGCTTTTTTAATTATTGCCTCTCTTTTTGCCCTGAATATTGTTTAATATTTAATTTCACAGAGGGGCGGTAGAGTAGAGTCTAGTAGATAAGAGAGAGAGATAAGATTGTAGGTAGAGGGTATCGATTTTGGCATCCAGATCTTTTAAAATTTTCACATTATATTTATGTGCTGTCCTTTTGCAGGCTCAAACATGTCATCCATGATCCCAATTTTCTTTCGATTTCTGTAACTTTGCGGGTTAATATCTCTGCCCAAGTTACAGAGTCGAGTAGACTTGCAGGTCTGGTCAACAAAATACATGTCGCCTAAGACTTCAGTGTAGAATGGCTTCAAACACCTCGGACGGGCATCACCAATAAATTGACCAGCAAAAATCTGCGGTTATGTTTTGACTCGGATGTGACGAGGTGGTCTAATCTTCTCTACCTAAACACGCCTCGACCAAGAGTGGAGAAATGTTACTGGACCAGCGTCATATATTTTCAAACAACTTTCTCAGCATGGGTAAGGATAGGAAGAGGGCTTTGCCTGGGGCCACGATTACATTCTTTGAGTTGAACCATCTATGAGATTACCCCCCTATCATGTTTTCCTTTTGACATGATAAACGCGATAAATTGTCTACCGTACAAGTCCCTGTTTGACACTTTCTTTTCACAAAAACTTTTGAATTTATTTTTCTTTTTTCTTTTAATTTTTTTTTGATGTTTTTAGATCATTTTCATGTGCTAATATCAAAATTAATTTTTTAAAAATAAAATAAAAATTATTTTGATGTATTTCTGAATGAAAAACATTTTAAAAAACAATGACAACCATACTCTCAAATAGAGACTTAAGAGTATACAAATTTCCTATTAAAGGTAACAGAGCATCTTCCTTGCCAGTAAAAAAAATAAAAACAAAAGCATGTGCAACTCTCATGAATGATGAATCATCTTGCTTCTGGAGTCTCTGGATACATAGTTTTTTGCCACTTCATAAATGCTTCCATTAATTATAAAAACATATATGAAAGGTAAGGACAGTAGTCTTTCATAAAACACTACCTCCCCACTGTTTAACAGAACTTCTACTCATCCGACACGCTTCTTCTGGCCGGAGTCTTGAGAGGAGAATTTCAAGCAGATCTCATCATCTACAAAAATAAGAATGAGATTGATATAGTTTCCAAACAATGTCTGTCTAAATACATGGAGGATCCGAACCATGAGCAGGTAATTTTAATAAGTGATAAAAATCAAAGAATTATGGTCCAACAGATGATAACAATTATCCAATCATGATCCAAACCAAAATGGAATTGTGCGCGGAAAAATTCAACAATAAAATTATATGGAGCAGATGTAATAACTGCTCTCAAGAGGGGAACTACACCTTTGTCATTACAAGTTTGAGGTTTCAAACTGGCTTAATAATTAATATAAGTAGGTAGTGGAATCAATTTTCCAAGTTCCAGAATTATCAAAGAGATGATTCATAGATTAATAAAATCAAGTACTTGAGCATCTGAAATGCCCTGGAGATAGAGCAAGGTTTCAGCATCTAGAGGCCAATCATGCAAGGCACAGAGAAAGAGATTGGCTGAGTTTGTACAGTACTTCGATCTTCATAACTCAAGGTCATGTCAGTGCACTCAATGAGGAGTGAAAAAAAAGGAGAAGAAAAAACAAAATTGAATAGAAGAGAAACAAAAGGGGCTGAAAATTTTCATACAGCTACGGAGACCATGTGAAAAGTTAGGGTAAAAGGACCACATGTAAAGAAGAAGACAAGGGTCTAACAAGGTATCTTCAACTGTTTGAGCAGTCCCCAGGAAACTTCCACTATTTTGAGTGAGAAAAATAAAGTCATATGGTCCCCAAACCTGACAACTTATCTGACATCCAATTTGTGTAGAGGAAGAGAACATGGGAAGAATGAAAGGAAGAAGCCATAAGCTTATTCTTTGTGGTCACAAGCCTACGTGAGAATCCAAACGATAATAGCAAGACAAGCAATTAACAAGATATGGTCCCTTCAGAGGGAGAATTAAGAGAGTGTTTTATCCTGCAGTATTTTTGAGTAATTGGCTTGCTTTATATTTAAAGCTCACCAATTCTTTAGTCATCGAAACAGGCAATGACCCTAGATTGATAAAAATGCAAGCATCATCACAACTATTAAGTGTAGATCATCATAAAAGCCATCTGTGTTCATTATCAGAACTACTAAGTAATTGTCTTCCGTAACCAAGCCAGAAAAGAGCTCTTCCTAAACTACCACGATGTAATATCCGCACTTCAGAGTGCTAAGCTTTGAGAGAGAAAAGATCCCAGCATCACGAAAATATCCATAGTAAAACAAGCTAACCAATTTTTATTTCTCTAACATTTTAAAACTGAAAGGTGGATACATGCCCTTAAGCTTCAAACAGTTATTAAATACACATGCATTTTTTTTCTGGTTGACCATATGACAGTTTTGGGAAGAGGAAAGCACTAGAAAACAGAAATTACCGCAGAATAATGGCCAAGAATAGGTTAAACTGAAGTTGGAACAGGGAAATTAGGGTTTAGGGCTCATAACAAACATCTAGAATTTGAGTAGTTTGATAAAATAACAAAAACTACTACAAAAGTAACCCTAGCAGCCTGTTTATATTTGATTAAGACTTGTATCCAAGCAAAACTAATTAGCCTATAAATGAAATACTTTACAAAGTTACATTCTAATCACATGACCTTAAGATTAATCAACCCTAATATCAGAAATATAATAAAATAAATACTACAGAAGGATACAAAATGTTCATGATTTACTAGATTATGGAAACAAAGTAGAATAGACATGAGATGAAATGTACAAATGAATATTCACAGATGAACCATCGTGATCTAGGCCAATATTAATATGAATGCTGCACTTGGTGGTCCAGCAAGATACAACAGTCAGAAAGCAATTCTAGAAGCCACCATACCATTTAACTGCAGCTAAATATGAACACTCAAAATAATGGCACCAAATGAAATAAGGCTCAATCCTCATCTGAGTTGAAACAGAAGATAAAAAAAATAAACTGGGGAGATACTGCTCAACATATGCAAAAAACATTATTGAACAGGAACACTAACTTCCCAATGCATAACTCACTAAGGTTTGTCTGTTAAGTACTAAGGACCTGAGCACACCTGGGCTAATACTTTCAGCAAGCACACCTTTTCCTGAAATTAGAAGGTACTTTTCCTTCACAAACCTTTGCAGTTTTTTTGCTTCATATTCAAGCTGTTCATGATCTGCATCACATCAAACACAAGATTCAAGGATTTTCCATTGATGTTTTCTCAAAGAAATTTCTTTTTAGACTATAAGTCTATATTGATGTTCAACCATGTTCCAAGCCTAGTAGTTTCATAGTCTTCATCGATCATAGGTAGCTTTTACATGTCATTTGAGATTTGGCACATGCAAAGTGTCATGCATTAAGGCTAAACATTACATGTTTTCACTGAGATTTCTCCATGAAGCACAAAATACTGAGTAATAGTTTATGGAGGCACCTTGCAGCAATTTGCATGCACTCTGTCCACAAAAGAAAAAAAAATCCCTGCTATGAACGTAGCATTTCTTAACAAATCCACTGGTGTAATACAAATTAAATCTCCTTGGAATATGCCACCAATATTGCAGAGTTTCACATAATGAATCACACCTTCACAATTATACGGGTCAAGGAGCATTAATTGCATGTTGCAAGAACAAGGAAAATTGTATAATATCAGATCAAATGACAATTTTTTTCATGTAGAATTAGTTCCTCTTTGAACTAGGGTTCTACATTCTAACACCAAGCTGGGAGTACTGGTGCAATGCATACTCAATCTACCAACTCCAGCAATAGAAAAAGCCCCTATTTTTGGCCGCAATTGACAAGCTATATCAGTCCTCGTTGAGGATTGGCAACATGAGACCTTCAAATACGAGGTTCTCAAAGCAATAAAACCTCCCATGTGTTTCCTATTTCAAGTCTAAATCTCCAGCAACCATTTATTCCAAAAATTCCTCATGCAGAGAAACAGAATCAGAAAACAGTGAAAACCCACTCTATTTCTTACAACAGCGCACAAATCTAAACGCTAAACCAACGAAAAACATGATAAGACAAGTTTCAAACTTTACTTCCAAAACATATGGTGCTCAATAAACCAAAACAATTAGTAATTCGACTACGTTGACAAATCATCAAATTAAAACCCATCATAAATATGCAATTATCTTAAAATGAAAAACCAACATTTCCTAATTTAAACAACTAAAAAAAAAGGGGGGGGGGGGGGGGGGGAACCTTTCTCCATGATCGTGTGGGCGGCATGAAATGGAATAGAAGTAAAAACATCACTTCCTGGAACCAGTTATCCAAGTTTCTCTTCTCGTCATGATTACCACAAGTCCCACAAATTCTTTTCACTGAAGGAGCATCCCTTGATCCGGAATTCCCAATTTCCTTCATTATAGACTCAAACAGAGACTTTATGCTAGTTTTTGTAGCCTTAGTTCTCTTCCTTAACGCAGCCAATGCTTCTCTGTTTCCATTCCTCTCATTATCATTTTCAACTACCTACTAAGAAATAAAACAATAGATTCTGGAAATAATCTTTTAAGGGTTTGAAGTTTACCTGATTTCGAGCTAATAGGACATGCTCGGCATCATTTTCGAGCTCGACTAAGCTTTGTTGGAATTGCTGCATTCCTTCATCCATTTTTTTTCTGGGTTAAAAGAGAATATGTAAGAGCCCTAGTTTAGGACTTAAGAGCTAACTTGTTAGAGGTTTGCAGAGTTTGCGCAAGCGGAGAGCGGATCAGCACCATCAGTGCAAGACTGTTTGTCCGTGCAGGAGACGTAAGAAATTAACTTGGGGGTTTGGGCTTTGAAGAATCATTAGAGCTCATCGCTGCTATTTTGCGTCCAGAGCCTAATGATTGAAACCCATAAGGCCCATGGGCTCAGTCTGTTACCACAAATTTAGTACCTTCAGGCCTGCTTTTTACCCAAGGTATCTTTCAAGATCTATATTACACGGGCCCACATCCTAATGCATTCATGATTTTTTTTTTCTTCACAGCCCTCTCATTGTGGAGATAAACTTGGGGTGACTCGAAAACTCCTCTAAATTTAATTTGAATTGAGATTTTAATTCAACTGATAAGATATTAATATGTTAAAAATTGATTAATTTAATTTTAATAATTTAACTGACTCAATTACACTGTGTAAAACTAATAAAAAGATTTTTTTTTTATTTTAAAAAAAATAAACCATTATTTTAATAAATATCATTGACATGGTTGACAACAAATCACAGGGGTGTTTTTTTTAACTCGTTCTCTATATGTTGGTCTCCTAGCCGTCTTAGATCTGCTTTGAGTGATATACAGATTAAATGTATGTGATAAAAAATATATTTCTTAAAAAATATTTAAATAAATTCTCAAAAAATCTATTATTTTAATATATTGTTAATCGAAAAATACTAATCACTACTATTATCTCAACCATTTAAGGAAATGTTTGACAAAATAGAATTGTTTTTCAAAGTGATTTTTATTCAAAAATATATTAAAAAATATATATTTTTAATATCAACATATCAAAACAATTTAAAAACATAAAAATTTAACAAACAACAAGTTTAAATATATATTTTTAAGACGTGGCATAATTAGTGAATATATACTGCATGAACACTTAGCCTGTCAGATACGTGGCTCAGGGCTCTGCTGCGGTCGAGCCTTGTTAGGCATGCGGTGTTTTTTTGTCCAGGATTGAAGGAGCAGATTCTTTCAAGACGAGTGCATTATGACCTGCCAAGTTCTAGCAACGTCAGGCATCAACTTTGGCGAGAAATAGAATATCAGAAGAGCACTAGAAGACGTGAAGTTCTTCAGGATTCTTAGATTCTTGTTAAGGGTATGTTTGGCTATTGAAAATATTGTGATTTTGCACCTTTAATTTCTGAAATGTCAATGATCAGACACCCTGAAGTTCTAAATCAAGGTTAAGAAGGGATTAAAATCAGGAGTTCAATAAAAAATAATACTTCTCATTCTTGCTTCCTGTGTTTTTCTCAGCAACCAACCAGGCCATTAAAAAACTCCAGAGCATATAGGAAGCAGAGATTACTAGTAGCTCCAGTGAGCAGAATCCTGACTGTATCCTTTGTCATTGTTGCAGATCAAATGATAAGCATTGAACCAAACAAAAAGCAAAAAATACGCTAGAGAGAGACCTGAAGAGAAAGCTTATATCATCGAATTACAGATCCATTAATGGTTAAATTTTCTAAAACTGCACCATTAATCGTGTGCATGATTTCCTTAATTTGTACTATTCTTGATGATATTAAACAAAACAAATTGGCTGCATGCAGTTGTTCCTCCCTAAAAATTGAATTTCCTATTTGTAACTTAGAGTTTACATAATTTCACAGAAAATGCTGACAGAATAGATCCATGCAAGGCATGAAACTAAAAGGAGGAAAGTAAGAAGTAGAAATTACCCTGCGCGATGGGCCATATGCCCTTCTCGCAGGAACATGGAAAAGAGTATACAAGGCCAGGTTGAATCCCATAAGATCCATCAGAACATACCCCCATGGAAACCCGTGTTCCCTGAAAGCAAGAAACACGAAAAATTAGCAAAAAAAGAGCACTCTACCACTACAAATTCCAATAAAAAAACATCAATCAAAACATGAATTTACTGTAAATATACTAAGATTAAGTGATATTTAAGATAAAAAGAACTAGCCTCTGCAGTCCCACAGAACCCAATCACGACTGTAATCACAAGCAGCGATTTTTAGCAGACAATGCAAAGGTGATCCATGGATTTACTGCCATCTTGGCCTGAAAAAAAGCTGAAGATCCGGAGAATCATTAAAAAAATCCAGGAAACTAGGATTCCTTTTGTATATTTGCTTTACATTTTGAAAAAAATCCTGAAAAACAAGTATTAGAGAACTTTTGTATATTTGCTTTACATTTTATATTTAAATTCCAAAAATATTAATTTTATCAACATCAATTTTAGGATTTTTCTGAAGCATGTGTGAGGCATATCTCTTCTGCAGTATGTTTCATGAAAAATCACCTTTGAAATCACATTTAATTTGTTTCTCTTATCTTGGATGGCTTCCTTGTTAAGATCAAAATCAATTTGCTCATAAATATATATATCTTTTACATACTCAAGGTCATCTCACACTATGATTTTTGCATCAAAATCATCTCCTCTAGCATTATCTTCCTCAATTTTATCATTTTTTGGTGGTTTAATCCGGTCTACAAAGAAACTAGAATAATAAAATAAATTAGCCTCAGTGTTATATTCATCTTCATCAAGAAGTCACCTCATTTGTTCATGCATTTGAAACATGTTCTTAGAGTTAGAACTGAGATCCTCCATTTGTTTTCTTCTTTTTTCCCCTGTCAATTAATAAGTTAATTCTTCAATTTGTTTCTATATTTTTATCGACACCAAGTTAATTCTATAATTTAACTCTATATTTTTTTTAATGACCTGAATGTCTCTTTTAAGAAAGAAAATCTTCTCTCCTACACACGTTAATGGGCTATATTGCCACCTAACATAAATTAAAATAACAAAAACATTTATTACAAAATATAAATCAATTGATAATTATTGATTTTTTTATAAAGATACTTAATTAAATAGAAAAATAAATTCATCAATCTTATATCTAATCTAGTAAACTAAATAAGAATAAAAATAACTTACACTAAAGATCTCCTATATTAATTATCACAGCATATAATTTTCTTATAAGAAAAAAAAATTATCAATCTTATTTCTCCATTACTTTTCATTTTAAAAAACAAAATAAATTAAAAACAAAAACAGAAAAATTGATAAAAGAGTTTCAAACTTATAAGAAATAATTAATTAATTATTTAAAATACAGAGATTAAGTTATAATCAACACTTTCTTTGAAGAAAGAAAATGTAAAATTAGCTCATAACCCAAAAAGGTCCCCCCCCCCCCCCCCCCAGTTCTAATAGAGAAGAAGAACCAAAATTGAAACGATAGGAAGCAAAGCACTGATGCAGGGTTTGAAAGCAGCAGCGCCTCTATTGATTAGACGCTGCAGTAACTATAAGAAATCTAATCTTTCCCAGAACTCTCTCCCACATTTCCTTCAACACAGCAGAAGCCTCTCTTCTTCTCCCCCAACTGAAGATGATTTTGAAAACCAAGTTAGTCTCTCTCTCTCTTTTCGTTCTTTTGTTTAAAAGACTAACCCTGTTTTGGATTGCATGTGCTTTTTTTTCTTCTTGTCTAGTTACCTGGATTCCTTTTGGGGTAGGTACTCGTTGAAGACAAAGCTAATTCAAGAAGTGCCATTCTTAATAGACCTACAGCTCTTAATGCTCTGAATACTAATATGGTGAGTATTTTGTCGAACTGGGTTTGATTCAAAATTGTTTCTTTCTAAATCGGGTTTGTTTAATTTTGGTTTTTTTAGGGTGCTAAATTGTTAGAATTCTATAAAGCTTGGGAGAAAGACTCAAATGTTGGATTTGTTACATTAAAGGTATGATCCCCCTCCCTTTTTTGGTTTCAGCTGTCTTTCTTCTTCTTTCTTTATTGGTTGTGCTTTAATCTGTGCTAAGGGATACTTGTTGTGTTTGTTTTGAATTTGTGAAGGGCAGTGGCAGGGCATTTTCTGCTGGTGGAGATATTGTTAATCTCTATCACCTAATGAACCAGGGTAAGAGATCAGAGTTTCATACATGCGTATTGAAAATATTATTGTAATCATGCTTATTCAGCTGCTTGATATTTGTTTCAATCAATGCAGGGAAATGGGAAGCGTGCAGGGATTTTTTTGGGACTTTATATACATTCATATACGTACTAGGTACATATTTGAAGCCACATGTAAGTATTCAAGATTTGATTGTGTGGAATTTTTTTTATGCTTCAAAATATTATTTTTTTGGTGTTTTTATTTTTTTATTTTTCTGATGTTAAAAATATTAAAAAAAAAAAACATTCTTTTGATGGACTTTGAAAAACAATCGCTGCCACAATGCTATACAGACTCTAAATCATACAACTTGTATAGATTGCTGGATTTTGAGTCTGGTTTTCTACATTTCAGTGTCAATTTTTGTTGCTCTGATATTGACTACATGGAAGTTCCTTGTAGGTGATCAGTATAATTACACTGGTTGATTAGTAACTCAAGGAAATGTGGCTGATATCTTATCTATAAGTTTACTTATGTTCGTAAGTTATCAGCATGGTTACATTGGTGAGTGATAATTTCATTGTAGGTGGCTATTTTGAATGGCATTACCATGGGAGGTGGGACTGGAGTTTCAATCCCTGGAACATTTCGACTTGCAACGGATAAAACTGTATGTAGTAGAAACAAGTATTGATCGCATAATAATAATGCTGTATATTTACCCCCCTGCTGCCATTTAAATTTATCCAAAGCTAATTGTGTATCCTTGTGTTATGTTCATGGATGTACATGTCACTATGGAGTTCTTTTATGCCAATAATCATGAAAGTTGGCACTTCAGCCCATCTAGAGTTTTCGGTGTCATTTCTCAAAACAAAAAGAAGAAGAAACAAAGTTTTCAGCGTGTCTATTGTGTGTTATGGCCATGCAGATTGTTATTTGCTACAGTTTTATTGATAAGGGACCAGCTTGTTTTTGAGTTGCCCATATGAATCCCAAAAATCCTGTATTAAGAAGGAAATCTCATTTTAAACCTTGTTTCTGTATCCTGGTGGTCATGACATTCAATAAGTGCATATCAGTGATGCTTTCTTTCCTATATCCAGTGATGTGAATGTGAAAACAGTGACTTGTATAGCATATCTTCTTGACTTAATTGTTTATGGCTATATAAATTTTGCAACCTAGGTTTTCTCAACCCCTGAAACTCTGATTGGATTCCACCCTGATGCTGGAGCATCCTTCTTCCTCTCGCATCTACCTGGTCACTTAGGTACTCTTGCTGCACTTTTCCTTTCTTGGGTGGTGTTATTAGATACTGTAACTGAACTTTTATTTTAAATTTCAATTCTTCTTCTGGATGCATTTCTTTTTTTTCTTATATCCCTTTTTTTTATGGGCTTATATGAAAACATCTTTGTCTATAGCCTGCCAAACTTTACCGATTAACAACTAAGAGACCATATGGTTTTGTGGTAGCATTTGTTTGGTTAGCCAAATAGCTTATGCCTTTTGCACTCTGCGCCATACATAATTGTGTTTTCCAACCTTGGTTTTATAGAAGCTAAAATAACTTGTTTTTCATTAATTTTACATGCAAAAATCTATTTTTTAAAAATTGCAACTTAAATTGTTTTTCTTAAACCTACTTTAAATATACTTTAGTATGAGTATGGCATAAGGTGTATTCTTGTTTGCAGGTGAGTACTTGGCTTTAACCGGAGAAATGCTTAATGGAGCAGAAATGATTGCTTGTGGCCTAGCTACGCACTATACAAATAGCGAAGTTAATACTTGTGAAACCTTTTCTTGTTTTGTCTTAATTTATTTCTCCGTTCTGATTGTATGACATTATCCTATGTTGTTTCTTTTGATTCTGTAGAAACTTGGTTTAGTTGAACATCATCTTGGGAAACTGGTCACTAATGATCCTTCCGTCATTGAAACTTCTTTAGAACAATATGGTGACCTTGCCTATCCAGATAAGACGAGTGTACTTCACAGGTAATATATTGTCTTTCATTTTCATTTTGTAGCGTACTCTAAAATATTATTTGCCTTTTGTGGCATATGCATCAAAACCTGACCCTCCCTCCCCCTGGAAAAAGAAGAGGTAAAAGCTACTCTTGTTTAACAATATGATAATCTATTCAGTTGACCTTATATTGTCTTATTTGCTTAGGATTGAAATGGTTGATAAATGTTTCAGCCATGACACAGTTGAAGAAATCCTTGATGCTCTGGTAAGATTGTATTCTGATAATCACATGTTTTCCTTGACCCAGAACAATAAATCCAATCAAATGTTCACATAATAGAATCTTTATATATAGATCGCTCCCTGAGAACAATTGGAAGTTGTCCTTATCGAGTTATGGTTCCTTTGAAATTGTTGTTTTTGGGAGAGAATTTGGAGACAAAGGACTTAACAGACAGATATGATGTGCAAAGAGTAGGCTCATAAAATGAAAGGAAAGATTCTTTTACCAACCTTACACTGCGACTTGACTCTTTAGAAGTTCTTGTTTAGGGGGATATACCTTTGTTTTTTGGAGATTTGCCAATTTGATAGCTAGATTCTAACTCACGAGTCCTTTTGATCATAGAGAAAATTTGAACTCCATCACTTATGTGTATAAACTGAGTTAAAAACCTTTTGGGGTGTGAAATCTTGAAGATTTGCCAGCTGCCCCTTCTTTTGACTCCTCGTGAAGGACTGAAAAAACTGATGGTCCTGTCAGCTTTTATCTTGGAAGAGCTGTTAGCAAGCCCAAGTACTGCCCCCATTAAAATACAGCCTGCTGAACAGATTTCCCTGAAAAGCCATTATTTCCCCACCTTCCCCCAGCCCCATCCAAGGAGAAGAAATAAACGCTAATTGTTATAAATTACAAATATCCTAGCTACGAAAAGGAAACATGGATCCTACAGTTCATTTTAGGCGCAAAAGGATATGAATGCATATAAAGTCCCAAAACGTAGTTTTCTAAATCAATTTAAGTTCTTGGTTTGTCATTTTATTCACTTTGGTCCTCTAACTTTTAATATAGCCAAAATCATCCCAAAATCTACAGTAACCCAGGCTTTTAGCTTGAAGAATACAGGTCAAATCAATGCAATTTCCCCCAAAAAATATTAAGTTGCTTTTGTAATTAAATTCACGTTAGTTAAAATTTTAATATATGTGATTTGGTGTATTCCCTACATTTTAAGGCTTTTTTATGTCATTTTCACTTTAGTTTACCAACTCTAAATTCATTCAACAAGGTCATCGTTTAAAAAAATAGAGTAAAATTAATGAGCAGGATGAGTGGGACAACAAGACTTGTCCATAAAAAATAAAATGAGCTTAGTTAAAAAAAAGGGTTGTCATGGTTTTTTGGTTTTCTTTAAATACATGTAACAAATAGAAAAATAAAAACAAACTCTTGATGCTATAGAATTATGAGTGATTGATCCATTCGATGTGCAAACTTCTTACTTCATTTGCATGCATAATTTTTTTTCAAACTTGATTTTTATATATTTGACCTTTAATTGAAAACATTATAACAATTTTTTTAAACAGACCCATGGCAACACACGGGCCCTATGCTAGTAAATTCTAATCATCTTTTTTCCAGCTAAAATTATCATGATTTTAGATAACCATTTCTCTCAGGAAAGGGGAGCTGCTGAAACAAATGATCCATGGTGCAGTTCCACTCTAAGAAGACTTAAAGAAGCGTCGCCATTGAGCTTGAAGGTGGCCTTGAGATCTGTGAGTCCCTGAACTTTTGTCATCTGGCTGACTTTCTCTAAAATCATTTCATTATCATGAACCAAGCCACTAACATCAACTAGTTCAGATACAAGAAGGTAGATTTCAGACACTCGATCAGTGCTTGGTTCGTGAATATCGAATGAGCCTACAAGGAATATCCAAGCAAATCTCTGGTGATTTTTGTGAGGTATAAAATGTAATCTATCTTTCAATTGAATAATATTTCAGATTCTTTAGTCATTACCACTTAATTTTGTGGTGTATTTTTTACCATGTCAGGGGGTTCGGGCACGAATGGTGGACAAGGACTTGGCACCAAAGGTATGGATGGAAAATTTACTACTTATAGTTTATACCAAGATGGAATTTGACAATCCTAATTACTGCAGAATGTAACTCCAAGATAATGTGCTACACTACTAGAAAGGTTATCTCATGGATTATTGAAATCATCAGTTGCAATACAACAACACTAGCACCATTTATTTAAAGTAAAGGTGTGTTAGCATTAAGTAATTGTATTATCATGCATTTTGAAATATGCAGTGGAATCCTCCAAGCCTGGAACAAGTGTCTGAGGACATGGTAGACCGCTATTTCTCTCCACTTAGTGAATCCGAACCTGATCTAGACCTTCCAACGAAACAACGAGAAGCTTTTACATAGTTACCGCCCGAAGGGGCTTTTTTGGTTAACTTTCATGCTTTTGAAAGATGAAGAAAAGATATGGAAAGGACGATTGAAACAGGCCTTCTACTGTCTCAGATTATTGTAAGAACATATTATACATGTATTCTGGAACTGAGTAGCTTCCAAAATAAGTTCAAATAACCTTTATTAGCCCATCATTTATTAGAGCTGTGAATGGTGTTAAAGCTTATTGATTTCAAGTTTGCCCAAGCACACGTGTTTGGAGCTTTCGTCATCTATTGTAACATATCACTTGCATTAGAATTGAAGTTCTTTCCAGTAGTAGAGGGAGGGGCTCAAATTGAAGCTATGTGCTACGATTGAAGAGTTCAACAATACAATAGAAATTCACTCACTGGGATAACACTGCTTAATCATCATATATATTACGAAGCTTCATAAGAGTGAAGCCACGAAGATCTAATCAGCTAGGGAACCAAACGGCTTGACCTGTGAAGTAAACATCTAGGTTTATGCATGGATAAGCAAATTTAAAAATACTAAACATCTATGTACTTGTTTGATATTGTTATGCCATTAACTTCAACTGTTTGTTTTTTTTAAAATAAATAATTGTTTTGGTTTTGAATCATCTTCTTTTGGATTTTGATCTCTTTAAATTAAAAATAAAATGATCCATCAAATGGAGTAACTCCAAATTTCTTGCCGACCTTTTTTACTAGGAGGAGGGTATTAATTGATCAGAACAGAATTAATTAAAAAGAAGAAATATAGACAATTTTCACTCCATCAACGAGGTAGAAACCAAATAATCGAAACTTTTGAGATGAAAAAAACAAAAAATCGCAAGGAATTAAGAGCAGCTCCAATGAGGATGCTAAAAAAAATCTAAAGTAAAAAGACAAAAAAAATATAGATCTCATTTTTTATTTTCATAAACTCCAGGCGATAGTTATATTGAAGAGCTAGAAGAGTATTTCTAAGTTAAAATATTATTCCTACATGTTTAATTAAAAAAACCAAAAATTATTTAAAATATTTCTATGTAAAAAAATGATTTTAATTGAACTAGTATTAGTTATTTATTATTAATAAATAACTATATCAATATTATATATATTGAAATAAATTTAGCTTTTCTAAATAGTTTTTTTTCATTGAAATACAAATATAAAAATATTTACTCTATTCAATATTATATTATATTTTCACTATCCAACAAATCATATTATTAATTTAGCTTCTCTAAATTCTTTTTTTGATGCTCTAATAGATGATAAAAATATGAAAAACCATAATCGCTTTTAGCCCTAAATTGATTCCTGTGGACCATATGGCTATGTTTTTTTCCTCGGTAGATGGGGGGCATCATTTCAATCAAAGAACCGGTTATAAAATTGATCTCAAACGCAAAAAATCTGCTCTTCCTTAAACTAAAATAAACAAGTCAAAGAGGGCGATCCGATCATCCAACAACAAAAATCTACTGCAATAAAGTCA
This sequence comes from Salix caprea, assembly GCA_964035475.1. Taxonomy (NCBI): domain Eukaryota; kingdom Viridiplantae; phylum Streptophyta; class Magnoliopsida; order Malpighiales; family Salicaceae; genus Salix; species Salix caprea. The sequence goes on along the minus strand of OZ037761.1, from coordinate 2,793,695 downwards.
AGTCTTACAAGTGAAAAAACTTTTACCAAAACAAGGCTGCATCCAATGCAGCAGATACTGTACTAAACAAACAGTAATAAACTATCATAATAATCTCAGTGGCAAAGTCTGCAAGAAAGCACCACGTCCGCAGAGAAGCAAAAACACCAAATAGATGACCGTGCAATCACCGATACCGGCGGAGTGAAAGAGTTTGGTTCCTTTTCCATGTCGCCCTTCTCGAAGGCCGTGCCTTGTGGTGCAAGTGCCCCCTTCCTCGGAGACCCCTGTACTTCTTTCCAGCAGATGTGAGACCACGAAGCTCCCTGTGTTTGTGGACAGGATTGCAGATCCAGTTGATCCTTGGATCATTGCGAATAGCATTGTGAGCAGCATCGACCAGGATGACCTCGAAATATTTGTAAGTGGAATCCTGAAAAGTGCGTTTAATTAGTCAGCTACTGACAAGCTAACAAGTTTTTTATTGAAAGTAACACATGATGAAAAGTTGACAAATTAGAACAACTTGAAAAATAATTGGCAAAATAATAAAAACAGATGCACTATTGAAAACCAAGCAACCACAAAGCTAAAGACTGGCCTGTTCAATAGTGCAGCTCATCAATTATGCTATGTTGCTAATTATTTTTCAAGTTCTGCTAGTTTGAAAAAAACTCCAAGCTAACAGTTATAGAGCCCAAGAGAGATGAGGAGGAAGCAAGAGCTTGAAATAGCCAGCGCAAGTTTATCGCCTCTTATCTCGCTTGCCAAGTAATTATTATTTCAAACACTATCAATTTCACATGACTGTCATGTGTACTTGCAAATGGATGGGGCCCAAAAATGTTTCAAAAGATAGTCATGCATGCTTGCATTCAAACTCAGTGAGCAAAAGTTTTGAAATATCTATAAGTGGAATCCTGAAGGGTGAAGGTTAAATTAGCTTTAGAGTACAAGCTAACACGTATAGAGGCTAAGAAATATGAAAAGGGCTTCAGTAAGTCTTGGTGAGTCAACACAGTAAGTCTTGGTGAGTCAGCACAAGCTTATCATGTTATGACCCTCTTATCTCACTTGCCAACTAAATAACATTGGGACACTCTTAGATTCAATTGAACATCAAACAAGCGTCCATAAAAATAGGATCCTCGTGAAGTCATTGTAAATCATATTGTAAAGCTAATGCTTCTTAACATATCATGGAAAGTGGAAAAGAGCAAGCAAAAATGATCTTATAACAAACCTCATTAATCCAATATGAGTTGAGAACTTTGAGACCACCTAATTTCCTTCCTGCACGCTCCTCGGCAACAGATCTCTTGCTACGCTGGAACTTGAGCTGCGTAACACCCTGGTTTGTTGGCTTTCCATAAACAATACCCTTAGGAACAGGCCTCTTCCTACCACCACGTCTCACACGAATACGATAGACCACATACCCCTGAAAAAACAGTGTATATCATCAACAAGTAGAGGTGCACCAGATAAAGTAATTGCTAACTCAATCACCAGCACCATGAATGCCAAACTACACAGATTGAAGTAACTACAAACAAAACCCTCACCTGCTTTGCCTTGTAACCCAGACGGCGAGCCTTATCAGGACGAGTAGGATGAGTGACACGCACAATTGAAGGATGTTGACGGTATTCCCAGCACCTCACCCTCTGCAGAAACCTCATAACGTCTGACTGTTTCTTCCTCCATAGCTCCGAAACATACTTATAAGCCCCTAAATATAACCACACTCATTATTAAACCCCGGATCCTAGAATTCAAAACTCTAAACATGAACAGAACCCGTGTTTCTACTTAATCTAATCGCAATCAAACAACGACAACACCAAAAGACAAGGAAAGAAAACCGGCTTCATAGGCCTATTTCACATGTCAAGCGGACAAAAACTCAGTGATTAATGCACTAATCCAACATAAAACATTTTTTTCGACATGATTTAACGAATAATTCAAACTCATCAGTCATTAAGTTCAATAATATCAACAAGATCAAGCTCATCGTTAAAGACTATTTTATTAACTAAATATATAGAATCAACCAAAATACTACACAGAAAGCGTTAACGATTGAAACATGAAATGGGGTAAAAAAAAAAGTCTGCGGGTGTTTTTGGAAGGAGATAAATGCTTTCTTACCCATTGTTGTGGCAGAAGACGTCGAAAACGGCTTCCCCTCTTCTCCTCCTAGGCTTATTAACGTGAGGCGGGATGCCCTAGTTTTTTTTTTATGTACTGGAAAGTTAATCCTAGCCGTCAGATATGTTGGGCTCATAATATCTCTGGGTGGGGTCTAGCAGCACTGAGTGGGCTTAGTTTAATTGGGCCCTAAACTTAGGTGCTGCTGGTCATTTTGTGGGCCTAGGCCAATAAACATCGTAAGATCCTGAATATAAAAATAAATTAAAAAAGTCTAAGAAACCAATGAGAACATATGACATGAGTCGACACAAATTCTCGATGTAATTTCTATAAAATAAAATATATATTTATAGAGTTTAACGTGTGTCTTTAATCACAACCCAAGTATGTGTGCTTCTGTAGCTGGCTGATAGCTTACCACAGCTTTGGATCTTTTCCATCGAATCTCAAAAATTTATTTGGAATTCCCTGATACAAGCTTCGAAAACCAGGTCTACCAACATGAAATGCGAAGCAAGACCGTATCAAATGCAGATCCTGAATAAGAAATTGCTACAACAAACCAAAATAAAAGAAGGTATTAAACTCAACAAAACTCGGCTATCTTGTCGAAATCTTACTGCTTTTTAATGGAAAATCATGTAAAAATAATTCATCGACAAGAAATTGAGTCAAATAGACCTACATGCATGACATAAATTGCAGCATTTGCATGTCAAATGCCTAAAATTCCTTCCTTTTTCCTTACTCTTTCTAGAAAAATTAAGGGGAAAGAAGAGAACACTTACAAGCTTCTCCATTATTAATAGTTTCTTGGAGAATTATCTTGAAAAAATGGGGTTTGTCTGCATTAAACATGAAGCTTCCATTGCCTCTCTTGCATGGAGAACCCATCCTTGAGCAACTCTGATGTCAACTTCAATTGCTTGCCAAAAGGGCTATATATGCCAGAGTAACATCACTCTGTTACTGTGATAATGACCATGTTTTAAATTATTTTTTATATAAAAATTATTTTTTTATTTTTAAAATTCATTTTTAATATTAGCACATCAAAATAATTTAAAAATATTAAAAGAAAGTTTAAAATCAAAAACAAATTTTCAAACACACAAAAACATAACTCTTAAAAACAAAAAAATAACCACTGAATTGATGATTTTAATTAAGGGTTTGTACTGGATTTTTGTTTTTGAAGCCTAAAATACATTTAAATTGGTTTTAATATTAAAAAATAAAAAATATTTTAATAAATTTTCAAGTAAAAAACCATTTTTGAAAAATAGCTAGCAAGTCACAAGACAATATCAAACAAAAAAAGCAAGAGAACAAGGGAAGGTAGTGGGAAGAAGAAAAGAAATTAAATTAATTTTCCTTGGTTAAAGGTGGTGGGAGATACTAGTTCTCATTGTGTACATGATGATGGAAAAGAAAAGAAAACAAATAATATTTTTACTGATTTAACTATATAATTCTTTCACGAGAAGAGTCAATGCACGATAACCTGGTTCTCCTCTAGAAGGATATATTGAGTCAATTTGAGCAAAAACGTTTTATGAACCAAAACGAAAATTTAAAGATAAAATCTCTATATTTCTAAATTTAGGATCCAAAGAAAGGAGGAGCTCAACAATTACATTTCCTATTACTCTCATTTCCATTACTTTCCTCGAGACATACACAACGAAACAATGCTACAATCAACCCCATGCACGCACAAACCCTAACTAATAGAGTAAAAGGATCTGAACGAAATCCCAACAAAATGAAGGGGTTACTCTGTTCAAGTACCATCTTCCAACCGAAAGAATTTTTCCACCCAGTACATATGGAGCTGAAAGCCAAGTCAAGATTTCTTTCTGTAGCAGTCGGGTCAACAAAAGTACTCTGATTGCAAATCACCAGGCACAGTTTCCAAGCTACGCCTTGCAGAATATCAGAATGTACCAATTCTCATTAAAATTACATTTGTATGCAATGCACCGTAAATTTGCATTTACAAAGAACTTTTCATCGACAATGAACTTCAATAGGCAGAAACCAACTTTGAGAAGACACGGGGGGCAATACTCCATGGTCAAGACGTCAAAATTTTAAACCCACCAATTGTCGTTCAGCAGTAGAACCTTGGTTAGCAAGCTTCTGAATTCGAGAAGAAAACTCTTCGGCCTGTTTTAAGATTTAAGTAGAGATCAGAGTTCTTCCGGTGGAAAGTAGATTGAAAGAAAAGCACCACAAAATTTGGATTTTGGATTCTTCACGTTAAAAAAAATAAAAACAGGGAGGATCACAAAGGATAGGCGTACAGTGCCAGCAGGGATGAAAATCTTCCTGGACACTTAATGGTGAAAACTCAAATAAATAAACATCACATAGTTTTTAAGATATCATCAGGATAAAAGATATACCTTTTCATCAATCCACATTAAGGAACTTAGTTGATTGTTGAGAATTCGTACAACCATGTCCAATGGAGTCATCCCATCAATGGCATCAAGTTCGCCACCCTGAACAAATCATATGGGAAGCATCATGTGTTACATTATTTCAAAAAGTTCATTGACAAGTAAACTATAAAAATGAAGGCTGTTACCTGGTTGGCATTGAGGGTCTGAATTACTGATTTTATCTGTTCTGTCATCTGTTCCATTTCCCTCTCTATAAATTCAGCCTGCTCATACCTGAAAAATAAAACCAAAGATGTTGATCAAGTTGGGATGATACTAAAAAAGTAAGTTCATAAAGCACATTCCAGCGACCTAAATAAAAAATTTAAAAATTCAGTTTTCAAACAAGAAAAATACGGTGACTTTAGCTTGTTATATCCAGCATATTTCACATTTTATTGATATAATGATTCTTAAGACAGGTTAATCAACAATTAGTGAACAAGTCAGAATATGAAGGGTAGACCCAGCCTACAAAAGGCAAACCATGTGAATGCAAAAGGAAAGCAAAGACCGAGTTCTCACATAGCATCTCTAGTCGATGCAGCTTCATCATCAAGAAGTAGTTCATGCTCATTCTTGTAAATACGCTCAGCTTCTTCTTCAACACTTTGCAAAGCCTTGTCAACCTACCAATATAGAGAAATGAAGTAAATGGGACCATTAAAAAAAAAGAATAATGTTCAGATTTATGATTTAAATGCTCTGGTAAGAAACACTTCAAGCAGGGTCCGGCAGAAATTGACAGGAAGACCAAACTAGAACTAAGCGCAAATTTATGCAAGGCCCAAATATCCAAAATACACAAATAAAGGGATTTTCCAGCCTTTATAGACAGACCTAAATCTTCAAACTTTTCCAGTCTGTTGATGAACTTAAGGTTCCAGCATGGATTTCTTCAAAAGGGCTTGGTTCAAATAAAGGTAATGGCCAGACAATCTTCAATCTTTTCCAGAGTCTTTGTTGATGCACTTAAGGTTCCAGTATGGATCCATTCAAAAGGGCTTGGTTCAAATAAAGTTAATGGCCAGACATATGGAGCATAAGGGACTGATTTACAAGTCAGGTAGGCTTCCAGATAAACTAGCGAACAGGGAGATGCGTCCTATTTCAATTAACCTGTTGGAAAGAAAGTCTACTGTGGATGGACAGGTTTGGATTCACATATAAGTATAGGGAGAGTGATTGAGAGGATGATAGTGGCTGGCTCAATAATGAATTTATGGATTTGATGTACAGCATGCTGATGTCTTTAAGAGGATTGAACAATAATTAGCCAGATGTTCATTGTAGTTATTGACCACCAACAAGAGCACACACAAAGGACATCCACAGCAAAGTGAAAAGGTATGGTTAGAGGATTTATCTACCGCCAAATATTTGATGAAAGGGATGGTTAAATATGGTAAATCTACAATCATATAATATCAAGGTAAGTGCTTGCTCATCAACAGCAATCATTTGATGTCCATCACACCATAGAAATTCTTCTTACATGAAAAAGAAGGCTAAAAATTATCAAATGACAAAACATATGACGAGTGGCAGGAAAAAAAAGGAAATGAAGAGCTTAATAAAATACTAAAATACCTCCTGTTGATGAGTCTCAATTAACTCCAACTGTCGTTCCAAATTAGCTTGGGTCTCAACCACTTTTGCCACTTCAATCTGAACGAAAAATTATACATAGGTGACACAGAGCCTTAGATGGACACAAATGGTTGAGATTCATGACGCCTAAGGCTTTTATCAGAGACATCACTCAGTTTATAACAGCTAATTCAAATGTACAGAATGATAATAGGTATTCTTGTATCAAAACAAATAAGATGGTATGAGACCATGTCACTTGATAACATCCATGAGGCATACGACGATACTAAAATTATTTTATCTCATTGAAAAGTAGGATTTATTTGGCGATAAATTATAAAAAAAAATTACCTCAAGCCGAAGAAGAACATCACGATTTTGCAAGATTCTTTTATCCCACTCAGCTATGGCAGTAGCTTGTTTCCTAAATTTCCCAGTACGCTCTTGCAGCTCAGCATTCCACTCTTTGATGATCTTCAAAGAATATAAATGCATGTTTAAAACAAATGAACAAAGTAACAGAGATAAAAGGGCATAAAATGAATATAAGCCCAATAACAGTACTATAATAACAAGGTAGTGGGAGAGCAGTGGGTTAAAAGTAGCAACATTAGATCCTACAAGCATAAAATTCCTTTTCATATCTTTCTCTTCCTTTCTTTAAAATACAGAATTTGAGAAGAGAAATTCATGAATAAACATTAAACATTAAGCAAACTTTCAGGGTCATGTCTTGATAAAAAAATATTCCAGCTCCCTTTCATTCTCCTCTTGCCAGAGGACAGCTAGTGTTATATATTTGTCATTGTACAATAAGGTGGATCATAAAAACCACATCACAGGATAATAACTCTCCAGGACATTTGCATCGAAAGAGATTAATAATACCCATTTATATCACCCAAGAGACAAAGGTGCAGCAAGAAAAATAGATGAGACATGAAGTACCTCCTCAACAGTCTTCCCTGTAATCTCAGACGGCAATTTTGGTGTAGCAGTTAAGGCAGGGCTACCAATTGAGCTTGTCCTGTATGATAACAGAGAGCATGAGAGGCAAATCAATTAATCAAAACATGTTATCTACCTTAGAGAAACTTTATTTTTTTACAATAAAGTTAAAGGGAAACTAATTGCAGAACTTGAGAAACAGGATGTCGTATGCAAATCAAATCTGGAAAATAAAGTTTCTAGATAAAATTCTTAAGAGACAAAGATGACAGAAATTACATTTTTACTTTTTAGAAACTATCAACATAAACAATGATAGGTGTTTTAGAAACTAGAAAAATGTTGGAGAAAAAAAATTTGGCCAACAAGACTAAGCATACAGACCCACTACTGGAAGCCACAGCATGCGATGATGTCAGAGCAGTAGTGCTGGAAGTTGTTGTAGGTGCAGCAGTTGAAGCAGGGACACCTGCAAAATGAATTCCGTGAGAACTTAATGGCGAATAGCCATTACTTGACTAATTGGAGTTCAACGAGGAAATCTTATCTAACTTGAAGGGGTATAAATGTAGAACATACATTACTAAAACACCCAAGAATGAAGATTCGACTGAAAATAAGATGGGAAAAATAAAGTTTTCTAATGATCAAGGGTTGTTTGATGTTCGTTTTACTAGCATGGAACAGAAAAGGTGATTATATTTTTGGTGCAGCAACTAAAATTGACAGGAAGATCACCTGCTTCATTTTGCAATCCAGCGTAAAAACAACTTAACTAACAGAATGCATAAGCAAGCAGAAGGCACATGCATATCAATTCAATTTAAGTAAAACACAGTTACATCTACTTTCTCCCAAATCCCAATAATAAACAAAAATGGAGAGAATAAATAAAATTAACACACTCACCGAGTAGAGGCGCAGAACTACTAGCTGGTTGAGTTTGTGATTTGGAAGTAGGCGCCGGTGATGTGCTTGACAATGAAAATCCAGTAAACGAACTAGTAGTAGCCCCTGAAGAAGCATCCACACTTGTTGTAGCAGAAGGAAAACCTGCAAAAGAAAACCCCGCAGAGCCAGAAGCAGCAGCAGCAGCACCTGTCCCAGCTGTTGTTCCTGAAGTCATACCAAATGCAGGGAAACTCGACCCCGAAGTAGTACTGCTAGTACTTGCAGAAGTAACTGAAGTAGCACCACTAGCTGGAGTAGAAGGAGTTGTAGTAGTAACTGTAGAAAACAGCGGCGATACAGTTGTGGATTTAGCCGATGAAGAAGAGGCTGCATTGCCAAATAATGAAGGTTGTGAAGGCGCTGATGACTGCGTCCCAAACAAAAACGAAGTTGATGTTGAAGGAGCTGACGTGGGTGCGATAGCAGCAGTACTAGCAGCAGTAGGTGTTGAAGCTGGAGGGGTTTTGGGGAAAGAAAATCCGGTAGAGAAGCTTGGAGCAGAGCTTGCATTTGAGAAAGAAGATGAAGAGCCAGACAAATTAGTAGTGGTGCTTGTGGTTGAAGCAGTAGATGATGATGATGATCCAAACAGAGACGGCGCAGGACTTGTTGTGGAAAGAGAGTTGCCAAACAAGGATGAACTTGTACTTGATGTGGATGAAGGTGTACCGAATGGGGATGGTGTAGAAGAGGCAACTGTTCCGAACAGAGTCGAAGCGGAAGTAGTTGTGGAGGAAACTGAGCCAGAAAAGGGAGAGGGTGAACTTAATCCAAACAGAGTCGAAGCGGAAGTGGTTGCGGAGGAAGGTGGGCCAGAAAAGGGAGAGGGTGAACTTGTTCCAAACAGAGTCGAAGCGGAAGTAGTTGTGGAGGAAACTGAGCTAGAAAAGGGAGAGGGTGAACTTGATCCAAACAGAGTCGAAGCGGAAGTGGTTGCGGAGGAAGGTGGGCCAGAAAAGGGAGAGGGTGAACTTTTTCCAAACAGAGTCGAAGCGGAAGTGGTTGCGGAGGAAACTGAGCCAGAAAAGGGAGAGGGTGAACTTTTTCCAAACAGAGTCGAAGCGGAAGTGGTTGTGGAGGAAGCTGGTCCAGAAAAGGGAGAGGGTGAACTTGTTCCAAACAGAGTCGAAGCGGAAGTTGCGCCAGACAAGGGTGAGGATGAAGTTGTTCCGAACAAGGATGAGCCCGAACCTGTTCCAAACAGAGGCAAAGGAGCAGATGCTGATGATGAAGTAGTTGTTCCAAACAGGGAGGAACTTGTGTTTGATGTAGAAGAAGAAGCGGAGCCAAACAAGGAATGAGAGGAAAAGGGTGCGGTAGAGAAAGAATCAAACAGGGTTTGATTTGTAGCTGTGGAAGCTGAGGTTGTTGCAAAGGAGAATGGGGAGGAAGCTGGAGCTGAGGAGCCAAACAGGGTGGAAGAGGGGGCGGAGGAAATTGCGGTGGTAGTGGAGGAAAAGGACAGTGCAGGGGCGGAGGTGTTGAAGCCAAAGGAGGGGGAGGGGGTGGTAGAGGGAGCAGAGGAAGATCCGAATGAGAATCCGGTGGCAGGGTTGGTGAGTCCGAATGGGGAAGGGGAGGATTGTGTTGAGGAAGGGGTGGAAGAGGAGAAGGGGAAGCCTGCCATTGTTGTGCCTCTCTCTTTCTGTTTTTAATTTCTGGGTTTCAGTTTTAAAATTGGAGGGTTTTCACTTCCTCATGGAGGAGCAATCCCAACTACCGCCATTCCCGTAAAAAGCAAAGTCTACGAGTGCTTTTGGAAGGAGATCAATGCTTTCCTACCCAGTGGACGTCGAAAACGGCTCCTTCTCCTCTCCTCCTAGACTTCCGGTTGGGAGGCGGGATGCCCTAGTTTTTATTTGTGTATCGGAAAGTTAATCCTACCCGTCAATTTTATCTGATTTTGGGTCATCTTGGGCTCGAATATTTCTGGGCTGGGTCTAGCTGCACTAGATGGGCTTAGTTTAGTTCGGCCGAAAACTTAGGTGTTGTTAATCATTTTATGGGCCCATGCCATAAAAAATAGAAGATGCTGAATATAAAAAGAAATTAAAAAAGTTTAAAAATCCAATGAAAAAAAGATGGCTAATTTATAAAAAACTTTTCGGGATAACATACAGAAACTAATTGGAATTTTCTTTTTTATGGTAAATGTTATGACATTGCAATGGGAGAATTAGTTGCAAGTAGATTATTTTATCTCATGAAAGTTTTTTTCTCTTGTCATTCTAAGGGATTTGATACTTAAGAAAAAACAAACATGTATGACTGAGTTGCTGAAGAGAAGAGGAGATGCAAAATGTTTGATTAATAAGTCTATATCATGGTGTTAGCTTCCTTCATGTTGTTATGGATCTTTTCATTTGAAGATTGTAGCCTGTATGAATGAAATCTTCAAGGAAGAACCGAATATACTATAGGCACCCTGGTTTTCATGAAGATGGTCGACATCTTGTGCAAATATTTTATATTTCATTATTTTTTCTTATTTTTTCTTGTCTTGTCTTCACTAATATCCCACTTCTACCCCCACGATTAAAAAACAATATTTTTTTTAAAGTATGTTTACATTGAAAAAATCTAAAATTAATATTTTTTTTATAATTTTACTGTATATAATGTTAAAAATAATTAATTTTTATGATATGTTTTCAAGCGAATATTATTATTATTTTTTAATAATATGCTATCACAATACCAGACACGTTGAGAGAGATGAAATTAAAACTAGAAGAATGGTTTCGGAGGAATTTATACTATAGGGTTAAGAATTCAGAGTTGATAAATGTATAGGAGCAAGAATGAAGTTTGGCCACATTTTATATAAATGATATGAACCCTAATTGATGTAGTTTATACTGATAATGTAGTTTATAGCATCAATTCATGCAATGATTCCTAGTTGATTTAACTTATACTTGATTGAATTTAATCAAACTAGTTTATTTATTTATTAGCATAAGCTCAAAACATTATAAAGTTTCGTTTAACACGAAAGTTCCATGAGAAGAAAGGGATGGGAAAAGACAAAAGCAAGTCATCTATCACTGTCTTTGGTGTCCATCATGTCACTTGATACGAACTACTCACATGCCTCGCTGGATTTCTTGCCATTCCCATGCGCTTCATCACAAATGCTTCCAAGAAAAGAAATTATAATGTAGATATCATTTCTATATCTTAAATAACAGTAATTACATTTTGTTTTTAACGTTTTATTCAATTAATATTAACTGTGACCGCAAATCAACCATGCCAGAACAATAAGCTGCTGTTTTTGCGGATGGGAAAAATCAGATTTTTTTGGCAGGTAAAACAAAGAGGAAGACTTGTAGGGATGTCTCCAATGGGCGTGACTATGATAAAAAATTAGAAATTTTGAGATCCGTATAAAAAGTCTAAAGTTTAAGTCAGAGTATATATTTTTTATAAAAATCTAAGATAGCTAAAATTTTACTTGCTCACCTGGACATAAAAAATGTGTTTTCTAAGAAGTTAGGTTTCATGGAATAAAAAAAGGACTTGTTGGTGAGATTAAGAACTAATAAATAAAGAAGAAAATTCTTTTTGCACTGAAAAATATATTTTATTTACGAAGTTTTATTGAGATGTTGGTATGATAGCAGCAAGACATGACCTTTGTTTCTGTCCAAAAAAACAGAAAACGGGCTGGTGGCTGTAAATTATTTGTTGTTACATGTGAGATAAAACAAGGAAATTGCATGTTCTTTTTCTTTCGTCCATTCAACTTGCATGGCTATTAGACTCAACTTCGGTCCCGGCTTCTAATTACCCAAAAATCGTGCCATTTGGGGAAAATCGAACAATTCAATCAGAAATAAATTTTAATTGAAGTATTAAACACGATGAATCGGATCTACTTGATTCATCGATGTCTTTTGCCTGCCGGTCCAAAACTGGTCAGGACAACCATCAGTTTCAGGAACTCAACTCGTACAAAAGAAAACGTGCACTTTAAATGAGCTCCGTCAAGAACAAAAGCTTAAGATAATTATCTTATCTAAAAACACCGAGGGGGGTTTGCATTTTGACAATCTAATTTTTGCTAAGATCAGTAAACAATGAATGATAAGTTTCCTTAACATTGCCAGCACACCGAGGGAGGTTTACATTTTGACAATCTAATTTTTGCTAAGATCAGTAAAACAGTGAATGATAAGTTTCTTTAACATTACCAGCACAGCAGTGCTACACCAAAACGCAGAACTGCAGAAGTTACCTCTTTTCTAACGGGATTTTAATATTAAGAATCATTGGCCTGCGCTTCGTAGTAATGAGAACTATTTTTTTTTTAAATGTAAAAAATAAATGTCAAAAGTATGTTATTTATATGTACAAAAGCTATTCATTTGGCCAAAATAATTAACTTGAATAGAATTTTTATTAAGTAATGTTAAAAAAATTATTTATCAGACAGTTTTTTGTGTTTAGTAATAATATGAAGTAAAACAATTTTACAAACAACTGCATCAATAAATTTATAAGCAGATAATTGATAAAATCCATTAAAGATGAGTTATTTATTTTTTACAACAAACTGATTGATTGTTGGATCCACTTTAACTGTTAAGCTAAATATTTAATTGACAATTAATAAAACTGCAATTAATAAAATTCTCTAAAGATAAATTATTTATTTTTTACAGCAAACTGATTGATTGCTATAACTTCTAAATACAGTATGTAGCTTTTTAAAATGACTAGTTTAAATATCTTTGGCCCAAAAACCATGAAAACCAAGTGGGAAATTTAAATGCTTGGGGACCTCCAATCTTGCTACAAGTGCATCAGCTTTCCCTATCCTCTTTGGATTCAAAATTACAAGATAGCACCTTTGTATCGCAACTGCATACTGCAAAACAGAAAAAAAAAAAAAAAAAAAAAAAAAAAAAAAAAAAAAAGGCAACAAAGCTGCATTAAAACATGTGCAAATATCGTATATTTCATTATTATTTTTATCAGTAATGCTGCAGAAGAACGTCGGAAAAAGTCTCTTGAGTGCAGATTGATTTCTCACCTCCACTACCAGAAGATATCCATCGTCTTCTTCCCTTCCATTCGAAACAAATATAGGCTCCCCGATAAATCTCCTCGCGCCAACGGTCCATGTATGGATAGATTTGTCCGACAAATCTAGCTTCACCACCGTATCGAAAGGGAAATGCGGCAATGTTTGGCGAGAGCCCGAAGAACTTGCTGCATAAACATATTTGTTTTTATTACCAGAGAAGTCAGGATTTATGACAGGAAAATCTGTTGTCTTGCTCCATTGATTCAAGGGTTCCACGCTGCTTTTTTGACAGGTCCCATCAGCATCCAAATTTATATAAACCTACATTATTTATATAAAAATTAGAAATTCACCATCTTTGTAGAAATTTTGAAAAATCATCCTGCCTCTGCATTTTCTTCTGTTTCCCCCCCGTGCATGAAACGAAAGCATTCTAATCCTTTACAGATTAGTTCACGGAGAGAGAAGATTACCTGAACAAGACGGGGCAGTAGCTCATCTCCACCTTCTTTCACGTTCATAATAGAAGGGTCCAGCTTATTATTTTGCCAATCATATCCTGTCCAATTGCAAATATATCATCACAGTTTCTGTCAGAAACATCAAAATGCTTTAACTTCAAATAACTACGCTGAATTTCTTCACTTCCGAGATAATCTCAAGTAATAAGTGCTCAAAAAACACCCACCAAATAGTTTTTTGAAGTTGAACCATTGGTAGGAGCAAATGCTAGCATGTATTTGAATATGCAAATTTCCATTGACATCTTTAGCCTCGTAAGCATTGCCAACATGCAGCAGCCACATTGTTGAAGGTGCTTCCACCGGCACTCTCCAGTTTCTATTGCTGGATGATTTACCAGGAAATCGAGGAAGCAGATAGATCGGAGAGGTGGACTTGCTAGGATTCACTGACAAAGCTGATATCATCGGAGATAGTCCACAGACAGCAGCCATTGATCCTGCAATATCCATGTTATGCATCGGAGATAGTCCACAGACAGGATTGTTTTTAGCTAAAATGATTGACTTGAAGATTTAATGAAACTTTTCTGAATCAACCACCGATCTAACACTACAATATTAACTGTTTCCATTGTATAATTTAAGATCTAACAAGATGGCCTAAGCGATTGGCGAATAATTACCGATGACATCAAGCTTAATGCGATTGGCGAATAATATATAATAAGTATCTGTAAATGCCCAGTCATGGATCATCAGATGGTCGGGAATGTTGAATTCTTGTCTCTGCAACAGCTTGAAATTCTCATCATATTCTGAAAATGACAAATAAATGGACAAATTGTTAATAAACAATCCTAGATGAGATCTTTTTATCTCTAAAAATAAGATCACTTCCATTTTCAACATTCTTTACCATAAAAAGTAAAATTACTGCGGGGCAGTAGCATGTCCTCGGCATTGCATGAAGTAGTGATCAGTCTGTGGCTTTTAGCATCGATCTTATAATGGGACAGCAATCTCTTTGGTGGCATTTTAAACACTCCTGTGCAAGTAGTTAATCAAAAGAAGAAGAAACACTCCTATAAGAAGCAAAAACGCAAACACTAATATTTAGTGCATGTTTGAGAGTGTTCACGTGGTTGTTTTTTAAAGTGTTTTTCGTTTAAAAATATATCAAAATGATATTTTTTATTTTTTAAAAATTATTTTTGATATCAGCACATAAAAATGATATAAAAACACAAAAAAATAATTTAATATAAAAATAAAACAAAAATCATTTTTTTTTCAAAAATATTTTTGAAACACAATTCCAAACAATCAACCCTCTTCAATTTTCTTTGATCATCGATACAATCTTTACGAGTTGAGAAAAACTTAATGTGAGCAATCCTTAGCCCGTCTTAATTAGGGTGAGCATCGCTTTGAGCCATTCAGTTTTAAAAATATTCATATTCCAGTTAATGCTCACCCCTTATCTTTGTAGCCATGCACCCTGAATATTAATGAAAATAGCTTACATGCTGTCGATTAATTTACTCTCTTTATTCTAAAAACTTAACCCTCAAATTGTAGCTCTCTCGTTTTTATTAAGTTATATGAAAATATAAATTATAATTAGGAAATTATATAAAATATAAGAATTAATCAAGTTTTTAAACATATATTAAACACTGAATCTAATATGCTTACCTATCACGTAAGGATACACAAAGCCATTTTCCATATATTTTTATTTTTATCTGAAACATGTTTTTTTGGAAAGTCCGAGGCAATGGTAACGTGACTCATGCGTCATAGATTTGTTGCATGCCATTGGAATGTAAGAATTAGATAACAGATTCAGGTGCTGCTTGAGATTATCTTAGCTCGAGGGTGATTTTAAAAATATATTTTTATTTAAAACTATATTAAAGTTATTTCTTTAATTTTTAATATCAGCACATTTAAATTATTAAAAATAT
Organism: Salix caprea; assembly: GCA_964035475.1. NCBI lineage: Eukaryota > Viridiplantae > Streptophyta > Magnoliopsida > Malpighiales > Salicaceae > Salix > Salix caprea. Next base: position 2,778,157 of record OZ037761.1, on the reverse strand, counting down.
TAGAAACAATGATCGAATATTTTTTTCCTTTTAAATCAAAACATTTTTGAAAAACCAAACACCCCTTGATTAATAATCACAAAATCCAATAATCCATACTGTACCGATATGTTTTCTTGATTGCTTATAAATAATTTTTTAAATCCCTATATGATTTTTAAAAAGAAAACTAAAAAGTTAGTCACTACAATTTAATTTTATAGGGAGTGTTTGAGGATACAGTAGTTTTTTACCTCGTGATTTCGAAAGCTATTTTTTCAAGTGGAATTTAGACTGTTTCACCAAATCATGTAAGTTTTTTTTCGAGTTTTTTTTTAAAAAAATATTAATGGGATTTTCTTTTCGAGTCTTTTTTTTTTCTGTGATGAATATGATCATTTCACTGCTTCTTCTTTTACATAAAAGAATAATGTTGATGGAAAGACGCTCTAATTTAGTGTATAAACAATAAATGATGATTATTTTATTTAATCAAAATTAAATATTAATCAACTTGCCGAAAGCAAACACACGTACCATGTAAGATTGGCTTCAATAATCCAGCAGCTATATCCCATGGATCACCACAACTGCTTCTATTATCCATCAATGAATCACACCCGTCGATCATATGATCAAACCTCCCAGTAGTATCCAACGTCCCTGGTTCAATCTCATAAGGATCCCCGCCTTCCCACAAACACAATAGCTTACCACCCCACCTCAATACACTGGTATTTGCCACATTCTTCATCACCTTGACATTGCCAAGTCTCTTGCCTCCTTTTAACACAGAAAACGGACCACGATGAGTAAACCGCCACGAGTTAGTCTCCGGGTCGTGTTCCTCAGCTTGAGCCTCAGTTTTTACGTACCTGGCCATGAACTTGACCTCTCTACTGACACCATCGATACGAAATGCCCTAAGGTATCCATGGCCATCCAGAGGGTGCACCGTGGAGCCGTGATCATCTGCAAATAGCCCCGGACCGGTAAGATAATACGTGCCGGACGGGAAATCAGATGGAATTGCACCGTCGATGACCCGAAGCGTTTCTGCCTCGGCTGTCTCTGATCTTTGTGACACAAATAGAAATTGGTAGTCCCAAAAGGCAGCCACAGAATCATCTACAGTTTCCAGGGCTGTACGGCCCGGGCCATGGCTGGTGGAATCCGGGGTGGAAATGGATGCGACTCTTGGTATTTTGATCTTCGCCGGCGATGGAATCCGATGAAATCGAGGGAGTTTAATCGGTGAAGGGAAATCTGTGGGAAGTACATGGCATGGTTTTGCCTGCATTGTTATTTGTTTGAGCTAGCTTCTGGAAGCGAGTGAGATACCTTTTGTTTTGGTGTGTGATAAGTTGTCGCGAGGGTAGAATATATATAGGATTTTTTAGAGTAAGTAATTAGCTTGATTATTTGTTCTAATTACAGATTTGCCAGTCATGTACCTGCATGGTTTAAGGTCGATCTTCCAAAGTGTTAATGGTGGGGTAGGTTTGCTGGTGGGTCGATGATGGAGGACATTAAGATAACCCTAATGGCAGACACGCTGTCTCGTTTATATTTGTTTTTGTTTTTTTTAACTTATACCAACAGCATCTATCTAAATACAAATTGCTCTGGTGTTTAGGATTCCATTATACTTTGCTATGGCAGCAAGTTAATTATTGATCATAGCCACCAGAGGCCGTGCTAGAAAATAAGATTATATTTTCTTTTTTGTCTTCATTAATATCCCACTTCTACCCCCACGATTTTAAAACAATATTTTTTTAAAATATGTTTACATTAAAAAATCTCAAATTAAATTTTTTATATAATTTTACTGTATATGATGTTAAAAATAATTAATTTTTATGATATGTTTTCAAGCGAATATTATTTTTTAAAAAATATTATGCATCACAGTACCAAAAACGATATAAACCCTAATTGATGTGTAAATTTAGTTTACACTGATAATGTAGTTTATAGCATCAATTCATGCAATGATTCCTAGTTGATTTGACTTATACTTGATTGAATTTAATCAAACCCCAATTTCTGACATAAAACCTAATTCGTCTAATTTATACCTAATTGATGAGATTGGTTTCTAATTTATTTAACTTATACTTGATTGATTTAAATTTAATCAATTTTTTTTCTTCACTTAAAGCCTAATTTCTTAGATAAACTCTAACATAATCTCCAAATAACGATTAAATTTATAAAACTATGACTATGATGGAGTGCTAACGTGAATTGTTCAAGGGTGTGTAGCGGTGTGATGAAAAATGAAAATTCTTTGGTACACAAACTCTAACATAATCACCAAATAACGATAAAATTTATAAAATTATGAGTATGATGTAGTGCTAATATGAATTGTTGCAATGCCTTTATAAAATACTTTTGAAAACATATTTTTTTTAATTTTAAATTAAAAAATAGTGTTTTGAAATCATTTTCATGTACGAATGTTAAAGATATTTTTTAAATAATAATAAAATATTATTTTTAATATATTTCTGAATAAAAAGTACTTTCTAAAATAACCTTTATCACATCTTCAAATAGAAAAGAAAAAAAGATTGCGGGTTGTTATTGAAAGGGACAAGGAAGTAAAGATACAAGAAGACAATGGAGAGGGAGAACGGTTGAGACGAGTAGGCTATTGGATGAAAGGGAGAGAGAGAGAGAGTATACGAGAAAAATAGGGGTATGTTATTTTAACAGGCTATGCTAAAGAAAAATATAAGTGGTCTATGCTTGTTTATTGGGTTTACATGATATTCAATGAATCTGAAAATTAGTTGAGATGCGTGTAATCTAACCCGAACATTCCGCTTATAAAAAAAGCAAATATTTTGTTTACATTATTCAGAACAACGAAATCTATCAATTAAGACAACTAATTTACTCTCTCTTTAATTTAGCTATTTTGTTAATTTTCTTTATTGAACATGCTAGTCTCCAAAAGAACCTCAATTTCATGGTATCACTTGTCCTCGAGGAATATCTCATCACCGCAGCACATATCCAAGTATATGTTTGTTTATTTGTTTTGGAACCGGTGAAGCTAAAGCTTCTGATTAATTTATGGTGGGTTATTGTCAGTCGAAACCCCGTTAGGTAACGCGCCTGAAACACCATTTTTTTTTTAAGTTTTTTTTTTTTTTTTTATCTTCATTAAATTGATTTGAACTGAGTTGCTTAGTATTAAAAATAATAATAGATAGATATTATTTTAGTATGTTATCATTAAAAATATTTTTTAGAATGAAATAAATGATTACCACTATAAAAGACACCAATTACACCATTAGAATAGATCGTAGAAGGGTTGGCGAGGGAAGTCAGTAATTCTACGATAATGGCAACTGTAGTAATTTCCTAGTGGATTGAGCTCACTTGTGCGAAGAAGAAGAATACTTGATCAAGGCACTAGGGGAGACAATGATTAGGAGTTTGATAGTCTTCTGCCCATATATATAATGGCAAGAGAGCGGCATCCTCTGCTCTGGCCGTCTATTGTGGAATCTGATGAGCACATCTTCAACTCGAGCCCTCGTGGACACTACCGATTTCAAAACATTCAGAATATGTATGTGCATCCTCTGATTTGAATATTATTCAGCCGGAGTACTTTTTGATTGATTGGATGCTAGTGGATTCTCATTTTAGAATGTTTCTTGCTCCGGATGCAAATGGTTGGGAAATTAGGCTTTTTATTTATTTATTTATTTATTATTTTTTAGAGATTTTAAGGGATTAAATTTATGCTTTTTTAGGTTTTAAATCCTGTATCTGAGTTTGAACTCTCTGGGATACGATATATTGAATGATAAATAATAGTGGTATTGTAGTATCTTAGAAGTTTAACACCAACAAATAAATCCATCAATAAAAACCATTTTAAAATAGTTGAATTTACTCAATTTCAGCATCATAAATTTTATGATTTTTTTTTTGCTGTAGCTAGTTTTTTTTTAATATTGCAAGTATTAAACACCATATTTTTTTTCCATCCCAGTAGTGTTTGTATGGTAGTATGGTTGGAATTGTTTTTGAAAGTATTTTTTGTTCAGAAATATATTAAAATAATTTTTTTTTTATTATTTTTTTAATATCAATACATCAAAATGATCTAAAAATATAAAAAATTATTGAAAATAAAAAAAATTATTTTTTTTCAAAACTAAACATAGTGACAAACATACTTTTAATAACCAGGCTCGAGGTGTGGTCATTTCATCAACGAGTTAACTTGTGACTGTTTGAGAGCATAATTGAGATTGCTTTTAAAAGTGTTTTTGTTCTGTTCAGAAATGCATCAAAATGATGTTTTTTTATTTTTTAAATTATTTTTAACATTAACACATGAAAATAATCTAAAAATATCAAAAAAATTTAATTTAAAATAAAAAATAAAAATATATTTGTTTTAAAAAAAACAATTTTAAAACACAGTGATAACACACCCTTTCTATCTATCAGGTTGACAAACAACACATTTTTTTTTTGATAACCGGGGTGTCCGGGCTAGCTTACGCGCACCACAACTAATCTCCGGGCTCACTGAACATCCTGCAAACCCAGTGAGCATATAAGGCACCGCGGGGGTGACAAGCGTGCATGGTGGGACTTGAACCCTGGTGCAGAAGAAGGAAACAAGTCCCTTCAACCGCTAGGCCAAGACCCCACTTGCATCAACATCACAGGACTATCAACAAGTTGGTACGTGAAACGTGCAAACAATTTTCTTAATAGTATTTAATATGAGAAAATTAGAAATATGAGAAAATTAGAAAGCATTTCATGTTTAAAATAAACAACATGAGTTTTTCTTAGAACCAAGTAAAATTCTTTTTCCACCGAAAATATTTTTTATTTACTAAGTTTTCTAATAACAAATCAACAATAAGAAAATTTTAAAAGCTACTTTTCATAAAATAACCAGGCCTTTTTAGTGCCAAAATGCTCTCGTGATTCCAAACCCAAGAACAAAATCTGAAGATAATTTTTTTTTATTTTTTTTAACAAACAAAACAAACCGCATCGGAAAGCCATTGTGGCTGCACATCTAGATGTCCAGACTCCATAGGGGTACACAAGTAGTTGAGTAATATTATTACACTTTTTATAATTATGTTTTAAAAATGTTTCTTTTTTTAAATTAAATATTTTTTAAATTAAAAATAATTTTAAAAAATAAAAAATATAATCTTAATATATTTTTAAATAAACTCAACCACACTCCAATCCATCACTGTAAATAAAAGATTCTGCCAACGCCAACCGTGAGACTTTTCAGAAGGTAAAGATTAGCTGCTCGATCTTTTTTCCCTTTTCCTCAACACAGAAAGCCCTGCGATTACAGCACAGCAGCGCTTCACCAAAACGCATCAGTTACCTCTTATCAAACAGGCTTTTAATTAATATTATAAGACAAATAGTTGATGAAAATTAACTTCATAATCACGCAATCGGAAACTTTTCCAATCAATCTTCAAATCAAGACCTGACACCTGTCATATTTCATTATCTTTTAAACAAAAAACTCACACACCAGAGAGAAATGTGAAGTTTCTTCAACGCAGTCAATGTTTGGCTTTTGCTTGTCACGTACGCAGACTCACGATCCAAATGCACGCCGCGCGGGTTATACAAATAAGTCTGATTGGTATTGCTTTTGTGGTTGAGGTTGAAAAAAAATAGTTTTAAAAAAAGTGTTTTTACTGTGGTTTAAAATAAGCAGTGAAGTGTTTGGTTAAAACTATGGTTGAGGTTGAAGTTGAAAAAAAACAGTTTTGTGTGTTCAGTTACCAAGATTTTTATATAACATTTAATTAATTTTTAGATTATTTTAAAATAAAAAATATATTTTTTATATTAATAAACATATATTATGTAAAAATTATTTATATTTTAATTAATTTTTATATTATTTTAAATTAAAAATAATTGATATTTTTAAAAAAATATTATTTTAATATTTTTCTAAATAAAAAACAAATTTAAAATAATTTATGAAGTTCATCCGTATATTATTCTTTCCATTTTCAAACCAAAGTGACTAGATGATTGCTCAGTGGAGCAACATGATCAACGATCAAGGATTGATTGTCGTATAATATTAAAATACAAGCCGTTGAATCACTTAACAACAATGGCTAAATACAAAAACGAAAATGAGTCACACACCTGGCATTTTGCCCCCCAACCCGCTTCCTCTCTTCTCACCGCTCGAAAAGCAGAAAATTACTGCTTTCTCTAAACTTGCGGCTTGATAAAATTTTTGGTGGGTCCCATACCACAAAACTTGCGTTTTTTATTTAACCAAACACCATATACCACTGTTTTTTAAAAACCTACGGCTGGACCTCAATACCAAACGAGCACGAATTAACCCCACGAGCTCAAGCCTAACCGTAAGGGTAGTACCGTCATTACGTAACCAAACCGGCTTTTAGTTATTTCCCTCGCGTCCCCTACAAGCCAGTCTTCGATAACACAACGGCTACTTTCAACGAGAGCGAGGGGGATGAATTACGAGCAGAGGCTCACGGCAGCCACAATGATCATCGAATCGGGATCACACGGAGAGAGCGGTTGTGCAACTGCGCCTCTTAACGCCACAGAAATCGGCGTCACGGCGACGCTGAAACCTCACCAACTTGAAGGCATCTCGTGGCTTATACAGAGATATCGCCTCGGTGTTAATGTTATCCTCGGTAGGACTTTAATTTCTCACTTCAATTTTTTAATCTGTAAAATCTAATTGAAAATTTCAAGAATACAAAAATTAGGGTTTTCCAGTATTGCTTGTTGTCTGATTTGATATATTCAGTTTTGTGAATTTGAAAAGGAATCCAGGGTTTCATTTTAATTATTTGCTCTTTTATTTTTAATGCTCATTAGAGTGACTCTTGAATTGGTATTGTATTTGCAGGAGATGAGGTACATAGCCTGAGGACTTGAATGGTTATTAAACCTTTATATTGAAGGAAACCTGAAATTGTCCTAAATTTATTTTGATACCTGAGATTTACTTCTAAACACGTGAAAATCAATCAATGTAGAGATTATTTTTTACCATCATTTTTTTTTGTCATTTGAGTATGGCCTGGCCCTTTAGGTGATCACAAAGACTTGCTCAAAACTTTTCAAGTGAAAAATCTAGCTTTCAATTGTCAATTAAAACCTTCAGATAAATTATCCCCATAGCTATTCAATGTCCATTTTTTTTTTTTGAATTTTTTTTAGTGCCAAATTTTAGGGGAACTGTATAATTTACTCTTGGAATTTTGCAACTGGCCTGATTTTGGATAATTGATTGTTGCATCTCCTATAACTGAATGTACTCATAGATTACTGTAACATCTTGTTCGGTTTGTGAAGTAATTAAATTTACAGCTGAAACCCTGATGGAGTCGTGTCGTTCTTATTTTTCTCATTACTTTTAGTACTCTTCATGTGCCTCATTACTTATTCAAGTAGAACAGATGAGCATGATAATAGCAATGGCAGTGTGATTCTGTTCATTATGTTTTGAATTGGAGATAGTTGCTGGCAGATGGGATTAGGGAAGACTTTGCAAGCCATCTCTTTCTTAAGTTATTTGAAAGTTCACCAGAAGTCACCGGGGCCATATTGTGAGTTCAGAAAGCCTATTGTTTGACTTCAAAGACTTTAGGGTATCTATTCTGATAGTCACTTTGATTCACAATTTTACTTGTTATCCAATTATATGCAGTGGTGTTGTGCCCTTTAAGTGTGACAGATGGATGGGTGTCAGAGATAGCCAAATTCACCCCCAAACTGAAAGTCCTCAGGTATATTGGTGAGAAAGAACCCCGGCGTAGTTTGCGCAAGACAATATATGAACATGTGAAAGAGAGTCCCTCATCATCCGATGTGAGTTTGGAATCTTGTAATGCATATTTACTAACCGGAATGATATAATTTGTTATTTTACCCCGTTCCTTATATTTTCTAATGTGTCTGGGTTCTAGCTTGAATTCCCTTAAACTCTAAATAAATATGTTGGTTGTTTACAGGCATCGTTGTTGCCTTTTGACGTGCTATTGACAACATATGACATAGCATTAGTGGATCAAGATTTTTTGTCACAGATTCCATGGCACTATGCTATAGTTGATGAAGCTCAGAGACTTAAAAATCCTAACAGTGTATGTTCAAGCTATCACATAGTGTTTTCTCGTAAATGTGAACATAAATTCCTACATTGGTGATGGTTTCAATCTATTTATGCTACCATGGTGCAATAACGCAAAAAATATGTTTATATTATAAATTGCTTCTCTGTCTCTCCTTTTATAGTTCTTGAGCTAGACTTGAAGAGTTTCGTCTTTTGTTTCAAAAATTTAACATGGCAGGTCCTTTATAATGTTCTCAAAGACCAGTTCCTCATGCCAAGACGGTTGTTGATGACTGGCACACCCGTCCAGAATAATCTCACTGAACTTTGGGCTCTGATGCATTTTTGTATGCCTTTAGTGTTTGGAACCCTGGATCAATTCCTTTCCACCTTCAGGGAAGCTGCTGATGCTTCATCAGGTCATTTATCCTTTTACTTGGTCTAAGTGTGTATTTAAGTGTCAACTTTCTCCTGAAACCAGCCTTTGTGTTCCTGTAATTTTCTATATCCTCATTTTCCCCCTTGATATTGATATTCTTCTTTGGAGATCAAATGGTTTGATGGCCCCTCGATGTATCATAATCTCTCTCTTCTTATCTTAGTGGACCCCCCCCCAGTTTTTTTTGAAAAAAATATTACAGAAGGGAGGTCATGGATTGAAAGTTTTTCTTGAAAAGCATATAGTATATGATGCGTGGTCAAGTCAGTTCATTATCAAATGGTTAGTGATTAATGTAACATCATCATTCATTTGAATAGAACATCGACCCAGATCTGCTAAGGCCCTCTAACTGTCAATAGTTTATGGCAAAACCTCGCAGCTAAAATCTATATCCGGGGATTTTCCTTTGATTCAGAAAAAAAGCAGAAAATCAATGTGCATGCTTCTGAGCTATTCTCAGTTCCTTCAAAGTTTATGAGCTTCAAAATTATTATTTAATTCTTTTTGTCTGCTTCTGCTGTGAATCTTGGGTTGATTCTCTTGAATACAACGAGAGCTGAGGTTTTCCATATTTGCAAGAATGTTAAAACTGTTACTTTTGAACAGATCATGATGCAAAAAAGGTCAAGCAACAATTCAAGACTTTAAAAAGTATATTGAAATCCTTCATGCTTCGAAGAACAAAATCTAAACTTATAGAGTGTGGAAACCTAGTGCTGCCACCATTGACTGAGATTACTGTGTAAGTCGTCTTACCTTATGAAGACTGAGCATCTGGTGTTTCTGCTGGGAACTCTCCTAAAAAGACTAAAGATTTTATCTGTCTTGATAGTATGGCTCCACTGGTCAGCCTTCAAAAGAAAGTTTATACCTCAATATTGAGGAAGGAGCTTCCAAAACTTATTGCACTGTCTTCTTCAGCTTCGAATCATCAATCTCTGCAGAATATGGTATGCTACCTTCTCAATCTTTGACTGGAGCATTGCAGCTAACTTGCCATGCCAAACTGCCTTTCTTCTCTAGTAAATTGAAATAGAATGAATTTTTTTTTTCTGACTTGAATATTCTTCTATTTTCAGCCATTAATTTTGTCTCTTTGGTCCAGGTAATACAACTAAGAAAAGCATGCAGCCACCCTTACCTCTTTCCTGGTATTGAGCCCGAGCCATATGAAGAGGGTGAACACCTAGTTAAGGTAGCCTCTACATCTGTTAGTTTTGTGGCATATGAAATGTTAATGAACACCTGCTTTCATCTCCAAAATAAAAAAAATGTTAGTCTGAAATGAGTTGTGTGTTGCCATAACTTTGAAAGCAAAGAAACAAACAGGAATAAAAAAACCGTGTTCACGTAAACTTTCTGGTATAGAAGAAGCAAGCCTTTATACTGAACATCCAATTTTGAAAACTCCTTTTTACTTGATGTCTCTTTGTTACCTTATAACTTGAACTTCATTTAGTCTTGTTATCTTATGACTATTTGATATAAAAAGTAATGAAAATCGAGTTTGAATGATTTGTTTTTTGCTATAACTCTCAAAACAAACAAAGAATTGCTTAAATTTCTGGTCTGAAAGTGGCAGTCCTTTATGCTACGTATCTAATCTTTCTAATGTTTCCGTAACTCTAAAAGAAAAATTAAGATAAAAGAAAAATTAAGAGTTGTTTAAATCTGAAAGAGGCAAGTTTTGGTGCTGTATCTACAATTTCACTATGTTCCCATAACTCTAAAAGCAAGCAAAGAATTGCTTAAATTTTCTGCTTTGAAAGAGGCAGTCCCTCTGCACGGCATCTCTGATCTCACTATCTGAAACCTACTTGTTGTTGCCCCTGCTGTCTTCTTGATTTTATGACTTCAGCTTCAGGTATACTTGCTGTTTAATAATTTTGCCGTGTGTGAAATATTAACGACCGCTTAGTTTGGAGTGGTTGCACATTTATATAGCTTGAAAACAAAGAACTGAAGTGCCATAAAAAATAAAATAAAAACCCTTAATTTTTCTACCTAAAAGAGGCAAATTTTATGCTTCCTCTCTGCTTTTGTTAAGGGTCCTGTGCAAACCTCTGATCTTGATCTCTGATTTCACTAATTGAAATCTTCTGTCATCTCTGTATATCTTATGACATCATGTTCAGGCCAGTGGGAAACTTATAATTTTGGAACAACTACTTGAGAAGCTACATGATTCTGGAAATCGCGTGCTTCTCTTTGCTCAAATGACCCACACACTTGACATTTTACAGGTACATGTTTGAATTTGAAGTAATTGCCTCTGCTTGTTTATGCATGTCAGTATATTTTGAACTGTTATTAATGACATAATTGACACGTAATATAGGATTTTCTAGAGCTTCGAAAGTATTCATATGAGCGTCTTGATGGTTCAGTTCGAGCTGAAGAGCGTTTTGCTGCAATAAGAAGTTTTAGTGGACAGTCAGGGAGGTCTGGTTCTGAATCTGATCAAAATAGCGCTTTTGTTTTTATTATATCTACAAGAGCTGGAGGAGTTGGCTTGAATCTTGTGGCTGCAGATACGGTGGGTTCTCTCTTAAAGTTTTCAGAAATCACCTTCTGGTGTATGAACTCATTAACCTCCTCCTCAAGTTGAGAGAGAGAAAAAAGAAGAAGGATATGTACAAAATAAAAGAGAAAAGGAAGCATAAATTGCTCTAACTATAGTACAATAAATTTCTGACAAGCCCAACAAAGACAAAAGTTGGCATCACAACAATAACTTCATTACGCACTTTATCAGCTAAAAGTTGCTGGCAAGGGAAAATGAAAATAAACCTTACAAATGGTGACAAATAAAGTTCCAAAACAAATCAGCAATACTTGGAGGCTTTTCCTGCAGTGTATAAAGAGGGAATTGTTCAATGATTTATCTTGCTAGAGAACATGTTTTCTGTTTTTGGCGGGTTCTCTTTTTTCCCTGTAGAGCCAGTTCACTATTTTCTGAGACAAATATGCTATGTGTATGTCACTTATATATGATATACATTTTCATTTGGTCGCCAGCCTTTTCTCATATTTGAAATGAATTAATTTGATGCTAATAGCCCATGTTTTTCACTTTCTCTCACTTCTCGGCAATTGCCTGAGTAAACAGATACAACTTGCAGGACTTGAAGATGAATAGACATTTGTCTATACCGACCTTGACAAGGAAAATTTATAAATGCAATTTTCTTAGGCGAAGAGAGATAAACTTTGTTCTTTATTTATTCATATACTTTTCCTGATATGATTTGTCTTTTTGTAAGCTTCCCATCTGCCATTTTATTTTAATAACTGTATTTCTTTCGTACTTAATGTTGGAACCATAAGTTTTGTTCTCCATGTAGATGCTTCTTTGACGGGAAAGGTTCTTACCGACTCCTAATATTCAATATGATTCTAATAGCTAATAAATTCAGAGGTCTATATAAGATTATGAAAGAACTGAAGTTTTTTTGAAGACTTGTGGCATCTGCTTCTAATTAAAACAACTTCAATGGAATGGATTGGATATGGTGATATTTATTTCCATATAAATAATTTTAAGTATAATATGGTAAAACTTGAAAGAGTGTGATGGGTTGTCCAAGTAGATTTCATTATTTCTCAAAAATTGGATGGAGTTATACATGGTGTTCTGAACATTCATAAACTTTCGTTCATTAACAGGTTATATTCTATGAGCAAGATTGGAATCCTCAGGTTGACAAACAGGCTTTGCAGCGAGCACACAGGATTGGTCAAATGAATCATGTCCTGTCAATAAACTTGGTTACAAGGCATACTGTGGAAGAAGTGAGGTTTTATAACTCAACCTTTAATGGTTAATAATGTCTTTCATATTATCATTTTGAATTTAAAATGTACGAGTGTAGGTTATTATGCATAGAGCAAAGAGGAAATTGCAGCTTAGCCATGATGTTGTAGGAGATGGTGACATGGAAGAGGACAGAAAAGAAACAGGAGGGATTGAAACTGGTAATTTGCGATCTATCATATTTGGGTTACATAGGTTTGATCCTTCAGAGGTCAACAATGAACAATCAAATGAATTAAATGCCTTGGAATTGAATGCTTTGGCACAGAGAGTAATTGCTCTGCGAAGTGACCAGATATTGGACAAAGATGATAGAAAGTTTGAGGTCAATCTTATTGGTCAAGAAAAAGGACTCAATTTTGTTAGTGGAGGGGAATCTATTCTTGCAAGGTATGACCCTGGTCTTGATGAGGCATCATATCTATCATGGGTTGAAAAATTCAAGGAAACATCACAATCAAATGAAAATCTGGTTTTGGATTTGGGAAATAGAAGAAACTTGCCAAATAACAAGTATCTTAATCTTGAGGTTGCAAAGAAAAAGGCAGAGGAGAAAAAATTGTCAAAGTGGGAGGCCCTCGGATACCATTCATTATCTGTTGGAGATCCCATCTACCCTTTAGACGGGGATGCATTGTCGGACTCAGATTTTGTTCATTTTGTTGTTGGGGATTGTACACATCCAGAAAAGCTATGCTCGTCTGAGCCCAGTGTCATATTCAGGTAATTCCCGGAGACATACTGGAAATCCTTCCAGTCTACTTCTCTTTCGTTTCTTACTTCTAAATTTGTTCTGAAACTCTTGAAATTTCTTTCTTTGGTTTCCTACTCTGATTTGGTATCTGAAACTCTGAGAGTTACAAACATTTATTTTTTCCAATCATTATTGGTTTTACCACGAAACCAATCGCCTTTCTGCACATTCTTTCCAACTTGATAGTAATCTTAACATTAGAACTGATCAATTCAAAGCAGCACTTAGTTGTTGTAAAAACAAATGGGACATTGGCTATGGAAGAGTTGTTTTTATGTGGACATATCCAAGCCAAAGAATCAGCTTGCGCACTCCCCCTTAGATGGAATTTGAAAATGTGTCATTTGTATTTTCATGGAATTTAAATTCAGTATGCGGTTAGACATCATCTCATTGATGGTTACAAATTTTAACATCCTGTTTTGGTATGTTCTGAATTGAACTCAACCCTCTACCCCATGGGAAAAGAATGCACTAGCTACAAGGGTGTGAGTATTGCTTGGCAATCATCAGTTTTTCTCTTAGCCTGATTCTGGCGTTAATTTGGCAGTTGTGTAGATGAGTCGGGAAATTGGGGCCATGGAGGAATGTTCGATGCACTGGCCAAACTGTCTTCAGGTATCGCTGCTGCATATCAACGGGCCTCCGAATTTAGGGACCTCCATCTTGGTGATGTCCATCTTGTAAAAATTAATGGTCAGCTTTCATGTTCTCTCTTCCTGCATTTTCATGTTTTGGCCCTTTCCAATAATTATTGGTGGTTCGAAAATTTTAAGTGATGTGAATAGATAACAGAGACAGTTATAACCTGTCAGGATCACTGAACATATTCACTAAAACATGCATAGTTTTTTTCATGTTCATTTTGCTCCCATACTGCCATCCCCATTGCCACCACACTTTCAGGCCTCAATTCATGTTCCTTGGGTTTGATGTTAATTGTGACCAATATTTTTGTTCCTTGCAGACCAATCCTTTTAGAACTAAAAAGAAAAGGTATTGAGTGAGCAAAAAACAGATACGAAGGAAGATTAGATCTGGAATTTCAAACACAAAAATTTAGTAGCCAAACCAGGGAGGGATCTCCTCCAGTTCCTCTCCTTGTTATAAATATAGCATCCAACCTGTGCTTATGGTGATTAAATTTAATTAATTTTGCTTCTAGCTCTGAGTGGAGTGGTTGAGATTTGTAAATATTTATTAATCAAAGATTTTACCCTGGTGGTCTCAAAATTCCTTGCTATGTTTCTTCCTGATGTGCAAAAGATTGCTTCTAATGGATTATTCTTATAACTTCTTTTTTGAACTTAATGACTCGAGTTTAATTTTGTAGCTCCCTGTGACTGGTTTTCTTTAATGTTCTGATGAATGATCATGAGCAAAACTTTAGCTAGTTTTCCTTTCAGAAAGTTCTGATGATCTGTATGGCTGCTGATGTGAATGGTCTCTATAATAAACCTGGGACCCCCCCACCTCTCCTTAATGATGGATAGTTCTTCAAATAAATTCATTTAGCCCTTTTCTTGTTACGCAGAGAATACTGATGGGCAGAGCATGGAAGGTGATACTCCACGGTGGGTTGCTTTGGCTGTTGTACAGTCTTATAATTCTAGGCGCAAAGTGCCTCGTAGTGAGATCTCTATTCCTGACTTGGAGGCTTGCCTGTTTAAGGCGTCTTTTGCTGCAGCTCAAAATTCAGGCATGTTTCTTCTAATGTTTATTTTGATGCTGTTGTATTCCATCGTGATGGCAAACTTTAAAAAGAAAAAAAATGAAAATTGAAATTATTGGTTTGGTTTGCTTGCTTACTATGAAAGTCGATGCTTAGTGTGAAAGATTATATAGTCAGCGGGCTGGCATGCAACTGTCCATAGAACAACTTCAGAGGCAAAGCACAACCAGGATGAAAGGAGCAGTAGTGAGCAACAATCAACATGATGAGAGGCAGTCCATGGGAAAAGATTATATTTGTCTGTGATTGGAAGGATAAATATTTGCCTCTTATTTCATAATAACCTTCTTCATTATCGTTAAAAATGATTCAAATTTTAGAATTCTCAAATATTGGAAGGATAAATATTTACCTCTGGCTGTGTGAACTTAGCTTGTTCTTACTCTTGTTTGTTTGTTTCTTTCATATATTTGAGTTATCTGACATAATAATCTCCTGACTTTTCCATATAGCCTCAATCCACATGCCTCGTATTGGTTATCAAGACCAAGCAGATCGCTCACAGTGGTATACCGTTGAACGTCTTCTACGAAAATATGCTTCCGTTTTTGGAATAAAGATCTACGTGTATGTCCTCTCTCACACAGACCTGTATCCCCCCACCGTTTTTTTGTGTGCTCCAGCAATATTATATCATCATCTGGTGTCTTTGCAGGTATTATTATCGACGATCATCTTGAGTCCTGTGCCCTGTCCTATGATACCATGACCGCGCAGTTGTAGCTCGAAGAACAGAGTGGAAATCGTTATGCTTTTGTATGATTTAGCCTTTTCTGTGAACAGTGAGTAAACGTATTTACAGCCGGGTCATCTAAATAGAAGCAAGGTAATTATGGGTTCACTTATGTCCGTGAACCAAATAGAAGCGAGGCCCAGCTAATGTTTTTTTCTTACAGTGTTCAGTTTCGTTTCTACCCAGCCCCGGCTAGCAGTCATTGAACCCAGGTTCTTAGAATCATAGTTGTGTGCCATCCAAGTAAATTACACGAGTATTGGCAGAGACCTCCACCTTAGTTTTGTAGAAACTTTATTTTTTGTGCGATTTTGAGTTTATCTGTCTTACCTTTAAGTCATATTTTAGAAGTTGTTCGTTAGGAATAGTAACTTATTATCTTTTCACTGGTTATATTATTTTACTAAATAAGAGGAAATAAAGATTTATATTCCTACAAAGAAGATAGGGATTACTACTAAATTTATTTTTATTTTTATTTTTTTATACGTGAACAGTAAAAATAAATTTATCTGGTTTTAGATAAAATCTTATCTCAAATTAAATATTTATTATTGTGCTTGGTATACAGAGTAAATCATTGGAGATTAGGGCCCCGTTTGTTTGCTGGAAAGTGGTTTTCTTTTGGAAAGTGAATTCCGGGGAAAGTGAATTCCGATGTTTGGTAGTGTTATGGAAAACACTTTCCAGTGTTTGTTTGTGTTATGGAAAATGAACTGGAAAACACTTTCCAGTGTTTGTTTGTGTTATGGAAAATGAACTGGAAAATAATTTATTAATAAATTATTTTTTTTTCAAGTTTATCCTATGTATATTAAATATTTAATATAAAATATTTAATCACTTTAAATAAAAAAAATGAAATCAAATAAATATAATGATGAATTTTTTTATTATATCCTATATTCATACATAGCTTATTTTATAAAATATTACAATATATGTCATATCATATTATAGAGAAATAAGATTGTTAAATATTTTGTAAGTAAAAATTATTCAATTTTAAAAGCTTAAAATAATTTGTTTTTTCATATTAAGAAAGCCAAATTAGTTTATGTTGAGAGTTATATGTTTGGGTTTTTTTTTTGGTATGAAGTATTTTTGAAAAGATAAATAGATACAACAATATTTTGATGGGTATTTTAGATAAAAAAAAATAAAAATTGGGTAAAGGCAATTATCCCTTTAATATCTATAAAATAAACATCAAGAAATAAATATTTATACCTAACATCAAGAAATAAAAAGTCATGCATAAATATTAAGTTTCGATGTCATTGACATACATATTAGTTCAAATTACAAACATAAATATAGAAATTACAAATTTATACAAAATCATACAATATTTTGATTACCACAAATTTGTTTCTTCGTACGATTGGTACATTTCAGAAATTCCATCGAGATCAAACATCCAAGAGAAACTTGAGGATGGCAGGGCAGGAGGGCCATTTCTTTTAAGATTAGTCACCAGCCACTGGACATAAAAAGAACCTCATTGTACAGTTCCTTTCTTTCCTTGGTTCCTTCAACAATTTTAATCTTAATATCCTCATGCAAATCCACTTGCTACTTCACTGTCATAACAAATCAGGTGAATTGAAAGTGCAGAAGAAACATAGCTAAATTTAACATGGACAAGACATCATTAGCACGTTGACCTACTTGTGGACACAATAGTAGAACTCATCTCTTCCATATCTGCAACACAATTTTTGTATGACAGTGCCTCCTCTGATAACTTGATGTGCTCTATTTTCATGACCTGTAAATGATTTTTTTTTATTTTAAATAATGTATCATATTACCAGATATTCCATCAGAGAGATGTCAAAACTCATAACAATACCTTCAGTTTTCTTGTCAAGTCAATCAATGATGTGAACCACCTGCTCTTCTCTTTCACTTGTCCCTCAACGGCAAAGGCTGTATACAACCAACCATCAGTAAAATCAATATTTATGGATGGTTAATGTGATAGCTGTAGACAGAATTATATTGCCTAGACATGATTTTTACCTCCTTTCCTCCATATTCAGATTGAAACTCCAGCAAGATATTTCTGAATTCAGCAGTCAAACAGCTACTCATAATAATATATTTCAAACCATCTTTTCCAATTTGAATCGGATCACATATATACTACTCTATCCTGATCTTTCTAATTATCTTTTAACATCTAATTCCACACAAACTTTTGTTTTTCAGAGCAGAACAAGAGTTGATGAAGTATCCAAGGAGAACCTGTCATTGTCATTTTATTAAAATTAAATCTATGGGGGCAAAAAATAATGTTTGCCATCGCATCCTCCAGGAAATGTCTCTGAAGACTGTCCATATAATTTGCATGAAAGTCATCAAGCTAGGAGCAGAAATGGTGTAGAAAAAGTTATTACTAATGTGAATTAAGATTCTCACATAGATTACAATAGCAACAGTAGCATTTTTCATGCAGTAGCCAAACAACAATATGAGTATCATGAATAAGCATTGACAATTCAGAATATACCTGTGCAACATCCATAGAAAACCCTTCTTGTATGAGAGCATTGACAAAAACAGCATCACTATCACATAAAAAAGGTCTATGATACACCCAAATATGGGTGTGTTATAACTTATGAAACATACCTTCTTTGGTAGTTTCCTTATAAAAGATATTAGTTCTGCAGGATGATCTTCTCTAATTCACCAACATAAATTTTAATACGTGTTCTTTGCAATCATCATCTAATTCACCAACATAAATTTTATTTTTCACTCACCATCTAAATCATCACTTTAGAGATATCAAGTTAATCCAACATTCACAAGGAAGATACAAAACTTGATAGATTGCTAGAAATCTAAGTCAAAGATTTTCAATTCAAAATTTGCTAAAAGATCTCAATACATGGTTTGATTCAACATTATATACTAAAATGACATAATTAAGACCCAAATAAATAAATTTTATATAAAACTAGATAGTAGCACAAATTGAAAATTGCACTGAAATTCAACAAATCAACAGAAACAAGAACAACCGAAATCTAAATCAAGTGTTCTTTGCAATCACACCCTTTCCATACTCGGCAATTTCAATTGTAACCCAAATCCCACAAACCCCATTTCTCATATCATCAAAAAATCACATTTCTCGGCAATTTCAAAAATTGAAACTTACAAAGGCTGACAGTCAATGAAATTGAAATTCTACAGTGGCAGTGATTGAAGCATTGAAAATTACATCCATTACCATACTCGGCAAATTGACAATTGCACAGTAAGTCAAGAAATCAACACAAACAAGAACAACCGAAATCAAAACATGGGTTCTTTGCAATCACACCCATTACCATACTCGGCAATATCAATTGTAACCCAAATCCCACAAACCCCATTTCTCATATCATCAAAAACTCACATTTCTCGGCAATTTCAAAGATTGAGATGCAGAGGGAGTACCTGGTTTCTCTTGCTGTGAGTTGCAGAGGGAGGCGAGATGCAGAGCAGCAGAGGGACTGAGGGACTGAGAGAGGCGAGAGGCGAGAGGGTGTCGAGAGCAGAGATGAGGGACCGAGAGAGAGGCGAGAGGAGGCGAGAGACGAGAGGGTGCTTAGGGTTTTTTTAAGCAGAGATGAGGGACTGAGAGGGAGGCGTGAGGAGAAGAGAGGAGGCGAGAGGGTCTGTTTTTGCTTTAGAAAAGGGTGCAGAGAGATGAGGGAAAGAGATGAGGGACTGGAGAGGGAAGCGAGAGGCGGTGCAGAGATGAGTGAAAGATGAGGGACGTGCAGAGACGATGAGAGAAAGAGACGTGCAGAGAC
Source organism: Salix caprea (assembly GCA_964035475.1). Classification (NCBI taxonomy): domain Eukaryota; kingdom Viridiplantae; phylum Streptophyta; class Magnoliopsida; order Malpighiales; family Salicaceae; genus Salix; species Salix caprea. The sequence goes on along the minus strand of OZ037761.1, from coordinate 2,758,742 downwards.
GACGTCGATGAGAGAAAGAGACGACGTGCAGAGACGATGAGAGACGTGAGAGAGGATAAGGCAAAGAGATGTAACACGCGGAAAGTGTTTTCCGCTCGTTCACGAGCGGAAAACACTTTCCGCGTGTTAAGGCTTAAAAAATATTGACCGGGAAAGTGATGGAACTTTGACTACTTTTCCAAAGTATTGCCAAACACTGGAAAGTGAGGAAAGTGAATTCCTGGAATTCACTTTCCTTGAAACAAACAAGGCTTAGGATAAGAATGAGCTGTTAACGCGTGCCGAAACATGGCACTAAAACATGGGAGAAGAAGCAAACTAGAAGCATTGAAGCTTTAACAAAGGAGCCGATGTCTACAAGTCGTCCCTCTAGCCTCTATAACGCAGATACTGCTCTGATGACAATACAGTGACATTTTTTAACTTACATAAGGGAAGCAATGAAACTGTCAGAATGGAAAAGTATTTGCATAATCATGACATCTTTTTATTTTCAATCATGAGATGGTTTAAATTGGAGCATTCGAGCGGTAAACCAGGAACGGGCAAACCAAGATCAAGCCAGTTTTATCTTTGATTGCATCGGTTTTGTTAAAGAGTTCAGACCATCTGTCACATTTTCTCTCTCTCCTGTTTTTTTGTTTTCCATTCCTTCAATTTGCTTTACTTTGGAATTTGGAATTATTTTTTTCAGTTCTCAATAAAAAGCTGCCTAGCAAAGTTATCGATGGATTTGAGAAAAAACAAAAATTGAGAGCTAAGAATAGATAAAAGATCAGATCCTCTAGGTGAATCTTGCTTCATTATTATTTTTTGTTTCACCTCTTATGCAGCTAATCCTGGCATCATGAAGAGACCACGTCCGAGTTGAATTTGATTGTTTTCTAAAAAATGATTATTTTTCAATTTCATTCTTGAGATTGGTTTTAATATTTTTTTCTCCACTTTTATTTAGGGTTCAATATCTTAATTTTTTATACAGATTGATAAAACATGGAGCTATTTAATTAGAAATGTATATAAATATTTTTAGTATTTTACTAAAAATGTATAGGGATTATATGCGTGATTGTTTGTTATTTGAAAAAATAGATATTGAATAGGCAGTGTTGTCAAGCTACATGGACTAAATAAAAACAAATTACTCAGAATTATTATCGTCCGACAAAAGCGTGGGAGTATCGCGTCTGAATACAAATCAAGGATACTGTTTTATATTTATTTTAAAAATATTTTTTAAAAAATTATTATTTATTTTAAATTATTATTTTCATGTTTTTAGATTATTTTTTCATGTTTTTAGATAATTTTAATATGCTGATGTCAACAATATTTTTTAAAATTAAAAAAAAATATTATTTTAATATATTTATAGTCAATACACTTTAAGAAAACAAGACAAACAGTCACTTATGACCCAAAGAAATTGCTTATCGTGGTTTCAACGAATTGTCACCTTCCGATGTCTCGAAGTCATCATTTCTGGACCGTCCATAGCTTTTGCTGTTGTAGCTGCCGGAATAGTGATGGCAGCTGCTAGTTTGGACTGGACTCCAACAAGGCAAATAAATGGGCTGCGTTTTGGCAAGACAACATTTATAGTGGATATTTATCTCCCAGTACAGCCCGATTACATTTTAAAGGCCCAGGTCCAGTAGCACTGTACTGATTTGAGAGTGGTGGCTCCGGAGTGTGTGAAAATACATAAAAGTTATTTTTTAAAATATTTTTTTATTTTTAAAAATTATTTTTAGTATTAAAAACATCAAAATAATATAAAAATATACAAAAATTAATTTAAAATAAAAAATATAAATATTGTAATTGATTTTGATTTTAATTTTTTTATTAAAATATTGAAACAATTATTTATATTTTTTATAATATGACCTGGTCACGATGGAGTTATTATCAAATTATGATCAAGATGGGTTTTTAGTATTCTTTTATATATTTATCCATACTGTAAGGTCCCTGAATATAGTAAAATATAATTCATTTTATTTTTGAATTAGTATTCAAGAAAACTCACCTATACTCTTAAGATATTTTATTAGTTTCTAACGAAACAAGGTAATGAGACGTGTGTGTGGTGTACAAAGGATGGTTGTAAAGCTCGGAATTGCTAGCGGGGATTTGTGACTCAATTGCTATGGAATTTAAATTGCTTTGAATTAAAAATATAATCTGATTAAAATCTTGTGGTTATTTAATGAAAACTAATTGATATTTTTTATGTTTTTATAAAATAGTATTGTTTTCACATATTTATTTAAAAAAGTAATTCTCTTTTTGAGTTGATTTTCTTGATTGATGACCCGGGTTTTATCCAGATCCACCCGAGCCCGGTTTTATACTTTGAAAAAAAGAGGTAGCAGATTTCCAAAAATCGCAATAAAACGAAACCAGCACTCTCCAATCTTTCGCCCCACAGCTACGAGAAATCATTCGAAATCATCACCGCCTGCATAACAAATAAATCCCCATGACCCCCATTGCCAATTCTCGGACGCGGGCACTCTTTGGAAGAAATTTCTTCTTCAACGTCAACTCTCAAGACCAAGCACAGCTCCTCTTAGCTCTCAGGTAACTAAAGATTTCCAACTTCATGTTTCTCCTTTCCTTTCTATGTTTTCTTAATCTTCACTGAAAAAAGAATCTGTCCTTTTACTCAATTCCAGGCACTACTCATCCTCCAATGGAGAACAGCTGGACGCTGAAAATGTTAAGGAGCCAAGAAAATCCTCTAACAAATCCAAGACAGCTAAATCAATGGCAAGACTCATTAACTCAAAACCCTGGTCAACTGAACTTGAATCTTCCCTTTTCTCTCTTTCTCCTTCAATTTCTAAAACCACTTTCTTTCAAGTTCTTCGCTTCATTGCTTCCCCATCAAAAGCTTTTGATTTTTTCAACTGGGCTTCAAGAAACGGGTTCACTCATGATGGCCGGTCGTATTTTATGATGCTAGAAATCTTGGGTCGTAATGGAAATCTCAATATTGCTCGTAATTTTTTGTTTTCAATTGAGAGAAGGTCCAATGGGAGTGTTAAGATTGAAGATAGGTTTTGCAACACTTTGTTGAGGAGTTATGGTAATGCTGGGTTGTTTAATGAAGCTATAAAGCTTTTTAGTTTAATGAAGTCAAGTGGGGTGTCACCATCTGTTGTTACATTTAATAGTCTTTTGTTAATTTTGCTTAAAAGAGGAAGGACTAACATGGCACACAGTGTGTTTGATGAAATGTGTGGGACTTATGGGGTTACGCCGGATACATATACCTTTAATATCTTGATTAGAGGGTTTTGTAAGAATTCGATGGTTGATGTAGGGTTCAGGTTTTTCAAGGAAATGTCAAGGTTTAATTGTGAGCCTGATGTGGTTACTTACAATACACTTGTTGATGGGTTGTGTAGGGCGGGGAAGGTCAGGATTGCACATAATGTGGTTAAAGGGATGGATAAGAAAGTGAAGGATTTGAGTCCTGATGTTGTTACTTATACTACTCTGGTTAGAGGGTATTGTATGAAACAAGAGATTGATGAGGCTCTGGTTGTTTTTAAAGAGATGGCCAGTAGAGGGTTAAAACCTAATGATATTACCTACAACACCCTTATAAAGGGTCTTTGCGAAGTGCAGAAGTTTGATAAGATCAAAGAGATTTTGGGGGGAGCTGTAGGGGGTAGAGGGTTTGTTCCGGATACTTGTACATATAACACTTTGATGAATGCACAGTGTGACGCAGGGAATCTTGATGAGGCTTTGAAGATGTTTAAGAAGATGAAGGAGTTGAAAGTCCAACCAGATTCAGCTACATATAGTGTTTTGATAAGGAATTTGTGTCAAAGGGGGGATTTTGAGAGAGCAGAGCAATTGTTCGACGAGCTATCTGATGAGGAGATTTTGTTACGTGATGATGGGTGTACTCCTCTTGTTGCGGCTTACAATCCAATTTTTGATTTTCTATGTAAAAATGGAAAGACTTGCAAGGCTGAGAGAGTATTCAGGCAGCTAATGAAAAAGGGAACACAAGATCCTCCTTCGTACAAGACCTTGATCATTGGGCACTGTAAGGAAGGTACTTTTGAGGCTGGGTATAAGCTCCTGCACTTTATGTTGAGAAGAGATTATGTGCCTGATTTTGAAACCTATGTGCTGTTAATTAACGGTTTCTTGCAGAAAGGTGAACCAATTCTGGCCTACAGGACTCTGGAGAGGATGTTAAAAAGTTCATATCTACCTAAAACTTCTGTCTTCCATTCTGTACTTTCAGAACTTCTGAAAAATGATTTTGCCAGTGAATCAGCTAGCCTTGTTGTATTGATGATAGACAGAAAAATTAGACAAGATATCAATCTCTCAACACATACCGTGAGGTTGCTCTTTGGTAGTGAACTGCGAATTAAAGCATTCCAGATTGTTGAATTACTTTATGATAATGGATATGTGGTCGACATGGAAGAATTGATTGGTTTCATTTGCCAGAATGGGAAGTTACTAGACGCACAAAAGATGTTGTCATTTTGTTTGGAGAAGGGTCACAATGTGGATATTAATGTGTGCAATGTAGTTATTGAAGCTCTGTGTAAAATGAAAAGACCTTTAGAAGCATTTGGGTTGTACTACAAGCTAGTGGAGAAAGGTAATCATCAGCAGTTGAGCTGCCTAGAAGGTTTGAGAACTGCCTTGGAGGCTGGGGGGAGATCAGAGGAAGCAAAATTTGTATCTAAGAGGATGCCCAATGAGAGGCAGCTGACAGATCTCTGAAAATCATATCTGGCAGCAATCCCAAGGTGTGATAGCACAGCTCAAGTGAGAAAGCTTAACATCTCTGAAGTCTCTTTGAGGTGATTTGTCTTATTTGTGGATTAGCACCCTATACGAACATTTCAACATGACACAAACCCTTTGACCACGTGAATCCGTCTCACTTCAGGTCTAATGTTACTAGGCCATTGTTGAGTGGAGTCATTGGACAGTAATGCTACATTCCTGTTCAAACTTTCAGCAAAATTTCCTTTTGAAGAAGTTTGAGATGATTGAACCTTTCATGTGTATATGAACCAGGGAACTCTAGCAGTAGTGCACTGCTTCACTGCTCGGCAGCAGAACTCAGGGTCTCTCAATTGAACCTGTTCACATGGTCAGGTAATCAACCAGGGCCGTTCCTTTCTGTCTGTACTTCATTATATCACCACTTTCTTTTTCTCAAATTAAGCTCGATGCAGTGACATATTAAATCATTTATTGGTGTGCAGAGGGCTGTCTTGATGGAGCGTGGACATGATTCTTCTGAATTTCTGGCTCTGGCTTATGTAAAATCGTCTGAGCCAAAACATAAATCTCTCTGCATCAAGCTGTTGTTCTCTTCTGCACAAGAATGTACTAAACTGTTACTGAAACTAGAAGAAAATTCCCACAACTAGACTACATTTCATTTTCAGATGAAGATTTTAATTTTTCCCTTCATCTTTCAAAATTGTAATATTTGCTGCTGACTGCAATCTCGCTATTGCATGTGTAATCCTGTTTATCATGTTCTGTAGGCAACGAAGCCGAGTGTTTAATGATGCTAATGGCATGGTGCTATTATTGTCAAATGGGAAAATCTTATTATCATTTACTTTTACTGGTGACCACAGTTCTTTGTCTACTCCACTCCTTTCGCGTTTCTCATGTACCATGCAAGGGGGGGAAATTCTTGCTTATAGGTATTCAGATTAATGCTAGGTGCTGGTTGGTGTGAGCATGCCGTTTCATTACTCCACGAGCTTTGCCAACATATTTTTCTCAAAATTTATATAGAGAAAGAAGGTAAGTTTGAATTCGGTAAAAAAAAAACCTTCAAGAAAAGAAGGAAACGATTGCCACACCCGTCAAGCCTTCTTGCTCCCAACCACACAAACCAGAAACATTACCAGGATTTTATTAAAGTAGATATTTTAAACTTTTCATGCTTTTCATCCTTCACACCAACCTTTCTCCAAGATCAAGTTTAGCTCTCGTTTATATTTCCCTGCTTTGTGATATTTCATCCATTAGATCTATCAGTACCAAGCTATCTTCTTCTTCCACCTGTTGAAGATGTCTAAATCGGATGGTAACGGGGTATCAAAGCACCATGCCACTCTCACTAGACGCGCACCCACTCCAGGCAAGGCAACAATACTCGCCATAGGCAAGGCCTTCCCCAGCCAACTTGTTCCCCAGGAATGCTTGGTGGAGGGTTATATGCGTGACACCAAATGCGACGATGCCTCCATTAAGGAGAAACTGGAGCGACTTTGTAATTCAAATTCCTCCCATTAACACTCTTTAATTCCATTACATGGCAGGTTTCTCTAACTTTGAATTTCATTCTCTTTTGCCAGGTAAAACCACTACTGTGAAGACAAGATACACAGTTATGTCCAAGGAGATACTGGAAAAGTACCCGGAACTTGCAACGGAGGGCTCTCCGACAATCAAGCAAAGACTCGAAATAGCAAACCCGGCAGTTGTTGAGATGGCACTGAATGCTAGCATTGCTTGCATCGATGAATGGGGCGGGTCGGTAAGAGATATCACCCACATCGTCTATGTTTCTTCCAGTGAGATACGCTTGCCGGGTGGTGATCTCTACCTTGCCACTCAGCTTGGACTAAGAAATGACGTTGGCCGAGTAATGCTTTACTTCCTGGGCTGTTATGGCGGGGTCACTGGACTTAGAGTTGCCAAGGACATAGCTGAAAACAATCCAGGAAGCCGTGTCTTATTAACTACTTCTGAGACTACGATTCTTGGTTTTCGCCCTCCAAACAAGGCACGCCCTTACGACCTTGTGGGGGCCGCACTCTTCGGTGACGGAGCTGCAGCTGTGATTATTGGAGCTGACCCCGTAATAGGTAAAGAGTCTCCTTTCATGGAGCTGAACTATGCTGTTCAACAATTCTTGCCAGGTACACAAGATGTGATCGATGGCCGCCTTTCTGAAGAGGGCATCAACTTCAAGCTTGGGAGGGATCTTCCTCAGAAAATCGAGGACAACATTGAGGAATTTTGCAGGAAACTTATGTCAAAGGCTGGTCTAACCGAGTTCAATGATCTGTTCTGGGCAGTCCATCCTGGTGGCCCAGCAATTCTTAACAGGCTAGAGAGCAATCTCAAATTAAACAAAGAGAAGCTGGGATGCAGCAGGAGGGCTCTAATGGACTACGGGAATGTCAGCAGCAATACCATCGTCTATGTTTTGGAATACATGAAGGAAGAGTTGAAGAGAGAAGGAGGGGAAGAATGGGGACTTGCCTTAGCTTTTGGACCAGGCATTACTTTTGAAGGCATCCTTCTTCGTGGCCTATAATTAAATCCTGCTGCTACACATGCATTTGGTTTTTATTTTTCATAATGAAGCTACACCTATTATGCTGTTTCTGAAGTAGTAACTCAAAAGAAATCAAATCTGAGAAATCTCCACAGAACTGAACCTCTTAATTGTATTTCCATTCCAATTTATCATTACAACATGTGCTTGGAAATATTAATGCTTATGTCGATCTTTTCTAAAGCGGAAGCCTTGCAGGGCAATAATGTTGCTCTCTCTCTCTCTCTCTCTCTCTCTCTCTCTCTCTATATATATATATATATATAGAAATCAAATCTGAGAAATCTCCACAGAACTGAACCTCTTAATTGTATTTCCATTCCAATTTATCATTACAACATGTGCTTGGAAATATTAATGCTTATGTCGATCTTTTCTAAAGCGGAAGCCTTGCAGGGCAATAATGTTGCTCTCTCTCTCTCTCTCTCTCTCTCTCTCTCTCTCTCTATATATATATATATATATATATATAACAGTTATGTTCTTGCTTCCTGACTACAGTTGCTTCCTTTACCTTGGATTGAAGGTCAAACATGTTAACAATCTATATTTACCTTGATAGAATAGCTATGCCATGGGATGGAGTAACACCTGCAAATTGCAATCCAATAATCCTGCTCCAATCAAATAAATACATTTTGTTAAAAAAAACATTTGTGCAAGACGAGAATAACAACTTCGTTGGAGTAAAGTGTTATTTAAAAAGGAGAATTTATACATTTGTTTTTTTTTAAAAGAACACTTAACTCGAGTTAATGGATTAATAAGGACTTGTTTGACATTGATATTCGTGTTTTAAGATTTTTTAATATTTTTAGATGCCATGTTAAAACTATTTTTTTTTTAAATATATATTATTGTAATATACTTTAAAAAAAAAATTACCCCAAACAATAAATCATTAAGACACTCAAACTGTTAATCTCTACGTCGAGTTTGTCAATGAGGTTAATGATTATCAATAATGTTAAAAGACAAACTATTTGACCCATCAAACTACTTGTCAGCCTGAATCAAAAACTATTCTGCTCGCTCGCACACTAATCTTCCTCCTGGTATTTCTGATCCAAGAAAGAGTTCTGTTTCTATTTGCAATGGGAAGGAGAAAGTCCAGATCAAACCGTCCTGTAAAGATCTTTCGCTTTCCATTTCGCCAACATAAAGCCAGCGTCGGGTGCCAGCATAAACCATGCATAACATTTTTACATTTTGCCGGAATATTAGCTTGTAATATTAGGGTAATTCATTATATTAATTAAAAAAAAATGAAAAATCAGTTTGTAATTCAAGGCCCAGCATGCCGAGGCCCTTTCGGGATTTTTTCAACAAAGAGTCGGAGAGAAGAGAAGAGACCCACCTCCCATCCAATCCGATCTCTACCAGAAGTTCAGGATTCCCGCAACAACAGGGCATTGCACAGTATAAATGCAGCAGCAAGTAAACCCTATCAAATTATCTGTCATCCCTGAAGCAAAAACACCCACAACTCGCTCGCTAATCTTCTTTCTTTGAGAGAAACCTGTTTATACTCACAATGGCGAGGAGAAAGTCAAGATCAAACGCACGTGCTGGAAAGAAACCAATGCAAAAGCTCGAGACAATCTTTAGTTGCCCTTTCTGCCAGCATGAAAACAGTGTCGGGTGCTCCTTCGACAAGGCTCTGAGCATCGGCGAGATCTCATGCTCCATTTGTCGTGCTGGCTTCGAGACCAGAATCACTCCATTGACCGAGCCAATTGACATGTACTACGAGTGGATCGATGAATGCCAGCGGGTTAACTCAAAACCGTAGCCATGGATTTTTTTCCTGTTTTGTTTTTCTGAAGAAGTTCGCTTTAGTGTTTTATGTAAGGAAGTTTGTTTACCAAGTAATCAAACGTTAGCGATGTTTCTTTTCTTTGGTGTTTGCATTAGTGTTTTATGTAAGGAAGTTTGTTTACCAAGTAATCAAACGTTATGTTAGATTTATTGAAATAATATTGTTTCATGAATTAGATTTGTATTGACTCACTGAGTTTTTTATTTTTGACTCATTATTTCGGCTTGAAGATTCACTCAATTGATAATTTTATTGAAATAAAAATGTTTCACGTACTTAGATTTGTATTGACTCACTAAAAGTTTTATTTTTATTGAGTTAATCCAGTTTTTAAACTCTTTTTGAGATCAAGCAAGTCTTATCAAATTAATATTTTATCCAATCCAACTTAAAAATTAATATAAATCAAGTTTTGATACGTAATGTTAATCCAACAATTAGAGGTTAATATCTTTTTTTATTTTGATATTATAGAAGTTATTTTTTAAAGTATTTTTTTTTTGTTTGAAAATATATTTAAATAATATTTTTAGATTTTAGAGTTTATTTTTAATATCAATATATTAAAACAATCTGATAATATAAAAGAAGTTAATTTAAAATATATGTTTTCTTTTTATTAAAATATTTTCCGAAGTAGTTAAAACATTCCTTGTCAGCACAAACCGAACCGAACCGGGCCAAGCCGAACAGCGGTACAAGATTCTCAAGTAATCCAGGCCCAGACCTATAAATACAGGTCCCGCGCGGTCATCGACCACCAAATCCTCCCTTAACTATTTATATATTATCAACCCCTCTTCTACTTTGACGTTAGATTTCGGATTCCCTGCGTTCCTTTGAAGAAATCAAACGAAAACCAGAAAGCTCGCCTCACTTTCTTCCAATTCCAAGTAATATCTCCAACAAATAAAAAGTTCTCCTGATAAGTAATTCAATTAATCAATTTTATCGCCGCTTTCATTTTCTTGAATTACTTTTTTTCAATTTCGCTAATTTTTGAAAGATCCTGATGGAGGAGGAACCAGGACACTCTAGAAGCAGCAGTGAAGAATCGACCACGCCTTTCCTGGTAATCTTTTTTTTTTTTTAAATAAATAAATTATGCGGAGTATTTTTAATGATTTGTTTTTGGGGTTTTGCAGTCACTGAATGATGGGCTAATTCCGCAGTTATTCACATCAGTGCCATCCTTAAATGAAGCCGCCTCTTATCTATCTCAATCTACTTCGTTGTTTACCAACTGTTTCTCTGATTATTCTGGTATATTAAATTTCAATTTTAATACTTGTTTGTTTAATTGCGCGAATCAGGGTAATGATAGACGATGATTCTACTGTTACTATATATAATTTGTCAATAAATAACTTTTTTTTTCCTGACTAGTTATTTCAGAGAAATGTTAGGAACAGTTGCACGCTTGTGTCTTGATTGAAAACAAATTTGCTTATTATTATATATGCGTGGTGAGTTGTTATTTTTGTCGCTCCCACCAAACACGTTGACCAAGATTCGGTAGTTTCGAGTGCTGTGACTATGAATGTTGTTTCTCCAAGTATGCTGTTACTTCTCTTTGGACAATGTTCAATCTAATGCGTGTCTTGTTGTTTCTCGAAATGTTATTACTAGTTAGTTTTTCACACTTAAATATGATCTGGTTATCGTTTCCTATTATGTGGTTCTTGGTTGGGAAATACTTACCTTTTTTTGCAATATAAAAATAATGAAGTAGAGTTTGCACTTGCCGATTTATTTCTGCCCTTGGAAATTGGAATCTATTGTGGACCTCTTGTATCCTTATTTACTTAAGTGAACTCATATATTTTTCTTAGGCTTCCAGGTCATTGAGGTAAATGCCATTTTTTATTTTTGAAATGAGAATCTAGTTGTTACACTTCCCAGCTCCTTTATGCTTCTCATTTCAAGGAAAATGGCATGATTACCACTCATTAAGTTTCACCATTCCCTCATGTTTCTTGCTGTTTTGATTTTAAAACGTAGACTTGGTTGAGCGGGTAAAGTTATTATCATCACATGTTCTTATCACTGTACGTGACTGATTTTTAATTTTCACCTCCTGTACATTTAGTTGAATAGCACTACAGATTCAAATCAGCAAATATTGTCCTTCCAAAGACAGTGCCTTTCTATGCTGCCCACTATTTTCCATTTATGCAAGTAATTTCCAGACTTCTTATCCATTAAGAGGCCATCTCAAGCATGGTCCCAACAAAGTGGGTCTCGGGAGAGAAAATACTAAGACCCTAATTTGTTTTGCATTTTTCCATGAAACGCTGATCTGAAAATTTAAACATGTTTCCTTAAGCTTATGAGCTTAAGAATCTTTACAATTACTTGATGCAATCAAGCTTAAGAATTTTACCATTATGTGATGCAACGGGCCACAATTTATGTCGCTAACTAGAATTATTGGATGTGTCACAGTGGAATATCCTTCTTCTGGGGATCCTGTTTCACATGAACAGGAGTTGACAACGTTTTCTTCCACACCAAATGGGGATTCTCTGGATAGTGATCTCCCATCTTCAAGTGGAAGTCATCCTGCCACCAATACGCCTCCTATCCTTGCTGGAGTAACAAGAAACTCTTCCAAAGGACCATCTCAAAATACTAGTGCACTTGTACAATCAAATAACAGTGGCAAAAGCGAACTTTCAATGTTTCAAGGGTATTGAGTTCTTTCTTTCTTACTTACTTTTGCTTAAATATTTCTTCCAGGATAATTTTTACCAGATACTGTATTTTACATGATAAATGAATTGCAAAATGTATGGGATGTTAAAGTGGTACATAGTGAGCTAGTCAATTAGTATATGTCACTCCCTCTTTCTAACAATGAATGATCATCTTTCCTTGTTGGTCAGCCCCAAAATATATATCTTTATTAAAAGTGAACATGCCAATTCTTTCATGTTCCTTCCCTGCAGTACATTAAAGACTGTTAATTATTCTGACTTTTGAAAAGTATTCATGGAACTGTAATTCCAGAAAGTTAATACCTGTAAATAAATGAGGCAAGACAATATTTATTAGCCATTCTTAGCATGTATGCATAGGCAAAGCAGTTTCATAGGGATATAGCTGGGGTAGATCCTAGGATTAAAAGCACAGGTTTCTGGTTTTTATAATGAAATGTTTTCAGTTTCTTGTTAGTTTGCTTTGCTATCATTTGCAAGTACCTAATTGACAGTTGCTCTTTGTATTTGCTAGCTGACAGAAAATTGTTTATCTCATTTATTAAGATTGAGTTTTGACTTTTACCAATGTATCAGGAACTAGAAATAAGCCAAACAATTTTTTTCTCCATTTCTTATGATTTTTTCAAGATGTGGGAACAGTATGTAAAGTTTCTCAATCTGTTTTATGTGCCCTTGATGTGTGGATGGGTTTAGCATGTAATTAAGTTTTTTTACCTGTCCTTTTGAACATGTGATGATTGCTTTCAGGCTTATTGAGCGTGCACGGAGGACTGTTCGTGGATCTGCTGACGATATAGGGTGGCTGCAACACGCTTCAGGTATGCCTTCAGTTGAAGATGGAACTGGAAGGTTTATGGAAATTCTTGATAACATCAGGTACATAAAGCTTCTTTGGATCATTAATATGTCTAACATGGTTTTTCAGTTGATGATTGAGATCTTTTCTCTTTTTATCAGGCATGGTATACACAAGTTGCCAAATTCGATGGTTTATTTGTTGGTGCCAGGTAGCAATTTCTATATAGAAAATGTCAGTGTGTAGCTCTGTGAATAAAATATTTAGTCTATGGGTGATCATTACTGAGCACCTTGCATGTTTAGCTAAGCATCTTGCATGTTTAAAGTGTTCTAGACTTGATCTAAATGCCATGATTGCACACGTGTCATATTGGCAAGACCATGTTTTAAGTTTTTTGCCTTTCTTCCTGAATTCCTCTCGAACCATATGAGAATATATTGATACAAGTTCCAGTCATCTTTTAGGAAGCCCTTAGGAGTAAAGTCAAGGTCTTGAACAGGCATGGTAAGTTTTATCCAGCTTTGGGGTGTCAAAAGGCATTGAATGTCACAAACTATATGGTAATATGACAGATTGGTTAGTCATTTTTTGGCAAGATTTTCAAGATGAATTCTCAGACTACATGGCAATATAATAATAACTTAGTCATCTAGGCAAGCTTTTGCGAGGAACTTGACTTCAGCATATGCGCTGTCAAATTGTGATGCAAAAAACTACTCAATTAGATAGAAAGACAGCCACAATGGCCTAATTTCATTATCATGCCATGTAATCCTCTTAGAGGAGCTGATATGAGTGTCTCTTTTCAAGGGCTTAGGTTATTGAATTTTTATCTGACAAATTAAACACCAGATTCAGAGGGTATGGTTTGAATATCTGTTGTGTTTTTTTTTTTCTCTTTTGTATCCCGGATTCAATGATTTGTGCAACTTCACTTGTTTACTTGTCAGGTCTTTTCAGTAATCATGGACCACTTTATTTTGTTTCTATAAAAACAAGTTTCTCAAAGATGGGTCTGGCATGTCACATTGCCAAGATTCATAGCGAGGTACCTATTGGGTCTTTCTTCCTTGCATGATCATGTTGTACATATTATATACTGAGCTTGTACAATGGCCAACCAGGCTTCAGTTGAGAAAAATGCCAGAGAGTTAAAAGAATACATTGAGGAAATCTACTGGGGTTCACAGAAATGTGTCATGCTTCTTGGACATAGCAAAGGGGGAGTAGATGCAGCGGCTGCTTTGTCATTGTATTGGTCAGATTTGAAAGACAAGGTTGCTGGATTAGCATTAACGCAGAGTCCATATGGTGGTAGTCCAATAGCTTCGGATATTTTACGTGAGGGACAACTTGGAGATTATGTGAATATACGGAGACTGATGGAGATTATAATCTGTAAAGTGATTAAGGTATTGTGCATTTCCTTTTTTCTTTCTTTCAATATTACCAGTAACACATGCATGTGCACATAAAGGGACATGACACACAACACACACAAGCATGTTTGTGTTTTTTTTACCTATTTATGAAGCTGTTAAGACGCCCTTGATTTCAATACTCAATCTATTGGTATTTATTCCTTCTCTGTCATGGCCATCCAAATATAAATAAGATGTTAGTCAATGGGATGTTAAGCATTACAATTGTTAGAAAGCAATCAATGTATTAAATAGAGTGCCATCTTTGGATAGATTGAGTTGAGAACAGATTATCATAGGACTGTAACTGTAAACCAATTCTGGAAATCTAGTTGTACCTACTGCATAATGCCTGATGAAAACACATTGACACAGTTATTGCACCAGTAAATTGGGAAACGAGAGAACCAAACAAGATATGAATTTGTTGATAAAGGCATTGTGCTGTGTTAAACAGATATCTATTCCAATCAAAACTGGTATCAGCCAAACAGGATTTGAATGGAAAGTTGAAAAGACTATGAGACTTAACATAGCATACCACTGCAGATGTTATATTCAGAGAAGATCTAGCCGAGTCAAATTAGTCGGGGCATGGCATGATATGTTTATTGAGCTGGAGTTGGATTTCATTTTGTTTCTGAAATTAGTCTCCTTTCAATATTTTTCTAAATAAACTATGCTTTAAAGGTCAAATTTATTTTTCATCTCTAGGAAATCGTTTAGTTGACTTGTGCTATTTCTTGTGCTATCCACAAACCTTGTAGGGTGACATGCAAGCTTTAGAAGACTTAACTTATGAGAGGAGGAAGGAATTCTTGACGAAACACCAATTGCCAAGCGAGCTTCCTGTTGTATCTTTTCACACTGAAGCAGGCATTACACCTGCTGTTCTAGCCACACTGTCTCATGTTGCTCATGCAGAGTTGCCCTTGATGGCACCTCTATCGGCTAGTGAATCAGCATTACTCCCAGTGGTAATACCCCTTGGTGCTGCAATGGCTGCGTGTGCCCAACTACTGCAAATCAGGTATGGAGAGAAGAGTGACGGGCTTGTCACTTGCCGGGATGCAGAAGTTCCTGGATCCACGGTAGTGCGACCCAAGTGTAAAATGGATCATGCTTGGATGGTCTATTCATCCCTGAACGGCGACCCTTCTGACGGGGATGCTTCTCAAATGTGTGAAGCTCTGTTAACATTGGTTGTGGAGGTCGGTCAAAGGAAGAGACATGAATTTGCAATGAAAGATGAATGAGCCTGGTTAAAAAGTTACTCATTTGGGTATATAGAATCTGAACTTTCTTTCCTTTTCTATTTTCCTTTGGTTTATTAGGGTAAGATATCTGGGTTAGTTTGCATCCCTCTAGACAAGATCCCACCCTCAACAACTGAGCTTTGTTAGAGTGAAGGCCATCAACAACTGAGCCTAGCGGTGTCTTTGTAACAGCTAGGAAACTCGCTCTTCGAACTACTTGAGACTTATGACCTCGAGAGAGCAAATTTCGAGCTGGATTAGTTGAGCCAACTCAAGTCGAGTTGCATGCAAATTATATTCACAATGACAATAGTATTGAGCCAACTTTTCCTATTTTTTGAAAAAAAAATTATTTTTAAATTTCATTTTAATTTTTTTTTTCTGTGTTTTTAGATCTATATATTGATCTGAAATGATTTAAAAAAAAATAAAAAATATTATTTTAATATATTTTTAAATAAAAAATATTTTCAAAAATATTCACAGCCATACTCCAAACGGTCACTAAATTGCCTAGCTTATGAGCTTGAACGTGATATTTCAGTTAATCAAAATAAACTAACTTAGAAAATAATAAATTATTTGATTTGAAATTAATCTAGTACCATAAACAGTAAGGAAAGCAAAACCTAAAAGAAGCCCACCATTGCGAGGTCCCAAGATATCCAAGCCTCTAAATTCTTTCCCACTTTTCACTAATCAAATTCCAGCATCCACTTCAAGCTAAACCCATTATTAGCGTAGTGCTTTTTCATTAATTGAACATTAACTGTTTTTTCAATCAATCAAGTACAGCTCACTTAAATTGAAAAAAAAAAAACTCCTCATCAGAGTAGAGTGAAATTACTGATGATATTAATAAAAATAAAATAAAAATGATAAACTTTATATATATATATAATTCAAAATATTAATCTCTAAAAAAACACATTGCTCTAAAATTTAACCCGATATATATCAATATTTTAGGAGATTTTTTTAATAAAAATTTAACTCAATTTAACAAAGATTAAAAGTTGAGATCATAAAACTAATTATTATTATAATTTTTAAAATAAAAAAAACTATTCTAACAGAATAGAAATGAACCAGAATATTCCGCCCATAATTAACTGAAATTTTTAGGACAGGAAATTCTAAACAAGATAATATATATTTTGATTTTTTTTTTTTTTAAAATAAGTTAAATATACAATAATTTTAAATAAAACAAAATCGATATTTATGAATGCTTCATGCTTCTCTTACCTCGTCATTAGTCATTACACTAGCGGACCACAGATTCCTAGAGGTAGCATTTAATTCCCCAAATCACCCTTCTAAGAGTCACGGAATTTCACGCTCTCTTTATGCTAAAATATCAATCACAACAAACAAACAAATTACCGTCTCGTCTCTCTCGCTCGCTCCCGAGCAGAGACCGAAGAGGAAATGAAAAATAAAGAAAATGAAAGAAAATTCAAACTCTGTTTGTTCTTTTAATTCGCAGTTAGAGAAAGGAAGTCAAATTTCAAAGTAAGTTATACTCTTTGATTAGGGTTGGGGTTAGGGTTTTTTTAGTGAAAAAGAAAACCAAACAGCTTGTTTGCTGGTTTTGAATTAGGGTTTCGTGGAATTTAATTGTTAAATTTAGTGTTTGATATGATCTGAATTAGGATTTATTGAAATTTGTGTGTGCTAATGTGAGTGAAGTTGCTGGGGGAGGGAGTTTAGGGTTTTGTTTTGTTGCTATTTTTTTTTTCAATGGGGAGTACAGGTGAGCCAGACAGAAAACGGCGTCACTTTAGCTCTATATCATCACCCACAGCTGCTATGGCTAAAAAGCAGCCGTTGTCGCATCTGTCCGAGGGCAAAAAGGTTTGGAATTTTTCGCAATTTGATTGTTTTTTTTAATGGCTTAAAAGAATCCTGTGCGGGTTCTGTTTTGTTTTGTGAATCTGATGGTCTTGATGCTCTGGGTTTATCGAGGTATCAGTAAAACAATCATATACTTTTAGGGTTATGGGCTGCATCACTTGGATAATTATGTGTGTTTATTTTGTTAAATCAGATGATGGTGATTAAATGAGAGTTTTGCAGGGATTTGTTCTAATGAGGTCGGATTGTTTTATCTGCTTGAATGTTCTTCTCTTATAGCCTCTGACTTTTTAACTAACGATCTTCATTAAATATTTTAATCTAATAGAAAGGGGAATGAATTATCTAATACATTTGAGTTTTTGCCTTGTTCAACTTGTCTACAAATTGTCTCTTGTAATTCACTCATCTATCATTGTAACTCAACGAATGGATATCCAAGTCCAATGAGGTTGCTACCTGTCTATCTCTAAAATCTATTATTATGGTAAAAAATTCATTTCCAGGCAATGCATTCTCTCTCTTTGCTTGTGAATCAATTATATGTTCAATTCTCTAGCTCTGGTGCTTGTTGGCTGCAAAAATTTAGCTTCTATTTTAGATTTTCCAGTACCGGGTAACCTGGCTTCTTAAAAGCTTTATATGGAACTGCACCCAGTAATTTCTATATCTATAAGTATTAAGTACTGATCTATAATGTCACTAATGAGTAGCTTGTTTGTTGTGAACTCACATTTTCTTTTGATGCTGTAGCTTGATACTGCTGTTCTTCAACACCAAAATCAAAAGCTTCAACAGAAGTTAGAGGCTCAGAAGGTTGAGCATTCTGCACTTGAAAACAAATTCTCTTTACTGAAGGAGAAACAGCAACCATACAATTCCACATTAAAGACTGTAAATAAGTCTTGGGAAGTGGTAATTCCTTGGTTTTTTTTGTTCTTCATATTACCTTTCCTTTTACACACTAGTTTAGAGAATTAAAAGCATAAGATATCTTTCTATGTTATCTACACAGTACCTTATTGTAATTGTCAGAACATTGACTTTTTTAACAATAGCTGGTGACCGACTTGGAAACATGTTCCAACCGCACAAGAGAGTGTATCAATGGGGAAGATGTCAAACATGTACCAATCACGAAAGGTGAGGAACCTGTAATGTGTTTGTTACTTCTCTCTGGTTTTTTTAGTTTTTCCCCTTAGTAACTAAATGCTTGGATAGCATGAATTCTTTGCTATCCATTCCTAACATGTGCTTTCTTGTATTAGCAAATTATGTCTAATTAATATATATACATGGGAGAAAATTGTACAAGGAGAATAAGAATACTCCTATTAGAACACAATATAATATAGCTTGTTTGATTACAGTAAGGAAACGTTTTTGAGTAGTCTTGCCTCTCCTTTTCAAATTATTGTCGTATAACTTTAATTGCTTATAGCATCCATGGTATGCCAATTGTCTTGGAAGTTGGTGTAAATTTCAAAAACACCTTTTGAAATCTGGGTGTTGTGGTTAGTAAGTTGGTGGGTGTGTGACTTTTGGAACTATGCATGTGTGCATAGACTTGCATGGTCATATGTGAGGGTATTTTAGCAACGTGTGTGGCATTTTATGCATTTCTAAGTGAGGAGCTAGGAAAAGGCTGATTCCAGTGTTTGTAGATTTGATACATGTGAGCTTCAGAGTGAATACAAAATTTGATAATCAGTGTATTTATATTGATTAAAATTATCAATGCTTTTTTTTTTAAAAAAAAGCAAGGCCATTTTCTAATAGGGCATTATTAATTTCCTTTCAGGCTGGGGCTCATCTTCTCTCGAGGATGCATTTCTTTGCCGACTTATGGAAACTGGTGCAACTGAAAGTTCCTCTGCAAGTAACTGCCCTGATCAGATGGAAGTGGATAGAGAAACTTCCTTTGAAAAGAATAACAGCATTTTACATAATATAGCTGTTACAATCAATGGCCTTTGGTATCTGAAGGATGGATTACGTGCAGCAGTTTTGAAACAGCTTACAGAAGATGGTAAGAGTATATTGCCACAGGTGCCTGTGTTATTATTTGTCTTGGGCTATTCCTTCAGAGTTTTCTCAGATCCCATGTATGTTTCTCCTTTGCTAGATGCTTGTAGGCAAACAGTATCTAATGAATTGGAGGCAGAACTTAAGAACTTGAGGTTAGGGCTAAGTGACCTTCATTTGAAGCACAAATCACTGGCAAGGGAATTGCAGAACCATCGAGACAGTGATGCGAAAAATAAAGCTGAGCTTAAGCATCTAAAAGGTAACATTCTGAATCCTTTAGTGATCATCTGAGGGCCTCCTCCTTTAGTCAAATTAACTTAGCATACCCTATTTATGATACATGCATAGGCATATGTCCTTTTTCTTAAATGGTCGTCTTGTTCACTAGCACACTTTATCACATTTAAATACACATTTTGTATACTTGGTCTTAAGGTTTGGAATGTTTGGGTAGCTGTCTCACTCCCTTCAGTTATTTACTAATTTTGATTTGTTATCATCACAACAATGGAATGAGTTTTATGTTATTATTCTTTGGTAAGGTATTTTCAGCCATTCATCTAATGTTTGGAAAATCTGGAGGAAATAATTAGGTTTTGCTAGAGGTGTATGACTAAGCAAACTACACACTGCATTATATGCTATACATTCTTTTGGTTTGAAAAATTAATCATCATTGACTGATATGCTTTTGTAAGTATGACTGTTTTGCTTCTGCTTGTTTTCCATAGGTGAATTGGAGACCACAGTTGCAGAATTAAATGACAGCAACTGTAAATTGGCTACTCTTAAAGCGGAGAGAAATGCAACTAAAGGGGCATTCTTTCCTGTCTTAAACCTGGGAAGTAAGCATGCTGCTGGTGATAAGGTCAGGGATAAACAAAAGGATCTTCAAGAAATGGAGTCTGCTGTCAAAGAGCTTTTAGTGAGTTGTTGACTTTTATTTTATTGGATTCCTTCTTGAGAATTTCTTGAACTGAAAGAGATAGGCATGCTAATTAATTCGAGTTTCACAGGACCAAGCTTCCTCTCGACTAGTAGAACTTAAAGATCTTCATGAAGAAAGGTTAAGAATACTACAGAAGCTATCCAATTTGCAGGTTATTTTTTTTTGTGGGGTCTTAAATGCAGATTCACTTATTTAATAATATAGATAGAATGAAATGCAGCTTTATTTATGCACTAATAGAAGTGGAATGAGATTTTTTTTTAATTACAGCGCTCATTGAAGAGTGTGAAGGTTATTTCTTTGTCACGAGCCTGCCTTTTGCTGAGAGATCAACTAGAGAAATCAAAATCAATGGTTCTCCATTATCGTGCCTTATTTGAGAAACTACAGGTTGTAACTGGTCGGTAGTTTCATTTATGCCTGAGAGTAAATATTTTTTACATGGATTAGTTTCTGATGCTAACAATATATTTTACTTGGAAATTACAGGTTGAGAAGGATAGCCTTGTCTGGAAGGAAAGGGAATTAAATATGAAAAATGATTTAGTTGATGTTTGTCGAAGATCTACTGCAGTTGTGGATTCTAGAATTGCTGATTTAGGAAAGGAGATACAGAAACAGATTAACGAAAGAAACATGATTGAGACTAATCTGGAAGAGGCATCAAGAGAACCAGGTGCATTACTGCTGGATGCTTTTGTGTGACTTGTAATTCATGCTGCTTCTTCCCTCTAGTTATGTGCTTGAAGCCTGATAAGTATTCTCTATTTTAGGAAGAAAAGATATAATTGCTGAATTCAAAGCATTGGTTTCCTCATTTCCTGAGGAAATGTGCTCTATGCAAAGCCAATTAAGTAACTTCAAAGAAGCTTCTTCTGATATTCATTCTTTGCGGGCTGATGTGCAGTCTCTTTCTGCTGTTCTGGATATGAAGGTGGGCGCATTCTGGTGTATGCATTTATACGTGTTAAATTTAAATCAGTTAAAGGATACTAAGATTTGTTTTCTGATGCAGGCAAAACAGTGTGAAAGTTTTTCTTTCAGATCGTCGAGTCAAATTACTGAGATAAATAAGTTGCAGTCTGTGGTATGTTTCATTCTTCATTTTTTTTAGAAATTTTAGGGCTTGTAAATGACTTCAGAGCCTTCCTTTTCTGCCTGTATAACCTAGGTTAGTTTGGAACTTGAATATTGATGGAATGAAAGCTTTTTGCAAGAATTCTTCATGCTGTGCACTGTTGCTGGTCACTCTTTAGGAATTATAGCATTTTAATCCTGTTACCTGATATTATTTCCTTGGTGTGTTTAATATCCAATATTGTTATTATCTTCCAATGAAATGTGCTCATGTTAGGTTTTAATTGTGTTATTGTTTTGCAAGCTTCTAACAGGATCTCTGAAATGCCAATTCCAGTTCATGATTTTTTTTTGCCATGAAATGTGTGGGTCCTGCTTTTCCTTGCCATATCTTTCAAGGACTTGTATTTCAAGACTTCAATGGATGACTACCTTTTCTTTTGATTTGAAGAGTTCCTAATATATTACCAGATGAAAAACTTGTTCATAGTGCTCCCTTAGCTAGATGCATAAAATTTTGGCCACAAGAATGTTGTCGAGAAAAGATCCATTTGGTTCCCATCTCTCTGTTTTTTGCTACCTATGTTTTGAGTCCCTTTTTGTTTTGGAGGGAAAAATTTGCATTCCCGTGGGGTATGCTTTTGCTGCATTTATAAATTCGCACATCTTGATGAAGTTTGATTTGAACCCCATACTGATTTTAAAATTATAAAGGTGTCACTTTCATATTTACTCTAGCAGAAGAAACTCTAGCCATGTTTGTTGATTATGCCTTAAGAACTACAACCAAATGTTTTGAGAACCCAAATCAGCAAAATGATTGTTGTGGTGTATTCTTAAACAAGAGATGCTTAAAAGAGAAGGCGCTGGATTATTTCCTGTTGAATGCCCTCATGTTTCATTTTTCCAAGAAACCCAAAATATGGCTGTAGATATACCTCAATTATGTTTTTTCTCGTACAAAAAACCATGTCTCTCTAAGCATTAAATACATCATCACATTTGACTTGTTTCACTGGATCAAGTTTAATTTTCTAGTTGTTGTGAACTCATCTTTTTTCTTCAGAAATATTAAATTGCTGATAAATTTAAATGCAATCCATGCACTGACAAGTGGTCTGATAACCATTTGCCAAGGTCTGCTGGAAATTTCTTTTCTACGGGTTAGAAGAATTTATGATGCCTTGCATTCTTATTTTAAGGGTATTAAACTGATATGATCTGATTTAGCAATTGAAACCCTTTTTTCCTTGGTTGCAGGTCCAAGATCTGAAGGATAACAAACTGGAGTTGAAACTGATTTTGGACATGTATCAACGTGAATCCACTTGTTCAAGGTCAGAGTCATCTATACATTCTGCTCCCCCATAATAGCTTGATCTTCTACTTGATATTCAACCAACTACAGATAGTTTATTTTGTATATTAATTTAGTATTCTAATGAATTGTTTTCTCTTTATGCTGGAAATCGAAGTACACTGAATGATTGTGCTCTGTTTAAATTTGGTGTCCAACTTCTTGCCTCAGTATAGAATCATTATTTTTAAGATACCTGCTAGGTAACACTAGCTGTGGTCGCCCTTACCATTATGGTAAAGCATTTGATTAAATCATTCATTAGCATGTTCCAGTTCATACCATTTTCTCTTCACTGGTTCTAGATTATGTGGTGGCTTAGAAATTTATTCTGCAATTGTAGGGATGTCTTAGAAGCTAGGGATCTGGAATACAAGGCATGGGCTCAAGTTCAAAGTTTTAAATCTTCTCTTGATGAGCAAAACTTGGAATTACGAGTGAAGACAGCAAATGAAGCCGAGGCCATATCCCAGCAAAAACTAGCTGCTGCGGAAGCTGAGATTGCTGATTTGAGACAGAAATTAGAAGCTTCTAAAATGTAAACTTTAAGATGCTTATATTAACCTCTTGTTTGAGGTGTCTATTTTTTTTTAATGTCCTTTGTCCATTCTATTTGGCAGGAATATCTTTAGTTGACATGAATACCAAGCCAATACTTCTTTGCATTTATTCTTATGTCGTGTTCATAGAAGATGCCATGTACACTATTTTCTTGTGAAGTTCTGCAATTTCTTATGCACACATTTTTGTGCTTTAAGACCACCAAGATGTGATTTTTTAAATAGGTGATTGCTGTTTTATTTGCTCAATCATTGTTCTGAACAACATTTTGCATCTGTATAGTCAAATAAGCACCTTTCCATTGAACAATCATCCTTTCATTGTAATTGCTTTTGGTTAATAGTTGGGCCTAATATTTGTTCCTACTTAAATTTTAACGTGCTAACTATGGGAGAGCAGTGTGTGAAAATGTTAATCTATTGCCTTTCAGGGATTTGTCTAGACTTTCTGATGTCCTGAAATCAAAAAATGAAGGAAATGAGGCCTACTTATCTGAAATAGAGGTCAGTGTTATTTTCATTGCAGGCTTTCTTTAGAATGCAATAAAGCATCTGTTTTAAGATTGTTTATTTGGTTTTGCTTCAGACAATTGGTCAAGCATATGGTGACATGCAAACTCAAAATCAACATCTGTTGCAGCAAATAACAGAGAGAGATGACTATAACATTAAGGTTAGCATATTCCATAATCTTTCTTCAAGGAGACTGTTTTATGTTGCATGCACTGCCTCAGCTGCTAGTGCTTAAGATCTTGGTCTTACTTTGTCTCCATGTTTGCTTTACTGTATGACGTGATATTGTTATTTGCATTGCCAACTTGAATTTTGAAACGCTCACATTCATATTAGTTTTAGAGTTCTTAAGACTTGCAATTTGGTTCATTTTTCTATATTTTGCTAAATGAAATGTTAAACAGGTAATATCTGACCTTACACGTGTTTTAACAGTCCAATGTTGATCCAGCTGTTCTTGATTACTTGGGCATGGAAACATGTTTTGCCCTACTGGTTTGTAATATCTATAGAAGGACCGATTATGGACTGAATCTGAAGCTGAAAAGATATGTATTAATAGTTTGGAGCTGGAGATAGGGTCTTAATCCTGTTACATCCTTGACATCTTGGTTGAGTTTCTCTCATCCTGGAACTTAAAGGCACCTGCTTTGCTAGTTGCAACACGTGACCTGCTATTTTGTATGGTTTTAACTGGCATTACTTGTAAACTGGACATAATTTTACTCTTGCTTATCATGATTCTTCTCTTGTATTCATGAAGATGAATATTTGCTTACATTTACTTCTAGATGTGAATGGATTCATCTTAGAGTTCAGGTAAAGATGTGAAATATATTACTCGAGAGTATGATTTAGTGGATCCTGCTATTCTTGTTTTAGCTTGTTTTAGAGGGCGTGAGAGCAAGACAGCATCGGGATTCTCTGCTCATGGACAAACAATCAATGGAAAAGGAGATTCAGCAAGCCAATATTTCCCTTGATTTCTTTGATGTGAAAGCTGCAAGAATAGAAGATCAGGTATATTTAAGTGGTAGTTATTTGATATATGCAAGAAATAGTAGTTATTTTGACACATGACTTGCATACAGTATTAAAATCAGTGTGTGAAATAAAATAAAAATTCTCGCATGTAATTAAAAAGAAATAAATGGGAAAAATGTCATTGTTTTTCAGTTGATAAATAGCTAATATGTTTTTAATTTGTCTTTATTTATTTATTTATTTTTATATATTTGTCTACTTTAGAAGATGATTATTTTTTAATTAAACCAATTTTCTTTTTCAACCAAACCCTTCTCTTTTTACTTTCTAAATAAAATAATCATAGGCAAATATTTTAAAAAAGATAGGTAAGCAATGCACTATTATTCCATTCGTCTTTCATTTTTTTTTTTAAGATCAAGGATTGAGGAATATCTTGCTGAATTTTTCTGTATGAATATGGTATTGTAGCCTTGGTACTTCACTGCTTCTCTTACTATTAGATTAGCATAGGCATTTCTCCAAGTTAGGTAAAGAATTAGTATTATATTGAAGATTTTCCAGGATAAATGTTAGGTTAGATTAATTAATTGATAATAAAGGTATTTAGTCTTATTAAATTATTGAAGGGCAAAATAGTAGATCAAATTTTTTTATGAGTTCATACATAGTTGTGGATCATTTTTTGATAGAGTCAACATTACTGGAACATGTATAATCAGTACTGAATGCCTCTGCCTTGCAGTTAAAAAATTGTTCAGATCAGGTTCATAAACTTGCAGAAGATAAGTTTCAAAGGTCGTTTGTGTTGGAAAATACACAAAAGAAATTGCTAGATTTGAGAAGATCATCTAATCAAGCAAGAGAGTCATTGGAGGATTACCAATCTAGAGTTGAAAGAAGTCGAGCTGCTCTTTTGGAGGTGAAGATAGATGTAGAGAAAGAGAGGTAACAAAATAAATTGCATCCCACTTCCTAAATGTATGGAGTGTAGACATTCACATCATTGCTTGTTTATCAGATTTGACAAGAGAAGAATGGAGGAGGAATTGGAAGTTGCAAGGAGAAAGGTTTCTCATCTTCAAGAACATACAGAAGGGTCTTTGATTGTAGAAAAGCTTCAACAGGAACTTAGAGAATACAGGGAAATAGTTAAGTGCAGTATCTGCCATGACAGACCAAAGGAGGTGATTTGCAATCCCTGTTCTGTTATTTGTGGGATTTAATGTCCTGTTTTGATGAATGAAAGCCTTAATAGTAGGATGAATGAAACCAGCATCACTAGTTGGATAACTTGATATGAAACAGGGCATGCAAAGCATAAGCTAACCATAATGTCTAAGATAAGTTTGACAAGTGCGGTATCCAACAAGTAGGTTTTTTATCATGGGAACTGAATTTTATGAAGTGATGATGTTGAATTATGAGTTTCCGGTCTTCCTGCTGCTCCAACTTATTTCCCAAGAAAGGCTACTGGTTTCATGTTCACTAGCAAGATATTATATTTCAGCTTGCTCTTACTCACAGTGGAACGTTAGTACTAGGTGGCAACAACAGTAGTTTCAATTGAGAACAAACTTGTACTATTGTCAGTAGAAAGTTAGCAGTCAGACACTATTCCGTGGTATGCAGTGCCTGGTATTGTGATAACATGTTCATTAATTGAGCAAATCATATAAGCTAGAAAAAGAAATTACTTGATATGCTGGAAAGTGGAATGACAAGTATTATCTAGGAAGTGAATGTGATTGGCTTGGGGTTTGATGAAGGAATAAAATTAGGCATAGAATCTCACGTTCTGGTGTGGTAAAAAATGATTGTTATGATAAAGTGGCCTAAAACAATATAGAATGGAGGAAGAGCTTCGATCAACTAGTTTAGGAAAAAGGCTTGTTGAAACATGACTGGTTTTATTCTCTGCTGTATTTGCCTGGAGGTTCTAAAAGACTGTTGGTGATTTAGTAAGTGTTTTTCTTTGTAGTGGGTGCCTGAGGTCCTTTGGGATTCGGGTTGGGTTACTAATAGGGCAAAAGAGGCTTAATATTAGATTATTACTGTTAATGTAATTAATTGAAATCGATCAATGAGCCTCCAAGATTTTATGATGTACATATCAGTCAATTATGACTTAATTTTTGCCACTGTTTATCCCAATTTACTGTGGGGATTCTAATAATTTGGTTTTTTGATCAGGCTGTCATTACAAAATGCTATCATTTGTTCTGCAATCCCTGCATACAGAGAATTGTTGAAAGTCGTCACCGCAAGTGTCCAGTGTGTAGCATGAGTTTTGGGCTCAATGATGTGAAGCCTGTTTACATCTGATGGCATGGGAATGAGGTGTCCAGTGCTGTTTGCTGATGAGGCTCGCATGCAAAGTCAGGTTCCAGTGAGGCTTGTCTGCCCTGATAGAACCTTGACCTATGGATTTCTGCTGGTTCATGCCTATTCTTATGTTAGAGAATTATCAAGAGAATAGTGACAGGAACCAATGCAATTCCTGTCCATATCATCCCCATGCAGATCATTTTAAATTTGATTCTAGGTTTTCATTAGTTGTTTGATTTCCATGTATCTAGGATGTTGGTTCCTTCTGAACTACAAGGAGACTCTAGAGTGTTTTGATTTGTTGCAGATGATCAGAATCCGACAAAATGTCATTGCTGAACGCCTTGGAGGTTGTACAGATCATCTTGGCACATAGCAATGAGAGTTGGCTCATACATTTGATGTCAGTTTTCTCCATCCAGTGAAAATACATGGATTGGAACTTAATTTTTGACTGTACAGGTTTTAGTACATGCATTAGATCGCAGGAATACCAATCAGTGTACATTTTTCCCCTTATAAACTAATGACGTTTATAATAGTTTGTGCTAGATGTGCTCAGCATTGCTTCATGTATGTACAAAACTTTTGAAAGTGAATGTTGTAGTGCTCTATTTCATGTATGTAATTTGCACCAGTGGACATTCTTTCTGAAAGCTCGAGCAATTGCGGGCGTTTCAGTAGAGGTGTGCACACCATTTTATGGAAAAGTGAAGGAAAAACATAAAAAAGGGTGTTTTTGTTGAAAAGAGAGCAGTGGACATTTGTGGTTTTTGTTGATATTGGTAAAGAGCAGTGGCTTTTGGTCGATAAGGCGTGATGATAGTGAAGCTAGTGTTTTTTTTTTTTTTGAAAATATCCTGCCGTTGGTATGAAATTTGAAAAGGGTTTGTTTTCAAGCTTTGCATGAGATGGTTTGCCATGGCTTCTGTTAGAGAGTTTTTTAGCTTGGAGAAAAAACGCATGTTCACATTCCTGGGTTATGTGGATTCGGTTTGAAGTGGTTTTTCTGACTCTCTTTAGATTTAAAATTCCTTTTTGACCCCATTTAATTTGGTTTAAACTTGGATTCTCTTTTCATTTTGGGTTTCTTGGCATGAAATGTGTTGGGTTCTTAGAGGTCTGGCTATGGATTTAGTGCATGAAGTGTGATGAAAGCTTCAAAGTATTTTTTATTTGGAAAAATATAAAGTGATATATTTTTATTCTTTTAAAAAAATATTTTTAATATAATTATATTCAAATATTCAAAAACCATTATTTAAAAAAATAAATCGAATTCGTGTTTTGGCACAAGATGCCTCGTGGATATTGACAAGCTTACAGTAACTCTCTGAGGTTGAAGTTAGAGGATAACAATTATTTAGTGCATGTATGTATGTATTGTGGTAATGGTTATTTCTCGTAATTTATTTTGTCAAGTTCTATTTGGAGGAATTTCTTCTTACAACATTTGTAAGTAAATTGTCTTTGTTATAAAACATCTGGGGTTTTAATTTATCATTTTAATGATATATTTTTGGCTAAACCATCATAATTAGTCAAGTGATATATATAAAAACTGATCTTAGAGATAAAAAGAATTAACCCACTCTGTACAGCCTAGTCTCTCAATTTGTCTCTCTATATAATATTGGAGTTTAATGCTCTGTTCTCCTCTAAATTGATGAAAATACACTCAGTTTTGCAACTCAATCCTCATAACAATTTGTTTTTGTTCTTTTTAATAAATTAGACAGAGTTTCAAGTGCAGGTACTTTTACTAGAGAAAACAAGAATTTAAGTGCCTAATTTTTTATTTTTAATATGTTTGAGTGCAAAACCTCCTACTCCATTTACCTTTAATTTTTTTTTTCTTTTTTCTATTTGAGTAACTTTTCCACCTATTTTTTAAAATTGTTTTTCACAATAAATATGGATGGGATCTGTTTTTTCCATATATTAGTTGATCTAGCCGAATCATTATTTTCAAACTTATTTGTAAGAAATAATTATACATGCAACCCTCATATAAAGCTCACACACTTAAATGTGAATAGAACATTAGACACTTAAATTTGTAGTTTTCTGATTTTCGTTAGTTTGCATAAAAATATCTACTAGAATGGGAGGTTGAAAACTAAAGTAAAATACAAGGACACATTTTAAGCAATTTACATTTTTTTTTATTAATGTTGGTGTCCGGGCCATCTTGTGCATGTCTCAATCAATTCCATAAACTCCGAAAATGATGATCATATAAGCTTTCAATAATCATTATATAAGCAACTCTATTGTTTGAAATTGGATCACAAAGAGAATCATCAATTTACATCTTTAATCATATAGAAGTTGAACTTAGGGCCTATTTTGTATTTTTGTGTTTCCAACTTGTTTTTCATGTGCTATTCTATCAAAGCTTGGAGACAATCCATCTCCCTTTCCCTTGCCTTCCAATAATTCAGTCGTATCTCATGATTTTTAATGGTCCGGAGGCCGGCTCTTCACGTTGGCACTGGCCTTTTTTTTTCTTTTTTTCATTTTCTGTCGTGAAATCATCATTAATATATTATATGCTCTACACTAAAATACATAGAAAGAGTAGCGTTTCAATTATTCCTTACCTGGAAGAAGTTAAAAAAAAAAAAACTATAGTTGACGCCCCATTGAAAATAACTATTTCATCTTCAAGAAGAAGGCCAAAACTACCAATTTATCGAGTGAGAAAGGGATGCAAAACCCACTCCATGGTCAATGGAAATAGCTTCACCTTTTCTAAAAGATCTATGATGTTGTTGTTGACATAAGCAATGATTAATTTTTCTTGGGGCCGGTGAGAAATTTGAAGTCATTACCTTTTCTTTTCAAAAGTTGTTTTGTAATAAGTATTTTTTATTAAAAATATATTAAAATTATTATATATATTTAATGCTGACATATAAAAAAAACTAAAGAACATTTTAAAAATATTGATTTAATATTTTTTAAAATAAAAACTTAGAAAAAAAATATTGAATTGAGTTACTAAACAAAATATATACATTTTTAATAAACCAACCTCATATTATATAAATAAGGTATGTTATTTGATTTTTATATTCTTAATGTTTGAGATGTTGGTTCTAAGCTGTAAGATTTTTTTGTTTCTTATGATTATTTTTTTTATGATAAGAATAATTATTTAAATAGATATAATGATTAATTCAATAAAGATGGTCTACCAAAAAAATGCAAAACAAAAACAGAGTAGAAATTATATATTTATATAAAAAAGAATGTGAGGCCAGCCTAGCATTTTGTTAAAAATAATTTTATTTTTTATTTTTTATTAATTATTTTTTAGTGTTTTTAAATTATTATGATGAATAGATATTAAAAATAAAATAAATATTATTTTGATAAAATTTTAAAATTTTAAATAAAATAAGAAAACTTAAGAGAACATTGTTTTGGACCCACCCTCACTTTATCTAAAAACAACTCAAAATCATTCCAAAACTATTTATAAATTATTTTAAACCTAATCCACTCTAAAACAAAAAAAAAAATCGAATGAAAATCAAAATCTCAATTTTCTTTTTGTAACTAGATATTTTTTCCTCAATTATTTGAGATATTAAAACCATTACCAATAAGCTTACATTACGAAGACGAAGACACGGATACTAGTATGGATGGATTACATGCTCATCAGGTTACCAAAAACCATTACCAATTATTTGAGATATTTTAGATTTTCTTATAGCTATAATATAATTATTAATTATTAATGACTGTTAATCCAATTACAGTGATTTTATAAGACTCTGGTCTCCCAGGAGGAAGCACCGAGCGATTCTAAGCAACCATGAAGCCTTGTGCTTTCCTAATTGCCCACAACACCATATATATTTGATCCCGTCGATCTGAGAATTCGTAATTAAGTCATCGATCTTTGGTTAGCTGGCTAATTAACATCCTCATTTCACACTATTAATTGGTTTTAGTTAGCATTAATTAATCAGTTAATTAAGATCCAATACTTCAAAAAACATCGGATTCCCCGGCCATTTCTGGCAACTTTCCTCGCAGAACAAAACATCCATATATTTATGCAGCTCCCTTGTATCTTGAACATGGCTGTCATGTCTTGGCATCTTTGAACAAACACGTGCGAATGTACGTAGTTTTGGAAAATTACAGGCATGTTTGCCTTTCTTTTCCTCGTGAATTTCGTCTTTGGACTAAAAAGAAAATGTAAACCATCTTTTTTTCTTCTTTTTTTTTTTTATCTTTTTTCTATCAGGCTTAGACAACTCACTGAAATGTTAATCTTTTTCTCAGTAATTTTTGAGATCTATCTTCCATGAATCAAATAATCAGGACCAGATCTGAATGGGATTTGGTAGCCCTAAAATGCCTGAATTTGTCGAGAGAAAAAAGTCGAATACGGTAAAATAAAATCTTACTTGGAGAATGCTTCTGTAGTGAGTTCATGGTAATAATTCAACCACACAATCTATTTGTACTATCTATTTGCCACCCACATATTCTCTTTGAAAAAATTCTCTTCATATAGTTCATACACACCACACAACCTGGGCCAGCAATTAAACTCATGGGACAGTAAGGAACTGTTTCTCTTGCTGTCCTTCTGTCCTTGTGCTGTTTGTATTCACGCTTGATCAATAGAATTTCCAAACAGTGCGTAATGCTGTATGCTGTACACTCTTTGATCAACTCTTCATGCTAATGTTTTCTCTTTATCATTTGAAAATTAATAATTCGTGTTTAAGTTCATATAACATCTTTGCAATTGTCTCTAAAAAATGTGACGTGATGACAAAAAAATTGAGATTTGCATAACAGATCTTGAGTTTGAGTTAGGGTGTGCATATCTTGTAAGAGCCTGGGATAACCGTGATTTTACTCCCTCACCTAGACCCGCAAAACATGTTTTTCAAAGATAAAATTTTCTTAGATTAAACAAAAAAAAAAAACATCTTTGCAACGGACTTCTAGCTCGCAAAGAGCAACAAGCAACTATACATATAATCAAACAATATCAGCGCTAGCTAGTGTCCCAGGTTGCGAATGCATGCATCAGACAAAAATTCGGCTTAGAATAACTTAATTTAGTTTGCATGTGATGGAGTCCATAGATGTCACAGATCTTGATGATAATCTGCATAATTTGTGCTTTAATTAACGGCAATGATATAAAGCTATTCTCTCTCTATGCAGGAAAACAAAAAAAGAGAGAAGGAAACATGCATCAAAAGCATACAAGTATCTTGCGATTAAGGCAAAAGCATTTGATGCACCCCTTTCCAACTTAAAAGAACAAATAATGTTTTGATTCCTTGCTTCTT
This sequence comes from Salix caprea, assembly GCA_964035475.1. Lineage (NCBI taxonomy): Eukaryota > Viridiplantae > Streptophyta > Magnoliopsida > Malpighiales > Salicaceae > Salix > Salix caprea. The sequence goes on along the minus strand of OZ037761.1, from coordinate 2,726,384 downwards.
CTTCTTCTTCTTTCTTCTTCTTCTTTCCTTTTCTTCTGTTTTTGCTCGCCGGTTACTTGGCCGGTGGCCCTATTTACGGGCTTTAATAATCGTTCATCATGACTCATGTCCCCCCTGAAACTCAATTCTTATACATTATATATTACAAACATGTGATTTGATATATAGTCAGGTGTCTGAGACTGTGGTGCATTGTATTTCTTGTAAATAGTTTTTTCTTTGGAAAATACAATAAAATAATACATATTTGTTTTTAGATTTTATATGTTTGCTTTTTATATCCGAACATCAAGATCATAAAAAATTACTAAAAAAACCAACAATTTAATGTTTATTCAAGATAGAAATATTTTTAAAAAATTACATAAAGACAAAAACAAAAGCATAATTTATGCGAAACACCCTTTATCAACGGTTGGAACCTTAATTATATATAGTTCTGCCTCCACCCCCATCATATTCTATCGAGTGATTCCGCTCATTGTCTCTCATGTTACATGTTTCATTCTCTCACATGCATGGCCCGACAAGATGTCATTTTAGTTTCTGTTCTGAAGATTTTATTGTTAATTATTATGTCCAAATAATAGTAATTAGGATGCTATTTTGATTAATTAAGACTCGAATGAACACAATCCCTTCATATCAAAAGAAGAAGAAGAAGAAGAAAGGGATTCACGCCATCTGAATTGATAGGTGTTCAAGATATTGTCAAAGATCATCAGCCAATTATTCATTTACCAAAATCTCCCAGCAATAATCTCATGCTTTATGATTAACTAGTTCCTAATTAAAGTGGTGGCTTTTAGGAGAAACTTATATATTGTACTTCAAAGCACATCAAATACTACTTTAAAGGATTTCAACAAAGTAAACTAATCATCCCTAAAGCTCTCTATCCTCACGAAAATCCATGAGGGATTCAAAATAAATCTTATTGGATATATCTTTCCTAGTCAAAGGGTTAATTTAACGTGCCAACTAAGAGCTTAAACCATTTAAAAGGATTTGATTTTCATTTATTTTGAATATTGCTGAGATATAAGTGCACATATAACTATGATAATAAATATGGGGAAAAAAACCACAACCTACATCGTATTTGTGGTGTTGTAATCTGTCATAGTAAATTATACTCTTCTCTATAACTATATATAAATGCACGATCTACATTTTTCAAGAACTTTAACATGCCTAACATGACATTTTCATTTACTTCTTTTTTTTTCTTTTTCTCGTGTTTAAACATTAAACCCTACCACGGCTCTTTTAATATCTGCTTGGAAAGTGACCTTGCATTTTCTTCACTTTGCCAGCTGCCAAGAAACATGACAAACAGATGCTGCATCTCACGAGTACAAAGAGGAAAAAACCCTAAAATCAATTGTACTATAACTATATATTTCCTTACGTCATGAATTCATTATTCTATAAAAAAGTACCGCAAGAATAGGGTAAAGAACAGCATTTTTTTATTCATTTTGATAGTGATTTCTTACAATGTGATTGATTTAGCGTACTAGTTTATCACAAACATTAAGCATATCTAGATTATTATCATTTTTCTAGTGTCAATATCACGTCACTACGTACCATTGAGTTAGGGTTTGATGATAGTTGCAGTAAGAAAAATCAGCCCAGAGAAAGAAAACATTAATTAATCAAACTCGAGGCAACAGTTTTGAGTCTTAAGCAAAAAATGACAGATTACTGAGAAGGATGGATTCCTTTCTGTCTCTACTTTTGTCACATCCAATGGCAGGTTGCTTGCATGATTGGTGAAAACCCACTTGTTAACCACTGTTAGTTTTCAAATCAAAATAATTAGGCTAATGATTAGGTGCGCAGAATTAGTTGTTAATTATATATATGTTCAAGATTTGTTTATGGGTGGAAGATATTATGTTTTTGTCCGTCATAAATGTGAAGCCAATAGCTAAATGAAGCGTGGCAGAAAATGATGGAGAGGTAGCAGACGAGGGAGAGTTATGTGGGGTGAGGTCAGTTATCACTACTAATACATAGTGGATTCAATAAGTTTAATGGAACGTGAGGGCCCTTTGCTTTTTCTAAATAGAACGACACTTTCATTAAAGAGAAGAACTTTGAAACGAAAAAGAGAAACTTTACTTGGTGTTGTATGTCTTCACAGCTTGGGAATCTATGTACATGGGTTCTTTGGCCTACTCAGGTGGGAAAAAATAAATCTGTACACACATTCACACACGCAGATCATCCTAGATTTATAGTACATTGTTTCCTTTTCCTTTTTCTATCTTTATATTTGGAAATTCTATAAAGAAAAAGAAAAAAAAAGGAGGGGGGGTCGGTTTCTAATGAAATTATTGCCATATGATGCAATTCAACCAAGATTTATAATGGTGGTTAACTTTTAAGTCAAAATGATTTAAAGTTTCACTATCAAGATTTGGGAATCTAAATCTAGCAAAGGTTTTTTTCATACACACACCAAAAAATAATAACAAAATTTTATAAATAATTACTGCTCTACTGCTTAATCTAAGGATTAAATTCTCTTGGGTGAAGATCCTAACCGTATGTCTCTTCTTTTGGGAGAGAAAACAAAGGCCACGATTGCTCAACTTGCAAAGAGAAGAACTCTCAACTTGCAAAGAGAAGAACTCTAGAAGCAAAGACATGGGGTGAGACAAAAGTTGAATAATACAACTACGAACCTCTGTCTTGTATATAAAAGAACAGAACAAATTATAATATTTTATTGTACTCTCATATTTTACAGTGCAGTAGTCATGTTGAATTCCCTTGTCAGGGCCATGTAATTAATCTAAGCAAGCAAGAAAGGGGAGAAACTTTCTTTTCTATCCGTGCTTCTCCATTTGCAAACCCAATTGGGATGATGCTAAGCTGCGATTAGCGAGGCTCGGAAATCGACTTCCATCTACATGCATCCTCGATTCAGATAGATTTTGGTTTCGAGTCGATTGACATTAGAGACTCCAGTGAGTTTGGAGACAAATGTATTCGAATTTTGGAGTTTATTTACCTGTTTCCGAGAAAAAACAATTTCTAGTACTCCCATAAAAATGGCTCTTCAAGCCGGTAGCCAGTATCCGCTGAACATAATTGCCATGGCGGAGAGTAAAAGCAAAATCCATCACTGTGATTGACGCCGTCGATGAAGAGATCAGGAAGGTCAAACAACTTGTCATCAACATCAGTTGAAGGAGAACTGCTTGATTCTTGTGTGTTGTCCATGGCCAAATTATCTGATAAATTCGAAACGTTAAGCTCCGCTCGGTTCAGGTCAGCTTCTGCCTCACAGTGTCTTGTTTCGGGGAACGAAGCGGCTGCTGCCTTGGCAGCTGCAGCTTGAATGTCCTTAGGAGACTTGCTGAGTGGACGAGGCAGTTCATCAACCAATTCAGGGAAATTGAGGTAAGCTGAGCCGCCTTTAATGGCTAAGGCGGCTACATCATGAGCTCGAGCAGCCATTTCGGCTGTAGGGTATGTTCCAAGCCATATTCTTGACTTCTTCCTTGGCTCTCTGATCTCGCACACCCATTTGCCCCAGCTTCTCATTCTCACTCCCCTGTATGTTGGATGCTTCCCATTATTCTCATTATCGGTAGTCTTTCGCCTTTTATTACCCTCATTGCCACCCTGCAATTCTTGAGATTTTCTCGATCCTTTTGGATCAGCAATAGAATTCTCTTCTTTTTTTGAGCTTCGAGCAGTATAAGTAATGGTGGTAGAAAAGGAGGAGGAGGAGGAGGAGGAAGCGGTGGTGGAAGATGAAGTAAGGGAGCTGTCTTGAGCATCGATCTCAAGGTTGATATGTTTTTCCATGATGGGAAGTCTCTATAGCAAGTTGTGTGGAGCTGAAGAGAAACGTTGAGTGACTGATACATATAACAGGAAGTGTTTGATTGCTTTGTTTGATTCCTTCTTTCATTGATTTATATTAAAGTTAAATAAGAAGAATTCTTTTTTTTTTTTGTAAATATAAAGAAAAAAGAAAATAAAGAAAGAAGTTCGTGGGTCCATGACATAAAGGGTCTACAGTTCATCAAACTTGTTGCCCATGTGTAGAAATTCATATAATAATGCATGCTTTCTTGAAGCCCCTCTTGGCTTGTTCTCCATGTCAAATTATACATTTAAAGATTTTTTTTCCTGACTCGTCCTTTTCCGTTTCTCATACAAATGTGCATGCACCACATTTTGCCTCTTGTATTTCTTAATCTTCCCTTCTTATCTTGAGAAATTAACAATGGCAGCTTACTGTGCCCTAATCTACAAGGGTATATATGAATATTCGCCAATGGACCCCTTAAACGGCTCCTCTTTGTTTTTCACCCTAACTCTCTTCTCGGTTATTATGAATTTTTATTTGTGTTTTCATAGAAGGTGATGGATCAACATATATATATATATATATTCGGATGATTGGCTTCTTTTTTCTACTAATTGAAAGGAATTGACTTGTTTTTTCTAGTGTAATCATGCATTTTTTTCGAGGAAGAGATGGGCACTGTTTTAGCAACATTACTTTGCCTAGAAACACCATTATCATTTCCATCACCTGTCTGTAAGGCCACGTACTTAAGACCGAGTCTCTTCTCTCGATTACAAGTACTAGGAGGAAATTCTCTCCTCAACCTTGATTCAGGCTGGTAAAAATTCAAAGTTCAAAATCCAGAAATGTTCTCACAAGTATAAGCGTTAGATCCATAAATATTCTATTAAATATGGGTGTTTAATCCTTAAATATTCTTCTAAGTAGGGATAAGCGTTAGACCCATAAATATTCTATCAACTGTGGGTGTTGAATCCATAAATATTCTTCTAAGTATGAGCATTGTAATCATAGTGTTCTCCAAAAACAAGCTCTGCACAAGACCTCTGAAATAATGAAAAGCAACATGGTGATAAAATAATTATATTATATAAAACATATGGTGTACATGAATGAAGAATACATATGTACATTTACAGAAAGGTATACTCCCAAGGGTTGAGACTGGATGGAAGGTTGCACACAAATCCACCTGCATTCCCCATAAAACATTGAAAAAGTACAAGTTGGATATGGCTAATAAATCTTGTCTTCCACCATCTCGAACAAAGTTGCCAACCCCTTGAAAAATTATTGGAAGATTAGGAAAGTTCTTTAGAGCCTCTAACTTTACGTGGAAAAACTAGGTTTCTTCTTTATGAGCAACAAGCCCAACTGGAGATTTAAGAAGCTCTTACCTTAGACAAACCTTAACACACGAACACTTGAATTAACAGGAAGAAATTGTAATTTCCGGGATTATTAGTTTTAATCTCCTTATTAAAATACGGATTTACTGGATTTTTGACGAATCAAAATGAAGGCAAGCACCTTCGTGCACATGATGGCTCACATGGTATGATGAGTCCAATGCCAGATTTCGTAGCCAATGAATGATATAGGAACCGCGTTAAGGAATTGTTCTTTTCTCTTTAACTCTTTTTAAAGGCTTCAATCCTGAAAACAATTTACAACCTGTATGATGAGATCAGTGATGGAAGGCTCGGATCACTCAGTTGTTGTTATTTCCCCCACGATTAATTTACTGTGATGCGTTGTCTCTCCTTGCTTTAATAAAAGTTATCTTTTGCTTTGTTGCCATTTCTTTTGTCCCTCTTACTTGTTTTCTCCTAGTTAGTCTAGTTAATTAGTTTATGTTGTTGAAGATAACTTTATTTCTCTTGATGATCCATAATATGGGTCTATTAAATATGTCTTAGAAAACTTGTATCACTGGTTTAGGTATAATCATATTAAATAATAAGAGATTATATTTTTTATTCACGTGTATTTTATTTGCAGAAACAACTCTTCTAATAATGGATGAAGAGCTTCATGTGAAGTTTAATTCACGGATGACCGAAATTCATTCCCCCCCCCCCCCCCCCCTTTAATTTTATATCTCTATTTTTATTTCTTTAACCTAACACATTTACATATATTCTGAATTTGTTTTTGTTTAGCTTTGGTATATTAAACACTTTTATTTTATGATGTGGGTGTCCGGATTAATTTACGCGCACCTCGATTAATCTCATAGATCTTAAAGTGAACAGTCAGTTATCAATTTTCAATGACCTTAAAAATTGTGAGACTTGAATCGGTAACCATTAGGAATCAAAGCTAGAACCGAATCATCGAGTTGCACCACTCATGCACATTGTGTAATCTCCAACCAAGTCAACTTATTTACCTACTTTTCACAATTCATCCCAATCCATTGCATGAAATAGCATTGTCAGAATATTCCGAAATCCTAGGCTGAAGTTGAGTTTATTTGAGTTACACAGAGCTGCCATTGTCGACAGAGAATAAAAACCTTGTTTTTTTTTTTTAATGTTAGTTCACTTTGATGCTACTAATCTTTAAAAAAATAATGGGCATTATTTTCACGTCGTCTTGAATCAAAGAGCACTGACAAGCTATGAATGTGTCGAGTCAAAGATATATATATATATATATATACGGTCCATTTGCTTACTCAAACCGCATTTCTGTTTCTGTTGATCCTCCAGAACTTCCCTTGTGAGCGACTTCATCCCTTTTTAGCACAACCTGCATTGGTTAGTTTCAGTTCGAATTTGGCAATGTCGTCAAAATTAAATTAGAAAAAGAGAACCAAGATAGTATCTTGAAATGAAAATTATAGTTATTTTTTATTTTCAGCTTATGTATGCTCAAATCATCTGTACTGTGTGTCTGTATATTAAGATTAAATTCATCTCTCCAAAATAGTTAAACACACTTAGCTCGTGCTATGATGGGGTGAAATCAATTTTTTAATATAAAAAACATATTTAGGCATTGCTAATTTTTTTCTAATAGAAAAATATATATTAAAACCATGTTGGGTTTAATACAATATGATCCATTCAACTTGCAGGGTCCAAAAACAACTTAAATGACCAATAAAAATATAGTTTTTCATTCATAATAAATATTCAAGATAAGATTTTTTTTATAAATATTGAGACAAAAACTTATTGGATCGATTTGAATCATCCTGGGTTAACCTGTCAGTCCACTTGTTAAGTCATGAGAGCATAAAAACCCTTAAAAATTAAATTAAAAAAATAAAAAGTATAATTCTCAATAAACCTGGTGTTGAAAAATAAAATTAAAAAAAAAAAAACTGATTTTTTTACCCGAGTCAACTTAGATTAACTCGTCAAACTTATGATTTAGATCATAAAACCGTGATAATTCAATAAAACACATTGAAATAAACTATAAAATTTAATTATTAATCAATCTTAAAATATGAAATTGAAAATACTATTCCAAAAAATATTATTTTTGAAGAAGTGCACAAAAAAAATCGCTTTCTCTAACTTTAACCCACGTTCTAAGTGGAGACATTGAATAGATTTTCTGTCACATCTTCACCAAAACAATACTAAGAGAGGAGCTCTTTGTATTCCTTAACTTTTGAAGACCCTTCTCGGAAACTGCCACCGGAGTAGTACGGACAAGGGCCGCCATACATTAATCTTTTACGAAATCATCATATCCTTTCACCTGGTATCATCCACAATTCTTGTAAAAAATCAAAGCCTAACTTTGAGCCATCTCATATCTTTTTGGTAAGAAAAACATTCTTTTTTTCCCCTCTCGAGTTGATAGCTGTGCACTATTTTGAAAAACTTCATATAAAAAAGTTTATGAGGACAGACTTAAGGGTGTTCAGGGATTATTTAAAAAGTGATTTTCGAAAATATTTGAATCTTTTTTTTCTCTAAATAAAAAAATAACTTAGTGTTTTTAGAGCATATAAATATTAAACGCACGGAACTCTATAGAATATTTTTGACCAAGAAATCAATACACATTGTGTAATCTCCAACCAAGTCAACTTTCTTACCTACTTTTCACATTTCATCCCAATCCATTGCGTGAGATAGCATTGTCAGAATATTCCAATATCGTAGGCTGAAGTTGAGTTCATTTGAGCTACACAGAGCTGCCATTGTCGACAGAGAATAAAAACCTTGTTTTTTTAATTTTTTTTAAAGGAGTTTGCTATTCACAAAAGGCTGAAATACAAAGATGTCAGTTCATTTTGATGTTACTAATCCTTAAAAAATAATGGGCATTATTTTCACGTCGTCTTGAATCAAAGAGCACTGACAAGCTATGAATGTGTCGAGTCAAAGATATATATAATATATATATACGGTCCATTTGCTTACTCAAACCGCATTTCTGTTTCCGTTGATCCTCCAGAACTTCCCTTGTGAGCGACTTCATCCCTTTTTAGCACAACCTGCATTGGTAAGTTTCAGTTCGAATTTGGCAATGTCGTCAAAATTAAATTAGAAAAAGAGAACCAAGATAGTATCTTGAAATGAAAGTTATAGCTATTTTTTATTTTGAACTTTTGTATGCTCGAGTCATCTGTACTGTTTGTGTATATATTAAGATTAAATTCATCTCTCCAAAATACACTTATCTCGTGCTATGCTGGGGTCAATTCATTTGTTTAATATAAAAAAAACATATTCAAGGCATTGCTAATGTTTTTTCTAATAGAAAAATATATATTAAAACCATGTTGGGATTAGTATGATATGACCCGTTCAACTTGTAGGGTCCAAAATAACTTAGATGATCAACAAAAATATAGTTTTTCATTCATAGTAAATATTCAAGATGAGATTTTTTATAAATATTGAGACAAAAACTTATTGAATCAATTTGAATCATCCTATTAACTTTTCAGTCCACATGTTAAGTCATGAAACATAATGACCCTTAAAAGTTAAATTAAAACAAATATTAAAGTCTAATTTTCAATAAACCTAGTATTAAAAAATAAAATTAAAAAAGAATTAATTTTTTACCTGTGTCAATTGGATTAACCCGTTAAACTCGTAATATAGATCATAAGATAATGATAATTCAATAAAAATATATTAAAATAAATTATAAATTTTAATTTTTCAATCAATCTTGGAATGGAAAATTAAAAATACTATTTCAATAAATATTATTTTCAATAAATATTATTTTCAATAAAATCGCTTTCTCTAACTTGAACCCACGTTCTAAGTGGAAACATTGAATAGATTTTCTGTCACACTTTCACCAAAATAATACTAAGAGAGTAGCTCTTTGTATTGCTTCCACTTTTGAAGACCCTTCTCGGAAACTACCACCGGAAGAGTACGGACATGGGCAGCCATACATTAATCTTTTATGAAATCATATCCCTTCACCTGCTATCATCCACAATTCTTTTAAAAAATCAAAGCCTAACTTTGAGCCATCTCATATCTTTTTTGTAAGAAAAACATTTTTTTTTCCTCTCGAGTTGATAGCTTTGCACTATTTTGTATGGTTTCTATTGAAGAAAATGTATATTTGAAGTGTTAGGCATAGATGGTGGTGGTAAGTAAATTTATTTTTATCATCATAATTTCTTATGAATATATCATTTTACATATGCATGTGATAGCTAAGTTTTTTTTGAAATTTAGTCTCAAAATTGACATGGGAACTTCTTATAGTGCTAAAAAAATGTAATTATTGGATACTTGACATATAAAAAAGAGAGAGCAACAATAAAGAAATAAAAAAATATTCTTATTTTATAAAAAAGAGAGCTTATTATATTTTGGAGGAATATATGTCTGTCTATCTATCTATATCAATTAAGTGTTCAATAATTACAAGTGTAGCATCTTAATTTTTTTCCAATGTCTTGTCATTGGACCAAGATATCGATTTGATGACTTGTTGAATAGTCAATTTAGAGTAGCATATTACCTGGATGGATGCGTGTTAATTAATAATTGTCTGCATAGTTTGTGTATAAATCCAACCATGTAATTATTAATTATAAAAGTTTTTGTCTACACTGAAGTATGAGCTACCTGGTTTAATTACAATTATAATTATTGGCAACTGCTTGCTGTCTAATCAAATATTTAAAGACAGTGTGAAAGTATTGTTTGCGTTGTATAATCCAAAATCTCAATAACGTTATAAGAGCATCAGCCAACGATTTCTCTCCTTAAAATCCCAAAATCAAGGCATGGATTCTCATGTTTTTTTTTATTATATATATAATTATAAATCATTTTGACATGTTTATATCAATAATAAATTTAAAAAATATATAAAAAAAAACACTTTAAAAATCAGTCACGTATCGATATTATCAAACCAATTTTAATCATATATTTATTCTTTTAAATATACTAGGCTGCCTATCATATATAAGCTTTTAAAGTCTTTGGAGCCCGAAACTTAATTGATCTTAAGATATCCGGATGAAAAAAAGAAAAAAAACTAAACACACTAGAATCATCTTCAACACTAAGGACTGTTATGATAAGTTCTATATTTGTTTCCTTACCGGTTCTAATTTCACAAACTTTAGAATCATCGGAGATTTATGTAGTCATTAACTTTATAATTCATGAAATTAGTCGAGGTATACAAGCTGACCCGACACTCATATTAATACTAATAATAGTAAATAATTGTCTTCCTTATTAGAAACTCATGTTCTTTGTCGGGTCTAATCCATTTGCACTCCAGAAGAAGGTAGAGTCCGACATAAACAAGTAAATTGCATGTTAAAATCATCACCTTACGTCTGCAATTTGCTCTGCCATAAATGAGCAATCTAGGGCACATGGTTGATGTCAGTAACCAGTATTGGGCTCCACGGCCATTTCAAAAAATCTCAACTATTGATTTCTTGGCTGTATTCTCGTGCTGTAGGTTCTTGTAAGAACACATGCTTTCAAAAAATCACAGGATTGAATGTTTCCTGTCATCCTTCCTGCGAAGTATCAGAAAGCAAATACAGGCAACAAAACAACTTAGCTTGGGACTGACTCGAGACTTTAGAACAATTTATGCCTTCAAAGTAGATGCAAAAATGCCAATTTAAAATAAAAATAAGTTTTTCTTTAAAAAAAAGAAGAAGATCCCACCCAACTTGTCTGTTAAACTGGTAGTGCATTTCACAAGGAGATCATCCAATTTCCGCTCAAACTTGGAGTGCTCGTTCAATTGCAATACAGCAACATCCCCTGTAATTGTGTCAGGCTGCAAATGACATGACAAAAACTAAGATTTTGTTTAATGCAATTGCCTAAGAGAAATTCTGTCAAACTATAGACATAGTTAGAACAACGCAGAGCTAAAACTTATATTAAAGTCCAATGGAAATAATAAAATTGCAGATCAAAATTGATTCTGAGGTGTCGCAGCTGCAGCAATGTAGGCATTCAGAAAATTGATCATGAAACGTGCCCATTCATGCACCGGTTAGCAAGAACAGAAAACAAAAATCTACAAGACTTTGAAATTTGATCAAGCATGACTCAAGAAGCATAATCAGTTTTCATTCGTTGCTACAACCAGTTCTTTTGATTTGTAACAGAAAGATCTGACATGCAAGGAGATTTTCTTACGATTCAGTTTCATTCATACTGGATAAATAGATGCTTTGATGTTCAATAGAAGAACAATCTTCAGCAATTCAAGAAATATAAAACCTGCTTTCTCTTCTATATAACCATCACTTTCCCTTGAAACATTCAACGATGCTTCTAATGGATATCTTATCAATTACTGCTGTACTTTTGGAGCTATGATTTCTCTTATCAAACCAACTAGAAAATGGGAATTACTCTCATCTTTTTTATTTAGTTAAACTAATAAACTTACGCATCGTTTTTTCTTCTTTTTTTTAATTTACAGCTAGAAAGATCGATAGAGTCTCTTCTTCTTTTTTCTAATCCATCCTGAACAAGCTCTCCACATCAAAACATGACGTTAATGAGAACTTAGCCTAGTCTAATTAAAATTTAAATTTAGATTATCAGAATACGAGCATAAAACAGAGCTGTACAAGAAAAAAAAGGTTTTTCAAGTACTTGCTGTGGCCCATATGCTTCATTGTGCGGCCCATTCTCTCAATTTGGGACTCGATCTGCCATTTAGGCCATTGATTTGGGCTAGGAGATCAAATTCGTTTATTCAATGATACTTTTGGTGTGAACTAACCGCCAGGGATGCCGCATGAATTATTATTTTTCTTATATTTTTTTATTTAATGTTTTGAATATTAACCTTTTAGGGTTTCTTTATCCAAATATTAACAGTGAATAATATAAATTCCAAAAAATAAGATTTTTGATATTTTTAGAATATTAACAAATACCCTTTGAATTTTACAAACATATTGTAAAATCCAAAAAATACAGGAAAACAAATTTTTTTGTGTTTATGAAATCCATGCTAAAACATATTTTTCTTTAAACTTCGAATATTGTTTTTGGAAAGGAATGTTCAAGATATGTTAGCGTATTGACCGTATGCATGAAAACAAATACATTTTTTATTTTAATTATTTTTTTTTTAAAAAAGGTATTTTTATGCAAAAAAAATTTTATATATATATATATATATATATATATATATATATATATTCTTGGTGGGCTGGCTAGGCCTGATGGGCCGAGAGGCCCATCATTTGGGGCTGGACTTGCCAGCCCCGAGTGGGCCAAACAGCCCACCCATTTTCTGAATCGATTCAATTCACCGGTTCTCAACCGGTATATCTAAAAATCTAGTTCATTTTCAATGCTATATCCGTGTAAACTTGGCTCCGGTTGACTTTAATATTAATGACTCGTTAATTAATCTACCACGAAAGTTCTCGTTGGGTTTGGCTGAAAATTTGAAGTCCGTGGGGGTTCTTTGGTTCGGACGAGTACATTCTGTGCTGAGTTGGGTGGGTGGTGGGGAAAATTAATATTTTATCAATTATTTTCAGGGAAATTATTATCAAGTAAGCTGTATGTTTTTGTCAAATTTATTAAGCCTGCTTACGTCGAAGCTCAGGACAGGATTAATTGATTAATTTAAATCGAATTGAACCAATTTAAAATAGTGTCATTTCAAGCCTAATTAAAAAATTATTTATTATTTTATTTTCAGGAGGAAAAAAGGAAGCAGGTTAGAAATTTACAAATCCAACAGATACAGGTAAGTTGCAGTTGACTGGAGGGCCAGGGTTGCAAAGTAAATTATCTAATCAATTGATTTAAGCTTATTGCTACAGCAAAATGAATGATATTTTAAAATTTAATTTTTATATCATCACATCACATGAAAATATTCTAAAAAAAAAAAAAAAAGACTGCATAATTTTAAACGCTATATCCCTGTAAACTTGGATCCGGTTGACTTTAAACTGGTTGACTTTCATGGTCTTTTTTTAACTGTCATGATTTCCAAGCTGATCATTTTACAAGTCTAACGTCTACATCAGTCGATTTTCTATATAAGTAAACTCTAGCAGGCAATGCTATCACCAATTTAGTTTGCTCATCCTTAATTTGGTTCAGGCTCTGTGTCTAATTATTCACTTTAGCCCCGAGTCACATTACGTATTCTGCAATGAAGAATAAGAAAAAGTTACAGCATAAGAAAAAGGCACAGCATAAGAAAAAGTCACAGCATAAGAAGAGCTCCGGCGAACATGGTATGCTTCTTATTCATATTTTGGAACTCTTTTCTTTCAGTGCGTTGATCCTATGAATTCTGATATGCATGCCGCTGGTTTCTCGTTAATCATAGCTGAGTTTTCAGCCTGCAAAATGTTTCATTTTCATTTTCAGGAGTCACAGGAACCAAAAGAGATCAACCTCCAGTGCATTTCTCACTTGAGATAGAGTCATTCTCCCTACTTCGGAATACAGAAGTCGAAAAGTATGAATCTGATGTTTTTGAAGCCGGAGGCTACAAATGGTCTGTTAATCCTCACAGCATTCGTTTGACTAATTCTTGATTCTACACGTGGAATATAAATGTTCAGTTAAATGACAACTAGGCTCTTCATCAACACATAATTTTTCTTGTTTCCAGGAGGTTGTGTCTTAACCCTAGTGGAAAAAGCTTTGTTTCCCTTTACCTGAAACTAGAAAAGACAAGCAATCTTCGTGGTGCGTGGGAGGTCAACGCCGAATTCAAATTGTTTGTGTTTGATCACGTAAATAAAAAGTATTTGACTGTCCAAGGTAGATTCTTTTATTAATAATATGGTCAACGCTGCAATTTGGTTTTTATTTTCTTGTCTTTGTATTCATTAGTTTACTCTGGGATCTACTGTTTTGTAGATAAGAATCATCCAGTAAAACGTTTTCATGAGATGAAGACCGAATGGGGTTTCGATCTTCTTCCCCTTGAAACATTCAGAGACTCTTCTGAAGGATACCTCGTCAAGGACTGCTGTGTTTTTGGAGCTGAGGTTTTTGTTATCAAACCATCTGCAAAACGTGAAGTTCTTTCTATGTTAAAAAAACCTGCAAACGGTTTTTCAACATTGAAGATTCCAAATTTCTCTAAATTAGTTAAGAACTCTATTTTATACCAAACCTTTACTGCCGGAGGCAGAAGTTGGTATGCTATCTCATAATCTAAAACCTTTTCCATTCCAGAACCTTTCTTGAGTTTTCTTGTTAATTTTGGCTCTACAAATTGTTTCAGGCAAATACAAGTTCATCCCGGAGGATATGATATAGGAAAGGGAAATTCACTATCTGTATTCCTGGATCTAGTTGATCGTGATAAACTTCCTCCAAAGAAAGCTATCTGGGCAGAATACAAGCTACGAGTTTTGGATCAACGCCGTGACAAACATGTCGAAAACACTTGTAAACCGCCCCATAAGACCAGCTTATTTATTTATATAACATGTTCTCCCTACTTTAAGAATCCCAATTGATGCGCATGGATTATTTTTTTGAGCTCTATGACTGCTTGGTGAACGTATAGGCATGAAACGTTTTCATGGTTGCCAGATTTGGTTATTTGACTTCTTATTGGCTGAAGTTTCTAATTTTCTTTTCTTGCAGTTCGACATTGGTTCAAATCCTCCAGTTCTCCACAGGGTTCCCGCAGGTTCATGCCACTGGGAGATCTCCATCAAGTCGCGAAGGGCTATCTGTTGAATGACACTCTAATTGTTGAAGCTGTATTTCTTACCGTGTCCGTGTCCAAGCACTTCCCATGAAAATTGCACCATTTTTCATGGCGATGATTTTCTTATAATTTGCATCGATGAGCTGCCAATCTGTTATCTCAAGAACAATTAATAAATCCTAATGAGGATACGCCATATTATGTAATGGACGTCGCCCGTCTTGATTTTCTTCGAGTTATCTTCTTCGAGTTAGATAAATTGTGCTTCTGTATTAATTATTTCTACAGTACAATAAAACTTCTCTTCAAATAGTTCTTCTTTCATTGGAAGTCAATTCTCCAGGTCATTAAGTCTTGGAAGTATTTTAGTGTGAAGATTTTATTCCAGATCGAGAACAGGGGCATTTATAGTCATTAGATAGTCTATTTTTAACATTTACAGATTCTAACGCCGATGAAACTATCTCTGGACTGGATAGGGTTTCTAAATCATTTACATAGTTAATTCAGTAAAATTTAGCTGATTTGATATGTCAATCCATGATTTAGATGAAATCCAAGTGAAACTTGGATAGATATGTGTTCAAAACAAAATTATTTTTATAAAAAACACAATAAACCCGAGTCAATCTGATAAATTTGGATTAACTTATCCAATCTAACAATTTATTAGTTGATTTAGCCTACCCATGACTCAAATTCTTAACTGATTAGATCTTATATCGATGGTTGAAAGATTATAAATACTGAATTTGTGAAATCCACTAGCATGACCCAATATTTAATGAATGAGATATTTTCGAGAAATGTTTTCATGCAAAATATTTTTTTATTAAAATAATTAATTTTTTCATACCAAAATGTTTTCCAAGTAAATTTTCTTTTGAGCATGGTACGGGGGATAAAGGAAAACTAGCATGGTTATATTTTTTTGTTTGTTTGTAAAATTGCACAATTTGGTAAATAAGATTTTGGAGTCATTCTTAAATTGCAACGATGACATTTTGGTATTGTCAAGAAAAACTCAATAAAACTATTTGAATGATACAAAGAAAGGGGATGCCCAGGCCAGGCGTATCAATATTTCCTTTTCTTTTCCAGGAATTACAAGATCCAAAAGAGATCTTCCTCCAACGCATTGCTCACTTAAGATAGAGTCATTCTCCTTATTTCTGGAGACAAAAGATGAAAAGTATGAAGGTGGTGTTTTTGAGGCCGGAGGCTACAAATGCTTTGTAATTCTCACCACCCTCCTTTGATAAAAAATGTTTAAAAGAAGCAAGAAAAACATTAATATACCTGATTCTATATATATGTTTAAAAGAAGCATAATCAGTTTTTATTCGTTGCTACAACCAGTTCTTTTGATTTGTAACAGAAAGATCTGAGATGCAAGGAGATTTTCTTACGATTCAGTTTCATTCATACTGGATAAATAGATGCTTTGATATTCAATAGAAGAACAATCTTCAGCAATTCAAGAAATATAAAACGTGCTTTCTCTTGTATATAACCATCACTTTCCCTTGAAACATTCAACGATGCTTCTAATGGATATCTTAACAATTACTGCTGTATTTTTGGAGCTATGATTTCTGTTATCAAACCAACTAGAAAATGGGAATTACTCTCTGTGGTTATGAAAGATTTCTTTAAATCAGATAAGAGCTCATGTTTCTCCAAAGCCTTTTACTACTGGGGGGTTCTGGTAAGCTGCTTTATACTCACAAACTTTTCTATTTCAGAACCTCTCTTGAGTTTTGTTGTTAATTTTGGATCTTCCCATCGTTTCAGGAGAATAAAAGCTTATCCCAAAAGAAATTCTGAAGCAAAGGGAGATTCACCATCTGTATACCTGGAACTAGTTGAAGCTGGTCCAAGCTTTTCTCATGAAAATTGCACCATTTCCCATTCTGAAATCGTCACCCTGTTACTCGTATGAAGAATTAACCTCTCTTTTTTATTGTCGAGGGACCTTTCTATGAAAAATCATGCGATGATTTCTTTCAAGGATGCAACAGAAATGGAAATTGGCCATCTTTATCTTTTCTTTTCTTTTTGTTGCAGTAAATGGGCCGTAACCTAAAACAAAGAAAACAATACCCACACCATGTTAGCAAAAATCAAAGAAGAATGCCCGAGCGAGCTCCTAACTCCAAACCGTGAGCTAGCCAATTCGCACAGCAGTTGCCTGCATGCAGTGAACCTCTCAGTCTTTGGATAAAAACTTTCTGATTTCTTGTAAAATAGGATCCATCTTTATTTCTTCATTTACGTCGTTGGAGTTGAATGAATGAATGCATTAATTATCTTCTCTGGACTATACATTGTACAAGGTGGCTGCTATTTGGCTCGTGCGTTGGTGAATGCTGGCTAGGCATGGTCCATATAGTAACTTTTTTTTTATTCAATGTATCATATTTTCAAACCATTTTATACTGTTTAGTACATTTAAAGAAACTTTTGAGGTAAAATAATCCAGATAAAGCTTTTTTTTTTAATAATTTCTTTGGAATATTTTTTATATCAATTTAGTACATTTAAGGGAAATTTAATGCATATCTAGCTCCATAATTTAAATTTAAATGTAAAAAGAGAAAACATATCTACTTAATTATCATACCATATGTCAAAGGGTAAAAAATTTAACCAAAACTACTCAGCTTTATAAAGCAGTATAGATCTTACATTCTAAGTATTTCGTATACCGAAGAGTTATCTCCTACCGATTATAGACAATAAATCATAAGAAAAAAACAGAATACAAAAGCACATGTATTACAAGAAATACTTTCAATTTTTATTAATCTATAAATCGAGAAAATACAGAACAATTTATGTATGTGTATTATGCACAAAAACTCTTTGTATACTACACAACTATTCAACTATCTATATTACAAGAATACAAAAGTTACAAAGAAATTATCTCTCAAAACAAATTTGGGCAATTTTCACCCAAGACAATCAACTGTCTAACTCATTGCAACTTTCCTTGATCTAAAACTCATGAAACCATAAGCCAGCCAGCCAAAACTCATATTGTCAGAGTTATTGTGTTGTTGCACCCCTTGGACAACCCATCATCCAAGTCAGAAGTTATGTCGAGCATCTCGCACGCACTTATAACCATTGTTACCATATATGTCATTGTCCATGCATGTTGTCACTGTTCATACATGTTGTTGTAACTCTAGTAGTGTTGACATTGGCGCATCCTTTTAAAATTTATATAGTTCTTATATTTTGTAAGGAACTCATATGAACATGTAAATTAAATCATCATAAGTGATCAAATATGGAGAACAATATGGATTTTTGTTGGATCTATCAAAAAAAGATCGTGTACTTCTTGTAATATATGCAATTTCAGTCGATGTTAGGAGTTTCTTACAATTACATGGGCACGTTACTTTTTTCTTCTTTCCACAATAGCAATTAGAAGAAATCAAAATCAATTCTCTGAATTAACAAAACTAATCAATTCTGATAAATAAAATGGAAACAAGATAAAATCGTGACAACGACATCGATTTGGCGGCGGAGAAATACTCGGCATTGCTAGAATTGGAAAATAACTCACATTGATAAAATGAATTGGAAAACAATTGAATCAACTCGAGTTGTATTACATAAATTTTTATCATAATTTCAGTTAAATGCTATCTCTCTATACATGAAAAATCGAGATTAAGACTTTTTTTCCAGATAATTTTAAATATATATTTCATATATCGGTTTGATATATTTAAAAGAATTAAATAAATTTTACTTAGATGTTAGTTCCACGATTTATACTCAGAAAGTTAGAAAGAAAGATAACTCTTTAACTATAAGAACATCCTTGTAAAGTTAATATAGCACTAATATTTGTTTGACCAACTAGTATGAATTAACAAAACTAATATAGCAATTAGAAGAAATCAAAATCAATTCTCTGAATTAACAAAACTAATCAATTCTAATAAATAAAACGAAAACAAGATAAAATTGCGACGACGACATCGACTTGGCGGCGGAGAAATACTCGGCATTGTTAGAATTGGAAAATAACTCACATGTTTAGAATGAATTGGAAAATAATTGAATCGGCTCAAATTGTATTACATAAATTTTTATCATAATTTCACTTAAATGTTATCTCTCTATACATGAAAACTCGAGATTAAGATTTTTTTCCAGATAATTTTAAATATATATTTTATATATCGGTTTGATATATTTAAAAGAATTTAATAAATTTTACCTAGATGTTTGTTCCAAGATTTATATATCGATTCTTTAACTACAAGAACATCCTTGTAAAGTTAATATAACACTAATATTTTTTTGACCAACTGGTATGAATTAACAAAACTAATATAGCAATTAGAAGAAATCAAAACCAATTCTCCGAATTAACAAAACTAATCAATTCTAATAAATAAAATGGAAACAAGATAAAATCATGACGACGACGTCAACTTGGCGGCGGAGAAATACTCGACATTGCAATTAGAAGAACTTTGAATCTCCGAGTTTCTCTTTCCTTTTTCCCTTCAAAAAAGATTTTAACACAATTTCGGTGCAAAGCTATCTCTTAATGCATTCCATACATCATCACATGATAAGATTAAAGTAAGAACTTGTATTGTTTTTTAGAATTGGAATATAATTGAATCTGTCCCTATTAAGTGTGACATGGTGGAAAAGAGCTTGAGATATGTCTTGCAGATCTCGATTTCGAGTTAAGACATGCTTACCTTGTAAGAGTTTGAAATAACCGAGATTTTACTCACTTAATCCATACCCGCATACAATGTCTAAAAAGAATGGAATTTACTCGAATCCAAAAAAAAAAAAATATATATATATATATATATATATATATATATATATATATATATATATATATATATATATATAATTGAATTGACTCAAGACGGATTACATATATTTTAAGCATAATTTCGCTCGAACATTGCAAAATGAAGTTGAATCCCATTCGGTGCATAAAAAAAACTGCCTATTTTCTCTTGATAACTTTCCTTTCATTTCATGCATTTTTGTGGCAACTTAATTAATATGATATCCGAGTTTTGAATCTTAATCACATCAAGAACTAATTGTGTGTCGGACAACTCCTTTTCCTTCAATCAGTCTGTGTAGAGGGTTGCATTATACTAGACCCAGCCATTGCGGAACATCATGTTATTTTCAAAGAAAAAAACTTTCCTAACGAAACACTCCGGCCGGCTCAGATAAGGGATTTCAATTTCCTTGTAAAGCCATTGTGGACCATCGCAAACCTTCACAAATCAAAACCTTCCTTCCATGTATTATATAAACCACCATATCCCTCTTCATTTCTTTCATCAACACACAGACACAGTTTCTTTTCTGTACACAGAACACAGAAACAGCAGGGTTACTCTTTATCTTCTATATTCCTGCACAGGAAACACAGTCTCCCTCCCTAACCTCATGGCTGCATCATCATCGGACGACACTAGTCAAAGGCCAGTAGTGCTCGTTCGGATGATTCATTTTGGAATTGAAGTTGGAGTGGCAATGAAGGTGATGGCATTTTGGATTTGGCTAGAGACACAAGGGTTTCGAGAAATTATGAGAAAGATCTTACTTCATGATGATAGATTCTTAACTCTGGTAGCCAAAGAAGCTGAGGATATTCTGTCATTTCTGAAACAACTGTCAACAAACCCCATACCACCAGAATTGATGCGTTTCACTCCAAAGTTGGCCCGGCATTTCTTGTCTCTCAGTATCATCCTTGCTGATAAAGAGAAGGCCTTAAAGGGTATCACAGATATCTATAATGGAGTCTGCTGTGTGTTCTTGAAGGATATTTTAGAGAGGATGGGAAAGAAAATAACCGAGGATAGTTTTTTTGGTCCCCTGCCAGAAGTTAAGAAATCGGGTTCCGAGAAAGATGGCGTCGCAGCAAAACCAATTGCACCATATGTTGGATCCAAGCTTAGCCCTTCAGCCAAAGAGTGGAACCCTTTTACAGAGAGAGCAGCCGAGGAAAGTAGATGCTTGTTCTTGACGTTCTCAAATGGATACCCTCTCACCGAAATTCAAATCTCCAGGTTTTTCAGAATGTAAGTCTTTTTTTAATCGGAGGATCTTGTTGCAAATAAATCGAAGCAATTAAAGTAGTGGCTATTTAATGTTAACAAACTCTAATCCACAAAATTTTAGTACTAAATCATTTCCTAAAAATCATAAGTATTGGACTAAGACCACGTATAGGATTCCATTTTATTCAATGAAATAATATTTGTTTTGAAGTTAAGTCTGGTGAAGTTTCTTTTCATGTCATCAAATCATCGAACTGGATAACATCTGAAATTCTGCGTACTGAGTTTAAATTCTTACAGGAGGATTAAATACATTATATATTTATTATATATTATTTATTGGTTTGAGATATTTCCATTTGAGTAATGATACATTAAATGAATTTCATGTCTATCCGACAATTGGCATGGCTGTACGTAGCTTTATACGAGTAATGCTTTAACACACGAATATAAATAACGAAAAGTAATGAATATAGACAATGAAATTGGTGGTAATTTCAAGCATGCATTACTATTTACTTATCTTTTTATTAGTTATACAAATCATTTCCCATAAAATATACATATTTTTTGGTTAATTTCTTTGTGTTCGTTAGCTATGCTAGGAATCA
The DNA here is from genome assembly GCA_964035475.1 of Salix caprea. Taxonomy (NCBI): domain Eukaryota; kingdom Viridiplantae; phylum Streptophyta; class Magnoliopsida; order Malpighiales; family Salicaceae; genus Salix; species Salix caprea. The sequence goes on along the minus strand of OZ037761.1, from coordinate 2,704,710 downwards.
TCATGTGATTGTTTACCTCTCTAATTTATAGCCCTATGAATAGAATCAGGAAAAATCATTACCTGTAAATTCTTAGTTATTAGTAAAGTAATTGACGATTGGAAGTTGTGTTCTTATAACTTGAGCAGGAATTATGGGTCATGTGTGGAAAGGGTGTACGTGCATCGGCCTGAGCCGAAGGATCAAAACTTGCCACCGCTGTTCGGGAAGGTGATCTTCACCGCGTCTTATATACCAGCCATGATCTTGAATGGAAAAACTGAGGCCAAGTTTTGGGTCGATGCTAAACCTCTCTGGGGCAAGAGGTTCGAGCCTAAGAAAAAGAGTGGAAACAAATAATTTATCTTAAATGGTGTCGTCTAACACCAAATTTATTGTTCAAAAACTTTAAAATAAAAAATAGTGTTTATTCATAGTATAATCTGTTGTGCTGTGTGATGACAATGCTATTATAATAAGATTTTTATTAAACAAATGCTATTTGGTTGATATTTTTTAAATTCAAAGTTGCAGAACTCAAATAAAAACTTGGTGAGATAGATGTGTTTACCAAAATTGTGATTTATCTCATCTAGAAAAACTCTCGATTGAAATCAAATAGGAGCTTTTCTTTTCGGATGAATATTTTTTATTGTTTCGATTCTTGGGCAAGTCTTATTATACCACCTTTTTTAATTTTTATTGGTAAAGTAATGATCTACTAGTTAAGAAATAAAGAAAGTATATATTGATAAATCTATAATTATTTTTTGTTTTGGGCTTGAAAATGCTTGTCGATCCGAATGAATCATTCTTCTGCTCTCTCATGAGACTTACGCACAAAACAGTGCAATTATCATCAAAATAAATTCCAGAAAAACTTGAAGAGAGGAGAGAGACTCGTGAGATTCCGATTAAAGTGAGAGAACTTCTCGGTTGATATGGATTCTGACTACAAGATGTCAATGAATTCTATTTGCAGCGGGAAATTCCATTAAGATGTCAAAGAATTATCAGAAGTTTATATATTTTGCTGTTGTGACAGCATTTGGACACTCATATTTTATACTGCTATCTTTGATGAACCAGGTTGAGTTGAGTCAGGCTACTCTCTTCTGTTAATACTCATCCTTAATTAAGATGCTGTGATTTTGTTCTTTTCTTGTCTGCTATCAGCTTAATCAAATTAGACCCACATCAAGAACTAGGTAATTGCGTTGAATGTTTACTTAAAAACCTTAGTTTTTTTAAGAAAAAAATAATTATTCCTCTGCTCATGTTAAGGTATATGAGTGATGGAATACGAATGATTCCTCTTTTATTTTATTTTAGAATCGTTCAAGTTTTGTGATTCGACTTGATCCGTCCGAATAAAACCTTCAACAAACTCAAAAATACACTTCACCGTTTACAATGTATAGCCACTTTGAGATTCCCGGTGGCATAGAGATGAATTAACTTCAATAATTAGAATCCCTTTTGAATCGTTATCTCTAGCTTTTCACTCTCTATAGAAATACATCCAATCGAAGCTCCATGTCCACGAGAAAACGAAAAAATGACGTGGTGGAAGCACAAGCAATAGCACAATGGCCAAAACAAGATAAACTACAAGAATTCTAATATTGGTAAAGAAAAAAATTTATTTTCACTTTTTTTTTAAAGAGTTACAACTCGTTTAATATATATATTAGAACTGTTAGAGGATAATATAAATTATATTTTGGGATCTCACTTATTAACTTAAATTTTTAGATGAGATGGTTCCTTCACATAGTATCAGAGCCTTTTGACCCAGTGATCACGAGTTCGAATCTCACCACTCTCATTCTATTTGATAAAAATCAAGCATAAGATGATGTGGGCCTGTGCAAGTTTCAAGCCCAAAGGGCTTTCACTTGAGAGGGTATGTTAGAGGATAATATAAATCATATTCTGTTGTCTCACCTATTAACTTAAGCTTTTAGGTGAGATAGTTCCTTAATAAGAACTAATTGAAAGAACTCATTAAAATAATCATCAATAAATTTACCTCTTTGTCTCAATGTATGGACTCGTTAGTATAGGTTTGTATATGGTTAAAGGAAAGAAGAGCTCCTTCATCTTCATCTTATCTTAATAACTTATTCTCGATTTTCGTTGATTATCTTGTAACCTCTTTAATTCTTTTTCACTAGGAAAAAGTTTGGCCCTTCAATTTGATCACAATCACTTACACCTTTTTTTGTTCTAAAACTTGTTATACTAAGATAATTGTTCGGCCTCATTCAACCAATCGATCAACTCATCTGTTTGTAAACTTCCTATAAAATCAATAAATTTAATTTGAAAACTAAAATATCCACGTTGAAAAATCATACATGCTTGAATCATTAAATAGGTTTACCCTCCAATTGATGTCTAATTAGATAAATTATTAGATAGATCTACAAATCTCCCAGAACCAGCACCAAGATTTTTCAACGTACAGTACACGGGATGGTGGGAAATAAACCTTGAGCTTCATATTTCGATGCCAAAACTATGGCCTCCTGTTGTCTCGAACTTGTTAGAGTCGGGGGTTTGTTAATTCCGACCGCACCTAGTTAACGTAATTAGGGTGTTTATTGCTGTATTTTAAAAATATTTTTGTTTTTTTTATTTTTAATTAAAAAAACTTTATATTTTTATATTATTTTCATGTGTTGATATCAAAAATGATTTATATATATATTATTTTGAAGCATTTGTAAATGAAAAACACTTTAAACAACAACCACACTCTCATAAAATTACTTAAAATATTTGATTTGATTTGAAACGTGTCAAAATTATCATATAAATCAGAAAATATTTTGGTTTAAAAGTTTTCAACTCTAACCTTATAGATTTTAGAAAGTCCCGAAATAGACGTGGTCTATTAAGCAGCTAATTTTGAAGCTGAAAGGATTGTCCTCTTTTTCCATCTTTCTCTTTGATTTTATTTTTGTTTTACATCTTTTCCTTTCACCTAATCCATGTGATGAATTTTCATAAAATCTTTAAAAATTCAAAAACCTCTAGCCATTAACTTTAATTAATTATTTAACGATCAAGAATATTAAAAAAACATTGATCAAAAGAATTGAAGTGGAACATTGTTAAATTTATAGGTTCTGAAAAACTAGATTGTCTTCAAGTAATGCAAAGATGCACAATAGGATTACGAACGAAACACAAGTTTCAATCTTTTTTTTTTTTCAAAAAATGTTTTGCAAGAAAAATATTTGTTTAACAAATACATCTTTATTACATTGTTTAGCTATACTAATAAAATCCACTTAAAATTAATTATTTAGTGTTTGGTTTATATTAAAAATATATACTTTAATATATATGATCCTTTATTATTTTATTATGTCAGTAAAAACTATTTAGTTTTTTGGTGCGTATGGAATTAGATAAAGAGTCTGTTTAGTACTGCATTTCAAAAATATTTTAAAAAATATATATATATTATTTTGATATATATCTTAATAAAAAATATTTTAAAAAATAATATTAATTATACTTCCAAACAGGCCTGAGACCCGGTCATACTAAGAATATCATGGCATGATTTTGTTGATTTTTCAGCAAAATATTTTACCTAAAATTCATTTTTCTGAAAAAATAAGTTTGGTAGGTAAGGAATTTGCTCAAGACCCGGTCATAGATTATGGAATAGCTACTAGTTTAAGACCATAATCTTATTCATGGCAAAATATTTTCACCGGCAAGTTAGCCTTCACGGGCAGCCATTATTTTGAAAACTTCCACGAAAGTTCTGGGTGGGCTTTTGCTGAAAATTTGAAGTCCGTGGGTGTTCTTCGTTTCCGACAATTACATTCTGTGCTGAGGTGGGTGGGTGGGTGGTGGAGAAAATTAATATTTTATCAAATTTTATTATTTTCAGCGAAATTATTATAAAGAAATGTTTATTTATTTTTGTAAGAATGACCTGTTTGGAGGCGGTTGTAGTTGTTTTTGAAAGTACTTTTTATTTAGAAATACATTAAAATAATTTTTTTTATTTTTTAAAAATTATTTTTGATATTAGCACATTAAAATAATTTAAAAACACCAAAAATAATTCATTTAAAATGAAAAAATAGAAAATGGCGGTACAACCACCGTACAAAAAGACACTTAATAAGCCTGCTCAGGACAAGATTAAATGATTAATTTAAATTGACTTGAACCGGGTTAAAATAGTGTCATTTCAAGCTTTATTAAAAAATTATTTGTTATGTATCGGCGTTCGAAGAAATTGAGTCGGGAGGAAAAAAGGAAGCAGGTTAGAAATTTACAATCCAACAGATACAAGCAAGTTGCGGTTGACTGGAGGGCCAGGGTTGGAAAGTCAATTGTCTAACCATTTGATTGAAGCTTATCTTGTATCAAATGAAAGTCATCTCTATCTCTAGAAGCAAGCAAGTTGTTTTTGAAAAAAAAATATTTAAAAAAATATTTTTTTATTTTTAAAAAATTATTTTTAATATCAAGAAAATGATTTAAGAAAATTTTAAAAATTAATTTAAAATAAAAAATAAAAATTATTTTTTATTATTTTTTTTTCAAAAAACACTTGGTGTGCAAAACATATTAAAGGGGAGAAAGCAGTTGGTTTAAAGTATTTTTATTCTTGTATTTTAAAAATCCTTTTATATTATTTTATTATATTTTTAAATTGTTTTAATATGTGAATATCAAAAAATATTTTTTAAAAAATAAAGATATCATTTTAATGTATTTTTAAACAAAAATCATTTTGAAAAGCAAAATGATTACCTCTCATGTACCCTTTTAGTATTATATTGGTAGTTTTTTATGAAAATATTTTTATTTAAAATATATTAAAAAAGAAATAGTATTTAACACATTAAGATAATTTTAAAGCACTACAGAATTTAGTTTAAAATAAAAATAAATTTAAATTTTTTAAAAAACATTTTTCCAAACCACCATTACCATACTCCATCAAAATCATCCATAAAAGAAAGAAAAACTCTCCTTCCTGGTTGTTTCAGTTTTACCTCTTCCTTTATTTTGTCGGCAATTCATGGCTTGCACGACTACTTTTATTTAAACAATTACATAAAATAGTGTTATGTTCCTATCATATCATATGTTATTTATTTTCTTTTTAGTTAGTGCATGGTAATAAATATCACCCATACCAAATACAAAAACATGTTAATTTGGAGAGAGAAAATAAAAATAAATTTATTTTTAAATAAATTCATATCTTTTAAACACTAGAAAAAGGCAAACATGTATATTCAATTTTAATTATCTTTTTTTTAATCTATTTTGATGTCATAACCATATATTATCTTGACAAGCGTATAAGTTATTTATAAGATATTTTCGATGTACTCAACGTGTTTCATGTGAGCTTCTTCTCATTAAGAAAACGATTTACAAAACCCCACAAATATTCAAATCACGGTGAAAGATATACCTTGATTTTAAACATTTTAAAATTTGGATACTTTTAGAAAAAATGTGTTGTGATTTCTATTATCTTGTTAAAAATGAATTCTAAATAATTATCTATTAGTCTAGCCCAAGGTTTTTAATACCATTCCGGTTGCTGTTTCGGTTTTTCTATTAGTACGGAACGTTTCGGTTCCGGAGAATTTTGGCGTGCTGTTTCGGGGTTGTACTGTTCATATATAATTAATTATATATATATATATATATATATATACATGAAAAAAATAAAATATTAATTTAACAAGCGTAGTTAAAATTCAAGATAAATTAACTTTAAATTATACAATATAAACACAAAGTCAAACAAACATAATCTCAAAATTAGAAACACAATCACAAGTTAATCAAAATAAGAAGGATTTTAAAGCCGGAAAGGCACACCAGGAATGGTACCAAGACGTTCCGGCCGGAATTTGACGGCATTTCCGGAACGGGCTGGAATTAAAACCGAGACGAAAACGACGTAGTTTTGTCTCGGTTTTTTTAACGGCACGGAACATTTCGGCCGGAACGGAACGGTATTGACAACCCTGGTCTAGCCAATAAGATTACTCATCAGTATATAAATTTACATAAAATAAAATTAAAAATCCCTTGATTCGAGTGTGAATAGCTTATTTTAAGAGATATTTTTCCGAGATTAGGGTTATAGTAGCATGCATGGATAATGACAATATGCATAGTAAATGCCAAATTCAATAGTAGCGTGTATCAAACACATACGAGTAGCGTATTCATGCTTAGCGCAACTCTTGGCTTGGATATCTATTTTGGAGGCAATCTTCTATATCTCTGTAATATAAATAGGTCAAAAGGTTACGTAGCATGTAAATAAATAATTGCGTCATCAATTATTGAGATAAATCTAGAGATTTACTTGTGTTTTGGGCTCATGGTCAAATACGAAGACCAATCCATAAATGACAACTTGTCTACGTTGTTGAAATGATAGAGTTTGAGATTGTTTTGTGTAATAATTCTGCTTTTTCTTACTTGCGTTGTATGTTCTTGTCCATAATTTGTTTTATTTCTGAAACTTTAATTTTCAGAAAATACATTTTTTCGGTTAGTTAAATAAAAAAAATTGCACTTATCTCAAATTTCATAAGTAGACTAACAAACTCACGTGATTAACATGTTTGTTCAAAATTTTCATCTTGATTTTGGTTTCAAAAAAAAAAAAAACAGAAACTATGAGACAAGGACAAATATTTTAAATTCATTTAACACGTGATTCTCTAATCATGTCAAAACTTTTAATCTTACTGCTATAAAAGTGAGATATAAGATTGTATTTGAATAGTATTTTGAAACGGAAAAAACATATATATAAAATATAAATATGTTTGATTAAGAAAATAAAATATATTTCTAAAATAATCTTAAAATAATTTTTTAAAATAAAGAAATATAAAAATATATCTCATCTTTTCTATTAATTAAATATAAATATAACTCAAAACAAATTAAATAAACAAAGACTAATCTAATAGAGTAAGCGTATCATTAATTTCCATATTATATATACAAAGTTGATGAAGCGAGACAAAAAAAATAATGTCTGAGCTACAATTCCACGAAACACTCTATAAAGAAACTTTTCTCCTTCCTCTTTCTATATAACAATCACACATTTCCTCTTCAACCATCCGAGCTCGCGTCCACAAAGAACAGCAATGGACGCCAGCTCACCAGAACATAACGATGCTAAACACCAGCAAAACGTTGTCGTAATGAGACACGGTGACAGGATCGACAACGTCGAGCCATTATGGATCACAACCGCCACTAGACCATGGGACCCACCTCTTGTGGAAGAGGGCCTGAGCAGGGCTTTTCGTACGGGCCAGCAGCTTAAAACCAAACTTGGCTTCCCGATACATCGGGTATTTGTTTCTCCTTTCCTCCGTTGTATCCAGACAGCCTCCGAGGTTGCCACCGCCCTCAGCGCCGTCAACGATGGACCTGACGCTGTTTTTTGCCACGGTGTCGCCATCGATCCCACTAAACTCAAGGCAGGTGTTCTCTTTTTTCGGTTTTAGATTATAAATGATAAGAAGCTGATAAGCCAAATAAGATCGGCTGATTACTGGTGATCATGGTTTTTAAGTTTGTTTTGTTATTTGTTTAGATTTAATAGAGAGCTAAGAATTTTTTTTTCTTTAATGCCTATCCTCGGATCAGCCTTAATGTACTGATCCTGATTGCGTATCCGGTCGGGTTTTAGTCAAAATCATTGAAACAGTGACCTTTGTACTTTGATAAGTACTATGAAATGAATTAAGCCACTCAAGCCCAGTTCAAAATAAATTTCAATTTCGATTATTTTCATGAATAAGCTTTAAGGATTTGATAACTTCTTTACTGCTTAATTTTGGAAACTTCTTTAGAAAACAGTTCTCATTTGCTAGTTGGAAAATAGTTTCTTTTTGAAAAGTAAATTCATAGAAAATGATTCTTGAAAATTGAATTATTTGTATATGAAAAATAAATTGGGAAATAATTTTCAAATATTTTAATTTTTTTTCAAACAACAATTTGACCATTTATAATATATAAAAAAAGGACACAAGAAGTGTCCAATTTGACCATTGGAGGGGGGAAAGAATTTATTATATCATATATTTATATATAGCTTATTTTGTAAAATATAAATATTTGAAATATAATATAGACATGTAACCTTGTTAAATATTTTCTAAGTAAATTTCATCTTTAAAAAACCTCAAAATATTTTTAAAAAATTAATGAAAACGCCAAATTGGTTAATGGTATTAATTAAGAGTTGGTGTTATGGAAAGAGAGATTTGTGGAAGATGTTTTTATATGTGGCTTGTTTTATGGTTAAAGAAAAAGAAAATGTATTCTGTAATTATAAAGAGGAAAAGATTTATTTTTTCTTCTGTTGGAAACTAGTTTCCTAGAGTGCACCAAACATTAGAAAACTTGGAAACTACTTTCCAGGAAAGTGGTTTGTTTCAAGGCCTCATTCACCAGCGGAGTTCTTCCAGAGCTATGCACGGGCTAAATTTACATAAAATGTTAATGAAATTGATAATGGCAACCGGGAGCTTAAATCTTTCTGAAAGATCATGCTAACTCAGTAACTCTTCATTTGTGATCTCATATTTTATTCATCAGTGAAATGGCATCGTTGACTGCTGTTATTTTTGTGCTCATGTTGTTTGACTGGATCTCCATTTGTTGTAAGGCTTCTGTGTTCTGATCGTTGACAGTACATTTTCAGGTCTCCATTGAGTATGGTTTGTGTGAGATGCTGAACAGGGAAGCCATGAGGCGTGGTTCTGTGCCGAAAGATGGGAACTTTCGATTCAATATGGCTGAGCTTCAAGCCCTGCTACCAGCTGGGAGATTGGATCGTGATGTGAAACCAGTGTATGAAGAGGTAAGTACAGGAAACATTGTTTGGTGAAGGAAAAAGAGCAGTAAATAAGGTACATGTCTGATATTTGGTTGTTTTCTTGAGGAATTTTAGCTGCCGCAATGGGAAGAGACTGTGATGGGTGCAAGGACTAGATATGAACAGATTATTAAGACACTCGCGGATAAATACCCTTCAGAAAACTTGCTGCTTGTCACTCACGGTAAGCTCAGCATTTGGCTGGACTAGTTTTAATTATCTCCTGATTGCTATAATCTGCACCACTCAATTCCCTCGATATTTGTGTTAACAAAATCAAGTAATATAAATTCTTAGATGAGATCTCAGAATATAATTTATATTATTCTTTAAGAATCTGATGGAAATGCTTGGCTTAAGTCTTCAAAACTTTCTGCTGCATGCTTGAGAAATAATCACGTAAGATCTTCTGACGCACCTCCTTGTAAATTCAGGGGAAGGAGTGGGAGTTTCAGTTTCTGCATTTTTGGAAGACGTAACAGTTGATAAGGTAGATTACTGTGCATATTCTCACCTAAGAAGGCCTGTTTTCCACAAAAACAAGTCATTTACTGCTGGAGAGTTTGAGGTGCTTTCTGATAATGGCAGAACCGGCATTGGTTACTATTCTTCGATCCATATGGGCAACGGTGCCGTGGATGAGGCTACCTGATCTTTTTTCTATGCCAAGCACCATTTTGAAATTCCTTCCGTCAATCTCTGTGGGATGTGTTTTGAGCTGCGATTGTTTGTGTGTTTCACTAGATCTCGTCTGATCAGAGGGATTTTTAATTCAGGGCTACTTGACTGCACTAGTCAATTGCTTATCGTTGTTCCATTATTGAATTGTTATTGTCTCGATTGCGGAAACCTTCTTCTTGGGTTTTGGTCTGTTAAACCATTGCCCTGAAAAAAACAAAAGAATCTTGATTGCACTCCCTTTCTGGGAAAGTGCTGAGTTTCTTGTTCTGATTTTTTTTTTCTCTTACCATAGTGTAGACTTGGTTGAGCTCAGCTTTATGATTTCTTTTAATACAGAGGTGATGTGATGGTTAAGCCTGTCCAACTTTGTACCTATTTAAGAATAAGTACCTGTTTGGTGTTGTGGTGCGATCTGCGAATTTGCCGTTTGGTTAAGGAAATAAGTGCTTTTTTTTGTGTGGGACCCACACCAAATTTTAACCAAAATGGCGATTCAAAAAAAGCTCGAAATTGATGTTTTTTTATCTGCGATTCCTGATTATTGAAACCACGATGCAAACCACGATACATGCAAAACTTCCCAGAATGCAAAATTGAATTTTACATGCAAAACTGTATTTTGCATGTAATCGATCGCATGGCTCTCTCTCTCCCTCTCTCTCTCTCTCTCTCTCTGCCCAGAACAGCCAACGTCACTAAGAGCTTTCATCGTTGACTCCGGCCACCACAGGCCACCATTTACGATGAAACCACCACAGGAAGAACCACCTCGACCTCCTCTACCCGTAGGTATCCTCCGTTGAAGCTCTCGTCGTGGTCGGTGAACAGTACCGCCATCTTCCAACGCTGCCTCCGGCCACCACAGGCCACCATTTCAGACGCCACCACCACAGGAAGAACCAAATCGGCCTCATCTACCCGTCGGTATCCTCCGCTGAAGCTCTCGTCGTGGTCGGTCGGAAGCCACTATTTCACGTGCAGGTGCGCTGCACTGTCGAAGAAGACGTGCACAGTGCAGCGCACCGTTTCACTCTTCTTCGTGAAACTGGGCTGGGCTGCTCTCGGCCCAGCCCAAGCTGGGCCGACCCATTTAGCTGGGTGAGCCCAGTCCGAATTTAAAAATATATATATTTTAAAAATAACAAAAAAAAATGTATTTTTCTGATGAAAAAAAATGACGCGTGACTTCGTTGCACTTCACAACCCTGTTATTTTTTGATTGATGGGGGAATAAAAATTAATATTTGTTTTTTCATGAATTAATAATTACATTATATTATTATAATTATTAAATTTACAATATTTTAAAAAAAAAATATATATATATACCCTTTAAAGTAATTTCACAAGTTAAAAGCAATATGAAAAGTTTGGTAACCAAACACCCAAAATTGCTTTTTTTCCAACCTCCAACTCAACCACAGTTTTAACCAAACACTTAACTGCTTATTTTGCACCACAGTAAAAGCGCTTTTTTTGAAACTGCTTTTTTTCAACCGCAATCGCAATCGCAATCGCAATGCCAAACACACCCTAAGTAAATGATGTTGTTTTTTAAAGTGTTTTAATATTATTATATTAAAATATATATAAACACTAAAAAATTTTAATTTTAATTTTAATAAAAATAAAAATTGATTGTTTTTTAATTATTTAAAACGCAGGCTAAAAGACCATATACATGATGGAAGGAGTTTGAATAATAAGCTGTTCTAGTTCTCAAACACTGCTTTCAACCATCATGAAAAAAGGGGGTCATTCTAAACGTCTAGATCAGCCCACAGTCGTACAGCCTTGCCATCAATCGAATAAAAGAGAGCGAAAGTTATGCGAAAGAGACAGGGCAGTACCTGCTCTTTACCTCAGGATCTGCCTGCGACTCAATGAACAGCCAATAAATAAATAAAGTAAATGAACAAGAAAAAAAAAGAAGATTACACGTTGAAATGAGCACAAACGAGCTGGAATTTCATGTTTAGCAGTCAATTTCAAATCTTTATCAGAGAGAGAGCCTGCTTGTCCTGGAGTTAGTACAAAGTATGGCAGTCAAATGACCAACAATTTCATAAGAGCCATGCCAAATTTTTCACCTGAAGAAACTATTCAATTGACCATCCTTCTACGCCCAGATAAAACATCCTTGCGATCAATCCTTCACCACTCTGAAGGACTTGGAAACGGCTCAATATGATCAAACATGTCCGGTGGCAACTCATCGAAGAGAGTATCTGGATTTTTGGCATCCCTTGAAGTATTCATACAGCTTGTCAATGGATCAAACAATGGAGGCCCAAGTGAAAACTGTGCTGTGTCTCCGAGTTCAGGAGCATCTATTGTTCCAAGAACATTGAGAAAGTAAGAATCATCCAACCTAGCCAGGAGTTCATGGCTTTCTGGTGAGAAAACAAGGTCTGGCTGGGGCTGTGGGATTTGAGGGAAGGGAATTCCTGACATGGGCTCGTATTGAAAAAGATTTGCATCATAGCCTGGCAACTCAGATTTGACCAAAGGCGGTAATGGCATCATTCTTATCTGTTCAGGGTTCTCCGAGTAGGATGATGAACAAGCCTTCGAGGATACCTCTTCCTCCATTGAAGAACTGAACATTAAAGCCTTAACACATAACAAAACAAGAAGAAAGTAAATTTTCCTTCCACAACAGGTAAAAAAAATATCACAGACAAAACCTTTCATAGAGTCAAATAATCAAATACCACAAGAGGTCCTCGACAGCGACCAGAGAAGAAACAAATTTTTTTTTTTGCAGCAACTAAAAAATCCCAGATTTTTCTTGAAAGCAAGTGATGATGCAAATATTTCCAATTACCTCAAATGTGGGAACATCCAGAAAGACAGGATATTTATTTTTACTCTTCTGTTGTTTGGAATTAGAAGAGAAAGGTGGTGTTCCTGAAGCCTGCAAAATCCTAGCCAACCTCTTCTGTCTACTACTCCAGAAATTCTTCACGTCATTATCAGTCCTTCCCGGCAAATACGTGGCGATTCTTGCCCATTTGTTCCCAATTTCTGCCTGCAAATCTATAACCACCCTCTCTTCCTCTGCTGAAAACTTGCACCCACTATAAAAACCACGCACACAGACCAAAAAAAGAAAAAAGAAATCAAGAGGAAATCCCATCTCTGGACAATCACACATTACTGCAATGGACTAAGAACAAAGAGAAACTGAAACAACCCAGGATCAAAATCTCGATAATTTATCACTGCATGCATATTGTAAAATTGCAACAAGTTGAAAATGTAGTTCACTAAGTCAAGATAATTCGATACTTACCTTTTCAAGTTGGGTCTAAGCTTATTAACCCAACGAAGACGACAAGACTTGCCAGTTCTATGTAAAAGGCCTTTGGATCGAATGGAGCTCCAATCTCTAGGACCATATTTTTTAACATGGTTAATCAGTACCTCATCTTCTTCCTCTTTCCATGGCCCTTTTCTTATTTCTTCTTTCTTAAATCCTTCCATCTTCTGACAACTAAACATTTTCTTCTCTGTCTCTTTCTCTCTCTTATGCTGTTCTTGTTGCTAGTGTATCTCTGCGACACAGGAGTCTATGATGTTTTTGAAGATGAGAAAGAAATGTGCTTTTTTTTTTTGTTCTTTGTTTTTGGGGAAGTGGCGGTTAAGCGGTTATTGCCACTACCCTCCCCACTACTATGCCCACATTCTCCAATTTTCGCTCTAGTCCATAGTGGTTTTGAAGTTAATTTTATGTCCCTGATAATTCTAACCATGGGTCCAAACTTGCTTTAAGATTCAGGCCCAGGCCCAGCTAGTATTCGCAGTAATCCTTTTTTTATCTTTTTAATTTTTGCAATTTCATTAAAATTCCTTTTAATATTTAGATTTAAAGTGGGAAAATAATAACACTTCTGGAATAAATAAAAAATTAATCTTTTAAGGTAATGGTTTAGATGGTAAATAATTTTACGTTGTTTCTTATATATAATTTTGAATTCTAATTCAAATGATGTTTACAAAATAAATATAAAAATTATAAGTATAGATGACTTGTTTTAAAATCTGATCATAAATGGAGTTAATGTTGTGTTTAATTAGTTAGAAATAGATATAGTTGAGACAAAAATGTATTTTAATCGGGGAGATAAACAAAATAAATTTTACTCGTGAATAATTATACTTTTCAAATAAAAGGATACAAGAAACACATATCTTCTCTATCCAAAATAGTAACTAAAATTGTTTTTCAAAAACATCACCTAGCATTTCAATCGGCTGCATGTAAAGACATGAACTGAGTTTCTTCTCACTTCCAACCCATAAACTTTTTCAAGCATTCGGTCTTCTTTCAGACAATTATTTGTTGCTAAGAACAAGATTTTGCAGTGACTATGAAAAGGTTCTTTCTAAACATGTTAAATTCTCACCAGGTAAATCAACATAATGTCAAAAAGAATTGCTTAGGAGTATATGTACAAGTACAAATGAAAAGGGTAGAGAAAGAAGATTGGTTACATAGATCCGCGAGTACTTGCCATCACTAGCCGCAACACAAGCAACTTCATGGCCTTTATCAGAGACTGTACTTGCCACCAAGCCATCAGCAATTTGTCCTGAAACAGTTCCCTCTGAAATGATATCATTTACAGTAACCAACTGGTTGGTAGTGGCAATCTAATTATCACTTTTGTCATTTGCAACACGCTTTTGACGAGTACGTCTAGTAAAAACCAATTTATCACTACGAGATGGCTTCTTGAAAGAACCAGCTCCTTCAGTTTCAACCTTACCGGAAGGTTGTTCTTCAATGCACCTTGATATTGACGAGGACCTTGGCGACGATTCTGAGTTCAAGCTGTCAGCCGCTTCAACAACTTGATGAAGATTCGAATTACTAGCCTTGTTATCACCAACCCCTTTTAATGAGAATGCATTGTCATCACATCTGTGGCTCTCGGTCCTGCTTCCACCCTCACTTTCTGGTTTCATCATTTCATTGTCAGTACTTGCATCTTCTGTATTAGTACTCACTAATGGCTTGGGATCCTTGTTGTGAGCAACATTTTGATTAGTCACCGCACATTGCTCCATGGATTCCACTGATGGAAGGATATCATTGGATAATGGTCTCACGTCCATTACAATATTGTGTTCATGCCTGACTTGATCAGTCGAAACATCATGAGGAGGACTCTTGCTCATGTCAGAAACTGCATTTATAATCCTGTCTCCATTTTGAAAACTTTCATTAGATGCAATTTCATTAACTGAGAGTAATCCAGGCAGAGAAATACAGGTGGTTGGTGGGTCAATATCCATCTGAGAACAGGCAACCTGCTCTCCGACACCATCAACAAAATCATCTCTATGACTGCCAGAAGCCTCATGTCTGACCTGATGATCATTCCTGTTAAGGGATGAGACATCTTTATCCATACAATCACTCTCATTCACTAATTCTCTAGCTTGATCTGATAAGTTTGTCCCACTCATCTGCTGCTCAAGGGAGTCCCGAGCTTGTTTCTGAGTGGCATCCACAGCACTCTGGTTGCTATCTAAATCAACTTGTTTCTGAGTGACATCATCAACAGAATGTATTCCGGGTGGAGAAATGCTGTTGGACGATGGGTCAACATCCATCCGAGCGCAAGCCGATTGCTCTCTAACACCATCAGTAAAATCACTTGTAACACCACGAGAAATCTCATGTATGTCTCTTTCCTGACAATCATCTTTTTCAATATGATAATTCTCATTCACTAATTCTTTATCTTGATTTGAAGAATTGGTCCCACAGACCACCTGCTGCTCAAGTGAGTTTGCAGATTTTTTCTCAGTGGTATCTACATTAGCCTGTCTGCTATCAAAATTAACTATTCCATCTAATTGCTTCTGTACAGCAACTGCTAGAGAAGCAGCATGATCACGAATCAAACAATCATAAGGAGGGCAGCGTAGCATGTTGATCAGGGCCTGATTATACTGAAATAGGCTAATAGATGACTTTCTAATCCCTTTATCTCGATATAATTTAATAACTTTAAAGACATGCTCACACAAGTTGCCCATTTCCGCCCACTTGCAATCACAAATAGCAAATTCTGAACCAGGGTTCCAGACAACATGTACCTTATCTCGATCAAGCTGGTCAGTGACTTTTGCACATCTACATTCCTCGACAACATCAGAGTCTGGGATCTTCAATGCTTTTCGCCAAGATGTTAAACCACTAACCCACTCGTCTTTCCAGTATCTTGCAAAATCATCCCTTTCTGAGTATTCATCAAGCCAGAAATAGGAATGCACATTTGTACCCAACTTATCAACCAACCAATCAGCACGTTGATAAACACCAGGATTCTTCTCATTCAAGAGCCTGACTTTCAATTGCCTGTGGTAAAATTCCATTGCTGCACAGGTCTCTTGGCTTGCCAGTGGCAGATTTTTTAGTGCAGTAGTCCAACTCCCTGATACAAGGAAATCTTATTATTAGTTTTCTGAAATAAAGAGTTTTGTAAAAAACCCAACTAACTCCAATATTCTGTAGCAATACTTCACATATTTTATCCCACGCAGCAAGGTTGATCTTCTACCAAATTGAGATACAAGGCCCGTTTGCAAACCAACTCAGGAAAATTGTGGAGAAAGATAGGAATGTGTACAGCCTGATTATGCTATCTTAGTTACTATTGAAAAGAATAGAAGAGAAATTTACCAACCTATTCTAGGATACCAGGTTGCCTTGAAGTAATCCATAAAACTAGAGCCATCAACAAAATCTTCCATGAAAACTTCAAACAAACGTGCAGTTCCTTGTCCTTTGCAAATATCATCTACTGTCTGTCCAAGCCGTCTTGATATCTGAACACGCATCTCTGTTCCCATGCACCGCTTTATTAGATTCTTATGCCATGCATGGCGAACTCGCCAAAAAGATATCAACACCGAGCACTGAAACACCTCCCTGAAAACAAGAAAGGTAAAAACTAAGGTTTTTGTTTAGATATATTATATCATTAAAAAAGGAAACACGGAAGCCGAAAATTATTCTCTATTTGCCTGGACCAACACCTCACATCCACAGCACATTCAATCTTAACTGCCAAGTCCCAGATCTTTACTCAGATTTAGAATCTGAAATAATCTCCACAGCCCTCATATTACAAATTCTTATTAGCATTTCACCAAGCATTGCAGTTCAGCTCTACAGATGTGTTAAAAGCACTTTAATAAAAGTGGCTTTTAAGATCACAATGGTAGACAAGAGTCAGTGCCTCAAGCAGAAAGTCTGAAGCAATACCATGACAAACAAATTTTAAGGCACCAGAGATCTCAAGGAATCAGTCATTGCTTGTACTAATCTCTAAATTCCAGGATACAAAATTCAAAAAATACCGAATCCCTGCAAAACCCATTGATATGGACCATATGACCCTTGGAACACTGTAAAGCAAAAAAATGAACAAGAAGAGATAATCATCCAATTCACATTAAGGAGTGTTTGGGAGAGTGGTAGCGGTTGCTTTCCAAAGTGCTTTTTACTCATAAATGTATCAAAATAATTTTTTATTTTATTTTTAAAAAATCATTTTTGACACCAGCACATCAAAATGATTTGAAAACATAAAAAAATATATTTTTAGGCAAAAAATAATAATAATCAAATTTTGACAAAAAGCAGGTTCGACTGCCCCACCAAACACCCTATGGAATGTGAATTGCCAACCTTATTGTATGGATGTCTGTCAAAGGATCATCCACAATAAAGCCAGCCAACTTCCACGAAGGATCTTTCATACAAACTCTGTTGTAAAGTGCCCTCATCCATCTATGTGCATCCGCACTCGCAAATCTTGGTGCTATGATCCAAGCTACAGGGATGGCCTTGTTGTCTAAGTTGAACACAACTACACTGTGAACAGGATACTAAATAAAATTAAACAAAAGAGTAAAGTCAGTTTCTGAAACATATAGAGTCACCCAGGCACTGTAATTAATATTTGGTTAGACAGGATTTGGACCATATTAACTGAAATGACAAACCTTCAATTTGTTTGTTCCAAACCTTGAATCAGAAGCCACAAGACCACGATTGCCAAACCGAATCATTTGTTGTAACTGCCACTCAGTTTGAATTCCCAAAGTGAAAGGCTCTGAATCAGAAAAATCCTCGAAGAAGAATACCTGATTCTGGTGGCTTTCAACCCACAGGTTAATGCTAACAGCATCATCAGTGTCTAGTTCATATGTAGAGCGACGAATGCTCCTTTCCTGCCTCCGCACATACCTGTGTGTCAACAGGTCATCACGATTACATGGACCACCCTGCCTCTCTACTGATTCGTTGTGTCTTTGCATTATGGTCTCCACAGAGACCCCAACATATAGTAAAGATAAAACACGAAGCCGAAGATCCTCTGAGATATATGGGGCAAACATAGCACGTGTTCCTTCAGCCTTCTTATCCTGAGGGCCATGGCATGGCAATCCTTTTTTATCCACATGCTTGTCCTGATTATATATGATCAATGCTACAGATGGTTCAGCAATTAAACGTTTTACAATAAAATGGCAAGTGCACCCTCTCTTAGTGTTTGGTCTACCAGCATTTTTCTTTTTTGGAACGTAAGTAGTTCTACTGGGCCGTACAATGCCACCTTTGCGATGATCATCAGGGCCAAAAGAGCACCAATACCTAAAAATTCAAATGGATCACTTAACTCACAGCATTTGATAGCCACTAAGTAGGAGCTGCCAAAAGAAGAGTGAACTTACAATATGTACTCAAGGATGCCATCAACCTTTTGCTTGTAAGATGTCTGTGGAGGTCGACGCCTTCTAGCTTCAACATGAAATCTAGTTGGACAGTCTTTATTAGCAGACTCACCTCTTACAAAATCATCAACCCTAGCAAAAGGGATAAGTGCGAGTCTATCCAAATTGTCACGCCAACCTTCAACCTTTGACCACACAATATCAGAAGCAGAGAATTCCAAAGTTGGAGGATTCTGCACAGGAAGGGACAGAATCTCATCCCATCTGGCCATCTAAAAATGCACATGACAAAAATTAGGTCAGTGAATAGTTGAAGGGTTATAACCTTATACAAAGTGACATCTCATCAAACCCAAGATTGATGAACTTACTAAAATTAAAAATAAAATCCTTATTCTTCAGACTATTGCAAAACCAGAACAAATCATTGGACCATCAGAGTATTGCATCATATCAGTCCTTTGATCAACATATCTTGGAATTATTAAAATCTTAGAATGAATCATAGCACCAGTAATCTATTGTATCATATCAACTTCTGTAATCAACTTATCTTGAAGCTGTAAATATAGAAAACAAACATAAAAAACCCAACCTTTGTGTAGAAAACAAGCATAATGACTTTAAAACTCAAACATATTGACTATGGATACACGAATCAATCTTCGAATTTCCTTTCATAATCTTAGTGTCTAAACTTTTGGAAAACAACCCAAAATATATATAAAAAAAAAAATCCTTAAAACTTCTTATACACCTTGAAAAAGGTCAACTCCTAAACAAATAGCTCTATACAGAAATGAATCCATAAACGAAAAAACTATGAAGAAAAACTGCACTAAATTGAGTGTTATAAAAAATCCAACTTTTCTCCATTTTCTCATGGCCTCGAGTGTGCCTTGGAGTTTCTTCATATTTATGTAAATAGAGAACTTACCAGCAGGAAAACAGGAAAACCGGGCTGCTGCAAAGCAGTAGTGTTAAAAAGACTAGTCAGATTCTTTTTAAACAAATTCAACTCCTTTCCTTCTTTCTTCTTTCTTCTTTCCCTACCTCGCTGTGTACGAGTTTTCTCTCTGGCAGCTGCTAGGTGCTAGCTAGCTCGCCTCTGATTTTGAGGGAACACAAAGGAGAGGAAAACAAGCCATTCGGTTCAAATTTGGGTTTCGTTATACGGGCTAAGTTTTGAGATATGAGCCCAACGATAATGGGTTTTTAGCCTTCTTGGATTTCTTACACGTGAGATTTCATCTTGCACGTGTCTACAATAAAACCCCAAATTTGCTTGCCATTGGGTTTTAGGGTCTCTATCTCAATATCTTTAATACAGTGTAGGAGTATATGATTTCTGGGTCTTGAAGATCTCTCAATTTCAGCATCTGGGTCTTATTTTATTTTATTTTTTATCCTTTTTAGGCTATAAGAGCTGTTTTTGTGTTAAAGTTTTGATTTTTTTTTGTTATTGCATAGAAAAGGCAGGGGTTTTTATTGTAGTCTTAGAAGATGCAGCATATTAAGAGATGCAGCGGGTTTTTGAGATCTCAAAATGGGCTGTCTTCATATTTGGAGAGAAAGATTATTAAGGGAGTATCTGATGTGGGTATGGCGGAATTTTCATCATTCATGGCTGCACAAAGAAGTGCACTTGGTAATTCAGCCACTAGGGTAAATATTGTCTTTTTTTCCTTTTTAGTTTCAGCTTTGTACCTTTGAGACACTGCGACTTGCCTTCGGAGTTGAAGTTGGTTATTTACAGCTTCTGTTGTTGTTATAGTTCAAATTTAGTCTGTACCTCGTATGTTATATTATTGTTTGAAGAAACTTGCTGTTGTTTTATATTGAATACAATAGGACTTAAATGTCAATGTAGTAGTAATGCATGTTGCCTCAAAGTATTAACGAGACTTGGATCCTATTGAACTCATTGTTCCAAAGTATTGCAATGAATGGATTTAACATCCCGAATGAAAAAAATTATCTTAGCTTCATTTAAGATATGTTGGCCTTTCTTTTCGGTACTTAGCCTAAATAATGTAATGCAAATGACATCCTGGAGTTGTAGATTTCTCCAGGTTCTGACCTTCTAGAATGAGGAGGCAAGACTAGTTTCAGTGGTATTAGAAAATCTCACATGTTAGAAACGAGATAGAAGCCCCAGCCATACCCTTTCAAATTATAATTTTCCTGTTACCTTTTGTTTTCTTCTAAAAATCACTCCTCTTCCTTTCCCCTTCCTGGCTTTATATGAAGCACTTAATTCAACCAGTTATTTGCTCTTTGTCATTACTACCTTTGTTCTATTTGTTGGCTCTTGGTGTTACCTTAATGATTCTGGAAATGTATGTCAATAAGTTACTGTTTTTACCATAAACCCTTGGTAGGAAGTAGGTGCAATTGGGTAATTTTCTTTTTATAGTTGAAATCCTGTTTGTCTTAAGCATATTAATTAAATGTGATGTATTGGTATTTGATCTAAGTTACATTTTGATGTTGACTCAGCTGCCAAAGTCAGATTATGTGAGACATTTTGCTTCCAATGCCAACCATTCGACTAAGGTGAGGTAGTTAGTTATTTTCACTTTCATTTTCCCTCAGCTTGTAACTGCTGACTGATTTTCTTTTATTTCACTCTATTTTGTAGGGCATACTTCAGCGTAATGGTTAGTGATTGTTATGCCCCACTTTATTGTATTATCATGCTTGTGTAAGTCTCATTTTCACAATTTTGTTATAGTCTTCTTTCTTGCCACTGAGAGTTGTTCTTCTGCATCTTTGACAAAAGTTTCAGTAAAAGCCATGCTCTTTTTTGAGAGCTGTGCCTTGCACTATAGTCATCTGGGAAGTTTTTATTGGCTACTGCATTATTGCTCATCCTGGAACTCATTTTTTATTTGCTTGCAAGAGAATTTATACAAGGATAAAAAATCTTATACTGATCAGTTTTATTGGCTGGTCACATATTCTGATATAGAGCCAGCGGCCCTATCTGCTCTGCTCCTCCAGATTATTTATTTTGGCAGAAAAGAAAGTTTCAGGATGCCCTCCTGAATCAATAGTGATCTAGTCTGTCCATGTGAATTTTTCACCACAAGTTGTGCTTTGCATGTTTTCTGACTAAATCTCTTATTTTGTGCTGTTGTAATGGAGATGTTATAGACTTTGATAAAGGGTCTAGCTAAGAAAGAGTATGACAATGAGCTGCTGAATCCTTGGGTGTCTCATTGGAAGTTTAGGTAAAAGATCATAAAGAAACCATAGCAGGATAGATCACTTTAATGCTAGGGCCTGCAAGAAATAATTGAAAACTTAACAATTTTATAGTGTAAATAAATTCAATGCAGGAGGGGAGTTGTAGCTATACGATTCATATGATAAAGTATTTGGAGCCAGAGCCACACGAAGTGCTGCAAGTTTACTGACATTTAGTGTCAGACATGCATATCCACTGGTTCTGGAGCAAGGTTGTTTTGCTTATTGATTTCTCTCTTTTGCATATTAATTCTAAAATTGATTTTTGGCAGGTATCCCTGCTATTTATGGAGGTCAGCCTGACAGAGAATGCCTGGCTAGCCTTAGGTCACCCTTTCAAATACTGGAAAACCATGGAGGAAGCAAAATTAATATTTGCTTTGCTAGATCCTTTGCATCGAAAGCTTCAAAGAAAGAGACGCAAAAGCAATCTGAGGTTTGAATTCAAATCAAAGTTCTTGAGCTTAATGTTTTTTTTATCCTCATACTATTGGATTGCTTTGATTAAAGTTTAAGTTGAACACTTGAAAAAATCTAGTGCTTGCTATGCAGTCAACAATTTTATCTGTAAAATGATAAAAAAAAAAAAAAAGGAGTATATTTCTTTTGTTACGGATCCTATCACTATCTGGGTGGTTCTAGATTTTTATATAGGAAATATATGTTTTCTCCTTATTTCATTGTTGAAAAAAATGTTTTTGTTATACCATTTTGCTTTATATACTGACTTCACTTTGTTCTCTTCATCAAGTTTTATTTTTTCCTGAAAACTCTTGTTCTGAAACTATTAATTGTGTTCTGCCACTCTGGACAGACCAGAAAAGACGTATCTACTGTTGAGGATCCTTTTGATTCTCCAACATACAATATCCCAGAGAAGCCTGTGACGTTTACAGAGGGTGCTTCCTACAGCATTATAATTCTTGCCGGACTTGGTGTTGCGGCTGCTGCAGCTTATGCTGTTTTCAAGGAGCTGATATTTGAACCAAAAGAGTAAGTTGATTTTGTAATTAAATTATAAGAATGTGGTTAAAAATAAATTATTTGAGGTTTTGCTTTCTTTTCTTGATTCCACTCTGATTTGAATCATGGTCTGTGATAGGTACAAGATCTTTAACAAGGCTCTGAAAAGGATTCAAGATGACAGTCAGGTTTGTGAAAACTGATATTCTTTGTCTTGGTCACAATTTTTAAAGCATTTGTTCCTCTTCTATTATTATCATGATGTTCAGTGGGCCTGAAAAGGAGACATTATCTTACAATGGGGCAGTCATTTGAGGTTGCCTTTTGAGGAAACACCCTGAGTTATAACTGGAGTCTCATAGCATGAACGTTCATATGAATAAAACGTGATAAACAAATTCCCAAAGTGACTGATTATGCAGTAACAATAAACCATATGGCTATTATCAACTGTCATCTGAAAATAAGAATGGAAGTAGGTGCTTAACTTCAAGCGATCAGGTACAGTTTATCGGCAAAACTAATATAGAGAAAACAAATTCTTTCAAAATGTAATCACAAAGTTGTTGAGGGAGGTTTTGAATACTATAGATAAAATCTAGAAAGATCTGGTAGTAAATGGTCACAAGGGTAGCTATGCCATCCATGTTCTTGTACTATATCTGTGGTATTCCTTACATATGTTGATTTGCAATTTTGTTGTTGCTTTGAAAATCAGGTCAGGGTGAGGATTGGATCCCCTATTACAGGTTATGGTCAGGAAAGTAGAAATCGTGCTGCTCGCCAACGTATTCCCAATAGGATCTTTACTGATGAAGATGGTGTGGAGCATGTCCAGGTAAACTGTGAAGCATTATAATAACCATATGAAATTTATCTGGTGCATCCAAGAAATGCAAAAGGTTCCAGGATTGTGAATGACATACCTGAATTATCTCCAGAACCTCCTTCCACTTTAAGAATAAATAAAGAGAAAAATTCTGCACGATAGAATGAAATTTAGGATATTTTTGATTTTCTGTGTAACTTGACATCTGCTTACACGTTGCCACATTGAATGTAGATAAATTTCTATATTCGTGGGCCGCATGGTGCTGGGAAGGTTTCTGCTGAGATGTTCAAAGACAAAGTTGACAAGCAGTGGAAGTATACATACTTAATTGTGGAGACCATGCAACCTTCGCGATCACAGTTGATTCTGGAGTCTTATATGCCTGCGCCAGTGGCTGCATAAAACATGCACAAAAAACGTACCATAGCTGAGATATGGTTTCATTTTGTACCAATTTGATCCGGAGCTGGGGTTACTAACTCTCATCAATAGATATGAATAATTTGTATACGTTCTCGTGAGATTGATCCTTTTGAGAGTTTCAGTTTTGTCCTTCCGAGCTGACAAATTGTGTTCACTGAGAAAGCAAAGATCTCTGAAATGTGATTGGCTGGTCATTGAATTAAAAAAAATTGTTTGTGATTAACGTTGTGTTTTTAGTCACTCACTAGTTTAGATCAGCTACACAAGTTATAATCTGTCCTCGGTAACCATGGAAACAAACGTGGATTGAACAAAACAGATTTTCGTGCGATCTCCTTGAGGGGCCATTTGAGGTTGCTTTCAAGATGGTATTTTCTATAAATAAATAAAAAAGATGTTTTTTTTATTTAAAGTTAATTTTTTACATGTTTTTTTTATCATATCAAAAATATTTTAAAAAATATAAAAGCTGTATGTTACATCAATAGGATCCACAACCCTAACAAAGTCTGGAAGCTTGATGGTATCTTTAGAATTCCCCTCTGTTTCTTCGCCGAAAACCGCATGGGAAGGGAAGTTTTCAAGAATGATGGATTCTTCGACTACTTTATCCGCAACTTTTACAGGGCTATCTTCATCACACACACACACACACAGATGTGTGTGTGTGTATATTGCAAATCCCTTCAACTATATAATTAGTCTCAATTATGCAATAATTTTTCCTCAATTGGGTCTCCCTGGTTTCAGAAATTCTAACATCCGAAGAAGATACGAAGCCATGCTACCTCCCTTGTATGCCAAACAGTTTGCACAAACATTACCTTGGCGATAAACCACTATAATTGAGTCCCAGAGGATCTGTTCAATTGGTCCGCTGAGCATTTGTAACATTTGATCAAGCAAGACCATGAACATCAAAAGTTTATTTCCATGCTAATTGACTCTTTAAAGCGAGTTAACCAAAACAGAATTTTAACTTCATTAGGCAATGATTATAGAAAAGAGTACTCTCTCAAACAAAAATCAAAAGAAAAAACCTTATTACAAAAGAGGTATTGCAAAGTACATCATATTGTTGACATCTCCAGCTTGCATTCTAGCATTACAAAACATAGGACACGAAACTGCATACATCTCCAAAATTCTCGATGCCCCTTTTCATCGATCATCAGCTTTTCTAACAAAAAAAGATAAACAACAATCAATGGGTGTATAAATGTAATTTTTTGGGATTCAATAAAAAAGTACACAGATGATAAAAGAGAGAAAGCAGCTTACTCTTTTGCAACTCTTGGAGGAGCCCCAATTCCAGTCCTTATATTTGCTCCCAAATCTACAAAATCTTGTACCTTGTGAATGCCAGAGGCTTGAAGGGAAGCAATGGAAGCAGAGGCGGCGGAACCCAAAAAGAGGGAGGCAACGGCGAATGCTTTTAAGGGCATGAGACGAGAGTCACCCGCGTAGCCTCTTTTATATGCTGAAACGCCCCACCCTAATTGGGCCATGCTTGCCATCGCCCACCACCACCACCATTGGGTCTCGTTGCCGCCACCGCTGCCATTCTCCACCATTTCTTTCTCTCCGCCGAGTGTCCGAGACCCCTTTGAACTCTTTGCTTTGCAGTCTTCGATAATGGGTCGAGTTTCTAGGCCTTCGTCGTACAGGCCCAATAAGTCGATTTCTCTTCTTTTTTTCGGCCATGTAGGTCAGAGCAGGGCTTTTAATGGTATATTACGCTGTATTTTAAAAATGTTTTTGAAAAATATTTAATTTTAAATTAAAAATATTTAATTTTAAATTAAAAATATTTAATATTTTTAGATATTTTGATGTGTTGATATCAAATATTATTTTTAAAAAATAAAAAAATATATAATTTTAATACATTTCTGAACACAAAATATTTTCAAAAACAATTTCATTATTAAATCTTCTCTCTCCGGTTCCGGTCAAAAGAGAAGACACGTTTTGAGCTGGCTTTTTTTTCAGTTTTTTTTCCAGTTATAAAGCATGCCGGAGCAGTGCTATTTGTCCTGAGGGCAGTAATTTTTTACTATTATATTTTTTTAATAAATATTAAATTAATGTTTTTTAGTGTTTTTTAATTATTTTAATATGTTAATATTCAATATAAAAAAATATTTTAATATATTTTTAATTTAAAAAAATATATATATTATAATATTAAACATATATTAAATTTAGTTTGGATCAGAGACGAATTTAAAAAATCATGTAGGAGTTGATACGACTAAAAATTGGTTTGTATTAGTTTTGTAAAATAATATTATTTTTATATCAAATCAGTGTAATAATTTTGTGTTGAAGTTATCTTTTGCGCTTCCATTTTTTTCATTTTCTTTTTCTACAAGGTGATAGAAAAAATCAGAGATTAACTTAGCCGCATAAGATATGGCATATAAACAAGTCAAATTCGTAATATTTATTTTAAAAATAAAATAAAATAAAATACCAATAAACGATAACATGCCAAGTGGACTGATTTCTATCTTTCTTGCCACGTAAAACTCTAAGATTCCCTGCATAATATGTTAAGTTGAATGAGTCCCTGGAGACATTAACTCGTCGCCCCTGCACCGTCAAGCTGGCATAAGCTAACACTTCGCATTATAAAACAATATCTAATTATTTATAGAATCTCTATTATAATTCAATTTCGTTTGGTTGAAGTTCTAACTTGACATATATAAGATTAAATCAATCATTTTATTAGATTTGAAAAGTTCAGTTGACTTAAAATACAAATAGTAATCTCCTAAATGATAGTCAACCTATAGAAAATTAAATATAATTGTCCGTTTTTGTAATCTAACATAATATATATAATTTATATATATTACTATTTTTTAATATTAAATAACAATACATAAATACATAATGTCAAGTGTATTTTTTATTAATTTATATACATATTAGTATTTTATAATATTAAATAATGATGATGAAATAAATATTTACATGATTGATTAATTAAAACTGGACGAGTGAAGTATATATATTTAAATTTAGCAGCTCATACTTAATAAACGTATTATAAATATGAAGAACCCTATACATATATATTCACACCCGTAATTGTAGCTTACCCTTGACTTGATCAAGGTGGTGCATGGATGGGGGTAGCCTTGACCACGTTACGTGCTATCTAATTTTACAATGCAAACACAAATTAAAATGACGGTGGAAATTTTGGTTTTCAAACACAAACGGACATTTTTTGCTGCAAAACCTCTCTCGAGGTTCTGTCAATCTTCTTCCTCGTAAAATACAGGCAGAGAGAAAACCTTGGAGCCCCGGCACCTGGAAAGGTTGTTCGTACATCGTAATCATGCATTAATTTTTTCACAGCAACACATGGAAAAGAATAAGCCTGAATCGACAGGACTTGAAATGGGAAAAGACATTGCAAATGGAAGAAGTAGGCCCTCTTTTAAAGTGAGGTTGTCCGAACATTAAACTCGATAAGCTGTGACATGATCGTATGAATCAAAATATGAAATATCAGAGAGAGCCCATGGAACTCGGTGTTTCTCGAACATCAGGTTCAGTGTTGTTAGTCTCTCTGCATTTAACACGAACCAGTCAAGAAATCAACGATCGAGACCTGGTGAAAGTGCTTTCTCTGTCGTATATTTAGAGGGTGTTTGGGAGTGTGGTTGTAGTTGTTTTTGAAAGTTATTTTCGTTTAAAAATACATCAAAATAATTTTTTTTTATTTTTAAAAAATTATTTTTTACATCAACAAATCAAAATAATCTAAAAATACTAATAAAAAATTTATTTAAAATAAAAATAAAATTCAAAATTTGGCAGCGATTCAACTACTTAGCTAGACAGGCACTTAATATAAAAGCTCCTTCACGATCACCTAAATCGACACCTCTGTTTAGGTGTTTTGGAAGTTGGATTTCAATGGTTTGTATGGGGTAAGGAAATCAACGAACGAGACCCGGTGAAAGTGCGTTATTTGTCGTGTATTTAATATGAAAGCTCCTTCACGATCACCTAAATTGACACCTCTGTCTAAGTGGAGCTGTCCCACCTGTTTCTCAGGCCAGGTGGTGGGCACCATTTTGTTTTTGTCCACACAACTTAAAGAACAGGAAGAAAAAGATGAGCAAACATTTTATGTTCAATCATAGCTGCTGTTGCCTTACAACAGCTGGAATGGGAATTTAATTCACTTCCAGGGAAATTGAAATTCTACAGGAACAGACACAGACACAACAGTACTAGGAGCGACAACGTAATTAAGTCATACAGAGGGATGCAAATTTATTTCGAGGAGGCTAGCTAACATCAAGCCTGTAGGTCTTATTTTCTAAAGATCTCGAGTTCCAGCCTATTCTTCATAACAAAAACATGGAATACTAGCGGAAAAGGAACAGGATGAACCGCGTCACGGTGATGGCAAGGATGATTAATCCGACAACAGTTCCAGTACCGATCCAGACATTTTGGAAATACACACTTACCAAGTAAGCCTTGTTTTTGTTCCAGGAGCTGTCGTAGTAATTATTCAGCAGATCGGAGAGAGCATCATAACCAGAAGTGACTTCTACTATTTCCAGGCAAAGTTTGTTGATGAGCTTCGCCACAGATTTACTGTCACCCAGCCTGCAAACAATAACCTTATTTTCAATGAGCAAATCCACATCCTTTTCCACGTCCACGAGAAAATCCAAAAGCTTAACATAACGGCAGATGAACTCTTCTCCTGGATAATGACACTGCTCCAAGGCCATGAGGTTTCGGAAGAGACATTCGGTGCAGTTGTCGATCTCAAGTTGTGGCATATGCAACTCCCCTTTTTTTATTGGTGGATTCACATTTTCATCCCATGCTCTTATGTCAAGCAAGCATTCAGCCTGAGATTCTGCCTTGAACTTAATTCCTGCTTGGTGCAGCATGGTTGCGCTATAAGGATTTTTAATTTGCTCTCCGTCTGGTGGTTTCTTGGAGCGCAGACAATTTCTTACCCGCTCAGTGAAATGCGGTTTACGTTGCTTTCCGTCTGCAGGTGGTTCTAACGTCGGGTGCTTGGAGGACAGAAAATATCTTACCAGATCAGTGAAATGCAACGGTTTATCTAATTGCTTGGTTTCACCCGGCAAGGTTTTGCTCTTACCATAATTCTCAAAGTAGTGGCGGGAGAGGTCCAGAAAGGGAGGATATCTGGCCATGCAGTAGCCGGTGCTGGT
Organism: Salix caprea; assembly: GCA_964035475.1. Lineage (NCBI taxonomy): Eukaryota > Viridiplantae > Streptophyta > Magnoliopsida > Malpighiales > Salicaceae > Salix > Salix caprea. The sequence goes on along the minus strand of OZ037761.1, from coordinate 2,675,684 downwards.
TCTGGTGGCATGGTCATATAATTCCTCCAGGATGAAGAAAGGAAGCTGATTTTCAAGCAGTATCAAGTCCCGTTTAATCGCGGCTCTCAGCCAGGGCTTGCCTATGATGAAATCATCTTTATACATGTTGCGATTGGCCGAATACTCTTTAGTCTTCAAGAAGAGCTCGAAGATGAACACGGCATCCAGCAGAATCATCTTCAGAAACCGTTCGCTTTTAATTTCAGCTGCATAACAGCGTTTGATTTTAACTTCACGATCTTCAATGATGCTCAAAAGTTCTTTCAAGGATTTGTGCACTTGCTCCTTTGATTGCCATCGCAATCTCTTAAGAAATTCTTTCAGATACCTCTTCTTCTGAATTTGCATAGGCTTCAGGTTTTCACTATCATGGTGGAAAGGACCTATAGAGATTACCTGAGGAGTGTAGGCAGCTTCGTTTAAATTGCGAAATGCAGCTGGAGCTTTGTAGATACATTCCTCTCGCCGAAAGGTAGTCTCCAACTCTGGGATTCCAATTACAATCTCATTGCATGTTTTTTCAACAAGAGTCAAATGCTGATTCATTTTCTCCCATCTGTGGAAGATTTCTGCTCGCGTGACAAATGAAACAACAGTCATCACTAGCTATATATAAAATTAACTTCTCAAAACAATTAATAACATACATACTCGCTAGCAAAACCTCAACCCATCTATTGAAACTTGTCTAAGATACAGTCAAAGCATAACATGAAAAATGGCATGATGGCAGGTCTACAACTCACTACTGTGCAAAACCATCAAATTTATCAGGAGTCTGACTTGGATGGCATATCAAACTTTGATCACACCATGGCTCGTTTGGAACAACTAGTTGCTTGCTCGGTTTCTTCAACTAACCCAGGAAGCCAAATATATGGCTGATCAGGGTTTGTATAATTAGCATTCTAGCAAGTCAGGTAGAGTTAGGAGAAGGTGCTGAAACAAACAAGCAGCTAGCAGTAGTTCTTGGTGTTTTGATCTAAATAAAAAGAGCTATAACCAGACTTTAATCGGAATACTTGGAGTAATAATAATCACAAGAAATCTTCAGTAAACAGTGCATGGAAGTACCTGTGCCTGAGAAGCAGAGGATATAGATTTCCTGGATGCTGTCTTGATACGCTGAATCCAGTCTCTCAATCTGTGTGTTTTGTGCTCTTTGATATGGAGGGAGTACTCTTTTATAGTTATACAGCTATCAGACCTTGGGAGGAGAACGGGGTTGCCCCACGGTGACGCATCCATGGTGACGCAACTTGACACCTCTATGATTAGATTTTGCTAGTTAAATGTCCTTATTAGAGGAGCAAATAATTTTTATAACTATTCAGATTAAAATATAATATTTTTATTTATAAAGTTTGATATAATGAAACAGATCAAAATACCCTATTATAACAACAGTAACATCGAAGTCTTAACTTCTAAAATTATCATCACTATTACTGTCAAAACAATAAAAATTATTAAACTACCCCAAGAAAAAAACACAAAAATTAACAAAAAAGCAAGTAAGTACAAAAACTAAAATTATTATTATTCTTAATATTAATATTATTATTGCGTTAATAACAAAAAAAAAATTAAATCAAAGACTAAAAAAAATCTAAAAACATTAACAAAAGAGCAAATTAAAAAAAAAAATGTTCATGTTCGTAATAAATGTTGGCTCTTTACTGTGGTATATGCCAATCCTAATCCTAGGATTCGTGAATCCTTATGGACATATTTTGATGGTCTTGCTAAAGCTTCTAATCTGTCTTGGCTAGTCATGGGAGACTTTAATGACATCAGTTGTGCTAGTGAAAAATGTGGTGGCAACTTTGATTCTGGGGGCTCAGCCTTTGTTGATTGGATAAGTTGTAATCAGCTTATTGATCTTGGCTTTTCTGGTTCTAAATTTACTTGGTGCAATAAAAGGAATGTAGAGGGTATTATTTGGAAGCGGATTGACAGGGGTCTTAGTAATATTGTTTGGCGTCTTATGTTTCCTGAAGCCCATCTCTCTCATTTGCCCAGAATTAATTCTGATCACTGCCCCATCATGCTCTGTTTGGATTCTAACCATTCTGTTAACAGAGATTGTATTCCTTTTCGGTTCCAAGCTATGTGGTTATCTCATCCAGACTTTGCTACGGTTATTAGGGATTCTTGGAACTCGGGCACAGATCATGTTGTTCAGAAAATTGCTAATCTGGTCTCCCCTCTTATCCAGTGGAACAAGACTGTTTTTGGCTGTATTTTTCAGAGGAAGAGAAGTATCTTGGCAAGACTTGCTATCTAAACAAGTCAAATTCGTAATATTTATTTAAAAAATAAAATAACAATAACAATAACAATAAACGATAACATGCCAAGTGGACTGATTTCTATCTTTCTTGCCACGTAAAATTCTAAGATTCCCTGCATAATATGCTATGTTGAATGAGTCCCTGGAGACATTAACTCGTCGCCCCTGCACCATCAAGCTGGCATAAGCTAACACTTTGGATTATAAAACAATATCTAATTATTTATAGAATTTCTATTATAATTCAATTAATAACTCTAAAGAATCCCCCACTTCGTTCCTCTTCTTTCTAATTGTTATCAATTTCGTTTGGTTGAAGCTCTAACTTGACATATATAAGATTAAATCAATCATTTTATTAGATTTGAAAAGGTCAGTTGACTTAAAATATAAATAGTAATCATGCATTAATTTTTTCACAGCAACACATGGAAAAGAATAAGCCTGAATCGACAGGACTTGAAATGGGAAAAGACATTGCAAATGGAAGAAGTAGGGCCTCTTTTAAAGTGAGGTTGTCCGAACATTAAACTCGATAAGCTGTGACATGATCGTAGGAATCAAAATATGAAATATCAGAGAGGGCCCATGGAACTCGGTGTTTCTCGAACATCAGGTTCAGTTGCTGTTAGTCTCTCTGCATTTAACACGAACCAGTCAAGAAATCAACGATCGAGACCTGGTGAAAGTGCTTTATCTGTCGTATATTTAGAGGATGTTTAGGAGTGTGGTTGCGGTTATTTTTTAAAGTTCTTTTCGTTTACAAATACATCAAAATGATTTTTTTTTTATTTTTTAAAAATTATTTTTGACATCATCAAATCAAAATATTCTAAAAATACAAAAAAAATTATTTAAAAATAAAATCAAAATTTGGCAGCGATTCAACTATTTAGCTAGACAGACACTTAATATAAAAGCTCCTTCACGATCACCTAAATCGACACCTCTGTTTAGGTGTAGCTGTCCCACCTGTTTCTCAGGCCAGGTGGTTGGCACCATTTTGTTTTTGTCCACACAACTCAAAGAACAGGAAGAAAAGAATGAGCAATGATAGCTGCTGTTGCCTTACAACAGCTGGAATGGGAATTTAATTCACTTCCAGGGAAATTGAAATTCTACAGACACAGACACAGACACAGACAGTACTAGGAGCGACAACGTAATTAAGTCATACAGAGGGATGCAAATTTATTTCGAGGAAGCTAACATCAAGCCTGTAGGTCTTATTTTCTCGAGATCCCGAGTTCGAGCCTATTCTTCATAACAAAAACAAGGAATACTAGCGGAAAAAGAAGAGGATGAACCGCGTCACGGTGATGGCAAGGATGATTAATCCGATAACAGTTCCAGTACCGATCCAAACATTTTGGAAATACACACTTACCAAGTAAGCCTTGTTTTTGTTCCAGGAGCTCTCGTAGTATTTATTCAGCAGATCGGAGAGAGCATCGTAGCCAGAAGTTACTTCTACTATTTCCAGGCAAAGATTGTTGATAAGGGTCGCCACAGATTTACTGTCACCGAGCCTGCTAACAATAACCTTATTTTCAATGAGCAAATCCACATCCTTTTCCACGTCCACGAGAAAATCCAATAGCTTAACATAACGGCAGATGAACTCTTGTCCTGGATAATGACACTGTTCCAAGGCCATGAGGTTTCGGAAGAGACATTCGGTGCAGTTGTCGATCACAAGTTGTGGCATATGCAACTCCCCTTTTTTTACTGGATTCTCATTTCCAGCCCATGCTCTTATGTCAAGCAAGCATTCAGCCTGCAATTCCTTGAACTTAATTCCTGCTTGGTGCAACATGGTTGCGCTATAAAGATTCTTAATTTGCTTTCCGCCTGGTGATTCTAACTTCGGGTGGTTGAAGGACATAAAATATCTCACCAGATCAGTGAAATGCTTGGTTTCATCCGGCAAGGTTTTGTTCTTACCATAATTCTCAAAGTAGTGGCAGGAGAGGTCCAGAAAGGGAGGATATCTGGCCTTGCAGTAGCTGGTGCTGGTGGCATGGTTATATAATTCCTCCAGGAAGAAGAAAGGAAGCTGATTTTCAAGCAGTATCAAGTCCCGTTGAATCGCGGCTCTCAGCCAGGGCTTGCCTATGATGAAATCATCTTTATACTTGGTGCGATTGACCGAATGCTCTTTATTCTTCAAGAAGAGCTCGAAGATGAACACGGCATCCAACAGAATCATCTTCGGGAACCATTCGCTACCACTTTCAAAGGAACTAGCTGCATAACAGCGTTTGATGTCAACTTCACGATCTTTAATGATGCTCAAAAGTTCTTTCAAAGATTCGTGCAGTACTTGCTCCTTTGGTTGCCCTCGCAATCTCTTACAAAATTCTATCAGATACCTCTGCTTCTGAATTTCCATAGGCTGCAGGATAGGCTGCAGGTCCTTACTATCATGGTGGAAAGGACCTATAGAGATTACCTGAGGAGTGTAGGCAGCTTCGTTTAATTTGCGAATTGCAGGTGGAGCTCTGTAGATACATTGCTCTGGCCGAAAGGTAGTCTCCAACTCTTCTGGGATTCCAATTACAATATCTTCCCATGCTTTTTCAAGATCGAAAGAGCTTGCTGATTTTTCTCCCATCTGTGGAAGATTTCTGCTCGCGTGACAAAGGAAACAACAGTCATCACTAGCTAGCAAAAACTCAACCCATCTATTGAAACTTGTCTATGATACAGTCAAAGCATAACATGAAAAATTGCATGATGGCAAGTCTACAACTCACTACTGTGCAAATCCATCAAATTTATTAGGAGTATGACTTTCATGGCATATCAAACTTTTTTCACACGATGGCTCGTTTGGAGCTACTAGTTGCTTGCTCGGCTGCCAAATATATTGAACTTTCTCAGTTGTTGGAACAAAAATAATGAAACGATTGGGGGGGGGGGGGGGGGGGAGTACCTTTGCCTGAGAAGCAGAGGATATAGATTTCCTGGATGCTGTCCTGATACGTTGAATCCAGTCTCCTACTCTGTGTCTGTCTCTGTGTGTTTTGTGCTCTTGGATATGGAGTTGGTACTCTTTTATACAGCTATCAGACCTTTGGGAGTAGAGCGGGGTTGACCCACGGTGACGCATCCATGGTGACGCAACTTGACACCTCTACGATTAGATTTTGTGTGTATAATTAAGAAGGTGTTTATTTTTGTGGTGCAACTAGAAGTTATAAAAAATACGAGGGATTGGGTGTTTAGTTAAATTTGAAAAGTAAAAATTTGATATGGGACCACACAATTATTAATTGTTCTGCAATAAGCATGTAATACTTGCTTTTCAGTTTAAGCTGGGGGGAGTGAAATATATTATATTATATTATATTATATATTACTTTATTATATTTTTTGATATTAAAATAATGTAAAAATCTAAATAAATTAATTAAAATATAAATAAATATATTAAAAGGATATCACAATATAATTTTTGTCTCGTAATTCTAATTTTATTTTAGATGATATTTTACTAGATGTTGTTCCTCAATCAAATAATCAGGGATCGCAGAGGCCTTCACGTATGAATTTAGTTTGTGATGGGAGAATAAAAAAAATATCTAGTTTACTTAAATTATTCATTAAATTATGAAATTATGATTATTAATACAATGTGTGTGTGTGTGTGTGTGTGTGTGTGTGTATTGTATATGTCTATGTCTTTTAAAAAAAATTCACAAGTTGAAAGCAATATGAAAATCTTGGTAACCAAACACTTGAAACTGTTTTTCATTAATCTCAAACTCAACCATTGTTTTAGCCAAACACTTCAAAAATTATTTTGAATCGCAGCTAAAGTGCTTTTCATGAAACTATTTTTTTAAAATCTCAACAACAAAAGCAAAAGCAATATCAAACACACCCTAAGAGCTCTGTTGTCAAAATCGCGAGTTGACTCGCAAAATCATACGATTTTGCGAGTCAACTCATCAAATCGTGTCAACTCGGGGAGAAAAATCGAACTCGCTCAAACTCGTACGGAATCGCAAAATCGGACCGGATCGGTCCAATTTTGAGATCCCAGGTGTTCGGCCTTCAGGGTTGAATAATGAAAAATCATTTTAATTATTTCATTTTCAACTTTCAATCTTTCTTTTCACAGACATTTGCCCTAAACCCATTCTCTTCCCCAAATCGTTTCTTCTCTTCTCAGTTCACCGGCGGTGTAGTTTACCCGATCTCCTCCCTAGTTGTTCTCATTCTTCTCTTTCTTCCCCAAATCGTCCTCTCCTCTCCTCTCACAAGAAAAGACTTCAACTTTGAGACAGAATCAAGCAAAACACTAAATTAAAGAGAAAAAATAATCATTGATAAGTTAAACAAACCTTAACAAGCTTTGAGACGGTATGGTATTGGAGAGCAGAAAGTGGAAGAAAGAAAAAAAAATTAGGCTTTTTCAAGTTTCTTTAGTCTTTACACGAGAGAAGGGAAAGGAGAGAAATAGTAAAGTGCTCTGGAGAAGAAAAGGAGGGAGGGAGGGAGAGAGGGAAGAGCACCACCCACTCACACATTAAATCCCTGTCAAAAAAACAAATATTGATGTAACAACCCCGATATTTTTTTTCTCTCTCTCCTATTTGTTTATTTGTTAATCTTTACCCCTATAAAAGGGTAAATGAAACATGAATTTTTTTTTTTTTTTCTCGCCGAAATTTCTAACGAAATTTCGGCAGAGTCTCCCCTATATCGGGAGATCCCAAGTTACCAATAACACAACCTGCACACAATTTCAATCATAGCTCATCCACAATCACATTCATGTTTAATACAATTAACTGCATAATTCATTCCAGAATATGTTCAGGACCATATTCCTTCCCAAACTTCATCTTACATCACACACATAAGATAAAAATTAAAAAGCCAATTCGCACACGAAGATTTCACATATAGATACATATATACATATACATAGAACATAACATAGTTTAATATTCTAAGATAATCTAGTACTTTCTAATATCCCGAGCGTAGGTGGATACGTTTAATATTCCAGAAATAAAATTTACAAAAATACTATTCTATACAATTTACATGTTCTTCTACATATCAAAATTTCACCATAACTCCCTAAGTTCCTAGCTTATACAAAAAGGAATTAAGGCTTAAAATCTATTCCTGACGAGAATGGGAAGAACCTGCAAAATGTAGATTTTTTTCCATATAAGTAAAACAATTTAGTAAATACTAGCAATTTACAGAAGAATTTATACAACATATCCATCAATCTACTTAGATCACATGAGATTCTAAATACAACCATATTCACCATTTTAAGATTATATAGAAGAAACTTTATTTCTTTTGACTGCTTCGCTTTCATCTCAGAAAGCTGATCAAGTCTATAAATTTTGCCGATATCGACGTCACCCGCCGATATCATTAACTATTCTGAAACCGAATAGCTAGTCAAGTTTATAAATCATGCCGATATCGACATCACCCGCCGATATCATTAACTATTCTGAAACCGAATAGTTAATCAAGTTTATAAATCATGCCGATATCGACGTCACCCGCCGATATCATTAACTATTCTGAAACCGAATAGTTAATCAAGTTCATAAATCATGCCGATATCGACGTCACCCGCCGATATCATTAACTATTCTGAAACCGAATAGTTAATCAAGTTTATAAATTATGCCGATATCGACGTCACCCGCCGATATCATTAACTATTCTTTTTTTTTCTTCTTTTCCATCCCCTAACATTTCCTTTACCCCTTTTATTTTCCTCATCAATAGGCACCCACATTGTAACTTATAGTTCCACAACTAATAAAGAAAAATAATTATTCAGATGCCATTAGCCAAAGCTAATCATTCTTTTGTCAACCTTTAAACATCCTTTCGGATGCCGTTAGCCGAAACCAATTTATCGTTTATCCCAGTCATCCTTTCGGATGCCATTAGCCGAAACTAATCAATCGATTATTCACATTTAAGCATTCAACAATCTAATATAAACTCTATCGCATTCGAATAATATTTAACTTAAAATACTTCTTACGTGTAGTATAAAAAGAGAGGTGTAATTCACCTACCTGCTCTACTTCTGGGTTGTTCTTGTCTGGACGATGGTTCAATCCCAACTGCACCGCCTGCGACATCATTGTCCACAAAAATCAGTATATTTCTATTTTCAATTTCACATTCATCACCATACTTATTTCAACAAAATCATACATTGAAACCATAAATTTCAACACCTAATCCATCAACAACATTCCAACCGAAACACATTGAACCCATAAATTTCAGCACATAATCATTCAATAAAATCCTAACAAACCTGTTTTGAAACGAACATTGTAATAGCAATAAATCACAATTAACTCAACAATTATCAAATACCAACGGTTAATATGTAGAACAGCCCCTTATATAAAACATATTCAAATTTCAGGGTATTCCAACGGTTGGATCTACCAAGATCGGAGTTAAACCGGAGACTGACCTTAAACTGGAGAGCTACTGTTCAACATACATATCTCCTTGCTGGACTGTCAATTTCTCATCTCCACCGTTCAGAACATTAATCATACTCAGTAGCACCACATACCCAAATTTCAGCTTCATCCAACGGTGATATGAAGCGCAAATAGCAGGCGACTCTGACTGGCAGAAGAAAGCAGATTTCGCTATTTTCTTCAAAAGAATACTCACCTCTAACAGAGAAAAACCAGGAGAATCCCTTCGGTGAATATGTAGTAACAACCAAGGCGAACACAATACTCAAAAATAAGCTTGATCCAACGGTGGACGGTGGAGGAACTGTCCGGCGACTCTGACGGGTTTGAGGGGGTTTTCTAGAAATCTTCAGATGATCGGGTTTCTCAAACGACGGCAGATAATTACAATCCCTCCGGTCAGATGCTAGACAATAGTAAGCTGCCCAACATATCCAAAACTCAGCCTAATCTAACGGTGGCCGGCAGAGATATGGCTGTCGGAGCACAACCCCCTTCTTCTCCTTTTTCTCTCTAACCCCCCTAACTTATCTCCCCCATTTTAAATGTCTCTTTTCTTTTTCTTTTTCCTTTTTTTTCCACCTCTTCTCTTCTTATATCTCCCCCCATTTTAAATGTCTCTTTTCTTTTTCTTTTTCCTTTTTTTTTTTTCCTCCTCTTCTCTTCTTATCATTTAAATCATAATCTTTTATTTATTTCAATTTCACCCTCCCCTCAACTTATTTTATTTCTCTTTTAATTTAACACTTACATTTATTTCCCGGGGTTTACATTCTCCCCTCCTAATAGAAATTTCGTCCTCGAAATTAAATTAAGTACCTATTTCAGGTAATAAATGCAAACACTTATTCTTTATCTCAGACTCTCATTTCCACGTTTCTCCCTCTATTTGTGAGTTTCTCCATAATACTCTCACCAATATAACTCTCTTATTCCTTAGTATCATTTCATCCCGATCTAAAATCTGGATGGCTTAAATTCCATGATTTCAACAACTTTCAGCCAAAACATGCATAAAATTCTCAGCACAATCACACATCTATTTTCACCACAATCCCTCAACAAAATCCCATCAACATACACATTGAACTCATACATTTCAACCCAAAATCCTTCAATAAAATTCCAACAAAATCACACATCAATTCTAACCGGAAAAAAAACTCACATCAATTTCAGTAGAAAACACACACCAATTCCAGCTGAAAACTCACATCAATTTCAGTAGAAAACACACATCAATTTCCAGCCAAAACACTCATGAAATTCTTAGCAAAATACACATCAATTTGGCAACAACGCACACCACACATGTTGTAACAACCCCACTGAAACAATTCAAAATGCCTTTACATTTGTTATTCTTTTCTAGCTTTTGACATTAAAAATATCATTATAAACACCCATTTTCAAACATAACTTGTTTCTTTTCCTTTAATGCATCTCACGACATCGTTTTGCGACCTTCCACCTCTTTTCCCCCATTTTTTTTTTTTTCAAAACTGTCAGCAGAGGTCGGATTTCAACCTCTACCCAGATTTTTCCCCATAACTGGAGTTATAGAACTCCGTTTTGTACAAAATTTATCTTGTTAGAAAGATAACATATAGGGCTACAACTCTTATGAAGGGAATAGAACCCAGTTCTGTCCCCAAAATTTACGAAATGCATCTCAATTGTGACAGACCTGCGGATTCTGCAGAATCCGTCCTACACAGTCACGTTTTGTGGCCCTTAACTAGAGTTATAAAATTCCAAATTAAGTGAAACAAGTTTCCTTGGATAGTAGACATTCAGAACTACAACTCCTATGAAGGAACCCGACCCTAATTCCTTTGTTTTACCACTCAAATTCTCTCTCAAAGTCACAACATGAATCTGTCAAGTTGTTAATTTCTGCAACACATGCATTTGGCCGAAAATTGGCCTTGGGAAACAAGACTTCCCTCATTCTTTTCATGCTCAACCATTCATTACACAACATTCACATCCTATTTCATGCCACATACATCAATTATACACAATTGATAAAATTCTTTCCCTCGTCATTAGATGACAATACCACTTTCTGGACTATGCCCCTTTCCGTGCGTTTCAGCTTTACACTGTGATCTGTCCCAGATTCTGCACACTTCCCTATCACAATATCACCACTTTGCATATTAACACCAATAAAAGGAAATCCATCATCATTAAGACTGTCAACCCGTCCAATTTTGCTTTGTATTTTCCCAAAAGTAATAGAATCCTCAGACTTCTGCCTCTTTTCAGTTAGTTCCCTGTTGTCCACCTTCGCCTTGTAGCTTCTAATGTGCTCAGAGCGAAACATACCACGCTCTAAAGAAGCACGCTTCATTACCAATGAATCTGCTTGGTTGTAACCCAGATGAACATTAACTGCCACTATAGCATTCTGACCATTAAACAAATTTGGCTTTGGTAGCACTACATTATGACCAAATAGGTATCCAGGTTTACCGAGACAATCAGAAATCATTGTTCGAAATAAAGGCCTTTGGGGGTAATGCAATTGATGAAACAAGGTGTCAACTCTGATGTTGGGATTTGTTGTGGAAAACCCAATAGCCTGATTAGAAACACCTTATGCTTCCCATCCAGTTTAGTGTAAGTATCATCAACTAGTTTCTCCATTTTGGTATAAAAATCTTACACATTGGTAAGTCTCTGTATACATAAAGCCCCAACCCAGAAAAGACAAGTGTATCTCCTCCAAAATAGAGATGATACATATACCATGGAATCAGTCATGTTCTTCATTTTGCTCTCTTTGTGCAAAGAATAAGGTAGTGTAGAGCATAATCATGAGACTTCTAAACATACAGTACATCCATGCTCCTAACACGGCCAATCTACTAAGAACTCAATGTCACAGACATGCACTTTAAAGCATGCACATTCAAATTCCCTGCAGCAGTAAAGTGAGTAAATAACTTATAACACAACATCTTCAGCTTCATATTTTGTTTAATAATCAAACATAACTACGTGCATCTAGAAAGAAGCCATTCGTCTTAGCTACATTATCAGGTCACCTTGGAGACAAGGTAAAAATGAATCACCGCACATAACAGTGAGAATGGCGCAACCAAACCAAAACAAAAACAGAAACACCAACATAAGAGAAAAGGATTGATGAGCCGTTGCCACTGGAGAAGACGGCCTTCAATGTGTTCTGCCACAACTTTTTGAGACATTCACAAAGTACAGCATGCATTACAGACTGAGAGCTAAAGGCCATTGTTTGATCACAAATGCTAGCGATGGCTGCCGCAAGAGGGTTCTTGCATGAAGTTTGAAACAGTTCAAATGATAAAGCAATAAATTTTATACAAACTCTCTCAACATGCTGCAAGGTCAATTTTGCAAAAATTGAGGAGCAGTACATAAACTGGGGTGTCCCACAGGTAAACTAAGACTCCAATGTGACCACTTTGCAAGTGGTAGTGGTGGTGCACCACTTCAACCATAGTGATCAACTAAGTTTGTGGCATCAACTTCCAAACAATTTTGAGCGATAAAAAGTTTGATGTTAAATAACACCAGAGAGCAAATAGCCAAGCTGATGTATGACCAACAACAACTCTTACTCTAATCAACAATAACATGCCTTTCTGTATATTGACCTGTATATTCTACTGTGCCTGATTCTATTTAGGAATGTATAACCAGGAATTCATCACAAAACTCTCCTGCTTATCTACTAGAACACAATAAATAAATAAACTATTATGAAACCCCTGACACAATAATATACAACTAAGAAATTATTGCAGTCATGTATCACCAAACTGCCATTTGATCGAGTTTTACAAACATGGCACATCTCTAGTAAAAATTTTAACCTTTAGTACCTAATATGAGAGACAGCAGCAAAAAATGTTAAGAGCAAAATGCTAACGAGCACATCATCCACAATTGCCACACCATAACATCACAATCTCATTCAAATGCAACTAAGCAAATAATGAAATAATTTCTATTAACCAAAGTAATGGAGGTCACCACATAATGAAATCGAATACGATACTATAACTAAACACAAGCTACTAGCAACCACCAAACACAAATTTTAATCATTAACCAAAACCAAAGCACTGGACGAGAAATCCTTACTTATCAATATTGCGTTCTACCTTACTAGCACGGTTTTCTACAAGACTAGGAAATGGTCCCTAAATTTAAACATTCAATTTTTTTTTTTAGATCCTCGGTTACATGAAATCAAGGAATTGGCTTTCAATTAATAGACCATGAAAACAACAATATACGCACACTTAAACCCAAACCATAAGCATACAAACCAAAGGAAACACGTCATACATGCCTGCCACAACATTAGTAAGCGCAATGACTTATGTATAACTATTAAGTTCTAATCGAACACGCATAGAAGCCAGACCATGAGCAACAAGTGTCTAACTACCACTCTTACTACCACAACCAAACCACAAAAATAAACTGTGTTATATTCAACCACCATTCAAACAAAAAGCTTCCCACGATGTGTCCACATAATGAGACTTTAACATCCATCTCATAAGCAATAGGCTTACATTTCTCAAAAAAACACATCGCATGTTAACTTTCAAGATACTACTGCAACTGTTGGTCACATCCATGTTCAACAAACAAAACAAAGCCAAAAACCTTGAAGTACAGCAGAAGGCCACATTCACATTACATTCAGACAATATCCATCTCATATCCATCATCTCATACCATAGAAAGGGGAAAATAATCAAACAGTCACCATAGACTATTCATCCCATAAGAAACGGCCTATCACTCATATTTCCAGAGTGGCTTTGGAGGGATGCATAGCCAACAACCACATCCAACTAACAATCCGACTGCAACCCATCTCGTTTGACAAAGCAAAAAAAAAACAATATCGACATCATTCAAAGTGGACCACTCCTAGTTGGCCAATAAAAAAAAACATAAAAATCCTTAAGATTATATCAAGTTTAACACCATTAGGAGAGTAACAATTAAATATTTTCTTGTGTCACTGAACAAAAGATGTCCTTGTAAACATCCTGACATAAAAATGCTACAGTATAGTAAATGACATCCTCATTACAAAACACTTATTGGGTAATACCATCGGAGCATAAGATGCCGAATCACCCAAGGGATCTTCGTCTTGCCAACCTTGGGCACCTTGGTTCCCGCCCCTCCTTTCGAAGGAGGGCGGTTCCATTCGTGTCCCTTGTTGGTTGCGTACCATCCTGAAATTCATCATTGCAATGTAATCATCATTGATCCTCAGGATCAAGACCAGGTGCTCTGATACCAACTGTAACAACCCCGATATTTGAAGCGAAAATAGCAGGCGACTCTGACTGGCAGAAGAAAGCAGATTTCGCTATTTTCTTCAAAAGAATACTCACCTCTAACAGAGAAAAACCAGGAGAATCCCTTCGGTGAATATGTAGTAACAACCAAGGCGAACACAATACTCAAAAATAAGCTTGATCCAACGGTGGACGGTGGAGGAACTGTCCGGCGACTCTGACGGGTTTGAGGGGGTTTTCTAGAAATCTTCAGATGATCGGGTTTCTCAAACGACGGCAGATAATTACAATCCCTCCGGTCAGATGCTAGACAATAGTAAGCTGCCCAACATATCCAAAACTCAGCCTAATCTAACGGTGGCCGGCAGAGATATGGCTGTCGGAGCACAACCCCCTTCTTCTCCTTTTTCTCTCTAACCCCCCTAACTTATCTCCCCCATTTTAAATGTCTCTTTTCTTTTTCTTTTTCCTTTTTTTTCCACCTCTTCTCTTCTTATATCTCCCCCCATTTTAAATGTCTCTTTTCTTTTTCTTTTTCCTTTTTTTTTTTTCCTCCTCTTCTCTTCTTATCATTTAAATCATAATCTTTTATTTATTTCAATTTCACCCTCCCCTCAACTTATTTTATTTCTCTTTTAATTTAACACTTACATTTATTTCCCGGGGTTTACAATTGAAGTCTTTAAAGTAAATTTTTATTATTATTTTATTATTATTATTATTATTATTATTATCATGAATTTATTTGCAAAATACAGAACTGAAAACATAAAAACAAACAGGCAAAGTAAGGGTGATTAATATTGCGGTGGTTTTTAACTTTTTATAACTATAATCAAAATAAACTTTAAAGAAAATTATAGATTATAGTTTTTAAATTAATGCTATTAGTGAAATACATACAAAACTGCTAAGTGTTTTGATTAGCCAAATATTTTTAAATATATAGTTTAAGCAAAACCCCACAAAAACAATAGATACTAGACGGGGATTTGAAAATATATTTTATTTGAGATTACACTAAACTAATTTATTCTCATTTGACATGAGCATATTAAAACCATAAAAAACATTACAAAATTATTAATTTAATAATTTAAAACACGTAAATATATAAATATAGCGAGGAAGATAACAATAATGACTAATGAAGCTGATTTTAGTTTACATAGCACGCCGACAGAATATTTGTTTTAAATTTATTAGTTTTTACCTAATGAAATTCTATGAACATAATTGTTTTGTAATGTATTTTGAAGCTATTTTAAATCATGTATGAACCTTAACTAATGAAGTTTTATGTCCATAATTATGATGTATTGTATTCGGAAATATTTTACTTACGATTTTATGATTTTTCTACTCACATGATTTTAGTTGTGATTTTATGATTTTTATACGGACAAATTCAGGTACGATTTTACGATCTTACGATCCGAGTTTTCGAAGCCCTTTCCGTGTCGTGTTAAAATCGTGATTTTGACAACCATGCCTAAAAGGAAGAAGAAAACGTACGCCCAAATAAATTTTTATTATTTTATTGATATACAAAATCTCTAATTAAAAATATTATTATAGAATATCTTTTAAAAATATCTTATTTTTAAAAGATTTATAATTCTTTAAATAAATTTAAAAAGGGATTTAAACAAGCTAGTTAACCTTGAAAAAAAAGTAAAAATGAAAAACTATATTGTTTTACTAACCATCACTCGTCAAAAGAAGTGTAAATTGACTTAGATCATCTGATCTAGTGGTATAAGTTTGGAATTCAGAAAACTTGTATGGTTATCCACCTTAAATCTATCTCGTGAAATTAATTTAGATACACACAGATTAATCATAACACTTGCTCACGGTAAAAAAAAAAAAAATACAAATTGACCTATCAAGATGATAGGACCAGAAGGTTTGTTTGGAAATCAAGGCACGGTTTTTTTGGTGTAAAGATATTTTTTATAAAAAAAAATAATAGAACAAAAACCTTTATTAGATCTTTGTTTATAATATCAAGTTAACCATAAAACTAAATACAAACTACATTGAAAAAACTAAAAGATAGGCATATATGTGTGGAGATATCTGTTCTCATATGGAGTTCTCTTTAGATTTTTTTAATTTAATCATGTGAAAAAAAAGAAACTTTTGTAACAAAAAAGGTAATAAGTTAAATTCTATAAAAAAAAATTGTTAGTATCAGTCCTATCCTCTCTTTATTATCAATGTATAAAAAAATAATGTTTGTATTAAGAAAAAAAGAATATTTTCTTTGATAATAAAATAAATGTCTCTTTGCTAGGTGATTTCATGGGGGGCTGCTTTACTTTTGGCTCGACAAGCATGCATTTCACTTCACTGATAATTCTTGGACAACTCTTTCCTTTAGTCACCTGTTATAGGTCCAAATGGGGACTCGTAATGGACAAAACAAAGGAAAAGAAGAGGTTGCGCAAGGAAAGTAAGGAGAAAACGATAAGGATGAATTTTATTTTATTTTTCGTGAAAGCTAACTTTTGATTGCGCTACCGGGGTTGATAATAAATTGTGGTTGAGTTTAAAGTTTAAGAAAAAAAATATATGTGTTTGATTATCGTGTTTTTTATATTATTGTCAAGCCTGAAAAGCAACTAATAGCGACTTCTACTCAACCGATGGTTTGAGGTTATAATTTGCGAGTCTCATACAACTATTTGTCGGTTTTAATGTTTTAATATATTATCAAACATCCATTTCATCAGGGTTTTTTAAACTCAATTAAGACCACAGTATCAAATATTCACTTAGATACTATTAAATATTTGTATTTTAAAATGTTTTTAAAAAAATCTTAAAAATATTATTTTTATTTTTAAATTATTTTTTATGTTTTTATATTATTTTAATATACAAATATTGAAAATAATTTAAAAAAATAAAAAACATCATTTAACTAAATTTAAAAAACAATCACGATGACACTGACAACTATACAAATGCGCACCAAAGCATCTTCCCTGGCCCCCACGTCAGGTTATCCTTTCAACACTTTGCTGGTGGGTCTGTCACCCTTGGGCCTGACCACCATGAGGATGGCATTTGCCTGGACCAGGCCAGCACCCTGCATGAAAGTTTCTCATGGTTCGTTGCGTTTTTATATTTTAGTGGGAAAGAAGTGTTTCATTTTGTTGTTGTTTTGGACAGATTTGAGTGAATATAGTTTATGATATAAAATTAATTTAATAACTTTTCAAACCCTCAAAAGTTTAGATATTATAAATATGTCTTGAATTATGAACCACTCACGTAAAGGGTTGTGAATCTCACAATTCTCCACTCCATATATATTTTCAAAGTATTTATCTTTAAAAATATTATTTTTTATATAAATATACTTACTTAAATATTAGAAAGTCCTCTAACTTATAACATAAAAAACCTTTTTCAGTATAGGATCTCTTCAACATTACGTCCTGAAGAAGCATGATGTGATAGTAAAAAGCTCAAGATCTACCTTGCAGGTCTCAAGTTTAAGTCAAGACGTCATCTTGAAAGAACCCAGGACAACCTAGATCTACAAAAACATACCTAAAAAGAGATAAAGTTTCTTCAAATAAAAAAAAACACTTCAACGTCAAATTGCGTCAATTTTGATCATCTATGCTAAGAAGAGGGGACAGCTTGCAATAACAAGTTATTAACAAATTTATTTACTAACAAAAACCTTGTTTCTAAGCATTTTGAAAATTCTTGACACAAATAAATTAGTAAAAAAGATACTAAGAATGGATATTTAATTAAGATGACAAGAGATTAAATGAATCACATATATCTTAAATTTAGATCCATTCAATAACCAGTTCCTCAGCTAGAACAGTTAGAAATTTACATTCTTCAATTTTTCAATTTTGATTTATTTTGAAATTGAATTTTTTTTGTCAAATTTTGTATATTTGTTGTTACTTAAAGGGGTTTTACACTTGAAAGTCATAGGACTTGTGAAGATTAATTTACAATCTTGATTTGTTGACTTGTTTTTTAACATCTTTAAATGAATTTCACTTTTCAGCGGAACAAATAACAAAAAGTATACTAGAAACTAAAAGAATCGAAAGAAAAAAAAAAAGATTCTTTATTATTTTTACGGGGAAAATGTTGTGGGGTTTTTGATTTTTCATGGAATTTTTTATTCTTTTGTTAAATTATATCTATATATCTCTATAAGTTTTATGGGGGAAAAACATGTTTTTTGGTAGTTGGATTTTAATGATTCGTATGTGGTAAGGAAATCAACGAACGAGACTTGGTGAAAGTGCGTTATTTGTCGTGTATTTAATATAAAAGTTCTTTCACGATCACCTAAATTGACACCTCTGTTTAAGTGTAGCTCTCCCACTTCAAATCCTTTATGGTTTTGTCCTTTTTCTCAGGCCAGGTGGTTGGCACCATTTTGTTTTTGTCCACACAATTCAAAGAACAGGAAGAGAAAGATGAGCAAACATTTTATGTTCAATAATAGCTGCTGTTGCCTTACAGCTGGAATGGGAATTTAATTCACTTCCAGGGAAATTAAAAATCTACAGGCACCGACACAGACACAACAGTACTAGGAGCGACAACGTAATTAAGTCATACAGAGGGATGCAAATTTATTTCGAGGAAGCTATCGTCAAGCTTGTAACTCAACTAGCATCCATATCGTCTTCTTTTCTAGAGATCTCGAGCTCGAGCCTATTCTTCATAGCGAAAACATGGAATACTAGCGGCGGAAGAAGAACAGGATGAACCGCGCCACTGTGATGGCTAGGATGATTAATCCTATAACAGTTCCAGTGCCGATCCAGACATTTTGGAAATACACACTTACCAGGTAAGCCTTGTTTTTGTTCCAGGAGCTGTCGTAGTAATTATTCAGCTGATCGGAGAGAGCATCATAACCAGAAGTGACTTCTACTATTTCCAGGCAAAGTTTGTTGATGAGCTTCGCCACAGATTTACTGTCACCCAGCCTGCAAACAATAACCTTATTTTCAATGAGCAAATCCACATCCTTTTCCACGTCCACGAGAAAATCCAATAGCTTAACATAACGGCAGATGAACTCTTGTCCTGGATAATAACACTGTTCCAAGGCCATGAGGTTTCGGAAGAGACATTCGGTGCAGTTGTCGATCTCAAGTTGTGGCATATGCAACTCCCCTTTTTTTATTGCTGGATTCTCATTGTCATTCCATGCTCTTATGTCAAGCAAGCATTCAGCCCGCAAATTTGCCTTGAACTTAATTCCTGCTTGGTGCAGCATGGTTGCGCTATAAGGATTTTTAATTTGCTTTCCGTCTGGTGGTTTCTTGGAGCGCAGACAATTTCTTACCCGCTCAGTGAAATGCGGTTTACGTTGCTTTCCGTCTGCAGGTGGTTCTAACGTCGGGTGCTTGGAGGACAGAAAATATCTTACCAGATCAGTGAAATGCAACGGTACTTTATCTAATTGCTTGGTTTCACCCGGCAAGGTTTTGCTCTTACCATAATTCTGAAAGTAGTGGCGGGAGAGGTCCAGAAAGGGAGGATGTGTGGCCATGCAGTAGCAGGTGCTGGTTCTGGTGGCATGGTCATATAATTCCTCCAGGATGAAGAAAGGAAGCTGATTTTCAAGCAGTATCAAGTCCCGTTGAATCGCGGCTCTCAGCCAGGGCTTGCCTATGATGAAATCATCTTTATACATGTTGCGATCGGCCAAATAATCTTTATTCTTCAAGAAGAGCTCGAAGATGAACACGGCATCCAGCAGAATCATGTTCACGAACTGATTATCCGTTTTAATCTTAGGATAACTATCTGCATAACGGCGTTTGATGTCACCTTCACGATCTTTAATGATGCTCAAAAGCTGTTTCAAAGATTCGTGCGGTACTTGCTCCTTTGGTTGCCCTCGCAATCTCTTACAAAATTCTTTCAGATACCTCTGCTTCTGAATTTCCATAGGCTTCAGGTTTTTACGACCATGGTGGAAAGGACCTATAGAGATTACCTGAGGAGTGTAGGCAGCTCCGTTTAAATTGCGAATTGCAGCTGGAGCTTTGTAGATACATTGCTCTGGCCGAAAGGTAGTCTCCAAGTCTTTTGGCATTTTATTTTCAATCTCTTTCCATGCTTTTTCAAGATCGAAAGGTTCTCCCATCTGTGGAAGATTTCTGCTCGCGTGACAAAGGAAACAACAGTCATCACTAGCTATATATAAAATTAACTTCTCAAAACAATTAATTTCATACATACTCGCTAGCAAAAACTCAACCCATCTATTGAAACTTGTCTGAGATACAGTCAAAGCATAACATGAAAAATGGCATGAAGGCAGCAATACCAGTCTACAACTCACTACTGTGCAAAACCATCAAATTTATCAGGAGTCTGACTTGGATGGCATATCAAACTTTGATCACACGATGGCTCGTTTGGAACAACTAGTTGCTTGCTCGGTTTCTTCAACTAACCCAGCAAGCCAAATATATGGCTGATCAGGGTTTGTATAATTAGCATTCTAGCAAGTCAGGTAGAGCTAGGAGAAGGTGCTGAAACAAACAAGCAGCTAGCAGTAGTTCTTGGTGTTTTGATCTAAATAAAAAGAGCTATAACCAGACTTTAATCGGAATACTTGAAGTAATAATAATCAGAAGACATTTTCAGTAAACAATGCATGGAAGTACCTGTGCCTGAGAAGCAGAGGATATAGATTTCCTGGATGCTGTCGTGATACGTTGAATCCAGTCTCTCACTCTGTGTGTGTGTGTTTTGTGCTCTTGGATATGGAGGTAGTACTCTTTTATACAGCTATCAGCCCTTGGGAGGAGAACGGGGTTGACCCACGTTGACGCATACATGGTGACGCAACTTGACACCTCTATGATTAGATTTTCTGTGTATAATTAAGAAGAAGAAAAAAGCGTACGCCCAGATAAAATATGATCGATATACAAAATCTCTAATTAAAAATAATATTATAGAATATCTTTTAAAAGTATCTTATTTTTAAAACATTTATAATTCTTTAAATAAATTTAAAAAATGACTTGAACAAGCTAGATAACCTTGGAAAAAAAAAGTAAAAATGAAAAACCATATTGTTTTACGGACCATCGTTTGTCGAAGTGTAAATTGATTCAAATCAGTCAGTAGATAGTTTAGTAGTGCAAGTTTAGGACTCATAAAATTTGCTCTCTTTATAGTGTTAGTAGGTTTGAGTTATATGGTTACTAATATAATAATTACTATAATAATTAATATATATTTGTATTAAGAAAAAAGGAATCTTTCTTTGATAATAAAAGAAATGTCTGTTTGCTAGGTGATCTCATGGGGGGGCTGCTTTACTTTTGGCTCGACAAGCATGCATTTCACTTCACTGATTGTTTTGGACAACTCTGTCCTTTAGTCACCTGTTAGGGGTCCAAATAGGGACTCGTAATGGACAAAACAAAGGAAAAGAAGAGGTTACCGCAAGGAAAGTAGGGAGAAAAGGATAAGGATGAATTTAATTATTTTTTGGTGACAGCTAACTTTTGACTGCGCTACAGGGCGGATGACGTGGCGAAGAGAGAGACGGGTGAAAGAAATTGTTGGCGTTTTCAGCTGGATGATTGCAAGGCCGGTTGATGCCCGATTCGTATGAGATCTGATTTAATGAGTTCTGTTTGGTAGGTAATTTAAGGCTGTTTGGTTTCGTAAATTATTGGCAATTTTGGTGCGACTTACATCACTCTAAAAATGTTATTGAAAAAAAAAATATTCTTATTTTTAAATTTATTTTTTAATATTTTTAGATCATATTAATATAAAAAATATTTGATATATTTATAAAATAAACATTTTAAAAAACATTATAACATGCTATAAGCACCAAAGCATCTTCCCTGGCCCCCACGTCAGGCTATCCTTTCAACATTTTGCTGCTGGGTCTGACACCCTTGGGCCTGACCACCATGAGGATGGCATTTGCCTGGACCAGGCCAGCACCCTGCATGAAAGTTTCTCATGGTTCGTTGCGTTTAGCTCCATAAATTTAGTGGGAAAGAAGTGTTTCATTTTGGTGTTGTTTTGGACAGATTGAGTGAACAGTTTATGATATAAAATTAATTTAATAACTTTTCAGACCCTCAAAAGTTTAGATATTATAAATATGTCTTGAATTATGAACCACTCACGTAAAGGGTTGTGAATCTCACAATTATCCACTCCATATATATTTTCAAAGTATTTATCTTTAAAAATATTATTTTTTTTTATATAAATATACTTACTTAAATATTAGAAAGTCCTCTAACTTATAACATAAAAAACCTTTGCCGGTATAGAATCTCTTTAACATCAAGTTGTGAAGGGATATGACTGATACCAAAATGCTCCAGATCTACTTTGCAAGTTTTACTTTTGAGTCAGGACATGTTTATTTTATAAAAATTTAGAGATTTAATCAAATAATAAAAAAAAAAACTCTTTAACATCAAGTGGCGTCAATTTGTATCATTTATGCTAAAAAGAGGGGACAGAATGCAATAATTTATTTACTAACAAAAACCTTGTTGCTAAGCATTTTGAAAATTCTTGACACAAATAAATTAGTAAAAAAGATACTAAGAATGGATATTTAATTAAGATAACTAGAGATTAAATGAATCACATATATCTTAAATTTAGATCCATTCAATAACCAGTTCCTCGGCTAGAAAAGTTAGAAATTTACATTCTTCAATTTTGATTTATTTGGAATTGAATTTTTTTTGTCAATTTTTGTATGTTTGTTGTTACTTAAAGGGTTTTACACTTGAAAGTCATAGGACTTTCATTGACTTGTTTTTTAAAATCTTTAAATGAATTTCACTTTTCAGCGGAACAAATAACAAAAAGTATACTAAAAACTAAAAGAATCAATGAAAAAAAAGATTCTTTATTATTTTTATGGGGAAAATGTTGTGAGGTTTTTGATTTTTCATGGATTTTTTTTATTCCTTTGTTAAATTATATCTATTATTATACTATATACTAAAAGAGATCATGGTCAATTACTGTAGTATGTGAGGAAAATCAATGTGAATTACAAATATTATATACTAAAAAGGATCAGAGTCAATTACTGTAGCATGTGAGGAGAATCATTGTGGATTATAATAGTGTTGCTCACTTTTTGGGTCGTTCGAATCGGTTCGGGTCGATTTGGTTCGCTGTTTTCATGATATTTATATATTGTTTCACAGGAAGATACAACGAAAGGCATGTAGCTCACTGGAAAACAAGCACGCCTGTGTCTAAGGAGGGCAGCGCCAATTATAAATTCATTTTTTTGCTTATAATTTTTTTTCATTTTTTGTTTGCTTTTTTTTCACTTATGAATTTTGTTTTTCATTTTTTATTTATTTTGACGTCAAATTATTTTTTCTTATAATTTTTTTTTCATTTTTTGATTGTTTTTTTGTTGAAGTTATTGACGTTTTTTTTTGTTGATTGAATTTTTTTTCCCCATTATCAATGCAATAAGAATAATATTTTTTTTTTCTTGCTTCCTCTTTTTTTTATGTTTCTAATTTTTTTTATTGGTGTAATTTAATAATTTTTATTGTTTTAGCAGTGATAGTAATGATATTTTTAGATGTTAAAGTTTCGGTGTTCTTGTTGTTATAATAAGGTGTGTTGATATGTTTCATTATATCAAGCCTTGCATGTATATATGTTATACTTTATTTGATTTTTTTAATTTTTTCATTTGATTGAAATTGATAATATATTTGGTTTTCGGCCTTTATACTTTTGATTTTTTATTTTAATTCTTTTAATTTTTTATAGTTCTTAAATAGTTCCTATTTTTATCTATTTTTATATATATGTGACTTTAGTTTTGGTTTTTAATTTTTATTATTTTCTCTTTTGTTGAGATAACGTTTTTTCCAAAAAATTTGTTCTTAAATTTTAGTTTGTGTTTATGATCATTTGAAAATTGATATTTCTTATTTGTTTTCCTTTGTTTTTACTTTTGGTTTTTTTGTTAGGTTTTTTTAATTTTAACATCAAATGATTTTTTTAGCTAATAATTTTTATTTTTATATTGTTTGCTCTTTTTTAAAGTTTTTGGGCTTTTTTATTCTCTTATTAAATTTATTTTCTCATTATTCACTCAACAACAACAACAATTTATTTTTCTTGCTTTCTCTTTTATTAATGTTTTTGATTTTTTTTCTCCTGGGAATAATTTAATAATTTTTATTGTTTTAACAATAATAGTAATGTTATTTTTAGATGTTAAGCATTCGATGTTGTTATTATAATAGAATGTGTTGATGTGTTTCATTATATCAAACATTGCATGTATAAATGTTATATCAAACCTTGTATTAATTATTTTAATCCCAACAATTATAAAAAATATTTGCTCAGCGCGCAACGTAGTACGGGCAATTAACTAGTTAACTACTACAAGTCAATCTACCCAATCATACTCTAAATCTATAATATTAACTACTACAGGTCAATCTACCCAGTCATACTCTAAATCTTTAACTAAGTTGATGAAAATTAATTTATATAGATAATTACTTGACGAAGGGATTTGCTGTAAGAGTTATCTAAACTATTTTTTCATTACTTAAAAATGTGATTTTAGTCTGATTAGTAATTTGTTTAGATACATGCAAATAGTCTGATCAATATAGTCTGACAAAAGACAATTTGTTTTATGGGTTTTAAAAATATTTTTGTTAAAATATTTTAATTGTTTTTTTATTAAAAATATTTTTTATTTAGTTTTGATTTGTTTATGTTAAAATATTTTTTAATAAATTTATTTTTTTAATTTTACAATACATTTAAAAATAAAAAATATTTTAAAAGAGTATCGCAATATAAAAAAATGCTTTAATTTATATTTAACTTATTTTAACAAACACAAGAAAAAAAAAAACATTTGGTTTGAGTTTAAGCCAAGAGAAACGACAGCGTTTTCATTCGCTATTAACGAAAACACCAAAAGAAACCACAGCCTGTTATTTCCATTAGAAAATCAAAAGAAATTAAAATTCTACAGACACAGACACAGACACAGACACAACAGTACTAGGAGCGACAACGTAATTAAGTCATACTGAGGGATGCAAATTTATTTCGAGGAAGCTAACGTCGAGTTCGAGCCTATGCTTCATAACGAAAACATGGAATACTAGCGGAAAAAGAAGAGGATGAACCGCGTCACGGTGATGGCAAGGATGATGAATCCGATAACAGTTCCAGTGCCGATCCACACATTTTTGAAATAAACACTTACCAGGTAAGCCTTGTTTTTGTTCCAGGAGCTCTCGTAGTAATGATTCAGCAGATCGGAGAGAGCATCATAACCAGAAGTGACTTCTACTATTTCCATGCAAAGTGTGTTGATAAGGCTCGCCACAGCTTTACTGTCACCAAGCCTGCTAACAATAATCTTATTTTCAATGAACAAATCCACATCCTTTTTCACGTCCACAAGAAAATCCAAAAGCTTAACATAACGGCAGATGAACTCTTGTCCTGGATAATGACACTGCTCCAAGGCCATGAGGTTTCGGAAGAGACATTCGGTACAGTTGTCGATCTCAAATTGTGGCATATGCAACTCCCCTTTTTTTACTGGATTCTCATTGTCATTCCATGCTCTTATGTCAAGCAAGCATTCAGCCTGCAAATTTGCCTTGAACTTAATTCCTGCTTGGTGCAGCATGGTTGCGCTATAAGGATTTTTAATTTGTGGTTCTAACTTCCGGTGCATGAAGGGCAGACAATCTCTTACCCGCTCAGTGAAATGCGGTTTAATTTGCTTTCCGCCTGGTGATTCTAACTTCGGGTGGTTGAAGGACAGAAAATATCTTACCAGATCAGTGAAATGAAACGGTTTACATTGCTTGGTTTCACCCGGCAAGGTTCTGTTCTGACTATAATTATCAAAGTAGTGGCAGGAGAGGTCCAGAAAGGGAGGATATTTGGCCTTGCAGTAGCCGGTGGCACGGTTATATAATTCCTCCAGGATGAAGAAAGGAAGCTGATTTTCAAGTAATATCAAGTCCCGTTGAATCGCGGCTCTCAGCCAGGGCTTGCCTATGATGAAATCATCTTTATACTTGGTGCGATCGCCCGAATACTCTTCACTCTTCAAGAAGAGCTCGATGATGAACACGGCATCCAACAGAATCATCTTCGGGAACCATTCGCTACCACTTTTAATTTCAGCTGCATAACAGCGTTTGATGTGAACTTCACGATCTTTAATGATGCTCAAAAGTTCTTTCAAAGATTCGTGCAGTACTTGCTCCTTTGGTTGCTCTCTCAATCTCTTACAAAATTCTTTCAGATACCTCTGCTTCTGAATTTCCATAGGCTTCAGGTTTTCAATATCATGGTGGAAAGGACCTATAGAGATTACCTGAGGAGTGTATGCAGCTTCGTTTAAATTGCGAATTCCAGCTGGAGCTTTGTAGATACATTGCTCTGGCCGAAAGGTAGTCTCCAAGTCTTTTGGCATTTCAATTACAATCTCTTCCCATGTTTTTTCAACAAGATTCAAAGAGCTTGCTGATTCATTTTCCCCCATCTGTGGAAGCTTTCTGCTCGCGTGACAAAGGAAACAACAGTCATCACTAGCTATATATAAAATTAACTTCTCGAAACAATTAATTTCATACATACTCGCTAGCAAAAACTCAACCCATCTATTGCAACTTGTCTATGATTCAGTCAAAGCATAACATGAAAAATGGCATGATGGCAAGTCTACATCTCACTACTGTGCAAATCCATCAATTTTTTTTATCAGGAGTCTGACTTCCATGGCATATCAAACTTTGACCACACGATGGCTCGTTTGGAACAACTAGTTGCTTGCTCGGTTTCTTCTACTAACCCAGCAAGCCAAATATATGGCTCAGGGTTTTTGATCTAAATAAAAAGAGCTATAACCAGACATTAATCGGAATACTTGGAGTAATAATAATCATAAGAAACCTTCAGTGATCTGGGAACTTTAAACTTTCTCAGTTGTTGGAACAAATATAATGAAACAAGGGAATGGAAGTACCTGTGTCGGAGAAGCAGAGGATATAGATGTCCTGGATGCTGTCGTGATACGATGAATCCAGTCTCTCACTCACTGTCTGTCTCTGTGTGTTTTGTGCTCTTTCATACGGAGTTGGTACTCTTTTATACAGCTATCAGACCTTTGGGAGGAGAACGGGGTTGACCCACGGTGACGCATCCATGGTGACGCAACTTGACACCTCTATCATTAGATTTTGTGTGTAATAATTAAGAAGAAGAAAATAACGTACGCCCAAATAAAATTTTATTTTTTCATCGATATACAAAATCTCTAATTTAAAATCTTATTATAGAATATCTTTTAAAAATATCTTATATGTGAAAGATTTATATTTCTTTAAATAAATTTAAAAAATGACTTAAACAAGCTAGATAACCTTGAAAAAAAAAGTACAAATGAAAAACTTTAAACTATTTCAGTAGGTGGGACAAAAATAATGAAAAACTTCAAACTTTCTCAGTTGGTGGGATAAAAATAATGAAAAGGGAGGATGAACCGGGGGGGGTGGGAGGGGGGTGGTATTCTTTTATTCAGCTATCAGACCTTGGGAGTAGAGCGGGTTGACCCACGGCGAAGCATCGTGGTGATGCAACTTGACACATCTATGATTAGATTTTGAGTATATAATTAAGAAGAAGAAGAAAATATAATTTGTATATTGTCGTTAATTTTAAATCTCGTAAAATTAATAAAAATACATATAAAATAACTTGAGCATACATGTTAATAAAAAAAATGTAAATTTACTTAACAAGATGATATGACCACAAGCTTATCGAGAAGGTTTGTTTGGAATTCAAGGCACGGTTTATTTTGTCGGTGTAAAGATTTTTTTTATTAAAAAAGA
Source organism: Salix caprea (assembly GCA_964035475.1). Taxonomy (NCBI): domain Eukaryota; kingdom Viridiplantae; phylum Streptophyta; class Magnoliopsida; order Malpighiales; family Salicaceae; genus Salix; species Salix caprea. The sequence continues at coordinate 2,647,624 of OZ037761.1, read as the reverse complement.
ATATTTTATTTGATAATAAAATAAATGTCTCTTTGCTAGGTGATCTCATGGGGGGTGCTTTACTTTTGGGTCGACAAGCATGCATTTCACTTCACTGATAATTATCTTTGAAACAAAACAAAATATCCCGACAAGTAAATGAACAAAACAAAGGAAAAGAAGAGGTTACGCCAGGAAAGTAAGGAGAAAACGATGAGGATGAATTTATTCTCTTGGTGAAAGTTAACTTTTGACTGTGCTACAGGGCGGTTGCCATGGCCGAGAGAGACAGCTGAAAGAAAACGGTGGCGTTCTCAGCTGGGTGTTTGCAAGGCCAATTGATGCCTGATTCATATGAGATCTGATTTAATGAGTTCTGTTTGGTTGTGGATTTTGGGTGGCTTTGCTCTACAGAATTCCAAACTGGTAGATATTTAAGGTTGTTTGCTTCTGTAAATTAATTTACAAGGAAAGAATAACTTTTCAAACCCTCAAAAGTTTAGATATTATATTATCTAAAATATAAAACGTATCCCGATTTTACTGTGCAAATCCACAGTACTTTCCTATTGATATATATTTTCATGAACTATGAACGAGATGTTCAGATGGTTGAGGCGCTCCAAGCGCGAGATTAAGGTTGTGCTTTGAAAAGACATGGGGCCGAATCCCACTCTCAACATATTTTTATTTTGCTTGGAAAAGTGATTGTTTTGTAAAAAAAATATTTTTTTTGTTTAGAAATATATTATTTTAAAAATATATTATTTTTATTTGGAAATATATTATTTTTAAAATATATTATTGTTTGCGCCATAATAATGATAATTTTAGTGATTATTTTTTATTGTTTTTTTGTAAAAATGTTTTGCTTTTTTATTTTATCTTCCAGGGAAATTTAATCATTTTAATTATTCTGACAATAATATTAATAATAATTTTAATTGTTATTTTATTGAAACCTACTAAATATATAAATTTATATCTATTTAAAATTCATATATTGTATAGAAAACTTGCACTTAACAGGAATTCTGCACATATTTATTATTTTACCTAAATTTATATTATAATAAAAACATATCATATAATAAATATTTTTTGTGTTAAAAAAATATGGTGCCGGCCGCGACGGGGAGGGGCATTGGCTAGTGTGTGTGTTTGTGTGTATAAAGGCAAGTCCTAACGTTTCTTGATTTCTGCACGTTATCTTTATTGCATCCGGAACCGACATTTGTGGTTCCTTGTTATAAATATATCTTGAATTATGAACTACTCACGTAAAGGGTTGTTAATCTCACAATTCTCCACTATATATATATATATATACTAGATAATTGCCCGCGCGTTGCCGCGGGTATTTTTTTGTATATAATTTAACATACTTAAATCTACAACGATAAATTTATATGATATAAGTAAATAAAAAATATAGATTAAAAGATACAATGTTTAGAATTTTGAGTTGAGTTTGTCATGTAAGCATAGATTAAATTTTTTAGAATATAGCTAATTGCCCGCGCGTTGGCGCGGGTATTTTTTTGTATATAATTTAACACAATTAAATCTACAACGATCAACAAACTTATCAAATTATCGGGAGGGAAAAAAAATAACAAAAGAGCAAGAATGAAAAATAATTAAATCATGATTATTATTATTATTATTATTATTATTATTATTATTGTTGTTGTTGTTGTTATTATTATTATTATTGTGTTAAATACACTTATATATACATGGACAAAAGTAGGGATTAAAAAAAAAATAAAGTGTAAGGGCTGAAATGAAAATCAAATATCAAGGGCTTAAATTCAAAAATTAAAAGTCAAAGGGCTGAAATGCATCTTCAATTTATTGTCAATTGAAATCAGAGGACAAAGTTACAAAAATCGGAACCTTTGTACGGAATTGATTGAGTTCTATACAGCCAACCCGGAAATTGAAAGTAGAAGGACTGAAGTGCAACTTTGACACTCCGGAGAGAGAGAAACGTGGCCGGCGGCTTCAACCGACCTCCGCCGCGTCCACGGACATCTGGTGGCGACACGCACCACCGCGGGAGGAAGACCACTCGGCGGCGCATCGTTCTGTCCTCCGGAATGAAATTTCCGGCCACCGGAGGAGGCCGCACGCGCCGCCTGAACAGGGCGTGAGGCGGAAAACCGCCTAGCGCGTGCGCCTCACGCCCTGACAGACACCGAATAAAGAATTCAAAAAATAGGGCCAATTACCGTTCCACCCCTGCACCCAATTGATGGTTTTTGTCTTATTAGGGGCTAAAACCGTATTTAGCCATCTAAGAAAATAATAAAAAAAGAAAAAGTTGCGGCGGACCGGACCGGGCCGGTCCGACCGCGCGCAATTACGCCGGTGCCCCTCAGCCGGATGCGTGTTTTTGTCCTATTACCGGGGACTAAATCGTCAATACACTGTTCACAAATGAATATTTGAAGAAAAAAAAAGAAAATCGAATGGAAAAACCGAGATTAGCCCCGCTGCCCAGCCCCTCTTCGCCGCGCGCCCGAGGGCCAATTTCGGGTGTGCACTGCTCGAGTCCACAGTCGCCTGAGTCTGGTGCTACAGTGGAAATCCCACGCCGTTTATTGTGTTTGTAATATATATGTATTTTTAAAGTATTTATCTTTAAAAATATTATTTTTTTATATAAATATATTTACTTAAATATTAGAGAGTCCTCTAACTTGTAACATAAAAAAACTTTGCAGGTATAGGATCTCTTTAACATCAAGTCTCGAAAGGGCGTGACGTGATAGCAAATGGCTCGAGATATGCTTTGCAAGTTAAGATTTGAGTCAGTATACGCTCACTTTGTAAAAGTCTAAGACAGTCAGGATTTTAATCGTTTAATTCTAACCCACAAAAAATATCTAATGAGAAATAAGGTTTCCTCAAATAAATAAATAAAACTCTTCAACATCAATTTGCATCAATTTTGATCATCTATGCTAAGAAGAGGGGACAAATTGCAATAACAAGTTATTAACAAATTTATTTACTAACAAAAACCTTGTTGCTAAGCATTTTGAAAAAAAATTGACACAGATAAATTAGTAAAAAAGATACTAAGAATGGATATTTATTTAAGATAACCAGAGATTAAATGAATCACATAAATCTTAAATTTAGATCCATTCAATAACCAGTTGCTCGGCTAGAAAAGTTAGAAATTTACATTCTTCAATTTTGATTTATTTGGAATTGATTTTTTTGGTCAAATTTTGTATGTTGGCTATTACTTAAAGGGGTTTTACACTTGAAAGTCATAGGACATGTGAACAGATTAATTTAAAACGTTGATTCGTTGACTTGTTTTTTAAAATGAACGAACGAGACCCGGTGAAAGTGCGTTATTTGTCGTGTATTTAATATAAAAGCTCCTTCACGATCACCTAAATTGACACCTTTGTTTAAATGGAGCTGTCCCACGTGTTTCTCAGGCCAGGTGGTTGGCACCATTTTGTTTTTGTCCACACAACTCAAAGAACAGGAAGAAAAAGATGACCAATAATAGCTGCTGTAAATGAACAAAACAAAGGAGAAAACGATATGGATGAATTTATTCTTTTGGTGAAAGTTAACTTTTGACTGTGCTACAGGGCGGTTGCCATGGCCGAGAGAGACAGCTGAAAGAAAACGGTGGCGTTCTCAGCTGGGTGTTTGCAAGGCCAATTGATGCCTGATTCATATGAGATCTGATTTAATGAGTTCTGTTTGGTTGTGGATTTTGGGTGGCTTTGCTCTACAGAATTCCAAACTGGTAGATATTTAAGGTTGTTTGCTTTTGTAAATTAATTTACAAGGAAAGAATAACTTTTCAAACCCTCAAAAGTTTAGATATTATATTAAATAAAATATAAAACGCATCCCAGTTTTGCTGTGTGAATCCACGGTACTTTCCTATTGATATATATTATCGTGAACTATGAACGAGATGTTCAGATGGTTGAGGTGCTCCAACCGCGAGATTAAGGTTGTGCTTTGAACATACATGGGGCCGAATCCCACTCTCAATATATTTTTATTTTGCTTGGAAATGTGATTATTTTGTAAAAAAAATATTTTTTGTTTAGTAATATATTATTTTTAAAATATATTATTTTTATTTAGAATATATTAAAATGATATTTTTTTTTAAAAATAATGTTTAACATCAGCACGTGAAAATGATCTAAAAACATTAAAAAATACAATGTTTGGACAATATTTGTTTTCTGTTCGTATTTATTCATTTATGCTTTTTTTCGGGGTTTTATTTTTATTAGGTTCCGTTCTAAAATTTTAATTTATGTTGATGATAATTTTAAAATTAATATTGCTCCTTTTTTTCCTTTTTTTTGGTGTTTTCTGTTATTTTATGTATTTTTCGGATCAGATAATTTTATGATTTTATTGTTTACGCAATAATAATGATAATTTTAGTGATTCTTTTTTTATTGTTTTTTTGTTAAAATGTTTTGATTTTTTTTATTTTTCGGGACAGTTTAATGATTTTAATTGTTTGGACAGTAATGTTAGCAATAATTTTAAATGTTATAGTAATAAAAATGACGGTAATGTAGGGATGAATTTTCAATTTATGTTTTTATCTTTTTATGGATAGAAAATTAACTACTTATTTTTGTTATTTGATTATTGCAAGTCTTTTCACAGTTTATATTTTGTTTTTAAATGTGATTTAAATTGAATTATAAAATGAACTAATCTTCATACAGTGAATTCAATAATTCAAATATCCATATTTTCTTGCTTTTTTAATGATGATGATGATTTTATACTTATTATTTCATTGAAACCTACTAAATAGATAAATTTATATTGATTTAAAATTCATATATTTTATAAAAAAACTTGCACTTTATAGGAATTTTGCATAGATTTATTATTATGACTAAATTTATATTATAACAAAAAAATACAATTAATATTTTTACGTTGAAAAAAATATGATGCCACCCGTGACGAGGCGCAGGGGCATTGGCTAGTAAAAAATATAACTCGTGCCACATTTACTGTGCACTTCTTTACAATTCACACAGATTCAGTTCACTATTCAGTGCTAGGGTAAAATTACCATTTTACCCCAGGATTGGGGGTATTTTCGAATTTTCTAGGGGACCTGGATGACATTTCTGGATTTGTTGCACAATTATACGATGAAAATAGCCTCCCTAAACGACAAAATAAGCAAAATCAGACCGGAGGTACTTTTAAAATTTTCAGGGGACATGGATGGTATTTTTGAGTTTGTACACAGTAAAACCACAAAATTAACCCCCGAAAATGACATTAAATAGCCGCCGGAGCCGGTGGTATTTATGAATTTTCAATGCTGGTTTTTTTTGTAGTTATCGATGGGACCAGGATGTATAGGTAATTGTGCATTATTTTAATATTATTTCTTGGAGACACTGCAGGCACGTTGTACGGACACAACTATTGTGTCTCCGCCGCACACGCCTTTTGAGAGGTTCGTTTGCCTCTTTTCAACGGTAAAAAAAGCCTTCCGCCATGTCACATGGTGCACTGACATGTCCTCTTCCTCCCAGTGCGGCGTATGTCTTCTTACAGTGGACGGTTTTATGTTTTCTCTTCCTTTTCTCTCTCCTGCCTCCCAGAACTACGCTTCAGTCCCTAAGGTTGGAGAAAGTTTTATTTTGGTCTCTGGTCTTTGAATTTCTCTTTTATTATTGTTTTTTTCAATATATTTTTGATTTGTTGTAACTGTGCCTTTCAATTGAAATTGATTATATATGTTGAGTTTCAAGTGAGTCCTTATTCTTTTGATTTTTGGTTTGCTTTTGCTTATTTTAATTATTTTGGTATGCAGTTTTTAATTGATTCTGATTGGGTCCTCCAATTGAAATTTATCATATATTCTATATTTCATTTCGATTCTTATTCTTTTAATTTTGTAAGAACATTACACAATAGTTTTTTTAAATGGCTTTGTTTATTTCGGTTCCAAGGTTTTATTTATTTCAATTTTTCCTTCAATTGCAATTAATTATATAGTTTGTTTTTATTGTGTCCTCCAATTGAAAATAGTCATGTATGCTACTTTTCATTTCAATATTTATTCTTTTAAATTTTTTAACAAAATTAAACTGTAATTTTCTTTAAAATATATATTTATTTGTTTTGGTCCCAATGTTTTTATTTGTTTCAATTTTGTTATTCGATTAAAATTAATTATATATTTTATTTTTCATTTCGGTCCTTACTGTTTGAATTTTTTATTTGCTATTAATTTCTTTGGTTTTTTATGTCATTCTTGGAAAACGTTTATTTTTTATCCATATTTATGCATCTATACTTTTAGTTTTTTTTTTTAATTTTTTAATTTTCTTTTTTATTAGGGATTTATATTTATTTGGTTCAATCCTAAAATTTTAATTTATGTTGGTGATCATTTTCAAATTAATATTGCTCCCTTTTTCTGTTTTTTTTTTTGTTTTCTGTTATTTTTGTCCATTCTTCTGATCAGATGATTTTATGATTTTATTGTTTACGCCATAATAATGATAATTTTAGTGATTATTGTTTTTTTGTAAAAAGGTTTTGCTTTTTTATTTTATCTTTCAGGGAAATTTAATTATTTTAATTGTTTTGACAATAATATTGATAATAATTTTAATTGTTATTTTGTTGAAACCTACTAAATATATAAATTTATATCGATTTAAAATTCATATATTGTATAGAAAACTTGCACTTAACAAGAATTCTGCACATATTTATTATTTCACCTAAATTTATATTATAATAAAAACATATTACATAATGAATTTTTTTTGCGTTGAAAAAACTATGGTGTCGTTCGCGACGGGGCAGGGGCATTGGCTAGTGTGTGTGTGTAAAGGCAAGTCCTAGCGTTTCTTGATTTATGCACGTTATCTTTATTGCGTCCGGAACCGACAATTGTGGTTCCTTGTTATAAATATATCTTAGAATTATGAACTACTCACGTAAAGGGTTATGAATCTCACAATTCTCCACTATATATATATTTTTAAAGTATCTATCTTTAAAAATATTATTTTTTATATAAATATATTTACTTAAATATTAGAGAGTCCTCTAACTTATACCATAATTATTTTTTTTGTAGGTATAGGATCTCTTTAACATCAAGTCTCGAAAGGACGTGGCGTGATAGCAAATGGCTCGAGATCTGGTTTGTAAGTTAAGATTTGAGTCAGGATACGCTCACTTTGTAAGAATCTAAAACAATCGGGATTTTAATCGTTTAATTCTAACCCACAAAAAATATCCAAGGAGAAATAAGGTTTGCTCAAATAAATAAATAAAAAAACTCTTCAACATCAATTTGTATGTTTGCTATTACTTAAAGGGGTTTTACACTTGAAAGTCATAGGACTTGTGAACAGATTAATTTAAAATCTTGATTCGTTGACTTATTTTTTAAAATCTTTAAATGCATTTCACTTTTCAGCGGAACAAATAACAAAAAGTATACTAGAAACTAAAAGAATCAATGAAAAAAAAAAAATTCTTTATTATTTTTACGGGGAAAATGTTGTGGGGTTTTTGATTTTTCATGGATTTTTTTATTCTTTTGTTAAATTATATCTATATATTTCTGTAAGTTTTATGAAAAAAAAACATGTTTTTTGGTAGTTGGATTTAAATGGTTCGTTCCCGGTGAAAGTGCGTTATTTGTCGTGTATTTAATTCACTTCAAATCCTTTCAGGTTTCTCAGGCCAGGTGGTTGGCACCATTTTGTTTTTGTCCACACAACTCAAAGAACAGGAAGAAAAAGATGAGCAATAATAGCTGCTGTTGCCTTACAACAGCTGGAATGGGAATTTAATTCACTTCCAGGGAAATTGAAATTCTACAGGCACAGACAGACACAGACACAGACACAACAGTACTAGGAGCGACAACGTAATTAAGTCATACAGAGGGATGCAAATTTATTTCGAGGAAGCTAACATCAAGCCTGTAGGTCTTATTTTCTAGAGCCTATGCTTCATAACGAAAACATGGAATACTAGCGGAAAAAGAAGAGGATGAACCGCGTCACGGTGATGGCAAGGATGATCAATCCGATAACAGTTCCAGTGCCGATCCAAACATTTTTGAAATACACATTTACCAAGTAAGCCTTGTTTTTGTTCCAGGAGCTCTCGTAGTATTTATTCAGCAGATCGGAGAGAGCATCATAACCAGAAGTGACATCCATTATTTCCAGGCAAAGTTTGTTGATGAGCCTCGCCACAGCTCTACTGTCACCCAGCCTGCAAACAATAACCTTATTTTCAATGAGCAAATCCACATCCTTTTCCACGTCCACGAGAAAATCCAAAAGCTTAACATAACGGCAGATGAACTCTTCTCCTGGATAATGACACTGCTCCAAGGCCATGAGGTTTCGGAAGAGACATTCGGTGCAGTTGTCGATCTTAAGTTGTGGCATATGCAACTCGCCTTTTTTTATTGGTGGATTCACATTTTCATCCCATGCTCTTATGTCAAGCAAGCATTCAGCCCTCAAATCTGCCTTGAACTTAAGTCCTGCTTGGTGCAGCATGGTTGCGCTATAAGGATTTTTAATTTGCTTTCCGTCTGGTGGTTCTAACTTCTGGTGCTTGGAGGGAAGAAAATATCTTACCACATCATTGAAATGCAACCGTTTATCTGTTGATTCTAACTTCGGATGCTTGAAGGACAGAAAATATCTTACCAGATCAGTGAAATGCAACGGCTTATCTTGCATGGTTTTGTTCTTACTATAATTCTCAAAGTAGTGGCAGGAGAGGTCCAGAAAGGGAGGATATCCGGCCTTGTAGTAGTCGGTGGCATGGTTATATAATTCCTCCACGATGAAGAAAGGAAGCTGATTTTCAAGCAATATCAAGTCCCGTTGAATCGCGGCTCTCAGCCAGGGCTTGCCTATGATGAAATCATATTGATACATGGTGCGATTGACCGAATCCTCTTTAGTCTTCAAGAAGAGCTCGATGATGAACACGGCATCCAGCAGAATCATGTTCACGAACTGATTTTCCCTTTTAATATTAGGATATCTATCTGCATAACGGCGTTTGATGTTATCTTTACGATCTTTAATGATCCTCAAAAGTTCTTTCAAGGATTTGTGCACTTGCTCCTCTGGTTGCCCTCGCAATCTCTTACAAAATTCTTTCAGATACCTTTGCTTCTGAATTTCCATAAGCTTCAGTTTTTCACTACCATGGTGGAAAGGACCTATAGAGATTACCTGAGGAGTGAAGGCAGCTCTGTTTAAATTGCGAATTGCAGGTGGAGCTTTGTAGATACATTCCTCTGGCCGAAAGGTAGTCTCCAAGTCTTTTGGCATTTTATTTTCAATCTCTTCCCATGCTTTTTCAAGATCGAAAGTTTCTCCCATCTGTGGAAGATTTCTGCTCGCGTGACAAAGGAAACAACAGTCATCACTAGCTATATATAAAATTAACTTCTCAAAACAATTAATTTCATACATACTCGCTAGCAAAACCTCAACCCATCTATTGAAACTTGTCTAAGATACAGTCAAAGCATAATATGAAAAATGGCATGATGGCAGGTCTACAACTCACTACTGTGCAAAACCATCAAATTTATCAGGAGTCTGACTTTCATGGCATATCAAACTTTTATCACACGATGGCTCGTTTGGAACAACTAGTTGCTTGCTCGGTTTCTTCTACTAACCCAGCAAGCCAAATATATGGCTCAGGGTTTTTGATCTAAATAAAAAGAGCTATAACCAGACATTAATCGGAATACTTGGAGTAATAATAATCATAAGAAATCTTCAGTGATCTGGGAACTTTAAACTTTCTCAGTTGTTGGAACAAAAATAATGAAACAAGGGAATGGAAGTACCTGTGTCGGAGAAGCAGAGGATATAGATGTCCTGGATGCTGTCGTGATGCGATGAATCCAGTCTCTCACTCTCTGTCTGTCTCTGTGTGTTTTGTGCTCTTTGATATGGAGGTAGTACTCTTTTATACAGCTATCAGAATTCAGACCTTTGGGAGGAGAACGGGGTTGACCCACGTTGACGCATCCATGGTGACGCATCCATGGTGACGCCACTTGACACCTCTATGATTAGATTTTGTGTGTAATAATTAAGAAGAAGAAAAAAACGTTCGCCCAAATAAAATTTTATTTTTTCATCGATATACAAAATCTCTAATTAAAAATCTTATTATAGAATATCTTTTAAAAATATCTTATATGTGAAAGATTTATAATTCTTTAAATAAATTTAAAAACTGACTTAAACAAGCTAGATAACTTGAACTTTCTCAGTTGAATAAAATATAATTTTTATATTCTCATTAACTTTAAACCCCGTGTAATTAATCAAATATATACAAACTAATTTGAACATACATGTTAATAAAAAAATATAAATTTACTTAACAAAATGATATGACCACGAGCAAATCGAGAAGGTTTGTTTGGAATTCAAGGCACTGTTTATGTTGTTGGTGTAAAGATATGTTTTTTATTAAAAAAAAATAGAGCAAGAAGCTTTTTAGATCTCTGTTTATAACATCAAGATAACCACCTATATAAAACTAGTATTTGAATCTACTAGTAAAATATGAGCACAATTCAGTATTTGGATTAAAACTCTAGGAACATTTTTTGTCAAGTCAATGTTCTTACGGGGAAAATGTTCTTGGTTTTTTTTATTTTTCATGGAATTTTTTATTCTTTTGTTAAATTATATCTATGTATTTTTGTAAGTTTTATGAAAAAAAAAACATGTTTTTTGGTTGTTGGATATTAATGGTTCGTACGTGGTTAGGTTTTCTGGTAGTTGGATTTTAATGGTTGGCTCAACAGTCCCAACACAAGTATTTTTATAGCGTACTCACTTATTAGACCCCAGGGAGGTCGACTAATTGTATAACGATTATTTTTTAAAGTTTTTGTTTTTAAAAATATGTGTTTATATATATTTAAAAAATTATTTAGATATGATCACATTAAAATAATCTAAAAATATTTATTTTTGTTTTTATATAAAAATACCTCAACAAGAGAGTAAAAAATTATATATAAAATTAATTGTTGGAGGGTTTTTTAAAAATAATTATTTAATTATATAATTTATTCCTATTAATTGTATAATTAATTGCATAATGAAACTACATACAAAATAATTGCACTATATTTAAAATAATATAAGAAAATAGCTCTTCAAAGTGACTTTTACCATTGGAACATACATCAACAAAAAAAATTATATATACACTATTTAAAGAGTCATTTTAAATATTTGACTCTTCAAAATAGCTCTTGGCATTGGAGTTACTCTAATATCCTAAAAAATTGGCATAGAGGTTATTGATGAAGTTTGTTATCTTTATTGATTTCTTAAGATTCAAACCCTTAAAACTAATATTTAGAATAATTTATTAAATTATTTTAATATATACAATCGCTATAGAATGTGTAGACTCAGATTTACTGGGCCTTCCTTTCTGGGCCGCAATAGACAATACCCATATAAAATACAAATGGGTCGATAATGATATTACTCCAAGAACCCAAGACAAACAGGTGTTCTACTTTTGAAAACTGTTCTTCTGTAATGTGAACCTGATGTCGTGAAGCAGGGCCATAAAACGTCAGCGTTTTAGACACTAAAGCCGCCGGGAAGAACAGGACAGTGCAAGTGGAAGAACTGGGAACAAGTAACGAGCTCAATTATGTGTAAGAAATTCAAAAGAGCTTGCAACGTTGAAAGAGATTAATAAGTAATATATATATATAAACGCACACTAATCTTAAAATGTATTCTTCGAGATTATACTGTAGATCTTAAAAATCTCCTATGTGTTGTTTCTAGACAGAGAAAGTCTTCCAGCAAAATTAGGAAGAGAGAGTGTGACGCGGCCCACAGTTCAATTCGTGGGCCGGGTGGGGGATGGCCCTTCTCAATGACCCAGCTTGTTTCGGCCTGTATTTTATAAACCCACTAACTTTTTAGATCAGAAGAGGGGGCGGAACCCATAGTTTAGATATTGGGAATGACAATTTTGAAAACAAAATTGAATTTGTTTATTTTATTTTTTAAATGTTTTTATATCATTTTCATGTGCTGATATAAAAAATAAATTTAAAAAAATATACTACTCTAATATATTTTTAAATACAAAATATTTTAAAAAATAAACTCAGCTACATTTCTAAACATACACTTAGAAAACTAAAAATGTATTTTGAGAAATATCTTTGTAATTTAAAGGTTTCATGTATCATATGAGATGCTGTGAATGCATATGATCGTCTAATTGTGTTTCAAAATCAAAATGGAATTCTTTTAATCTTATAATTTCCTGTTAAAACAACTAAGCATCGACAATAGTATATATTTAAATTAATAATCATATAACTCACGCTAAGTTATCTCCTCATGTTCTTGGAATATATTCCCTCCATATATATATATATTTTTTTTTTCTGGGCAAACAAAGGAAATAAAGCTGAGAAGAAAAACTATTGAAATAGAAATTCACAAGGAATAATGGATTAAAAAAAGGAAGACTTGCTGCCCTACACAATCCCATCACTCTTTCTCAACACGACAGCACAGCTTGTCACGATCAATTTCTAAATCCCATCAAATTGTTGGAGTTTTCTTTCGAGTCACTTCCATTTTAATCCGATTCATGAATAATTATAGACCACGAAAAGTTTGACTAAAAGACATGAAGAAGGATGGAAACGATTCCATACATAGCTAATGATGAATTCACAGACCAGACATTTTTTTATTATTAATAATAGTATTCTAGAATTCACTGTCTCCTTTACATATCTTGCCTCTAGGCTTTCAGAACAGGCATGTGCAATTCCCTGGCAAAACAAAATTCAAACCAGACAGGAAATTTCATCTGAGTTTTTTGGATCCTGAAAAGGGATTCCTTTCTTCGTTAATGTCTACAGATTTGATGAACATTGATCGGAGAACATTTACTGTGTTTTTTCCTGGGCATGTCACAGGAAATACATGTGTTGTCGGAGGGAAGTGCCGAGATTAATGTAATTTTGTGTTCCACAGAATGATAGATTTCAGATAACTATGAATTGGGCATTTCATTAATGATCTGTGTTGATCTTACCTCGTATTAACAAACAAAAATAGAGAGCTTTTATTATATCTCCACGCAAATCATTATCTTTATTTTATATATTTTTTCAAACTATTTTTTTAGTTTAATCATTTAATATTAAATTTGTTCTTTTATGGATTGTTCCACTCTCATAATCATTTCATTAATGATTCATGTTATTTTTATTTTTTTTAAATAATTTTTATAATTTAATACTCAATACGGAGTTAGTTCGGAATTGCTCTTCGTAGTCTATTTTAATTTGATTTGTATGAGATATTTTGGTTTTATAATCAGAGTTGCAGAATTTGATATTTTAACCCAATTTAAATCATGTTTTTTTTACTGGGAGGTGTCTAACGATTCGGTTCATGAATCCTTCAACTATGAATTTACCTTTTATTTGGTTATTCATGTTTCATGACTCGTGTCGCAAGTTTGATAAGTTATTTCAATTTAGTTAGTTTTTTAATTATTTTTTTTTCAATTTCATCGTCTAATAGTGTATTTGCTTGAAAATGAAATTTCATGATTTCTGTTTTTTTTTTAAGCTATCTCTACCTAAAAATTAAAAAATATTATTTGATGGGTTATATTTTATGTTATTTTTTAAAAATCTATTATTCAATATTAAATCTAATAAGATTAATGAGAAATGAGTTGATCAAACATTATTTATCATGCTTCTAAATATAGTAGTGTGCATATTATTGATGGGAAATCGCTGATGATGCTTTTGTTAGAAGTTAGTTTTATTTATTTATTTCCGTGCATGGGACGAACAGAGTGATAAAGAGAAATTAACTAAAATTACTTGCTGCACTGCCATTCAGAGAGGATAATATATAATATATAAATAGTACTGGCGATCGGATTTTTTTTATATTGATCAGGAAATAAAACTGAATTGTTTTTTCCAACAAGGTTAAATAAAATGTATCATCTCCAGCTGGTCCATTTACAATTCATAGTATTAAATGTAAAATGATATGTAGGATTTGATTTGAGTGATTAACCACAAAATAATGCATCATCTCTGATCGATTATATAAGATTCGTATCGAATAATTATTTTATAATAAACACTCGGTGAATCTACTCTGCACGATTAGCATTACTGTTTCGCCCAACCATTCATGAAGCTAGTAAGATCCTCGACAGAAATCATACGAGTTTCACGGTGCATCTAGGCCCTAGGATTGAAATCATGCATGGTCCCTCTACTTTACAGGTTTGTTCAAATCAAAACATTAAATCTATGTATATGGGTGGAATTCGAACATAAATTTGATACCCAGTTAAATATATTAAAAAAGTAATTTATATTAAAAGATCAATTATTTGATGAAAAGAAAAGGTAAGTGAATATAGAGACGTGTAATTTTATCTCCCTGCACGTAGCTTTCATCTACAAGAGTGGGATAAAAGGACTCAAATGACCTTTGGTTGAAAATAGAGGGGCTAATTTGACCAAGTGTAAGAGACTGAGGTGGCAGCATGTGTGAGATTTTTTTAAGCCATTAGACTAGGCATGGAATCGCCTGTTTTAAGTATTAAAACCAAACTTGTTTTTTTTTTATATATATAAAAAAAAACAGAGTACAGAAACGAGTCGTTGCCTTTCTGATGACCTGTTCCCTAGTTAAGCTGACAACCTTAGTCTCACTATCAACCAAATATATTTTGACAGAGCTCTGCTCGTAACAAGCCTCTCGATTAACCCAAAAACACAAGTGTACGAAGTTAACTAACCCTTGTCTGGAATCACCCTCGAATGGAAATGGGGGCTTTTATTATAATCTGATCGGTGCAATTTATGTTGTCTCCCGTGCCAAACTGAATGGAGAATGCATAGCTGCTCTGACCATACTCTCTCTTCATGTCCTTAATTCCCACAGAGTAAACACCTGGTTTTTTCCAGGAACACAGATTTGATGTCCAAATGGAGACAGCTCCAGCAAAAATTAGGTCGAGGTGGGATTCTTGACAGACAATCCCTCTTTTTGTATTTTTTTTTTTTTCTTATCATGTTCAAGAGGGTGGTCAAAATTGTGTCAAAGTATTCAAGATGGCTCGGTGAATTTCTCGACCAAGCTAGCCCTAGCAGCCAGGGCTCGCTAATGGCTAAATCATCCGATGAACCAGTTTTTAGATGATCACAGTAAAGAACCCTCTAAGGTCATGAATCATGATTCATCTCCCATGAAGCTAGCAAGTGCTGATTAAAAGAGTAATCTTAAGGTCCGTATGGCCTCACGTGAACGTGAATCATCTAAATCAGGAAGTGCGTACTGAACTAATTCATGTGCTCGCGATCCATTTGCCAAGATCAACCAATGAAAATCAGCACTCAATTCAACAATCACAAAATTCACATGATGACAACCCCATATGTACTGAATCTAATATTACTAATTATTATTATTATTATTTTCTCTAGAATCTCAAATCTTGCAAAAAAAAACAAAAAAAAAGCTATGGTCTTTAGCGAGTAGGAAATCAACATCTATGTATGTACCTCCGTGATGGATCATCCATGCATGCATCATAATCTCCCTTGGCATCATAGACCAATATGCTTCCAAAAATGTCATTCTCTTGGTGCTTTATCTACAAAAAAGATTGATGAGAAGCCAAGGAAGGAACCATGGACTTGGGAGTTTCCACTCTCTCTTTTGCTTTATCCACTTACCAGCGTGTCTTGTCATTTTGTATCTTGTGGAGTGGACATGGCCAAAAAAAGACTGGACCAGGAAAATGCTGTAAATTTTAAATCCCGTAATTGACCCTGACCGTTTCATCTATTTATGAATTATACCCCTGAAAACCAACGAAACAGTTCACTAATTTCTTCTCCTACACGATTCGCCTCCAAATCATAGTCCCCGACACCGGTGAGCTCGCTCCGGCGACTGCTTCCAGTAAAGAACCTTCCAGAGCCTCTAAATGATGCCGTACGCGAAGAGAGAGAGGTGGATAGCCTGTCAACGTATTCTCTTAACCAGCTTCCTCTCGTCGCAGCCACTTCTTCTGCCAAAATCTGCTGCTCAGCCAATGTCGGGCCGCCACCTCCACTCTCCTTCGACATGCTCCTCCTGTGTGATTGACTGATAGTAACCTCCGACTCCTCCTCCACGACGTAATCAAACGAACCAACAGAGTACGAGCTCCGATGGTCACCTGCAGGAATGGAAGCGGCTGATGCTGAGAGAGAAGAGGCGGAGTTAGGAGCAGAATGTTCACGACGGCTAATAGAGCCAATCTCAAGGCGGAAACTATCACCACCACGACCGTCGCATTCGGAGATAGCTTTGGCTAGGTCCGACTCCGATATCTGAATAGGAGACCGGCAAAGAGGACACGATTGGTTAGAATTGACCCACGTGTCAATGCAATGCGCGTGGAAAGCATGGCAACAAAGCGGAAGTAGTCGCAGGAGATCATCCGGCTCGAACTTGGACAAACAGACAGCGCAATCGCCGCCGGAGATAGCAGGGGAGGATGACGACCGCCGTTTGATGGAGGAAAAGGAGAAGAGAGGAAGTGAATCAGCGATGGAAGGCTCTGAGGTTTCTGGTGAAACACGGTGGTTGTTGTTACCTGAGTGACGGTTAGAGGAGGAGAAGGCTGTTGTCGTGGTAGCCGTGGCGGTGGTTCTAGAGGGAGAGAGGTGGCTGAGGCAACGGCGGTTTAAGACGCGAAGAAGGAAGCAAAGAGAAACAGAGACTAACAGGGTGATAGAGAGTATCAAAATGATGATCAAAATGCTCGAGTTCAGGTTCTGAAACGGCGAGGTCTTGGTCCCTCCGCTGGTATCGGTGGCTGCTGGCATGGTGAACACACTTGGAGGAACAGACATCGTTTGCTTCCGTTTCAAGAGAGGGAGAGGCTTGCTAAAATGGGCGGGCTGGCTGGCTTTTACTAGGACAGTGATCGATTGAACGTGAGGTGGATTATCGTGGTGGCGGAGGAGGAGGAGGACAGGAGCAATGAAAGACAAAGATGAGAGTGGTGGTGGAGGTGGTGGTGGTGGTCATTTATGGGATCGGCTTCACCTGCCAAGGCATTGAATTGAAATCTCCGAGTAAATAAATGCTCGCAGTTTTTGAAAGAGGGTGGAGTGCCTACTGTTGTTCTGGCCTGGCCTACGAGAGTCTGTTATAAATGTAAGAATGCGGACTGTTTCGCTTTCATTAAAGGCACAGCAACCTTGACAAAACTCCCACTTCAAGTAACTAATCACTTTTTACATTAGATAAATAGAATGTTCTTTCCCTGCTCGCCATCATATAACAAACTATTGAACCGGTTTGATTCTCCACTCCGGTCTCTCAGGATTTAGTTCTATAGTTATTAAACCCGGTTTAAGAATCCGTAACAACTTCAATTGCATTATTTTTTTATGTATAAAAATAGTATTTAAGGTTGATGTAGTCATTAAGTGAAATTGCATATAAAATACTCAATTTTATATTCCACAACAGCTTTTCTCTTACGATGTAATTGACAGATATGCGATGTGTTCCATGATCCAAATAGGGTTTATGACGTGTTAATTGACTGGTAAATATATTTAATTAGTTGACTTAGGGGAAGGGGTTACAAGGAGTTGCTGCACTTACTTGGATACTGTGGATTAATGAGACAAGCATATGATAGTGCATTATTTAATTGCATAAAAAACTAGCATAACATTCTCATTATCTCAATAAATAATTTATGGAAGTAGCACACCTATACCATCATCTGTTTCCAATTATTTAAAAATTATTTTCTTTCTCTTTGTCCAGGCTGCATTGCTTCATCCATACTCTTGGCATGCCTCTGGTAAAACTGGGGAAAGCTTCGCCTGACAAAACATTTCCCACCTTGTCGATTGTAGGTGTGGTGTTGTTGCCGTCAGAATATATAAATCGGCTGCGCAAATCTATGATGAGATGTTTTTTTTTCTTCATCTCCCTGCCTATACACTCGGGATTTGCATGCCAATTAGCTGGCTGACAGTGCTAAAATGACAGGGTTTGGTCGTAATCTAAACGTTCTCGAGCATTTATTGGCTTTCGCAGGTAAGAAAAACAGAGTGCGGTAGGGCATAAAAAAAGATGGTGGGCATGTGTTAATTTGTCAGCAGAGTCTAGATAGATGACGATGGGAACGGCCATGGATTTTTCTCACCTAATATTTCTACTGAATTAATGGATTAGCTCAGCTAAATGTAGAGCTCCTGTATGCACGATGAGGGTGTCCTCCGAAACTTAAGACGCTTAGGTGAACCCCCAGCCGCAAACAGGGAAGAAATTACGTGCAAAAGAACACGTATTTATCATCTTGCCCCGCAAAGCTGGGATATTTAGATAATACAGGACTCTAGCTGGGAAAGAACTGTGTTCTTCTTTCCTTTTGTCGATGTAAAAGAGAGATTCCCGAGAAAGTAAAGAACCTGATAAGTTTGGTCGATTCTTCTCTCAATCTCTACAAGAAAATGAATTTATGTTATGACAAAGGACAGCAGATGACATGCTGACATCCCTATACACGCATAGAATTTCAGGGGAGTTCTTCCCTTCATTCAGATTTTGCTTCCTACAACCAGGCATACTATAGGAGTACATGTACATCCATACATGCATGCATATATATATATATATATGCATGCATGTATGTATGGACATCATGTGGACTGTTCCCTGCAATCCAGCAGAAAATTTAACTCCTAAATTTAAACCTGCAAACCAGCTTCATTTAAGTTGGAGGATGGAGAGAACCATCTTCTCCCAGTTCTTCTCAAACTGGGTGTTTCTCTTTCTTTTTTCCCTTTACAAAAAGAAATGGTTGCGCAAACATAACACACCGACAGATTTTAAAAACAGTAACCCTCTCGGGATCAATTACTGCTCCTCGCTTTGCTTCACCTGCACTCCATGGATGCCTGCCAAAAAACTTATTGAGTGTAGGCCCCAGTAGTTAAATATACAAGCTTTAGCTTTTGGTTCTATGTAAATGCTTGCGGTACATGATGGCAGGCAAAGCGTGACGAAACCTGGATGGAATGAGTCAAACAGAATCACAAATGCCCTAGCACATAGTTTGGGAATCAAATGGCCTAAAATAGTCAAATCAGCTTGCAGTAGGCTAGCAGGTTGCAAAACTTATGTTGACCTTTCGGCTACGATCCAAAAGTCATCTATTTACCGAAATTAACTGAATGGAAATCCCTACTTCCAGCTTTTGCTTCAACAAAGCTTCTCCTAGACTAATCTGCTTTACAAGGCTCAACCTCACAGCTTTTAACTACCCGGGCAGTGTGCATTTACAGGCATACCCCATCCAGTTTCTACAGACCATCACAATACCATTAACAAGGCCGGTGCCTTGCTGGTATTGATAATAAAGATGAACTTTTTGGTACAATAGCTATCCAGTGACAGGAAAGAAAATAAATGCACGAGTTAGTAGCTAGCTAGAGCCATAATAAAGAGTAAGCAGGGTGATGTTACTAGGAAAAACAAAAGTTTGGGGCTCAGACATATCAAAATCTTATTCCATGTCCTATACTTTCCATAACCTTATTCATGGCCATTTCATTATATAATATTTCTACAACTGTCGACAGCAAATGATTATACTGCAAGCTAAACTTTAGGTGAAAAGCTTAAAGGGTAGGATATCATAAAGAAGAAAAATAAAATTCCTAGCATGTAACCATGTCTTGTGGCCTTGTGGAAAGACCACAGACCATTTCAGGAGAAATTATGCCTTATTTACAAGTTTTTTTATATATGCATCATCAAGGTGACGATGGGTTTGAGGCTGAACTTTCAACCGTGCCCTTGCAAACATCATCTCTGCAGAGAGGGCATACGCTGAAAACGAACATAAGAACAAAAAGAAATTAGAACTGAAATCATAATCAGCCCAAGTCAACTAAAACAACAACCATGGTAGTGATAGGTTACCCATGTATTTCCTTGAGCCACTTGTCAACACATGACATGTGAAACTCATGAGAACATTGGAGGACTCGAATTTTATCTCCTTCCTCATAATCAACCAAGCAAATGTGACACCTGTAAAAAAAAAAACATTTTCCAATGCTGGTCAGGATTATTTAAAGAGAACAAGAATTCAGTTCACAAGGCGTTTGAAGGGAAAATGAATAATGCTGTGAACAGTACCGTGCATGTTGGCCAAACAGATTTATTCATAACTATAAATGAACAGTAGATAAATGATTTCAAGTTCTTGATTTATGCATGAAATTAAGTTCCCTGCAATTGATTAGCTGAAAGAAAAGGAGATAAAAGTATAATTATTGAGGCTCCTGCATGAATTCATATTCCTATAGTCCTATTGAATGAAGTGCCAAACGAGAGAAAGGGAGATGTTACGAGTCCAGAAATAAAAGATGGTTCTTCACAGAGTTCAATTGTTTTTCCATTCAGGAAAATTCAAGTTTATTTGACAACTGTTAAAACACTGTAGCTTACCTGGCAGACATCAACATATGGTTTTCTTTTCCTTTTTCCATCTACATTTTTTCTATTTCCCATTTTGAATTAAGATTAAAAAAATTAACGGTTGGCATGATCCAGTACCACAGTTAACATGATCAGAATTTTCTTACCACCTCCCCACGTTTACAAGTAGATTCAGTAAGCATGTACAAATGCGGGGAGAGAGCATGTCGCAGGCAGGTGCAAGAAGCCATGGTATCAATGGATATTTCTTGTACTACTCTGACCAAGAATGAAGATGGCTTGTTATACAATTTCGCACAGTTATACGGGACATTTTAAATAAATACATATAATGTGTTAGCCGCATAACTACACGCGTCCCTTTTAGGAAGTAACAAAAACATCTACTTCCTAAAGGTTTTCTTTCTTTCTTTCTTTTGGTTACTAAATTACTTCCCTTGTGTCTTGTGTCATTTATATTTTACCACATTTAACAAGTTATGGATGCCATTAGCATTTCAATTCATGAATTGTTTTTACGAAATCTTCCTAATTGCATGGCATCCATTACAACACCCGAGCTGTTTTTTTTTCTCTATACGTTAAATTGTGTGTGATGGCAATAGAAGTGCAAGCATACCAAAATAACTACAAAAAAAAACTAGCACTTACTGTTGTTCATGTTGTGCCACGTTCTCAGTTCCATGAGACTTTTGATAGTTCTTCAGAGTTAATGAATTTACAACAGCTTCAGGAGCAGGAAGTGAGAGCATAGAAGGTGAAAGGGATAGGTGATGGCGATGAATTTCCTCTAAAACCTACAAAACAAGCATGATAAGAAAGCCATGAAAAGTAAGACTATAGGAGGATTCTGCACAGGTGATGCTTAGGAACATGTTTCACATAAGATGAAAAATGTTACAAAGCCCATGTCCATTCCACTTAAAAAGTCTCACGTGTTGTACCTGATGAGTTAACACGGTTGTAAAGGTTTATAGAAAGTAGATTGTTGTTAACATTAAGGAAACATTTAAGTTTATGTGTATCAATGCTTTCAATAAAGAAAGAGATTTGAAAGCTAAAAGATGTAACTTGGCCTAATCATGCTCCTATATGGAAAAAGAAGTTGAGGTCATCAGACAATACAAGCTGTTGACACTTTTTGAGGCATAGAACTAGCAGAGTACCTCAAAAATAGTCACCATAAAAGAAATCCATTTACCTCAAAAAGTGCATCTGTCAACAAAATTATTTGGGAAATACTTGAATGGCTGCTAGACTCCTCAGCCACAGAAGAGGGTTCACATGTGCATGTACCATTAGGATGAAGGCCAGCTGGGCACAAGGAAGCTGCCCAACCTTGCTCATCACGCACATCATGAAATCTTTCTCTCTGCATAATGAATGAAATGTAGTCAAAAAACAATGAACAGGAAATGTTAATATGTGAAGCATAAACTGGTAAAATTAGTAACAAGAATTCTGAATCAAAATGAATTGCATGTGTCAAAGAACCTCCAGTTTGATGAATTGTTGATTATATGGTCAAATAAGTTTTCTGTGCATGAAAAGCTTTCAAGGGTCCTTCGACAATTTATCCCATAAACATATTGTATGAGAAGGAAATGTATGAACTGACAATTTATCCCATAAACAGATTGCATGAGAAGGAAATGTATAAACCGTTACCTCATATCTTGATTGCCACTGTCGCTCACTCCTGTGTCGACTTCTAGTGCTGGGATATCCAGATTCACGACCAACTCCATCAAAATGTAGATTGCCACTAAAATCAAGGAGCCATCTGCCATGAGATCCTAGGTCATCAGCATGACTAGTTGAAAGAACTATGGTTTGGGAACCCCCATTCCTTCTCAAACTGCTTCTTGAAAAAGCATCCCAAAACATCCTTCTGCTATTCCTTCTTGCCCCAGGGTTACTAATATCTGCAAAGCTACTTGACAAGATGTTGGATTGTATGCTCACCACATCAACAACAACCACTCTTGCAGCTCTCACTTCTCGTTCCCCGTCAGTTGAGACAATTTCTGGAAGTGGTTGTGAAGGTACTAGGGAAGCAGGAATAGCAGAGTTTGTGTTTGAAAAATCAATACTTGCATCTAAAACGGACTCCTCATTGGAATCTAGATTCCCAGAATGCTGACCTACAACACCTGCCACCGCTGTAGCATCAGAGACAGATGCTGTTGGTGTCTGTTCTTTTACAGAAGCACTAGCTGCAGGAACTTCCATAAGAATGTCATTAACATTAGATTGCTTAGATTGCAACTCGCTATTCTTAAAAGCAGAACTATCCTCAACCTTACCATTGCTACTTCGAGATAAGTCCCCACTTTCAGCACTGGAACTACTTAACCCAGTTTCCGAACCAAAGTGGGAAGATGAGGCCTGCTTAGAGCTCGCTGACACATCATGACACGTAGCTAGATTGTCAAGAGATCCTGTCAATGATTCATCTACATGGTCACCCATCTGAAAGTCAAAATCAGTCTCAGAATTACTCCATTACAAGATACTTCAGTCATTTTTCGATTTCCAATATAGTTTTTTTTCTTTCCTTCCTTGTTTTACCGTAACCCAGAACATGAATGTCACAGAAGGATCCATATCACCGACCGCAACTGATTTAGGATTAAATCTTTGTTGTTGTAATAACCAAGCACAAATAAATAAGAATAACATCTACCGTAATAGACCACCTGCTACAACGTACTCAAATTATAAATTCGTCGGATGATCGTAACTTGCAACCAGAAATTGTCACGATACAGTTGAAAATTACTTGAAATTTATGTTAAGTGAGCTTCACGTTCGTGAGATATTGACTTCAAAACATTTGCATAGAACCCAAAAAAAAAAAAGAGAAAACAACGAAGACCCATTTCAAGATTCTATATTTCCCTTCCATTCGTTGTTTTTCACTTTATTCTAACATGTTCTAAGCAACCAAAGAAAATAACAAATAACTAGAGACAATCCCGTTAAAAACAAAACCATTAATTGTAAAAATCTTTTTATCGGTCAGAAACTAGCTGATCAGGAAGAATTCTTTGGTGCTGCACTTAAATTAAAGAGCTTCAAGTTAATGGATGGATTCATAAAAAATAAAGAAATGGTGTTAAGGAACCTCAATAGGAGCTCGAGAAACAGAACCGCCACAAAAGAGAGAAGCAAGGGCTCTGCGCCTGAACCTGTTAGTCCCTGACCCATTTAAACTGCTGTTACTTGAACCCATATGTAATTTTTTTTGAGAGAAAACACAGGGAAGGAGCGAAAGAGAGAGAATTTATGCAGCAGCAACAGAGAAGAAAGCATAAGTCTTCGCCAAGAACAAAAAAGTAGTAGTCTTTGGCCCTTTGCCTTTCTAGAGGCTGTTTTGCGTCATTTTTTAATTTTTAAATATATTAAAATAATATTTTTTTATTTTTTAAAATAATATTTTTTACATTAATATATTAAAATGAGGTAAAAATAGATATATAAGAAAAACAATTAAAAGTAAATAAAAAAATAAATATTTTTAAAATACAAAAACAAATTGCTATTGCTCTGTCACTGTAAACTACTCCGTGGAATCTGGGGGCGTACACGTCAGAAAACGGGCCCGCTGAACGGTCGTGTTCCAAGCAGGAACATTTGGGGAAATTTAAGCGGGACCCATCATAGCTTGGGTTTCCACGAACCTTGCTCTAGCTTGAATTTGAAGTCGTGTTTTTTTAAAGTATATCTATGTTAAAAAATATTAAATTAATTATTTTAATATATTAATCTTAAAAAAAGGTATTTTAATATACTTTAAAACAAAAGGTATTTTTGCATTTTTGCTGTGAGATTATCAACCGGGGAGATTTTGGTTGAGAAAGTGGAGATAGGGATTAATGTGGAAAAATAATTAAGCTTGTAGATTATTTAGCTAACTTGCCTGTTAAATAATTTTTATGTATGGAAATATATATATATATATATATATATATATATATATATATATATTTCTGAGTAGGTTTTGATAGATTTAATCAAGTTATTGAGTTTTATTTGGTAAATATCTTATTTAGTTGAGCTAGAAACTTAGCCTAAAACAAATAAAAGGATTTTTAACTTGTCGGACAAGTCGGCTTGACAACAACTGTAAAAATGCAGATATTTAAGTCAATAGTGACAAATTACATTATTGTCGTGTTGAATTAAGGGTGGAATATATTTTTTTTGATAAAAAAAATATTAATTTTAAATATAATGTAAATTAAACATTATTTAAAAAAAAATTGATATATTAATATATTAGTTGATATTTATTTTTAAAACATTAAGTTTGGGAATGTTTAGGCTTCGCATTGATAGAATGAGAATAGGAAAGATAGCTTGGCTAGGTTCCGAGTCACAGAATATTAATTTTTTTATAAACGCAATTTTAGAGCACGGCCATGCTCTAGAACTGTTTGTTTTTGTTTTTAGAGATCTTTTTTTATTCGTCTCAAATTAATATTTTTAGACTACTCCAATATATTAATTCAAAAATAATATTTTTATATATTTTGAAATAAAAAACACTTTAAAATACAACCATATAATACTTGCAAAAACCCGATCAATCTAGCATGGCCATGCCAAAACATTCTATTTTACAAGCATAATTTCTCGTTTCTTTTTGTTTTAAAAATCCTCTGCATCAGATGCCGAGTAGCTTCCAAGATATGAAAACGCGTTCGAGTTCTCGAATAGAATCATGCACCATCAAGCATAAAGCAAAGTACTTCATGAAATGGTGGGTCGTGTTATCTTAAATTGTTAGCCCTAAACTTACGGAAAGCTTAAAACACTGGATTATTTTTATTTTTATTTTTTTTGACATGGTTTGCCTTGAAATATGAGGAAATAATATTGGTTGCAAAAACACTTAAAAAAATAACATAATTTAAATGTAATAGCATTTTTAAATATCTTTTTTTAAAGCAACCGCTTGCTTAGCACTAAGAGATAGAGATGAGGGGAAAGAGCAAAAAAAGAAAAGAAAAAAGGTTGACTATATCTTAAAATATCACCAAACAAAATAATACTCATCTCCAAATTAACCCCCAATTAGGCTTTCGTTTAAGGATTTTCCAAGAAATGGTTGAAGTACAAAAAAGATTAATGGTACCATTTTTAACAAAAACTATGCTATTCTTTCTTTTTTTCTTCCCTCTATCCCTTGTCCAACACCATCCCTCTCAAGACATTCTAACTTTCATCCTAAGCTTTATTTTATGGAGACGTGATTCGTCATGGTTCGAGTACAACGCCCTAATTTCCTGTCATTTCCCAAAACTTAATTAATTCACGCTAACTTATATTAATTCACGCTAACTTTCCCGAAAACACCTGCATGGAAATTTCTTGCTGAACAAAATTCCTTATAAAGATCCGTAGGCCAGAAATCAATGAAAGCAGGGATTTCCCCTGCAATGACGGTGCACAGATGCTAAAAAGCAAATTACTTGTGACAACTCGCGGGGAACACAAGCACGATGCAATACAATTGCAGAATATATATGGGGGGGGGGGGGGCTATGAAAACTTCGTTGCCGACAGCAGAAAATGTGACATTAGGTACTCTTGGCGGGAGAGAATTGGAAAGGATGAATATTACTGATAGAAATCACAAACAACATAAC
The DNA here is from genome assembly GCA_964035475.1 of Salix caprea. Lineage (NCBI taxonomy): Eukaryota > Viridiplantae > Streptophyta > Magnoliopsida > Malpighiales > Salicaceae > Salix > Salix caprea. The sequence continues at coordinate 2,621,364 of OZ037761.1, read as the reverse complement.
ACACAGCAAAATAAAGCAATTAATATCCTCAAAATTTCGATCCAGATCATCCTTTATAGTAAAAGAAGCAGAACATAATCTAGGATATAAGGAAAAGAAAAGGCATCCATCCAGTCATTTAATCTATAGGCTGAAAAAACAGACAAGATAGCCTAAAGGTGTATGAATCTCTGGGAGAATCACATCATTTGAGAATCAAAGCTCTTACATGCCTGTAAAAGCTTTCTTGACACCACCAGAAGATCCTGCTGGAATAACTTTCAGCACATTGAACCTCACTGTCTTTGATAATGGCCTGCAAAATACAGAACATTTATATTTCATCAGATTTTGCAAGTGCAATGCAGAATATTTGGATTTGAAAAGGAAAAGAAATGATGAACACAGACCTGCATTGACCAATGATGACATAGTCTCCTTCTCTGACACGGAAGCATGGGGAGATATGCGCTGGGATGTTTGAGTGCCTCTTCTCATATCTGATGGATCCCAGCGAGACAACAAATAGAGCTTAGCATTCAGCAGGAGAGGAAAACTTGTTGCCATTTTATCGAGAAAAAAACAAGAAACAGTGCCAGGAAAAATGAATAAATAAGCTATAGTCCTTGCCTCTGGTATTTTTTGACCCAGTGAAGGTAGTTCCTCCTCACAATAATGGTTCGGTTCATTTTTGCACTATGGCAAGTACCAGACAAGATACGTCCTCTGATAGAAACCATCCCAGTGAATGGACATTTCTTATCAATGTAAGTTCCTGAAAACATGATATACAGCCTCAAATCAAAAAACCGCATTAATTATGTAGAATGGCAAAAGAATTGCAAGATCAGCACATTCTCCTGCTTCGCATACAAGTCACTGGCAACAGGATCAATCAACTGAAGCACACTTCAAGCAAACAGCTAGCTAGCAACTAAATAACATCTTCTAGGTATAGCAGTAAAAGAGGATAAATACCCTTAAACTGTTAAAAGCCAGGGCAATTTGAACCACATCAAAGGATGCAAAACAAATCACCCCATCATCAAGCACATACATTTGTTTGTGTATGAAAATATTGAAGCTACCACACTCCATCGGCTGTTCACCAATGTTCTCATGATTTTTAAAAAGCAAATATATGTGTGATGATTTAAAAAAATGATTAGGAAACACACTGAGAAAAATAATGAATCAAATACAAATACCTAACAGCGAAGAGATTTATGGTTGAATTGAAACATGATTCCCAAAAAATATGCCTTTGCAGCAGTATTCCTTCTAACATTAGGATAGAATAAGATTCTACCACCAAATTGCTTGGCATCACAACAAGCATGGACAGCATATTCAAATTAGCTAAGCAGTGGAAATACAGTGGCACAAAGAGGGTCTGGGAAAACCTCTAAGACCGAAAGCTTTGGCAGTGTTCTAAACTAAAAAGTGACCGCAAATCATTTTTTTTCTTGTGCTTTACAGCAAGCCCTCTTACAGATATTAAAGGAAATACAGCAAAATATCACAAAAACAAGACCAAATCGGGTAAAAATATAACAGAGGCTCATAAACACAAAGGAAAAACAAGACAATTTAAATGTCTCCACAAAACAAGCGGAGCATTAAACAACCAAGATGTGAGTAAAGTGACGGAGGAGCAAACCTTCAGTAGCCTCTCGGGGTGTCTTGAAACCCAATCCAATGCTTTTCCAGAATCTGTTTCCTCCCTTACCAGGCCTCTTTCCCTTTCCAGTTTTCTTCGAGCTAAACAACAAAAAACACTATTAAAACAAAAACACAAAAAGAAGTAAAACCAGCAGAAGCGTTATAGTAACAGGCAGTGCCGCTTTCCATTACCTCAGGAAAACCTTAGGCTGCTTTAGAAATGCTTTCTCCGTCTACAGAAAAAAGGACACAAACAAATCAGATCGATACCAGATATAAAGGATGCATCGCTTAAGTTTATGAGCAAAAGAAAAATATATTAGAGAGGGAAAGTGTGCCTGTTCAGCCATGGTAGTTGGTGTTGAGCGATGTCTGCTGCTGCGAGGAGAACAACGAGATAGAAAACCCTAGCGGCTAAAATGGGATACCTAGTTGCAGTGTTTTATACTTGAGCGATGTTCGTTATGGGCTTCGCATAAAATATGGGTTTAGGGTTTATTTTCTTGTGGTGTTAATCATCCAAATCCAGCCCATCAAAAAGATTATTTTTTTTACTTTTGTCGTTTGTTGTGACGTCATTATTAAACTCAAATTGAGGTAGCCCGTCGAAAAGTCAATTTACTTGCATTCATAAAATAAATGTTAAAAAATATTATTTTAAAAATAGAAAAAATTGGTGTTTAGGGCTTTTGTCCTTCGATTTCATATGCATAGTGAAATGTAAAAAATACTCTTGAAAAAACAAGGTTTTGATATTTCCATAATAGTCATTGAATTTTCAATTTTTCAAACCGTAAAATTACTTGGCTGCTACTTGGATTAAAAAAAAATGATTCATCCTTGGAGGGGGGTTGTTTTTAACTTTGTACAGGGTTTGTAGTTGGGGTTGAAGCTTAACAGGATTTTTATCATTTTATAAAATTAATTTATTTTCATTTTTTTCCTTCAAAACTTTATTCTTTTTAGAATCAATCTTCATGTTTTTTTCGTTCACGTGTTTATCCCATTTACAGGTCGACTTGTTTTATCTTTTCATTACTTTTTTCTAGTTTCATCTCCAGGCTTTTTTTTTTATTAAGAATTTTACTTTATTGTTTTTTTAGGTTTTCCTTTTACTTGGTCAGTCTTTGCCTCATAACGAACATAAATTTTTAAAATTAATACGGGTTGACTTTGGCTTCCCAATTATTATTATTTTCATTTTTTTTCAAAATTTGATCTTCGTGTTTTTCTTTTTCACTTCCTCTTTACAGGTTTATCATAATCTTGAATCCATAGTCGCAATGTTATCAAGTCAATCTAAGTTGACATGTGATTTTTTTTTTCTTTAATTTTTTATATTTTTATCATTCAACTGGTTTGATTGATAATTAGACTTGAAATTACCTTTTTATGTTTGAGTTAAATACACAAATTAGATTATCAAAAGCATGAAATTATATTTTTTTTAATATAAAAAACAGGGATAAAAAACCATTTAAAATATATATAATAATTTGAATATTACAGATTAACATGTTAAATCCATAACATGACTTATAAACTCAATCGAGTTAAATGTTTTTTTTTTTTTAATTCAAATATAAAACAACAACAATAGTAAAAGATTAAAAGTAACGTTGGCCACTTGTAAGACATTTTCGAACAAAAAACTATTTGTAAGACTATTGTGTTTGCACGCTCCTAAACACCTCATAGAAAAACAACTATAACTACACTTTTAAATACTTTATAAAAAAACAACCAACCACAATATCAAACACATCCAAAGTGTTTGATATTATGATTAAATATTTTTGAAAAAAAATTAATTTTTTTTTAAATTAAAAAAATATGATGTTTTAAAATTATTTTGATGTTAATTTTTCAAAAATAAAATAAAAATATTATTTTGATATATTTCTAAATAAAAAACATTTTAAAAAACAACTTCAACCAAATGATCATGAAATCATCTTGGCCACTTCTCCCTCAAGTTTAAATATACAAACACACGGGCTCCGAGTCAACAAGAAACAGAGTAACCTTAATAGACTTGACGCTTGTCGAAGTTAGTATACATTCCGACAAAATGCAAGTTTTCGAATAGAAACTGAGATGTTAAGTCACAAAATTTGCAGTCTCCTCGAGGGATTATGAATCAGGTGGATACCATAATCTGTCTTAGCTGCCATATCCACGAGTACATAATTTCCAGTGCACAATATATAGAGATTAATAGAAGCGGTACAAAAGGAAGCTTATCTCCGAGAAGGTAAGGGTGCAGAAACTGACCCCAAATCTCAACAACCAGCAGACCAAACAGGTAACACCTTCCAATCCATCCAACATGGAACCCTCCTTTTCCAACAAAATCACTGGAACTTCCCTTCAAACCCACCTGTCTGTCTGTTTTCTTTGCTGAAACTACTGCCTTCGCCGTTGCATCCTCGGTGAATAATGCAGAAAAGCTGTGCCACATCAAAAATGAATGTAATAGCAACAACAGCACTTTGATTGGATACTCTTGGGCTTCATATAGAAGGGGAAACAACGAGTAGCAAGACACTGCATTAGACAGAAAAAGAACCAGTATATAAAACGGAAAGCATGAACCAACAATTACCATTGAAATAATTTCCATTGATTTAGTCAGTTAGCCCGTTCCAAAATGCATTGAGTCCGTTAAAAAAAGTCTTTCTTCAATTACAGCACTGGCAAACATCACACAAACAAAATTAGATTTCATGCTTTCTCAGGATTTATTCTTGAGAAATCCTTCTCATTTTCATTTTGTACTGCCTGCTAGAGGAATTATCTAAGCGCAGCAAAATATGCCTATCCGAGCAAGTGTGTTGTTTCGGGGTTCGGACAATGGGTTTAAGGGGTATGGTAATTCAACTTTTCCAGTACATACAGAAATTTGGAATTCAATCCAATTTTTTTTTTCCATATAACTGCTTAAAGTTCCAAACCCAATTCTACCATAATTGCCTCAAATCTCTCTCATATAATTATCGCTACCAAGACCACGTCTATTTAGAAAATTTCACAAATAAGGTACAATTCAGCATACCTATAGAAAGCAAGAAATAATGTCTCGCATCCTCCAAACTGTTTCCTGCAACAATTGCCAAAGGGATGACAAAGTGGAGTGATGCTTTTTCATGAACATGCCACCCAAACAAAAAGCCGCACATGTAAGCATAAGCTATCCATCTAGCGGCTGATCGTGGCTGAGGGTTCTTCCAGATCTTGATAAGACATGGAAATAAGGCAAGCAGAACCATAATGAATGTTGTCAAGGGGGTGACCTGCCATGTGATTAACTTTAGATATATGAAATTACATCTAGCCAGTAGCTAGAAAATAAAATAAGAAAAATAACCAAATTAAATATGTTCTCGAGTTAAAATCAATGTCCTAATACTGTAAATAAAAAGCATGTAAGCTTCTTCCATTGCCAGGTCATATTTTTCCATATCACACTAGAATCAATTATACACTATAGCTGAGCAGACACTGATTCATTGATGATAAAAGCCACCAACTTGTTGAAAACAATTTTAAGAAATGAAGCACTTCGTTGGATATATGGCATCAAGTTACTTAGGGTTAATGACATCAACATCATTTCCATCTTAAAGAATATTCTGCAAAATTACCTGAGGCAGTATAGCAAATGGTGAAGAATCCCCTACTAGCCCACCAGTGAAAGAGGCTGCTGGTACCGGGATGTTCAGCCCAAGTTTTCTGAGTAAGAAAGCGAGCCCTTTATCTAATATAATGTAAAACACCCAAAAATTTGGGGCCCAGTATGCATGGCAAAGTCCCCTGCCAAAAGGAAACATGCGGCTGATGACTTGTTGCATCTGCAAAGTATGAGTTATATAATGAATACACTAAGCAGAAGTAATACAAGAAATAGTTTATTACTTTCAGCATTAGTTATCATCGACCACTACGTAAACCTACAAGGATCATTTGTGTGAACACAAGTGTCACTTTGAGTTTGCGCTACAGAGAGAAGTTTATTGGGTACACATTAAGAACACAGGAGACAACTTAAATATGTTGATAAAAGCATGGTGTCTACCACCAAGATGCTAGTCACTGCATACTCAAAACATTTGTGACAACAGTTTAAATTTGCTGAGTTTCTTAGAATCTCTCCTGATACCTCGAGCAAGTATTTGTGTGCAAGTGTACGCATTAGAAATATAGATTGAATAAGCCTAACAGTGGAGTGGAAGTATAAACTCCATCTTCATTTCAGTGCTTACACATATGAACAAATGCAAGTGGTCTTTTTAGCAAATCCTCATCTTCAATTATGTTTGATCACAAACAGATTCGCATTTATGACGATTTCACATTAAGATCAATCAAACACCACCACAAGTTGTGGCTCGATGGCACCCAGATAGCTCGTCGAGCATGTCCTGTGTTCGAGCCTTGTAAGGCTTCTGGGTTTGGGATCATAAGACCTTTAGGTCTCCTATATACCCAAAAAGGGAAAGAAAGAAAGAAACAATGACACAAAATGTGACATAAGAACCGCAAAAATTCTACCAATAATATAACTGCACCGGTCTATCACTCTCTCTAACAGTTATACCAGGGAATGAAAACAGCTATAAAAATAATATCCGGTGTTGACTAAATTCTTACAAGAACTAGAATCATAGGAAGCAAGAAGTACCTGTCCATGATAAACAAAAGGACCATAAGCAGCAGCAAAAACAGCAACAACAACAGCTCCCAAAACCGAAATCCTCCCAAACCCCTTAACAAATCCTTTCCAACAATAATGCCTCAGCAAATACACGAAATAAACAGGAGCGGCCACAGCAAACAAATGCTTAAAACACAACAAAACAGCAAAAATAAACCCACCCATCAAATCCCTCCCTTCCATCAAATACGAAATCGACATCATCAACAACCCTAACAGGAACCCATTATACTGAAAATGCATATGATCTACAATCACTAGCCCAGGTGACCAAACAACCAAAACCCACATCAAAACTCTCTCTTTAAACCCCATGGAAAAATTCTTACTCAATCTATAAACCCCATATAAAAGAACCAAATCACACACAATCACACTCAATCTCTGAAATAAAACCACACTCTCTGCCTTATAATTGAGTCCCTTTTCAAGGTCTACCATTTTTGGGTCAACTAAGTGAGCAAAAAAGGAGAGGATGCATTCAAAATAAGCGAAGAAAGGTGGGTAATCAAGAGTCCAAGGACTGGTTTTGTCAATGTACCATTGATCGAGAGGGAGTGAATGTGTTATAGCTAGCCAGTTTCTATGAACCTCAAAATCCGTGCTATGGTATGATGGGATTAATAGGAGTTTTACACATGTTGATATGCCAAAGAACCATAAGAGACTTGAGGTTGTTGATGTTTTGTTTTTTTCAGGTTTTCTTTGATCTTCCATTGAAGAAAGAAACTGAGACACGAAGACAGAAACTCGATATGATCGTCTTCTCTGAGCTACCAGACCAGGCTTCTCTCTTTCTTTTTTTCTGAATTGAATTCATACATGGTTGTGGGCTGGTGAGTGTTTTGCGATAAATTAATTTCATTCCAAGACAGCCAGAACGCCTTATGAAATACAGAATGGATTATTTACTGGGCCTTGGAATTCATTCTACCTGTATTTGGTTGGGCCTAAAAGCCCCCAAATGGAAGTGGCTAGCGACCCAGGCGATTTTTTGAAATTTATTTAATTATATAATTTTATTATACTTAGTTGTAATTGTAATTTTCATGTAAACATTCTACAATGTACGAATGTCACCTTATTAACAAAACCAAACAGGCCCAACAAAACACCTCGAGCCTGTAATTTATCCCCATCACCCTGTCTCTCATTTCCACTGCAAGCCCACCAAAGCACCACCCCACCATTCCTCAACTCCGACCTTGCAATAGCCGAGCGACCCTTCAAGAACAGCAACCATGTTTCGCCGAGCCACCACCGGAATCCTAGCCCGAACCATTCGGACTCGACTTTTCTCCGCCGATCTCCCAGCAGCACAAACCATTGACTCGGCATTTGCGGAGGCGTGGAAAAAAGTGGCACCACACCTGGACCCACCAAAGACTCCACTCTCTTTCATGCAAACTAGGCTTCCTGCTCCTTCTGCTATCCCTTCTAAGCTCACTGTTAACTTCGTACTTCCTTATGCTTCCGAGATTTCTGGTAAAGAGGTACGTTTTTTTTCACCCGGGGCTTAAAAATGTTTGCTTCTTGTTTGATTGCTGATAAATTTGGTGAATTTGACGCATTTTGGAATTTGTGTCTGGTTGGGTTTTGATGTGACCCGAAGCAATTTTTCTATATTGCAGTGATTGAGTGAATGTTGATGATAAAATACGAGGTGTTTCCCCCCTTGTCTTGGCCTAAGATGTATGCCGTTTGCTTCTTTTTATATATATAATTTTTTTGGTGAATTTGATGCATTTTGGATTTTTTGGCTATGTGGAGTCTGCATTTTTGGTTTTGGAAATTGCCCATCTTGTTTGGATCTCGATATGATTCGAAGCATTTTACTACTGAAGTAATTGAGTCAGAATTTTTTATAAAATAAGATGACTGGGGATTAGTGTTTGTTCTAGATTTTATACCGGTGCTCTATGTAAGTGTAAAATACAGGAGGCTGACATTCGTATGGCTTTTGGGACTTGCAGGTTGTTTTTTTAAGATATCAATGGTTTGCAAGATTTCTTTTATTATTAATAAACTCTTGCTTTTGATAATCGTTGTTCATATATTCTCGGGCTGAAGATGGGATATATTACACCTGCAGTTTAGTTACACCCTAGAATCAACTCTAACGAGATTCACTAATGTTCCACATCTTATTTGTGTTGATAATGTCTCAAGGAAAGGCATGTCAACGATCCTCCTATTTATCATGTATGAAAAAGTGGATCCGTGCCACAACAACTGGATTGAAACTGAAATTGATAGGACCATTGTGCACAACAATAGAAATTCATGAAAAAGATATATCTCTGATGTTCCATAGTTTATAAAGTTTGAAAACTAGTATTTTTCGTGGATATCATTTCATGAATCAGGAGAGCTCCTTTGTTCTTGAAACTGTATTTTGAGATTGTCTGGACAGGCGCTAGGATGTGTCTTTAATGATAACTCTCAACAATAAATATTTCCATTCTTAAGAAACATAATGATTGGCGGTGGGTATGACTAGCTAGGTCACTGTGTTTCTATCAGCTTTGAAACAAACTGTTGAAGAAATGGTTTGGATCAGTTGCTTCATTCTCCAAGCTTACAGAATGACTCGTACTTCATGCTCTCTGGACATTCTGTGGCCAAATATTCCAAGTACATGAATCTAGGCTATGGGATTTACACTTCTGTATTTGCTTTGATCTCATTTTTTCGTTTGTTTTGTCTTGAAGCATCGAAGATTTATTTGCAGCTACATCACCTATCACATCTTCCTAGGATCTCCAAACTTTGTTTACAACCAAATCTGCTAAATTAAATGTGAATTTTTCTGACTAAACTCTGAATAAAATTCATGCAAGTGCGTTCTTCATACATACCTGTAGGAATTTTGCATGTTTTGATCATGTTACCGCTCTACCCATTATTTTCACATGAATATTTATGGTCAGTTACAGCATTTTTTTTCTTTGACCATTATCTTATGCCTCCCAAGCATAATGCATGCATTTCTCTTCTCTTGGCTTCTCTTAGTTTATAATCGTACTGCTGGGAATCTAAAACAAATGATAAGACTTTGTTGTACAAATTTCTTTTTGTTGTGAGGAAGCTTTTCGATCTTAATATATCTCCTTGCCATTGTTGCCATCATTTCTTTGAGTGTTCATTTTGCCTTTTTTTAATCCCAGGTACTCCTGGAGCTCCTTTGCACTCCTCTTCCATGATTGTTTTATTCCAGTTCCTTTTGTACATAGACTGAAAACCTAAAACTTTAAGAGAGTTCAAATTGATAAATAATTCCTATTTTTGTACCTTTTTTAAACAACCAAGGTTATATATTAGCAGTAAAAGAGTGCTTGGATTTTACTTTCTTTTCAAAATTTGAAAACCAAAATTGCAGCTTAAGTATGTTTGGATATCATTTCTTGTTCATAATAGATCGTGCTTTTCTTTCAGCTCTGATAGACGTTGCCTTCCAGTTTTTGGATTCTTCCATTTGACCTTGAATAGCAGATAAAGATATGGTAATATTCAAAAAGTAGGACTCTGCCATGCTCATATTCCAATAACGGGTGGGGAAATATCTGTTTCAACTGTAGTCTTGTCAGGAATTATTCTTTCTGTTAGTGGGGAGGTTTGAACTTGGTTCAGTGGGTAGGGCCATTGGAGCAACTTTATTAAAGCATTTTTCTAGTTTTTGCCATGCATACACACACACACACAAAGGGTAGGGTGATAACCCCTCAGAGCTGCAAACTAAAAGGGAACTCAACTCTGCTGTACAGGAGCATCTCTTATTTGCTATTATAGCTAAACTATGCCACATCTTTTAGCTATAGGGGATCCTTTCTTTTTTTGGCTAATTTAAGAGTAATCGAAGGGATTGGTTACAGAAGAGGGAATTGTTAATTGTGTTCTTGCCTGAAAAGTTGGCTAGAAAATGAATGCTGCCACTTAGTATTGGGTTTCTTATTGCAGCCCTTGGTTCCATGTTTGAGATGCTGTTTACAAATACCTAGAAAAATAGAACCGTCCTGCTGTCCAGAAAAAAAAAATGGCCTGATTATGGTAATGCTTACACGGTTGCATATTGTCTAGATGCTACCATGGGTATTTTCAAAAGCCTGAGCATGAAAAATATTGATAGGCTATTGACCCAAGCTGGAATCAGTGACTAATTGAACATCCCTGGCCATCAGAATTCTTGCTTACTTTGACATCTTTGTTCAGGTCGACATGGTCATAATTCCAGCATCAACGGGGCAGATGGGTGTTCTTCCAGGACACGTATCAACAATTACAGAATTGAAACCTGGGGTACTATCAGTGCATGAAGGAAATGAAGTGAAGAAGTATTTTGTTAGCAGTGGCTTTGCATTCATCCATGCCAACTCAATCGCTGATATAGTTGCTATTGAGGCTGCGCCCCTCGATCAAATTGACTCCAGCCTAGTTCAGAAGGGTCTCGCCGATTTCACCCAGAAGCTAAGCTCGGCCTCAACCGACTCGGAGAAAGCTGAAGCTCAAATTGGAGTTGATGTGCACAGTGCTCTCAATGCTGCTCTCACAGGCTAGTATTGTGTTTGCGGTCCTTGAACGAGCCCCTTGATTTAGTCATGCTGCATGTTTTCTTTTTAAAGTCTGGCTTATTGACGTGGAAATTCATCACCTCAAGCTGAACTTTGCTTCACAACAACTGTTTATTTTTCTACTTATTAGCTGAATGGGAAATTGGTGAATAATATGTGAATTGATTCATCGGGTGCTCAAAGAGTTGAACAGCATTGCCATTGAAGCATTGCTTCAGTAGTAAAAGACTCAAGACGCAGCGCGTTGGAGTTAAAAGAGTGTTTCATTCACCCTTTATCTCCCTCGACACATTTTATGCCAGGAAAGCATGCAACTTCTCTGTTTGATTCCTTCATGGGCTTTTCGCGGGCTTCATATCTTCATGGGCTTAGATCCTGTCATGAGATGAAAGCCGATAAGTCCAGAAGTCTTCTCTTGCCCATGATAAAAAGCCGATAAGCCGTCAGTGATGCTTCCGGGCAAGGTTAGATCGTGATTTTGAGTGTCAACTATAAAATCACAGCTAAAATTATATAGGTAGAAAAATCAGAAAACTATAAGTACAATATTTTTGAATACAATACAATATAATTATGGTTCTAAGACTTTATTAGTTAAGATTTATATATGATTTAAAATAATTTAAAAATACATTACAAAACAATTATGTTCATTAAATTTCATTAGATATAAATTAACAAATTTAAATCAAATATTATGTCAATGTGCTATGTAAACTAAAATCAGTCTCATTATTGTCATCTTCTTCACTATTTCTAATACATTCATCAAAAATATTATTATTAAAAGGATTATTAGTACTACTACTTGTATCAATACCAATATTGATAGTATTAGCTCCAACTCTAACAAATTATTTCAACATCAACACATGAAAACAATTTAAAAACACCAAAAGAAATTAATTTAAAGTAAAAAATTAAAAAAAAAATTGAAATATAAATTTTAAAGTTAATATTTAAATCAATACATGAGAATCAAGAAAAATTTATTGTCTAAGAAATGATTTGTGCGTGTACTTAAAAAATACTGATTTTCTTAATTTGAACTAATTATAAGTGATTACACCATTGGGGGGGGGGGGGGGGGGGGGGGGGTTAATGGGATCTGATTTTTTATCTAATTTTACTAGATTTGTTTACTATTTTATTTTATGAGTTAAATTTTGATTTTGACAACAATAATTCTGTATTTTTTAACTGAAAACTTTTTATATAAAAAAAGCGAGGAATTTGAGAAAAAGAGAAAGCAAGAAAGTAGCTGTCACATGAGCCACGACATGATGTGGTGCTTTTTGTCCATCAATGGGAGGAAGATTCAAAAGCGAAGTGGCTTTCATCGCCAACTTTTTTTCGTGCCGACTTGAAGACCGCAGAGAATGACTCGACCACAATGACAGGTTCAAGTCATTGGAGGAGCCTCTTCAGAAATAATAAAAATCACAGGCAGAACTTATTTAAATGTTAGCTTTCGAAAAGTAAAAAAGTGTTCGTTTTTTTTATACTTTTTAGGTAAATTACAATAATGCTCTCGGATATTTCGTGATTATATGGATCATCCAAATCAGAAAAACATTACATTTTTTTTTATATCCAAAATAACCTTGTCCTTTAAAAATTTCTACTTTAAAATATTAAAGATGATTCGGGTGCAAAAATAGGATTTCTGTATTTTTTTTTTCCAAAAAAATATACACATTTTTTATACCATATCTTTAATTTTATAAATGATTCATCTAGTGTAATGATATCTGAAAACTCTCTTCAAACTTTAATTAAATAAAACTGCAATATATATTTTATTTTAACTTTTTTTTTTAAAATGACATGCAGCTTTTAGTCGATCAATGAAAAGATAATAAAAATGGCACGATGGCGTTCTCTGCCACTTCCTTTTCCATGGAAATGTAGTCCATGGAGAGTGAATCGACCGCATTGACTTGGTATCAATTCATTGGAGCTTTATATTTATATTTTGATTCTGTTTCAAAAGTATTTTAGAAAAAAATTAAATAAAATTATTTTTTAATTTTTTTATGTGTTTAGATTATTTTCATGTGTTGATATCGAAAATAATTTTTTAAAAATAAAATAAAAATTATTTTGATATATTTATAAACGATTTAAAAAAAAAATCTCAATAACACTACCAAACAAACACTTAATTATTTAATAATGCTTTGGGTCTAAAATAAGCCTAGATACGCTGATGAGATGCAATAAAATTTAATCTAGTATATTGAAAAGAAAAGATTACGATCGCCGTCTCTCTTTCTGATTTATTTTTTATACTAAGCACTTGCAAGCATATCTAAGTTCTGCCCCTTCTCGGAATGTATAAGAAAATTATGTTTTGTTTGGTTCGTGCATTTTGCCACCCATTCATGAGCCCGTGCTGGATTTATTATTTATATGAACAAAATATATATGGTTTTAATGAAAATAATAATAATATAGCAAATGAATCAACAACTCAATTTATCACATCAAAATTCAATTTGTTTTTTATAATAAATTTATTTTATGTTTGAGAAAATATTAAAATAAATTGACTTGAATAAATCCAATTAATAAAAATTTCAAACTCTTAGCTTGGTAGGTGAATACACCATGTAAAAAATGAATAATTATTTAATATCCTTAATAAATCAATCTATATGGTGTTGAAATTCACTCGAAACAATCATATACTAATTAACATTTAATCTGACAATCACCTGTCAGCCCGACCATTTTAGATCAAAACTCTGACCATGCTCATTTTTTTAATCTTTAAATTAACATCTATATACCATTATTTTTTTTATCAAAATATACTTGATGAGTTATATAAAATATAAATACTTAGTCTATTTCATCAAACCTTGTAGATTCTCAATAATTGTTTTTTTTTTCCTTCTTGTATAGCAATTGAAATATAAATTATAAACTTAACTCACTGCTCATACTCACCAGTCATCCATTAATTTAAACTCATATTTTCCTCACCTGTCTCAACTTGACAGGTGTACACGACACGTCTAATTATAATATTTTTTTCATTATTTTAACCAAATATATAGCTGAATTATGAACCCGTACAAAACTAGTGTAATCATTGACAAGATCATGAGTCACCAGTTAAAGGTCCAAAACCCCTTATCTTGTACTGTGCAATAAAATTGATATTAAATAGGTTGAAAGTACAACTAAATTATAAATTATCAAATTATATTATTATTATTATTATTATTTTCAACACTTTATGCTTATTTCCAATCACATGACATTAAAAACTCGCCCTTCGAATATCCACGCGCTGTTAATCTGAAAATGAGGTCAATTATTGTGTTTCCTTCTTCTTGTTTTTTATCCCAAAAAAATTATATTTATTAAAACAAAACAGAAAAGATCATTTTATAACACAGGTGTATATAAATTAATCCGGACATTCATATTAATAAAAAAAATAATAATTGATTTAAGAACATATACAAGAAATGTCTTTTTTTATATAAAATTAAATTAAAATCATCTTAACTAATCCAGACTAGTTCTTAATCTTGAACCGAGGCTGAGTTTAACAATTTAAATAAAACAATTATTTCCAAATACAATAGAATATAAAATATGGTCGCAAAAAAGTGCAAGCTGGAGACTTTTCTTACTCATATATTCCTCACTATTCTAAATTGAATTACTCTTTCACTACTTTGAACAAATTCAACCCGTGAAATATTAAAATACACGCACAAAACCATCACACTAATTGACAGACCAATCAAGGAACACATGAACTCAGCCTCTCTGGATCACAGCTTCACCAGTCATTTTAATACACCCCATGTTCCAGCTCCGACTTGCAGGGAAACCCAAAGTGGCACCACCCCTCAATGATGGAGCCTGTATCATGGCACAATCTTCACCGTTGATTTAGAAGAACCTCGAGGGCACACAAACAAGGCAACTTTCTTTTTATAATAACGTGCCACGTGCCATGGTGAACAATGATATGTGCTGCGCTGGATACACTAACAGCGCGCACGTGTACAAAGTAACGTCAGGGAGGCAATTGCCCGTTGTGCACGGGCAGCTGTTGTGGGCCCGATAGACATGGACCCTTGGTAGTCGGGCCAACTTGATGTTGCCCCTGGTGGGCCCTTTTAATTTTTGTTTGGTTCCTGGTGGGGCCGGCGTCGACGCAGCTCCTAGTAGAACTTTATCGTTGTTTATTGGACCGTGGGGCCTACATACACTCGAGTCCTTGGTGGAAGAGAACGACTTGTGTGCTGCATGTGGTCCCTGGTTTGTCTAGAGAAATCATGAGAAGTGCATTCAATTGTATTACAATCTAGTCCTATGAGAATAGTGAAATTATACATTCATACCCCCAGGATCTTTTTGGATTTAAGTTTAACGGGTATAACACTCTCTAATAAGGTTCTATCTAGTCTCTTATATATAATGACCAAAACAACCTTTTTACATATCTAAATTGGTGTTTATAAAAATACATATATATAATTATTTATTTGTCTAATTATAAAGATACAATGAGCTAAAGGTATTGATTTCTTTTTCTTTACCATTCACTGCCAACCTCTCTTTGTCTCCCATGATTCCTTTGAATGCTGATGTGTATATCTGGGATGGTTCAATAATATTTTAAGTGTGTTAGTTTCAAAGTATGTTTTTGTTAAAAAAACAATATACTAAAAGAATATATATATTTTATTTGTAATATTAAAAAAATAATTCTAAATAAAAAATTAATATTTGAAACGACTCTGTCTACTCTCAACCGTGTTGGCAACACCCTTAAGAATTTAAAATATCATCATTAGTGGTTGTTTTGAAAAATACGTAGAGATTAGGTACCAAATGTTTAAAAAGTTAAAATAGCATCATTATGATGACAAAAGTGTCTTTCAAGAAAGATGCATGCACCGTGACCAGCAGTAGCAGATTCATCAATACCACCACCACAGGGATTCATGAAATCAGCCGTTGGTTTTAAAAACCAATAAAAGATATTTAGTTTACCGTAAACCAACAAAAAAATGAACAGCACATGTGGTCTATTTTCCTCCAATCAAAAGTCACCTAGGCTGCAATAAAGTAACAGACCACAATAATACATTACTCCTGCATGCACCAGATCCCACCAAGGCCACTCCCTGTCTTTCTCTATATAAACTGCCAAACTCCCACCTGTCTTTCTCCTCCTTCTTTCTTAGCGTTTTAGCTCTCCTCCGCTCTCGATTCTTCCTTTACCACCACCACCACCACCACCACCACCGTTTCGGTTTTAAATCGATCATGTCTTACTATAGTGGCTGCTTGGATTCCCACCAGCCTCACTTTCTCGAAGCTTGTTTTCTCTGCCGGAAAACCCTTGCTTGTAACTCCGACATCTTCATGTACAGGTTAGTTTTTGCAGCTCCTCTTCCTTGTCTCTAATGGGTTCTTGATATTGTAAGAAAAATTGCGAGTGGTAAGAGTTTTATTACATGTATGGGTAGGGCTTATGATTATTGATCTTGTTTTACTGACGGGGATTGAAAATTGTTATGCAGAGGGAACACACCATTTTGTAGCAAGGAGTGCAGGCAAGAACAAATAGAGATAGACGAGTCTACGGAGAAGAAGAGCTGGAAAATGTCATCCTCCTCTTCTAGATCTATCAGAAAATCAGATCCCAAGGATTCTACCCCTAACAAGACTGTACGGACAGGCACAGTTGCTGTTGCTTAATAATATATAGCATGAGATTTTATATGAAAAGCGAATTAAATTCCCAATTTCGAGATTTAAGTCCCACATCAAAGAAAAAACAAAAAAAAAGAGGAAAAAATGTGGAACTTATTTGAATCTTGATCTGCAAAGGTGTGGTGGTGGGTGTGGCTGTAATTTGGAGACGATGTCAGGGAAGGAGAGTTGCCAGACACGCCATGGTTTTTTGCTTTTGTTTTGGGGTTTATGTTTATAAGGGTTAAGAGATTAAGGATTAGTACGGGATGGTTTGTATTGCATTGGAATGATCATCCTCCTCCTCTTCTTCTCCCATTTCTCCTGAATTTTTCGATTAAATCAATGAATTCAGAAACATTTTGGTGTTCCATGTTTGTGTGTTTGGTTTTGCTTCTGTTACATTAGAAGTATATTTAAACAATATTTTCAATTATTTTCTGAAATGAAAATGATATTTCTCAAAAAAAAGAATAATTACAGCAGGCAGGCAAAAATAAATCATCGGACCTTTTAATATTGATAATAATAATTAAAAGGACCTTCGTGTTCTTGTTTTTTATTATGTCTTGTTGGTGGAGAATCATTAGCTGGTTATCCCGTTGGCGTTGCACCAGTTGCAATAATCCAAGAGATATGGCAAAGATCAAAATAATAATTTATTATTCTTCTTTTTATTAATATATTAAAATATTTTTGAAAATAAAAACAGATAGATTATTTAGCCACTATTTTGCTTCACAGGAAAGATATCACTGTGTGGTGTCATATTATATGTCATGGCAAGTGGGGTATTATCATAATAGTATATGTTATTATTTAAATTTTTCATAATTATAATACTTGACGAGAAAAAGGATACTGATATTGATTCTGCAAGAAATAAAAAATATTTTTAAACGACTGTGAATTAATAAGTAATTAAATTTATTGTATTAAGGTTGACGAAATAGTGTTTGGAAATATAGTAATGATTATTTTTTTAAATTATTTTTAAAATATTATCATATCAAATTATTATAAAAAATATTTCCAAACAAAAAAAATTAAAAAAAATCATTAAACATGGTTTCAAAACCCTAAGCGTAGGGCACAAGCCACCAACTTAGGCCGCGCAAAACCTAAACTTGCTGCTCAGTAGCTCTTGCAAGCCCAATAACCCAACCTTGTCAAACCCGTTGGAGCCTAAAATGTTCGATCTCTGTCCATAACTTGAACCCATTTATTGCAAGAATCCAAACCGCGGTCCAAAACTGAGCTCCCCTTTTCTCCACGAAGATCAAAACCCCAGCTGAACCTCACTCTCCGGCGGCCCCCGCATGTTTGATGAAGGAGGCTATGTGGCGGGCAACCCCCTTAAGGTATACTACTTTAAATCCTCCTTGTTCTCCCACCAAACACTGAGCTCGCAAATGTTAACTCTCTTCAAACTCACTTGTCTCCCCAAAAAGACGAATTCTTTCTGTTCTAGTTCTTGTAATACTAGAAAGATTGGTTATTTTGATCAGTTTTTGCCTCTTTTTGATAAAAAGACCGATTCTTTAAGCTATTTGAACTCAAATGAGAGGAGGAGAGTAATTGTTGGGTTGTCTAGAATTATTAAACAAGGCCAAGGTTACATTTTGAAGGGATTTGCTAGAAACTTTTGCCCTTATATTTTAGTTAAGATAATGAAATCATTAGAATATAGAGAAACTGCATTTGGGTTTTTTAAGTTTGCATTTCAAGATGATTCCGATGAAATAGTCAAGTCTTCTTGTGTTGCGGCACATGTTTTAGCTGCGCAGAATCTCAAGCTCCTTGCTCAAGATGTGGTTTATTGGGTTATTAGGAGAGTTGGGGTTGATAGGAGGAGGGAGGTAGTGGAGTTTATGTGGAAAAGGCATGCTGAATTTGAGTCGGATTTCTCGGTTCTTGATACACTTATGCGGGGATTTTTGAAAGTGGAAATGAGTTGTGAGGCATTGGAGATTGTGGGAAGGATGAGGGAGGTGGGTTTAAGGCCAAGTTCATCAGCAATTACGATTCTTTTCAAGTTGTTGCTTAGAGTTGGAGACCATGGTAGTGTTTGGAAGTTGCTTAGGGGTATGATTCATCAAGGGCCTAGACCTTGCAATCATAACTTTAATGCAGTGATTCTTGGTTTTTGTAGACTAGGACATGTTAAAGTTGGGGAGAGTTTGTTGTACGTGATGCAGAAGTTTAAGTGTCAACCAGATGTTTATGCGTATAACATTTTGATCAATGCATACTGTACGAGGGGGCAGACTGTAGATGCACTTGGTTGGATGCATTTCATGATCAATAATGGTTGTGCACCGAGCTTGGTTACTTTTGGTACAGTTATAAATGCTTTTTGCAATCAGGGAAATATGATTGAAGCTAGGAAGCTTTTTGATGGAATGAAAGAGGCCGGTCACTTTCCCAATGTTATAAGCTATAATACTTTGATGAATGGATATGTTAAGGCGAGGGACATTGGTCAGGCAAACATGCTTTATGAAGAAATGAAGAACAAGGCTATAGCTCCTGATTGTACAACTTTTAATATTTTGGTTGCTGGGCATTATAGATATGGAAGAGAGGAAGACTCTGACAGATTGTTGAGGGATTTGTCACAGCCAGGCTCGCTCCCAGTTACTTCACTATATAATATATGTGTTTCAGGCTTGTGTTGGGCTGGCTGGTTGGATGAGGCCATGAAATTTTTAGAGGATATGCTTGAGAAAGGAATAACCCCAACTGTAGTTGCTTTTAATTCAATAATAGCAGCTTACAGCAAGGCTGGCTTAGAAGAGAAAGCCTATGAAGCATATATAATGATGGTTAAATTCGGTTTATTTCCTTCATCTTTGACATGCAGCTCACTAATCATGGGTTTATCCAAGCTGTGGAAGCTGCAAGAAGCGAGGGATCTTTTGTATGAGATGATAGAAAAAGGCCTTCCCATCAACAAAGCAGCGTTTACTCAGCTTTTGGATGGGTACTTCAGGATGGGGAATGTGGCAGGTGCTTATAGCCTGTGGAATGAGATGAAAGGGAGGGGGATACATCCTGATGCTGTTGCCTTTTCAGCCTTTATTAATGGTCTTTCTATAGTTGGTCTACTGGAGGAGGCATATGATGTATTTTTACAAATGTCAGAAAAAGGGTTTGTGCCCAACAATTTTGTATATAACTCTTTGATCCGTGGATTTTGCAACAGTGGGAGGCTTCAGGAAGCATTGATGTTGGAGAGGGAGATGGCGCGAAAGGGTCTTCTTCCTGATATTTTTACTACCAATATAATCATTAACGGTCTCTGTAAAGAAGGCAGGATGAGGTCAGCAAGTGATTTATTTAGAAACATGCACCATACTGGGTTGATCCCTGATATTATCACCTACAATACTTTGATTGATGGATACTGTAAAGCATTTGACACCGTTGGTACAGATGAAGTTGTGAATAAAATGCACGCCACTGGATGGGACCCAGATATCACTACTTATAATATTTGTCTTCATGGGTTATGTGCTGGTCGGAAAATGAGTAGAGCTGTGATGATGCTGGAGGAGCTTATTTCAGCAGGTGTTGTTCCGGACACGGTAACATACAACACTGTGATGAATGGTGTTTGTACTGACATACTGGAGCGGGCCATGATTGTAACTGCTAAATTGCTCAAGATGGCATTTGTTCCTAATGTCGTTACAGCCAATCTACTATTATCTCACTTTTGCAAGCAGGGAATGCCCGAGAAGACCATAATGTGGGGTCAGAAGTTGAATGAGATATCCTTTGGTTTCGATGAGATTTCCATAAAATTAATGGATAGAGCCTACCGTAACATCCAACATAATTTTGATGTTCCAAAACCACCACCTGAAAAGAGCCTGTTTCTGGATTTCCTCATGTACATTACATATGATTATTTGAGCAGAAATAGTCCTCGAAAGAACGCAAATCAGGGTTCACTTAAACGAATGGAAATTGGTTATGGTGGATCCTGAAAACTTGTTGGATGAGTTTCCTGGACTCCAGTTTTCATGACGTGCAAAAACCCTGTGTGAAAACAGAACATGGCATGCCAAGTTGAAGATTACCCAGATGTCTACTCATTATAGTGGCAATGAGTTTTTGAAGTACCCCATGCATAAGGAGACAGAGTAATCTTCTTTGGTTGATATGGTATCAGGAAAGCTGCTTGCTGCTTTTGGAAACATGCATGCTGTAGAAGGAGAGATAGAAAGAAGAATAGGGTATAACCTAAAAGAAAACTAGGTTTACCCATCAGTCAATAGACCAGTTAGTATCAGGTAAAGCACAGCAGCAGAAACATAATATGTTTTACCATCCTCATTTCCAAGCAAAACCGCTCACCGAGTTGATTTCTGTTCACGGTGCAGAATTTCTTGCTGATGCAACAGCATAAATGGCGGGATGAACAGACTCATGTGTAGGCTCTGGTGACAATTGGAATTAAGCATGCATCCATTGGCGTGGGGCCATAAGGGGAAATATAAAATCTTTGTAGATAAATGATCATTGCCTCTGAGTTCATTCCTTGGCGTGCACCTGCCTGTATTATAGTGTACAATTCTTGTCCGAAGATTATCTTTGGAGGTCATGTGGGCACTTCATCTCAATTTTTTTTCATGATTCTTATGATTGTCTCGGAGCTTTGGAGGGTATAAAGAGGGAAAATTTATGGTTGAGAGCATATCTTCTCAGCCTCTTAATTAAAATCGCACGGAAGCCAGTCCAGCCGAGTTTAGAATTTAGGCTTGGATGATTGTGTGAAGCTGGTATATATACGTTTGGATTGTTACAATTTGTAGCTTTGCCGCATGGCCAAGCTCGCTGCTGTAATTGTATCTTGAGTTAATGATTCCAGGCTTTTGAGCAGCACATTTTCCTACTATTCTCCTCGAGAAGTAGATTTAGATTTGTTTCAAGTCTGATTATTTCCGAGTGAAACAAGTATACGAAGAGCTTTCAGCCTTTGAGTCAAATTCATATATCAGCTTAGGTTGAATCTTTTTCATTTTTTATAATTGGAAAAAAACAGAACATTTAACATGGAAAAGTTCCTTCTTTGTATTTAATCTATATCAGCAGTCACAGTGTTTATTTAACCTTTGAATCATCAGAACATACCAATGAGCCAATATGCAAAATGTCAGCCATCGATTCAGGGTACTTTGGTCCTCCGCATGATCACAAATCTTCTTTTACTGGCACTGTCGACGTGCTCACTGAGTTTTGCCAAGTGAGCCATTCGCCGTTTCCATGACTCGGAGGCCTCTGTATGATCTGGCTTCTTCCTCGAGTCAATCAGGTCGTCATTTTCGGTGGCTTCAAAAATCTTCTTCGAAGGGTTTCCTTCATCTGAATCTTGGATTATCTGTTCCAAGGTCTCTGCCACCTGACTCATCTTTGGTCGATCTTTTGGACTCTTTAACAAACAACTGTCCGCTAACCTGGCAATTCTCCGAGCTGCGCTCATTGAATATTGGTTTTCAAGCCGTGGATCCATTATCAAACCAAACTTTTTACTATGAGCAGGGAACTGCTCTACCCATTCCAATAACTTCTGCTCCCCTCTCGGCCTGTTTCTTTCCAATGATCGCCTGCCCGTAAGAATCTCGTATAGCACCACACCGAAGCTCCAAACATCACTTTTGGCTGTGAGATGCCCTGTCTCAATGTAATCTGGTGCAGCATATCCATATGTCCCAACCACCTGTGATCATAAAAATAATCCCATGAGAAGAATGCAGTCGGCATCCGAAGCAACCAAACGAATGTTCGCGACACTCACCGCCGTCGAGACATGTGTTCGTCCAGCCGTTGGTCCCTCCCTGGCAAGTCCAAAGTCTGAAAGCTTTGGCTTCAAATCTTCATCCAATAACACATTGGAAGTTTTGAAATCTCGATATATAACCTACAGCAACGATTGCAAAAAGGAAATAGAAAAGGGTAAACAATCGAAGCATAAACTAAAATTCAAAGGACCTGAACATAACATGCTGCATGCCCCAAGTACTGGATATGACAGATTCGATGAATATTTAACTATCGCCAGAATCCAAGGACATTGAACTCCAGATTTAGACAGAAGGAACCTGTTATCAAAAGTTTTAATGCTGCAACACTTGTTGCTTCATTCTTCTTACTGTTTTAAGAAATACTGAACTAAAATCAAGCCACGGGGACAACATGATTTCAGTTCTTAAGAAAGGTTCTTCTATAAGATTTTCTAGCCTAGGTAACATTCTGATGCCATAAAGCCTCGTAAAAGGCTGTTGATCCACCGGGGAGAGATTATAAGGTTCATTTAACCAAATCTCAGTCCTCTGTGGAAATTCTTTGAAGAAACCTACAAGCTCTGTTTGTTTTCACATAAACAGCTCTGATATATGCAGATGAGCGCGCGCAAAAGTACTTATGAAGCATGTTTTAAACGAGAACCTGAACTTCCAACCCTTCATGTAGAAAAGCTAATCCTTGAGCTGCTCCAAGTATTATCTGTAATCTTGTCTTCCAGGAAATTACAGGATATGCCTTGCTGAAGAGATGATCTTCTAAACTTTTATTTCTCATAAACTCATACACAAGAAGTCTCTGGATACCTCTTTCGCCATCCACAGCACAGTATCCTAAAAGTTTGACAAGATTTGGATGCTCCAGAACACCCAGAAATTGAACTTCTGTCACCCACTGTTTATGACCCTGTGAGAAACAAAAAAAAAGGAAAAAACAGTCACCACTATAAGAATGAACTTATAAAAGATGATTACCAGAACATTATGTGAAATTTGAACTCAAGATGGGCATGTCACTAATATTCAATCCAATTGCATAGATATATATATATATATATTCCCAGGCTTAAAAGTTATACCTGGAAGCCATCTGCGTTAAGCTTCTTGATTGCAACAAAAATGGGGTCACCTTTTCCATCAGGAGGCTTGATTGAACCCTTATAGACATTACCAAATCCACCTTCCCCAATCTTAAGCAGCCTATTGAAACCATTAGTTGCATTTCTGAGCTCTGAGAAAGAAAAGACTCTCAGATTATGAGCCTTCTCTTCATACATTTCTGGTATACCTCTGCGTAAAGTTTCTGAGCCTGAAGACTTAATCATCCCATCAGTAGTGCATAAAGAATCATCAGTCTTCGTTGTGCTTCGCTGTTTCAATTCCGGTGCTGATCTTTGTCCCCTGCTTCTTGATTTGTCCTTGAAGTAGCTCTGAAAACACTTCATTTTTTTCACAAAGTTGGATGAACAGAACTAGCAGTAGGGATCTTGTTCAAATGCCCAAGTTTTTTCCCTGCCTTTCAAAAACTGATCTTGAAAGCACAAACAACAAATTCACACGATCAAGACAAAAGGTATAATCAAAGCTCCAAACTTCAGGATATCAATATGATATCACAGTGAGATTAAGTAAACCTAGATAACCAAGAAAAAGATCCACAACAACAAATGAAAACACACTAAAAATGGTCAAAACTTAAAATCACCTGAACCGAATAAGAAACAAGAAAACATGGGGAGAGAAGAGAGATTGGCAGGTTTCATGCATAAAGACAACATATGGAATAAAAAGAACTAAGAAGAGAAACCTAGAGATACAGACATGCAGAGATTCAAATACCTTTACCTAAAAATAGAGACAGGACAGACTTCCATGGTTTACTTTTCTTGTTTTGCTTCTATTACTTTTGTTGAGTAAATAAGCCTCTTTTGGCTTCTCTTTTCCTCTCAATTATGGTAAACCATGGGGAAACTTCGATGAAACTTCAGAACCAGCAGAGGTTACAAGAAAATGAAAACTTTTTCTTCCTTATCTGTTGGCAAAGCTTTGAATTCTAAACCCTGTCAACTATTTTCAGTTCCAAGTAAAAGCCTTGCTCAGGCTGACCTGTCTGGATTTCTATACACAGCACGTCTATGTATGGGGTCCATACTGAATTATTAAGTTGCTGGGCATCCCCTTAATTTCCCGCAGAAGATCAAAAGCCTGGTTAGGACAAGTTAAACAACTGCTGGATATTAATAAATAAAAAAATAAAAAATTGGACCCCTAAATTATGTATCCTAATTCGATTCGAAAAGGATTTTTTTAAAATAGTTAGAGTTAGGAAGATTAGAATAAAAAATTGCTAAAAAACATATTTTTCTTGGGAAAAATTATAAAAAATGAACATTTATAAAAAATACTGCAATTTATTTCCAGTTGGGAAGTGACAATGGACAAGAGAGACATAATGAAGTCATTCTTCAAGAAAAACTTCAAATTAACTATTATAATCTTGAAAAAACAAGAACAAAGACAAAAACAAAGCAGAGATAAAAGGTTTGGATCTACATGGACTTTAAACCTCAATTTCACCTACTTTTTTTGTAAGATATACCTAGCAGTAGCTAGTACACATCCATGTGCGGTGGAAATATTCGAGTTCTGTCAATGTAAAAAAAAAGTCGCAGGCCCAACAGATAGAATGCGATTGAATTGAGATTCTACAGGGAACAGACAACTTACCAGTGTCGCCATGTACATGGTCAACAACGTCTTGTTGCTGGCAGAGCAATAATAAATTACGCATCAAGTCTTTTTCTATTAATTTTGTTGAACGAGTTGACAATTTAGTTCCATAAGTACAAAGGTTTTTTCCTTTTAAAACAAAAAAATCACGAAATGTATGGCACCTCTCTCTCTAATAAGTACACTTAATCTTCCATTTAGTAAGTAAAGACAAAACTCGAGAATAATTAATAATTCATAATAATAATAATAAATAGGCCTTAGTTTATCTTTTACAGGGAGTAGACAATTAGAATCTGTACAGATTTGGAAAAAACAACAACTTAATATTCAAAATTAAATTAAGAATCCAAATGGCAAAAACAAAACAAAATAAAATAGCATCTTATAGTTTTAATTTGAAGGCCTTCCATAGTAATTCGTCGAAACCAATTGAACACCTTATAAAGTTAAATTTGTAGAATCTCTTAATCAAATTTTAGCACGATATAACAATTAAAATAAAAACTTATGGCCATTTCATCTAGTTAGTTGTCTAATTTGACCAAACCTTTTTTTTTAATTTTATCCTTCTATTATGTTTCATAAAGTATTTGCTAGGCTATTTAGAAGGTCCAACCTGAGTCAATTCAACAAACTTATAACCCGAGTCATGAGACAGAAATAATATCATTGAAAAGAAAAAAACAACATGATTTAACCCGAACTAACTTGCAAAAATGCAACTTTAATCATGAGATTAAGATAGTTCTATAAAGAGCAAAACAAAACAGATTATAAAACTCGATTTTCAATTGTTCATGTCAGATTTGGTATTCAATGATGAAATCTATAAAAACATTAATAACAAAGTGATATGAAAAATGAGTCAAGTCAACCCGAGTTAACCAATCAAGTATTATTTTTTAGACCAGAATAACATAATAAAAAACAAATTAAAAATAAATTATGAAGTCTAATTCACAATCAAACAAAATATTAATTGATGAAATTAAAGGGGGCGGATCAATTAAAAAAAGAATAAAAAAAACTAAGTCAGCTAGGTTAACCTCATAAACTTGTGACCCGGGTCATAAGACATGAACAACCCAATAAAAAGCAAATTCAGTGTTGAAGGACTTGGGACTTGGGCCATGAGACAGAGATAACATATTAAAAAAAATAAAAAATAACTTTATTTAATCGGGATTAAAATATTAGAACTTGCAACCTTGGTACTGTGACCAATATATCATCTTTTAAAACAAATCAAAATATATCATAAAACTAAATTCTCAAAGGAAAAAAAAACTTGAGTTAATTAGATTAACCCATCAAACCTATAATATATGTCATGAGACTAGAATAACTTAATAAAATATATACTGAATATTAAATGGTAATTGTTTTTTTTTAAAAAAAAAACATTGAGATAAAATCATTAATAAAATATCATTATAATAAAAAAAATCACATTACTTAAAGCCTGAACCCCTTTAGTTTTTTTTGCTAATTAATGTTAAAATGATAATAATAGTATGCGGTCGATACTAGCTGTTCTCAACCAATCTGTTTTTCCACAAATTAAGAAACGATTCCTCAATTACAAGTAAGGCATGCATGCTCGCGCAGAGCTGTGTACTGGTCACACGAGGGCAGATAGAAAGAAAGGAATAGTAATTACAAGTGTTCATTTAGCATTTTTCAACAAATAAAACAAGGATCAGAGCCTATGATCTTATATTAATTACGTTGACTAACTTTTGTAATGTTGATTTAACCCTTCTCCTACTTCTATAATTACTAAGATCAGTTATCCATCGAGAGTCCATGCTCTGTTTTTTTTTTTTTTTTAATTAATGTCGGTGTTTGAGTTAGTTTACGCGCAACTTGATTAAACCTCCAGTAATAGATAATATTAGCAATCACATGGCTCAAACATGAAATCATAGGAAAGTTAATGACCATATAAACCTCCAGTAGTTATTATATTAGCAATCACATGGTTCAAATATGAAATTATGGGAAAAACAAATCATTTAATCCCCAACTATTAGCACTCGGACAACTATTATATGGTCAATCCCATGCTCTCTCTTAATTGCTTCTTTCATCGCTGAAAGAGCTGGTCGTCGAAGCAACCACTTATTGGATAGAGCATTAAACTGAACCTGTTGTTGATCAACAAAATCTGTAAGCCAAATTTATGAGCCATGTAAAAGTAGTTGTGATAGAGCATTAAACTGAACCTGTTGTTGACCAACAAAATCTGTAAGCCAAATTTATGAGCCCTGTAAAATATTTGAAAAGTCAACTCCAAGATATACAAACAGTACGTGAAAGAGAGAAAATACGGAGATCTATTTAGCTGTTGGATATATTTCGTTTTCAGTCACGGGTGCCCTAGAAATAATTGGCAGAGGCGTGCCTTCTTCGTCTTTTGCTAGCTGCATATATATATATATATATTTTTTTTAAAAAAAAGAGAGAGGAGCATTTTCATCATCCAAATCGTTAGATTTAACAATAAATTTAAATAATATATACATTATTATAAAAAAATAAAATAAAAGTTGGATTTTAATCAGGAATTACTATCGTTATGATGGGTTTAATTTATTTTCAAGTGAGAGGAGGAAATCTATACAATTTTGAGAGTACTTGATGGCAACTATGAAACAAGCAGCGGCTGAGTGACTGCAGCCGTGTACGTGGTGGTGACTCCATCGATTATGCTTTCGTTCAAGGAGGAGATATGGGACAGCCAGGTGGTGCCGTCCGTTTCACGACCATCTATGCCTTAGTTTTCAGTTTTCACGGCATTGAATTGGAGGGCACCGCCGATAACGGTGATACAGAATCTAATTTCCAATTCTACCAGGCACTTTGAGAGAGATAGAGAGGGAGTCTCTCATATCATTTTTTATTTTTTGACCGGTAGAAAAGTCTACAAATACATCTATAAAACAAGTTTTTATAGTTGAATGAAAGATCAATGATCTTTGATGATTAAATCAAAAAAATGGAAAAATATTTTTATTATTATAACATATTTTTAAGTGAAAGTTTTTTGGGCTTC
Organism: Salix caprea; assembly: GCA_964035475.1. Classification (NCBI taxonomy): domain Eukaryota; kingdom Viridiplantae; phylum Streptophyta; class Magnoliopsida; order Malpighiales; family Salicaceae; genus Salix; species Salix caprea. Next base: position 2,593,119 of record OZ037761.1, on the reverse strand, counting down.
AAACTTACACATGTCCTTAATACCTTGTGATTATTTTTTATAGGATGGAATAGGGGTGATGAGATTCAAACTCATGATCGTTTAGTCAACAAGATTTTGATATTATATCAAATAAATCATCTCAACTTAAAAGCTCAAATTGTCACATGAGGTCCCAAACTATATAAATTATATCTTGAGAACTTACTTAACAACTTAAATTTCTAGGTGAAATGTTTTTTTGACATAATATTCAAACTTTATTGATCAAATGATCACAAGTTTTAATATCACCACTCTTATTTTATTTGATGAAAATTAAGCATAAAGTATCGTAGACTTGTACGATATTCAAGCTCAGAGAGTTTTCACTTGAGTGGGCGTGTCAAAAAATTATATAAATCATATTTTAAAACTTCATCTAATATCTTAACCTTTTAGGGTGAGATAGTTTTTTGACATGGTATTAAAATCTTGATGACCAAACGATCACGAGTTTGAATCTCATCACTCTCACTTTCTTTGTTCTAAATAAGATTTAATCAATAACACAAGGTAATGTGATATATGCAAGTTTCAAGCCTAAAATTTTTTTATTTGAAAGAGTATGTTAGATAATAATATATATTATATATTAGGACCTTATATAGTTGTCCTCAATAGGCGTGGCGTGATGACAGAGGGCTTATAGTCTGCACAACAAGTTTCAAGTTCGAGTCAGGGGCGTGCATCCTTTGTAAGAACCCAGGATAGTCTGGGTTTTACTCTCTGACTTGTGCCCTCAAATGATGCTTTTCGAGAAATGGGGTTTTCTCGTATCCAAAAACACCCTATATAGTAGCTTAAACTTAAAAAATAACTAGTCAGAATCGAAGATACTTAACCCTTATTTACCTAAAATATGATTGAAAAAGCTAGAGAAAATGTTTTTTAAAACGGTACAGGTTTTTAAACAATTATTACCACGATATTGATTTAGATCTTATCAAAACCCAACAATCAACTGACACCACATTTTTTTTTTCAAACTAATTTAGAAGTTCATCTGATTAAACTTGAATAGTTTAGTCAAGCTTGCACGAGATGAGTAAGATTAACTTTAATAATTTAAATAAAATAAGATAATTTTATTTTAAAAAATAAAATAATATTGTTTTAAAATTAATTGAAGTTAACTCAATAAAATGATGAATCAAACTCTAAACCAAGTCAACTTCTAATCACGGTATAATTACTAGTTAGTTACGTGACTATCACTCTCCATTTCTCTATCTTATAAAAAATATAAATGATAATGGTTTGAACTAGTCCGAATTTCCCTCTCCTTGTGTCGATTTGAATCTAGTATAATACATCTCGAGACTAAGTTCTTGCGGGGTCGGAACTTGATCTGTTTTTTATTTATTTTATCTCTAACATGTTCTTGTTAATTAAATAACCACATTCAAGAAAATAAATAATTTAATAATTTATGTTGAGAATAAACAATGAAAGAATATTACTTGATGGGCTGGGCTGGGTGGTTGATGAGTGTGAAAGGCAAGGGCCCAGAGCATCAAAACTCAAAATTTTGGGCAATTTTCGAACGGGTCGGGTGAAAACCAGATATTTTCGAACGGGTCCAGCTTCGTATACGTCTGCTCGGTCCGAGATGCAATCCTTAAAGAGGGGGGCTTTTGCAATTTTCCCATGTCAACATGAGCCCAGTAGTTTTGGGCTCACATTTTGCTAGGCAGGTGGGTTTCGGTGTATTTAGGACAGCTTTTGCTTTTCCCATGTCACTGTAAAATGGGCAAGTTGAAACCTATAGCGTGGATATTGGTAATGTTTAGTATTGTGTTTTAAAAGTATTTTTTTAAAATAATTTTATTTTATTTTAAATGAAAAAAATTAGTGTTTCTAAATTATTTTGATATATTTTTGAACAAAAATCATTTTTAAAAACAATTTCAACCAAACTACCATGCAAACATTAAATATCCCTAGTCACCATGATCCATCCCTTCGGCAGGTTGCATGCAAGTATGATTGTTGTTAGTTTTTACAGTTTTTTTTATTTAAAAAAATATTAAAATATTTTTAATATATTAAAATAATATAAAAACCTTTTTTAAATTATTTTAAAGCAAAAAAATAAAACTCATAGTTCAAATTTGTTGGAAAATCACTTTTCAGGGCCATGTATCTCCCCGGATCCCGGATCCATAGCGAGGAAATAATGTTTACTGTTTTTTTTTTTTGGAATTATTAGTAAAAGAGCTAAAAGAGCTCGGTTTTGTTTATGTAGCAGGTGACTCAAACGCACTGTGGACTAGACATTTGTCGTCCGTGCGTCGTGCGAGTTCGTCCATCCTTTTTTTTTTTTTGCCTAGGAACAGTGAATTAACAAAACAGCCCCTCGAAAACGATAAAAAACACCGCCAGACCGGGGGCTGCGTTGTCATTGCACAGATCGAACCGGTCTTCTACGTTGCTAAAATAAATAAGAAATCAACATAGACGGGACGCTTAGATTTTTTTCTTTATTCTTTTTCTTCGTGTGTTGATATATTTGTTTATCACTTTTATGTTGGTCTACGATTCTACTTTAGGAGTTGTTCAGAGTTGAAGTGTTTTTAAAAATATATTTTTATATTAATACGTTAAAATCATTAAAAACTATAAAAACATCAATATATATATATATATATATATATACTTTTAAAAAACATCATTCAATATAAATGAAAGTAGTGCCAAACACCCCCAAATTATCCTGCCGACACCCAACTTTACAGCAGAAAGGCTATCTTTTCTAAGTTGTTGAGTTCAAGGACAACACTGAAATAATTAACATATTTAACATGAATTAGTTTTTTAATTTTTCCTTAAACGACAAGGAATGAAAAAGGTTAAGCACCAATGAACAATGTTAATTAACATCTTATTTAAAAGCAGCTTATCAGATAAAGTTTTAAAATATAATTTAATATATATTTTCAAATTAAAACTCTCTGAGTTTGAAATTTACATACAAATTCATAATATCTTGTGCTTAATTTTTATCAAATAAAATAAAAATTATGAGATTTAAATTCATGACCATTGAATCAAAAAAATTCTGATACTATATTAAAAAAGTATCTCTTCTAATAACTTAAATTTTAAAAAAAAGCTGGTAAATTCAGGTGGTATTATGTGAAGCCACGTAAAATCAAAATTTCAACGACACCAGTTATACGAAGGTGATTATCAGCCCAAGACCAAGAACATCTTCGAATGATTTTTCTCGGAGAAAGTCTAAAACTCTGACAGTTTGATGCTGATAGGCTCAGGAAACGATAGTTCTTCACTAATTAATGATGTTATCAGACATGATTTTCCTCATCACGTTTTTGCCAGGTGTCAGCGATGAGCTTCGACAACTTTCAGCCCCCCATCTGTCCTGGGTTCCATCCTCCCCCGAGTGCTCTGCTCCCTTGACGTTTTCCTCGCAGACTTGACGAATATTTGCCAGGGACAAATACAGGACTGCTTTGTTTCTCTCTGCTACAATTTGTAGCTTCAAAAAAGAAAAGCACAGAAACTAAAGGATGTTTTTTGAGTGTCTTTCAAAATATTTTTGAAAAAAAATATTTTTATTTTTATTTTTCATTCTAAATTAAAAAAATTAGTATTTTTAGATTATTTGAATATATTAATATTTAAATAATTTTTAAAAATAACCTGAAGTGTACTTCAAAATAGATTGTAATAACTATTGCTTCTGATGGATTCAATGAATCCAGCATCTACAGAGATCCGTACCCTTGACACCAGATAATAAACAAACAAACAAACAGTAAGGAGCAATTATGCCGAGCAAAATCTAGTCAAGTATTTGGAAATAATCTTCGTTAAGAAGTTATGTACACAAAACTCTCGTTAAAGTAGTGGTGTGTGTGTTTTTCCATGCAAATAATTGGCAGTCAACTAGGTCCTGCCCCTCTGCCACTGCAGCTTGAGAAGAAAAAAAATGTAAAAAAATAATATTCAGATGGCTATAAACTTTTTGTTGATGTTATTAAAGTTGGTATGACAGTTTATATTTAAAAATTAAGATTCAACTTTTTAATTAGTAAGAGTCTTAAATTAAATTGTTTTTTGATAGATTCAAGTACAAAAATCAAATCATGTTCTTTCTAGTATCAGCTCTGCTGAATTAGATTAGTTTTTTTTTAAATATAATATAAAATACAAAAAATCACAATCAACCCTGGATGATAAGACTCAATAAAAATATGATATTAAAAGTAAAATTGAAAAATAAATTAATAGAAAATGCCATAGGCTTGCTGAAAAGAAAATGTCTATAGCACTTGAGTTAGAGGTCCTATCAAGATGCTAATCTTTTTTAATGCATGTCTTCTACACGCTTTTTAATGTGACGTGTTGCTTGTTTATTTTTCTTACTGTTCAAGAGTGTTAATATCGTTATTTTTTAAAATATTTTTCGTTCAAAAATATATTAAAAAATTATATTATTTGGTAAATTTAGAAGCAAGTGAACACCATCACTCTGCTTGAGAAACACTAATATTCTTCACAATATGCTAATTAATGACACGAAGGATGAGTCTTTAATTAACCTTAATAATATAATTAACACAATCTTAATCAATAAGCAACCTGATCTCAAAATACCCTTAACTGCCAAGCAAAAGAAATATCAAACCTTTCTAGCCAGGCAAGCTCGTCCATGGAAAGGAGCTTAGGTTTCATTTGATTCGACGAGGGACATGGCAAAGGCAGATTTATGTATTTTCCACGCACGTTCGCACTAAACAGGCTTTCCATGCAAAGGCAAGGTGGTGTTGTTGTCTGAGAATATATTTCAGTTTTTTATTTTATTTTTTTCAAAAAAAAATAATTGTTTTCCTAACACCTCAAAGCAGTGCGCTGTCAATTACCGAGGGCTCCGTGGCTGGTAAAATTATCATTATTGTTTTACTTGGATACTCAACACAATAGGTTACTGTTTTAAATTATGTTGGAGGTTATTTTTAAAATTAATTTTTATTTAAAATATATTAAAATAATATTTTTTTAAATTATTTTTTATATCAGTATATAAAAATTATCTAGAAAAACTAGAAATACTTAATTTGAAATATAAAATAAAAATAAAAAAATATTTTTTTTCAGAAATAATTTTGAAACGCAAGTCAATTAGTATTGTGAGTTATGTTTTTTTTTTTTAAATTATGTTGGTCTGAAAAATATTAATTATTTTAATATGTTGATTTTAAAAATAAAAATAAATTATTTTAATATATTTTTAAATAAAAAATATTTTTATAAAAACAATTTAAACTACAGTGCTAAATATGAACGTTGTTTTCATTCATTTTATTGTTTTTTTTTTTATTTTTACATAAACAGATGATATTTTATTTTGAACAATTAACAAATGGTTCAGGATTTTCAAAGCCAGGCAGGATGATTTTTTTTTAATTGCAATGGCAGTTGTTATTTTTGTCCATTTTCCATTAAAAATACAAAACAAACAAGAATTTGTTTTAATTGTATTTGTGGAAAAATGAAAACAAAAAATAAAATGGAAACGTAGATAAGGTCAAACAACTCCTTTGACTTCTTATTTTGTTTTCTCCTTCTATGTTATTTTAATCCCAACCTTCTTGTTTTCAATACAAACAGTATCCGTCCATTATGAACGTTTTTTTTTTTTTTCCTTATGTATAAAAAAGGCCCAGCATAAAAAAGTTTCTGATGCCGAGGCTTCGCCAATAGAAAAACACCAGGTGTAAATATTTAACTTCTTACTATTTAGCTTCTGTTTCGCTGTGTATTGTAAATATTTTTTTACAAAAATACCAGGTTTTCAAATTAAATTGTTAATAATAGTAAAAAAAAAAAGAGTATAAATCATCAAGATATTAAATTATATAAAATAGAGCACTCATCTAGTTGTATTTAATGAATTTGATTATCTAAATCAATGAGAGAAAAAATTATAATTTGAGAAATTCATAATCTAAAAAATAAATACAAGTAAATCTGAATAAATAAATTTACACCCTGAAAAATATTACGCAAAAGAAAACACATCAATAATATTATTTAAAAATAAATATATCATAATTTAGCATGATAAATAATAGTAATTATTGTATCAAACATATCTCGGGTTATCCGTATACAATAATATCGTGGTTTAGGTTTGTTTTTTAAAATATTTTTTTAATTTTTTTATATTAGCACATGAAAATAATATAAAATATTAAAAAAATTAATTTAAAGTAAACATAAAAAAATAAAAATAAATTTTCAAAAATATTTTTGAAATGCAGTGATAAACAGGGTGTTATGTTGATGCGATAATGAGATTTCTTAAACAATTTATAATTTTTTCATGAATAATTTGTCTTTGACATGGCAAGATATTATACATACTATCAATATATTTTTTAATAAAATCATGTCAAATAACAACATGATACATGTAAGATGTTTGTTTTTTTTTAAAAAAAAAGATCTCAGGTAATAAATACAATATTGGCTCTAATTTAACCAATTCCTTTCTTATGCGAGTAAATCTTACTTCTGATAAATGTATTTTGTGAATTTAGATGAGCAAGAATTTTTTTGATTATCCTTAACTCTTATAAAAAATACACGTTTACAGTAAATACACATTCTGATTTAAACTTGAAACTTGTTATTTAAATTACAAACCCTCTACACCAACTCCTTTCATTTGCATGTCAAATGTCATCACAACTGATTTAAAAAGAAGGTTATGGATCCGAATCATTTTATTTATTTATTAAAACAATGTTTTACAATTTAATATAATATGATATGATTTGAAGGAGTTAAAAATCAAATATATTTAATAAAATTAATATTTGAATTAATTCAACTAAGAGCACCGTCCAAGATAATTTAACAAGTATAACATGATGCCCCTCTCCTAAAAGTTATGAAATTAAAACTTTTATATACAACAAAACAATACAAAAAAAAAATATTGTTTAAAGTTGAAGTCTACAAAAGAGTGCGCGAAGAAGCTATTTTTAAAATTGTTTACTATTTAAAAATATATTAAAATAATATTTTTTAAATTATTTTCTATAATTTATTTTTAGCACCAGCAGTCCAGCACATTAAAATAATAATAAAAGATATTTTTAAAAAAAATATTTAAAAATACATTATACCACACTACAGAGTACAGACATCCTAAAATACGAGAAACAGAAACCCCCAAGGCACTCAACATCCAACAACCAAACTGAACTTCACAAAAAGTCTTCCCTAGAAGCAAAAACCTTTCCCGACACTCAACCCACAGACTTTCCTCACAACCAAAAACGCCCTCCAACTCCACCACCATGGCGGCGCGTGAACCAAACCCACAGTTTGTTTTAAAAATAACCTTGGTCGGTAACTTAGTAAAAAGAAGGTAAAAAAAAAAAGAGTACGAAGGTAAAAACAATTGACTGCCTGACCTATTCGATATTGGATTTGGATCTCCTAAAAAAACTAAACAGTTGACCGTCACCTAGACTTTAGTTAAGTTTGTTACCTATTCCACCTGTCCTTCTCTCTCCCCCTGTTTTTTTTATTTTTTATTTTTAAATATTTCCTTTTTAATCACAATTATCTTAATTATAAATACTTAACTCGTTACATCGTTACATATATTGCTTCTCTTAATATTTTATTTTTATACTTCTTCTCTCCTGTGTCACCCGTCATGACCGTCCAGTAAAACCCTAATCTCTCCATCTCTCCTTCTCTTCTTCCTCACAACATCAGGTACGATATCAATTGATTTTCTCAACTAGAAACCCTAATCAATTATTAACGGTTACTGATTTTGATTTTGAATTTTAGACTGTTTGGTGGATCTGATATTTGTTTTTCTGCAGAGAAATTATTGAAAAAGAAGAATATATGTCCTACAATCAATCAAGGAGTGGCAGTGATAAGAGCGAGTCACGGTATAGGAAACCAGGACGATCCGTCAGCTCTAATCAGCAAGGGACCTCCTCTCTATCTTACGGTAAGGGCGGCGGCGGCGGCGGCCCCCCAGTCCCTTCACCGTCTTCTTCTTCTCTTTCCTCCAATCGCAGGTATTTTTTTTTTAAAGTTTAGGGTTTTTATTAATCCATGAGGAGGTGGGTTTTTTTTTGATCGGCTGGATTTTTTTTGGATGATGGGCAGTTTTAATAAGAGGTCTAGTTATGTTCAACAAGGAGGAGGGCAATCTAGTAGGGTAAATGTGGCACCTGTTGTGAATTCTTCCGATTCCGGTAATAATGCTGCTTCTACAAACCGAAATGTACAGAATGGTGCCGCGACGCAACCCCCATTACATGGTATGTTGGATGATTTTTACCTGCATGTACGGAAATAATCGTACTTTTGATGGAAGGAATGTGATAACTGAATGCAAAGTTTGGATTTTTGATGGTTTTTTGCGTGGTAAGTTTTTTTTTAGTGATTGCTTTATTTTTTAGGAACATCTGATGCTCCACCGCCTGCAAGCAGTGTTACCAAGCCGACAGAAGCATCAGCCACTCCGACGAGTGCTCGAGCTGTTCCAAAAGCTCCAACATCTCAACCTGCCACCATAAGTTCGAAGAGTGGAGCATCCACTACTCCTGCCAAGGGTAAGTTTGCTCTTTCTACACGCTACCATGGGAACAAGTAACTTCATTGCTGCATTCATGTTTGGTATAGTGAGTTTTCACTGTTTGTTTCTCTTTCATATTGTTTTATGTTCCTCCATTGGAACAGTAAGTCATGTATTTACAATTTTTCTGATGTCACAGCCCCAGCAGATGCATCTCAGGCATTTGCTTTTCAATTTGGGTCCATTAGTCCTGGTTTTATGAACGGGATGCAGGTATTTGCTACTGTTTTATGCTCTTATTGCAACTTGCAATTATCTATATTTAGTTGTTTGTTAACTGAAGGATTATGTTCTAGGTTCCTGCTCGAACAAGCTCAGCTCCCCCAAATTTGGACGAGCAGAAACGTGACCAGGTATGTGTGTTCCCTCCCAACCAAGCAATGTTCTCTTGCTAGCCCTTTTATTTTCTTGCAATGTTCCTAGACACAGTACTCAATATTGCACAGTTTTTGGCTAGAGATCTATACTGTCATTTTGTCTATAAATAAATATCAAAGCAGTTATGCCATACTTTCAACATGCAGGCACGCCTCAATACATTTAGGCCTGCTCCTTCATTACCGACTCCTGCTCCTAAGCAGCAATTGCCGAGGAAGGAGGCGAGCACAGCAGACCAAGCTATCTCCGGGGAGGTTCATCTGGTTCCCAAAGCCAAAAAGGAGACACAAGTCTCACCTGCACCATCTGCAAGCCAGACACAAAAGTCTTCTGTTCTTCCGGTTCCTATGACTTCTATGCAAATGCAATATCTGCAGCCACAGGTCTCTATGCAGTTTGGTGGACGAGGCCCACAAATCCAGACCCAGGGCGTCCCACCAACTTCTCATCAGATGCCAATTCCAGTGCCATTACAGATGGGCAGTGCTCCTCAAGTGCAGCAGCCAGTGTATATCCAACACCATCCTATGCAGCCTCAGGGAATGATGCGTCAAGGGCAAAACTTGAGTTTTACGACCACAATGGGTCCTCAGATACCTCCTCAGTTAGGCAGCTTAGGAATGAACATTGCCTCACAATATTCTCCACAACAGGGGGGTAAATTTGGTGGTCAGCGTAAAACATCTGTCAAGATTACTGATCCAAAGACACATGAAGAGCTGAGGCTTGATAAACGGACAGATCCATATCCAGACACTGGACCATCAGGTCTAAGGTCTCATCTCAATGCTCCCCAGTCCCAGCCCATTCCATCATTTGCACCTTCTCATCCACACAACTATTATCCTGGTTACAATGCAAACAATTTATTTTTTCAAACTCCAAGCTCTCTACCATTAACTGGAGGCCAAATAGCACCAAATTCTCAGCCACCACCTAGGTTTAATTATCCACCTAGCCAGGCCCCCCAAAATGTTCCATATACCAGTGCATCTGCACATAATTCACTTCCAGTTAGCAAGTCTGGGATTGCAATTCATGTTGCAGAACCGCATAAATCAGAACATGCCAGAGATGCACTTAATGCAATCTCCTCAACTCCATCTGGACTAGTACAAGTGACCATTAAACCACCTGTTAGTTCTATTGGAGAGAAAGTTGTGGAACCATCTTTGCCAAATATCTCTCCTGTCGAAAAAGGCGGATCCCACAAATCCTCAAGGTCATCTGGGGAAGCTAGCCCAACTTCATCAGAAAGCTCTTTACAGCAGACAAAACCTGGTGGTGAATCGCAGGTGAAGTCACCACCAGTGGCAGCAAAACAGCCTGCAGAGGTTGCTGTATCCAATGCTGAAGAACAAAAAAAGGAAGCTCCGAGTAGTCAAAAGAAACCAGGCAAGAAAGGAAATGTTGAGCCTCAGCATCAGGTACTAATTCTCTGCATTCAAGATCATATATTCCATTAATCATCATGCAATTATTTTCGGTAAGGCGGTTCTATTTTTTCATTTGCTCTTTTAATATATAGATTGGTGGACAGAATACCTTGTGTGCGAGCTTGTCTTCTCGCACTGTGGAACTTGGTGTATTTTATGGCAGTGGGGTTTCTGAAACTGCAGAAACTAATGCAGCTCCTTCCCCATCATCTGCAAACAGTGACGCTTTGACAGGATCAATTAAGGAACCAGTACCAACAATTTCTGCTTCGAATCCTGATATTTCTGAAGTTAAGGTTGGGAATGCTGGAGATGGTTTCAACACTGTTTCAGCTCAGTTTCTTGTTGCTGGAGTTGCTCAAACCCCACAGACGACCACTCCACAAACTAAGCTGGATGACTCCTCAGAGGAAAAACTAAAATGTGAAATTTCAACTGCAGAAGAGAAAGGACAGAAAGCACTGTCTGAATTCCCCGAACAAGATTGCAGCATGTCTCCAGCACCAGTTAATTCAAAATCTGTAGACCTTGTCAAGCAAGATAAAGAGGTATCTGATTTGACAGGGACATCTGTTGGCAATGAGGTTCCAGCCTCAGAAACTGCACAGGAGGGGCTGGTGGAACCTGTGACCTGCCACGCAGCAAATGACAGGGTATCAGATAGTGTCGATGTTTCTGAATCCAGAAATTTAGATTCTGCTGATGATAGAAAGCCTTCAGAGGCATCTTTGAGGCACGGTGATGGCATTGGTGATAAAGAAGCTTCTGATACAAAATCTAGTGTATCAGGCCAGCAGAATTCTCTTCCAGTACCTGATCTCTCTACGGAAACTGCAATACACAAAGGGGAATGCGCGGAAAACCCTGGCAGTGGAACAGTCCCCCATGCACTATCTAGCTCCAAAGAAAAACCCACTGAGCTGACTATATCAAAGAGTACCTCTAGTAGAGTCAAGAAGAAGAAATTTCTTCTGAAAGCAGATCTTGCTGGGACTAATTCTGATCTTTATGGGGCATATAAAGGTCCTGAGGAAAAGAAAGAAAATGACATATCTCCAAAAGTCACAGAAGGCACCAGCCCTATTCTGAAGCAGACACCTGATGATGCCCTGCAGATTGACTCTGTAGTAAGCGAGAAAAATAAAGCCGAGCCAGATGATTGGGAAGATGCTGCTGACATGTCTACACCGAAACTGGATGGTGATGGGGAACTATCACGTGGAGGATTGGGACAACATGATTCAGATGAGAATGCAAATTCAGCCAAAAAATATTCCAGAGATTTTCTCCTTAAATTTTCTGAGCAATTTACTGATCTTCCTGAAGGTTTTGAAATTAGATCTGATATAGCAGCGGTTTTGAGTGTCAATGTTTCTCATACTGCTGATCTTGATTCACACCCCAGTCTTGCTAGAGTTATGGACAGGTCTAATAGTGGATCTCGAATAGACCGACGTGGGAGTGGTATAGATGATGATTTCCGATGGAATAAACAGCCTGGTCCATTTGGTCCAGGAAGGGATTTGCCCTTGGAAATGAGTTATGGATCTAATGTTGGTTCTCGACCTGGTTCAGGAGGCAACCATAGTGTTCCGAGGAACCCGCGAGCACAGAGTCCTGGACAGAATGCTGGAGGGATTCTATCTGGACCCACACAATCAAAGGGTCTGCAGGGAGGGCTGCAGAGAGGTGGCTCAGATGCTGACAGATGGCAGAGCGGTGGTAGTTTTGTGCATAAAGGATTGATCCCTTCTCCTTATACTCCATTACAGACGATGCACAAAGCTGAGAGAAAGTATGAAGTGGGTAAAGTGACAGATGAAGAAGCAGCCAAACAAAGACAGTTGAAAGGCATATTGAACAAGTTAACTCCTCAGAATTTCGAGAAGCTTTTCGAGCAAGTAAAAACTGTTAACATTGACAATGTTGTGACACTTAATGGTGTTATCTCACAGATCTTTGACAAAGCTTTAATGGAGCCTACTTTCTGTGAAATGTATGCTGATTTCTGCTTTCATCTAGCAGCAGGGTTGCCTGAACTCATCAAAGATGATGAAAAGGTGACTTTCAAGAGGTTACTTCTGAACAAGTGTCAGGAGGAATTTGAGAGAGGGGAGCGAGAGCAACAGGAAGCTAATAAAGTTGATGAAGAGGGTGAGATTAAAAAGTCTGAACAGGAAAGAGAAGAACAGAGAATCAAGACACGGAGACGAATGCTTGGTAACATAAGACTAATTGGTGAGCTCTATAAAAAGAAAATGTTGACTGAAAGAATAATGCATGAGTGCATCAAAACGTTGCTGGGTCAATATCAGAATCCCGATGAGGAGGATGTTGAGGCTCTCTGTAAACTAATGAGTACTATTGGAGAGATGATTGACCATCCTAAAGCCAAGGAGCATATGGATGCATATTTTGACATGATGGCAAAATTATCAAACAACATGAAACTCTCATCAAGGGTTAGATTTATGCTGAAGGATGCAATTGATTTGAGGAAAAACAAATGGCAGCAGAGGAGGAAGGTTGAAGGGCCAAAAAAGATCGATGAAGTGCACAGAGATGCTGCTCAAGAACGACAGCTGCAAACGAGTAGGCTGGCTCGCAATCCTGGCATGAATCCTTCTCCAAGAAGGGGCCCTATGGATTTTGGTTCAAGAGGGTCAACAATGTTATCTTCTCCAAATGCACATGTGGGTGGTTTCCGAGGGTTTCCTTCTCAGGTTCGTGGGTATGGCAACCAGGATGTTCGGCATGAGGAAAGACAATCTTACGAGGCTAGGACTGTGTCTGTTCCCTTACCTCAAAGACCTCTTGGTGATGATTCAATTACTTTGGGCCCCCAAGGTGGTCTTGCAAGAGGAATGTCCATTAGAGGAACACCTGCAGGTGCTCCTGTAGCTGAGATTTCTCCAAGCCCAGGTGACTCAAGAAGAATGGCAGCTGGTTCGAATGGTTTTAGTGCCATTTCAGAACGATCAAATTATAGCCCAAGGGAAGATCTCATTCCAAGATATCATCCTGAGAGATTAGCAGTTCCACCTGCATATGATCAAATGAGTGGTCAGGAACGAAATATGAATTATGTTAACAGGGACCTGAGGAATCCAGATCGTGGTTTTGATAGGCTGTTGGGATCATCATCACCAACACAAACACAAGGACCATCTTTCACCCAGAGTATCCCAACAGGAAAGATGTGGCCTGAAGAACACCTGCGAGATAAGTCCATGGTCACGATAAAAGAATTTTACAGGTAAAATTCCCTTCCATGCATGTGTTTTGCTCATTCATCTCTATATTATTGTTTTTTTTAAGAAGAATCATGTTTTATTGATGCTGAAGTTATACTTGGCCTGGTCCAAGTTTAGTATATTTCACAAACTTCAGCAATTTGTCTCACAATGTCTTTTCTACTAGGATGTATCATAGTATGGTATCATATAAAAATAAGCATAGATACATGCAAGTTTGGTGGTTGCTTCTGTTGAATTCAATCTTGTTTCCTAGGGTATGGCAGTATTTTCATGCACACATTTGTTTTCTCTGAATTTAAGCTCATTATTCTGGGAGTTAGAGGACCTCTGGTCCAGGTTGTATCAACAGGGTAGTAAATAGATTGCTATTACCAAACTGGAGTGATGGTAATAGTAATCTGTGATAGAAATGGATGCTTTATTTCATTTATACTTGGTCCATTTAGGAGTTAGTTTTAAGTTTTAGGTACATGGGAAAAACAAAATGTTTTCCCAAAGACATTTGTGTTCAACCGACTTTGTACAGTTTTAGGAAACCACAAGTAAAGCAATGCTTGAGAATGAAATCCCAATTTGAGACAGGATATGAGCGTGGTAGGCTGTGAAGGAGTCATGCACTTCAGTGGAAACTTTAACTCAGTTTAGCTTCAATGTGTCCTTGTTGATAAGATGAATGTGATGATCCTGAAAGGGCTGGGATTGGATAAAGGTAGTTTGTGTAATTTCAATTTGATGTCTGTATCTGGCGAATTTCTTCCTCGCTGCTGTAAAAGTTTCTTCCCCTCCTTTTTTTTTTTTAATTTTGTCATCTAAAAGATAATGATATTTGTGTTATGGCAGAAGTAGTCGTGTTTCATGAGTCAAGTGTAAATATAGCATAAAACTGTGCGTGTAGATTTTCTCATGTATTGATTGAAATTCTCTCCTTTCAGTGCCAGAGATGAGAGAGAAGTAGCTCAATGCATAAAAGATTTGAATTCCCCAAGCTTCCACCCTTCAATGATTTCTCTCTGGGTCTCAGACTCATTTGAAAGGAAGGACATGGAGAGAGATCTTTTGGCTAAGCTTCTTGCCACTCTTGCAAGATCTCAGGATTGCGTTTTAGATTCAAACCAGCTCATCAAAGGGTAGGAGCAATTTACAGTGTGTTTGATTGAGTTTAATGTCTCTCTTGTCTACAATTTTATTCTTTTTATATTGTCTGGCCAGGTTTGAATCAGTTCTGACTACCCTGGAGGATGCTGTGACCGATGCCCCCAAAGCACCAGAATTTCTTGGATGCATTCTCGGCAGAGTAGTCGTGGAAAATGTTGTTCCACTAACAGAGATTGGGCGGTTATTACATGAAGGTGGAGAGGTACCGGGTAGCCTTCTTAAATTTGGGCTTGCTGGGGACGTTCTTGGAAGTATTTTGGAGATGATCAAAGCTGAGAAAGGGCAAGGTGTTTTAAATGAGATTCGCCGCACCTCCAATTTATGTTTTGAAGATTTTCGGCCTCCAGATCCTAACAGATCAAGGATACTTGAAAAGTTCATTTAGATAGCGATGCTCATTGTATCCTTTTAGGAAAAACAAATTCTAGGTTACTTGTCAGTTTTCATAAATATTTTTCCTTGTGGGTGGGGTGGGAGATTTATATATGGGATTTCCTTCTACGAGTCTTAATATTATTCAAATATTCATCTTGAATATGAAAGGTTCAATTGAGCCTCTGAATTTTTAGGTCTTGATTCTGTGGCAGTCATCTGTTTTTGCTTCTTGCATGGTTTTCACCATGTTTTCCGTTGTTTTTTTCATGTTTCTATGATCGATTCGCCTGTTGGGCTAGCATCTATAATGTGTTGTTGGAAGTGTACGGTCTAGGTTAAGTCTAGGTTAATTGTTTTCCTTTCGAATTGAGCTCATCACCGGCATGAAGGTAGCGTTCGTGGACATCATGCCGATGGGCATGTGTCAGTGTTATTGTTTTGAAGTAATAATGTTAAAAATATTTTTTTTATTTATATTTTTTAATATATATAAATAAAAAGTATTTTAGGTTGATATATTTGAGCAAAAAATATTTTAAAAATCAACTAAAATTGTATTCCCAAACATCCCGTAGATATATACAAACTGTAGACAAAACACGGTAACAAAGTAACCAAGGGACTGGGTGGTGGAATTTTAGGGATGAGAAAGAGCTGTGTTCGGGAAAAAGCAAAAATAACCTTAATGTATTTTAGCTGGCTGGTCGTTCTATTAGCTTTTGATATCGATTCAAGGTTTTCACAGAGGATTCTGCAGAGCAAAATATCTCGACGGATGAATCCGGGGGAATCTTTAAAGTATAACGTGGAATCTTTTATGCAACCCTTTTTATGGTTGTGATTGCCATGGCTGCTAGGAAAACAGATAGAATGGAATGGGGGCTGCTATGATATTATTTAATCCCTTGAACAAGTAAAAGCATCTTCTCTCTTCTTTTTTTGATAAATTGTAAAGGCATCCTCTTTGTATATGAGTTGAGAAATTTGATCAATCACCTGACCTTACATAAAAATCAGAAAAAGATAAAATATAATAACAAGCTACATATAACAAAATTGAGTGTCTGAAAGAAACCTTGTTCTGCAAGCGCAAACAATATCTCCAGTATGTTTTCGGCGAAAAAATTACATGAGCATGAGAAAGTGCCCTTCCTTTAGATTTAAGTACAATCGAAGTATATGAAAAAAAAATAAAAATGTAGGAACTTTAAAGTGAAAACGGTCTTGTATAAACATCAAAAGGCTGGTAAGAGGTTAACTGTGGCTCCTGTCAACAAAGAGAACACAACAAAACATCAATATGATAAATAAAAAAACACGTAATTTTATACATCACAGGATTTCACATGCATCAGATATGAACTTATGCGAAGGAGAGAGCCTTGTAAATAAGATCTTTCCCAAAAAAAATAGTTGGAGGAGATTTCCCCGCAATCCAAACACAGCATTATGTACTGAACCTCTCCCAGCAGCTAGAAGTTGATGTTGACACATACAAACTTCACTTGCATCATATTTCTTTTCGATCAACAAATTTGCTTACAGATTTAATAGTTTGTAGATGTGAAATCAGCGGGAATGTTAATTCACTTCTCATCGTTTTAACAGGCTTAAAGTTTAAACAAGTTCCTTCATCTACAAGTCTGGTTGATCTTAATGCATGAGAAAGTGACTACATGGCAATCTTTGTGTGAATGGGTGCAAATCAAACCAAACATCAGTTTGATCGTGCATAACTATATTTTGAAATGTCAAGTTCAATTAACAGCACCCCACGCCCATATTTTATGGAAAGGTCACCATATAGCTGAAATTCAACATATCATGGATAAACATGAATCACACACAAGGTAATAATGCCTTTAAGGTAAATTTGAAGTACAGTCCCCTTGTGAAAGGGAATAGAGAAACAGGGATTATCAAGGCAAGCTAGCCTATGCCTTCAATATTATCGGTATCGGTACTCATAACATCAAAAGATGATTAATGCAAAGATTGTGAAAGCCCAACCTGTCTCAGCCCGCCACCGCCACCGCCACTGCCTCCTGTCAAGAGCATGCCGATGAGAGATGTCACAACATCTCCCCCACCAGGGTTATTACCAGTATTTCTAATAGTGGTGCGCATTGCGTTTAGAATGCTTCCATAAGTAGCGCCATGTCCACGCTCAATGGCTTGGATGAAGCAAAAAGTCATTGCACCTGTCGAGGTTATCTTCGATAAAGCCTGTGCAATAACAAATTTTGAGTTTTTGAAACCTGGGTCTTAAAATGCCTTGCAAATATAAAATTTCACAAATCTCTCATAGCCGTTTTTTTACTTTCATGAAACTTACAGATGTATCGGCAGAGGTTTGATGGTCATCACAACCACTTATAGAAATGACATCTCCACCATTTGTCCCTTTCCACATACCTGATTGTGGACGATGGTCCTCCCATACATACTGCCCATTCCTATTTTCAAGAGGCAAGATAATCAGATAATCAGAACAGAGAATATGGTCAGACATAAAGGACAATATTGTAAAGCACAAAGGAAACAACAAGCTTATCTGTAATGGTAATTTGTGCACACAAAAGATGGAAAACCAAACCTGTATTTCACAAAGGCTTCTACCTATATAATAATCTTTGATTCAAGAAGTATGTGATAATTTACATAGGAATCAAATAGATAAATAGACGACTCAAATAATTCAGATTCACGTAACAATACTCTATTTATCCACACATATTATTTTCACTTAAAGGCCCTTTCAGCAATAGCTTAAGCAGAATCAATTGCATTTAACTTGGGTAGATATGCCAAACCAGATGTCAAATATCGCATGTAGATTCCTCCTCTAACTTAAGAAGTTGTTCTACCATGGAAATATGCTTTAAATAAAACCAGATGTTTGAATACTACATAGGACAAAAAGGAAGTCTATGTAGTTAATGTTCGAAATCCGAAATGCTTTATGGTTAATGATGTTTCGATATAGCTCACTTGTCACAAACAAATAAGAAGAGATTTAATCAAAATCTGAGAATGTTTTGACAACAACTAACCTGTCCATTCTGCAAAGGAAGGGTAGATCCAATACAGTACCACTATGGCAGGCATCAATTATCGCGTGAAGCCTAACACCATGAGGAAGAGGTCTGACAATTGTTGCATTGATTTCATCATCAACAATCATACCTTGAGTTTCAAAGTCAAGTGGACATAGAGTTTCATCATATCCATCAACTTCATCACCATTATAATTTCTTTGCCTTGAACCATGTCCAGAATAGTGAAAAAGCAAGGAATCTCCAGGTTGGCAACCTTGTACAAGCCAAAATAATGCCATCCTCATGTTTTGTTTGGTGGGAATTCTGTAGGGGTCAGTTTCCTCTTCTGCACTTCAAAAAAATTCCAGACAAGGATTAATACTGGACATGTCCAAAAAAACCTAAACCAAACTTTTGGATATGCAGACAACTAAATATCATAGCAATGAGATAAATATAAAACTTCATTTGTACTGCAAAACAAAAGGCAAGAGCAGCTCCAAAGCAAACGATATCAACAAAAGGCAAAACCAGTGACCACAGCTAGATAGTAACTTTAATATGCCAACACTCTCTCTAGGAAAATGCTGTACAAGAACAAAAACTCACTTCAGGAAAATGATAAACTACCAAATAAATCATAAGAAAACTTGCGTTGAAAAGAAAAGGGAAGCAACATAAGAATCTTATCTAGACTTGAAATGGTTATTAATATCCAAATCTGCTTCTTTCTAAGCAATAAATGATTGCATCAGGTGCTGCACTCCTAAAAGGTTCTGGTGGGAAATCAAATTCAAAAAATAGAAACATTTACAACAATTGCTATATTTTTCCAGCCATTCGCAAAATGGAATAAGGAATCTAACTAAATGAAATGCAAGCATGAGACGGAGATCAAATTCAATAGCCCCAACTGTAGAAAGAGAAATACTTCCAACTCAAAAGTTCCAGAGAGTAGCAATAGCTACATTTTCTACAAAGAGAACCTCATTCAGAACTCCCTCAACTTGCTATTGAATTGAACATAGGTACATCGCAACGGCTTAAACAGCACTAGTAAACTTCATCATTAAAAAACCCATGGTTAATTCCATTAAGAAAATCTACAGTTATACAGCATCGTTACTGATAAAGCAAATTTCACTTGTCCAAATCGTATCCATCAATGTTCATTCGATATGCAAAAATCATCATTTCAATAACACCAACCCCTACTAAAACATTATCAAGAACCCAAAACTTCTTCAGTCTAAATCCAAAACAACAAAAAAAAAAGAATCTTCAACCAAAAGGTCTCTTTTATCAACAAAAACAAGTAACTTTTTTTTTTCTTTCTAAGTACACCCATCTTTGAAGAAAAAAAAACGATCTTTCTAGATCTGCAGCTGAATAATCCACATTAAGATTCAAAGGATCAAACTTTTTTTTTTAAAAAAAAGCAGAGATTCAACACTGAAATGGACCATAACACATACCAGTTAACATGAGAATAGATTCTTGAGGGAACTGAAACTTGGTCATCAAAAGATGACGCATGCAGTTTGCATCATTGATACACCCCTTTAACTCGTGCCTCGAGTACTTGTACGAAATCCCAACAATAACTGCCTTTTTTCTTCCGTGTTGGTTGGGTGGGGGCCCCGGTGGCGCGTGGTTGTAGGGAGACGGTGGTGCGATCGTCGAAGGAGGAGGAGGAGTGGTGGGTATTGACGGTGGAGGAGGGGCATTGCGAGACAGGTCAGCGATGTGAGTTATAGCTTGACAAAAAGCACAACGGATGGATCTTGCACCCGGTGGTAGCTGGAGCGGAGTCCGGCAATTGGAACAGTTTACAAGCATGTTACTATACATTACGGTTGTTGCTGGATGTTTTTTTATGGCTATTTTTGGTTTATTAATGGAGTTTTGTTCTAATCAATTGGCTAAGGATGTTTTCCTTTAGCTGGGGAGAAATTAGCAAAAAGGAATTCACCCGATAATAAAATGGCAGGTCATGGGCATAGATAGAACCCATAAGGGCGAGGATGGTGCTGGTGCCTGTGCTTGTGCTGGTGTTGCCTTGCCATTAGCTCACCTCGTTTGACTTTTTGAGGACTCTACGACGCGATAACGTGCCGGGATCCGCCACGCGGAGTCGCGTTAATAGCTGCTAGTTGTCTTTTAAAATATTTCTTTATGATTTTAATTTTAATTTTAATTTTCTCTTATAGTTTTTTCAATTTAATTTTTTATTATCTTTGTTCTGGTATTCAATTCAATCAACGTGAGAATGTTTTTTCTATTGCATTTTGTTTAATAATATAAGACTTTTTTCTCAGTTTTCTTCTTCTTTTTTTCTTTATATTTTTATTTTTTATTTATTTGTATTTCTATGTTAAAAACTAATATTCTACACATGATATAAGTGTGTTTGACAGTTTCAAAAATATTTAAAACAAAATTGAATTTTTTATTTTTTATTTTATTTTAAATTAAATTTTAATGTATTTATAAACAAAAAATCCTTTTAAAAAAATAAACTTAACTACAATCTCAAACGATCACCATATATATATATATATATATATATATATAAAAAAAAAAAAAAAAAAAAACCGGAAGGGGAGAAAGGGAGTGAATAAAAATTAAGAGAAACCTGGGGAAAATCTATTTTTATTGTGTGTAATTAATTAATTATATGTCTATATAAATTAACTTGCGTGTATAGAGAATTTATGTTGACTATAATATAGATAAATTGTGATTTTGATTTCTTCTCCTTTCAATCGATTCAGTCATTCTCGGCATCAATTATTATTATTTTTTAAGTAATTGTTTTTATTGATTCTAATTACAATTAAACTGTCTCTAAACAAACCTATAAAATACACTTGTCTTGGATAAAATTAGGTTTTTTGCTGTTATTTTGTTTATCTAGCTAAACATAAAATTGAAAAGCTTCTTGATTCTTGTTCCACTTGGATAAAATCCACCGCCCGGGAAAGGAGTCGACGGAGCTTCTTTAATGGCGGCCATGCATTGGAGGCCAATACGCCAGCTTCTTGTCACTGATATATATATATATATATATATATATACAGAAACAATATCTTTCTTATATCATGGAATTAGATTCCAAGGGAATACTCTCTTTGACGAGTTCTTCTTGCTCCACAGAGAAAACGTAAAGCTTCGATCCTTCCACCCACGAGCCTGGATATAAAGCAACGACAGAAAAGTCCTCTCGAACCCAGTCTTGTGATCTGAATTGAAACGCGTTGAAACATGAATGAGAGAAGAAGTTGATCAAATATTCAGGATCAAAATTTATTGAGTTTTTTTTTTTTAAAATACTCGATACGGCATCGTTTATATTTTTAAAGTAGAATAGAATATTGGTTTGGCCCTCCCAAATTGTGACCGGATCTTACCCTGGTTGATTATTTGATCGAGCTTAAGAGCTTTGTTCATTACGCAATAATTCTACTTGGTTGAATTTAATCCAGGGTTTGACATCATTTCATTGCGAATTAATTAACAAAAAAGCTTTGTTATTTGTTATTCTTTATTATTTTGTTCTTTAACAATTGACTCATTATAGATTGTATTTCATAATTTGTCGTGATTTGTTTTTTATATGGTTTTCTTGATCTCATTGCCTGTTTGTTGAATTTACCATAGTTTACTCGTGGTTTATTCTGTCCTCTATTTTAGTTTATATTTTTATTTATTTTATCATTTGATATTGATTTGACTATAAACCATGTTTAATGATTATTTAAATTATTTTCAACTAGGTCATTTCAATATTACACCTCGAATTAATGATTTTAAGAGTTAACTTGGATTGACTTTAATTATTTTATTATGTCATTTTCTAGCATTGATTTTTTTTTTAATTTTATTATTCAACAAATGATTGATTAAGAAATATATTCTTATAAATAAAAAAAACTATATGTTTTGTACACAATTATATTCATCTAGCGAGTCTGGTATATTAACCCTAGGTGACTCGATCATTTTAATTTTTGTTTGAGGGAAAAATAATAAATCTTTTTATTTCAACCCGCAGTGCACAGGAGCTGCGGTACCCTTCCCTTGTAGTTTGTTCTTTCTATATAAAACAGTTGGCCCTTAAATAATTGGCCTCTAAGAAGGCCCATAGGGCCCAAAAAGTAAGAGCCCAATCAAGCAAAAACCCGAAGCTAGGGCATCCGTTAATGAAAGGGAAAACATTTAATCTGCTCGTTATATATAAGTTGAAGTAAGAAAAAGAACTCGGCAGTGTTTCTGTGGCCGCTTCCTCAAGAGAGATTCTTAGGGTTTGTGCTCCTGAAGGCCTCCCGAAATGGTACTTTCTCATAATTTCTGCAAGTGACTGCACGTGGATTTTCTTTATCATATTGCATAATTTCAAATTCTATGAGATTGCAGCTTTATATTTCGTTTGTCATGTTTTTATCTGTATAAATCTCTGAGTCTCACTCTGTATTTAGAATCCGTTCATCCAAAATATAGTAGTGGTTATTTTCCACTGGTTTTTATTTGGATAAGGTGTTTGCTATTCTGCTGTTATTGCAGATTTATCTACTGGAAATCAAATTGCCTGACTCCATTTTTTTGTTTTCTCTTGTTGACATGTAGACGAAGAGAACCAAGAAGGCCGGTATTGTTGGGAAGTATGGTATGTTACTTTAACTCAGTTTTGTTTCGTGTGCTTTATGTGGTAACGGTAAAATGAATGAAAAAGATGACATAAAATCACAAATAGCGTTGTAATAATGTTTATCTGCATAGTTTTATGCTCTCTAATGTCAACTAGCTCTAGATACTGTAAGCGGTTATGGAGACTAATATTGAAAAGTTGGAAGAAGTTGAATAAATAAGATGGATGTCTTTCAGTTTTTATCTCACTTTAACTTGGATGATGTACACTTGTTTCTGTGCGCCAAAGATTTGCGTTTCTGAGTGCAAATATGTATATTATAGGTAGAAACACGGCACTCAATACATGTTTGCATTGCAGGTACCCGTTATGGTGCCAGTTTGAGGAAGCAGATCAAGAAGATGGAGGTCAGTCAGCACAGCAAGTTCTTCTGTGAGTTCTGCGGCAAGGTAATCAATCCACCATACTAATTCTCTGTTTTGTTTAAGCTCTACTGATCTTTGCATAGCTGTTGTATTTCTCCACATGATGTGCTGGCTTCATGAGCATGGTATTAATTTCATAAAATGTTCATCATTGTAGTATGCTGTTAAGAGAAAGGCTGTTGGTATTTGGGGTTGCAAGGATTGTGGTAAAGTGAAAGCGGGAGGTGCTTACACTTTGAAGTAAGGATTCCTTCACCTTGTGAATTTTAGTTCTTTGTGTTAGACTTGTACTGTGGTTCTAATTACCTGCTTTGCAAATTTGCTACAGTACTGCTAGTGCTGTGACTGTCAGGAGTACCATTCGGAGGCTGAGGGAGCAGACTGAGAGTTAATTGTAGTAACTTAGAAGACATGCAATGTCAGGAGTACCATTCGGAGGCGGAGGGAGCAGACTGAGACTTATGGATACTGGTGTCATTTTGATCGGAGACGTTTGATCAATTTATCGATTTCATTTCTTTTAAAGTGTTTGGAGTTATGAAAGTGATAAAAGGAAATTCAGTTTGAGAATATTGTTATTGTTTATTTCGACCCTTTCAATTTAGAGTTTGTTTGTTACTGTGTTAATTGATGCTCAAATACATTAAAGTATGTTTTATCCTATTTTGATACATGTATATTAAAATAAACTAAAACACAATAATTTAAGAATTATGTTTCTTCTGACAGATGTAATTAATCTAAAAGCACTAATAATTTAAGTAAAAAATTATTTTTTGAATATTTTTTCGAAAGCACATTCATTTAATATATAAACCAACTTTGCCTTGTATTGTATACTCTGCACTCATGATGGTGTAAAGGATGAGACAGCTAATATTCACATTAGCTTTGCTTTGTGGTATGTATGTCGTTGCTATGCGCTCATGGTGGTGTAAAGAATAAAATAGCTAATTTACAAATTGTATACCGTTCAATGAATCGTGTGAACTAATATGAAAAGATCTTGTTGAACAATCTTAAAAGGGTGACTAGTAATCATGTCATTTCAGGAAAAGTGCAAGGTTTGTTTCCCATGCGTGCAAGGATCAATAACCTCTAGGATTTGTCGTAGTTGTGTACCTGACAGGAGAAGAATGCATCAATCTAGATGCATTTATAAAATCCATTTCGGCCCTTTCCAAATCTAGCTGTTAAAATCCCAGGAAGGCTATGATACTTGTTAAGAATTCTCAGCAAAATTATCCTTCTTGCAGTCACCTAATAGATGCCCCTGAACGCAAGGATCAGATTTCATCTGCAGGGAGGTCAATTACAATTATAAAAATGAATATTGAACTTGAAAGCAATCCAGTCGATTTCCACATTTGTCTCGTGGGCAATTTTATCCAAGTCAAACGATGAGGAACAAGGAAGCCTGTATTACATTACATGAGGGAACGTGATTACATCTCATTGAAGGTGCTCATAGCTCGCAGAAAACATCGAGATGGGTTCAGGTTTGACCTGGGCACCATCAGCTCTTCCACTACAATGCATCTAACTCTCTTTACAAAACCTACAAGAAAAAGAAAAAAAAAAGCCTCGACAAATAGAGACTGTTTCCCCCTTTTGCTTTGCCAGAAGTCTTGTTTATGTTTACAGATGGTGTCAAAGCAAACAAGACCAACCACTCTACAATGCATCTCTCTATTCACACGTGGAACCAAAAGTTTGGATCTCGGGTTGCAGCCTCTCGAAGAAAGAATAGGGTGCTGAAGAGATGGCTGTACAGGCTATGAAGTTATTGAAAAGGAACCGCAAAGCTGTTAGCCTCTTGCCGCAGTTTTGTTAATTTGCCTAAATCATTCTGCATGGGAGTCACACAAGTGGAATGTTATCATTGTTATTATTGTGATGCATTTGTTTCTGGACAGCCTTAACTGCTGCCACTCTAGCTGCATTAGCTGCCCTGTTAGCTGCTGCTACTGCCCTATTTACCCTTTCATCAACTTTTGCAACATCATAAGCCTTTTCTGATGCTCGCCGTGCTTCCTGATTGCATGCAAGAACAGCAAGTTAAAAAGAAATGAAAACCAGCATAATTAAACATTGTTCATGTTCTTCATGCCATGTTGAAAGACACGTGGTATAATTCGTGTCCAACTCACATTTCACGAGTAATGACCAGCAACATAGTAGTATTAACCAGCAATGCAACACATGAATAAAATTGCATAAAACCACCAAGTAAAGAGTGAAGGTTTACCTGCACTGCATTTAGCACTTTGGAATGATAAACAGCAACAGGAGATACAGGATAAGAGGTGTTCTGTGTGCTCGGGACATCAAGAATTCCATTTTGCCAGTGACCGGACTGAGTCTCCCCATTTCTGAATGTGTACATTCCAAGGCCTTGCCTTCTACCCTCATGCCAGGCTCCCTCGTACCGATGCCCATTTGCAAAATGATAGACACCAAATCCATGCATCTTGTCGGCGAAATATTCTCCAGCATATGTATCCCCGTTCCTAAATAATTAAAAATCAGATGTGTGGGTGGTTTATACTGCAATATATATAATCAGGGTGGCTAATAAGGCTGTAAATCTTTTTAGCATAAAATGAAAAGTTTATTAATATACTCTTGTATGAGCATGCACCAAGTTACAGATAGAGAGACTAACAAACCATAATTACTCGATAATCCATGATCTGATCCATGTGATTTCCCATAATCCATTCCATCCTATCTAATATAATTGTGAGGAAAGTGAAAATGAAAACTGGTACAACTGAAAACAAAGAACATCTTATCCCTTCATATGACCTCCAAAACTCAATGAATGCTGAACAGTCAAAAACCCCTTAAATGTTTGTCATGTTAAACAAGACAGATTCTTGTTAGGTGGTTAAAGCAGTACCAAGCTCCCTTAAGTACTAATGCCAACAGAATCCTACTTGATCACTCATAATATTGACATTAATCAGTCAAAATTAGGAAAACAACCCCAGATACAGGAATTGCAACTGAAGCTAAGTTAAGAAGATGATCAATGACGATCCTATAGCTGTTACCCCATTCACCAGAGTATTCAGTAAACATCATTACTACTTAAATCCTACAGGAAATATTATCCTACTACTAAATGTAAGACACCACAAAGAAATATCACTTCCAAAGGAAAAGATTTCTTGTCTGATACACCTGATAAATGATAAAACAAGTGCGGTTTTCAACATCTTTTCTACCCTAAGAGACCTCACAAGGATGGAATCTGACAAGTCCATGACCTTTAAAAGCCTCCATGGGTTATAAAAAGATACAAAGAAATCAAACACAAGTGCGTGTGCGTTCAAGTGCTCACAACAGGCAAGAAAACTATAAAAATATAATGCCAGACATCCCCATAAAAATTAAAAAATTGAGGCATCCACCATCCTATGTGCCCAGGCTTAAAATTTTGATAAGCTTTATTTATAGCCCAAGTCCAAAAAAATGTGTACGATTTGTAGCGAAGAACAGCTGTAAATTAAAAAAATCCAACCTAAACCCTTGTAGATTGAGCAGGTCTGAGCCAATCTGCATGATTCCCAGATTGAGCATTCAAGGCTAGATATACAAGCACAAGTTGTTAAGACTGCATGAAGCTGTTATTTCAGCTCTGCATAGACAAGCTTAAGGGAATTTATGCTACAAGTGATCATCCACTCATTGCTTAGTAAGGCGAAACTCTATCAAATGCATATTTTGAAAGGTGACAAATTTCCTACTGTACTAGATGTAAAATCTTTTCTTTTAAGGCCTAATTCTAGAATCTAGTTTGAATGACTAAATTACACAAATTCACACAAAAAAAATAAAAAATGACTCAGATGAATGACAGCAGATGAAGAAGAGTATTTCTCAAAATTTACAGTGATTTCTCTTTCTGAACAATTCATTCTCGTTTGCTCTATCTATAATTTGTCATTTCCATCTGCATTGTTTTCTTCTTAAGATATTATTATAAGCAGTTGCTTTCGCCAAACTTCCATATTAGCAGTTCGTTAAGTTCCATTTCTTTATGCCTGGTTTCTCAAACTAAACAGAGGTAAAACCTCTATTGAAATAGGTTTCCCAATAGTGTTTTTGTAGATATCTAAATCAGCCAAGACCATCTTTTCACAAATTCCACAATCTTACAACTAGAAAGCCAAACACAATAAAGCAAAATCCACAATCTTGTAACTAGATCTCAAATTGGGCCGATATAAAATCACACACAAAAAAAAAAAAAAACCGCATGAACAAATAAAATTCCATGTATTAAAGTTCTTCGAAATACCTGAAATGGTAATGCCCAAGTCCGTGCTTGACACCCCACTTGAATTCACCAACATACCGACTCCCATCCTCACAAGTATGAACACCACAGCCATGAGTTTGTCCATTAGACCATTCACCAGCATAAACATCTCCGGTATAAAACCTATACACACCAAATCCATGTCTGAGTCCTTGCCTATATTGCCCTCGATATCGACTCCCTCTAGCCCAAGTTTCCACTCCA
Organism: Salix caprea; assembly: GCA_964035475.1. Taxonomy (NCBI): domain Eukaryota; kingdom Viridiplantae; phylum Streptophyta; class Magnoliopsida; order Malpighiales; family Salicaceae; genus Salix; species Salix caprea. The sequence goes on along the minus strand of OZ037761.1, from coordinate 2,565,217 downwards.
TGGTCATCATATTTCCCATCAACCCAATCCCCTTCATATCTTCCACTCATATAATAATAATAAACCCCACTTCCTGAACACTTTCCCTTGTGAAATTCACCTTCATAGACGTCCCCGTTACTATAAACCTGAACAAAACAACCAGAAGCCGCCCTTTTCTCCGGTTTCGACCTCGACCCAATTGACCAGAACACCGGTATAGGCGATCGAGATGCTGAATTTCTAAGCTTATTGATTGCAAATGACCGCGACAAAAACAGACGAATTGAAGGCAATCTAGGCAGAGCTAAATTAAGAGACAATAACAGAGCAGCAGAAAATGAAAAGGCAGATAAAAAATCAAGCAAAAACGAATGACTCGGATGCGAAACCAAGAAATAAAAGAAGGGAAGCGAGAGCAAGAGAATCAAGCGTAGGTGCACTTTCAGGCGAGTCAAGCGGCGGCGTAGAAAACGAAAGGCAGCAGCTTTAACGGAAGTAGTGACAGAAAAGAAAGATTGAGGTTGATGGGTGGTAGCAAAATGGTAAATAGTAGGGGACTTGGAGAGTGAATTGGAACGATGAGGGGTTTGACTATGCCGGGTCGTCGTCGTCGTTAAGAGAGGTCTTTTGTACGGAGTTGGAGAGGTACCGGAAGAAGGAGGGGTAATCGGGTCATTCTGTTGCTGGAAGTGGTGGAGGAAGAGTAATTGCGGGTTTAGCGTAGTTGAGAAATCGGAAGAGATGCCGGTGCTTTCTTTTCCGATTTGGACTTCTGATTTCTTCTGATGCATTACATATGGGAAATAATAGGAATTGAAATTGAGATTCAATGGTTTTTGGATTTGAAGATAGGATCGGATTTGTGTTTTTAGAAGTCTTGTTTTTTAGGAGTTGAGAGAGGGAGAGTGAATTGAGGAGGTGAGAGCGTAGGAGAGAGAGAGAGAGAGAGCGACTGGAGCCGGCCATTGCCTTTTAAAACAATTTTCAGTTATTTTTTACTTCCCTTCTTCTTTTTTTGTTACTATGATTTTATGATTTGAATTGCTGTTACAGCCGTGTCCCAATGGATTGTTTTGAGTGCCAACGACAAGATTCATAACTTTGATTTATTAATCTCGGTCAGTCCCGTGCCATTATGGCACATGTACTCGACCCGCCCTGCTCGTCGGGTCGACCCATTCAGCCCACTCTTAGATTGGCCCAGTGTCTGGGGAAAAGGAAAATGGAATGATCTAATTTAACGATCGATTATAATTGTGTTTTTATTTACAAAATATTATTATCTTATTTTAAAAAAATAAACCAGCATCTTTTATATTTAACGGTTCAAGTTTAATTTAATGTCTCAATTAACACGGACTATTCTCAAATATAAAACAGGTGCATATATTGAACTTGTCATAGCTTGTAAGGCTGACCCGACCAACCCATTCCTTATTTGATGGGTTCAAATACTAAAGAAAATACAATAAACAGTGCTCTATTATGATTCTGTTCACCTAGCATTTCCCTTTATGACATGATAAAGATAAATGTTGATTTTTTTATAGAAAAATTTAAATAACATTGTTTTAGCTTAAGAAAAATGACCTTTATTTTTTTTATTGATTCAAGTTGCCGGGACATTTGACCCGGCGAGTTGAATTTAATTCCTACACAGTTAAATTAAAGAATAAAATAAAATAAAATAAAATGCATCTAAATTATTTATTACATTATATTCCAAAATTATATAATTCATATTACTTTGAAATATAATGTGAAATCAAGAGTGGTTGGATTGTTTATGTAAATTGAATTTGATTAAATCAGGAATTATTAGCTTGGAATATATTGGATTCACGCGTAATTGAATTAGCTTGATTATGAGAATATTGTTGTAAGAAACATATATTATTTAGCCACTGCAATTGAACAATAAATTCTACCGACTTTCTTATTCTTTTTTTGCTATTTAAAATTACAATATAGTTATAAATTCATTAACCATTCAACTATTAAAAAGGAAAAAAAAAACTATAATTTTATCGTCCAACCTTTAATTTCATTACGTGAGTGCCTTATCTTTTATTTTATATAGTTAGATGACCAACTCTATTTCTTAAAAAAAACAAAAAGAGGACATTTTGTTATTTGAGGTGTTTAGATGCTAGCATGGACCGACAGGCCTTGTTTATATAACTTTCTCTTTACTAAAAAAAATAATCAAACGGGACTCACTTTCTAGCATGTGTCGGATGGTTGCTGGTTATGTCAACATCTAACATTTAAAGTGACATGATATACTCGCATAAAAAATATAAATCAATTACTAAAATAAGTAAATTATATAATTAGACACTCAAGTAAAATAAAAAAATAAAAATGACCGCGAAGCAGAGATTTACTTCCAGAACATACGACTCATGAACATGAAAGAGCATAACCAAGCGTGGAGAAACAAAAGGTCATGTTACGGACACCAAACCATTTTCTTTTATTTGAGTATGCGCGTCCAATAAAAAAATATTTAAGCTTTTTTAATAATTGTATGATGTTCAGAACTAATTTGTTATATTAAAATTCTAGGACTTTATAATAGTGATAATAATTTAATGAATAGACCTGGTCTATACATCGATAATAGTACGGTCCAAGCGGCCGGTGCTATAAATTCTCGAAATTTGTCTGGTGAATAATGCCCAAAAGGTCTGCAGCTAATTTTATTCTTGATTAATGTGGAAGGAATTCGGGACCATATATGGTTCATACATTGGAGTGTACAAGCTAGACAAGTTCCAGCCCTCCAAGCTAGTTCAACGACAACCTGTTTCTGGACAAATATTCTTCTGTCACAATTGCTAATGTTTTTTTTTTTTTTTTTTACCTGATAATAATATTGCTGAAAAAATTTATTATTCAAAAATTTATATGATTGTGACAGATTTGGCCCTTTTAAGAATACTCCAAGCTAGATAAGAAATAATAGTTTAATTTGTTTTTATATAAAAAATTTATAAGTATAGACATAATTTTTTTGAAATGTATTCGAGATGCATCTTCACATGAATCTACATATAATTATACATCTGTAATTTTACTTGGTCTTAAAATACTATAAGATAAACCAGTCAAGATGAAAATGTCTGTTTGGGAATGTAATTGAAATTGTTTTTGAAATAGCTTTTTGTTCATAAATATATTAAAATATTTTTTTTAAATTATTTTTGATATTAGCACATGAAAATGATCTAAAAACATTTAATTTGAAGTGAAAAATAAAATAAAAACTTTTTAATTTTTTTGAAAGTTTTTTAAACACAGTGTCAAACACCCCCTAACAGTTAAAGAGATTTTTTTTTTAATGGTCACAAGGTTTTAATATGTAACATATCTTTTATATATATATATATATCCTGCTCGTTAATGAAACGAAATAAATCAAAACGAGGAACAATTACACGCCTCATGACCTAAAAAATAACCTCTTGGTGATATAGAGTGCTAAGAAAATATCAATTTATATTTTAATCGACTTATAAACTTCTCTATTATTTTATTTAAGTTTATTCGGTTCAATTTTTTTTAATATATTCTACTGCTCAATGTCGAGCTGACAAACATTCTGTGATTCATATGCAACTTGCATTATATTTCTCTTAAAAGACAGATTTTTAGATGAGAGATAATATAATTTTTAAATTTAATGAAAGGACATTTGATAACATCGTTTCATTTATTTTCAATTATCGTTTATTTTCACTCCACTTGCAGAGCAAGAAACGAATCAGTCACCAGGGGTGTCGTAACAGACCAATCCATGTCTTCCACGTCAGTCTCACTCTATGCACACGTCGGCAATCGCCGCCTTCAAAAAATGAAATGAAACTTAACTAGCCTCTTTTGGCTCGGTTCGTAATTACTTAAACACCGCCATCATTTTTGCTTCAAACCCTTTCCTTCTCTTTTATTTTTTGTTTAAAAAGGAAATAATAATAATAATAATAATAAACCTCCCACTCTCAATTGATGCAAATTCAACCTAATTCACAACCTCCAGCCAAACGAAGAAGGGTGCTCTATAAATCACGAGATTCTTGTAGCTCCTCTCCAAAATCATAAATATTTGAAGAATATTGTTGTTCTTTCACGAACCAGATCATTCACTTTTTAAAAACGAAGATGTTTGTTAAAATGTTTTCTTGGAATTAGATCAGAATAATATATATTTTTAAATTTTGTTTATAACACCCACACATTAAAATGATAAAAACACACACACAACAATTAATTTGAAGCTATTTTATTTTATTTAAAAAAAAAAAAAACAAAGTTAAAACTTCCACCATGCTTGTAAAATTTATGAAAATGAACGGTCGCTGAATCGAGATCGCATTCTCCCCTCACCTTTTTTATTCAATGATAAAAGATTAAAATTAATTTTCAAATAAATTTAAAAATATATTTCACTGATTACGAAATCCCAACTCCCAGCACTGGTAGAATTAGCCAGGGCTTACAGGTTCCAGGCAGCGATCCTGACGTCCCACAAGCCCCATCTTCTTCACCAACGCACCTCTCTGTATGTGGAAGAGGACAAAAAGATAAGGAAAAGTTCCAGGCAACAAGAAACGAAATGAAGTCATAAAGTCCATCACAGCAAGGAAAGCACTCAGCTCATGAAGCCGTCGTTTTCCATTTCAAATGGGAGATGGCGAAGACACACAGAGAGAGAGAGAGAGAGAGAGAGAGAATACAGGGGGGGGGGGGACATTTGAAAGCAAAGTTCAAATCTTGATTTCAACATAAATATTTTCTTCCAAATGCAATCAATTATTTGCATGCTGGACCAATTATGATATCACCTGGCTTGACTAATGACTATGATACATGGATTGTTTTCTTGCTTTAGAATCTTGATTTTTAATTTGCTGTTATTTTTGAACCATTTTTTAAAACTTTTTATTTTATGTTTTATTCATCTATGGGTTGTTTTTGAAGATTTTTTCAAGCATTCATGAGTAGCACACACAGTCAATTCAACTGTAATATAATTCTTGGAGATGAAGCATATGTTTGGCATCTCAGTGCATATTAAATCTTGAAAACATATTAAAATAGCACGCAGCTTTACCTATTCATGAACTCCTTCTAAGTATTAAATCTTACAAACATATTAAAATAGAACGCAGCTTTACCTATTCATGAACTAGTTCTAAGTATTAAAGGGATGCTGCAAAGGAGGCCTTAAAAGTAGATTGCCACATGCATCTAAAGTGAAAAAAACTCCACCATCATGTAATTATTACTAGCCGAAACTTTATCAGAGGTAGGGCAGGGAAGCAGATAGAAAATTCCACTCTCATTTTTTTAACCAGGAAAAATCCATATCAATTTTATTCAAAAAATTCTCAATCAAGCCCTCCTATTCATACCCATCATGGATTCCATCCAAACTGTGTTTTTTTTTTTCAGGAATAAAACTGACATAACAATTTGTTTGGAGGCAAAATTGGTACTCATCCAACAGTTAGGAGGCATTTTTGAGCCTTTTTTTTTTTTTATGAATAGCACAACTGGTAGAAGTGAGAGCATAAGTACCTGTTTGTTTTGCATTTTTATTTTATTTTAATATAATTTCAAATAAAAAAAATACTACAACAACAAACACCCAACTCTTGAATTCCAACAGTCATGTCACTATCATGTTCATATATATCAAACGCTTGTTGGTAGTGGAAAGATATGTGGAGTAACAAGCAGTGGGAAATTTCTTGACCCTCTGCCCTCATATCAAGTCATTTTCACTGTTTCTTGAAGAAATTCGGTGCCCACTATGCTTCTCTTTAACATAAACTACAAACGAATAGACTAGCAGGACCTGGAGACAAGGAATCAAGATAACGACAAACAATCCATATCTTTCACATGGTCTGCAGATAGCAATCAGGATAAAGAATCTGGAAAGAACTATCGGGAGCTGTAATAGTATGGCACGATGATCATAAAAAAAGGGGGTAGATGCTGAGAAAACTACAATGCAAAACACTTTGAAATAATTCTCAAGTTCATGGAAAAAAAGAAGAAAAGAAAAGCTTACAAACGCTCTGTTGAATTGACAAATAAAATTAAGGTAGGTCAACCGATGGCCCATATCGCATTTTAAACACTCCCATTTGAAACTGATTGTGATCTTTCCAGAATCGCTTGCTGCACCTTCACCTACGCTTGTTAAGAGTTGTTGCACTTGAAAAACACACGAGGCAAAGTAAGAGCTGTCAACCATGGGACCTCGAACAAATTTCATGCAGCTCGAAACTCCATGTCAAGGTTTGTGAAGTTTGAAGCCAAAAACTCTTGGAACGTAGCTTTGCATTGCTTTCTGTGGCTTTAGATGCCCATATGTCATCAAAAATAGGTGAGGGAATGTGGTTCCAAAATAAGCTCCATCGATGTCTAGGCAATGTCAAAGAAATTCCACAAAAACAAGTGTAACTTTAAACATGTAAATACTGACATAAAGCCATAGAAACAATGCAGTACAAATTTAAGCACATAGTTCAGCCTAAAGGGCAAGATTATCTAAAATCAGAAGCATAATATCATTGAGCAAGCAGATACAAGTTCGGTCTCAAAGTTAAAAGTTCGGCAGAATCATAATGACGCTCCAATGTCAAACTTTAATTTGGTCTAATAAATGGGGGACTGGTCAGTAGAAAACCATAACCAGAGTAAGTAAAATCTTTAGAGATACTGCGCAGAGCATGAGCACATTCCAATTATAAGCAATGATATCAAGTATCTAATGTTTGGTGTTATAGAAGGATACTGCCTTGATACTTGGATCGAGGGTAATAGATGTCTTCACATTTTGGACAGTAGATTTTGACAGTACTAGAACGTGGAATGTCTGATTGACCAACTGGGAGGCAGGGCTGTCCACAGCAATAAACTCGCGGGCATCTCCCAAAGTCATAGTTTTTGTACTTCTCCAACTGTTGAAGTTTCCAACACAACATTTAATACCCAATTAAATAAGATAAGATGACAAACAAAAGAATAAAGGAGGAAACAGAAGGACGCAGAACTAAATAATATTACCATTGCAGACATCCCCTTGCTAGTAAGTATGTAACGCACATGAATAAGACCGTAGAGCATCTCTGCTGCGGATTCCACCAACTCATTCTGTTCTTCAGTGAACATATCACCTGAGAATGTGCAAACGCAGAGAAGAAGCTTAACACCATACAATACACAGAATGATCACAGGTTCCACACTGAACCATGGATCCATTAATGTGAGAAAACTTGATCAAGATACAAACTCTCCTCTTCTATTTCAAGGATGTCAGAAAACAAGGACACCTAAAGAGGATTTCTTAGGCTTTTAACCTTCACTACCCACATGAAGTTCTATTCAAAGCAATGTCTCATCTATACAATTACCCTATGAGCTAGGACTCAACTTACTTAATCACTTATTTCAAGACCAGACCCACACAATCCAAGCATAAAGTACGAAGTCACAAAATAGTACATGTTAAGACCACTAAGCACATTATAAAGAGTCATTAATATGGGGAAAGTCAGCATTCACAAGAAGAAAATCTTTATTTGCGAGAAATATTCATTCTTTATATTTCATTCCTTCATCTGGAGATCTTTAAACAGATTTTCAACTCAACTGTGTCGTGATGTGCATTAAAAGATATTTCTGATATATTAGAGAACCGTAATCAAAGACTGGTTTCAGAAGAAAAGAAAAGGCAAACTGACCATGCCTAGATTCTGCCTTTTTTTTTTATCATGGTCATAGATTATGGACATGGGCCACGTTAGAGTTCAACTTAAGAGATTAGCAAACATCAGAAAAACATAACAAGTGAATTGGATTCCAAAAAAAGGGTAAAGAATTCGGAAGGAACATTACCAGTGCAGTCTGAAATTTTGTGAAGCATATATAACAGATTAAACAGAAATTACAAACAAGCAGTAGAGCTATTTTCTGCAAGGAATTGCTTACCATGAGAAGATTCCACGTCCAATATAAGATCAAGTGCATAATCATAGTATGGAACTTGACTGCTCAATCCACAAAGATTAAAATCATCCTGAATGTACTCATCATCAACTTCACAGAAAAATTCATTTCCACGCAAATTGCAAAACCATGAGATCCAAGATGTATCATCTCCATCAGAACCACTAACATCAGACTCCTCACTGTCTGTCTCAGATTCCTCTGCAGTTCATCAAAATAAGGTCATCATAAGCAGATGATTATTAATGACCTTAGATTGATAATCAAGTAGAGAAAGAGAAAAGAGAATAAAGTAAGTAGCAAGGGCCTAAATTAAATAGGTCGGGGAACAAGACCATATTAACATAGAATCCTTTACTCCAACCGCTGCAATTCCTCAAACAGAAAGAGTAAGAAAAGGAAGCGCACTTAAATCATCACCTATTATTCTTAGTTGTAGAGGACTCTATATATATACTATCTCATGCAAAATGTTAATAATACATTAGTAGTAAACAGAAAACATAAAAAACAAGATCTATTTGTGGCTAGAATGTAACGTATACAGTATACATACAACGAGCAAGGGAAATGCCGAAGTTAACTTCTTGATTGGATTAAACAATGCTCAGAGCCAGTTGCTTTTACAAAAGGCATAAGTCAAAATGAAGTGAAACTCCTACTCAAACAACAATATTCGCACCAGACAAGTGCAAGTACAGGGGAGAGCAAAATTAGTAATTAATTTGAGCATCATCAATTCACCATAACCAAAACCATACCTTCTCCACTTAAAAACACACATACAACTAAGTAACTTGCTTTATCAAATAAAATCATTATCGTCACTCCACACACCAAGATCCCATACAACAAATAAACTAAAAATTAAATAAATCACCATAGCATGTACATACAAAAATTTAAAAGCAAAGAATCACCCTGGCAAAAAGACCTAAAGTCCCTAGCAACATAACTCAAAAAAGAACAGAAAAAAACCAAAGTTCCAAAACAACATTAACTCTCCACAGAAACCCGGATTCCATAACACACATTCACCTCCAAATAACTGTCCACAACTCCCACAAAAAGAAACCCCTAAAAATTAACAAAAATAAATATAAAAAAAAAACCCAAAAACAAAACGATAAAAAAAAATCCTGATCCCAAAACACACAAAAACAATGACATGCTCGAGCTGAGCACGAAGAACCAAGAGAAAGCACTACTACCATCAGAGCATTTGTTTTTGGATAGCGAAGCAGCGCGAGAATCAGCACGATGATGATCAAGATGCTGCTGATGCTGTGATGATTTACCAGTAGAGGTAGAAGGAACAGACAATCTTTCTTTATCCTTACTACTATTATTCAATCCTCTCGAAGTTGAAGGAGAAGACTTCTCTAGATGCTTGTCTAGCGCATCATTTATACGCTTTCGATCAAGCGGTCCTCCAACAATCTCCGATCTTGATGACCCGCCGCCGAACCCACCTCGATCTTTGTACATGATTCTTCTCTCTATCGGTTTCAAAACCCTAAAGCCTCGATCTTTTTAGCGAAGTTTCAAGCTTTGCGAGATAATCTGGTGGAGCAATAACACTTCGATTTTGGGAAAATAATGGGGTTTGGATGGATTTGAATATTTAATGATGAATTTGAGTAATTAGGGCTGAATTGAATAGAAAGGCAGACGGAGAGAGCTAGGGTTTTTTTGGTCAGGAGAAAGGAAGATTTCCACGAGAGATTTTTCTCTCTATGTGCTCTCTGTCTCTCATTGTTTTTTGCTTGTCATTTCATTTATTTTTAACAAAAAAAATATTTTTGTTTTCTATTCTAATTAATTCTTCTTCTCCTTCTTCGTTCTTTTGTTGGGCTTATAAGGATATAAAGGGAAGAACACTGGATCTAGCCCATTCTGTTCGGAGTGTTTCAGCGTGGTAATAATTATTTTTTTATTTTAAAACATATAGAAATAATATAATATAATTTATATATTATTTTTAAATTAGACATTAAAACAGTTTTAAAAAATTATTTTCAAGTAATGTTTTTTTTATAAAAAAAAACATAAAATACAGGTTCTATTTAAAAACAAATAACCCCAAAATCGAACACAAATAGTTTTATATCACGAGTCATACCAAAAATATAATTAATTAAGTTAAACCTCAAAATCCAAGTATTCCGAGCTTGATTTAGTATAAATTTTTAATTAAACTAGATAAAATATTGACAAAACTCGGTTAATTCAGTTGATGTATTACTTGTTTGGTAGGGAGGTTGAGATTGATTTTAAAAATATTTTTTATTCAGAAATATATTAAAATAATTTTTTTTTAAATAATTTTTGACATTAACAAATAAAAATAACCTGAAAACACAAAAAATAATTAATAATCTTTACCCGTGTCAACTGAATAATTATTAAAATTATGAGTAAAACTGTATCAAAATGATATATATATATATATAAAAGCATATTTTTAAATTACAAAACTAAACCGAATATATATGTTATCATAACACTAACATCTTTGTTTGCACTCAATGCAAGAGGATATCAAAGGCAGCCTCTGAATCTTGGTGTGATAATTAAAATATTTTCCAATCCATTATGGAGTTCATATTGTCGGCAGCCCAACATGTAAATATCCGAGCATTATTGCTAGCTATATAAATTGTTTCAAGGGCTTAAATATCAAATTTAGGTGGAAAAAAAACAACTTTGAGCCTGTTTGCTATTAAAACAATAGTTTTTTTTTAAAATATATTTTTAAAATAATTTAAAAACATAAAAAGATAAAAACAAATTTGAATAAAATAAAAATAAAATTTAATTCTTGTCATGAATATTTTTAAAACGAAAAAAACAATCCGCTAACGTGCATGGTAAAAACATTTCTTTTCCACGTGAAACCGCAAAAACAACGAATCAGAGGGGTTTCTCCTTTTTCTCGTGGGAAACAATAAACATCCTGAAATGAGAAGGACCCAGCTTCGAGTGAAGACTGATCAATCAGCAGCAAAAACAAGGCCTTCCGTCGTTTTCCCACACCAGAAGCAGTGGATAAGGGCGTATGGTACTTCAGTTTTTTGGTTGAGTCTAAGATCTTCATTAGCATTTCCACTTAATTTGGCATGGTGAACCTGATTGTGGACTCTACAGCCTCGATTCTATTGTCCTGGGAGAGAAGAATTGTAAGAGACGGAGGCATTGCAGACAGAAATGTTCATCTGGATACGAGAAGATTATTTATGTTTTGCTGCTCATACATGCATGTAGAACTATAGAATTTAATGGGATCTCATGATTTGTATTAAATATTTTTTATAATATTTAGGTTTCTTAGAAAACAGAGTATACTAATATCTAAGGGTTCATGTAATCTAGACATTTTTGTTTTTAAATGTTTGTTTTCTAGGTGCTGTATGAGCTATTTGAGACATGGCTTAATTAATCACAAAGCATACACACACACACACTTATCGCAATCCTTTTGGTTCCACAAAGCATATACTTGTGATTTTACAAAACATTCTTATATTATATTTTTCACATGGTCTTAAAAATATTTTTTTAACAACCAGTCCCAATCATTCCAAAAGGGAATTGCCGATAATTTTTAACATAAGCTTGTATAATGCCCTGTCATATGAGATCTGTATTTTTATATTATCTTTGTGTACAAAAAGAAGGGTCTCTTGATGGAGTGGTTATTTATATTTGAAGAAGAGAGGCATCGGAAATGGAAGCAGATCTAGCTACGATGATGAAACTCATTTTCTCACTGCTTTCAGGTGGTATTTTAGCCTCCTTTGCCTACATCTACACTGTTTTCTTTGTGAAGCCTCGGAGACTAAAATCAAGACTTCAAAATCAAGGGATCAAAGGACCTTCTCCTTCTTTACTACTCGGAAACATCCCTGAAATCAGAAGGATCCAGACTGAGTCAGCAGCAGCAAAAACGAGTCAAAAAAAGGAAAACCCTCTTCCTATTGATCATGACTGGCCTTCTACTGTCTTTTCTCACCTTAACCAGTGGATAAATGAATATGGTACTGCCTCTTTTCCACCTCTAGAATTAAAGGGTCCTCTTTGTTTTCTTGTTAAATCTGTCTTTTTTGTTCTTCTGGACTTGTTCTGTGTGACCCTTGATTAATGAAGATGCAAGTAACTCTCTCAATGAAGCAACCTGGTCTTTTCTAATCAGAATCAGACAAGAAAACACCTGCTAAATATACATGTGAATTATAATTCATATTTTATAATGGTCATGTAACTTATAAATGTTGCTGTAAAGCTCTCAACTCTAGTTCTGATAAGTTCTCCACCTCTCTTATATTGCTTCGAAAAGGGATCCATATCCTATTGGCTATTTTTTCCATTTTTTCTTCAATTTCCCCCCTGTATCTGGAATGTCCTATTGTCCGCACCATGCTAGAGTGAGTCCCCGGTATTCTGAGACAAACCTCGAGACAGAAGAGATGGGGAGAAAGTGGTGAAGTCTCCTTTACTTCCAAAGTACAAGGAGATAGATTTGTTTTATGTCCCCATTTCTTCAACCAAACATGTTTCTCTCTTTTGTACATGTCCCTTCTATCATAATACACTAACAAGACACAACCAACACAGTTTCCCATCCTTTTGAGTTACGCCAATCCACAGTTGTGGACTAACGTTCTAACATTGAAAAGTGTGTTGAGCTTTAGTGCATGTTGCTACCATTACTGCAAGGCTACTGCCCTTGCACAAACCTTTCTGATGCTTTAATAATGCTAATTGATGCAGGACCAACATTTGTGTATTCAACTGGAAAAATACAACAATTATGCACAGTTGATATAGATATGGTGAAAGAAATAAGCCTTTGTACATCTTTGAGCCTCGGGAAACCTTCTTATCTATCCAAAGATCGTGGACCATTGCTTGGACAGAGTATTTTCTCAGCAAATGGCCTTATCTGGAGCCATCAGAGGAAGATAATTGCTCCAGAATTCTACATGGATAAGGTTAAGGTAAATATCTATTTTTTTCTTCCTTTTTCGAGTTGGTGCACTAACCTTAGACTAATGGTCTTTCTTCTAGAGCATGGTGAGCCTAATGGTGGACTCTACAACCACAATGGTAAGATCCTGGGAGAGCAGAATTGAAGGTGATGGAGGCATGGCAGAAATAAATATTGACCTGGAGATAAGAAACTTATCAGCAGATATTATATCAAGAGCTTGTTTTGGAAGCAATTACACTAAAGGAGAAGAAATATTTTTGAAGCTGAGAAATCTTCAAGATGCCATGTCCAGAGGGTTCATTGGGATTCCTGGCTCAAGGTATGATTTATTCCAAACTTGATCATCAAAATAAATTTTGTTTCAATTTTTTCTTGAAAAAAAGAAGCAAAACCAACAACGACTGATATAGTTCCTGAAAACCCTTTTATTTGGTTTTGAAAAAATCTGACAATTGATTGTTGGTTTTTAGGTTTTTAAAAACAAAAGTTTTTTGTTTATAGTTTCAAATTTACTATTTAGAAACAGAAAACAGAAATAATATCAACGAGCCGTGAACCTCATGTCATGAGCTCAGATGGATGTGCATATTTTTTGACGACTGATGAAATCTTACTTGTGGCTTCCAAAGCAGATATATTCCTAACAAAAATAATTGGGAGATTTGGAAATTGGAGAAAGAAATTAACTCGATGATATTGAGGGTTGTAAAGGAAAGGGCTGCGGCCAACTACGAGAAGGACCTTCTGCAAGTGATACTAGAAGGTGCCAAGAGTTATGGTGACCAAGAAAGCTTTCCATCAGATGTTTCTCTTGACAGGTTCATAGTGGATAACTGCAAGGCTATATACTTTGCTGGTCATGAAACCACTGCCATCACAGCTTCATGGTGCTTAATGTTATTGGCGGCTAATCAAGAATGGCAAGCTCGTGCTCGTGCGGAGGTGCTTGAAATCTGTAAAGATAACCTTCCAGATGCTGACATGCTTCGAAATATGAAAACTGTAAGTGTTCCTTACAACATGCAAAGAAATTCATCCAAATCGTAATCTGGAATTTCTAATCTTGACTTTCAACAATTTATGGGCAGCTCACAATGGTGATCCAAGAGACAATGCGCCTTTATCCACCTGTGGTGTTTGTGATCAGAACAGCCTTGCAAGATTTGAAGTTCAAGGGCATCACAATTCCAAAAGGAATGAACATCCAAATTCCAATCCCAATAGTACAACAGAATCCTGATCTATGGGGGGCTGATGCACACCAGTTCAATCCCAGAAGATTTTCCAAAGGAATTATTGGATCCAGCACGAGTCCACAGGCTTACATGCCATTCGGAATGGGTGCTCGTGTCTGTGCAGGCCAACACTTTGCCATGGCAGAGCTGAAGGTTATTGTATCACTCATCCTATCAAAGTTTAGCTTCTCGTTGTCACCAGCATACCATCATTCCCCCCGGTTTGGGCTGGTTGTGCAACCTGGCAACGGTGTTAGCCTTCATATTAGAAGAGTCTCTTGACATTTCGAGTTTTGAGCAAATTCTGTGAGGAAAATCAAGACCGTTGTTTACATTTTTTCGTCAAATAAATTGCATTTAGGCAAAACATAATGCAAGCATTATTTGAATCCAACAAGTGGTTGTTGTTCACTGACATTCTCGATTCTCAGCTTTAAGCAACACATTATTAAAGTTACTATCTATGCCCTAACACAGTTCAGTTTGACAATTTGTGTTGGAATCCAACAGCTTGCAAAGCTAGCTCTATAAAGAAAGAAAATAGAGTCTGCGCTTTTTGTGAGCAGGATCACCTAGACAGCTTTCATGAAAAGAGGGAGCGACTCTTGTTGCGTTCCAACCGTGCTTCTCTCTGTTATGAAAAATAAAAAAAATAACAAAACGTATATATTAAGAAAGTTAAATGCAACCCTTCCATCATTTCGTGTATTTTTTTTATTAGAAACTATTTTCCAAGAGTATAGAGCTTTTAAACATTAGAAAAAATAAAAATAATCAATACCTCCTTTTTCTTGCATTCCTTGTAGACATCAAAATGCTCTTGACATTTACTTTTGTCCGAGCCAAACTCTTCCAAGCCTGAAAATATGCATCTAACATCAAAATATGGTACTGATGGAACGTGCATAAAAATATCCAGGACAAGAGTTTCAAGTTGAATTGAATCAAGCAAAGCTCTCCATGCTTCCATCGATCAAATATAAGCGAGCGGTTATATAGAGATTTCCTTTTGTTTATACTTTATCGTCTATCTACATGAAAGCTCATTAAAAATTAAAAGCATTATAACGTCCCTTCAATTTAGCCATAATCACAACTTCTAATAAGCTCAAACACAAACCATGACCATTTTAGATGTTACGACTCCCCATTTCTCAATACACGAACTAAATTTCACAACTAAATCACAAGAAGATAAGAAATGACATAGATACACATAATAGAACATTTACAGTAATAGCGACAACTAGAACATGCTGCTATGTGTGCAACAACGTAAGCTCGACACGACTTGGACATGATGCACTGTTTCAGGTTAATAACCTTGAGGAAGATACACGCCGCAAATCCAAAGTAATAAAATTTGAACTTTGCTTTTTCAATCCGTTTTCAAGTCATAATAACATCCCACCATACTACAAAACAAGCTTTTTTTTCTTAGCATAGGTGATAGAGTTATGTGGGATGATCCACCTGTATGTGCTTCTTAAGGAATTACATTCGAGTGGTGTATAGAACAGAGACTGATCGATTTACTTTACAGGGGTTCATTAATTTATTAATAAAAATTGGATTCTGGATAAAAAAGGTTTCATTCTTACGATCATTCTTTACTTCCAAGAATATCCCACAGAGCCAATCAAGGCATAACCTCTCATTCCCATCCCACATCAACAACACAATACACCAAAACTAAGACCAGTCAGTAAATTTTCATGAACCCACCAAGGGAAAAGGATCGAGAATAGAAATTACAATCATGCTGGTGAAAGTTAGACATAGACATGCAAAATCAAGTGTAAGAAGACGCATTCTTGAACATTAAACATGCAATAAGAAACAAAGCACACACACTGAAAAAAGTCAAATCAGAGAGATAAAAAAAAGGGAGTTGATAAATCGTTGCTTTACATTTGAGAGAGGCAGTGTATTGAGGGTAACATTGAGAGTCTGCGAATCTTGCAGAACTTTGATATGGCGGTGCTGCTGCTTTTGATTCCATTTTTCTTCTTCTTCTTGCTTTCTTCTATGGGGATAGAAAACTGGACCTTTTTTTTTTCACATATGCTCTCCAAGCGACCTGTCGCTTGATAGGGCCCCAGCCGACAACTTGGTTCGTCAGATCAAAAGGTGGGAGGGGCACGGTCTATTATACTTCTAGTTACTGGTTTTAAAAAACTCCGCCACCGGTCAGCAGGTTATCGAAACTCGAAGTTTTACTTGGATTTGATCTGTAAAAAAACTTAATTTTTTTATTAAAATAATAAATAAATTAACTAGATGACTTGCAAACTAAGTTTTTTATGAAATTGATTTTCAAGCTGGATTTTTAACTCTCTATAGTCTATACGTGTATTTTATGGTTAAATGATATGTTTATGCTGCTTTTATGTATTTATATTAGTTTTAATTTTTACAATTTAATGTAAAATGTGAACCTGGGATTCAGTGAAAAACTTCTTTTTTTTTTATTAAAATAATATTGTTTCTTATTGTTTTAAATATATCTAGGCTAACTCATTAGCATGTAAATATATTCAAGTTGGATTTATAATTATATTAATGATGATGTATTTTTTTATATGTTTATTTTATAGTTACATAATATGTTTGTTTTTTTAGGGTTTGTTTGGCAATGTGATATATATTGCTTTTAAAAATATTTTTTACTTTGAAATGCAAAAATATATTATATTTTATTTTTTAAAAATTAGTTTTATATCAACATATCAAAATGATCTAAAATCAAATAAAAATTTGATTTAAAGCAAAAAAAAACTATTTTTTTGTAAAAAAATATTTTTTCCAAGAATTTTAATTTTATTTTATTTTTCAATTTGAGGTAGATTTGAATCAAATTTTATTGATTTTGTGTTCTGATAAGCATGCATTCAACTCCCATCCGAGAACACAATGGAGAAAAATTGCAAGGGATTCGGGCTAAAAGGAGAATACCTCGAAGAGAAGAAGTCACAGGCCTCTATGGTCATGCCAACGAAGCCCATTCCAATATGAATATTCGTATATTAAGTCATAATCTGTTTACGGACCTTCTATGATTGACTAAAATTGTTTTAGAATTACTTTTTTATTTAAAATATATATTTTTATAAATAACTTTTTATATTAGCACATCAAAATGATTTAAAAATATTTTAAAAAATTCATTTAAAGCAAAAAAATAATTGTTTTTTCAAAAGCTCTTTTAAAACATAATATCAAATAAGTCTTTTTTTTATATTCTTTTTTTAAATAAATATTTTTTACATGCATGGTTTTATTAAAATAAACTATCTGTGTATGATTATGGGAGAGAATTAATTAAGCAAGGTAGATTATAATTTATTTTACATACTTTTTTTGGAATTTGTATTGATAAAAATTCAACTAACTAAAGTAAATTGCAATAATTCATTTAATATATATATATATATATATATATATATATATATATATTAAGAAATTACATTGATATTTAAAGTAATGATCTGTTTTATTAAATTATTGATGAATTCATTTTTACAAATCATGAAAGAAAAAAGAAATATCAAGATCGAAAAATCAATCGATGAAAATACAAATATAATAATTCTATTTCGTCTATAATATTTTCATTTTCTTCCCCTATATGGCTATATATATATATATATATATATATATATATATATATATATTATTCTATCTCGTTCTATCGCTTCTAGCAGCCATTCTCAGCTAGCTCTCTCCGTTCCATGCATGGTGTCGCCATGCTGAGATGCTCACGTAATCCTATCTTGAATTATTTCTTCGATGGAAGTGAGAGTTCAATAAATGTTGCTACGATTACCTCCATCCTTGTAGATGTTGCAAATCGTGCCCTTCTCTTTATTTGACTCCAAAATATTATTTGGTTTGCAATCTTATCTTTAACTTGAAATTTGATGGCTAGTTACTATCAAGGCCAAACTGCCAATCTATAATTTTTAGCAAAACAACAAAATAATGAGAAACCTAGCCCACTAAAATCTTCTCAAGGCTGATTTCCACCACCACCCACTCCAACCACCCCCTCCCAATCACAACAACTAGGTAATCCATAGCATATTGTCTAGTCTAGAAAACACAGCAGCAAACTAGTTTGTCCAGTAGCAACAACTATACCAAATCCTTATAAATGTGTCTCAATCATAGTTGTTAATTTCGTTCCGTTCCGGTCGAAACAGCCGGAATATTCCGTGCTGTTAAAAAAACCAAGATGAAACGGCGTTGTTTTCATCTCGGTTTTAATTCTGGCTCGTTCCGGAAATACCGGCTAAATCCCAGCCGAAACACCTTGGTACCATCCCGCTTGTACTTTTTCGGCTACATAAAAAAATCATTTTACTTTTCAACTCTTAAACCAGCACACATCCTAAATACATCAGATGTCACCGACCTAAGATCATCTCAGGTGAGAAGATTTTGCATGGCTTCTTGATTTAGTTTTATAGACACAATTTTATGCCTTGATATTTATTTCATCGATGTGGGATAACCATCAGTATTTAAAGCCTTAGGATGTAAACTTCTGGCTATTTTCAGCAATGTGGGACTGGGAATTGGAAATTTGGGAGAGCATGTTTGTTCAGCTGGACAAACTCAACTGGTTAGATCCCGAGTTTGCTTTCTAGAGTTTATAGATTTGAGCTTCACATCAATCAAGGTCATTAAAATTTTTAATTTATTATTAATTTTAAAACTCACGGGATAAGTTAAAATGCGTGTAAGTTTATTCAGATACCTGTGTTCCAAGAAAAAAAACACCTATACCAAAAGAAACAGGAAGGAGTGACTCCCTTGACAGAGTGTTTCATGTGCTTTCATACCTTGTAGGCGTGTGCAATGAAGCTTTGAAAGCCAAACTATCATTTTATGCATGGACAACACTCGCCAATACTATTTTTCTTCGTTCCATCCAATCCCAGCAAACTCTAAAAATCAATTTTGAATCCCTGTATGTTATCAATTATCTGAGTCGCGATTTGTATGGTGTTTTGGATTAACTATTGCTATGCATATGATTTTCTTTTCACATTGGATATATTAATTAAATTGGTTGAAATATTTGTTGTTGTTCATGGTGTGGGATACTTGGTAAAATAATTAATTTAGAATGGATTAACTTAAATTGTGTAGCAAAAAAAAAAACAAGTCCAAACCTGAGTCTTCATTTACCATTACCCCAAATCTCATTTAATAATCTAAAGGGCGAGGATTGGATTTCGTTATCAAGTTTAAATATCAAAATACTATTTTAGAAATTTTTATGTACGACAAATATAAACGTTTAATTTAGATAAAATAATATGTAAATAAAATGTAAACTTATTTTATATGATGTTTTAGAGTGATTGTTTTTTAAAAATAACTATATAGTTAAAGATGACTATATAATTAAATAATTCTACTATCATTCTTTACATAAGCAGCTAGCCGTAATATCCCCGCAACACCGTGCGTGAATCTCCAAAATTATAATGATGTGCACAAAGAAGATTCCAAGAAACGACAATTATTATTTTGTCCGCATGGAATACAACGGGCGGGGATCGACAATAATTCCACTGCTGCCTTCCTATTATTATAAATACAATTTTTCTACTTAGAATATGTTCGTCACGCATTTTAAAAACAATTATTTTATATTTTAAATTATTTTCATGTAATTTTATTTAAAAAAATTAAATATATATATATATATATATGTATTATTTTAATATATATTTTTAATAAAAAAACATTTTCAAAAACAACCTTAATTATACTTTTAAAAAGACATTTCATGTAAAAAAGAACACAAAACTCATGAGGTCATTATCATTACAATAGTATTTTTATAACCTTGGTTATGACTTAAATATTAAATCTAGAGAAGTATAGTCATGCTTAAAAAACTGAAATCTATTTTTAATTGGATAAAAAACTGGAGTTGGTGGTTCGATTTTACTCAAGAAGTTGATTTAATTTTATTTTTTAAAAATAATATAATTTTATTTAAAAAAAATCAAAATAATGGTATTTTAATAATAGAATAATCAGTTGATATAGAACCTAGTTTAGACTTGAGCCAACAAATCATTTATTTAAAAATAAATTTTATAAAATATCCACTCGATTTTTCATCTGAAAAATACATTATGATTTAAAATAATTATAAAAAACATTAAAACTATTGAATTTAAAATCTCTCAAAATTTCAAGTTTTACTTGCCAATAATTTCTTGTAGCCAGCAAAAACTAGTTGCAAACCCTGAGGAGTGTGACTCAATTAGTCATGCTCTGAGTTTGCTCTCTAGAAATTACCCGTTCGAGTCACATATTAGTCAGGATTAGTGAAGGTTTTAACTGTTTATTAATTTTAGAATCCGTAAAATTAATTAATATGTATATAACCTAGACACCCACATTCCAAAAAAAACAAATAAACCAGTTGCAATAAAAAAAAATACTTTCTCGTAATCTTTTCAATTCGAATCCTCAAGCGATTACAAGGAGAGCAACCTTTTTCATATTTTGAGAAATTTAAATATATTGGATATTGCAAATGCATGGTGTATATCTCTTTCAGCCAACGATGACATGAAAGCTAATGCATATCATCACTCTGTGACATGCATTTCCATATCTGTGTTTTATTTGGTGCTCATGTTCTTAAAAAAAGGGAAAAGAAAAAGGCAACTCTCAAAGGAGAGACGGTCTAAAATCTAATAATTTAAATGATTAATTTACTCAGGTTTTTCTTTTTCATTTCTGGAAGAATTCAAACTGACTAAATAATTTATTGATAATGTATGGGGCCATGTTATGTTTCCCTTGGTTTTTCTTCATCCTTTTTGCCTCCCTGACAGCTCAAATTAAAGTGATCCAAAAATCTTTTTCAAAAGCTCTTAGAAAATTTTGCTGCTTTCCTATAACACCCCCTCTCTCTTTCCATATATAACAAACATTCTATAACAGAGAAAGAGGAAGGAGATAACAGAACATAATTCTCTTGAAAAATGAATGCTACAACAGCAGCAGCAGCATCAACGACAAAGTTTATCAAATGTGTAACGGTTGGAGATGGAGCTGTTGGAAAGACATGTCTTCTCATCTCTTACACTAGCAACACCTTCCCTACTGTACTAAACAGAACTTTTTTCTTTCCTGTTTTCTAGATATTTACCCTTCTTGTTATTGTTTATATTGCAATTCTCGTGTAAGTGTATTCTGGTTTTTAAAAGGGTCTTTCTTTTGCTGTTTTTTGTTTTCTTGACAGGATTATGTGCCTACTGTTTTTGATAACTTCAGTGCCAATGTTTTGGTTGATGGGCAGACTGTGAATCTAGGTCTTTGGGACACTGCTGGTACTCTTTCTCATTCTTGATTGCTGTATATCACTAGCTAAAAGATGTGTATTTGCCCTTTAATTTTCATGGCTATCAGTTTATTAATAGATAAAATGCTCTTCAATTGATCAAAGTGACTTAACAATGTGTTCATGAGGTTTATTTCATGAATCTTGAACTAAATACTTTTGTTTTTACTGTTTTTCCCCTTCTTCTTCTAATGATGTGTTGGTTTCCTGCAAAATTTGGTGAATAGTTATAGAAAATGGGAATCTTACAATCATGACCACCATTAATTAAACCCCCAAATTCTTGAAAAGTTTTAAGCTTTCCACTTTATGACATCCAATCGGCAAATCATAGCTACTTTAAATTTGTTTCTGTTGAATATAATATCATCTGCATTGATTGATCGAACAGCCCTTTATGCTCTACCCAACCCCCTTTTCAATGAAAGTTAACCTTTTGGGTGCTCTAGACGGCTTGGCCAGTAGAACTTACTCTCAGTTTACTCCAGTTTAAGGTTGTATTCTGATGTGTAATTTTGGAAATGAAACATTTGAATCACGGAGCAATTATATGAAATGATTGATTCAAGGGAAGAGAGATCGTCACTGGCTTGACTTTGTGAGACTCACTTATTCTATCATAACTAAGGTTCATATGTTTTGAAGATCCCTAACCTTTTCTTCTGGCTCGACTACCGACCATAATTAATGGTAACTTTTCTCTTTAGTGCTGAGAAATTGATGTGGTGTCTCCAAAGTGGCTCAGAAAAGTGAAACGATGAAATGACGCTGCTAAGTTTTTAAATAACTCGTGCAGGTCAAGAAGACTACAACAGGCTGAGGCCTCTAAGTTACAGAGGAGCTGATGTTTTCATTCTTGCCTTTTCCCTCATAAGTAGGCCAAGCTATGAGAACGTCTCAAAAAAAGTAAGCTTCTTTATATCTCCAGCTAGATTCGTCTTATGGGTTCTCTTTCCATTAAAATTGCCTGGCAACATGTATATGCTGATTCTTCTCTTTGCCGTGATTCCTTTTTCTGTATGTTGCTTGTTATGATGGAAAGTGGGTCCCTGAGCTCAGACATTATGCCCCATCAGTGCCCATTGTTCTTGTGGGGACTAAATTAGGTGATGTATTCTTCCCTCTATTGATTTATTACTTCTTTGAATGGGTGTAGCCTGGACCTTGCTTTGCTATCAATCAAGTTTTACTGGTGCTCTAAATAATCAAGTGTGTTTGATGAGAGTGAGAAAACTACAAGTTTTCAGTTTCCTCTGTATGGGGCTCTAAAGTCATAACTTATTTAAAAAAATTGGCACAACTGCTATCCAGTTCCTGCTCATATACTGGCATGCTACTTTTGTTTCAATGTAGACAAGCTCACGCATGCATATATCATATGTATGAATGCTTCCAGTTTCTCTGAGGTCTTTTATGCCTCTTGCAGGGGCTCTTTTGGTTTTCTGCCTCTATATACAGTGATTTCTCAGAATTCTACAGTTCAAGTGACAATGTACAATGACAGTCATTTACCCTTTCATGTTTGTGTAGCATTGTGTTTGGTGCCTTGAAAGCATTTGCATTCAAAAGTAGATTGTGATCTTCATGTAATGAGGTGTTCCATCTGGTGGTTCATTTTGTTTGAGATGCACCTGCGTGTGTTGTTGTTATTGCTTCAGCTGTGAACATTTTGTGTTAAATACAGATCTGAGAGAAGACCGTCAGTTTCTCTTGGATTATCCTGGGGCATGCACCATTTCTACAGAGCAGGTAGGCATTCACTTATTATATTTCCATTCCTCTTTAATCCCTCATTGCAGTGATTCGGCTGTCGCGGCCGGAAAAAAATTACATTTGGATAAGTAATCAAAATCTTTGTAGATGACTTCTTGCTTTATTATTACCAGGGTCTAGAACTACAGAAGCAAATAGGAGCGCTGGCATATGTAGAATGCAGCTCAAAAACGCAGCAGGTTTGCCCCGCATCTGTATATTTTCTCAGAAATTAGTTGACTAAGCAGATATCATTTTCCACCACAAGCATGCTTGCGCAGCCCTATTCCTAAGCAATTTAATTGGAAGGTAATTGAGGTTCCTGACGGACAGAAGGTGTAAACAGAACCAGACACAATTAGTAACACTTCTAGCATGTTGTAAGAAAAAAATGCAGCCATTTTGAAGCATTTTCTGTGGTAAATGCAGAATGTGAAAGCTGTCTTTGATGCTGCCATCAAGGCAGTGCTCCAGCCTCCAAAGTCAAAGAAACACAAGAGAAAACATAGGGTCTGCCAAATTCTCTAACCAATTTCCTACACAAGGCTGCTACAAGCATCTCCACGTCGTATTCATTTCTTCCATGTTTCGTTTCTTATTCTGTTCATAATTTTTCCCATTTCATCTTTCATTGGATGGTGTCCATGTTGCCTATTTTCATCTGTTTGTAGACAAACTGATCCTGGTCTCGCATCCAATTTATCATCAACCATCATGTGCTCATCTGTATTACCTATTGGAAAGTGGCCAAATTTCATACTAGTTTTTTTTTCTGGACAAAAAAGAGAGATGAATTGAATATATTCCATCACATAATAAGAAAGATTAAAGATTATTGATGCATTTTCGACATGACCTTTGATTTAAAATGAGAGAAATCCCTCCTCGAGGGCTAGAAAATTGCCAATGAAGCATTTATTGTTAGGGGGTGAATTAATGAATGGGTCCAAACCTTCATATCTATGGAGGCACTTGAACAATATTTTTGAAATTAATTAAAGTGGTTCATATATTGATACTAGGGGACCATAACTCATATATATATATATAGTTTCTTCCTTTTTTGTTGCTGCTGAATGCTAGTTTTTTGTAATGATAATTAAGTCATTTTACCATGTTAAAAAATATAAAAAGATAAACTTACTCTTGATCAATTTAATAGTGTCAAATAAACATTGAGAAAATATTATTTTGCCCCTAATTTTCATTTCATTGCTTTCATTATAGAGGATAAAAACATCATTATATTGTAGTGATCAATAATACAATGAGTCTTGATCCACCATAAAAACCTCCTCCCTTTCGATGTCTTTTTTCTTTTCTTTTCATTTCAACACTGTAAAAGTGAAAAATATTTATATAAATCATCATGTGATCAAAACCGGTCCGCCGATGCATGGCGCTTCGCATTTGAGTAGGGGTGGGAATTTCTGAAATCAAATAAGAATTTGTTTTACTCGGCCAAGAGTTCCACTCTTTACTGAGTTATCCCAAAGGCGAGTTAAGAGCATGATGATTCACTTCCATTGATTTGCTCGTGCAAAAAGCCCAGAGAAGGTCTGTATATATACAAATATGGTTTCGTTGCTGGGACGGCTTTCTTAGTGTAAATCCCAGACTTACAGAGCAACAAGGATTTGTGCAGGTAAATAATTTAATCAGATGATAAAGTATATATCAAACTACTACTTACTTTAATTATCCAAGAGAACTCGATCTGCAGGATTATTCGAACTGTGGTTTATCATTTCTCGTAAAATTTGATCCATATGAAACTGTGATGACGACGACAACTCAAATAAACCTAATAATAAACCTAATATTTATGGTTCATGCACGTGTTGCATGACCATTCTACAAACCTAGCTAGCTAGCTAGCGTTTCCACAAGCAATCGCGCACCTTGGACTTTTCTTCTTCTCTTTCTGTATGGTAAATTACACCAACCCTTTCATTATCACTCACAAAACAAACCCAGAATGAACATGGATTCACCAAGAAACGCTCTTGGAAATACCGTACTCGTCTCCTTTCTCTTTGCCTGTGTTCTTTGCCTCTGTATCTGGTCTGTCTCGCTCTCAAACCCTTTATCGTTCTCATTTCATAGATCCCAAGCTGTAAGTATTCGTCTTTGTTAGTCGTTGTTTTATTAATTATTGTCCATTGGTTTAGAAATCACACTCTTTTTTGTCACACAGAACATGAAAACGTCGAAGTTTCCAGCAGATGAGCTTGAGTTGGCCTTAGAGAGAGTCTCGACACCAAACAAAACAGTGATTATAGCTGTGGTTAACCAGGCTTATGTAGAACAGATTGCTGGTGCTGAAACAACAATGCTCGATCTTTTTCTTGAGAGTTTCTGGCTCGGAGAGGACACTAGGCCACTTCTTGATCATCTACTCTTAGTTTCTGTCGATCAAATTGCTTATGAGATGTGTTTTTTCAAACGGCTAAACTGTTACAAGCTGGAAACAGAGGGTGTCGATTTTGGAAAAGAACAGATTTTTATGTCACAAGATTTTATCAACATGATGTGGAGAAGAACTCTTTTGTTATTGGATATTCTCAAGCATGGCTACAACTTCATATTCACGGTAAGTTTCTTATTAAAATCTCCATTGATTTCTGCGTTTTAGTATTTTAATATCTGCCAATTAAGTAGTTAAATTAATTAAAATAGAGACTATTTATGCTTGATCAACTCTTTTAGGAACACTTCCGGTCATCTTTCCCAATTTATAAGAACCAATTTGGACTAAATTATAAGACTTATAAGTGCACGTCTTCAATATGATTATAGACTAGGCACTTCAAAAGATTTTTACTTTCATAAAGCATCTTGCTGTGATAATATTTAGACGTTCATAATGGCAAAGGAGCGAGGGCATCCCCGTTAACTATTGATTCGGTCAACCCTCTCAATAGCTGCGTCTTTAATAATATAAATTACACAGGAAAATTCTCAGGAAAATATGAAGCTTAATTTCTATCATACTAAGGCTGCAACATTGTTAACGTTTTGAAGGCATGTTGCCTGTTGAGAGACCTTCATGGAGGGGGGAAAACAGGAAACACAGAAATATTTTCAGGGGTTGAAAATCATTTATTTTCTTGTAAGGGGAAAAGGGAGCAAAGTCAGAAAATCGTTTATCTAATTTGAAAGAAATTGTAGCCTGCAAGAATTACTATGGTGACCGTCCCTAGTAGACAACCTATACGTACGTGTGGATTTCATAGGATCGACGAGAGGTAGTTGCACAGGTCGAACTTCCCCATCACCAACCAGCCTCCTTCAGAACACCTTCAAAACAATAATATTGCAGTAATATAGTGTAAAATGGTTCATTTCGCACTAATTAATCTGTCAATAACTAGCTTTTAGTTCCATTGACGCTCGTATCTCTCTTTTCAAGAATCATTTTTTTTAATATAAAAATAAATCATCGGACAATTGTTTTGTAGATTCTTGAAAGCCCCCCGCTCATTTTCTTTCTTGAAATGTTCTTGAGTGTGCTGCAAGGTTTCTTGCTGGCACCCATTTCGGCTTTTACTAGAAAAAGATGTTCAATGCCATGGCAGCAGGTGATGGTTTAAAATGTCTCACAGAGGGTTGTTCTAAGACTTCCCCTGATTTCAAACCGTGAATTATACCAGTCCCCATTAATTTTCTCGTGTACAGCTCATCAAATTAAGCTGAAAAATGTGCTGCCTCTGTTTCTCCCACTTATTTGGAGAGACTTAATTCTGCCACACATTATTGCGCAAGATAGTGATCATTACACAGACACAAAACAAAAACAGCTTTAGCTAGGTTTGTAGCATCCAAGTGATTGTCGGCCAGGTAAGAATTAGTACAGGATGACTGAAAGGTCGAGCCTTGGCCCAGCATGTTTATCTAAAGCAAACCTAGTTGCATAATCTAGGAACTAAACTCGCATCTCCAGTTGTTAAAATTAAGAGATTGATGGCAATTCTATACTTAATTTGCCAGTCGACACTAAATTTAAACTCTTAATTGTTTACGAAAATGATTTCAAAGAATCTTTATCACTGTAATTTGCGACGGCATCAAGTGATTTTATCAACTGAACTTAACTTCTGTAACATTCGAATGAAAAATGAGAAACATTGTTGAGATTTTAGTTTTGCTAATGCCTGGTCCAGATTTTTGTGACAGGATGTTGATGTAATGTGGCTAAGGAACCCACTTTCAAGGCTGAGCATTCATAACGAAAGTGTGGACCTCGAAATGAGCACTGACCATTTTAATGGCGACCCACGATCTGAAAAGAATCCCATCAACACCGGCTTCTACTATATCAGATCAAACAGCAAGACCGTCTCATTGTTTGATGCCTGGTATGGCAGGAAAGACAATTCTACAGGCAAAAAAGAGCAGGATGTGTTCTTCGAGCTCATGGATGAGGGAATGCTTGGGCGACAGGGCCTTCATGCAAGGTTCTTGGACACAACCTTCTTTAGTGGGTTTTGCGAAGATAGCAGAGATATTGAGGCAGTAATCACTGTGCATGCTAATTGCTGTCGGAGTATAAATGCCAAGATTAAGGATTTAAATGCTGTTCTTCGTGATTGGAAGAAGTACAAGGCGACTAGGGCTGAAGCAGCTTCAGCTCGTGGTGATGTAACCGTGCCTTTCAGGTGGACAGGACACTTTGGATGTTTGGATTCTTGGAATAATAATGTTTAGCTAGGGTTATTTTGATATTCATCGGAGATATAAACCTAACAAAAACTAATAGTCAATTTACACTTCAATTTGGATAAGTCTGTTTTTTATATTATTATTGAGCAGCACTCTCACTTGTTAAATTAAAAAATGAAAAAATAAATAAAGAGTAAAACTTCGTATGTATTTATAGTCAATCACGCAATTAACCACATTAATTTCTCTTATTGGCATTGTGTTTTAAAATTATTTTTGAAAAAAAAAATTATTTTTTATTTTAAATTATTTTTTTGGTGTTTTTAGATCATTTTCATGTGTTAATGTCAAAAATAATTTTTAAAAATAAAAAATATCATTTTGATACATTTCTTAATTAGAGTCTAAAGACCGGATTACAAGTTTAAAAGGCTAATATATATATATATATATATAAACTTTAAGATTATTTTTATTATATATGTGTGTAAAAACTTTATGATTTTATTTTTTATTCGCTTAACTTGTATTCGCTTAACTTTTATTAGTGTTTTTACACGTTTACCATGAATGATTTTTTTTCACTCAATGCTCCTTTTTCAGTGTACTAGGTATATTTTGGGATCAAATATGTGAGATATTTTGAATCTAGAATCCTTAGCTACTGTAAATATAAAAAAAAAAAAAAAGTTTGAGTACATTGAAATTGTTTTTTATTAAAAAATATATTAAAAAAAAATATATATTTTAAAAAAATGATTTAAAAATCTAAATATGTTAATTTTAAATATATTAATATTTTTTTAATTTTAAATAAAAAATAATATTAAAATACAATGACAAACATTCAATTATTCGAAACCCGGCAGCAAGCAAGCAAGGGCGTCATTCTGCACACGTCGTCAGTCCGAGGTACGGAAAACCCCTATCTGAAGCAACCTTCGTAACTTTCGTTGACTGTTGAACTATATCTATTCTCATCCTCCAAATTGAAAACACATAATGCTTCACTCCCTGTAGATTGAACAAGTTTGCAGTATGACATTGATGCTCTCAAGACTTACCAGTTCGATCATCGCTATTTATTGTAATGACAATTTGATATGACTAAAATTTGTGCCAGGTTTATTGATGTTTTATAATTTATTTATTATTTATTGCGTAAAGTATTGATATTTACAAATTATTTATTAGATTTTAATATTCACGTTGGTATTCATTATCTTACTATTATCCATGATTCAATAGAAAATAAAATAACTAATAATTATCTTACTATTATTACATTTTTAAAATCACGGGTGTGTATAATAAATTATAAAATAATAAATATTATATATTTGTATGACTTTTATATTAATATTGAGATATGCATATATTTATTATATTGAAAAAAAAATCTAAATACTCTCTCTCTCTCTCTATATATATATATATATATCTATGTAATATAAATATATATTTTAAATTATACTTGGATGAATTTCAAGTTAGATTTTAAAATATTCATTATTTATCATGTTACTGTACATAAATTACTTTGAAAGTCCTTTAAAATCGGCATTCAAGGTTTAGGTTTAGGGTTAAAATTGGAACTCTTGGGAAACATTATAATTGATAAAGTAAAAT
This sequence comes from Salix caprea, assembly GCA_964035475.1. Classification (NCBI taxonomy): domain Eukaryota; kingdom Viridiplantae; phylum Streptophyta; class Magnoliopsida; order Malpighiales; family Salicaceae; genus Salix; species Salix caprea. The sequence goes on along the minus strand of OZ037761.1, from coordinate 2,535,569 downwards.
GTTAAGTTACAGGAATCAAAGTGTAATGTCTCTATATCCACAGGGACTAAATAAATACCTTGCCCTTATTAAAAAGCTCACTAGCTCATTCCTATTACATCTCTCCACGCAACACATAAAAAACTCGCACGAGTTGTCGAGCACCTCCGCCTAAACTCGTCACTGTCACGTATAAATTAAGACCCTGGGTTTTCTAAATCTCCCAGTTTCCTCCTGTTGTATTTCGATTTAGGTTTTTTTTATCTTCAAATTTGAGATTTTTTGCCTTTTCAGGAGATCGATTAGTTTTTTTTCCTGAGAGTTTGAGTTAAATTAATCTATCTATAAACGATGCCTCCACGAACGTTGAAGAGAGGAGCGGCAGCGGATGTGAAGAAAAGAACGGCGAGGAAGGTGCAGAATCAGCAAAAACCAAAAAAGGCGGAGGAGGTGTTGATTTTGGAGGAGAAATCGACGGTGGTTGACGAGAAACCGGTGGTTATGGAGGAGGAGAAAAGCGTGGTTGTTGAGGATAAATTAGTCACTGAAGAGAAGAAAGGTGAAGAAGATGAAATTGGAGCTGATTTAGACGCGAATGGATCAGCTTCTTTGAAAAGTAAGTTTTTTTGTTCTAATTATCTTGTTCGGTTTGGATCTTTTGGGATTTATAGTTCGTTGGGTGCGGCTGTGTGCGTCCTTTTCGCTAAAATTTGTGAAATTTTGTGTTTTTTTCAGAATCTAATCTGATTTGAAATTTGGGAAAGTTTGAGTCTTAAATTGAGGATTTATTGGCTTCTTTGTTTGATAATAGTTGTTTTGTTTGATAATAGTTGTTTTAAATCGTGGGTTACTAGTAATAATATGATTGATACCAGCAAGTAGAAAAACTGTGCAAAGTAAAAAAATAAATTTTGCTTGATGTTTTGTTACTGGTGCTGCTTTCATTAGAATTCGTGTGATTTATATCTAGTCGTGTTTCTCAAGTTTCAAGTAAAAGCTAGTTTGGTTACAAAAGGAAGAAACCAAGTACTACAGGGTGTAATTCATTGACAGAGTATTTATTTAACCAGGGAAGGATTCAGGGTTATAGGAAAGATTTCTTTAATAAAGTGCGTTATTTTTTTATTTGTTTCTTGAGGATAGTGGAGGGTTTGAGTGTATCATGGCTGGTCTGGATCACCTACTTTTCTTTTCATGACAGAAGAGGATGAGGTCAAGGAGTCTGTAGATGAGTATGAAAAAGATGAGAGGTTAGATTTTGATGATAATGAACTGGAATATGAGCATGAAGAATATGGTGGGGTGGATTATGATGATAAGGAAGCTGAACAAGAGGATGATCAAGAGGTGGAAGATGAAGTGGAGGAAGAGCACGAGGAGAATGCTGGTGAAGAGGAAGAGGGTGATTTAGTAGAGGAGGAATTGGAAGAGGTTCCTGAAGAACTTGAGAGTGAAGAGGATGATGAGCATGCTGGTGAGGACGTAGAGCGTGCTGAGATGGCTGCTGTGGAGGAAGAGGAGGATCATCATGAGGTGTTTAAGGAGAGACGCAAGCGGAAGGAGTTTGAAGTATTTGTTGGTGGTTTAGACAAGGATGCTACTGAGGATGATCTTCGGAAAGTATTCAGTCGTGTTGGTGAGGTTACCGAAGTCAGGCTAATGATGAACCCTCAGGCTAAGAAAAACAAAGGGTTTGCATTCTTGCGTTTTGCAACTGTTGAACAAGCAAAACGAGCCGTGACAGAGCTCAAAAACCCAGTGGTAATATTTTGATGATGTCAAATTTTGGAATATCTAGTAAGTTCACTATACATTAAATATGTTAATTAATGACTGAATTCCAGATCAATGGGAAACAATGCGGTGTTACGCCAAGCCAAGACAGTGACACCCTTTTTCTGGGTAACATTTGCAAGACATGGACAAAGGAAGCTGTAAGTTTTTAGTGTCACTGTCAAGCATCCAGTTTTCTTCATCAGTAATTATTGAGAGATATCATGTTCCTCACACTTGTGGTTGTTGACTATGGCCCCAGTTGAAAGAGAAATTGAAACACTATGGAGTTGAGAATGTTGAGGATTTGACCCTGGTAGAAGATAGTAACAGCATGGGAATGAATAGGGGGTTTGCGTTTCTGGAATTTTCTTCTCGGTCAGATGCTATGGATGCTTTTAAGCGTCTTCAGAAGAGAGATGTTTTATTTGGAGTTGATAGACCTGCAAAGGTATCTTTTGCAGATTCCTTCATTGGCCCTGGTGATGAAATCATGGCACAGGTAAATATTTATTTAACTGATATGCTTAAACTTTATATTTCACCTAAGACTGGATCAACTGGATCTAATACTTTGTAAGCTGCAATATATGGTGCTGTCTATCTTGGGTCATATTTACCGTATTTGTCCATAGCCTTTGTTGTAAGCGAGTAATGATTGATGTACATTGAAGGCAAGTTTATACTTTATATACTACTTGCGGTATCTTGTGTGGTGGATCAGAGTGCTCTTGATTCTACTTGGGTTTTTGTTTTATACAGCACAGTGTGATGTATCTGTGCAATTCTAGTCCATCCTAGGTTAAGATCATGTTTATTGCTGCATGTACAATGCTGGGAACTCATTACGGGGTGCTCTCTTGTGCACTTCATTTTAATTTTATATTGCAATCTTATCTGAGTATGTTATCATGCATAAGAGTGCTTAGGTGCTTACATGTTATTAAACATATTTTGTATTGTTTAGACTTAAGAATGGATCAACTAACATTATTGTCCAAGTTCAGGTGAAGACTGTGTTTATTGATGGCCTGCCTGCATCATGGGACGAGGATCATTTTCGGGTGCTTTTGAAGAAATATGGGAACATAGAAAAGATTGAGCTTGCACGGAATATGCCATCTGCCAGGAGAAAAGATTTTGGTTTTGTTACCTTTGACACTCATGATGCTGCGGTGGCATGTGCTAAAAGCATTAACAATGTAGAGTTGGGTGAAGGAGACAACAAGGTTTGTCATTTATTCAGAGCAAATCATGTTCTTAACCTCTGCATCAATGCTTTTGTATGTTTTGGCCTGGTTGCATATTGCATTTTATAATGGTGGTAATTTCACAATTCAGGTTAAAGTTAGGGCCCGCTTATCAAGACCCCTCCAAAGGGGAAAAGGAAAACATGTAAGTCGTGGAGATTTCCGATCTGGGCATGGAGCTAGTAGAGTTGTCAGGGGTCCATGGCTCCGTCCTCTGAAGCATAGCTACTCTACTCATGCAGTCAGAGGAATTGCAACTCATGCTCCTCCAGTCAGTCTAAAGAGGTCTCCAGGACTGAGAGAGAGACGTCCTCCTATGATGTCCATGCCAGCAAGAAGCAGGCCTCTGGCTCCTCATTCTAGGTCCTATGACAGAAGGCCACCTCGTAAGCTTCAATTTCACTATTGTACTAAGTGGTTTCTCTTACCAGTTATGTGAATGCTTCAGTGATACCATTTGTTTTGCTCTTCTGAAAGCTCCATCTTACCCGAAGAGTAGCTTCAAAAGGGAATATGTTCGGCACAAGGAGCTTCCTCCTCCAAGGAGTAGACCTGCTCTAGATTATGGTCCCAGGTCTGTTACAGAGAGACGCCCATCCTATAGAGAGGACTACTCTTCCCGTGGTACCAGCTATTCTGATCTTCCCAGAAGTACATCTCGCACATCTGCAACGAGAGCTTATGCTGATGATGGCTATAATCAAAGGTATGAGAGGCCTCCTCCAAGTTACCGTGAAAGGTGTTCTCGTGATTATGATCCTGTTGCTGGATCAAAACGTCCATATTCAGCTATGGTAAGCTTTAATGTTGTTTTAATGCATTGTGATGATGCAATATTTATATCCTCTGCCCCATTTGTTATCAGGTCTAAGTAATAACTAAATGCTGTTTATGTGCTATACACTTCAAGGATGATATTCCTCCCCGTTATGCTGATGCCAGTGCTCGCCATTCGAGGCCTCGTTTGGATTACGAACATGGTTCCAGCGCTTCTCAATATGGCGATGCATATGGTGATAGGTTTGTTATAATCCCTTTCAATTTCATTTTTCGTTGTTGCGATTAATAAACTTGGATTGTTGTGGTAACTCTTCCTTTATATTGTGATTGGTAGACTTGGGAGATCTGCTGTAGGATATGGGGGCAGCAGAAGTTCTATTTCCAGTCAGGATTCACATGGGATGTATAGTAGCCGTCAGGGTATGGGTTATGGAGGTGTGTTTTTAATTGCTGGTAAATTGATATGAATGACATGTTACCATTGAACTTGTAGTATATTTAATGGCCATACTCCAATACAAATTATTCTTAGGTTCTTACGGAGGCAGTGAAGGTGGAATGTACCGATCAAGCTACAGTGGTGATTACATGTCTCGTGGCAGTGATGTATGCACATTAACCTTTCTCAAAAGAGATAATTCTGACAATGTCTTTTTTGTAACTCGCATGATTTATTCTGCATTTCAATGGCAGGTTGGTGGTAGCTCTTACTCGTCAATGTACTCAAGTCGTAGCATGGGCAGCACTAACTACACGGGTACTGGTAGCTCAGGATCATACTATTAATGTGAGTAGAACTGCTTCTCTTATGTCATTTTATTTCATGAAGTGTTCAAGGAACTATATAACCATCGTGTCTTAGTGTTTTTCCTGGAGATAATGGTCTGTGAAGATATTGACATGTTATTGATCGCTAAGAGGCGTAATTGGTCAGAAAAGGAGCCTATGGTCACTAGTTATTTCTTTATGGAACAGATTTGAGATGACAAAGAGGCTGCTATAGGATGTGGACTATTGATGCTTGTGCTTATAGTGCTTACAGTTTTGGATGATGTTGCCAAGTGCAATAGGCCTCTATACGTGGTTGAAAAGGTTGAGATTAAAGTTCTGCAGGATGAAAAGTCTGCTTTTGTTCATGTCCATTTTAGATATGCAGACTGGACATTTATAAAGTCTCAAGCTCATGCTGTAAGGAAACTTCACCTGTTTAGGAATGGAAACAAGAATTCTTGGCTATGATATATGTATGAATTTGATCATTTGCTCTTTATAAGTTCTCCACCTCTTGGATATTGGGAGTAATTGCTGCATCTTCTATTTTAGTGGACAGCCTAAGAGATTGAGGCCTTGTCTTGGCATGGTAAGGAATTTGGACATTTTTCAATGCTAAATTCATGGGATAAGCTTTGAAATAAGTCTTGGAAGGCTTTTAGTTGTGTTTGGACTGTCACAGCCTTATGCAACTCTTAATGGGGCTAAGCAGCAATTAAATGAAGTTCATTGGAAACTAATGCAACACGTTAAGCTAGCATAATCATGTTGCAATTTAAAAAAAAAAAGAAGCTGTGGTGCCTCGAGCTATTTGTGGAATTTGTATTGTAACAAATGGTCTAGCACTCTTGCTGATGGCCACAGTCATTGCCAAATTCATGGTTTGTGATCATGGTCATGTCAGTGCAACCTCTGTATGGTATATTGCTCCTTCAGAAGTTCTGTTAGGATGCAATGGAAAATTGAGTGTATTATCAAAAAGAGCAAATGGACTTTTTAACTGACATCCATGTTTGACTTGTTGCGTATTGCATTTCAGAGTGATGGCCTAACACCTTTCAAGAAAAAAACTGGGTTTTGTGTTCTTGCATTTAATTTTGCTTTTCAGCTGGGATATGTTACGCGGAGCATGTTTGACAAACAAGTGGTTTGTTAAGCTTTTTCTGTCACCAGCAATAAAATCATAGAGCTGCTTTACTAACGGACAGTTCTTATTTTATTTTCATCATGTCATATGCTTGATAAAAAATCACCTGCTGTTGGGACCTTCTGGCTTATTGAATGTTAACAAAGTTGTGGCACCAATTGCTTGATTTGGTGGTGAAAGCAGGAAATTTGATTCACGAGTGCTTGGTGCTTTCCGTGGGACAGTTATGGTTGCTAGTGGATCACTGAATCTTCTTTTTACAAAAACTAGTAAGGTTCTACAATGTTTGGTTGGAATTTCCTGTGATTTTAGTCAATGTTCTGATTACAATGCTGGATAATGCATTGGTAGTAAAAAGCTGGGAAGGGTAGCTGTTCTGGCAGGTTAAAGTGGAATTCATGTTGATTATTAGTAAAGGTTTCCTGGACAGGTTTAAGTGTTCATCACCCGTGAGAATACACACATTTTACTCTATTACAAAGCAGATGCCCAAACACTGAACTAAAAGAACTCCAATGAGCATGAAAAAACGAGATTTACCTAACTCTATTAAGGATATTTCTGTCTTGCCATTTTGAGGTCTTCTGTATCATTTCCATATTGTGATATTCTAATACAGTGGCACGAAGATAAGTGTTCTATGTATGCACAGTGCAAGACTTCTCATCTGGATACAAGAAATTCCAGAAGGAATTTAGATTCCTATAGCGAGGACAAACTATATGTGGCCTTTTTGAGGAGCATGTTATTTTTCTTAGGAGATTACTTTGCTTGTTTTGCAGAGCTAAGGGGCGGGGTTTGACTTTTGTAATTGGGGTCCTGTCTGGGCTATACTGTTTTTATTTGAAGCGAAATTGAGCTAAGACCTTTTCCTTCTGCAATAACTGCAAACAGGAACCATGTTTTCATCCTCTGGTGAATCAAAATATAAACTTTTTAACAAGCAGGGCATAGGTTTTTGGGTTCCAATGTAAATTGAATAATTGAATTCCAATTGTGCTGTTAGCAATGCGCCATTCCAATCATTGTTTGATGGTTTTATTTATTGTATCTCTTCCTTGTCGGATAAAACCTGAGGAATGTGCTAATAGAGAATGAATGATTGCAGCAACCTTTCAAACCTTTTTTCTGTCGTTGTAATGATAGTTTGCATCAAGTGATTGCTTTGCTTGTGTTGATCTCAAAAAGGGAAATGGTCGAAACATATTTGGTGGCTTGTGCCGCCGAACATCTTAGTTTGGATTGAAAGTGGGCATGCCAGCTGACAGAATATTAGCTTTTGCTCGAATTTTGGTTTCCGTAGTTTCACGCCAGAAAAAAGTACAGAAAAGAAAACGAAAAAAAGGCTCGATATTACTCCTCGTACTTTATAGGAGGCCAACCATCCATCCTCCGTCGTCTCCTTTTGTGATTATGTTTCGCGACAATAACGATTCTTTGCATGAGAATGATTTTAAGTAAAAATCAAATGGATGACATGACAATGATGGTTTTGTTTAATTAAATCTCTAATTACTATGAATTAATTAAATTGATTTTTGTTTTGAAAAGATAAAAATTAACTTGGAGACACAACATTTTCTTAGGACCTTAAGTTGGTATATGCACGCATGAATCAAAGCAATTTTGAAGAATCAAATTAGAAGATAAAGAAATTGGGATTCAGAGTATAAAAAAATAAGAGACTAAAAAAAATAGTCAATTTCGATTGAACAGTGCTTCTCCTCCTAGTCTACCATGTAAAACTAAGCACTATTAGTTTTTTTTTTTGTGTGTGTGTGTGTGTGTGTGTAAGAATGAACAAATTAAAATTAAAAAATAAATGAAAATTAAAGGTGCTTGGATTTGGGATTTTTAATAAACTAATTTTTATTATATTTATTTTACCAAAAAATACTTTTTATTATTTTTCATTTTTTATCGTGTCAAATTGAAATAAATAATTAATTAAGTTTTAATATATTTTGGATTATAATAAGATATTCAAGAACTTGAGATTTAAAATTAAAATTTATAGTGTATTGGAACTGCAAACTGGAAGTTTTTTAGAGATTTTCTTGCCATAAAAGCATATGAATCGTACACGGTGAATTTCTGGCCAGGACGGTACGTACTTGTCTTGTAAATCCTTCTGACAATCTCATGACATTGGCAACCAAAAAAAAAGAGCTCTCCGCTTTCACTCTCAATCAATCAAGAAACTAAACAAGAATCAAAATGTTACCAAATAGATCCAAATGGGTCGCAAGCAAACCGATCCAGAACTCGGTCGCTATGGACTTCTGGTTCTTTTCGTTATGGTACAATCTCCTGTTGCATGGTCCACCTTTGTTTCTCTGCATTGTTTAGACTACCGAAAAGCAACTGAGTTTTTGGTTTCAAAAGTTAGTGATGGTTTGAAGAGCGAAGATGCAGATGGAGATTGTTTTGTGGAGATTAACAGGCTGAATTTTCTTTTTTGCTGAATTTTTAACCAAGTATTAGCTTCAGTCCAGCCTTATTTTGATGCTATGTGCAGCTGTTACCTGGTTGTGCTCCATATTCTATTTCATACATTCTTGATCTGTTGATTTCGCACCATTGTTTGGGCTGCCACTTTTACCGGGGAAAGTCTTGGGATTCAGAAGAAATGGCAATTGATGAAGTTACATGTATGATTTGGGATTTCCCTTGATTGGTAACACCACCTTCAGAAAAGATGCTTGGAAAAGGACTGATCTTGACACAAATTGCTTTTGAGTGCTGTTCCCACACAATAACCCAGCATATAACATAAAATGCAAGAATTTTCTTCTTCTTCCAGATGTTGAATTTTTTGACTAAACCTTTTCACTTGAGCTGTGCAGGCTCGTTATGGCCCCCCGTTTGCATTAATTCAAGGAGCTCTTGGCTATGGGACAGTATTTAAGGATATTCCAACAGAGGCTTGCCCTCCAATTAGAACAGGTTCGGTGGCAGGGGTCGAATCTGGCCCAGAATTCTTCATCAGCCAAGCTAACCACGATGAGTGGAATAAGGCATAAAAGGTGTTCGGTTTCGTTCTTCCTGAAGATATGGGAATTGTAGAGAGAATTGCTCAGCCTCCAACCAAACCAGAGGTGCGGGGTAATGTTAATGCTGCTGTCTTGGAAAATCCTGTTCGGTTACATGTCCGAAGAATCAACAGAAGCGCCGGAAACCAAAACCTTAATACAAACAGAGGCAGCAGCTCAAGTGGGTCTTAGTTTTTAGGTGCTTATTGTCAGCTCAAGTGGACTAACAGGGTGATTTGAACCCAAATTTTTGTTAGCTCCCATTTGTAGTGAATCTATGAATTATATAGAATATACCCCGTACATTTTGTAGATTACAAAAAAGAAGAGAACAAGAGAAATTAAGGGTAATAAATCATTGATTATCTATATTCAACAATGCTGCAAAACAATGTTCGTCTGTCATCCCCGTTTTGAAACTCAAGCCAGAGAGAGATGGAGAATGCTGCAAAAAAGAAGAGAAATGTGCACACACCCTTCCTTCCGGGATAGACTGTCACCGTCCAATTCAAGCTCGGGATTATCCTATTGATATATCACCGGAATAATTCTCAACTCACGGTTCTGACACGAGAGCTCAAAGCTTATACATCAAGTATGGCTTTGATGGCGACCAAGCCGAGCCCATGCACTTATCGACTGGATAAATATACCTAATAAATAGTATTTACAAGGAGATGGTTTCAAGGAGGATCCGTGGCGCAATGGTAGCGCGTCTGACTCCAGATCAGAAGGTTGCGTGTTCGATTCACGTCGGGTTCAAATCCCTTGGATGATCCTTTCCTTTTAATTTTTTCCCAACGGGCTGTCGGCTGCCAGTTATTCAACTAATCATAGCAAAGCAAAATCTCTGAGAATTGTATTTAATTTTTATTTTTTTCATTTTTTATTTTAAATTAAAATTTTTTGATATTTTGTCGTACCCCTAGTACCCCTACAGCAATGTAAAGCAGACTCCCCCCATATTCTGTATTTTTATTTATTTATCCTTAAGGGTATGTTGTGCTGATAAAAAACTTGAGATCTACATAGCAGGTTTTGAGTTCGAGTCCGGACGTGCATTTCTTATAAAAACCTGAAACAACTAGAGTTTTATTCACCCACCTGAACTCATAAAATAGCTTTCCAAGAAATATAGTTTCCTCGAATAAAAAAATAAATAGACTCCCCTGTTTCAAGAGTGGGACAGAGAATTTCTCTTGGCAACATGATTGAGAGATGCTTGAAGTAACAAGAACTCCGAGGAGACCGAAGAACTATTTGCTGTGCAAAAACCAGCTCAAGCAAGCATCTCTGTCTTCGACTTAAGACCTGGGGGCAGACAAGGTGATCAACTATATACGTATGGATCATATCTAATTTCGAAGATCACATAATACACAATATTTAGAAAAATATCTTTAGCAATCTCATAAATTATAAATTGCTACAATACAAAGAGAAGAGAGAGATATAAAAAAAAAAACTCTATTTACAACATCACTAGTACTGTGAAAAAGATCTCAACAAGGTAAATCTATCAATACCAAGAAAATCATCAATGATAATGAAATAGGTCACATGAACCGCTTAAAGAGGATCAAATTACTTGACTTTTAGGTGGTTTGTGTGCACATCTTGATTAATATTGAAGATATATTGAAACTCCGTCAACGATACCAAAAAAATCCCAAAGAAATGAATCCACCAACATCAAGCAAGGTCAACAATAATGATCAAAGTGGATTACACAAGTCTTTTAGAGGAATATTAGTCTAGACATCTTTGGATGACTCATGTGGCCTATTACATTTATTGTTTATAATATTTCTTGGTGTCTTTAAATTTATATTGTCGAGATCTTTCTAATAATATTGGTCATTGGAGTTTCAATATGTTTTCAATATTTTTTTTTACTATTTTTATCTCTATTATTTATTATTATTATTATTATTATTATTGTAAATTGTGCTGGCTATTGGACAATTCCAAAGAGTTTAGTAACATTTGCAATTCACGACATTTAAAATTCTTTTATTTTTCTACATATTTTGTATTCTGTGTTATTTTCTCAAATTCTTTGTTTACTATGTTAAAGTTCAAAAAAACTCTTAGGTTCTCCTCTTGCTTTGAGACTGTACACGTAACTTAACTTGCCATTTCTGGCTAAATTATGAGTACCTACGTAATGCCCTTTCCCCTTTCTCTTAGTAGTATTTAGCAAGGGCAAGCATTTACACTAAGCTTTTGATGAGAAAAAACCACACACACACACACAAATAAAATAGAAGATGTGAACTTATCCAAACAACAGTTGAAAGGGGATGTGCTACTATAATAGTGAATTTTAGGGTTTGAATCTTTTGAAGATGATTTTCTATTTTTATTCTTGTTAAGTAATTTCATTTTAGCTCGATTGAATCAGTTTTCAGAAGCCAAACCAAGACTGGACCAAACTTCTTCTTTTTTTGGTTTTCTAAGTAGTTTTTTTTTTCAATCTTTATTATTATTATTTTCTTGGTTTAATTAGTTTTTTCTCTCACCCCTATTATTTAGAATAGCAAGTCGTCGCTTAGAAATTGCTCTCTGCTATCCAACTTAAGAAAAAAATGAGAGTGCCCCTTTTCCACTAGAACGCGAAGCAGTCGTGCTGGTTATGATAGATTCATTTCGTAGACGAAATTAGACCCTTAATTTCTTGGCAGGCTAACAGGATGCATCCATTTCGTGAAGATGGCAGCAGCAGGTAAAGGCTATTTGGTCCAAACCCATGAGAGTACTTGCTAAGAATCCAAGGACAGAAAATCATTAAATTACAGTAATGAAAACGAAAAGTTGAAGCAGTTGGTGGAATAATGAGCGAGATGTCACGGCAAGAAAAAGTTTCAATATTTGATACCATTAGCAGATAAAGATATAATTATCTGAGAAACTTTGACAGACATCGGCTTCAAAGAAAAAACAATCCCCTGTTTTGCCACCCTCTTTATCCATGCAAACTAGTCCTGGGAAATCTTTGCAAGTTCCATTCATCAGCTAGAAGTGCATGAACAAAAGGCCTCGACACAATACAGAGGTCTCTTCTAAAGGAGAGCTTAGAATGGAAACTGTCCCAAAAACTAATCATACAAACAAAAGAAGTCATCTCATAAATGACCACGTTGTTTTGTTATGTTTCCCCTTTATTATTATCTCACTTGTTACAAGAAGAAAATACTAACAAATGTCCCGAATTTTTATTCCTTATCTGGTAAATCATTGTTCTTAGCACATTAGAATATCAATCAACCAGAAAACCAAATCTAGCATCAGGCTAAAAGAGTCTTTACCATCCAATTCACAAGCAAAACAGGGGATTAGAAGAATCATGAAGCAGCTACATTTATGATCCTTAAAAACCACAAAAACACTAAGTTAACACTAGAAAAGTACTTGTACACAAGCATCTAATCTAAAATATTGAAGCTACATTCATCAAAAAGTAAATTGAAAACACTAACAAAGTCTCACATCCTCCTAACTTACTCTCAAGAAATAATCACAAAACAAGCAGCGTAACACTGATCTAGACATGAAATTAACTTAATCACCTCCATATTTTCATCCAAAGATGTATCAAATCTGACCGAACCATTCAATCCCTTGCCAACAAGGGTCAAATCTCTAGCAACGAAAACAAAAGACAGCAAACTCACCCAACTATGACTCAGGTGAGGGCATTCTCTTTGGCCTTTTCTTCTTCTCCGATAATGCTTTAGCAAAAGCCTCCACAATCCTCTGCTGTGACTCAATAATCATCTCCGTCCTCTTCATCTCCATTTCCATCCTCATCGTCTCCATCTCTCTAGCCATTTCCATCTTCATCTGCTCCATTCTAACAAACCCATCTCCCAATACCTTAATTGCAGCAACCAAATCCTCCATCGGCTCCCGCTCTCTTTTCTTCCCCATTTCCTCACCCCCCCTCATAACCCTACTACTACTCCCCACCCCACCATAATTAGGCTTCTGGTTCGGGTTCGGGCTCGCATTAACACCCATACTAGGACTCCCACCATACTTCTGCTCAGCTTTCGCATAAAATTTAGGTCCTGGCTGCGCTATACTAACTCCAGTTGGTATTCTAATTCGAAACCCACCAGCATTACCCGAACCCATACCAGAACTTCCACCACTCAATCCATTATTACCACTACCAGTTCCTGGATTCCCAATCCCATTTCGATAAAGCTTTTGAATACTTCGAGTATTCATAACATTACCAGGAGTCCTATAATTTTCTAAATAAGATCCATGAATATCACCGTCATCCTCATTATCATCGTCATTATCATCACCTTCGCTCTCTGAATTATAATCAGCCTTAGCTTGTGGCCCTTTTTCCATCCCATCCATTCTCTTAAAATGGACCCAAGACGATGAAAACCTTGAGACCGGCATGGATCGGGCCCTCTGGATCTCGGTTCGGTACCGTTTCCGGAGTTTTTCCATCTTGTGGCGGCACTGCACAGCGGTTTTTGGTGGTGATGCAGCTGGACAGCGGCGAGATACAGCATCAGCTACTTCTTGCCAGTGATTCGCTTTGAGATTACCGCGGCGGAGCGTGTACCATTTGTCACGGTAAGCGTCGATTAGGGCCACAGTTTCATCTGGGGTCCAACATGGTGGTGGTAGACGCCGAGGATTTGTGGATGGTTGCGTTGACGGAGCGGGGAGCGCTTGTAGGGCGGTGGCTTGAAGGGGGGTTAGATCTTGTGAGGGTGAGGGCGATCCGGTGTTGGGTGGTGTGGACATGGGTGCTGGTGAAGGTTGATATAAGGGGAATCCGTGCACGTTAGCAAATGAGGGATTTTGATGGTGGAGATCTGCGATGGAGAGTACGAGAGCAAAAGGGGAAGCGGGACTTCTTGAGGTTGCTGTGGCGGCGGCGGAAGACTAGGGAGAAGGGTGCTGGCGCACGTTAGCGAGGTAGAGATCTCGGTGAAGGAGGAGCCAAAAGAAAATCGCGGATGTGATGGTGGTGGTCGTGAAGAACAAGAAAGAGAGGAGAGGCGGCGGGCGTTAAGGGGGATATTGGATGTGGAAGAGGGAGGATAAGAGAGGAAAGGTAAAGTGGGCGTGGTTGTGGATGTGGTGGTGGAAGGGCAAAGTGGGGTTTGGTGGCATATTGAATAAGGTATGGAGGGTGGGTGGGGGGTGGGAGGGGTGTGCGGACGAGGCCACCGCTTAGGTGTGTGAGTGGGGGCGGGAAGGGAGGGCTAACGTGCGCCGTAGGATGTGGGTTGTGCACACCCTTATCTAGGGACAAAAGAAAGGTCCACTTTCTGACTTTGGCCATGTGATGGTGGCTGCGATGATCACGATGATCATGGTTGGTTGTGATCATATCATCATCTGATTGGGGAATAGTCGCAAGTGGTAACCCACCGTCAGGGTGGTGGGTGGTTCAATGACTTTGTTAGGAGGTGATTTGGCTGGCATTATTATCCTCGAGCACTATTTTTTTTTTTTGTGGATGGTGGTGCTTGCTTGGTTTGAACGAAGAAATAAGTGCGTGCGCGCGTGTGGTGGGAGGGGGGGGAGAGGATATTGAGATATATGTAGAGAGAGATAGATACGGAGGTTATGGCCATTTTCCTCTTCCGTGTTTCATGACAGAAGAATTTCGGGATTTTATTTCGAATTACTTGATCCCTAGCACATATCTCTCGGCTTTCTCGCATTGGGACCCATCTAACTTTCCAAGTGGGCTTGGAATTTGGGCTGAAATTTTATTGACTCAATTCTTACCTTGTTTTTATGGGCCCAATAGGCTAGACTATCTGTCCAAGTGGGCATAGCCGATCGATTAGAAAGTATTCGAGATTTGTAATTTCTGTTTTTAAATATATTTTTATTATTCATATTTTTTTTATATTTTTAAAGTGCCAGCATTAAAAATAATTAAAAGTAGTTTGATATCGCAGCCGGAGGTAGAGTCTAAATTTATCTTTTTGTCAGAATAAGGTGGTTAATTATATTTTAAAGTATTTTTAAAACGTTTTTACTTTAGACTAATTTATTTTTACTATTTTTAAATTATTTTACTGAATTAGAGCAATTATTCATTACATACCCTTATGGTAATTATAAGGAAAGAAGCTACCAATTTTGGGAATGTGTTTTGAAATTTTATTTATTTATTTATTTTAAGTTAAAAAATTGAATGTTTTTAGATATTTTTGATATACTAATTTTTAAAAAATAAACAAAAAAATTATTTTAATATATATAAAAATATAAAAAACTTTCACAAATAATCTAAACTACACTATCAGTGAGTCACGAAAACAAGACGGCGCGGCGGGCATGAGGTTTGGCAAGCTGGCTTAACCAATCGATTAATTAAAAAATAAACCTCTTCTCGATCTTTATTTCGTTTTTAATTAAATATTCCAGAGGTTATCGGTATGAGCCCTCCTATCGCAAGGAGTCGAAGGGATGGGCTCGTCTAGCGGAGGAGAGTTTGGTGAACGGTGGTTGAACCGGTGCTTCTACCCTGAGTGGCTGTCTTTTCCATCTGCCAACCGTCCGGCGATCTGATAATGTGCTTCCGGTTGACTTCCTCTGTTCGTCGTGTGGTGCTAATTGGATATGCCCGTTGTTGCTTTTGGAGACGAAAAGCGGAGGGAAGAGAACATTCCAGGAACTCACATGCTTGTTGATAAGATAATGTTTGTGGATATACTTTTTAAAAGTGTGATATATATTGAGAATAAACAGGCCTCGAGTAGGGCTTCACGGTATGAAAAAACCATGAGCCCATATAAAGGCCTGATAGTCCTCGAGGCTTGATTTGTTTTCTTAGAGCTGGGTTTATTCAAATCACATGAACACCATAGTTATATGCAGGGGTGAATCATTCATTGCATGCTGTTTCTTTATGCAGACTATAGGGCAATTAATTGGTCAGAGGCCATTGCTGACGGAGTAGAAGTAAATTCTATTAACGCAAGTGGATTCACAGCAAAGGATGCTCTTCAAACCAGCGGATTTCCTCTCAATGACTGCTACTTAGTGATTGCAGTAAATGAAAACTGTAGACGCAGTGGTCTGGTTCTGCTAGTTCTCGCAGAGTTTGCCCGTTTTATGATATGGTTACTTAAGAAATGGAGTGTCCTTCCTCTGAAAAAAGACGATCTCTTGCTGATAGGAACCGGGCCGTGGTGTGAGATTGAAATTTCTTTCGTTTCAAAGTTCATTGATGCGCCTGCCCATTAAGCTTGCAAACGAGTTCCAATGTTAACTTCATAGTAGTAATTTATCAATCTCTCACATCGTTTTTTAAATCTGTAAATCTATGAATTCAGTAGATTCTTCATCACTCCTTACTTCGTCTACCGTTGAACTATTACCTAGATTATAACCCTCGCTATTGCGAGGTGGGCAGCTCTGGCTTCTTATAAACCTAGCTATTACCTTGAGGCCCTGTCTTTTTAAAACTATTAAAACTTTATCTTTAATAAAATTTGTTAAGGAACCATCTCACCTAAAAGTTTAAGCTTATAGGTGAAGTCCTATAATATGATTTATATTATTCTCTAACACTCCCCCTCGAGTAAAAACTTTTTGGGCTTGAAACTTGCATAGACTCATACTACCTTGTGCTTGATTTTTATCAAATAGAATGGAGGTAGTGAGATTCGAATTCGTGACTGTTAGGTTAATAAGACTTTGATACCATGTTAAGGAACCATCTCACCTAAAAATTTAAAAACTTAAGTTTTTAGGTGAGATGGTTCCTTAAGAAAATTATTATATATACAAAATCTTTATGCGTCCTCTGTATATGTGCCTTGTGCGAGAAATGCATTTGAAGGATTAAAGTTAGTTTCCTCGAATATCTGGTCCCTTTTTTTATTATTATTATAACAAGACAAACATGCTGATAAACCCAACCCAGATATTGCACAGCGACCTAGTAGCTGTATCAGAAACTATTAAACATTAATGTCTCAAGTTGAATTATTCTTCAAGGGAATAATAAATTAAGAAACAAAACGAGTAACCAAGTGATGGCCATGAAATTCCTCGCCGGACTTGTCCTCTTTTCGCTTAAGGCTAGACATGAGTGGGACGGCTGTGATCCGAGAAGACTGACGTTACGTGCTGATCATCAAAATGTTACGACGAACAAGATCAAAATGTATAATACTCAGAGCTTCATGCTAGAGCAACCATCTATCTCAAGGAATAAAAAACAAAGATGGCTTCGCCCCCCCCCCCCCCCCACCCCAACAACTCGATTCATTTAAACTTTTGTCCGAATTTGTACCTCTCTTGACCTGGTGTGGCTACCCAGATATAATCAAGATCCACATCTGTTTTATATAATTTTAAATTCATTGACTTGGTTAACGTTGACCATTAAATAAATTATTTAGCTGGGAAATTCTTACATTATATATATTTCGATTGTAAGATCAGATTTTAAAGGTGTAATTACTTCTTGGGATCAAGAGTGCTGGTATCTCCTGCATATTTTTGCCAGAGTAAAAATGTCTCGGCCTAGTAAAAGAAGTGATATTTGGTTCAAGAAGTTTCGGTATGATGAAAGCAGAGACTCACCACGCGAAGCTAGAAATGTTTTGCTGGTAGTCGTGGCCTTGATTGCAACAGTGACTTTCCAGGCTGGGGTGAACCCTCCTGGAGGGGTCTGGCAAGATGGAGAACATGCAGGGAGAGCAATCTATGCATCTCATAAGCGTGCTTTCTATGTTTTCTTGATAACAAACACTTTGGCTCTCTCCACTTGTATACTTGTCATTGTATCTCTCACTTACAGGTTCCCTTTCCATTTTGAAATATTGGCTGCTTCAGGTTTGATGATGATAACCTATGCATCTGCAGTTTTTGCTGTTATCCCTCATGAAACTGTGCATGCTCTCTATGTTTTGATCCCAGCTTTAGTGCCTTTTTTGATAAGGTGTTTGAGTTATTTCTTCAAGAAATACTGTATGGTTGAGAATGAGAATCAAATAGGAACTCAGGAAGAAGGAGAAGAACACGATGGGCAAGCAGGTGATGAACAAGTGTAGATCTTTTACATTTTGTAGGTTAAGCCCGTGCTAATGCTGGCTTTTAATCTCTACTTCCATTGTAACTCCTCCTCTGGGTGTAGTAGCCTTGCTCTTTTAGTCAGCTCTTGTGGTCTTTTTTTATTAAAATATGTAACTACCCAGGTATGATCCCGTGTTCTTGTGATTAAATAAATCCTTTTATTTAGTATTTTAATTATATGTAGAGAGTGATTTTTAAATTACTCACTTTAAATTAGTAAACTACCTAACACTTGATCATTATTATTATAAATTAAATTGCCTCTCCTGATATTTAATAATTATTTCTCTGTGTTTTGTTAACATCAATTCAAGCTAAAATAATAGAGGAAATCAAATATTCAACACGGATCTAAAGCTCATTTATAAACCAAATCCCAATGACCCATTCTTGTTTTGCATCTACTTTTTATATTTTTTTACCCATATTAGTATTTGATTGAAAACAAATCCGCCTAAACACCTTATTATATAAAATAAAAATATAGAGTATTTATTTAAATAAAATTAAAGATTATATACTCAATTATAAAATTCATATATAAGTTTTAGGCACTCAAAGTCATTTTATTCCAGAAGAAGAAGAGACAATACTTTTAAAGGTCCTTATTCCTCCAGGGATGGGCTAAGGTCCTAATAAATATTTCTTCCGGGCTATTTTAAAAGAAAACAAATAGTTTACACTACTTGGATTGTCTGCACTACATTGCGAGCCGGGTAAACAATTTTTATAATTATTAAGATTGAAAAAATTAATAGATTTTAATAGTTCAAAAGAAAAAATAGCATTTATACATACGAGATTTAATATAATAAAACACATCTTATTATAACAACAGTAAAGACTTAACATCTAAAATTATCATTACTATTACTCCTTAAACAATAAAAAATATTAAATTACCCCAAGAAAAAAAAACTTAAAAACATTAACAAAAGAGAAAGCAATAAAAAAACTACAATTATTGTTGTTGCGTTAATAATGGAAAAACAAAATTAAATCAAAGAATAAAAAAAAAGACTAAAAACTTTAACAAAAGAGCAAACAAAAAAATAAAATAAATAATAAAAAAACAAAACTAAAAATTATTAGCTGTTAAAAATTATTTAACATGAAAATTAAAGAAAAAAGTAAAAAAAAAATATATATCAATTTTCAACTTATCATAAACAAACGAGTGGGACGGCTGTGATCCGAGAAGACTGACGTTACGTGCTGATCATCAAAATGTTACGACAAACAAAATCAAAATGTATAATACTCAGAGCTTGAAGGGAGATGTAGAGAAGATGGTCTTGATTATCAGCATGGTTAAAAGTTGGTTTGAGTTGTGTAGATTAGAGGCAAATATCATATTTTATTGCCCGTATCGAATCGCAGTTTGTTTGAATCTTGTAGATTAAATTTAATATATATATTAAAATAAATATTATATTTAAAAATATTTTTAACGAAATTTACATGAAAATATCAAAAAAAAATAACTAAAAATAAAATATAAAAATAAAATTATTTTAATTTTTTTCAAAATCATTTTTAAATGGTCCCGAACAGCAGGCAATTATACCCTATCACATAGCTGTATCATCAGCTAACAAATTTCTTGGAAGCTAGAGCAACCATCTCTATCTCAAGGAATAAAAATCAAAGATGGCTTCATGCTCACTCACTACTTTTTTTTTTTTTCTATTTTCTCCCCCTTCCTTTTCAGCTGGGCGCAAATAAACCCAGGCCCATCTGCAAAACAACAACTCGATTCATTTAAACTTTTGTCCGAATTTGTATCTCTCCTGTCCTGGTGTGGCTACTTACATACCCAGATACCCGGCATTGATAATCACGATCCACATCTGTTTTATATAATTTTAAATTCATTGACTTGGGTAACGTTGACCATTAAATAAATTATTTAGTTGGGAAATTCTTGCATTATATATATTTAAATTGTAAGATCAGATTTTAAAGGTGTAACTTCTTGGGAGCTAGAGTGCTGGTATCTCCTGTATATCTTTGCCCGAGTAAGAATGTCTCAGCCTAATCAAACCGATACTAAAAAGAGTGTTAGTTGGTTCAAGAAGTTTCAGTATGACGAAAACAGAGACTCACCAAGCGATACTAGAAATGTTTTGCTAATAGTTGCGGCCTTGATTGCAGCAGTGACTTTCCAGGCTGGGGTGAACCCTCCTGGAGGGGTCTGGCAAGAAGGAGATCGGTCAGGAAGAGCAATCTATGCATCTCAAAAGCGTGCTTTCTATGTTTTCTTGATATCAAACACTTTTGCTCTCTCCTCTTGTATACTTGTCATCACATCTCTCACTTACAAGTTCCCTTTCCATTTTGAAATCTGGGTTGCTACAGCTGCGATGATGATAACCTATGCATCTGCAGTTTTTGCTGTTACTCCAAATGAAACTGTGCGTTTTCGCTATCTTTTGATCGCAGCTTCAGGGCCTTTTGTGATGAGGTGTTTGTTTTATATCTTCAAAAAATACCGTGTGGGTAAGAATGAGAGTCAAACGTGAAGTCAGGAAAGAAGGAGAAAAAATGACGGGTAAGCAGGTCAACCAGTATAGATCTTTTGCATTTTGTAGGTTAAGCCCATGCTACTGTTGGCTTTTTATTCCAACTTCCATTGTCATATACGTAGCTAGGTATGATCTCGTGTTGCTGTGATTAAATAAATCCTTTTATTTAGTATTTTAATTATATACGTAGAGTGATTTTTAAATTGTTTACTTTAAATTAGTATATTACTGACACTTAATCTTTATTATTGTTAATTAAAGAGCCTCTCCTGATATTTAATAATAATTTATCTGTGTTGTTAGGGTTTTGTTAACATCAATTCAAGCTAAAATAATAGAGGAAATCAGATATTCATTACGGATCTAAAGTTCATTTATAAACCAAATCCCAATGATTAATTCTTGTTTTTCATCTACTTTTTATATTTTTTACCCATATTAGTATTTGATTGAAAACAAATCCGCCTTAACACTTTATTATATAAAATAAAAATATAGAGTATTTATTTAAATAAAATTAAAGATTATATACTCAATCATAAAATTCATATATAAGGTTTAGGCACTTAATATAATTTTATTCCAGAATAAGAAGAGACAATACTTTTAAAGGTCCTTATTCCTCCAGGGATGGGCTAAGGTCCTAATAAATATTTCTTCCGGGCTATTTTAAAAAATGTAAAATATCTGAATCATCCCTGTAGGCAACCCTTGATTTTTGGTTTATTAGAGGCTAAAAGAGTTATTTTACTATGCAATGAAATGTGAAATTACAGTGACACCCTCTTCGGCAACTCTTGTTTTTTGTCTTATTTGAGGGTAAAATAATTATTTTATTGTGCAAAAAATTATAAAATCAAAACAAATTGTGACCTGCCAGAAACCAAACTGACCTAAAACTACTATTATAATCCATAGTGAAAACCCTTGTAATGCACAGTGAATAACTAATCTCTTTTAGTATACGGTATAATAATTATATCGTATAATAATGACCGGCAATTGAAAGCCTCGGAAGACAAACGCCCATTATTGATTTTCCGTGCCCATTATCGATTTTCCCAGCCCATACAATTCTTTTCGATTTCTTCAGCGCCGATCATATACACGCTTGAGCTAAATTAGTTGATTGTGCGCTTTGGGCTTTGATTTAGAGTGGCCGCTCAGCTTTGGTTTTCTAGTCCATTAAGGAATCCAGAGCCTCCTTTATGGGCCGAACATAAAATTAGATGTTTGTCACTACGTTTCAAAAATACTTTTGAAAAAATTGAAAAAAAATATTTATATTTTTTACTTTTTGGTATTTTTATATCATTTTGATATGCTGATATCAAAAATAATTTTTAAAAAATAAAAAAATATATCATTTTGATATATTTCTGAACCAAAATCAATTTCAAAAGCAATTTCAACCACACTCTCAAACAAATGATAAAATTAGATACCGGATTTTACTTGGAAATAGAAAAAAATATTATCAATGCCTGTAATTTTTTTTTTATGTTAATAATTTTTTTCTTAATTTGACTCTCATTACTATTTGAGAGTGTAATTGAGTTTGTTTTTGAAAGTGTTTTTTATTAAATAAAATATTAAAAAAAATATTATTTTATTTTTTAAAATCAATTTTAATATAAGTACATGAAAATGATATAAAAATAATATTTTTATTTCATTTAAAATAAAAAAAAATTCAAATTTAATAAAAAATAATTTTAAAACAAAATAATAAACACTACCGAACCGCAAACATTTATAACCTAGCTAACAAATTTCTTGGAAGCTACAGCAACCATCTCAATGAAGAAAAAACAAAGATGGCTTCATGCTCACCCTATGGACAAAATTATTTATAAAAATAAAGTCAATAATAGTATTTTTTTTTAATGGTATAAATATAATATCTTTTTATATTTGAACCCAAATAGAAAAAATTCATTTAAAAATACCATATCTATTTTAATATATATAATATTGATATAATTATTTATTAATAATAATTAACTACAAGTACAATTAAAATTATTATTTTTTGTATAAAAATAAATTAAATATCTTTTTTGATTTTAAATAATATATTAAAATAGCTCTTCAACTTGAAAATATTTTTTTATTTTTCAATATAACAATAAAAATTAAAATTAAAAGTTAAATGTTTTTTATGTTTTACATTTAGCGTTTTTCTTGAGCTCTCCCTTGAAGTAGTTGGTGTAAGAAATAACTGCAGGTCTCGATTCCCCAGGCCCATCTGCAAAACAATAACTCAATTCATATTAACTGTTGTCCGAATTTGTACCTTTCCTGTCCTGTGGGGCTATTTGTATGCCCAGATAACCCGACATTGATCACACCTGTTTTATATAATTTTAAATTCATTGACTTGGGTAGCGTCAACCATTGAATAAATGATTTAGGTGGGAAATTTTTAAATTATATATATTTAAATTGGAAGATCAGATTTTATTTAATGAATCCATATATTATCATTAATTGCGATAATTATACAATCTTTCTTTTATGGTTTTCTTTGAATTTCAGCTTGGCACTTTACTTTATAAATTATTCTTTTTTAGCGTATAGCATAGTTAATAACAACATAGTATTTCGTTTGAGTTTTTTAATTGATATAAATTATAATTTAGAGCAATCAATGCATCTCAAAAGGTTGCTTTCTATGTTTTCTTGGTATCAAACACTTTGGCTCTCGCCACGTGTATACCTGTCATTACATCTCTCGCTTACAGGTTCCCTTTCCATTTTGAAATCTGGGTTGCTACAGCTTCGATGATGATAACCTATGCAGTTTTTGCTGTTACTCCTCGTGAAACTGTGCGTTTTCGCTATTTTTTTATCGCAGCTTCAATGCCTTTTTTTGATGAGGTGTTGGGGTTGTTTCTTCAAGAAATACTGTATGGTTGAGAATGAGAGTCAAATAGAAAGTCAAGAAGGAGAAAATAAGTTTAGGCAAGGAGGTCAACAAATGTCGATCTTTTACATTTTGTAGGTTAAGCCCATGCTAATGCTGGCTTTTAATCTCTACTTCCACTGTAACTCCTCCAGTTGTAATAGCCTTGCTCTTTTTGTCAGTTCTTGTGGTATTTTATTAAAAGATATAACTAGCCATGTATGATCCCGTGTTGCTATGATTCAATAAATCCTTTTATTTGATATTTTAATTATATGTAGAGTAATTTTCAAATTACTTGCTTTAAATTAGTAAATTACTGAGCACTTTATTATATAAAATAAAAGTATAGAGTATTTATTTAAATAAAATTAAAGATTATATACACAATTATAAAATTCATATATAAGTTTTAGGCACTCAAAATCATTTTATTTTAGAAGAAGAGACAATACTTTAGAAGGTCTTTATTCCTCCATGGATAGGCTAAGCTCAAAATAAATATTTCTTCCGGGCTATTTTAAAAGAAAACAAATAGTTTACATTAGTTACATTGTTTGCACTACATTGCGGGCTGAGTAAACAATTTTTGTAATTGTTAGGATAGAAGCAATTAATAGGTTTTATTAGTTCAAAATTTAAATATAACATCTATACATGCAAGGTTTGATATAATAAAACACATTAACACATCTTATTATAACAAAAACAACAACATCGAAGTCTTAACATCTAAAATTATCATTACTATTACTCCTAAAACAATGAAAATTATTAAATTAACCAAAAAAAAAACTTAAAAACATTAACAAAAGAAGAAGTAAAAAAATAATAAATAATAATAATAATAATAATAATAATAATATTTTTTAATTTAAAATAAAAATAAAAATAAAAAAATATATATTTTTAAAAAAATATCTGTATCAGCTAACAAATTTCTTGGAAGCTGCAGCAACCATCTCAAGTAAGAAAAAACAAAGATGGCTTCATGCTCCAGCACACTACCTTGCTTCTTTCTTTTTTATTTTTTTCTAATTTTCCTCCCTTTCTATTCAGCGTGGATGAAAATAATTGTAAGAAATAACTGCAAGTCTCGATTCCCCAGGCCCAACTGCAAAACAATAACTCAATTCATTTTAACTTTTGTCCGAATTTCTACCTTTCCTGTCCTGGTGGTGCTATTTGTAGGCCAGATACCCGACATTGATAATCACGATTGACGCCTGTTTTATATAATTTTAAATTCATTGACTTCGGTAGGTTGACTATTAAATAAATGATTTCGGCGGGAAATCTTTACATCATATATATTTAAAAAATTGTAAGAGCAGATTTTATTTAATGAATCCTTGTACTATCATTAATTGCGATAATTATACAATCTTTTTTTTTTGGTTTTCTTTGAATTTCAGCTTGGCATACTTTATAAATGATTCTTTTATATCATATAGTATAGTTTAAGGTGTAACTTCTTGGGAGCCAAAGTGCTGGTATCTCCCGCATATCTTTGCCCAAGCAAAAATGTCTCAGCCTAGTAAAACTCATAATAGAATATGTGCTAGCATGTTCAAGATGTTTCGGTTTGATAATAGAATAAGTGCTAGCATGTGCAAGATGTTTCGGTATGATAAAAACAGACACACACCAGACGATGCTAGAAATGTTTTGCTAGTAGTTGTGAGCTTGATTGCAGCAGTGACTTTCCAGGCTGGAGTGAACCCTCCTGGAGGGGTCTGGCAAGATGGAGATCATGCAGGAAGAGCAATCTATGCATCTCAAAAGGTTGCTTTCTATGTTTTCTTGGTATCAAACACTTTGGCTCTCTCCACGTGTATACTTGTCATTACATCTCTCACCTACAGGTTCCCTTTCCATATTCAAATCTGGGTTGCTACAGCTTCGATGATGACAACCTATGCATCTGCAGTTTTTGCTGTTACTCCTCACGAAACCGTGCATTTTCGCTATCTTTTGATAGCAGCTTTAGTGCCTTTTTTGATGAGGATTTTGGGTTATTTCTTCAAGAAATGTTGTGGGGTTGAGAATGATCAGAATAAAAAAGGAGAAGAAAAAAAGGATCAACAGGATGGGCAAGCAGGTCAACAACCGTAGATCTTTTACATTTTGTAGGTTAAGCCCATGCGAATGCTGAATTTTAATCTCTACTTCCATTAGAACTCATCCTCCAGTTGTAGTAGCCTTGCTCTTTGTGTCAGCTCTTGTTGTCTTTTATTAAAAGATATAACTAGCCATGTATGATCCCGTGTTGCTATGATTAAATAAATCCTTTTATTTGATATTTTAATTATATGTAGAGTAATTTTCAAATTACTTGCTTTAAATTAGTAAATTACTGAACACTTAATCTTTATTGTTGTTGATTAAAGGGTCTCTCCTGATATTTAATAATTATTTCTGTGTTGTTAGGGTTTTGTTTTGTTTACATCAATTCAAGCTAAAATAAAAGAGGAAATCAGACATTCATCACGGATCTAAAATTCATTTATAAACCAGATCCCAATGATTAATTCTTGCTTTTCATCTACTTTTTTATATTTTTTACCCATATTAGTATTTGATTGAAAACAAATCCGCCTGAACACTTTATTATAAAATAAAAATATAGAGTATTTATTTAAATAAAATTAAAGATTATATACTCAATTATAGAATTCATATATAAGTTTTAGGCACTCAAAGTCATTTTATTCCAGAAGAAGAAGAGACAATACTCCAGAAGGTCTTTATTCCTCCAGGGATGGGCTAAGCTCCTGGTAAATATTTCTTCCGGGCTATTTAAAAGAAAACAAATAGTTTACAGATTGCCCACACTATGTTGTAGGCTGAACAATAATTTTTATAATTATTGGAATAAAAGCAATTAATAGCTTTTATTAGGTCAAAATTAAGATATAACATCTATACATGTAATATTTGATATAATAAAACATATCAACACATCTTATTATAACAACAACAACTTCGAAACCTTAACATCTAAAATTATCATTATTATTACTCCTAAAACAATAAAATTATTAAATTACTCAAAGAAAAAAAAAACTCAAAAACATTAACGAAAGAGGAAGCAAGAAAAAACACTAAAATTATTATTATTATTATTATTATTATTCTTGTTGTGTTAATAATGGAAAAAAAATTAAATCAAAGAATAAAAAACGACTAAAAACTTTGACAAAAGAGCAAATAAAAAAATAAAATAAATGATAAAACAAAAATAAAAATCATTATCTAGAAAAAAAATCATTTGACTTGAAAATAAAATAAAAGGTAATAAAAAAACTAAAAGAAAGAACAAAGAGAAAAAAATAAGAAATATCATCTTTGAACTGATCATAAACACAAACTTGATATTAAGAACTAAATTTTTCAAAAAAGCACTACCTCAACAAAAGAGAAAATAATAAAAATCAAAAAACAAAGCTAAGAGCACATATATATAAACATGGACACAAATAGGGACTATTTCAAAAAATTATAAAAAACATATAGGAATTAAAATCAAAAACAAAAAGTATAAGGGTCGAAATGAAACCAAATATATTATCAATTTCAATCAAAGGACAAAATTGAAAAAATCAACACTTCTGTATTGTCAGTGTGTGTGTGTGTGTCAGACGCGCACCTAGTATTCGGAAGAAAAGAATAATAAAAAATGATAAAATACCAAAACACTCTCGCAACCAACTCTTATATTTTGTATTTTGGGGGGACATATAAGTATTTAGCTATTTTAAAAATTGCGAAATATTCCAAACACTCCCGCAGGTAACCTTTGATTTTTGTCTTATTAGAGGTTAAAAAGGTTATTTTACTGTGCAATAGAATGTGAGATTACTGTGACACCCCTTCAACAACTCTTGTTTTTTTAATCTTATTTGAGGGTAAAATGATTATTTTACTGTGTAAAAAAATATAAAAAATCAAAACAATCCGTGACCCACCCGAAACCAAACCGACCCAAAAACTAAATCGACCTTAAACCACTATCCACAGTAAAAACTCTCACAATATACAGTGAATGTCTGATCTCTTTTAGTATATTGTATAATAATGACGGCAATTGAAAGCCTCGGAAGACAAACGCCCATTATTGATTTTCCAAGCCCATTATCGATTTTCCCAGCCCATACAATTCTTTTCGATTTCTTCAGCGCCGATCGTCTATACACGCTTGAACTAAATTAGTTGATTGTGCGCTTTGGGCTTTGATCTAGAGTGGCCGCTCAGCTTTGGTATTCTAGTCCATTAAGGAATCCAGAGCCTCCTTTATGGGCCAAACATAAAATTGGACGCAGCCCACAAAATCTAACGAAGGTGAAGAGCAGAAGATGCTGCGTCACTTTCACGATCATCAACGAGCAGAAAGAACAGTTTCCATTTTCTAATTTAAAGTTGCTTTATGCTCTTCAAAGTTCAAATATATAGCGAAGGTGAAGAGAAGATAGGTGGTGGACATGGGTGTTGCCCATGGTTTCACTTCTCAGGCCTCACCTTCCGGAGAAAACTTGCAATACATTTTTGACGAAGAGTTTCCATACCGAGAAAGAATGATAGAGTTCTTGCAGTACGCCGTCTACGATTCCTAATACGAAAGTAATGGTTCAGGCTACTGCTCCTGCGCAGCATTTGGAGGTGCTTCCTTCAATTTTAAGATCCGCGTTCAATAAAGTTCAACCTTGTATCCTCCTCTCTCTCTCTCACTCCAATTAAGATTGAATATATAGATTGGATTTGAATGATTAAAGTTAGTTTCCTCCAATATTTGGTTCATTTCTGATTTGTCCTTGGAAAGCCTGGGTTTTTTCTTCTTTTTCAATCTTGTTTCTCCTCTTGTATTTTCTCCCTGTAGAATATATTCTACTTTGTTTTTTTTTCGAATATCTTGTATCCTGGTTTATGAAATTGAAAGGAAAAACTGGTATGCGCTGCTTATGGTTGGAGATTCAATGTTTGTGTACCACTGCACTAGAATTAAGGCAATCTGCACAAGAATTTTCTTTTATATCAAGTCGATATCCCTGCGAATTTTGAGTTATTCTCCAAATCTACTAATAGCAAAAATAAAAATAAAAAAGGGTGGTCTCGGTAGGAAAATTAAGGTGAAAAATTTGGATATTTTCTAGAACTCGATCATACCTCTTTTGTACCCAGAAACGAAGGAAAATACATATTCAAGGCTAAAGTAATTTAATATTGGATAAATCTGTGTAAAAATTAAGTCAAAAGACATAATTATATTTTTATGGGTCAATTTGATTTAATCGTTGGTCAATTTAAAAGTGTAATTATGTTTGAGAATTAATTTTGGTCCAATTGAAGGGTTTAATTAAGCGCAATGACTTGATTATACTTTAAATTAGTCAAATTAATTGTATTAAGGGCTTAGTCGATGAGAAATCAAGTTTTTGAATTTAATTCGGGTTCAATTGATGAGATTGGAATTTTCGGAGACCAAATTGAACTTTTATAGTCAATTATGCGAAATCAGGAGTCAAATTGAACGAATTGAGAGTCTAATGCTCAATTGAAGGTTAAATTGCACAAATCAGAAATTAAGGACCAAAATAAAAGGCGCGCAAAGCCAAGGTTGCTTTTTAAATTCTGACGGGGATACAATTGCACAAAATTAAAAGTTCAAATTTAATTAGGGGTGCAATTAGAGCAATTACAAATTGAGGGACCAAATTAAATTTTCACTTACCCCAAGACACGGAACCTGCAGGTGTGACTGCACTGTTCAGGTTCAGTCACCTGAACAGTGCAGGTGAGGAGGTGAAAAGGCAACCCAACGCTGCACGCGATGGGCAGCCGAAGGGTTGTCTCCGTTTGCCTATAAATTACATGCATGCACTGGAAGAAAGGTGGGGGGGACAGACGAGAAAAAGAGAGAGAAAAATTGATAGACAAAGAAAGAAAACCATTGGAGAACCGAGGAGAAAAAAACAGAGCAGAGGTTTTGAAAATTTGACAGAAGACGAAGACACGCTAAAAATTTGCAGAAACAACATCATACACATGTAGCGGCAACCATCCCTCTTCATCCCCCTCGTCTCCAGCGTACCTCTCCCCTTCGTCTCTCTCTTGAAAAAAAGCAACCACCTCTCTCCCTCTCTCCCTCTCGGTCAGCAGCTCCGGCCACCATCTCAGACCACCTAGCACAACCTTCATCATTACCATAATATAATTTATATTGTTCTTTAACAATCCAATTGCATGCAGATAAAGCAGGACTCTTCACCTCTCCTTAGATCCATGTCCTCTAGCTTATTCCAGGTTAATCAATTCATTTCGTAAATTTCTCTATGCCTTTCTAGTTGTAATTATTAATAGGACTTCATTTTTTTTTAATACAAGAAATCTCATTCTTCAAAAACGTATTATGTGAGTATTTTGTGATTTTATGTTGTATAAGAACAGCTAACGATCATGATACCATCAACAAAAGGACTGCAGCATGATTGAAGCTGCCAAATTCCACTATGCCTATAAGGAAAACACAAAGCAAAAGTTGATGTCATAGGTCAGCTTAAGACATTGCTGGATTGGATGCATCGATGCAATCAAAAGTATATGTTCTTAGTTTTTATTTTTATTATTTTCTATTTTATTGAGGTTATATGTTTTTTTGAATTTAGTTCTTAAATTTTAATTTGTGTTGATCATTTGAAAATTAATATTTCTTATTTTTTTTGCTCTTTTTATTTATTCTTCAAGTCATATAACTTTTTGAGACTAATAATATTTATTTTAGTCTTATTATTTATTTTTTGTTGTTTTTATGTTGTTTGTGTTAAAAATTGATTTTTGCGGTTTTTTTATATATAATATTTCAGATCTAATATCATGTAAATAAAATAGGTGAAAAAATTGATCCAAATTATCTACAATGAAAAAATATACAATTCACTTGCCCTACGCTTCGCCACAATTAGAACCAAATTTTTTAACATGTAAAAAAATATTAATGGTTATATATTTTTTTATAATATTATTCATTTGAGAGAAATAATCAACATACAAACCTTTTGATTATTTAGTTTTTTTATATATTATTTTTTGCATTTATTGCCGTCTATACTTCTCAATTTATTTAATTAACTATATATATGATTTTCCATGGAAAATAGTTAAACACCGGGATTTTAAAATTAAATTCTTAATTTTACCTGGAAATAGAAAAAATATTATTAATGCCTATAATTTTGTTTTTTACATTAAGAATAATTTTTTATATTCAACTCTTAACAAGTGACTGTTTATGAATGCTGTTGTTTTTGTTTTTTAAAGTGATTTTTATTAATAAATAAACTAAAATAATAATTTTTTATTTTTAAAAAATCAATTTTGATATCAACACATTAAAATAATCTAAATATCTCAAAATATTTTAATTTAAAATAAAAATTAAAAAAATCATTTTTTTTTCTAAACCGTGTTTTAAACAGAGTTACAAACACTCCACATCCACAGACAATTATAACCTAGCACATAGTTGTATCAGCAACCATCTAAGGAAAAAAAAGAAAGATGGCTTCATGCTCACTCACGCTACTTTTCTTTTCTGTTTTTTTCTTTTTTTCCTCCCTCTCTTTTCAGCGGGGGTGCAAAGAAATAGTTGTAAGAAATAGTTGCAAGTCTCGACCGCCCAGGCCCATCTGCAAAACAATAATTCAATTCATTTTAACTTTTGCCCGAAATTGTGCCTTTCTTCTGGTGAGGCTATTTGTATATTCAGATATTTTAAAAAATATATAAAAATCATATTTAACAAAATTAAAAATTATATAGATAGAGATTATCCCTGATGAAAAGGGAAAGATGCGTAACTTTATTTTACTCCACACCCCCATTGCTTTTCGGTTGATTATGAATTAGAAACTTGCAACTGGATTTTGCCTTGGAATTATATTCTTACAACATGTAAATAGAGATCTTGAAACAACACTATTTATTGATCGCAGATGTTGTTCTTGATGATATTTAACCAGATGTTGTTTATCGATCAAATAGCAAGGGATCGCATAGGCCTTGACGTATCGTATGAATTTAATTCGTGATGGAGTTGCAAGTAGTTTGATGGGAGAATAAAAACGAGTGTGTAATTTACTTGAATTATTAATTACATTTTATTATTATGATAATTAAATCTACAATATTTAAAAAAAATATATGTGTGTGTCCTTTAAAGTAATTTCACAAGTTGACAACAAATATGAAAAACATGATAACTAAAAACTCGAAACTGTTTTTCATAAAACTTCAAACTCAACCACAATTTTTATCAAACACTTTAATTTTAGTTATAAACCACAACTAAAAACACTTTTTATGAAACTAATTTTTTTTTTAACTTTAACCACAACAACAATAATTATGACAAACACACTTTTAGCGAATAATTGCGAGAAATAATTGCAAGTCTCGAACCCCCAGGCCCATCTGCAAAACAATAATTCCATTCATTTTAACTTTTGTCCGAATTTGTAACTTTCTCCTCATGGTGGGGCTACTTGTATATCCAGAGTCCAGACACCACACATTGATAATCACGATTCACGCCTGTTTTATATAATCTTTATAAAGCAGCAGGCCAAGCTACCCGCCATCTCCTTCAACTAGCATCTTAACAAAAAGCAAAACTGGAATTTTAGATCCGAAAGCTGTGTCACTTGGATACATTGAAGAGTAAATAATGGTATTGCAGTTCTAAATAACTTCTGGAGGGAAATGAAATGCATATTTTCCATTAGACAAACCACAAATCTTTGAATTCAAGCTTTAAAAACTATTAAAAAAACCTGCAATAAAAATCAGCACCTCGTCAAACTTTAGAGATGCCATTCATGGTTACAAGTATAGCTCCAAAACTCGGCCTTATCAACCTGGTGATCTAATGCTTGAATTTATTTTGGGAACATTCTCGTAGCTGATGTCACTGAGCTTACGGCATCGTGTGCTTGGCATGGCAGTGATGACGCTTCTTGAATAAAATAATCAACTAAAATCACGTGATCACAGACAGTCGCTCCACCACCGGAAAGTTTCATGGGTCCACACTTTAATGAAAAGATCCTTTCTTTGCTTGAATGAAAATCAAATGCACACCGTCCTTGCTCTTGCTATAAATTCCCACTGAGTTTGAGGGAAAGACAAGACGAAAAATCACTACTCTTAAGTATGCAAAGCCAAAATACAGAAACTACCAGTATCATGAGGAAAATCATAAATTGGGTGAAAGATAAAATATCGCCAACAAGCCCACCATCGAAGACAACACAGATAGATGGTAAAATCCGAAATGTTCTGCTGGTCGGTGCTGCGCTGATAGCAACGGTGACCTTCCAAGCTGGAATCTCCCCGCCTGGTGGAGTTTGGCAAGACACCACATATGTTCCAGATGGACAGGAAACTGGAATCACCCCAACCGGTGGAGTTTGGCAAGCCGATGATCGTGAGAAGGGACACGAAGCTGGACGTGCTGTTTATTCTGATCAGACAGTCGCTTTCCACATCTTCCTGATATGTAACACGATGGCACTAACGTCCTCCACTTTTCTCCTGTTATGTCTAACCTTCGATTGCCCTTATTTCTTGGAAGTTCTGATTGCTGCAGTTTCTATGATGGGCACTTACGGTTCTGGGATACAGTGCATTGCACCTGACGAATCAGTGTCCTTTCGCCTCCTCTTCATCGCTGCTCTTGCACCTATTGTCATACGGTGTGTCATATGGGCATGTAGTACGCCGTCCACGAAAGTAATGGTTCAGCCTACTGCTCCTGCGTAGCATTAGGAGCTGCTTCCTTCAATTTTAAGATCCGCGTTCAATAAAGTTCAACCTTGTATCCTCCTCTCTCT
Source organism: Salix caprea (assembly GCA_964035475.1). Lineage (NCBI taxonomy): Eukaryota > Viridiplantae > Streptophyta > Magnoliopsida > Malpighiales > Salicaceae > Salix > Salix caprea. Next base: position 2,502,445 of record OZ037761.1, on the reverse strand, counting down.
CTCTCTCGCTCTAATTAAGATTGGAGAATAAATTAGGTTTTCCTTGAAACTTGATGTTTTAAAGTTAGACTACAAAAATAAACGTTGACCACTCAGTGTCTGTGGGCTTTTTATTTCTATTTTCGGTGTGAATCCTCCATTTGTAGCAGCCTTCCTCTTCTACCCAGCTCCTGTGATCTTCTATTATGTGTTTTTAATTTCAGTATTTTAGTTATCAGCAGGGATTGATTTTTAAATTATTTGTTTTAAATTAGTAAATCACTGAACACTTAATATTTATTATTGCTAAAGGGCCTCTCCTGATACTCAATCTGAGATTAAAAAAAACAATCGCGCAGATTTTGTAGTCCTATTTTGATAGTTAATTTTAAAATTAATATTTTTGAATAAAAAAAATCAGTATTCATGTAAACAAAAGCACTAATACAACATTGCTAGGTGGAAGTTAATTAATTTTAGTTCCTGGTAGATGTAGTGGAATTCTATGTAGATAACAAAATAGAAGGAAGGCAATCTGCAGAAGAATAATTTTTATATTAAGTAGAGATCCCTCATGATAAAAGCATTAAGGTCGGAGCAATTTTTTTTATGTAATAAAATTCCATTATGCCTCTAAAAAATATTAAGTAGACATCTCATCTAAAAGCTTAAGCTATTAGGTAAGACTCCAAAATATGATTTATATTATTCTCTAACATATATCCTCAAGTGAAAGCCCTTTAGGTTTAAAACTTGCACAGACACACACTAACTTCCAGGGTGTCCGAATCAGCTTAAACCCACAAAGATCACCCATTTAAACAATAATTTTTTGTTCATAATCGGAGTGTCTAGGGAAGCTTACGCGCACCACGACTCATCTCTAGGCCTTAATTTTAATATGAAAATAGTCCGATCATATTATATCAAAATATTTTAAATTAAAATAAAAACTAAAAAAATCATTTTTCTCTAAATTAATTTTTAAACACAATTACAAAGACTCCAGATCCACAAACAATTATAACCTAGTACATAGTTGTATCAACAACCATCTAAGGAATAAAAAACAAAGATGGCTTCACGCTCGGAGCAAGTCCAACAGTAGTGCTATTTGAAGAGTCAAAGCCAAAAACATGTACTTTTAGTATTTTTGTTTCATTTCCTCCTCTCTAACGGAACAACTATTTTGATACCCAAAACAGTTGTTCCCCGCATGATGTGCTATTTGTAGCATGCTGAAATAAAAAAATCATACCACTGTTCAACACAAATTAGTTTTGGGTACTGTGAATTTTCGGGTTTTTGGTGGTTGGGTTTTGGGTATTGTGATGTTTGGGTTTTGGATTTTTGGCAAGAACACGATTTGTGTGGTTTTTATGACAACTTTTGTATCTTCTTTCTATTTTATGGTTTTTGTTCCTTCCATAGAGGAACAACAACAAAAAACAAACTAAAAATAATATCACAACTGACAGTGTAGCAAGGATTATTGTCAAATAGTATTGCTTTCCTTGTTTGAACAAGACGCACTTGAGGAGGCGAAAGTGCGGCCAGTGGCGGTGGAATTGAAGCTGAAATCAAGATCGACATCAGATGGCAACGATGAAGTTTAGTTTCTTCAATATCCATGGTTTTGTCTTGTGGGGAAAATTAGAGAGCAATGAGCTGGAGATACAGGGGTTGGTTGACTGGCTTATTGTGGTTTAAAGGATTTGTGGAAATATATTCAAAATATGGGTCAGTGAGGATTTATGGATTTGGGATTTATTGACAATGTGTATTTAGAGGTGTGGTTTGTGCTCCATGCTGAGAAAAATTGAGTTTGTACTGGGATAATTTTAGATTTTATTAATTCGTGATATGTTCTTATTTTTATTATGGTCAGTGATTTTTATTGGTAGGTTTTTGCAGAAAAAATTGTGCAAATTAATTAATATTAGTAAATTTTCTTGCATGTTGTTGAAGCATTTTTTATTTATTACGGATGATGAGTATGGTTGTATGCTTGTTTGAAAAGGAATTCGGGTAAAGGAAGACAGAAAAATTGATTCAACGTATTTTCAAAATAGAAAACTGGAAATTATGGCAAATAAAAGTTTTAATTTGTAATTAATTTGATTTAATTATTTATAGGGTTTTTAATTATATTGTTGGATGGTTTTTTAAAAGTAATTATTTAATTATATAACCTACTCCTATTAATTGCATAATTAAATTATATACTAAATAATTGCATTATATTTAAAATTATATATAAAAAATAACTCTTCTAAATGATTTTTACCATTAGAATAAACATAAACAAAAAAATTATATTTATATTATTCAAAAAACTGTTTTAAAAATTTAGCTCTCTAAAATGACTTTTATCATTTACTTTCACTCAAGCAACTTTTCTTTACTTTTTTTCCTCCCTCTCTTTTCAGCGGGGGTGCAAGGAAATAATTGTAAGAAATAATTGCAAGTCTCGATTCCCCAGGCCCATCTGCAAAACAATAATTCAATTCATTTTAACTTTTGTCCGAATATGATTACATGATAATCAAATACTCGAAATTATTTTTTATTAAACTTCAAATTCAACTATAATTTTAATTAAATATTTCAATTTTAATTATGAATCACAATTAAAAATATTTTTTATAAAACTGTTTTTTTTTCAACTTTAACCACAATAGCAATAACCATGACAAACACACTTATGGCGAATAATTGCAAGAAATAATTGCAAGTCTCGATCCCCAGGCCCATCTGCAAAACAATAATTCAATTCATTTTAACTTTTGTCGACTTTGTGCCTTTCTACTCCTGGTGGGGCTATTTGTATATCCAGAGACGACACATTGATAATCACGATTCACAGCTGTTTTATAAAGCAGCAGGCCAAGCTACCCCCATCTCTTTCAACTCGCATCTTCGTTATTGATTTGATAAAAGTTCTAAATCAATAATATTTATTAGTTGATATTTTATTAATTCAATTGTTATTATATTTTTTTTAATTATTTTTGTACTTTATTTCAACTATAATTATATTTCAAAGAAATATATAATTCAAACTCAATATTTATCGGTTGATATTTCACTAATTCAGTTATTGTTATATAATATTTTAATTATTCAATTGTTATTGTATTATGTTTTAACTGTTATTATATATGTGAATTTTTTAAATGGCTTTTATCATTGTAATATACATAAATAAATAAAAATATTTACACTATTATTTTTATCTATTTAATATTTCAATTTATTTTAGGAACTCGTTTCTAAACATTATCATAGCTGATGTCACTGAGCTTACGGCATCGTGTGCTTCGTCATGGCATGGCAGTGATGACGCTTCTTGAATAAAATAATCAACTAAAATCACGTGATCACAGACAGTCGCTCCACCACCGGAAAGTTTCATGGGTCCACACTTTAATGAAAAGATCCTTTCTTTGCTTGAATGAAAATCAAATGCACACCGTCCTTGCTCTTGCTATAAATTCCCACTGAGTTTGAGGGAAAGACAAGACGAAAAATCACTACTCTTAAGTATGCAAAGCCAAAATACAGAAACTACCAATACCACAAGCAAAATGATCAATCCCTTAAATTTTATTATATCGCCAACAAGCCCACCGTGGATAACCGAGATACCTGGTAAAATCCGAAATGTTCTGCTGGTCGGTACTGCGCTGATCGCGACGGTGACCTTCCAAGCTGGAATCACCCCACCTGGTGGAGTTTGGCAAGACGATGATCTTAAGAAGGGACACAAAGCTGGACATGCTGTTTATTCTGATCAGATAGTCGCTTTCCACATCTTCCTGATATGTAACACGATGGCACTAACGTCCTCCACTTTTCTCCTGTTATGTCTAACCTTCGGTTGCCCTTATTTCTTGGAAGTTCTGATTGCTGCAGTTTCTATGATGGGCACTTACGGTTCTGGGATACAGTGCATTGCACCTGACGAATCAGTGCCCTAGAAAAGCCGTAGACTTTTGAGGCAGCAACAGGAAAGAAAAGGGCCAATAAAAGTTAAAGTGACCACCGTTATGACTTCGTCCATCGTGGGCAGCCACGCGTTACACAATGAGAAAGAGTATATGTATTGGGGGTAGATAAGATTTTGGACATTTTCAAAAATGTAAAATATCTGAAACACCCCTCGTAGGCAACCCTTGATTTTTGGCTTATTAGAGGTTAAAAGAGTTATTTTACTATGCAATGAAATGTGAAATTACCGTGACATCCTCTTCGGCAACTCTTGTTTTTTGTCTCATTTGAGGGTAAAATAATTATTTTATTGTGCAAAGAAATATAAAATCAAAACAAACTGTGACCTGCCAGAAACCAAACTGACCTAAAACTACTATTATAATCCATAGTGAAAACCCTTGTAATGCACAGTGAATAACTAATCTCTTTTAATATACCGTATAATTAATTATACCGTATAATAATGACCGGCAATTGAAAGCCTCGGAAGACAAACGCCCATTATTGATTTTCCGTGCCCATTATCGATTGTCCCAGCCCATACAATTCTTTTCGATTTCTTCAGCGCCGATCATATACACGCTTGAGCTAAATTAGTTGATTGTGCGCTTTGGGCTTTGATTTAGAGTGGCCGCTCAGCTTTGGTTTTCTAGTCCATTAAGGAATCAAGAGCCTCCTTTATGGGCCGAACATAAAATTGGACGCGGCCCAAAAAATCTAACGAAGGTGGAGAGGATAGGTGGTGGAAATGGGTGCTGCCCATGGTTTCACTTCTCAGGCCTCACCTTCCGGAGAAAACTTGCAATATATTTTTGACGAAGAGTTTCAATACCGAGAAAGAATGATAGAGGTCTTAAACCCATCACTAGAAAGGCCGTAGACTTTTGAGGCAGTCTATCATGATATTCCTTACATGTTACGAATATAATCGCTAATGAAAAAACTTTATTGGTAGAATTGGTAATGATATATTCCGTCGGCGTTAAAGAGCTATGATAGAGTTTTGAAATACTAATTAAAAATATAATTTTAGATGATTATTTTTTGTCATCAATTCCGTTGGAATTTTATCAATAATATATATCTTTGATAAAATCGATGATTTTTTTCCCAACACGGTATAAAAGAAAGGCTTTCATGAATTTCATAAGAGAGGATTCGTTAAATAGACAACACTCATCTGCAAATTACGATATTAGAAGCCCCCTGTAATTATAAACACTTAGAAATAGAAGCCTTTTTCATGTAGCCCCCTGTAAATAAGATGTTAATAGAGCTAGGAACCGGGGTACAAGACTTGAGGAAACTTCCTTATCAGTCCCAAAAGTTGATTTCGACTCGCTGACTTTTCTTTTTAATTATAAAAAGATTTCACTAATCCAAGCAAAAGAATGATACTACTACCCGCTCGAAACCCTAGCAAAATGTAATTGCTAAAATGAAAGGGGCTGGCTGTTTATGAGGAAAAACTGGGACTGAGATTGACCTGATTTAAGTGCAACTGTTTTCCACCTTAATTTTTACACATTAACGAATCCACAGCCTCCTTTATAACCACCCTCCCTATTGCGAGGTGGGGCAAACTGCAGAGTGCCGATCACCTAATTAACATAAAGAGAGTAAAAAAAAAGAAGTAAAGTCTCCCAGAGAAGTATAAATTATAAAAGTCTTGCAATTGCCTCGACATTGCTGGATTGGATGCATCGATGCAATCAAAATAAAGCCCCATCGTTAATTTTCCATTTAATTGAATTTTTTATCTTATTTTAACTCTTTTGATTTTTTATATATATTTATAAAATAACTTTTTATTTTGGTACATGGTTATATATATGCTCTTAGTTTTTGTTTTAATTTTTATTATTTTCTATTTCATTGAGGTTATATGTTTTTTTTTAATGTAGTCCTTCAATTTTAATTTGGGTTGATTATTTGAAAAATAATATTTCTTATTTTTTTCTTTATTTTTTTTATTTATTCTTCAAGTTATATAGCTTTTTGAAGCTAATAATATTTATTTTTGTCTTGTTATTTATTTATTTATTTTGTTTTATTTAAGTGTTTTTCATTTATAAATATATTAAAATGAAGATTTTTTATTTTTAAAAAATCAATTTTGAATATTCTAATTTAAAATATATTTTTTTCTAAACCATTTTTTAAACACAGTTACAAACACTCCAAACCCGCGGACAATTATAACCTAGCACATAGCTGTATCAGCAACCATCTAAGGAAGAAAAAACAAAGATGGGTTCATGCTCCCTCACGCTACTTTTTCTTTTTCTCTCTCTATTTTTCCTCCCTTTCTTTTCACCGTGGGTGCAAATTACTGCAACAAATAATCGCAAGTCTCGACCCCCCAGGCCCATCTGCAAAACAATAATTCAATTCATTTTAACTTTTGTCCGAATTTGTGCCTTTCTCCTGGTGGGGCTATTTGTATATCCAGATACCACACATTGATAGTCACGATTCACGCCTGTTTTATATAGTATTTATAAAGCAGCAGGCCAAGCTACCCCCCATCTCTCTCAACTGGCATCTTAACAAAAGCAAAACTGGAATTTTAGATACGAAAGCTGTGTGGCCTGGATACATTGAAGAGGAAATGGGTAAATAATGGTATTGCATTTCTAAATATCTTCTGGAGGGAAATGAAATGCATAATTTCCACTAGACAAACCATAAATCTTTGAATTCAAGCTTTAAAAACTCATTAAAAAAACCTGTAATAAAAATCAGCACTTCGTCAAACTTTAGAGATGCCATGTAATACATGGTTACAAGTATAGTTCCAGAACTCGGCCTTATCAACCTGGTGATCTAATGCTTGAACCTGGACTTTTAGAAAAATAACCTGGTTTTTTTAATATAGTTACCGAACTCGTTTGGGGAACTAAGAGCATCTCCAACACAATAATTATTGAAAAAAACAAAGTTATTTCTAAATACTCTGAGCAGAAAAGACAAAACATAAAAAAATTATATATTCCATTTGAAACACTGTTCAATTTCATTAAAACACAGAAAAACAGAGATGTTGCTTCAATTGTAAATCAAGGCCGAACAATTTTTGTTTATTAATTGATAATATTTTATGGTGTTATAAAATTAATATCAGTCCTTAAAAACTATAACAATTGATTTGATAAAAACTCTAAATTAATATTTATCAGTTGATATCTCACTAGTTCAACTATTACTATATTTTGTTTTAATTATTTTTTATATTTTATTTCAAATGTTATTGTATTTCAAAGGAATATATGATTCAAATGTAATATTTATCAGTTGATATTTCACTAATTCAGTTGTTGTTATACTATGTTTCAATAATTTAATTGTTATTGTATTGTGTTTCAACTGTTATTATATATGTAAATCTTCTAAAGAACTTTTACCGTTGTAATATACATAAATAAAAAAATTTATTTTTACACTATTCAAAAAATTATTTTATTTATTTAATTTTACAATTTATTTTGGGAACTCGTTTCTTAACATTATCATAGCTGATGTCACTGAGCTTACGGCATCGTGTCCTTCGTCATGGCATGGAAGTGATGACGCTTCTTGAATAAAATAATCATACTTCCGCGCAAAATCTGATATATGGAAATAAAGCTAGCATTTTAACTTTTACGGTTTTACCCTCCAGTTCTTCCATCATTCTTCTAATAAAAAATATAATTTTAAAAGTAAAAAAACACCGAACCTAATTCTACCGCGAGCCAAATCTTTTTTGTTATATTTAAATTTGAAAAATCACACACACATCTATATATATAGATCATGTAGATCATGTACTACGTAACTCGAATCTACAATCAATTTTATTTTCAATAAAAACAAGGATGGTTCCAGAATTGGTAATTAAATAAAATTATCATTTTTCATATCTTAGTAATTAATGTGTATAATATATAGATGCAGTACGTCTCATGTACTAACAGGGAGTTTCCGTCCCTCCTAATTCTAAATTATTGAACACCAAAAGAAAAAGGATATTACAAAAAAATAGCACTTCCCCGTTCCTGTTCGGGTAGCTATTTCAGAATCTTGTACCTTTTTAAATGGTTTCCGGATGTTTTACATTTCAAAAGTTTTTTTTGATTTTTTTTTAAAAATATTTTTATTTTAAATTAAAAAATTTAGTATTTTTATATATTAATATCAAAAATAATTTTAAAAAATAAAATAAAATTATTTTTATATATTTATAAACAAAAAAATATTTTTAAAAACAAATTCAACTATAATAACATACAGTGGCTCCACCGGAAAGTTTCATGGGTCCAGACTTTAATGGAAAAGAACCTTTACTTGAATGAAAAATGAAATGCACACCGTCCCTGTTCTTGCTATAAATTCCCACTGAGTTTGTGTGAAAGCCAAGACGAAAAATCACTACTCTTAAGTATGCAAAGCCAAAATACAGAAACTACCAGTAACACAAGCAAAATGATCAATCCCTTTACAAATTTTATATCGCCAACAAGCCCACCGTGGATAAGAGAGATAACTGTTGACAGCCGAAATTTTCTGCTGGTCGGTGCTGCGCTGATAGCAACGGTGACCTTCCAAGCTGGAATCTCCCCGCCTGGTGGAGTTTGGCAAGCCGATGATCGTGAGAAGGGACACAAAGCTGGACGTGCTGTTTATTCTGATCAGATAGTCGCTTTCCACATCTTCCTGATATGTAACACGATGGCACTAACGTCCTCCACTTTTCTCCTGTTATGTCTAACCTACGGCTGCCCTTATTTCTTGGAAGTTCTGATTGCTGCAGTCTCTATGATGGGCACTTACGGTTCTGGGATACAGTGCATTGCACCTAACGACTCAGTGTACTTTCGCCTCCTCTTCATCGCTGCTCCTGCACCTATTGTGATACGGTGTGTCATATGGGCAGTACGCCGTCCACGAAAGTAATGGTTCAGACTACTGCTCCTGCGCAGCATTTGGAGCTGCTTCCTTCAATTTTAAGATCCGCGTTCAATAAAGTTCAACCTTGTATCCTCCTCTCTCTCTCTCGCCCTAATTAAGATTGGAGAATAAATTAGGTTTTCCTTGAAACTTAGTGTTTTAAAGTTAGACTACAAAAATAAAAGTTGACCACTCAGTGTCTGTGGGCTTTTTATTTCTATTTTCGGTGTGAATCCTCCATTTGTAGCAGCCTTCCTCTTCTACCCAGCTCCTGTAATCTTCTATTATATATTTTTAATTTCAGTATTGTAGTTATCAGCAGGGAGTGGTTTTTAAATTATTTGTTTTAAATGGGTAATTCACTGAACACTTAATATTTATTATTATTGCTAAAGGGCCTCTCCTGATACTCAATCTGAGCTAAAAAAAAACAATAGCAAAGATTCTGTTGTCCTATTTTGATAGTTAATTTTATAATTAAGATTTTGTAATAAAAAAAAGTCAGTATTTATGTAAGCAAAAGCACTAATACAACGTTGCTAGGTGGAAGTTAATTAATCTTAGTTAGTGGAATTCTATATATATAACAAAATAGAAGTAAGAAGGCAATCTGCAGAAGAATAATTTTTATATTAAGTAGAGATCCCTCGTGATAAAAGCGTTAAGGTCAGAGCAATTTTTTTTATGTAATAAAATTCTCTAAACAAAACATATGCAAAAGCCGACGTCATAAATAAGCTTAAAGACATTGTTGGATTGGATACTGTTAATATTACCCATCGAATAGGAATATTTTATGTAATAAAATAATGTTTTTTATGAATATTTATTAAAAAAACTAATTAACGTTAACGCAAGAGCCTGAGCGAGAATTGCTTAGAACATTTTGGTGAAGAGAAGATAGGTGGTGGACATGGGTGCTGCCCATGGTTTCACTTCTCAGGGCTCACCTTTCGGAGAAAATTTGCAATACATTTTTGACGAAGAGTTTCAATACCAAGAAAGAATGATAGAGGTCTGAAATCCATCACTAGAAAAGCCGTAGACTTTTGAGGCAGCAAAAATGCATAATAGGAAAGAAAAGGGCCAATAAAAGTTCAAGTGACCACTGTTATGACTTCGTCCATCGTGGGCAGCCACACGTTACACCATGAGAAAGAATATATGACAGCGCATCGGGTGAGATACTGGATGCATATTTTTAACCACCGGACAATACCACACGCGCTGCCTAAAGTGGGTGTGAGGCCGAATATCGTTGGTACGAGTGTCAGACACACACACACACAATATTATGAAGAAAAGAATAATAAAAAATAGTAAATTATCAAAACACTCCTGCAACCAACTCTTCTATTTTGACTTATTGGGGGGTAGATAAGTTTTTGGACATTTTCAAAAATGTAAAATATCTGAAACACCCCCATAGTCAACCCTTGATTTTTGGTTTATTAGAGGCTAAAAGAGTTATTTTACTGTGCAATAAAATATGAAATTACCGTGATACCCTCTTCGGCAACTCTTATTTTTTGTCTCATTTGAGGGTAAAATAATTATTTTATTATACAAAAAAATATAAAATCAAAACAAATTGTGACCTGCTAGAAATAAAACTGACCTAAAACTACTATTATAATCCATAGTGAAAGCCCTTATAATACACAGTGAATGTCTAATCTCTTTTATTATACTGTTATAATAATGACCGGCAATGGAAAGCCTCGGAAGACAAACGCCCATTATTGATTTTCCGAGCCCATGATCGAGTTTCCCAGACCATATTCTTTTCGATTTCTTCAGCGCCGATCATATACACGCTTGAGCTAAATTAGTTGATTGTGCGCTTTGGGCTTTGATTTAGAGTGGCCGCTCAGCTTTGGTTTTCTAGCCCATTAAGGAATCCAGGGCCTCCTTTATGGGCCGAACATAAAATTGGACGCAGCCCACAAAATCTAACGAAGGTGGAGAAGATAGGTGGTGGAAATGGGTGCTGCCCATGGTTTCACTTCTCAGGCCTCACCTTCCGGAGAAAACTTGCAATATATTTTTGACGAAGAGTTTCAATACCGAGAAAGAATGATAGAGGTCTTAAACCCATCACTAGAAAGGCCGTAGACTTTTGAGGCAGTCTATCATGATATTCCTTACATGTTACGAATATAATCGCTAATGAAAAACTTCATTAGTAGAATTGCTAATGAGATATTCCGTCGGCGTTAAAGAACTATGATAGAGATTTGAAATACTAATTAAAAAGATGATTTTAGATGATTATTTTTTGTCATCAATTCCGTTAGATTTTTTTCAATAATATATATCTTTGATAAAATCGATGATTTTTTTTCCAACACGGTATAAAAGAAAGGCTTTCATGAATTTCATAAGAGAGGATTCGTTAAATAGACAACACTCATTTGCAAATTACGATATTAGAAGCCCCCTGTAATTGCAAACACTTAGAAATAGAAGCCTTTTTTCATGTAGCCCCCCGTAAGACTTGATGAAACTTCCTTATCAGTCCCCAAAGTTGATTTCTACTGGCTGACTTTTCTTTTTTGGTTTGAAAAATGAGAAAAAAGATTTCACTCGTACCATTTCAATATATATATATATAGAGATTTTTAATATCATTTTAGTGGGGAGAGGTAATTTTATGTTGTATAAGAACAGCTAACGATCATGATACCGTCGTATCCATCAACAAAAGGACTGCGGCATGATTGAAGTTACCAAATTCCACTATGACTATAAGGAAAACACAGGCAAAAGTTGATGTTATTGGTCAGATTAAGACATTGCTGGATTGGATGCGTCTATGCAATCAAAATGAAGCCCCGTCGTTAATTTTCCATTTAATTGAATTTTTTATTTTATTTTAACTCTTTTGTTTTTTTATATATTTCTGAAATAACTTTTTATTTTTGTCCATGTTTATATGTATATGCTCTTAGTTTTTGTTTTAATTTTTATTATTTTCTATTTTGTTGAGGTTATATGTTTTTTTTTTAATTTAGTCCTTAAATTTTAATTTATATCGGTAATCATTTGAAAAATAATATTTTTTATTTTTTCTTTATTTTTTTATTTATTCTTCAAATCATATAATTTTTTGAAGCTAATAATATTTATTTTTGTCTTGTTATTTTTTTTATTTTTTAAAATGCATTTCATTTATAAATATATTAAAACAATGATTTTTTATTTTTAAAAAATTAATTTTGATATTAACATATAAAAATAAAAATAGTCTGAATATATCAAAATATTCTAATTTAAAATACCAGTTAATATTTTTTTTCTAAACCATTTTTTAAACACAGTTACAAACACTCCACGCCCGCGGACAATTATAACCTAGCACATAGCTGTATCAGCAACCATCCAAGGAAGCAAAAACAAAGATGGCTTCATGCTCCCTCACGCTACTTTTCTTTTCTATTTTCCTCCCTTTCTTTTCACCGTGGGTGGAAATAACTGCAAGAAATAATGGCAAGTCTCGATCGCCCAGGCCCATCTGCAAAACAATAATTCAATTCATTTTAACTTTTGTCCGAATTTGTGCCTTTCTCCTCCTGGTGGGGCTATTTGTATATCCAAATACCAGACATTGATAATTACGATTTATTTATATAATATTTATGAAGCAGTGACCCACCATCTTCTTCAAAGTGCTTATCGTGCCGAAATACTTTAAAATAATATTTTTTTTATTTTTAAAAAATTAATTTTGAAATCAGCATATCAAAATGATCTAAAACACACAAAAACATATTTATTTTAAATAACAATTTTTTTCCTTCAAATTTCAGCCAAAAAACGGTGGGATCGCAATGCCAAACGGGAACAAAAAGCAAAACTGGAATTTTAGATACGAAAGCTGTGTCACTTGGATACATTGAAGAGGAAAAAATGGTATTGCAGTAATAAATAACTTCTGCAGGGAAATGAAATGCATAATTTCCATTAGACAAACCTTAAATCTTTGAATTCAAGCTTTAAAAACTCTTAAAAAAACCTGTAATAAAAATCAGCACTTCGTCAGACTTGAGAGATGTCATACAAAGTTACAAGTATAGTTCCAAAACTCGGCCTTATCAGCCTAGTGATCTAATGCTTGAACCTGGACTTTTAGAAAAATAACATGTTTTTTTTAACTATAATTTCAAATTATTTTGAATCACAACTAGAATATTTATAATAAAATTATTATTTTTAAATTTCAACCACAAAAACAATAACAATCACAAACACACTTTTAGAAAAGAAATCATGTTATTTATTTTGGGAACTCGTTTCTTAACATTCTCGTAGCTGATGTCACAGAGCTTACGCATCGTGTGCTTCGTCATGGCATGGCAGTGATGACGCTTCTTGAATAAAATAATCATACTTCCGCGCAAAATTATATATATGGAAATAAAGCAAGCATTTAAACTTTTCCCCTCGAATTCTTCCATCATTCTTCTATTCTAATAAAAAATATAATTTAAAAAGTAAAAAAACACCGAATCTAATTCTACCGCGAGCCAAATCTTTTTTTGTTGTATTGAAATTTGAAAAATCACACGCACATCTATATCTATATATCTATATTTAAATTTGAAAAATCACACACACATCTATATTTATATAGATAGATAGATAACTCGCAAATATAATCAATTTTATTTTCAATAAAAAAGCAAGGATGATTCCAGAATTGGTAATTAAATAAAATTAGCATTCTTAATTTTTCATATCTTAGTAATTAATGTGTATAATAGATAGATGCAGCACGTCTCTTGTACTAAGCGAGTCTCGGTCCCTCCTAATTCTAAATTATTGAACACCAAAAGAAAAGGGAAATTATAAAAAAACAGCACTTCCCGTCCCTGATATGTAACGCGATTGCACTAACGTCCCCCACTTTTCTCGTGTTATGCATAACCTACGGTTACCCTTATTTCTTGGAAGTTCTGATTGCTACAATTTCCATGATGGGCACTTACAGTTCTGGGATTTATTGCATTACACCTCACGCATCAGTGTCCTTTCGCCTCATCTTCGTCGCTGCTCCTGCACCTATTTTTATTCTTGAATTTATTTTTTTATTATTCACGTAATAATAATAATAATAATAATAATAATTTTAGTTTTTTTTAATGTTTTTGAGTTTTTTTTGTGTAATTTAATAATTTTTATTATTTAACAACAATAATAATAATGATATTTTAGATTTTAAACTTTCGATGTTGCTGTAATTATAATAGAAGGTGTTGATATGTTTTATTATATTAAACTTTGCATGTATAGATGTTATATTTTATTTTTAAACTAGAAAAATCTATTACTTATTTTAATTTTAACAGTTATAAAACTATTTGCTCGACTCGCAATGTAGTACGAGCAATTTAACTAATAATTTCTATTTGATGAGATGGGTTCACCTGTGATGATTTTATATCTTTACATTGCTTTAAAAAATAAATCAAGGATGGGACATAAAATTCATCTTCGGTTTAATTTTATATTTTTAATCCAATTTGAGGTTCTTTAATTGATAAATTAGGTTTTTAAAATATCGATTGTTTATATGAAAAGAAGTTGAAAAATAATTTTTAACTCAAACTACCTTTCACTTTGTTTTAAGTCATCATTATGGTTGCCAAACTTGACATTTGCCTCATTTTGTCTCGTACGAACAGAGGCGAATACATGTCATAGTCACCTTTAATGGAGAAAAAAAATGAAAAAGAAAGCTTAGGTATGCAGAGCTGACTGTGCATTCCTTAGCATGTGGAATTTTTTTTACGCACTCAAACATATAGCCCTTTTTAATTTAATTTAAGATTAATTAAAGAAAAGTGGGAGATGTTTAACGAGAAAATTATTTATTTTTAATTGAAATCACTAAAAATAAAATAATAATAAAAATATATGATATTTTTTAATAGAATGATGTTTAATTCTTAATTGGTTTTTTACTAAGAGTAAAAAATTATTTTCTAATATTAGCAGATGTTTTATTCAACTCTCTCTCTCTCTCTCTCTCTCTCTCTCTCTCTCTCTCTCTCTATATATATATATATATATATATATATATATATGTTTAATTAAATGAAAACTGATTAAAAGAAACAAAGTTATTAACTCAATTGGATATATAGCCAATGTTATGAGATTAAATAATTTAATATTTATCTATCTCTTAATTTTATTGTTAAATTTTTAGTTATATTTAACAATTATTTTTTGCATTTATTGCCGTATATACTTCTCAATTTATATATATATATATATATATATACACTTTAAAAAAAATAAAATTTTTAATATATTTATAAACCAAAAAATAACTTTAAAAAATAGTTCAATCAACACTTAATTCATGCTCACTCACGCTATTTTTTTTTCCTTCTATTTTTCAGTTGCAAATAATTGTAAGAAATAATTGCAAGTCTCGATTCGCCAGGCCCATCTGCAAAGCAATAATACATTTCATTTTAACTTTTGTCCTGGTGGGGCCCAGATACCCGCATTGATTATTACAAATTGCGATAAATATATAGATTGTTTTTATATATAAATATATGATTACCCCCCTCCTTCATTCGGTGTAACTTGTTGGTAGCCAGAGTGTAGGTATCTCCCACAAATCTTTGCCCGAGCCAAAATGTCCGGGCCTACTAAAAGAAGTGCGAGCTGGTTCAAGCATTTTCAGTACAATCAAAGCAGGGACTCACCGGGCGAAGCCCGAAATGTTTTGCTGGTAGTCGTGGCCTTGATTGCAGCAGTGACTTTCCAGGCCGGGGTGAACCCTCCTGGCGGGGTCTGGCAGGAAGGAAAACATGCAGGAAGAGCAATCTACGCAACTCAACAGTTTGCTTTCTATGTTTTCCTGATATCAAACACTTTGGCTCTCTCCTCTTGTATACTTGTCATCACATCTCTCACTTACAGGTTCCCTTTCCATTTTGAAATCTGGGTTGCCACAGCTTCGATGATGATAACCTATGCATCTGCAGTTTTTGCTGTTACTCCCCATGAAATTGTGCGTTTTCGCTATCTGTTGATCGCAGCTTCAGTGCCTTTTTTGATGAGGTGTTTGGGTTATTTCATCAAGAAATATCGTTTGGGTGATTTCGTCAAGAAACACTGTTTGGGTTATTTCTTCGAGAAATACCGTGTGGTTGAGAGTAAGAGTCAAGTAGAAAGTCAGGAAGAAGGAGGAGAAAAGAAGGGGCTAGCAGGTGATGAGCAAGTGTAGATCTTTTACATTTTGTAGGTTAAGCCCGTGCTAATGCTGGCTTTTAATCTCTGCTTCCATCGTAACTCCTCCAGCTCTACCAGCCTTGCTCTTTTAGTCAGCTCTTGTGGTCTTTTTTAAAAATTTATAATTGGCCGTGTATGATCCCGTGTTGCTGTGATTAAATAAATCCGTTTATGTAGTATTTTAATTATATGTAAAGAGTCATTTTTAAATTACTCAACACTTCATCTTTATTATTGTTGATTATAGGGCCTCTCCTGATTTTAATACTTTTTTCTCAAGGGCTGTTAGGGTTTTGTTTTGTTAGCATCAATTCAAGCTAAAATAATAGATGGATCTAAAGTTCATTTATAAACCAAATCCCACTGATTAATTCTTGTTTTTCATCTACTTTTTATATTTTTTCTATCTGTTTTCCTCTATCAAATGTTTCTCTCCAATGTAAGAGACTGTTATATTAGAAAAACAAATTAAAATAAAAAAAAGCTACCACCGTGACTTGAAATAATAATAATAATAAAAAAAAAAACTCAATTTTATATATCCAACAAGTTCTTGGATAAAATTTGGAGCAGTTGAGATTACATGACTGTTTGGGATTATGATTAATGTTGTTTTTAAGAGTATTATTTATTTAAAAATATATTAATTTTTTTTAATATTAGCACATGATCTAAAAATATTATTTTTTTTAATTTTAAATAAAAAATAAAAAAACATATATTTTTTAAAAACACTTAAAAGAAAATGTCAAACAGTACCTACTTGTTCTTCGAAACTTCAGCTTTAAATATTTCATAACTTACTAAACACATATTAGTATTTAATTGAAAACAAATCCACTTTAACACTGTATTATATAACATAGAAATATAGAATATTTATTTACATAAAATTAAAGATTATATACTCAATTATAAAATTCATATAGAAGTTTTAGGCACTCGAAATCATTTTATTCCAGAAGAAGAAGAAGAAACAATACTTTAGAAGGTCTTTACTCCTCCAGGGATGGGCTAAACTCCTAGTAAATATTTCTTCCGGGCTATTTTAAAAGAAAACAAATAGTTAAATAATGACCGGCAATTGAAAGCCTCGCTATACAAAGGCCCATTATTGATTTTCGCAGCCCATTAAAATTCATTCGAGTTCTTCAGCGCCCATCATATACACGCTTGAACTAAATTAGTTCGTTGTGCGCTTTGGGCTTTGATTTAGAGTGGTCTTCGGTTTTCTAGTCCATTAAGGGATCCAGAGCCTCCTTTATGGGCCAAACTTAAAATTGGACGCAGCCCACAAAATCTAACGAAGGTGAAGAGCAGAAGATGCTGCGTCACTTTCACAATCATCAATAATTGCAAGTCTCGATCCCCCAGGCCCATCTGCAAAACAATAATTCAATTCATTTTAACTTTTGTCCGAATTTTTGCCTTTCTCCTCCTGGTGGGGCTATTTGTATATCCAGATACCACACATTGATAATCACGATTCACACCTGTTTTATATAATCTTTATAAAGCAGCAGGCCAAGCTACCCACCATCTCTTTCAACTAGCATCTTCACAAAAGCAAACCTGGAATTTTAGAAACGACAGCTGTGTGACCTGGATACATTGAAGAGGAAATGGGTAAATAATGGTATTGCAGTTCTAAATATCTTCTGGAGGGAAATGAAATGCATAATTTCCATTAGACAAACCATAAATCTTTGAATTCAAGCTTTAAAAACTATTAAAAAAACCTGCAATAAAAATCAGCACTTCGTCAAACTTTAGAGATGCCATTCATGGTTACAAGTATAGCTCCAAAACTCGGCCTTATCAACCTGGTGATCTAATGCTTGGATTTATTTTGGGAACATTCTCGTAGCTGGTGTCACTGAGATTACGGCATCGTGTGCTTCGTCATGGCATGCAGTGATGACGCTTCTTGAATAAAATAACCATTTACTTCCGCGCAAAATCTGATATATGGAAATAAAGCAAGCATTTTAACTTTTCCCCTCCAATTCTTCCATCATTCTTCTATTCTAATAAAAAATATAATTTTAAAAGTAAAAATAAAAACGAATCTAATTCTACCGCGAGCCAAATCTTTTTTTGTTGTATTTAAATTTGAAAAAATCACTCACACACACACACACACATATATATATATATATATATATATATATATATATGTATATATATATCATGTACTACGTAATTCGAATCTATAATCAATTTTATTTTCAATAAAAACAGGGATGGTTCCAGAATTGGTAATTTCTTGGAAGCGACAGCAACCATCTCAAGGAATAAAAAACAAAGATGTATGCGGATGTTTGATATTGTATTTTAAAAATATTTTTGAAATACATTTCTTTTAAAATTATTTTTTATTTTAAAATTATTTTTTATTTTAAATTAATTTTTTTAGTATTTTTAGATCATTTTCATGTATTGATATTAAAAATATTTTTTTAAAAATAAATAAAAAAATCAATTCAATATATTTTAAAATCAAAAATATTTTTTAATAAATAAATAAATAAATCATTTCAATATATTTTAAAATCAAAAATATTTTTAAAAATAACATTAATCAAACTACTAAATAATCCATGCTCACTAACGCCTCTTTTTTTTTTTCCATTTCTCCTCCCTTTTGTTTTCAGTTGCAAATAATTGCAAGTCTCGATTCCCCAGGCCCATCTGCAAAACAAAAATTTAACTTTTGTCCTGGTGGGGTCCAGATACCCGACATTGATTATCACTGATTGCGAGTTTGGGTTTTTTATTTGATATAAATTATAATTTATAAAAGTACGGGAAAAAAATAAATTTCAGATTAAACTATAATAAAGCATAGATTTTTTTTATATATAACTGTATGATTACCTCTACTTAATCAGGTGTAACCTGTTGGTAGCCAGAGTGCTGGTATCTCCATCTTTGCCCGAGCAAAAATGTCCCGGCCTACTAAAAGAAGTGTTAGCTGGTTCAAGCTCAAGAACTTTCAGTATAATGAAAAAAGAGACAAACCGAGCGATGCTAGAAATATTCTGCTACTAGTTGCGGCCTTGATTGCAGCAGTGACTTTCCAGGCTGGGGTGAACCCTCCTGGAGGGGTCTGGCAAGATAAAAATCGTGCAGGAGTAGCAGTCTATACATCTCAAGAGTTAGCTTTCTGTTTCTTCTTGGTATCAAACACTTGGGCTCTCTCCACTTGTATACTTGTCATTGCATATCTCACTTACAATATCCCTTTCCATTTTGAAATCTTGGTTGCCACAGCTTTGATGATGATAACCTATGCATCTGCAGTTTTTGCTGTTACTCCTCGTAAAAAGGTGCGCTTTCGCTATCTTTTGATCGCAGCTGCGTTGCCTTTTTTGATGAGGTATTTGCGTCATATCTACAAGAAACACTATTTGGGGGAGAGTGAGAGTGAGAGTCAAATAGAAAGTCAGGAAGGAGGAGGAGAAAAGAATGGGCAAGCAGGTGATGAACAAGTGTAGATCTTTTGCATTTTGTAGGTTAAGCCCGTGCTAATGCTGGCTTTTAATCTCTGCTTCCATCGTAACTCCTCCAGCTCTACCAGCCTTGCTCTTTTAGTCAGCTCCTGTGGTCTTTTATTAAAATATATCATGACTAGCCGTGTATGATCCCGTGTCGCTGCATATGATTAAATAAATCCTTTTATTTAGTATTTTAATTATATGTGAAGAGTCATTTTTAAATACTACCGAACACTTAATCTTTATTATTGTCGACTAAAGGGCCTCTCCTGATTTCAATACTTATTTCTCAAGGGCTGTGTTAGGGTTTTGTTTTGTTAACATCAATTCAAGCTAAAATAATAGATGAAATCAGATATTCATCACTTTTCTGAAGTTCGTTTATAAACCAAATCCCAATGATTAATTCTTGTTTTTCATCTACTTTTTGTATTTTTCTGTCTGTTTTCCTTTATCAAATGTTTCTCTCCAATGTAAGAGACAGTCAGATTAGAAAAACAAATTAAAATTAAAAAAGCAACCACTGTGACTTGGAATAATAGTAATTAAAACTTGATTTTATATACCCAACAAGTTCTTGGATAAAATTTGGAGTAGTTGAGATTACGGGACTGTTTGGGATTATTGATTAATGTTGCTTTTAAAAATATCATTTGTTTAAAAATATATTAAAATAATTTTTTATATCAGCATATAAAAATGATCTAAAAATTATTATTTTTAATTTAAAATAAAAAATAATATTAATTTTTTTTTATTTTTTTTAAAAACACTTTTAAAAGAAAATGTAAAGCAGTACCTACGTGTCCTTCGAAACTTGAGCTTTAAATATTTCATCACTTACTAAAACATATTAGTATTTGATTGAAAACAAATCCACTTTAACACTGTATTACATGACATAAAAATATAGAATATTTATATAAATAAAATTAAAGATTATATACCCAAGTATAAAATTCATATATAAGTTTTAGGCACTCAAAATCATTTTATTCCAGAAGAAGAAGAAACAATACTTTAGAAGGTCTTTATTCCTCCAGGGATGGGCTAAGCTCCTAGTAAATATTTCTTCCGGGCTATTTTAAAAGAAAACAAATAGTTTAAATAATGACCGGCAATTGAAAGCCTCGCAAGAGAAAAGCCCATTATTGATTTCCCGAGCCCATTATTGATTTTCTCAGCCCATACAATTCTTTTCGATTTCTTCAGCGCCGATCATGTATACGCTTGAACTAAATTAGTTGATTGTGCGCTTTGGGCTTTGATTTAGAGTGGTCGCTCAGCTTCGGTTTTCCAGTCCATTAAGGGATCCAGAGCCTCCTTTATGGGCCAAACATAAAATTGGACGCAGCCCACAAAATCTAGCGAAGGTGTAGAGAAGAAGATGCTGCGTCACTTTCACAATCATCAACGAGCAGAAAGAACAGTTTCCATTTTCTAATTTAAAGTTGCTTTATGCTCTTCAAAGTTCAAATATATAGGTGGCAGTCAATTCGATATCATAAAATCAATCTTAAATTTGCATCTATGCATATTAATTATGACTTAAATGACTTATTTTAAACTTACTTTATCGGAAATTATTTTTAAAAAGCTCAAGGTTAAAAAAATATATAAATTATATAGGCACGAGCTTAACTATTTATCCATATTCTTTTTTATTTTTTATTTAAAATTAATAAATATCAAAAGATAAAGTGGATCCATGTATTTTTCTTAAATTTTAGATTGAATTGATTCTTCAACCAACTATTAAAAAAAATCATAAATACATAACTAGGATTATGTATTTTTGCTAGATAGATCGCATGGAACACCTCGTAAACAAATATACATAACATGTTTACAATATCTCGAAGAAACCTTGTGAATAAAAATGTCTGGACAAAAAGTTGTGCATCTCCTAAACAAGCATAAACACATATTAGGTCTGATCATAAAGGGTGTGATGTGGTGGTAAAGAATTTATGATAAACACTATCCGGGGAAGAGTGAGAGTCAAATACAAAGCCAGGAAGGAGGAGGAGAAAAGAATGGGCAAGCAGGTGATCAACAAGCGTAGATCTCTTACATTTTGTAAGTTAAGCCCGTGCTAATGCTGGCTTTTAATCTCTGCTTCCATTGTAACTCCTCCAGCTCTACCAGCCTTGCTCTTTTAGTCAGCTCTTGTGGTCTTTTATTAAAATATATAACTGGCCGTGTATGATCTCGTGTTGCTGTGATTAAATAAATCCTTTTATGTAGTATTTTAATTATATGTAAAGAGTCATTTTTAAATTATTGAACACTTCATCTTTATTATTGTTGATTATAGGGTCTCTCCTGATTTTAATACTTATTTCTCGAGGGCTGTTAGGGTTTTGTTTTATTAGCATCAATTCAAGCTAAAATAATGGTGGAAATCAGATAGTCATCACGGATCTAAAGTTCATTTATAAACCAAATTCAAATGATTAATTCTTGTTTTTCATCTACTTTTTTATATTTTTGTCTATGTATTTTCCTTTATCAAATGTTTCTCTCCAATGTAAGAGACAGTTAGATTAGAAAAACAAATTAAAAAAAAAACCACCGTGACTTGAAATAATAATAAAAAAAACTCAATTTTGATATATCCAACAAGTTCTTGGATAAAATTTGGAGAAGTTGAGATTACGTGACTGTTTGGTATTTTGATTAATGTTGTTTTTAAAAGTGTTATTTATTTAAAAATATATCAAAATAATTTTTTTATTTTTTTAAATTATTTTTAATATCAGCACATTAAAATGATATAAAAATATCAAAATTTTTAATTAAAATAAAAATATTTTTTTTTTTAAAAAAAAAACACTTTTAAAAGAAAATGTCAAACAATACCTACGTGTCCTTCGAAACTTCAGCTATAAATATTTCATCACTTACTAAAACTTATTAGTATTTGATTGAAAACAAATCCACTTTAACACTGTATTATATAAAATAAAAATATAGAATATTTATTTACATAAAATTAAATATTATATACTCAATTATAAAATTCATATATAAGTTTTAGGCACTCGAAATCATTTTATTCCAGAAGAAGAAGAAGAAACAATACTTTAGAAGGTCTTTATTCCTCCAGGGATGGGCTAAGCTCCTAGTAAATATTTCTTCCGAGCTATTTTAAAAGAAAACAGATAGTTTAAATAATGACCGG
Source organism: Salix caprea (assembly GCA_964035475.1). Lineage (NCBI taxonomy): Eukaryota > Viridiplantae > Streptophyta > Magnoliopsida > Malpighiales > Salicaceae > Salix > Salix caprea. Next base: position 2,479,612 of record OZ037761.1, on the reverse strand, counting down.
CAATTGAAAGCCTCGCAAGACAAAAGCCCATTATTGATTTCCCGAGCCCATTATTGATTTTCTCAGCCCATACAATTCTTTTCGATTTCTTCAGCGCCGATCATATATACGCTTGAACTAAATTAGTTGATTGTGCGCTTTGGGCCTTGATTTAGAGTGGTCGCTCAGCTTTGGTTTTCAAGTCCATTAAGGGATCCAGATTCCAGAGCCTCCTTTATGGGCCAAACATAAAATTGGACGCAGCCCACAAAATCTAACGAAGGTGGAGCAGAAGATGCTGCGTCACTTTCACAATTATCAACGAGCAGAAAGAACAGTTTCCATTTTCTAATTTAAAGTTGCTTTATGCTCTTCAAAGTTCAAATATATAGGTGGCAGTCAATTCGATATCATAAAATCAATCTTAAATTTGCATCTATGCATATTAATTATGACTTAAATGACTTATTTTAAACTTACTTTATCGGAAATTATTTTTAAAAAGCTCAAGGTTAAAAAAAATATAAATTATATTGTTACGAGCTTAACTATTTATCCATATTCTTTTTTATTTTTTAATTAAAATTAATAAATATCAAAAGATAAAGTGGATCCATGTATTTTTCTTATATTTTAGATTGAATTGATTCTTCAACCAACTATTAAAAAAAATCATAAATACATAACTAGGATTATGTTTTTTTGCTAGATAGATTGCATAGAACACCTCGTAAACAAATATACATAACATGTTTACAATATCTCGAAGAAAACCTTGTGAATGACAAAAAGTTGTGCATCTCCTAAACAAGCATAAACACATATTAGGTTTGATCATAAAGGGTGTGATTTGGTGGTAAAGAATTTATGATCTGCACAGCATGTTTCAAGTTCAAATTAAAACGTGTATTTTTTATAAAAATCTGAAATAACTATAATTTTTATTCATTCACCCAAATCTATAAAATACATTTTATAAGATGGTCTGAACCCAAAAAAAATCTCTAAAGAAAACCTAGTAAATAAAAATGTTTGGACAAGAAGTTCAATAACAAGATGGATTGTGACCATGAACGATGAACGTGGAATGAAAATGGAAGTTAGAGAGAGAGAGAGAGAGAGAGAGAGTAGCTGTCCATGATTGCACATGCTGCGTGTCCCCCTTACAAGAATCAGTACAACTGTCGAATAGAGCTATCTGCCATCACTTCCCAGAATGAACCACAACAAAACAGAGCTCTTTTGTCAACTACCAATGCACTAACCATGACAGCCTTTACGCTCACCACTGGTGTTTCTTTCTGAAGTTTTGTCCAATCAAGCAGCTCATTGCCACATCCTGTGCTTTTTAGTGCCCACCCCAAAAGTTCAGAGAATCCTAACATGGACAGAAACAAGGAGCATCGACCCAATCATCCACGATGAAAAAAGAAACAAAAAAAACCGAGTCAACCCAGTACATTTTGGAGGTCAATGGGACAACAGAGAGATAGAATTCGATAGCCAAACTGTGAAGAACATAGTCACATCTGTACATACAGAGTAAACTGAAATTCAAACCCATGAAACAAAACAAAATTAAAAAACCAAGTTGGTTTGGTACAATCCAATATACGAGAGAGGAGACTGAGGGCAGTCACTACCTCTGTAACTAACTACATGTTTTAAGATTTATAATCAATCAAGCTATAGCTATATAGCTTAAACAGCAAGTTGCTGTTGTTGATGGGATGTCTCATCTTCATTGAAGCACAAGTGGACTTTCAGTGATCTACCCAAGTTCAATGAAGATTCAGCTAAATTCAGAGAAGGTTGTTGCATCATCTCTCTCTGAAGGTAGGAGCAGTAAGTGTGGAAAGTGTTTGGAGTCACATTTAAATGGAATCCTAATCCAAAAAGAAAATCCACTTCAAGATAGTTCATCTCAATTGTGCTAATCCCTCCAACTCTTGCATAGTAAGCATTGTTGTAATATCTGAAAAATCACAGAACAGGAGTCAGAATTTGAAGATGAGTTTTACTATTGCCATAACAGGAGACCTTGAGAGGCATTTTTTTCACAGATACTGGTCTTTAAATTACCATTTGGATGATTTTGTGATTCACGAACATCATATGCATTTAAACTTTAAAGTGGCTAGCTGGGCTAGCTGGAAGTTCAGAGTAGGGAGTCACATGGCTGGAAAAAAAAACAAGTGCTACTTTACAGAAAAAAACCAAGACCTTAAATAAATAAAAAACAAAAAAGAACCAAACTTCTCCTAGCTGGGTTTATACAGTTCCAAACCCAGATCATAGGATCATGAGATAGAGAAAATGACCATGAAATTGCAGATAATTGAGCAAATTCAAATCAAGGGAAGCAATTTAAAGAAAATAAATCCTCTACAAGGAAATCAAATAGCTTCCATTTTCCTTGAGCACTGGAGAATTGCGAATCCAGGGGTGTGTGTGTCCATTTCACGAATTTCAAGAGTCCAACATTGTTTAAAACCAGAGCAAGAACCAACAAATTCCCAGAAGCCATATCCAAGAAATTCAAATCTCATCACTAAAGAAGAATCGAGAACTTACATGTCATCCATGAACTTCGCAGAAACCAAGACACTTGTTATAAGCAACCGATGAACATTGAAAGAATTGATAGGCAAAGAAGGTTGTCTTTGAGCAAACCTATCAAGATAAACATACGCAACAACTAAGCAAGAAGGGCTACAATTAGCGTACTTGAAAATTCTCTCCAAGTAATTTTGAATAGAGATAGTTGGCCTGGTTAGTCCATGAAAGACTGAAATCTTCGGAGGCTGAAATTCAAGGTTAAGATCATTAGAATTAGCAACCCTTTGAAGCAAAGAAGAGAGAAATGTGATTGATTTTGGCATCATCTCTGTATTCTCTAGCTCTGCCATTGATGGGCAAGTTTTGGTGCTAAATGCTTGGGTTTTTTTCTCTCGCTGCTTGCTTGTTTCGGGTTTTGACAAAATAGTATGCGTCTACATATAATAAAAGCAAACGTGGTGGTTAATGGGTTTGGTAATTTTATGGAAGAAAATACCCTTCTGTTTTTTAAACTATGACCTGTATGTCCTTATTCATTAGTGGAGTTTAGCCTTCTGTATCCTCTCTAAAGTAATTGGATTTGAGCTGGGTTAATGATGATAATTTTAATTTCAAACTTAGTTTGATAGAGAGGGAACAAGAAGGTGGTTCGACACTGGATTGTTTCTTCTTTTATAAATATTTAACACCTTATATGATATATTGAATTATCTTATATTTTAGATATAGTTTTTTATTTTATTTTTGCCGGTTGATTGGTGTATTCTCTTTCTTTATTTTATTTTTCTGGTTGAAAGAGGATTTGGGGCTTTATTTTGGTGAGAATAGTGATGGACAAGCCATCCCATCATGTGATTACATGTGGAAAGTATTGTGCGATCATAAAAATTTAAGGGTCCCACGTTATGAGAGATCTTGCATGTGTTTTGATTCTACAATCTACACAACAAGGTGACATGACATGGATTTGCTGTATTAGTTCATGGCATGAACAGATGCTAGCTTTTGTTTTGTCAATTAAAAACATGCGAAGCAGATTAGAGATCAGGAATCTTGGTCAGGATATTTGTGGGAATTAATGGAATCCTTTGGTTTTTCCCTGCTTTCATGGTGGCACGACCTGAAGCTCCCATGTTTTGTAGGAAAAGGGTATCATTTGCTTAGCTAGGTAAGCCGGCTCTTATAATCTCAAGTGTATGAGATTATGTTTTAAAAGTATTTTTGAAAAAGATTAAAAAAAAATATTTTTGGTGTTTTTAGATCATTTTGATGTGCTGATGTCAAAAATAATTTTTTAAAATAAAAAAACATAATTTTAATATATTTTTGAATGAAAAACACTTTCAAAACCAACCATAACTACATTTCCAAGCAGACACATAGTTTCGCAACTATCAAAAGGGATACCCTGCTAGCTAGCAGCTTAAGCTTTTCTGCAAGTTTGACAGGAAACGAAAACTTTGGATACAGGCTGGTTTGTGGTTGGATTTGGCCTGGATCCATTGACTTGTAATGACTTGAGGGCTGTGATTGTAATGATAGATGATAGATGAAATGCTGCATGTACACCTTTACAAGAAATGTACACTTAATTTGGCTATTCTTTATCTGAATTGACCCCATCAATGGAAACACCCAAAGCTGTCAAATTGAAAGCACGGCCACTTGAAAGCATGGAAAAACCATGCACGCATTGTATCCAGCACTACCACCTGCCATTTGTTCCGAAAATTAAGCCGGCTTGCATCCCTTGAACGTGTTTCCTTGATATTATTATCATGATGGGTTTTCTGATTTCACTTTGCAAAAATAGGAGAAATTCAATAATATTTATGTAAAATAATGATGAATAATAATTAATCTTTTTAATATATTGCAAAACAAAACACGTATATACCGCTGCTGCACAGAAATAAATAAACGGAGCCCAAAGCTACAGGCTTCACCATGCTAGCTGAAAATTACCACGTTGCTGCATGGTTTTGAAAACTCGAGGGCTGTTTAGGACAAAAACACGATCGATGCTAGTTATAGAAATAAAAAGAAAACGTGACTTTACAGCACAAGCCGCAGTACATTTACACCTTCTTCTTTGTCTTTTCCACAGCATTCTCCAACCGACCGCCCTATAAAATATAAGGTTTAAAATACAGTTAGATTGGAAAATTCTCTTCTGTCTTGATTAACACTTGTTTATGCTCTCCTTCCTCAAAAGTTTAACGAAAAAGGAAAATTCACTTTAACTTTGCTTGGATAGTAATCGTATTTTAATTGCTTTCCATGTCGCCATCTCATATTCGAAATATTATGAGAGAGATTTCACGTAAAAACACAGTTTTTACATGGATTAATTTTTAAGAATAGATATATTTTTCTCTCATTTTGCACGAAAAGGATTAATTAAAAGATACTCTAAAATCTAACAATTAAATCCAAAAATAAACAAGTTGAAAAGTGCTAAGAGTCTTATGCATTTTAGCTGCAATTAATTCCAAAAATTTAGCATGATACACATCTGAAAGTTCGGTGGAGTGCTAGCTAGCTAGAACATGATCCAAAATTAGATGATCAAATGCTTGAAGGTCGTGGTCATGGAGGGATCAAATTGAAAAGTAATTAAGCAGCAGATGGCAAATGCCAAGCTGTAGGCATGTTTTGCTTGGAGTGAAACAAGAGCAAAGCATGTATTTGTAAGGCATCCTCTCTCGATCTGTGCTCTGGATACATCAACATCTCTAAAAAGCATCCACGTGCCTGTGCATGTGAGCCAGCCTAGCTACTCTACTGCTGCCACCGCAGTTGCCACCACAAAAACTGGACGGAAATGATTTACAGTAAGAAATTGAAAAGGAATAATTAAGAAAAGGATAAGCTTTATCCATTGCATCGCAGTGGGTCTCCAGTCTTCTACACCAGATTGTTGAATGTGATCTTTCACAGCAGTAATGATAAGCTCTCATGCAACAAGGGAATATATAAACTTAACCATCGCTTTAGGTGGTGACGTGGCAGCCAGACAAGCAAGGGTGGAACCGATCGAGCAGCAAAATCATGGTTCGAGTAATTAACCTATTTTTAACCGATTAAATTAAGCGATGGGTTTAATTTTAATATACGAATTCATAAATGTGAGCACGCAGAAGTCCAATTGCTGGCTCGTGGAGCATGTTCGAAACGGTGCGGTGCGTTTTGTTTTTTCTTCGACAGGCACTTGCCACCGACGTCTTGTTTCGTCAAGTAGCCAATTAAAGATTGAGAAATCTTAGTGTCGTTAATATGATATCACACAAGTGTCCATGGCAATTTTACCCCTCTGGCTTATTTAAATGGATGAGTTTTTTTTATATATAATAAATATATGGTATAATTAATGTTAAAACTCGACTAGAAATCTAATTCAAATTCGACTATATATATATATATATATAAAAACAAAAAATTGATGAATAACATATAAATATCCCCACCATTTTAAAAAAGAATGGGAGCACGGGCCATGAAATGACATGGGAGCATACATCATCAATGAAAATGAAAGCCTAACAATCTGCTGTTAAATTTTGGTAGAATAAATAAGTGAGGTGACACTGTCAGGTTTTGAAGCAAGGAAAATATGATTTCTTGAAGGTGTTTTCAATTTCAGAGCGATTAAGTTTCCATGATTTGCCTAATTTGGACAAGCTGATTTTTAACCAGACTCCCTTTTGTTTGGATAACGTAAGGGGTAGTCAAATTTTTTTTTACAATTTTTTTATTTATTTATTAAATGATGTGATATTTGTCACATGGAAAAAGGTTTTAAATCATAAAATATGAATTTTATCGTACCATCATTTAGTAATGTAATATATGAATTAATAAATCACCGATCATATGCTTATCGCATCATTTAATGATGTTACTCTTAATACATAAAATAAATATATCTAATATTATTTCTTTTTTGTTTATAACCTAATGTTTTTCGGTATTTTAAGTGGTAAAAGATGCATTTTCAACGGAGGGGAAATAAAAAGAGGCTTCAAAGATTTATTTGTGGCTACAATATTGATTAAACATTTATAATTATTACTGTCTGCTAAACTCTAATTGGATGGAGATCAAGAAAACGGGTAAATACCCTCGTTGCGTATCAAGCACACCACCAAAGCAGGGCCGGTTTCTACTGGATCCTATGTTCTGGGCCTGTATAGTGTGCTGGGCTACAATGTATTGAAGTGTTGGGGTGGGCCTGATAGACTGATACCCCCAGTGGTGAGATTAGCACTAATGGACTTAGCTTTGGGGCTCCCAGTCACTGTATTTATGAGCTTCATGCTTTGATATCCAGCTGACCGCTAAAACACAAAAAAATAATAAAATAATCATACAATTGGATCCCTAAAATAGAATATGATAAGATGATAATAAGATGTTTCGAGTTGCTTGTAATCTCGATTGCTCATGTATTTCACCAGTACTGCTATGGAATAACTAATAAGTGATTTAGGGATCAAATTGTGTTCAAATCAAAAGCATAGCGACTGAAGTGAAATTTAGTTGGGGCTTATAGAGGACGGCTTGAATGCCTGAACTACACAAATTGCAGCAAAACCTTATAATAGCTGAATTGGAGGTGGCTTACAGTCGTTAATTACAAGGAGTCAAGGGCATTCATTCCTTTGCTGAGCATATATTTGAGGACAAACATTGTATAAATAAATATCATGCCACACCAGAACTTCCAAATTTCAAATTCCCGGCCACCATTGGCAGGACTAGTAAACTTGGCAGGTGATGACTGCCGCGAAGTAATGCAGCTCGTGAACGAAAGTTCTGGTAAAATCTGCTCAGCAACACAAGGTCTACAACAAGCTTCCTCCATGTAGAAGCAGGCAATGGAGTTGTTACAGACTACCATTCAATTGGCTGACTAGCATCTCAGACCCATCTTCATCGTCAATCTGGTTGCCAGTTCTGTCTTCCTTCGTTGATAGCTCATCGCCAGTAACAGGCATGCCTAGGAGTGATGCATATGCTTTATCTTCAAGATGTCCTGACTGCCTCAAAAAACCCTGTAAAGCTTCCTTGTTTGCCATGTCAACTTCTTCCTCGCAAAGCTTGAAGAAGGAAGTTACATTTGCGGGATTTGGCTTCCAACTCTTCGATCCTGGAGTAGCGAAAGCTTCCTTCAAGCAAGACAAAGCCTCAGAAGTTCTCCTTTCTGAAATATGTCCTTGCGCAAGAATTTCCCATGTATTTGAATTCGGCTTTCCTCCTTCTTTAAGCATATGATCAAAAAAGTTCTCAGCTTCATCCAGATTTCCCTGATAAACATAAGCAGCTATAAAAATATTTGCTATTCTTGGATCATAAGATGTCTTAATTGATAGCCATTCCTCATAAATCTTTTCAGCCCCTTCAATGTCATCCAGCCGAACCAGAGATGAGATAATAGCATGGTAACCCAGATTTGGAATACTGGGAAAAATAGATTTGTAAATATTCCATACACGGTAAACCTCTTCTTTGTTACCGACATTACCATATAGAGAAAGGAGATAGTGATAAGGAATTCGATCCCGACCTGTGATTCTACTCTCAACCTTCCTCAAGCAATCTTCAGCCTTTTCAAACTGTCCCATCTTAATGTACATGGTAGCCATCGTGCTAAAAGTTGTCCAATTGGGATTAATGGATCTATCTGATTTCATTTGCTCATATACCTGTTCCATCTTATCAGCAGATCCTTGTGATCCACAAGATGATAGCCAGATATTGTATGAATATATATCAAGCTTGATGTTTTTCTCATTCATTTCAGAAATCATAAAGTCGACTTTATCATACTCCTTGATGTTCATATAGAGAGTCATCATCACATTAAATGGAAGTGCATGCGAAACATAACCTTTATCTCTCATTTCATCAATCAAAGTTTCTGCTTTTTCTCTCATTCTGTTTCGCACATAAGCATTCAGCAAAGCTCCGTATACCCTCCTATCTTTGAAAGTGCTGGGGAGACTTGTGAAAAAATCTTCAGCAGTAGAAACTCCACGTACTTTGGCAATAAGGTCTAATTGAATTGCAGCATCACTAGGCGATAATCTAAACCTCTCTTGTCTATTTTTCATCCAATCATAGACCTACAGGACAAAAAATACCTTTGAGCTTTAGAGCATGCAAGGTTTAAAGAGTAAAGATCAATACACTCTAGTTCTACAGGACAAAAAATACCTTTGAGCTTTAGAGCATGCAAGGTTTAAAGAGTAAAGATCAATACACTCTAGTTCTACGTTCTCTCTATGTAAGAAAAAAAATGAAAAACCTAATTGATTTGAGACATAATCTTGAGAGTCAATGAAACCCAAATCCCATCTTCCTTGCAAGCAAAAGCTTCGAAGGCTAACTGTAAGGTCCCCTGTAAGAGCCTGGGACAGCCGGAGGTTTACGCGTGCCCTGGGCCCACAAAGTGCGCTTTCCGGGTCACGTGTTCCTCCGTCATCCAAAAAAAAAAATCATAAAACAGCAACTGTTGAATATGATTCTATCAGCTTAAACAATACCAAACATACCAGATTCAAAAGTTTCAAATAGAAACCTAAAGAACAACGATCATCTGCAAAAAGTCCAAACGTCCATGAACCGTAACAAACTCAAAATATCAGCAAAATGCCAACCCGGGTAGCTCTAGCACAAAAACTACTCATTGAACAAGTAAACTCAAAAAAAGAAAAGAAAATAAAGAACTCAAATACATGTTCAAATTCAAGAAATTAAACGAAAGAAATCAAATACATGTTCAAATTCAAGAAATGAAACGAAAGAAATCAAATACATATCTCAAACCACTAAAAAAGAAGCAACTTGAAAAATTCAACACTCATAATTTCTACACACAACAACAAAAGCAACAAACTTAGCTGATAAAACAAAAACCCATTATTCAAAACCACAAATATAAACACCCAATTTAAACATTTTTATTCATGTTGTTACCTCAAGAGCTTGCTGGTACCTCTTATACTTCCTCAACTCCTTAACAACCCTACAAAGTTCCCATTTTGTGGGCCTTTTGCCTTCATTTTCCCACTGATTCAACACACTACCAGAACCCAATTCAGGATTCTCCATCAATGAAATCCTCCTGTATAGAGCATTCCATTTTATCATCGGTCTTCTCTCATAGTCCACTGTTCCATAATTGTGGATTTGTGATATTGAGCATGTGATTACTGGGAGTATCTTGTAGTTTACAGTTTGATGGAGGGTAGATTTGGGAGTTTTCCACGGGACAGAGTGAGAGTAGGAGATGGTTGATGAGAGGGAGGCCTTATGGTGGTGAAGGGAAGGTTGGAGAAGCATTTTTGCTTCGGTTAAGGAGACTGGGCGTTGAGTGTTCAGCAGAGAGGTTTTCGTTTCTTGGGATTCTGCTTGGTTGGGTTTTGAAGATAAAGTTGGTGAATTTACCATAAAGTCCAAATTGTGTGTTTGTATAATTGTATTTGCCTTCGACAAAGACAACCTTTTTTTATTGGAAAATCAGAATTTGAGTTATCAGCATCTCTTAGATATTTGTGTTGTAGCATCATACTTTATTCTCTTTTTTTCAGAATGAACATCACTTTCGTTCAAGAATCCAGCCAACAAACGTCTGTTAATCATAAGCCATTCGTACAATGACTGGTTCAAAATCATGCCATGAAATTTCAAAGTTAATTAGAAAAAAAAAAGAATTATGAATATTGATGATATCTAAAAACCTCATGGGTGTAGAAAGAATCACATGGATTAATAAATTAGTTAATTATTTACTTTTTATATATTTTCCTCTTTTTTTCTGCCAAAATAATCAAAACAGATATAGTTTGACGTGGATGGTTTCCTTTCATCTCTTCGAAAGGCAGGCTTTCTGTAAATCCCCATCTGAATTCATGAGTTGAGCTTAAGCTTCGTAGCCATTTAGAGTATGCTTGGTATTTTTTTTTGTTTTTTTGGTTGAAGTTTTAAAAAATAATTTCATAAAGAGTATTTTAGTTATAATTCAAAATAATTTTTAAAGTATTTAATTAAAACTGTGATTAAATTTGAGGTTAATAAAAAATAATTTCAAGTGTTTGGTTATCAAGTTTTTCATACTGCTTTCAACTTGTGAAATTACTTTAAAGTATGTGTGTGTATATATATATTGTTTTTAAATATTTAATAATTATAATAATAAAATATAATTAATAATTCAAGTAAATAAGACACTTATTTTTATTCTCTCATCAAACTACGTGTAATTTCATCATGAATTATAAATTCATACGTGAAGGTCTCTGCGATCTCGGAATAATATATAGTAAAATATTATCTGAAACAAAATTAGGATTGCGAGGCCAAAAATTATATTGTGATCTCTTTCTAATATATTTATTTATATTTTAAATAATTTTTAGATTATTTTAATATTAAAAAAATAATTCTTATAAGAAAATATCCCCCCCCCCAACCGAGTTTTGTAAACACCTTCTTGGTTTACAACAGATGGTGTTTTTTGCCATCCGTCTGGAATGATATTCATCAGATTAACCTGCGGGCCAGGCAGATTTGATAACTGTGATTGATGGCCAGCCCCCTAGATTATAGTAGCTGCATCGTTTCCTCTGGGAAATTGGCCCTTTCAGAAACTGCTTTAATTCCGCAGCTTTCGGCGAGGGACTGTATGGGCCCGAACATATGGGCCTAGCATGGAGTAATTTATCACCCGTTTTCTCTTAGAGGTAACCCCCAGGCCCAAACGTTACAATTATGCACGTTAAATGAAAGAGCTCTCCGGCCCATGCACATCCACCAAGGGGGGGAGGCTCCATTGTAGCGACCCATTTTTTTTCCCATCTAAAAAAAGGAACGGTAATTGCTTGCCGTGCAAGGTTTGGCAAATATGCTCCCATGTACACGACGAGGACGAATGAAATGCAGCTCACATCGACATGTTCTTACTTCTTACTAGCATCCCTGTTATGGGTTCTCATTTTTGCTCGTGCATTTTTATTTATTTATTTATTTAAATCTTATTATGGGTGTTTTGTGCTCGGAAGAAAGCACATGGCTTGCTGAGCGCCATCGTGGAGCTCCGCCGTGGAGACAAGAATTGAAATTTCACGGAGGTGATTTCTGACTCAAAGCGAATCTCTCCGAACATGCAAGTATTGATGCAAAATTACAAGCGAGGAGTGTGTGAGTGATTAAAAATAAATCAAAATATATCGAACAGAAGAGCGCCTGCCTAGCTAGATAGTATTTCGTCTTCGTCCCTTTTGGATGTGTTTGGAATGCACAAAAACAATTTTTTTATATTTTTTTAATAATAAATATATATATATTTTTTAAAATCATCGATATATTTTTAAATAAAAAATATTTTTTTAAAAATTCAGCTGCGTTACTAACATTAATGCATTTCTGCTTTTACGGCGTGGTTGTTGCGGCACAGCATGGAACTGAGTTTAGGGGCCTGCCTGGCTGACAGCTCTTTCCACAGGGGCCATCTCCCACAGGCAGTGACCACCTGCATGCAAATCAAAGATCTTGACAGTGCAGTGTTTTCAGAAAATCTTTTTGTTACTGCTCCTATGTTTTTGAGTGGCTGTTTTTGCCATTCACTATCGATCAATTTACAGAATCGTCATCGGACCGCTAATACGGCGAGGATTGCCATTTTCTCTTGTACAATAAGCACGTACAGTAAAACAGAATATTTTCCATTTATAAACCACTGGATATATATCTCTACTTGTAGACGACAAGAAAAGGTATAAACAAACTGATTCTCTTGATAAAACGACAAAAATCAAGGGTGCGAATAACGGATCTCATATGTTTTTTAGATTTGTTTTTGGCAACATGGTCAAAGATAACATCTTCTGTTATATAATGACAGAATAAAATAAGGTTATCAAAACTCAAAATTTGTTTTCGTTTATATATTTTAAATAAAATAAATATTTAAAAAAACATATAATTCCAAACTTATTCTTAAACAAACCCTTTAAATCCTAACAAAACATGATTACGAGGTAGTGCCCATTACATCTAGACATTTAGAATCTAATTTGCAAGTATTGATTTTTTTTTTTATCACCAATCAGTTTTTTGAGTTTTTATTTTTTAAAAAAAATATTAATTTGAACATATGATAAAGAAAATTTGTTTTTAACTTTTACTTTATAAAAAAAACAAATAAATTTTCTACCTTTTGCCCTAAAATAACACAAAATGGACACAAAATTGTTAAATTTAAGATTCTCATAACAAAGAATGACAAAAATAACATCTGAGCTCACTTAGCACATTCTCAAACAAGATTTGAATTCGAAATAAAACCAGCAAAAATATATGTATATAAATAAATAAGTTCGAATATCAATTACGTGTATAAAAACTCATAATGACTAGAATATCCTAATTCTTTCGAAAAAAAATAAGAAAAACAAATCAATATCCATGTTGGAAGGTTGATTTTGGAATTTCAAAAGGCATCCTTAAAGAGGCAATTGAATGTAGATTTGGATATAAAATCAAAATCAATCTTCACATGGGTCCCACAGCATTAAAGTCAAAAGCCCTATTGGTCAATGAAAACCTACGCCACATCAAAATCGTGAAGCAAACTCAAACGTTCCTTACGAAAGACAACCTCGCCACCCTCTCCCTCTCCTTCCCTCTCCGCAATGGTATCTTTCTTTTTCTCTAAAACTTTGTAGTTCTTTTGTGTTTGACCTATAAAAAGATGATGTCTTTATGTGCTGAAACCGAGTTTTTGTTTTTGTTGATTCGGGCACAGAAATATTGAATCGTTATGTGCAAGGATGATGGACTATTCATTGCCTGTATCTAAAAGGACCAGGCTTAGAGCAGCTGAAGTGTATAAGAAATTGCATGATGAGATTAGGAAAGGGAGAAACCAAGGAAAGGAAAGCAATGCTGCCGTTACTGGGTCAACGAATGGACTTAATGGTGCTCAAGAGGAAAGCGTTGGCGGATCGTCTTACAAGGGTAGTAAGAGTTCGGTTGTCTTGGATGATAGTGAAGACGATGTGTTTTTGGATGACAGTGAAAAGGGGGGGCTTGAGGAAGAGTTGGATGTTGTTTCCATTCACGATAGTGATGATGACGATCAGAGTGAGGGGGTAGAGAGTGAGAGTTTTGACGTTGCTGGTAAGAAGAGTGGGGGAACAGATGTGGGTGGAAGTTATAGTGGCGTGAAATCTGATGGAGAGGAGAGTGGGAGATCAAGGGTTCCTCTTCCGCGTTGGCAGAGAACTGTGAGCGAGAGTTATAATGGTGATGTTTTTGCGCATGAGAGGAATGAGGGTGGTGTGTGTTTTTTGTCGAGTGGAATTGGTTTGAAGGGGAGGGAGAGTAATGGGGTAGCTGGAAGGACCGCGTTGCAGTCCGGGTTTTGCGAAAAGAACAAGGATGGTAATGTTGTTGTTGTTGTTGATGATGATGATGATGATGCTTGTGTTGTTTTGGAAAAGGATGCAGAGGAATTGCAAAGTTCTTCTAGTGGAGAAGAGGAAACATTTAAAGATGATTCAGATGATGGGGATCATAGAGTGGAGTTGCCGGAGAGTCTTACGGTCGAGGAGGAAGAGGAGGGAGAAGAGGATGGTGATAGGGAGCAAGGTGAGATGGAGTTGAAGAGGAACAAAGTTGGTGGAATTGAAGGGTTATGCAACTCTGATATTGGTAAAATTGAGATTAGTGATTTCGACACGGATGATTTTTTTTGTGTGGCAAAACGTACCCGATCACACAATAATTTGGAATCGGCTAAGAAGAGAATGAAGCTTGAAACAGTTAGCCGACCGCTTTGTGTTGACGAGGAGAAGTTGGATGATAATGATGACAATTATGAAGATGATAATGGTGACAATGATGAAGATGATACTGAAACATATGAAGCAGTTGATCTTGCTAAGAAAGTTCGATCTAAGAAAGGAAAAGGTAAACCAACAGGGGGGAGTGATGGTGATGAGACTTATGATCATAGGTCTCGGAGAATGATAATTGAGTCTAGAAAAGGCAGTGGAGGTGAGCATGGACTTGGTGTATGCAGAAGGAAGCCTAGTAAAAGAAGGCGAAAAGAACATGAAGTAGTCAAAATTCTTGCAAATTCCCTTTTTTTGGACCAGGAAGATGTGCCTTTTAAAGAAGAAAGGGAACCTCTCGAGGAACCAGTTCTTCCTCTGAAGTTCACATTTGGAATTGAAGAATCAAGTCCTCCAGTTAAATCAGAAGAGGAGAAGCAATTGGAGGAACTTTGGGCTGACATGGCCTTAGCTCTTTGCTTAAAGGATACCACTGATGATGCAACGGTATGTTGCCATAGATAATACAAGCACTCAAATAAATAATCTTCCCTTAAATTTATCCAGTCTATCAGCTTGTGAACACTGTTAGAAATGTAGGTTTTGCAATTTTGTTCCGTTTTTTCCACCTTATTAGGCATCATATTACTTAAACTAACAGGTTCTGTGTGTTAAGTTTATTGTTGACCTATTTCGAGGTCTCGACTATCTGAGCTCTTTATGAAGGAAATCATCTGTAATATTGGCGAAATTTTCATCGTAGTTTGATATTGACAACGTATTACACGACTAGTTTAGACATCTTGATATCGTCATTATTATAGCAAAACTCTACACTTATGTTCCGAGTGGTAAACAGAATACCTTAATTATACAGAATCACAAACTACGTACATTCATGAAGTCCATCCCAATAAACAGCTTATGTAGTTCTTCAACAGCTTTAATACGAAAGGAAAAGTTTTGCTTGTCATATTTAGTTCAAAACTCCTGTAGCAGTGCCATCCCCTTTGCATCAGAAATTTAAGATCAGATATTTAGTTCTTCTTATGATCTGATTTGTTGATAAGGACACGAGGTTTCCCCATTGGTTTTTTTATATCACTGCGTATTTAGTTCTTCAAACCTGCAGATTTATGGAGGGCTTAGGTGACGACTTATGATCTGATTTGTTGATAAGGACACGAGGTTTCCACATTGGTTTTTTTATATCACTGCGTATTTAGTTCTTATAATTTGTTCATACTGGATTGAGTGTAATCTTGATAAAGATTTCCCGGCAATTGTAATGACATACAATTTTTTCGTTATTAAATTACACCAAATGCTTAGTATCAAAATCCTAAATCATAAAGGTTACCAAATCTAATGCACCTTTTTTTAACTATCAAATTGATGGTAATAGAGAACTAATTCCTATTTGTTTTGCTACATCCATCTTAGAGGGGTACTGTTTCATTGAATGATTGACTTTTTGGATGCTTGTTTACGTCCTCCTTGTCCTGTTGTAAACAACTTTTTAATGCATTTCTCCTTATAATTCTATAATTAGATTGACAATCAGCTTATCGAATAAGTGTTGTAGAAACTACTGAGAGCATTGATATCTCAAAAACCAAGTTAAAACACGACTTTTTGTCAGCTGAGATTGTTAAACCATTTTTTCAGGTTGCCATTTTGTGACTAGTCGCATTTTCTTGCTTTTATTTGTGTGCATATTGTTGCATCATATTTATTTTTGTCTTGAATCTATCTATTATGACTTGACAGGTTTCGAGTTTTCTAATTGCAATGAAATGTAATTCTCTTCTATTTAAGTGAAACTTGTGTTGTTTTGTGTTGATCAGCTGGATGAAAATGAAGATGACACCCATGAGGTTAGACTTGATACAGCCACCCTTTGTCGTCAGGGGAATCACGAGCTTTATCTTGATGAAGAAATTGGACTTCTATGCAAATATTGCTCTTTTGTGGATTTGGAAATCAAGTACTATGTGTCCCCTTTTGTAAGTCTTGTCATCCTGAATACATCGTCGTTTTGTTCATGATTGATAGTTTATATTGCTGCTTTAACATGCTGCAATAACGCATGGCGATTTAATTCATAGCAATCTGCCTTATTCATCAAAGGTAGATTGGTCTGCTACCTCTTAAAAGGTAATAAGAAATATGCTAAGCAATTGTCTTGCTTACCCAACTACTTTCACTTGAAAATGCAGTTATTTGGCACAGTCTAAGTCCGACCAACTCTCTGCCAACCTTTTTATATAAAGGAATTGTGAGCTTAATGTCAAATGGCTTTTTGTTTTGAAGCATTGTTTTCTAGTTACTAAAAATAACCAGTCAAAGTGCCAGTAGGTAGGAATACTGTATTCCAAGGCCACTCTTGTTGAAACTGCACTTTATTTGTGGCCTATTTAATGATATACCGAGCATAAATGAGTTTTTGCCTGTAAGCACATGACTAATTCAGACTATTTGATGTAATAATTTGACAGAACAGAATAATATTTCATTTGAAATTGATGCTAATACATCTTTAATAAACATTTTGTATTCGATCTTATTTCCCTATAATCTGTGTGTAGAAATTGTTCATATAACATCTGATTTCTGAAATGTTGGCTGTCTGTGCAGCAGGATAGATATCCTAGGGGGAAATCAGCTAGGAGAGACTTTGTGACAATGCAATACAATATCTTCAATGAGCTCCAATACCAAGATTATGGTCATGACACACATCTTGATTATGATCCCAGCACTCTTGCTCAAGGCACGGTGTGGAACTTAATTCCTGGTATTGGCAAGGGTATGCATGGACATCAGCGTGAAGGCTTTGAGTTTCTGTGGAAAAACATAGCTGGAGGAATTTGTCTTGACAAGTTGAAAGAGAATACTAACTTAAATGGTGGGACAGGATGCATTATATCACATGCTCCAGGGACTGGGAAAACCCGCCTAACCATAGTGTTTCTCCAGACATATATGCAATTATATCCAACAAGCAGGCCTGTAATAGTTGCTCCTTGCAGCATGCTCCTTACATGGGAAGCAGAGTTTTTGAAGTGGGGAGTTGACATTCCCTTTCACATTGTAAACAAGAAAAATCTTTCTGGGAAAGAAAACAGGACAGCTATGGATCTTATCAGGGAACTTAAACCTGTAGAACGTGGTATAAATGTCATCCGTATGGTGAAATTATATTCTTGGAAAAAGGAGAGGAGTATCCTGGGGATCAGTTACAAACTTTTTGAAGAACTTGTCAGTAAAGAAAAGAGTAAAACCAAAATATCAGATATGACTGGAGATGACCAGGTACGGAAAGTCCTTCTCGAACTTCCTGGTCTTTTAGTCCTTGATGAAGGACATACACCTCGAAATGACAGGAGTCATATCTGGAAAGCTTTGTCCAAGGTCCAAACACAAAAGCGGATTATACTCTCAGGAACACCCTTCCAAAATAACTTTGATGAGCTTTACAACACTTTGTGCTTGGTAAAGCCTAAATTTGCAGATGAGATCTCGTCTAAACGCCAGAGAGCTTTTCCTAAAAGGCGTGGTCGCAAGAGAAATACTGATGCCAGAAGGAATTGGGCTTCCTTGACAACTGCGATTAGCAAAGTCACTGATGATAAACTGGAAGCTCAGAGAGTGGAAGAGCTTAGAAAGATAATTCGGAAATTTGTACATGTACACAAGGGTGGTGTGCTACGAGAAAGTCTCCCTGGATTGAGGGACTCTGTGGTTATCTTAGAGCCAGTCCATTTGCAGAAGACCCTTCTTGAAAATGTTAAGCAAATTAATGGCCTTGATCATTTTGAGATGTTATATTTATTGTCTGTGCTCTCTGTACACCCTTCTCTGTTGCCAGAGAAATCATTTGGAACCCTGGAGCTTAAGTTTGCTGATCTGATGGAGTTAGAAATGCTTAGATCAAAACCTGAGGCTGGAGTCAAAACAAAATTTCTTATGGAACTCATTCGGCTTTGCCAGGCGAGGAATGAGAAGGTTCTGGTGTTTAGTCAATATCTTGAGCCGCTGAACATGGTAATCAAGCAGCTTGAGTCAAATTTCAGCTGGATCCAAGGAGAAGATCTATTATATATGCATGGAAGGCTTAAAATAGGTGAACGTCAAACATTAATCAAGCATTTTAACAATGCAAATAGCAAGGCGAAAGTGCTGCTGGCATCAACTAGAGCTTGTTCTGAAGGGATAAATCTTGTCGGTGCTTCAAGAGTGGTTTTGCTTGATGTTTTGTGGAACCCATCTGTGGAAAGACAAGCCATCAGCCGTGCCTACAGGCTAGGGCAAGAGAAAGTTGTCTACGTTTACCACCTCATTACTTCAGGGACAATGGAAGAGGAAAAGTATTTTTGCCAAGCTGAGAAAGAGCGATTATCAGAGTTGGTGTTTGATTGCACAAACAGAAGCAGTAGTCATCAGAAGGGTGTGTTTGATATCACAGACGACAAGAAGGACAAAATTCTGGAAGAAATGGTTCAGCTTGACAAGCTCAAACCCATGTTTAAAAAGGTTGTATACCAACCAAAAGATACTAATCTAGTCAAATCTTTTGACTTGGATTTGTAGTAAATCATGCTGAAATTTTGCTACAATATTCTCATCTTTGAAGTTGAAAGGTGGACAACAAAATATTTCACACTACTACGATTCTGAGGGTGCATCATTTTAGAACATGTAAATGATTCGATACTACTCAGTATGTTCTGTTTCGATCATTTTTTTTTGTTGCAGGGAACCGTAGGGAATCTCTGATAGTACTCACAGTTTCTACATTTAAATGACAAGCTTTTAACTATATGCATATCTTACACTGATTTTGTTACACTTCACACTGTATTTGCTACATTATAGGTTAGTTCATTCTGACTTTGTTGAAGCCAATACTGCACTATTTGCTACAGTATAATCCTTGGAATTCCAAATTCTTGCTCTCATCTCTCCAAACCCTAAAATCCTCAATGTCACCAGATCTCCAGTTATAATTTACAATCTCGTTTGCAATCCATAGCTTCATCATCTTGGTCTTCGGCATACAAAAGATTGGTTGGTGGTAATGTTCCATCCTCTACCGTCATGACCCTATAGCTTGTATCGTCCTTATCCTACAATATTGAATTTGAAGGTGAAAGATCCTTACTGATTTGTGCAGCTTCACCACAAACGCCTTAAGTTAACTACCACGAAGGGTCTCCTAGATCTGTAGTCGTATCAATACATTTCCCGTTTCATGTTTCAGCATTTCATCCCAGCTTCTCCATTCGTATTGTAGATTTGCAGTCGTATCAGTCTGTAATAAAAATAATTTAACGTAGGAAATTGACACAGTTATTATTCGGAAGACATAAAAATATTAAGAGGTTTGGATTATAACATTTCTCTTAGGATTCTCAGGGCATGTAAGACTGTTATGACCCTGTTTATGTCTTCTCTGACATGTCATTTTCCCATTATCCTCTTGACACCTTCACATCACTGTTTTCTTCCCATTATTCTCTCACTCTTCCTTTTCTGTCTTCTATGTCGACCCAAAAAAACTCGAGCCTAGTCTGGTTGAGTTTCTTTGAAATGAAAAGGAGACGAGTTGATGACCTGACCAGATCTACTAACATCATTTCAATAAAAATGATACAATCACTCCCAGATTAATTCAATACTCCAAGTTTTTTTCCGGATTAATCCCTGAGCGGCTATGACATCGAGGCCTTTTCCCATTAACTGGATCAACGAAATTCTGATAAGACTTGATAAACTTTTCTTTTCAGCATCAATCATTAACATACTCTTCAACCCTCTACCTTTTTTTTTTTTTTTACT
Organism: Salix caprea; assembly: GCA_964035475.1. NCBI lineage: Eukaryota > Viridiplantae > Streptophyta > Magnoliopsida > Malpighiales > Salicaceae > Salix > Salix caprea. The sequence goes on along the minus strand of OZ037761.1, from coordinate 2,459,396 downwards.
TCATTACAACCACAGATATACCCTACTTCTTTCTACATCTCCACAGATCCATGTTACCTACCACCCATCCTTTATTTCCGTTCTTCAGACTATTATCCTCACTTAATTTCCTATTCTTCTCAGTTGCTTCCCAAACTTTCGCCCACCATATTAAGTCATGCCCTGCTGTCCATGATCATCAATATTAGAGTACGTAGAGATTTGAATCGGAGCCAACTCTTGACCCCAGTTCTTCACCAACTCACCCATTGATAGTTTTTCACATCAAGTCCTAATAAGCCCTAAAACACTATTCCACTGTGATGTTCTCAAGATCCTTCCTTGCATCAGTCCTAATACTCTCCCAAGATCCTCCCTTGCATTAGTCCTAATACTCTCCGACCTTTCCAATCTTCTTCCAAGTCTTTATACAATGGTGTCTTCACAACACTTTCAGTACAACTTGTGTAGTTCTTCCCCTTTGCGAGTCCCTTTCTGGTTGGCAAAGATGTGGTTGGCACATCTTCGATGTTCTGCGCGCCATGTAGCAACTCTGATACTGCACCAAGTATGCCTTGAAACCAAAATAAATTAAATGGTAAATTGTGAAACGAAAAATATGTAAAGTAAATACTCATCGCCTTAAATCAGATATGAATGCCCACCCATTTTCAAGGCTCATTGGGATTTTGAGGTTAGCCATAATTTGAAGCAAGAATCATTTCCAACGTGTCATTCCATCTGTCACATTTTGCCCATATTTTTTAAACGGAATTCTAAAATTAAACGGAGTGGAGGGGTCACATTAAGAAAGTCTAATGAGTAGAGGGATGAAACAATGCAAACCATTATTTGTATGGATGGGCTTTGGTAACTATGAGCTTGTTAGTGTGGGCCAAAACCCTTAGGGCTTGTCAGCATTTAACTTTTATTTTTCTCTTCTTAATTAATGGTTAAACGTGTCTCGAACTTTATGATGACCAATTAATCTTCGCCCATACATTTTTTTTTTTTTTTCATTTCGGTGCTATAGTGAGCCTGTTTATACATATTGAGATTATATTCACCTTAACTTTCAAGTTCAATTAAAAATAAATTTTCCGGTGGGCTAGTCTCAAAGGTTTGGCAAGATTTGCATTGTGTCATGCATGCAAGATCGATATGGGATTGATTTGAGTCAGAGAATGGGTTGTGGATTTAGGGTTAACCCTTCGATTAATTTAGATAAATAAAAAAAATGATATGTGCCATGTATTTATATCCATATAATTACAATTATAAAACTCTAATCAACTCAACTCAAGACTTGAGTTACAATTGATTTTCAATAGACCCGAATCAATTTATTTGTTTATTTGTTTATTTTAAAAAATAATCTAAAACAACATTTTTATAATAAAAAAAACGAACAATTTGACTAACTATAGAACTGACTCGATAAATTGAGTATGGTGCTATATATAACTATGCACATAACTCGGATTTTATTCAACCAGTCCTTTGGGGTCATCGGATCTCACTTTCTACCCAAGACTTCTGATTTCAGCATTCGTGATTCTCATCACAGAGACCAACCTCAAACTCTTAACATAGAAAATACAAGAGGAACTGCACCGAAAAATCTTACTGCTCCTGCAATAGTGTGATAGGGTTTCCTCCATAACTGGATTGATTCATGCCACCTTAATTGTTGTCAGTGTCCACATAGAGAATACATCATGTCATATATCAACAAGAAGGTAATAATTGTCAGAATTAATGGCTGATCTTGGGAAGATGAAAACCCCTCAAAACCATTTACTAGCTAGCAGATACAGTCACAAGCTGATCGATGATAAGTTATATATTCTTATTCTAGTAATATTACAGCAGTCTTTCTTCATAATTTAACTAAAGTTTGTATTAACTAGAAAGAGGAAAAACATTCATGTTCTGATGAATTTGAATCATCGCATGGGGAGTGATTGTGTCTACCTTCATAGGTTGTTATCACCATTCGACAATCCTCTGATAACCTCTCAACCCTCTTCTTGACTCGACAGTTGTTGTGAGTACAACGATAGTAGCTTCTGCATGCCGGTAAGTAATTACAAACAGTAAGTTAAGAAATAAAATAGAAAAAACCCTTTTCAATTGAATACTCCCAGAAGAGTTTCCCCATATATAAATGCATTCCAAGTGAAATACTTTTGCAAAATGTAAGGTGTAGATAGAAAAAAAGGATGGACAAAAACTTCAGATTTACGTGCATTTTTCCATGTGATATTACATTGAATTGGATACGTGAAACATCTGATCCAATCCTCACACTTGCCACTTTCCAGCATGCTCGTTAATATTAACTCCATGACTGAAACATGCATCTTAGACTTATCATCAGCAATATTCAAAAACATACAGTACTCGTATAGCTATAGGCTGTACACTGAAAGATCATAGGTTTATTCAAACCATTTTGAACAGACTATAGTTTGAATGCTCTAACACCATCGCTAGTATTCATTTGGGTTTATGTGTTTAGTCTGGTTGTTAGTTTAACAGTACTGGAACAGCTGTAATAGTTAATAGTACTTCGTAAAGCAGCATAAAAGATTTCGTCGTTGCGTTTCTTTTTTCAAAGTATTTCAACGATTTGGTGTTCAGAAATAGCATTTTTAGGTTAAATTTGTAAACATCACAAAATCAGTACTTCTTTCTTCTGGATCACTGTTGCCTGCCCCTTTAAATCACTATACATTAATTCCCACACGATTGTCTTTTTGGATGACACTTCCTGCTATCTCAATAGGTTGGCATTTCCTATCCCTATCGCATTCTACAATTTAAGCAACAAGAGAGGCCACAATTATTGAAGTTCTACATATACACGGATGAAACACGCCTTAAATCTAAAAGCCTAACCTTATGTAGGTGTTGGGTACTTCTCATAAATGAACTGATTTACTTACTAGCTAATATCAAACTCACATTTTTTTTAATACAAGTGTGTTGATCCGATATTCTAGTAATTAGTCATCTCAACTATAGACCTCAAGTATATTTTGGAAGGCAATGTCCATGTTTTTGGATGTAGAGTGCGCGGTTGTGAATTACTATAAAACTGTTTTTTATCTCATTAATTAAGATTTTTTAATTAAGATTTTCTAAATAATCATGATGAACTTAAAGTTTATCATAGCACCTTCTCTTTCAATTAAAAAGTTATATAAGCACAAAAGGATGATGAACTATAAATTTTCAAACTTTCTTAGAAGACATTGTTGATAAGTTAATTATAAAATCAATTCTTAAACCTCATTAATTTTAGTGGTAGAAGCATTCAAGTTGAGAAATTGGTTTTTAAACATGTGAGAGCAATTATTGTTTTTCCTTCAAATACTCAAGAGCACGTTGATGATTGTAAAATACTGTTTGAAAGATGGAACAGTTTGGAGGGTTTCTAGCTGGTTAAAAATGATACAGTATAAGACATTTTGCATTGTATTTCATGTAAATTAATCGTATCTACTATAAAATTAGTGCGTAAAAGAAGAAGTAAATTAGAACCATTAATTCCCAGTTAGTTGCTTACTTGTGTCTTAAGCAGGCTAGCTATATATTCTCCTGACACCCCTCCCTCCCCCAACAAATGATTAAAAGAAGCCTGAATGGCTGACACACCGTACTCCTATTATTCTTTCTTCTCTACCAGTGGATGTCTTTGAATGGAATTATTGACCATCATTGCTTCAATGTGTTTGTGAAATTTGCTATGATATTATTGTTTCTAATAATAGTTAACCTAGGTTAATAAATCAAACCAGACATAACTTTCTCTAAGAAAAAAAGGACGCACAACATGCATCAAGAAATTAAATTAGTACTTGCTAATTATACTGAAACTTGAAGGTGTTGCATGAAATAAAGATTCAACTGTAAGTGTGCATGGAATCTGTGTAAGATAGAAGGCATTAATTAATATTGGAATTACCATGGAGATTATTGATAAATTTACCTTGGATGAAGGCTGTTTTTGACAACTTTCTGGCCATATTTTCTCCATTTATAACCATCATCAAGAACATCCACTTCACTCCTTGTTTGAAAACAAAATCTTGGTTCTCTGAGCTTTCTCCTCACTTTCAACTTGTTCTTGTCTGCGGATGAGCTCCTCCACCTGCAAACGAGATCAGTTCAGATCCTAGCTAGCTCAGCCTTTTGTCGTGGCTCATAAAAAGGGGCTCAGATTAAAGAAACAATAAAGCTGTTTCATGAGCCGGGGAAGAGGGGGGCTAAGCGGCGTTGTATTTTTTTAAATAGATGGGAAAGGATAAGAAATCCATCGATGGACAGGAAGATCTGAGCATCAAGAGTTTCAAGACTTTTCTGGTTCAAAAGATGGGGAAAAAAAGAGAGAGCTTCTGTACTATTGTAGACAAAAGCACACTGTGGCAAAGTGGAAGCCATTTATCTCTTCCACGTATATGATATGAGTAGATCTCTTTAGATTCTGTTGAAATTTCGAGACCTTGAAGAATAATTTCTTCCATTTGTGTGTTATGTGCGTTCATGTTTGTCCTTGCTGTCGAGAGAGAGTAAAGTGCCAAAATCTCCTCCTTGAAACAGAAAAAAAATAAAATAAAAAAAGAAACACGCCTCAGTGAGAAGGATACCATTACCATGAATTGTTGCCATCGTTGCTAGCATTACCAGTGCAGTTCTCATCACTAGAAGCCTTTGGATCCAATGCCCCCACCTAAATTTCCCACAACCAGAATCCAGTACAAGGATCAACCAATCAACTACTCCATGAGTAAAATATCTTGAAAAATTGGAACGATATAATCTACTATCAAAGGCACTAATTGAGAAATCAAGAACTGGGCCAGTTCTTTTTCGGAAAAAGAAGAAGAAGAGATGCATAAACAGTTTTAGGGATCTCACGACCAATAGTTTTAAGGATCTCATCACAACCCTAGTCTTTCTGTGCAAGATTTTTCCTTACAGAATAGCATCAAAATACATACCTCCTGGTCATTATGACTAAACCCCATGTGAGTATTGTTGGTTGCGGTAGTATTAGCATTTTGAGGCTGGGATATCTGAGAAGATTGTGAAGGGGCCAAGAAGCTCAAAACCTGGTTTTCTTCAAATTGAACAAAACCCATCTCATGGATTGCTTGTGGTGTTGAGAAAGAGACGTGTAGCTCGTAATTTGGGACTTCTCTTTCTCCATGATCCATTCTGATAAAAAAAAGCTTCTCTCTTCTTCTTCTTCTTCTTCTTCTTCTTGTCTCTTTTGGTGCATAAGTATCAAGCGCAAGCTATTGGCCTTGCTGCTTTTGTGTTTCACACCATGTACTAGTCCGGTCAACAAGTAAAGGCCGAAAGGAATGTTTCCTGGAAATTATTCCTTTCCATCTTCTTTAAGGATGTCTACAGGAGTAAAAGACTTGAACAGTCATTGCTTATCTCCCTCACACTCACACACAAGCAACAGTACGAACCAATAATTAAGGAAAATTTGGGTTGTCTACCAAATTATAATATCAGGTTTTCTATAGGCCAATAGATGAACTGGGTAAATAGCAGTGAGGGCTAATCTTTCTTACCCTCTCGTATAAGTGGGGATAGGATTATAATAAGTAAACCATACTCTACCATTAAAACTATAGCTCAGCACCAATATATAGCTCAACACCAATGAATTAGAATGAATGTAAATAATAAACTAATGAAATTTATATTTAATAATATAAATATCATTAATCTGTGGTTTAGATTCAAGGGAAAATCAGGAGCAAGAAATATATCTAATTTTGAATGTATGAATTTGAGAATAATTAAACTTAACACAAAAGAAATTAAGTATCAATCCAAAAAAGCTCATCCGATGATACTCATAATTGTTAATTAATGTATACAAATATGATGTGCATGTGATGGTGTGTACGCATTTTGCTAACAGCTGATACTAGTTATAAAATTTGCGGGTAGTAATGTTTTTGACCATCTATTAATCCAATCCATGTTTCTCACAAATTTAGTGATATATTCTAATACATTGCTTGTGTATTGGTTAGGTTAGAATCTTGAAAATAATTTGTTAATCACGAAACTCAACAATCAAGTTTCAAAAGCTAATTAGTAATTAATATGGATTGAATGTGAACTAATTGGTTAGGATATATTTGTATATATAACTTGTATCTAAAAAACTATGCGATTATGACAAAGAAGACTGTATTTATCTTGCTTAACAAACACGTTTTTTGGTGCCACACTGTTAGAGAATAATATAAATCATATTATGGGGCCTCACCTATAAGCTTGAGCTTTTAGGTGAGATGGTTCCTTAACATGGTATCAGAGCCTTGTTGACCCAGCGGTCACGAGTTTGAATCTCACCACCCCCATTCTATTTGATAAAAACCAAGCACAAGGTGATGTGGGCATGTGCAAGTTTCAAGCCCAAAGGGCTTTCACTTGAGGGGGTGTGTTAGAGAATAATATAAATCATATTATGGGGCCTCACCTATAAGCTTAAGCTTTTAGGTGAGATGGTTCCTTAACACACACATGTTCATGTTGGAAACTAAGAACTTGTTTATTTGCTAGGAATTCTTTAATGCCATCTTAACACGTAATCTAAATTAAATCCTATATTCCAAAGATGACGTCTGATGTCGATGCATAGGTGGTGATGTGATGAAAATGTTGTCCACACCCTTCACTTTGAGCAAGAAATGAGAGGAGTAGTAACCATTTAGTAGGTGGTTTACTGGTAAAAAAATTGAATTAAAAGGTTTGTTTTCTATGTGATTCAGGTTCGAGCTCTTTGTTTGTTAATATGATAGCTACTGGAGGTTTACATGATCATTAATTTTATAACCCGTAAGATTAGTCGAGGTGCGCACAAGCTAACCGAACACTCATATTAATAAAAAAAAATAAAAAAAATACAATTGGGCATGAGTGTATTTTTTGTCAAATATTGCAAATTGATGAAATTAGAGGGGGAGCCTCTAGATTATCTTATATAAGATCATTAGAGTATGTGAAGACCCTTATTTTAAAGTTTTTTTTTTTTTGGGTGGGGGGACTTGGATACAAGAAACATAATTAAAATGGCTTAACTATTAGAAACCAAAAGGGTGGGGTACTTTCATTAAACTAAGGGTTAGCTTGACCCGATGCGAGTAGACGTCTAATCAACGGAGGAATATTTTTGGCAGTCTAATCAATGGAGAAATATTTCTAGTATCTGAAAATTTGTTTGTTTATATATATATATATATCCAATTCTTATTAAATGAAATGCAAGCGATCCTAGTCAACAACAAAAAAAAAAAAAAACATTAAGACGAAGAAGATTTCTATAATTTCAACTCAGATGTAGCCGTCACAAAATCAAATTAAATATGGAAAAAAAAACCCTTCTTTCTTTTTTTCTTAAAGAGAAAAAGGCAGCACTTAGTTACAAAGCCTGGTGGTAATTTTCTTCATCTTTCTTTTCATGTGATTATAATATATATTTTAGCGCACCTGAGTTATCAGATTATGAAATTCTTGATAATCTTTTCGGCTTTATATGCATCATGTATGACTGGTCGATCTTATCCTTGAAGATTCATGTTTAACTTTCGTTAGTATAAGTTATGACGTTAATTAATTAGGTACTTGGATATATTACATGGTAGAGATTTAGAGTAAAAGAGAAGGAGATTATCTAGCAATTTGCTTATTATATGCTTTACGTTTATTATATGTCAATACAATATGACATATGAAAACAAATTGTATAGAACATTTTATCATTTGCTTTGATTAGATGATATAATTATTTTATATATTATCTTGAGTTGTTCAATTAGATTAACAAATAATTTATGGCCCCATCATTTAGATTTTTTCCCCCAAACTTCACATACAAGGATATATTATGAAGCTGTCATGCATTTTGATAAATTTGTATTAATTTCTTTCAAAACAGTGAATTAGGATTTTGGAGTAATCATAAAATTAAACCACTGAGATTTATATTCTGTGGGGTGTTTTTTTTTTTTTTAGAATGATTAGAAGGGGCTCGATAATTTAATAAAAAATTATTTATTAAAAAAAGGAAGTCGAGTTTATTAAAAATTTAAATATTTTTTTCTTCACCTTTGAGAAGTTGTTAAGTTTAAAAAAAGGAAGTCGAATTTTATATTTTAGAATGATGCTAATTACCTCTGGCAATCGAATTTTTTTCCTTTGTTTAATCTTAAAGAATTCCATAAAAACAATAATTACAACTTTTTTTGTATTGAAAATTAACAACTTTTAAGCACATATATTGCAGAAAGTACTATATATCTTCCAAAAAAACAGGCAACTCTGATTGTCATAATTAATATTGATTAATTGTAGGTGTATTTCCATGAAATAAGGTTTTTGATGTGTGTGCACGTGCATGGCGCCTTTGGCCAAGGTCCTTGCTTAGTTCAGACTCCATGATGCTGTAATTTAAGTTTGCTTAATTATGGAGTAATGGAGATGTGGAGCTCCATGAGGCGGCATATAAAACAACTATCGAAGAAAGTAGCCTTGGTTGCTGCTTTTTTTGTCCTCTTTAATTATATGATCAATCAAAGTAGGATATAGTTATTTGTTCACTTATTTAAGTAAGCATCATTAAAAGGAAATTAATTGCTTCAAGAGTCCAACAAGCAGACAACAGCAGGAAACACTATAATAATTTCTCTGTTTTTTACACTATCAACAAATATTTGGTAAGGGTAGCACTTGAAATCTGAAGCCTAGTGTCTTATTTTTACAACAATAACGTTGAACCACAAATTCACGTTGATAGCTAGTATTTGCCTAATATCATGTTACGGCCCGGTTCTACATGTCCAGGAACCATCTCATCTAAAAACTTAAGTTGTTAGGTGAGATTCCAGAATATGATTTATATTATTCTCTAACACATCTTTTTAAATGAAAGTGTTTTGAGCTTGAAACTTGCAAAGACTCATATTATCTTGTGCTTGATTTTTATCAAATAAAATGGGGTGGTGAGATTCGAACTCGTGATCGCTGAGTCAACAAGACTGTGATATCATATCACGAAATCATCTCATCTAAAAACTTCAGTTGTTAAGTAAGACTCTATAATATGATTTATATTATTATCTAAATATTGATATGAATGAATTAGAAAGATGGATCCGTGGCATTGCAAAAATTGAATGAGAGCCAATATTCTCACTTCATCAAAAAGAATATATATATCCACGCCTCAATAAAACTCACATTGGATAGAGTAAAAGGAGAGCGAGCTTAAAGTTTAATTCAAAATTGTTCATTTGTTTAAACTTGAGAGACTCGTCTTTCTAGTTGTTATCGTGATATTTGTAAAAATGGGGAGTTCATTTTATAGACATGAACAAAGAAGTTTTAAACTAAAGATTAGAAAACATTACAACCAGGCTCTGAATTGATTCGTCGAACTGGACGGAGTCTTCTAACCAAGTCTTTTTTTTCTGTAGGCCGCAGCCCCCACCTGCCGCCCCTAGTTCCATTGGTTAAGTACTTTGATAAGAGAATAAATGGGGGGGGGGGGGGGGAGGGGGAGGGATCTGTTGGGAAGATGAAGTCTTTGGGGCAATGAGTGGGTGGGGTACATGAAAACTTCCATCCATGTCTATGACAGTTGAAAAATGAAAAAGATAAGAGCCTCTCAAATCTTGCCAAATCAAAATCCAATAAATGTGTGTGTATCTATATATATCTGTCTGTACTCTGTATACATTATGAATATCTGTCAACTCGGACCACCCTTATTTACCTTACCTGCAAAAGAGAGAAAGAAATGAAAGAAAAACTATCATGGCCCCCGTCCCTTCCACTCACTCTCACCTGTTACTTCATCCACAGTCTCTCTCTCTCCCTCTCTTACTCGCTCTCTCTCTCTCTCTCTATCTATCTATGAAAAGTCCCTCCCAACTTCCCCCACAATACCAACATCAACAACAACTAGAAACTCCCTATTTTTTCAACACCCTAACAACAACAGCACAAGCAATATGGAAGTTGAATATATATATATATATATATATATATATATATATATATATATATGATCAGATGAACTTTTTCCAAGGCACCATATTATGGTGGTAATGGAAAATGTGTGTCCTTAACTAGATAGATTGAACAAGACGTCTTTGTGGAGTGAGAAGAGGCTCAGATCACTTCGTTACATACTGAGTACTGAAAAAATGGAGCTTCTGATTCATGAATCCGAGACCAGGAGCCTAACTTTTTGGAGAAATCATATATCTGCTGCCTCTGCAAAATGTGTTGGGATATTTTTTCTGTGAACGAGATCGGATTTTATAAAGGAGAAAAAATGTTTTAAGAGAAAAGGAATATATAAATGGTACGGTATATTGAGTTTTATAGTTTAGTTTAAATTCCATTGCTCTAATGAGTAATGACACATCTTATTCTCATTAATGTTTAGTAAAAAACATAATTAATGGACAAACTCGATCTAAACTCAATTGCCTGTCTCAATTTGTGAAATCTTTTATTATGTTTCAGGTAATTAATTAGTTTAATTAACCAAAAGAGATTTTCTCATGTTATAATCTCGAGTTTCCATACATAAAGAAGCTAAAAACAATTCTAGTGAATTGTAAATGTAAATAACTTGCTTGTCTAAGACCCAATTAAAAAGTGAATAATTAAGTCATTATCTTTCAAAATATATACCTTGACCTGTACATAGCAAACTTCTTATGAAAAATATATATTTAATTACTATTTGTATGCAAATTATTCGGCAATAAATCATAGTTTAATTCTTTCTTAAATTCTCTCTTTTTGTTTCCTTAAAAAAACCCGATTTTGAATTCCATGTAATCAAGAAATAGTTAAAGCTACCACTCCACAAAAGATATTGAAAGCTTGTCATTTTCTAAGAAAAGAGGTATGATATAGGAAGCATTACAAATCTTTTATTTTGTCTGTTCAAAACTTCAAGAAATCTTGTCAGTTTTTTTTTTTTTTTCTCTCTTTGGACTTAAGAGGTTACCGAATAAATGAAATGTGGCTGCAAATCTTGAAATGCGACAAATTAAGGACCAGTAAGTCAAGAGGAACGGAGTATAATCCGCCGGCTTATTTGAGTTGGATGTTATGGTGACTCGAGATTCAACCCTATTCTCAGCAAAGTCAAGAAGAATTCAAGCTGCCTGTGAATTCACTCGGCCGACATGAGGAAAAATGAGACTCTTGAGGGTACCACGATTTCCAAACTTGTCGAGAATCATCAGTTGAATTTAAGAAATCTATGTGAGGTGCACTGATTTAAGATGAAGTATGTAGCTAGAGTGTACTTCATGTATATATTGAATAATGTAAATAGATTGTGTAGAGTTGTTAACTATTTATGTGATGGAAAAGTTTTTCCTGTAGTTTGAGTTTCAAGTAAACTGCTTGGGATTTGACTCTCCTAATTAGGAGAAATCCAAATTTTAGAATTTTATAGAAAAAATAGTTGTTAATTTGAAGAAAATTCTTACCATTTACTATAAAATAAAATCTTAATCATTGAGAATTAAACTGATAATTTGGTTTATATGTGTGTGTGTGTGTGTGTGTGAGGAAATTCTAGGAAAACATATTTTGTGGGAACAGATTAGCGAGTTTACTTGAATTCTAGTTGTCCAGAATTCTTATAAGAGATGCATGACTTGATTCGAATTCAAAACATGCTGTGTTAATCGCATGCTATCTGTCATCATGTTACATCCTTTGAGGACCATAATGTATAAATCATTTACCCTTGAAATAAAGGAGTTCGATCCAGAGTGAATTCTCCAACTTCATTCATTCCCTTGACCGGAGAATTCAAAATGGGGCTGGGTTTCTATATATATATAATGTAAATTCATAATTCCATTTATTTGCAATAAATCTTGGAAAAGGGAACACCTGGCCCTTACAAGCAAAGAGTAGATAAATATATATTGGGGCTGCTGCATACCGACTTGAAAATCCACATCTAGAACCTGTATGTGCAGGAGAATGGCTTGTCACGAATCATCCCCAATTATCTATCACGTACCCATGCTGTGGTCTAAATAATTCTCTTCAAAACATTCAAATTACACATGCGAGTCCCCACAGCTTGAAGAATCTTCTCCTTTTCTCTCGCATCTTTGACATCCACGCACCTCCTTGTTCTTTTTTTTTTTTATCAAATATAAGTATGAATAAAAGATCAAAAAATAATACAAACTACAAAACAGTAAAATTTTTGTAGTTAGAGAGGTTCGAACTCCCGCACTCCGCTTCACATGATGACATCAGGTCACGCAAAGGACTTTGATAAATAAACTCCTCAGGACCTGTTTGGATTTCCAAAAAGGTTTCAGAAGCTTTACGTTTTGTGATCCTTTCAAGGAAGAAATTGATTTTAATGTATCCATGTGGCTTATTGTGAGTTGTTTTCTATTGCAAAATTCGAGTCTCTTCATTTGTATTAATTGTGGTGAATTTTTGGGAGAGAAATTAGACTGAGAGACCAACAACATTGTGCTTCACTTAGGATCGAGATTCCTCACTGTCCATGCACTCTCGATCGGGTACATGGCCTATGTCTATGTGGGGTAATTAACCATGTTCCACTTAATTTCTTGGAATATTAGGGTTTGATAAAAGAAGGGTGAGAGAAAAAAATAACTTTCTTTTTCTTTTGTAATGTAATATCTAAGTATAAAAACCCGTTTAAGGCATGATTGAGATGGCTTTCGTTTTAGCAAGGAAGGATTGATTCGTATATAGATTGTCTTATACCTTATATTTTTCATTAAAAAATGTAAAACTATCATAAAAATAAATTTATTTATATTTAATTTTATTTTTGTTCCAGCCAAATATATTTCTGTTCTTTCTCATATCTTTCTTAAATATCACAAACAAAAATAAAATTTTATAGGATAATATTTTGATTATATTTGACATCGTGGACCTATAACCTATTGATTGAAGTTGTTTCTGAGTCAGTACGTCAATAATATTTATCATATCAGTATTTAAGATGTGGATCCTTTGTCACGGCCAAATAAGTGGATATATATATATATATATATATATATATATAATGATGAAAATTAATTGGATGGATAAATAGTAAGAGGATATCATTCAAATCCAATGGTCATAAGATGATAATGGGTTTTTAAGCCACCCCTTCCATTTACAGATGCAAATGGGAAGCTAGAAAAAATGGCTGACAAATTCAAGTGACTGCCTCTGTGCCTGATGATAATTGAAAACATGTCAGCTCATGAATCGAATATGACTTGCAATGTTATGTTTTGTTTGTTTGTTTCGGCTGAATATTATCAAACTTTTACATGACGGGAAAGTTTCAGAATGTATTTATTTTTTAACAATTAAAGCTTTCTAAAAAATTGGATGTCCTAGAAACATGTTCACTGCTGCATTTTAATTTGTCTATATATAGACTTAATTTTAAATTTTGAAAATAAGAAAGTAAGTTTATTATTTAATATCATTATTTTAATTCTCCATCCAAAAATGTTTGTTTTGTTTATATATAAATAAATACTCATTTTTTCTACCATTAATCACCAATCGCTTAAAATCTCTTCTTTGTTTTTTAAAACCTGAAGCCAAAATTTTGGATGGAGAATTAAAATTATGATATTAAATCTTATTGTTGAAACGTAAAATTGATTTCATTAAAAAAATTAAAATTGACTAGTGATGAGGTTGAAATAAAAAGTTATTACATGGACTCCGTCAAATACAATTACTTCAAATAATTCTATAGTTTGATATGATCTTAAGTGGCGAGCCAGGTTCATGTAATAATTTCTCAGTTAAAAGTTATTGAAATTAAAAATATTTTTAAATTGTTTTTCTATGCAAAATATGAAAGGGATTTTTCTATAAAAAATCATAGAATGACTTTTTTCAAACATATTAAGACATAAGGGTCAAAACTAAAATAAAACTAAAAATACAAAAGCTTAACTTTCAAATACTCATTTATCAGTGAATCTTTTAGCAGGTTAATAAATATGTAATCAAAATCAATCCGTTCAGGTCGGCCTTCCAGTGTGAGAGGTAACTGGGCCCGTTCCAAGATTGAAAGGATGCCAAAATTATCAGAGAAAGTAGAAGGGAGGAAAGGGGGATACTGTTCAAACAAGTGCATAACTGGAGTGCATGTACGTGATTGCTGTTGCGTTACAATATCTTCACTGGACATTAGATCCACAGATCTATTAGGAGTGCACACAAACATATATATATGTATGTATTTATCAATCTAGCAATTTGCAGGTCAATTTTATCAGTCTGTCAACATGTAATAGCTAGTCCCGAAACAATACTGTAGCAATATGAGTTTGTTTTTATGATTTTCAATGTTTTTTTAGTTAAGAAATATTAGATTGATGTGTTTACATATTTTTCATTATTTTAACATGTTAATACTATAATTTAAATTAAAAAAAAAACATTTTGAATCGCGTTACTGGGCACATACTAACCCAGCTACTGCTAAATGAATCCTCCGAACACTTGTGCGTGCCAAGGGAAAAGCATGCTTCCTTGCGGATCCGACAAGTTCATCATTTCTAAAATTCAAGTTCAAAAGTGTACTCAATAATGTAGCTCAAAAGATCCAATTTGAAGCGATAAAAGGGAGGGTAACCACAGGCAGTATATGCTGAATTCCATGCAATCATCATGGCCTTTCAATCAACTACTAAAGTCTTCCAGGTTTCATGATGATAGAGTGAGGCATCAGATATTTGGTGGACCCCGCTGTCTCTCAATCCTTGTCCATTCTACTTTTCCTTTTCAATTCTATAGCTAGTTTCATTAACCGGTTGCAGCATTGAAGGGAATGTGATCTTGCAGGTGAGCCTTCGCAATCTCACCCAATTAACTTAGCTATCATCTTTCAGCTGCGAGTTTAGCAGAGATAACTTTGCAAACTAAGTCAATAGCACCCTATAATATCTTATACGATTAAGATAAATTTGGAAGGGGGGGAAAGTAGGTCAAAAACTCATTCTAGCCAAACTAGCACGACAAAATTTCATTGGCAAGAGAGCTAGCTCGTGACAAAAGCTTGAACTTTAGTTACGCTAGATTCAAATTGATAGTTCAGAGTGGAATCCTTTCGATGCTAATATTAAGATCATTAAGTAATTCACCGCCCAAAAAAAAGCAAAATTTGAAGCCAAAACTGAACTCAATTTGATCAGGGATTCACCACATGATGAGCTCTCGTGGAGTATTAAATAACCAATCATTAGCAATTTGGTCGGAGAGATTAGACATCGAGTTTACCAGATCAAAATCCGAAATCAAGCGGGTGAAATTAAGCCACATGTACTCTCTTTCTTTCACGTCACTGGTGACCCTATTTACACATTGTTTGTGTTCACATTGTTGGGAGAGAAAAAAACACAGTTTTTGTCCAATTGTTTTTCCAGTGAGAGACCCAATGGGTCTTCAATTACGTGTGCATGATGGAAATAGTTTTTCTTTTCTTTTTTATTTATCAAAAACTTAGTTTATCTCCAGTGTGACAAGTGCAGGTTGTTCATCCCAGTAAGGAAATTCAGAGGGGGGGGCAACATGATAAATAATCCATAGCCACTTGTTCATCTAGGTCAATTATCATCCAAAGTAATTCATACATGCATAGTGGTTAAGGAAGCTAGAGCCATAACAGCACCAGACCAGCCGCATCGCTGCTCTGGTATAGGGTTTTCGCTTGTAAACGATGGCAAATAATGCATAACATGTGAAACTTTTGACAAATATTAGTGATTTGGGCCACAGTGCGAACCCTAAAGTTGCTGCACGTACAGAAGATTCTCGACCCAATTCCAGATGCACTCAATCCGGAGCCTCTGCACACCGCTCCGGTATTGACACGGGCTACTCCCCCGCGTTTTTGCCACTAAAAGTCATCAATCATGGCGAAATCTGCCACTGTCTGTTTTTTTTTTTTCTTCCTTTTTTTTTTTAAGAAATGCAAACCGTGTCTTGATTTAAAACACATGGCTTTTATTATTATTATTATTATGATTATTATTATTATTATTATTATTATTATTATTATTTGAAGTGCATGCATGTATCTTCGACGACATGTCTTTGCTCAGAAGCCACTCATTGAATCAATGATGCAGGTCGAACACATGTGAGGTCGGTGTGGCCTTTCTGCTGGCGATGATTATAAAACTAGAGAGTAATCAATTTGCTAAATTTCAATTTAGTGTCGTATGGTTGAGGTGGTGCTGATGTATATTAAAAATATTAGAACATATCAATTTAATATTTTTTAAAAAACTAAAAGTATTTCTAAAAAGCATAAAAAAAAACCCCTTAAACCACCTTCGTAACCTCGAGGACACACAAGTTAAAGGTTCGGTAGTGTTGCTCTTTTGAGATCTTGCTGGGAATTGTTAACCATGGTTCAACCTAGTCAGTTGAGACAAAATATATACAACTCGAAGATCTACAAGGATAAGATTTTAAGTTAATTTAGAAAATAAATTTACCTAGTAGAACTTGGTTAAACTAACTAAGTTTTTATTGACCTTGTTCGAATCTAATGTTGTCGACCCAGTGAGTTCTTATTGAGAAAAACACAATACAACGAGAATACTTATTAGGACTTCTTACACAATAATCAAGGGATGGTTTTCTAATTTTGTGGGCTGTTTGGGAGGACGGTTGCGGTTTTGAAGGTGTTTTTCGTTTAGAAATACATCAAAATAATATTTTTTTTATTTTTTAAAAATTATTTTTGACATCAGCACATCAAAATGATCCTAAAACACACAAAAAAAAAATTATTTAAAATACTAAAAAAAAAAAATTAACCAAACTCCAATTTTAACAAAGCTCGGCACAATTGATAGGCGCCGGCTAAATTAAACCTCGGTGCTCTAGACAGTTGGCCCCCGATAATTATCTGAATTTATTTACTATATAGAAGCCCAGGCCGTGAATAGCCAAGAAGTTGCTGGGCTGCTCCCTTGGGCTCGCTTTTGTATTCTTCCTCGTGACGGGCTGTCGAGGCCCATATTGAAGTTTAACTGATTCGATGTTGGTTTTGTATATAGTGGTCTTCTTGATAAATACACTACATTGTCAGTGGGGATTTTATAAAAATATCAAGGTTAGTTAAGAAAATAAAATAAACTATTATTTAAGAATGCATTTGAGTAAAACCAAGTATATATAACAAACATGTATATAAATGTGGATAGAAATTTTATTCAGGACTTCATTTAACTCTAATCATGATTATATCATCATTGTGTTTTTTATAGATGTTTTTATTTTAAATAATGTATCTCTAATATATCTGAAGAAATTATTAAAAATGTAAACGTGAAAAGGAATTGTATTTTATCTTTTACTAAACAGTCTTTTTTTTTAGATTAATGTAGTTTTTCAAAATTTATAAATCATTTCATCTAAAAAGGAGCATAAGAAAATAAGTAATAAGTTTTATGAATTTCATCTAGAGGTGGTGAGGAATGTGTGTGAGCGCACGCGCGCGAGCGAGTGTGTGTGTGTGTGATAAGGGGTCAAATTTAGTATAATTTGTTATATTTTTATATATTTTAACAGGTAATTGTAATTATTTATTGAATATTTCAAGTTTTTCATGCTTTTACTTATTTCTTATATTCTAATTATTGATTTTTATGGACCTATTTGTATGTATTTTAAAAGCTTTTAAAATTAGTTCATTTTTATTATTGTTGTTATTACTATAACCACAATAATTATTGTTATTACTAATATTGTTGTTGTTTTTGTTGTTAGTAATAGTAGTAGCATTGTTGTTGTTCTTATAAGTATTCTTAACATATATAATCATTATTAAAATTTAAAATTGTGTTTATTGAATCAAATATATGGATACAAAGTTCATGTTTTTTTTTTTTAAAAAAAAAAAAACCCAAACCATTTATCGAGTGAAGCCCAACAAGGCAACAACTAGAATAATTACTAGAGTTCCAAAACAAAACAAAGAAAAAATCTAACTTTGGACCGAATATTCTATATACCAACTAGGGTTTGCTTCTCTTTCGTTACATATAAAACACGTCGTATCGTCTCCCTTTCTTCTATACTCATTGTTTTTGGCAGTTTGCTCGTTCACTGCAACAGGAGGCAAAAAAACTCAAGCGAGTGAAAATGGAGCAAACCTTCATAATGATCAAGCCCGATGGTGTTCAGAGAGGACTCGTAAGTTTCTTTTCCTTATTTTCTTGAAATGGGATTTTTGTGTTATCGATTTCCTTAAAGAACTCTTGATAAAAAGTTACAGATTTAGTGTTTGTACGTGGAGAAAAAAAAGAGAGAGATTAGATCTATCATGAGTTTGAAATCTCTTACTTGAAAAGCGAAAGCTTTTAATCCCGAAAGGAATTCTAGCGTTTGATAATTGGTTGGGACTTGTTTAGAAAATCAATATCCTGAAAAGATTTTCTCACCTGTCATGTCAGGTTGGCGAGATTATTTCAAGATTTGAGAAGAAGGGCTTTACTCTCAAAGGTGATTAATTTGCTCCTGATCTCTTCAAATGTTGTAAATTGTTGTGTATACGCTGTTAACGATTTTTTTGGGGGAATTCAATAGCTTAAACATTACACCATTACTGTTCAGTTACATATTGGTATTAAGTAAAAGTAAAATAATACAAAAGTTTCATGCTGGTTGCTGATTTAGTATGAATCGTCTGGGTTTAGGTTTGAAGCTACAGACTGTTGAGCAATCTTTTGCTGAGAAGCACTACGAGGACCTGGCCGCAAAGCCATTCTTTTCTGGTCTTGTCGAGTATATTATCTCCGGCCCTGTTGTTGCTATGATCTGGGAGGGCAAAGGTGTTGTTGCCACTGGCCGGAAGATTATTGGAGCCACAAACCCTGCAGCCTCTGAACCTGGAACTATCCGCGGTGATTTTGCAATTCATGTTGGAAGGTCAGCTATTTTTCTAATTTCCCTTGGATGATAACTTAAATGCTGTGTTATTATAGATCTAGTTTTTTAGGATCATTCTTATTAAAATCGAGTCTGTTTAAAATATCTGAAATGCATCTTCGAATCAGTCATCTGATGTTGAAAAATTACCGCTGCATTGCAGGAATGTTATTCATGGAAGCGACTCAGTTGAGAGTGCAACTAAGGAAATTGGACTGTGGTTCCCGGACGGCCCAACTAACTGGCAGAGCAGCCTTCACCCGTGGATCTATGAGTAAACTTTTATCAGTCTGAAGTTTTTTGCCACCAGCCACCCCAAGTATCTAGCATCTCATGTATGCTCCTGATGGCTGTGGCTCCTTCGCTTTGTTTATTTGCATTAGTTGTGCCTGTCACCATTTTTGTCAAGTTGTATTGTGGCTTGAGGTATCTTCATCGGTAACAGTTGAATTGAGTTAATGTTGAGTTATATTTATATGAATTGAGTTTTGAAAGAACAAATCCTAGGCGTGCATGTCCACCATGTTTATTTTACCCAAGTTTTAATCGTCTTTTCATTTCTTGCTGCCTCTAATCACCATTACCCTTACTTTCAAGGACTTGCTTGCCGTTTATTTACAAGTGACATAATTTCAAAAATAAGATATACTGCTGAAATGGAAGGAAAAAAAAGGATGAAACATACGGATTTTATCCAATGATCAATTGTTTAATGTCCTTGAAACAAAGGAGGCATGGGTTGTAATATATTTTTCCGGTTTATTTTCGAGGTTAAAAATCTCTGCCCTTGTCTAGAATGAAAAGCAAGAGTTCCAAGTAAATCTTTCAGAAAATATGTCCAGTTCCACCACATGAATAATATTTCCCATGACAACAAGAGACCTCATAATGCCCTTGTCAATTGACC
Source organism: Salix caprea (assembly GCA_964035475.1). NCBI lineage: Eukaryota > Viridiplantae > Streptophyta > Magnoliopsida > Malpighiales > Salicaceae > Salix > Salix caprea. The sequence continues at coordinate 2,439,487 of OZ037761.1, read as the reverse complement.
ATTATCACCAGTATTCTGACTTGGGTTCAAAGTATTTTTTTCGCTTAATATATATATATATATTAAAAATTAAATATATATATATATATATATATATATATATATAAATTTAATTTTTAACATCAACTCATCAAAACAATAAATGAAATTAATTTAAAGTGCTTTTATAATAAAAAAATATAACAAAACAACATTTGCAAACTAGCCTTTAATGAGTGAATTTAGCTACTCGCAGAACTAGAAGATGCTGACAGCAAAAAGAGCTTGTGGCTATCTGTTAAGGATCGCAGGTGTACACCACGATGGCATTTTGCAGAGAAAGTTGGGGACAAAGCAGCGAAGTTTCCTATTAACAAAGCTCAAGGGAATTAACCTCAACAATTCAAACCAGCATTTGGAACCTAAACGCAACCACACTTGTATTCATCCTTTATAAAACTCGAGAAGTTTATTCTCCCCTTTTCCGCAACAAGAAACTTGACAAACTCAACAAACCTTTTTTATGGAGATTAAATGGGAGAATTCACTAACATAGCTTCGACTAAATTTTTAATGAGAAACAACATATCATGTACAAAACACCATTCAACTAAAAGGAACAAGGAGATGAACGTGGCAGGAATCCAAACGTGCCAAATGCTGGCAGAGGTTTTTCTGTTACGTGGAAGATTAACTCTCCAACTTCTATACTATCGTTTAAGAAGGGTGTAGGAGGGCAATTCTTCCAGCCGTGTTATGTCTTCAGACAGGAGCTCTCTCTCCAGTTGGCGGCGAGTGGATTTCATGACTGCCTGGTGAAAAAAAAAAAAAAAACATGGTTTAGTGAGTGTCAAGATCTATGCAATTATTAGAGTAGGTTTAATAAATGACAGTGCTTCGCAGAGAGCACATCAGTGCATCCAGACCACTTCTATATACGCCGCCATTCATACAGAGCAAAAAGAATTCCATGCATAGAAAATATTTAATACTTCAAACCACTGTCTTCCTCACTTGGATGCCAGAATGCAAGATAGAACGTTAATTCATGCAACATAGAGTTTTATGATGGAAGAAGTCATACATTGAAGTCCATATATGAGGCGTGCATGTTAAGCCATTCATGATCCATTAGCTTGAACGTTATGCAATAGAGAAGGTCAAATGCTGAATCATCCTCTGCCAAGGCAAACGCCAAAAGTTAGGCCAAAAAAGTAACCCAGGATAGATACTTTTGATGTTAATCTTGGTTTAATCAGATAGTAAAGAGTACATTTTCTACACTAAAAAAATAAAATCCACACCAATGTATTGGGGAAAAAAAGAAAGAGGTACATGCAGAACAAGGAATGCCTCCATGCTCATAATTTCTACAAATTTTCCATCAAAAACATTTCTAAGCCAAAAAAAAACAGTTCTAGTAACTTGGAAGCTTAATATTACCTGCTAGAAACTTCAGGAAAGTTGCTCCCACCAGCGTTCGTGGTTTGACTGTGGAATAAAAACACACACTTTACATTTCCAGAAAATCAAGCTCCAATTCTGTACATCTAGTTTCAAGACTACACTTTGGAATGGATATCAAAAGAGTATATTGAGATTTATACAGTTAATCCAGAAATGAATCCAATTCAAAATTTCAAATATACATTGCATGCAGCTTGGATATAAAAGAATTCTATTAAGCTTTGCATGGCGAAAACAAAAGGACAAACTTGATTGCCTGGAAAAAGAAAAACACCATTCAAGAAAACCTACAAGAAGCTGGTAAAAACAAGTTTGAAGAAAATCACGAGCCTCGTTTGAAAATCTCAAAAGCAAAATAAAGAACTTCAGAATGACATGTAAACCAAATCCATGGGACATCAAGCTTCAAGATATCCTTAATATCCAACAGAAACCAAAGACCAATAGATATTATCTCAGAGCAAACCATTAAATACTAATAATCACGGAAAAGAAACTTTGGAAATCAGTAACCTCCTCCAGTTTAGAGTGCTATGGATTGGCAAACAAAATTAAAGAACTTCTTTTCCCTAAGAATACCTGCTTCAAGATCAAGCATCTGAATGAGCATAAAAGTGATGTTCACACCAGCTACAGCAAACGGGTATTCCCATACTGATCGCTCACCTTCTCGCTTTTGAAGAAGATCCTGGAAGGACATCTGCATGGACATGATGGTTACTTTCATTAAAAAAAAAAAGATGATAGAGATAGCAAAAGTTAAACGGTCCTCATTTAAAATCAGCACTTTCAAAAAAAAAGTATCACGCTAGCTTTTGTATAGGGTTACTAATGTTACAGCTGATCAACCATTTGGTAAACAATAAAACTGCAACAACTATTGACAATGGAACACATATGAGTGTACAAATGCCATGAGGTAGAGCAATCTCAATAAAGCCCAAGCATAAATATTGCTGAGTCCATTAAAAAATGTAATATGATAGTTCATGCTTCCATGATTTCAGTTGAAAAAAATTCTAAAAAGACTCAGGGAGCCACAGAGCAGATTAAGTTGACCAGGGTTGCAAAACTAGACGTACCGGAAAATTCCTAACAAAGAACAGCAAATTCTCCAATGATATAAAACCACCACCCCTGAAAAAATAAATGCAAGTATCATAAGCATAAAAAGGCAATGACAGTGGAAATAATGAAAGCAACATGGAATTAATAAAGGGATCAGTGGTCTACCTAAAATCTGTTGAAGGATCTTTTCCTTGCCAGCCCATTTCCTTCCACTGCTCAGATATCAAGCCATGAAGTTCTTCTTCAGGAAAGGCAGCATTCCATAAGGCTTTCAAAGCTTCCTAGAGGAAAACAGAAATAGAACAAATAATGCAATCAGGGAGCCTTCACGTTTCAAAAAATTAATGACCTAATTCTATGCATGAAATATGTTGAATTGAAAAGGTAAGGACTCATGAGAATGACAACTCTAGCAAACAAGCAATCCATCCGAATACTTTAAATTGCTTGTACTGATTCTATTTCCTGTCACATGCAAATCATCAATACCTGTGCCCAGGAACTAAACTATCATAGGCAACGTGAGGTATATTGAATTGAAAAGTTAAGGAATCATGAGAGTGAAAAACCTAACAAATAAGCAATTCATATATTTTAATTTTTGATGTACTAATTCTATTTCTGTCATATCCAAATCCTCAATGAACCTTTGGAAGATGGGGTACCTGGTGCTCAGGAACTGAACTATCATAGGCGACATCTATACGACTCTGCAACCTCTGCAAGCATTCCTCCTGATTGCATCAAAGAGATGATAAAAATATACTAATGTAATTGGAAAGCATGGTAAGTCACTAAATTGAAAGAAAAGGCAACAAATAATTTTAAAATTGAAAAAATAGTGCAAAAGTTAATGATTTTTAACTTCACCAGAAATTAAATTTTATTTTACTTTTCCCAAGTATGACACCCATGATATTCACACAACGACCACTACTGTCAAGCATAGTTGTGATAAATAAAACGGGTTAATGGGCACAGAATGAGTAGGAATTATGAGACAATATCACATGATGAGAAATGAAAAGACAGGGTCTCAAGGAAATCAAGTTCATGAGCATCATATCTTCAGGAATATATATTAAAAGATGGTAGCATCCTTTTAAAAAATTGCCAGCAACAATCACAGGAAGTCCCATCGCTACACTACAATAAGACTGCCAAAAATCCCAAGAGTGCTATTATGCAACAATAAATTTTGAAATTTCTATGTCCTTGAATATCAATTAATTAATTATATCAGCCAAAGCTCTGGATTAGACCCATAATTTAAAACATCAACTACTCTTTTCTTGACCATATCAAAATCCTCTTCCCACCCAAATTTAACCAGAAGATTTGACCTCATGAAATTGCCATTAGAAGTTTTACAGGGCAACAGGGAACAGATGGGAAACCATATTCTGAAAAATATGCTGACTTTTAGGAATGGACCATGAATGATTAAAGAACACAACAGATGAGTACGGATAAAAATAAAAAAGGAGATGAAAGATAAAAACAGTGTTTTTTTGTTATAATCCATCGCAAACAGAACAAGCGTCAAATTTACATTACAAACTCAATACACATGAAAAACAAGTGACAACAAAAAGAAGGCATCAGTAAATGCAGATAGCATTGATCATGAAAGTGGTTCCCAGTAAGCTTGTTTTCCCTATGAAATAGAGACACGAGGAAATAAAATTAGATTTAAATTGATCTAGTATGAATGATACCTGTGGAGGGGTTAAATCAAAAGATGGACGAGCATCACTCTCTCTTCTCTGTGCACAAACACAGGAAAGACCACGGCCTAGCCATGCTGCTGATCCTGCCACAACCTCAGCTGTGACAAAATAAAAACTTACGGTTGAAAGATGAAATTTCTATAACTTCAAAAGTGAAGCTTTACAGTCCACTATGCAACCATATTCCAAGTTCAACAAGCAGAAAACGATCCATATGCTTCATTACTAATCCTCCATAGAATCAGGAAAGAACATCAAACTTCTTAACGAGCATGCTTCAAGCTCATTATCCTACAATCTTTCTTCTAAACCACAGAAACATATATGCGCTTCATTAAAGTAAAAGATCCAAATTATCAACTAGTAAATGAAAGCAGAATGTGATTTTAGCACGAAATTAACATCCAAACAAAAAAAACGATGCATCGACTTCAGATTAAAGCGTTTTAAAAGAAACGAGTTCTCACTTGAAGAATAACCAGAAGTCTACTGTAGCTTTAACCCATGAACTAAAACAAAAAAGCAACTAACAAAAATAAAAGTAATAACAAGCATAAAATCACAGTATTAGAAACAAAGTAAGTAACCTACCACAACAAATTTTAATATCAGGAAACATGAAGGTAGCGTGAAGAATTTTGTTCTTACTCAAAAACCTTATTAATAGTATAAATTAATTCAATTCAAGCCACAGATCCGGTGATAAAAAAAATACACAGAAGAATAATAAGAATAGCACGTTGACAGAGAGAGGAGAAATTAAAACAAGATTACCAGAGCTTGAATGGCAAGTATTGTTTCCTCGCTCGAGACCTTGAGAAATCCTCCTCACAGCCACAAACGATCCTCCTCTATCGTCCATTCTCTCTTCTCTCTCTATGTATATATTCACTTCAGCATTTCACCACTGAAAAAGCCAAACAGGAACCTAAAAATATCACGAAAAACTAAAAAAATATATAGCAAAAAATCGCCAGCGTATTAAAATAAGAGCTAAGAGACGTACCAAAACCACCGCCAAATCGGAAATGCCGGCCGAATCAGTTCTCAACCGGTCGGAATCACCAAAAAAAATAAAAATTACAGAAAATGAAGAGCAGAGAAGGAGCGTTACTATTTCTTTGTGGAATTAGCAAAAGAGGAACGAAGCGTTAGAGAAATTGTTGAGACAGCAGAGAAGAGATTCTATGTGAATGGGAGGGGAAAATAAGAAGGAAGCTAGGGTTTGTTTGGAGATCTAAGAGAAAGAGAGTAGTGTGATTGTGCGAGATTTTTTCATTGTTTTCTTTTCTGTTTCAGTTTCTCTGGATTTTTGGAGGCATTTTGTTTGGTTGGTGAGAGGGAGAAGAAGGAAGGGCGACATTAGAGTGAGAGAGGATTGTGAATAACGAATTTAATGGGATTTAATTAATTTTATTGCCAACTAGGTAACGCCGTTTACTAATAATCTTGGATTTTTGTCACCCTTCGAAGCTTTGATTTAGTGAAAAGCTAGTTTGTTGTAATCGACCTTATTATTTAATATTTCGGATTCGAGCCCAATAATAGCCAGGTTATGTGTAAAACAAAACTATAAATATATTATATAGATTATTTATCTAGAATTTCTTGCATAAACATTTTAATCATATAATGTTAAAGTTAATGTGAGAATATTCTTGTCATTAAAATAAAAAATATATATTATTAATTCATAATTAATGTAGAGGTTTAGGGATTGAAAGAAACATGTAATGTTTTATTTTGAAAAACAAAATTAGAAAAGGAAAAGGTAGAAATCTCTACTCAAACTATTTAAAAAATATATATATTGAACTTGAAAAGCAGATTATTATCATTTTTTATATGTTTTTCTTGATATTTTTAAAACAATATTTGATAATGAAAAATATTATAATTATTTTTTATATTTTTATATCCAGTTAGTATCGTGGTTTTGTTATAAATAAAATAATATTAATTATTTAAAATCGTTTTATTATATATAAAAAATATTGAGATAACTATCATAGATTATGATTATGATTCTCTTATGAAAATAGTTTTAATATGGATGTGTTTTTTTTATTTTAAACAAAAAAGGAAGTTTCTATTCACACAATTTAACAAGTTTCCTTAATTAAAAAGGTAAAAAAACTAAAAGTAGAAAACAATTTATTGATAAACAGACGTTTAATTTTGATTTTGGAGGAGTTGTGTAACTTCAGTGGCGGTCGTGGGAAACGGCTGGGGGGAGTGGATGCATCATCGATGGTGATGGCGTGGGCTTTAAACGGGAAAAGGTGTAAAGCGAAAGGGAAATAAAAAGGTCGGGTGTCGAGGGGGCATAGGAAAGGTTATCTGATCAGGGTAGGATAATTTGGTAATTTAGATCTATAGAAGAAAAAACTAAATTCTAGTCATGCTCGAAATTGAAGGAATTAAAAAAAAAAAAAAAAAAAACTTAGTGGGATTGCTCGATATATGTATTTGCATGTGTATATATACGCTTGTCGTTTTGTTTACGTGTGCATCAGTGTATTCTTTTGTTCAACAAGTTCGTGTTCAATAATTCTGTTACAATGTAAACGAAAGTCTCTTTTATTGTATAGTTTAAAATCTCTTAAATAATACATATTTTGCATGTGTAACATTTACGATTATCAATATATAGATGTTTTAAAAAAACTTAACATAACAAATATTAAATAAGCTATTTCGAAATTATACTATAAATTGGTGTGTTATTTTGAGATTTTATATAGAATAATGATATATATTATTTAAATAATCAGATTGTATTTATGATTGATTTTAAATATTTTTTTGTTCATAAATATATTGGAATAATATTTTTTTATTTATAAAAAATATTCTAAAAACATAAAAAAAATCGAATAAGAAAAATAAATATTTTTTAAACACAGTTCTAAAAAAGGTATACGGGTGAGATAGAATAATCAAGAACGAAAATGGACTTTTGAAAAGTGAAAAGGGGTCACATGGGATGTTGCCGAACGTGGACCAGGGGCATGATGGATGGAGTTCATTGAAGTGCAGTCCCTACGCTAAAACATCATTTGTACTTGCTCACACACCATGATGTATACCTCCAAATTAGAGTCGTGGTCCACACGCATGGGCCTCTCCACCACACTACTTCTCTACTTTGCGTAGGTGTGAATCTCCTTGTCAGAAATGTTATTTCCACGGCACGCGAAAAATACGATATAAATTCAGATTGTAATTATAAATCATAAAATTATATGCAAGCTCTTTTAACTAGTTATGTATACGTAATTTTCAGTCGAATACTGGATAAGAATATAACACGATTAAGACAAAAAAAAAAGAATTAAAAAAATAAAAATAGCAAGGTAACCGGTCAACTAGTTTATAAAAAAATCAGAATAACTATTCATACAGAACAAAAAACACTCATCTTATATCACATTTGTATTTTTTTTATAAACTCGGTTTAATTTAGTTGATCTTATATGAGTCAACTTTAATTTTACTGGAGTTTCTAATATGACTTTACATGTTAGATACAAGTTTATTATTTAAATTATATAATTTTACAAGTCAACTTGTGATTTTAACACAAATATATCATTGCATGTGTGATATTATAATGTAAGGTGTTTTAAAATTGAAATATATCAAAATATTATTTGTTTTTTTAATATCTCAATTGATGTACAAGTTGATGGAATATATTATTTATTATTTAGTTAAAATAAGAATAACTTAAATTGAACTTTACATAATATTTTAAACCATGTTCTCGATAAAATTTCTATATCTAAGTGATGTATTCGTTACTGTTATTTTACTATTTTTTTATTTGGACATAAAATGATTTTAAGTTAAAATATGCTTTTAATTTCTTACTTAAGGATTAAATTTTATTAAAAAAATATTTTAATTTGATTAAAAGTAAATTGTTTACGTCGCTATAATAAAATATATAAGAAATGTTTACCAGTCAATGGTCTGAAGGTTGGGGCCTTAGCGGCCAGTTAGTTATGCATAACTTTCTTGTGTTTCATAAGTCTCTCTCTCTCTCTCTCTCTCTCTCTCTCTCTATATATATATATATATATATATATACATATGATTATATTCAGTTACTTTATTGAGAGAGTTGTTACCTTACTTTATTACACGTGGTCTGGCATAAGCAATAATCCCAATAAATCACTCTAATCAGATTTCTATTTTATAAAAAAGTAACTTTCAGCTAATACTGTATGCTTACGCAATTAAATTGACAATGCATGCCCTGTGGATACGAATTAACTATTTGAAATTATGTTTTAAAAGTTTTTTTGAAAAAAATATTAAAAAAATATATTTATATTTTATTTTAAATTAAATTAAAGAAATTTGATATTTTTAAACCATTTTTCATATACTATATCAAAAATAATTATTTTAAAAATATATATTTTTTAATATATTTCTAAATAAAAAATATTTTTAAAAATAAATTCAAACATACTTCCATTCGGTCACGAAAAGGCGAGAAAACGTTAACGCAAATTACTAACTTTGGTTTTACTCGTGATTTGATTTAAATTCCAAACCAATCAGTTTAGATTAGTTTTAATTAAACGATATTACTTCATGATTTTTATAATAAAAAATTAAAATAATATCAAAATAAATATTAATTAAATAAAGGCTGACATGTCAAGTTAATCTACTGAATTTTTATATAATTTAATTATTATTAAATTAACCTGTCACTTATATTGAATCTAATAACACCCCCACCAACCTTCGCTTGATTTCAATTTGTCCTTAATGTTTGAAAATTTTGATCCCATTCCTCGATGGCCCCCCAATTTGAATCATGCAAATGAATGGACATCTGGCTTGATAATGATTTGTGGGTATCTCTCAAAAAATGAGAATTAATTTTGTTTATATCTCATGTAAAATGCGATTAAAATTAGCTTGCTGTCTTTATTATAATGGTAAAAATATTATTTTTTTATTTGAGAAACCTTCGTAGGCACTCTTTGTTGCCCCGGTTAAACAAGTAAACTATAATTGTTCTAGATTTCAAAAAAAATTATAAATAATAAATTAGTTTTTTATTACAGTGAACATTGAACTCGATTTCTCTCTCTTTTTTAACAGGCAGATAATAACCAGGTATAAAGGTATTTTTTATTGTCGGTAAATAAATAGCTAGACGGATTCCTGAATTTCTTTGCCCTGCGATACTCATGAGACGGGGAAGAATAAAATGCTTAAAAACATGCAGTTTTTAACACAACCTCGAGTAAAGAAAGCCAAGAGTTTTTAACAAATCTGAAGCCCGGAGAGTATAAATTCCATGCAGTTTCCCAAAATATAATAGGACGTGGATTAAAGCAAGTCTGTAGAATCCCTATGCAATATAACAGAAGGAGCATGCCCTTTCACTTAAATAATAATAATAATAATAATAATAATAATAATAAACATTGTTGTGCATAGTGTTTTTCAAACGTGCATTTTTATTTGAAAATGTATTTAAATATTTTTTGTATTTTTTTATTATTAACATATTATTTAAAAAAATATCAATTTCATGCTTTTTTCAAAATAAATATATTTATCATCACACTCTAACAGGATTTAAATGTTAAATACTCAAAATTAATGAACTCTTTAACAAGTGATTTGGCACCAATCGAAAGAAAAATCCACAGACAAATTGGCTATATTTTGACGAGGATAGTTATTTTTAGCGAATATATTTTGTTAAGATTATGTGTCTATTTCACCGTTTTTCAAAAATATTTAAAAAAAATAAAAAAAATATTTTAAATAAAATTCTATTAATGTTTTTTATTATTTTAATATATTAATATCAAAAAAAATATTTTAAAAAATAAAAAAATATTATTCTAATATATTTTTAAATAAAAAAACATTTTAAAAAATAATCATAACCACATATTCAAACAAATATTTCTGTATACGAGTGTGGTTAGCTCGAGAACTGGTCCGACGAGGTGACCTTGGACCTTTCTCGTAGCTGCTGCTTCTTTTTTCCTGCACATGGAAAGGACAGCAATTGCTTCTATATTGAATTTTTAGAGCCGGTTTATTTGTGGACTTTAAAAGATTTCTTTTCCATTCAAATTAAATTATTTTAGAATTTTTATATAGTTTTGATATCTTGATATTAAAAAGAAAAAAAATATTATTTTAATATATCTATAAATAAAAAATAAACAATTGTTTTACGAATTTCTTCCTGGTAATATTAGCTGTGTTATCCCTTTAAATTTTTACTCGCCGTCGTTAAATCAATGTCATGTCCTCGCCTGCGGACCACAATACAAGAAATAAATGTGTCGAGTCTAATCTTGCAAGGCCTGTCCCCGTAAGAACTAGTAGCTTGTTTTGTTTTGAAAGGTAGAAGTTGATAGATTTTTAAAAGGATTTTTTAATTTGTCGACGCATATTAAAATAATATATATTTTTTAAAAAGTTATATATGTCTTTTTTAATTTCTAAAATTCTAAGATTAACTATCAATAAAGAAGAGAGAACTATTTTCACTGCGTTATCTCTTAAGAGTAAATAAAAAAAAGTTATATATATATATATATATAAAAGAAGAGCATAGTAGTTAATGTAAATAATTCGATCTGGCATGTCCAAAAACGAACAATCTAACACCAGAAGAAATCATAAATCTCATGAAAGAGAAGAAGCACATATCGTTGGTAAATTCTTCTTGAATTATTTTTCTTCTTTTCCAGCCTAGCATATGCCATGGTGATGGGCGAGATTTGGCAGGGCACGAGGCTAGTGGACAAGGTCACTGTGACCAGCCAGGTGGAGAGACTCGAGAATTCGCATCTTGCGATGTCTAGTCCCTTTTGGAAGGGATTGGAAGAATCCACGTTGACAGGACTCAAGGTATCCGATATCAGCAACTGTGCTCGTATCGATTGAGCCACGTTAACGTTGAAATCGCCATGATATCAACGTTGCAGGACGCGCCCCTGCGTCGAAGCCAGGTCACCTGGTCAGTGGTAAGCCTCAAGCAAAGTTATTGATCCCGTCCCGTTCCGGCCGGAACGGGCGGGACGCCCCGTCCCGTTGCAAAATCCGGGACAAAACAGCGACGTTTTTGTCCCGGGTAGAATCCCGGCCTGTCCCGGAAAAACCGGGCGAATTCCGGCCGGAACGCCCCGGTTCCGTACCGGGCGTTCCGTTCCGGTACGGACTAAAACGACGTCGTTTTGATAAGCAACAAACGACGTCGTTTAGCCAATACACGGGCAAACAAACAACCAGCAGGGGCCGCGACTGGCGCAGCCCCCTCTGCCACAAATTATGACGCAGGCTCTCCCACTTGGGGAGACCTTAAACCAGCACCCCTCCTCAGTGCAGTGGAGGTCACTGATCTAGACCATGGACAATCCTGATCACCCATCGATCCCGTCCAGGTAAGGTAAGTATGTGTTGCGTTGCTGTGGGTTCCTTATTTATACACGTACCACTCGTCTGACTTCTTGTGTTTCCTCCATGTGGGATAGTTGTTAAGTTGAACCTGAAGCTATGCCTCCTGCTCCCTTCGACTCTGCTGCACTTTGACATTTCTTTCTTCCTCCATTTTGTATCATTGACTAATTTCTTATAGTTTATTGTAGTAAGGCACAATTAACAATAAAAGATCAAAATGTTAAATATGATAAGAATAACACAATCAATCTTAAACTCATATGAAAAAGAAAAATTGCCCTTATTTTCCGTTATCTTCCGTCACAATCCTTTTAGTTTTTAGAGGTTTTATTTAGTTTAAATTTTATTTTCTTATTTATTTAATTACATGTATGTATTGATTTTTCAGTTTTATAAATAATTTTATTTCTTGTTATAAAAAAAATACACTAGAAATTCATGCACATTATTTTTTTTTTATTTTTATCCCACCTCGAAACAATGTCTTTTTACAATACAATGTCTTTTTTTTTATCTATAATATTTGATTTATTCAAAATTTGTTTGATGTATTTTTCTTTTATTTTAGAACATTTTACTTTCATAATATTTTGGAATTTCAAAGATGTTTCTAATTTTGAGATTATGTTTGTATTGTATAATTTAAATTTCATTTATCTTGAATTTAAATTATACTTGTTAAATTAATATTTTATTTTTTTCATATATATAATTAAATAAAAATGAACAGTACAAAACCGGAACGGTACCCGGAACGGTACCGAAACCGGGACGTCCCGTTCCAAACACAAATCCGGAACCGGGACCGGGACGGGATCAATAACTATGGCCTCAAGTATTTGTTAGTATAATTATGATTATTTTTAAAAAATATTTTTTTTATTTAGAAATATATTAAAATATATATATTTTTTTAATTTTTTTTAAAAATATTTTTGATATTAATACATTAAAATAATTCAAAAACACTAAAAAAAATTTAAAAAATATGTTTAGAATGTTTCTCAAACATCCTCTCAGAGAGTAGATAGTTCACCTTCAAGGTATAATAATCATTGTTGCTGAGTGAGTTGTTGATTGTTTAATATTGTGTTTTAAAAAAGGTTTTAAGAAAATTTGAAAACTTTTATTTTTTGCTTTAAATTAACTGTTTTTGATGTTATTGTTAAAAAAAAATTTAAACAAAAAAAAAATCATTTTAATATATTTATAAATAAAAAATAGTTTAACAAATAACATCAACTACACTTTTAAATATACTCCAATAAACAAAATAATATTGCTTTACATTTAATTCAATAACTCAATAACCATGATGCCATGTTGTTAATTTATAACATCATATCCACCATCATTTCTCTTATATGTCTGTGTGTGTTTGGTAATAATTTTTTCACAAGTTTTATCCAAGCTAAATTATTTAGTTCGAATTTCAATATAAAAAATAATGATAGGAAAGGACTTTTCCACGAACACATTGGCATTGGTACGGATAACTTGTAAAAAATCAAACTAAAAACAAATAATTTTTTCCCTTCTTCAAAAAAGTCCAATGTACCTTAATCTAAAAAATAGGATAGCCGTCCCCTAATCCCAAATCTACCTCCCACCCACTCATAAATTCTGAAGATGAAAGCTCATGATGACTATTTAAACCATTTTTTTCAGCACAGCATTATTTTATAGTCCCAAAAAAGTGTTGCTTCTATTTGGCGTGGCTCTCCACGTTAGCCTTGTATACTAGCACGTGAAGAGTCGATTCCAACAATCCAATCCAACGAGATTAAGAAAAATATTAATCCCGGTTGAAACTTTATCTTGCGAGATGATGCCGATGAACTTTTGAATATAAAAAAAAGATGTTTAAGAGTTTAGTTGTGTTGTTTTTTTAAATAATTTTTATTTGAAAATACATTAAAATAATATTTTATTATTATTTTGACATATCAATTTAAATAATCTAAAAATATATTATTTAAAAAAAACAAAAACAAATCTATTTTTTTTATAAAAAAATACTTTTCTAATGCGTCCAAATCAGGCACAAAATCTCGTGGGTTTTAGTGCGACCGATTTAACGGCGAAACATAATTGGGCAGAAAAGGACTAAGCAAACCCTGTAATTTAAAACTTGATTGGCATATTTGATGGTCCAGATCAGTTCAATAGTGATTGATCTTGAGGCTATCTGGTTAATTGCACGATTCATCCAATCGCTTTCCTAGTCCATTGTTACAGCGTCATTGTCGAAAATTTATATTAATTCTCAGAAAATAAATAAGAAAAAATCTTTTTATTTTTCTTGAGAAAAGAAAAGGCATTCTAGCAACGTATATAGTTGGTGGTGAGAAAAATCCATCGTGGTTTGAGCGTGTTCGTATATATCCCGGGAAAATAAATATATCGCCTGCAAATTTTGAAGAACACCCCTCAAATTCAACGGCAAGAACAGCATCAAGATCATAACATATCTACATAGCAGCTACACGGGGCTTCAAGCCTTGATTCACATTTTTTTAATCTATAACAAGTGTTGAGATACAAATAAGGGATAAATGGAATGTTTTAATGTGATTTTTTCGTTATTTTTCTTATAAATATAAGAGTGGAAATCAAAATCATCTAAAATTAAAGCAGAGAGAGATTTGATTTTAGCATGCAAATGCTGGTCTTGGAACATCAAAGAAAAATATTATAATCATAATCATCTAGTATATGATCTAGTGGTACGAGATTGAAATTAAAAGATTTGTTTTTCTTATGATTTAAAGTTTGAACCATGTGAGAATCTGCGGGATTAGTTGAAATACACAAGAGCTGACCTGAACACTCGGAGATTGCTTTACGAGATGGCCTAAAAATTGGATAATTTATTGGTACTTGAACAAGTATATTTCCGTTACAGCTATCAGCTAAGTTGGTGAAATAAATTAAGCTCGTGATTTAGCATAGATTTAGTCAAAGGATCAGATGTGGCTGTCACGTTGTGCCTAACAAGCTACAGAAAACACTAGTCTATTCCTAGCGGGTCGAAGCTTAAATGGAATTTCTACTTTATCAAGACCTCTGTCGGGTCAAATTTCACGAACGCGATGCTCCTATTGTTTTTGTTTGACTAGTCAAAGCCTGGGTTAGCATTCAGCCCTCGTGAACTGATTATTACCATCGCTAACACCTAAGAGAAAACCAATTAATGATCATATAAAACGAACGGTGCGCTCCAGATATCTGGTGGTGGTTATTTTAATGGTAATTATTAAAACTTGTCCTGGTTTTATAAGTTGGTTTAGTAAATGTATAATTTACAATTTGGTTTAGAAATGAAGAATCAACAAGAAATTAAAATAATATTATTTTATAAACAAATAATGTGTATCTCTTTATAAGTCTACTTTCCAGACTTGATTTTACAGCTTATTCGTTTTTTATTATTATTAACTAGGGTGTTCGGGTTAGTTTGTACTCACCTCGACTAATCTTTTTTTTTGGATCCGAGGAAATATCATTCCCGGAAAGCGCACTTGGTGAGCTTAGGTAAGCGAGTAAAACCCCGGTTGTCCTAAACTCTTACAATGGATGTATGTCATGACTCGAACTCGAGACTTAATGTGCAAATCATAAATCGTTTGCCATCACGCCACACCTCTTGAAGACACCTCGACTAATTTCACATGCTTTAAAGTTAATAATTATATAAATTTTCATTGATCATTATATTAGTAACTACAAAACTGCATGATAACATAAAAAGAGCAAACCCATTGATTCTGCCACCTACTATATGATTATTTTACGACTTATTCTTTCAAAGGAGGTGATAATGCTAAAAGATGACGAAGTGAGATTACTTCATCTCTTTTCACGAATTTTTAGTTTTAATTCGAAACGAGTCTCTTTGCTAATTTTTTATACTCAAGTATAAAAATGTGGTTGATATTAAAATCATATAAAAAATCTAGTCACTATATGTATTGTTTACGGAATATAATATATAGTTTCATCCTGAAAAAAATGTATATGTTTATATGTACCTCATTCAAGTGGACATAAATCAAAAAACTTTTAAATTGAGTTTTTATTTTTATTAGGAAATCGTCAAATTTAATGTAACGAGTAAGATTCACACAAACTCGACATCCGGTATTTTAAAGCCAAATCCCTCAAACCGGTGCTATAAATTTGTGCTATTGAAATCATCTACTACTTGGTGGTTTTGTGACAATAACATAGAATTAAGAGGTTTGTTTTTCATGTAATTTCATGTTCGAGTTCTATAATTATTAATATATAATCACTGAAAACTTACATGATCATTAATTTTAAATTTTATAGAATTAATTTAGATATGTATAAGCCAACCCAAATACCCATATTAATAAAAAAACACTGGAGGTAATTTTGAAAAAGTAGAGGGTCCGAATAAATGCTTCTCGTCGAGCAAAAGAAAAAGGGGGGTTTCCCTTTGCAGGTAAAGGGTCCGGGGAGGAGGAATCCATACCGAAAGCTTCTTTTAGGTTTTGTTGCACAAAGTAGAGTTGGGTGGATTGCTTTGTTTGATGACCGAACATCTTTTTATTTGGATCAAGGTCACTCCACTTTATTTCAACGGCCAATTGCAATGCATGCTTTCGGCATCACATGGAAGATAATGGATGGCTTCACATCATAGTCTAATCCACTGATATCTGGGCCCATCATGCTGCCATTCACTTGTCCTGGAGCTGGGTGTCTGCAACGGTGGGTGGAACTAAGCCCACCTGCTTACAATCCGACCACGTAAGAAACTACACGCTCGCTAACATGTTCTCCTGCTGGTTTTCGGATCAATCATTTTTATCTGGGCGTTAACTAAGGTACTGTTTGCACTCCGTGTTTTTGAAACATTTAAGAAAAAAATATTTTTATTTTTTTATTATAATTTTTATTTTTTTAAATTATTTTAATGTGATGATGTCAAAAATAATTTTTAAAAAATAAAATAAAAATTATTTTAATGACTTTTTAAACGAAGAAGATTTTCAAAAACAATCTCAACCACACTCTCCAACAACCACTAAATCATTTTGAATGTACTAGTACATTTATTGAGTTTTTTTTCTCAAAAAATTATATATGCTGATTATATTTCACTCACCATGCTGGTTTGATTTCTTGCATATTTTTACTGGATTTAAATTAAATACAGGTCAAATTTGATTTTAAGAGAATCAAGTGTGAGGTTCAATCAACCATGAGTTTTTTTTTTGCTTGGATTTGGATGTTAAACCTTGGTTATATTTTATCTATATATTTAGGAATTATATCCTATGGTATTGTGATTTATAGATGGATTTTTAATAATTTTCATATTTTATATTCTTAGGATTTTATTTAAGTATTTTTCAATAATGATTTTTTTATGATAAAAAACCAGGTACCTAGTAGGTGGACAAAGCCTCCATCCAAATGAGAAGAGGTGATTACGAGTATTTCTGAGTTTTCAACATGATTCATTGCCATCCTTATTTCAACCATTTTTTTAAAATTAAATAATAACACGAATAAAAAGTCACTTAATATTTTGTGGGCTTCCTCCCACCCCGCTTTTTTTTGTGCCCTAGACAACTACACGTGAGGTGGCACGCTAAGTTCTTATACTGGAGGCCCAGCGTTTGGATATTAGTATAAAGGGCGGATGCTCTCTTAACCTCTCTCTTCTTATAATTAACCTGAATATATTCATTTCCTCTTCTCTCTCATCAGAAATTTCACTAGCTGTTGCAAGACACTGGGAAGCTATTCAGGGAACCTACTCAAGAAATGCTCTCCTATCACTATTTACGTACATATTTCACCCAGAAAATTAATATAAAAAGCATTGTCATTGAAACATAAGAGAGAGACAATATAAATAATTTTTTTTTTGTATTTTATTCTAAGAAAATAATCAGTATTGCAATTATATTTCCATCAGCTTAAATATCAGGCTTAATGCTTTTAATTATTGTTGAGCTCATGGGATATTATGGAAGAGGATTGGTTCATCAATCTTCTTCCCTTACAGGCTAAAAGCCCATTAGTTTGGGCTTACTCCTAACCCATCAGGACCTGAATTAGTAAGTTAACCCTTCAGGACTCGCACAAAACGAATAACAACCATCCCAGAATAAATGTCCATCTGTAAAGTTTTTTTTTTTTTTATAAATAGATACAGCAAAAATGACAGAAAAGCAAGAGTTAAGGCCCACTTAGGTTTCTCAGGGGTGTTTGGAAGTGTGATTAGAAAATACTTGGAAAAAATTTGAATTTTTTTTATTTTTTATTTTAAATTAATTTTTTTAGATCATTTTAATATACTGATATCAAAAATAATTTTTAAAAAATAAAAAAAATATATATTTTAATATATTTTTAAACAAAAAAATATTTTTAAAATCAAACAATACTCCCAATCAGGCAATCAATACCACACAAAACCCCTTCTATTTTCCAAAACCGAAGAAAATTAACGCAACACAGTGCCAAAAGACCCAACCAGCAGAGAAGAGAGGGTGAAAGCAAGGGACACGAAGGGAAATGTAAGGGGCATTGACAATGACAAGGAAAAAACTACACGTTGTTAAAATCATTTTTTTTTTGACATGACATGAAAATATAATACAAACTTGAATTAGATTGTAAAATCGTAAGAAATAAAAATAAGAGAGATCACTTTATATTCAAACCCCTAAGCTATTGAAAAAAAAGGGGCGGACACATGACGATTATTTTGAGGGCGGCTACTTTTTCATGAAAACTCACAGAAGGTGATGGAGGCGCAGGATAGCAATGGATGACGATTTTTTTTTTTTGTCTTTGTCATGCCATCAGCCTTCTTTTCCTTTTTCACTTCACCCTCTTGGTATCCCTTTCTTCTTCTCCTCTACAGCTACCACTGGTTTTGTGGTTGTTTGACTGTGGGTTTGTGGTTGCAGAAGACCGTAGCTGATGATATTGTCTGTGCTGGTCCACACAGGTGTTGATGGCACACGGTGGAGACAGGTAAAGGAAGCAATGGAGGTTGCTTGTAGAGGCAGGAGGCTACTGTGCTTTATTGTGGAGGGCTGACGATGCTGCGGTGGCAGACTCGGGGGATGCCGGTTGGTTGCTACGTGGAAATGCCGGTGGCTTCCGGAGCTGTCGCTGATGATGGAGGATGTTAATTGATTTTACACTTCAAGTAAACTCGTAAAATCCGTACGAGTTTACTGATTTTAAAAGTTTAAACTCGTGATTTTACTGATTTTCAAGTTTTAATCCTTAATTGCCAATGCTAACTGGCCAGTGACGCTCTAAACATTCCATTGAAAAGATTTTCACATGTGAGCATAGTGACTCCCATTTCTGGTTTATCAACAAAACAAAGGTATAGCAGTAATCGGATGTTATATTCAAGGGGTTCATCTCACTCCATTGCATGCTAGAGGTCAATGACCCAGCAAACCAGATGAATCAATGAAACAATAAGAAAATTTTGAATCAGCCAACAGTAGAAAATATATGACCAAGTTCAAAGTCATTCCCCACCTGACATCAACTGGACACGTGTCTGTAATGGAATGAATTAGCAAAGTCACCAGCTTCACATTAAGAGGCAATACTTTACATTCTGAAAGTATCCAAAAATTAAAATCTCAGTGGTTAACGTATCCAAAGTTTTAAAGACATAGCCAGAGAGGTGTGTTCGGACACAAAGGTTTCATAACACTACAGCATTCCAGTCAACAAAATAATTCCTCAATCCAGGTATTTATAAAACCTTAGACAGCCTCAGGTAAAACTAGTAAAAGAAAAGAAGGGAACTGCAATCATTGAAATGACAAACCCCACTGCAAAGCAGACAATTCAGACATGCACAAAAACAGCCCCTTGAAGCACACATGGCTATGGTAGTTATATGGGCTTGATTTTGAAGTGGAGGGAGATGAGAGAGAAAACAAAGCACTTCAAGTCCTGCAACCACATAACACAAATAAGAACACCAGAAAAAAATAAAAATAAAAACAAAAATTAAAAGTTGTTAACCGGACAAGCAACGGGGCACTGGTGGCAATATTAACAAGCACATCTAAAGGTAAAATATGAAAAATTACAAGGTTTTCGAAATTTTGAAAACAACAGTCTTGGTTTGTCATTAACATCCTGTAACGTCCAAATGAACCCTATCAAATGTCCCAGTAAATTAGTGAATGTACAAGAACAGATTGTCTTTAGAAATCAATTCTCTATCCATCTCACCTTAAGCTTTGGACACTTGAAACTAGACACTCTAAAAGTCTTTCTTGCTTCACACAATGCTTAAAATCCTTGCTTTTGCATTTATCTTCCAAAACACAGCTATTATGCCTTCATGACAAGGGCAATGGATTCCATTTAACAAAGAACGAATATAATAACCAGGCAAGCAAGTTCACAGACCTACAATGAGAGACAAGTTTCCAAACCCTCTATTTACTTGCTTAATACACAGATTTAGATAAAGTATTTTTCTCACAAAGTTTTTGATGGATAATCATATTAATCATTCTATCTCACAATGTAGCATGCACATAAAACCATAACTTGTAAACTACCCAGGCTTTCATAAAAGCAAGTGCAGTTTGAACTCATTATGACAAACTTTACTTGTGATGCAAATGTATAATTTTCTTCTTCAGGGAAGCAATATCACCTAGTTTCTCAGCATTGCCCCTATTCAACAATCACATACCAGCATGTTAACAAAGGTAACTTCCAATTCAAGAATGAGCACATTTGAAAGCATACCCACAATTAGGATACCTTCACAAAGCATACAATGACTTGATAGTACAAAGACAGAATACTGTTCAAGACAGTATTCACACTCACAATGACCGAGCAAGCTTTAACTTCTACATTCAAAGAGATATTCACGCTTATAAATTGCAATCACCTGAACAAGATAATAGAAGATGCGAAGCCCTTCAGGATCCTGGCTACTGTGAACATCAACAAGTGATCCAATCTTAGACGTAGTGAATGAAATATGCTCATTCCCCATCACAATCTCCAGCTCTTGCCTCCCAACCCGGTCCGGCTCTGGCCAGTTGTTGTCATCTTCCTTCATAATCTAAAGAAAACAAGAATTTCAAAAATATAAAAGAACCAAATCTAAACTTCCAACGAGTCAGAGTTTAGAAGTCGTTTTCTAGCTCCTATACATGACAATTCATCAAAACAATTATACAAAATGCAAGCAAAATAAGAATAAGTAATTTAGTTAGAAGCCAGGCAAACCAAAACCCTAGGCTCCATCTGCATTTACTTATAACTTCGAAACCAACAAATTTCATATGCTAAAATCCAAGCTCCTAAGAGTTCTCTAGGAAAATAAAATATATAATAAACAAACAGAAAAATATTTACAGCAATGGCAAAATTGTAAATTTTGTAATCAACATGACCGAAAAAATTAAACAAACCCTAAGCGAAACAAGAGATGTAAGAAGTTAGAGAGAAAGGGAGAGAGTGAGAGAGAGGAGTACTTCGCTCTCGGAGATGATGCGGCGGCACTCTTTGAGGACGGCGGGGGTAAGGAAGACTTCTTTACGAATCATGGTGTCGTTTTTGTAATTCGAGTTATTTGCGTATCGGAGTTTGCCATCTGGCCGGAACTCGAATTCCAAAAATTCGTGACCGAATTTACCTCTGTGACCTACGTAGTAACGAAGATAGAACTCTCCGTTATCTTCCTCCATCGCTGCCATTGCTTTCTTTTGTTTCTCTTCCTCTCCTTGTGCTTCTGTTGTATTTCTAAGAAAAGATGGTAAAGATTCGAAACCACTGTAAGAGTCCAAAGTTTTAGATTTTAATGGGCTCGGCCCATGTTCTGGCTTATTGAGCATTTCTCTATCATTATCTTTTGACGGTAACCACGTTGGGAATTGCAATATTGATTTTTTTTATTATTATTATCATTATTTATTTCCGAGATAGCTCGATGATATTTTTTCACCGATTAATTTCGTTCATTAATTTCTATTAAAATATTTTTTTCTTAGACGTTTCTTTCCTTTTCATCTCATTATTACGTGGCCACATAGGTTGTTATTTAAAAAAAAAAAACGTTTCTGTTATTTTTTCAGGAAATAATTTGAATTTAACTTCCAAGCCTTAGCAACGCAAGTCTTATAATAATTTTATTTTTAATTTTCGCGCTCTCTCTTCTTCAGGCTATAACAAGGAAAAAAAATAAAATCCAAGATTTAAAGAAAGAAAGATAGTGTCATTTGAGTTAAGCATATCCTTATTTGCAAGAGCACAGAAAATACTTTTAGATTTTTTTAACATTTATTCTTTTATTTCATGAGGTAATCTAGCGGATATTAGTTGAGGCTTCAGAGTCTGGTGCCTTTAGATTTTAAATTTAATTTCTTCTATTAATAAAAATTGTTTCTTGACCACAGGGGATAGAGTTTAAAACAACTTGTGTACAGCTGGTTCTATATCTGTCTCTAGGATTCATGGATGGTTGAGAGCGTGATCTAAAAACAAAATTGATTTTTTTTTATTTTAATTAAAATTTTAATGTTTTTATATTGTCTGATATCAAAAATATATTTTTTAAAATAAAAATATTATTATGATATTTATCTAAAAAAATTATTTTTAAAAGTAATTTTACCTTACTACCGAACGTTTCATACACATGATACTTGCATTATAATAATAATAATAATAATAATTTTGAGCTGTACAAAACAAAATAGTTGGGGCCATTTATATATATATATATATATATATATATATATTATAACAAGCTTGTGCCATATGCTTTTCTTCAGCATTCTCTCTTTTCAACATGGCATCCATTATATATAGCAGCCGATATTTTAAAACTTAGACTTTAACCTAATTCATTTGAATATTGCACTCCACGTGTCAATGCAATGGATGCAATCATTTGACAGTTGTTGATCCAGTTGTTATGCTCTATCACAAATTCTAACTCACCAAGACAATTTAACAGAACATGGCCTTGATTAGAATACATGTCAAGCAAAACAAATACAGCATATGTGTGTGTGTGTCCCCTCAGAATCATCTAGCAAATGATTTTTGCTATAATTAAGGAACATGCATGATTTATTCCATACACAGACAATGGAGCTTATAAATAAAATTTAATTATTCAATTACATTAGATAAACATAAATTCCACATCTCATCCAATAAAAATTGAAAAAAAAACAACTTGAACCCAATGATAACAAGAACAACAACGATAATACAGCACTGCCTCTTCTCTAGCACATCAATGAGACAGTTGTTCCTAATACAAGAAAGACACCAAGCATCATGTTATATAAAATGCTGGTGGCTCCACTAGTGTACGGTGGTGGTGGTGATGTGGCTGAGGTTGATGGGGTTGTAGGTGATGACGAGCCAGATGGAGTTGATGGAGTGGTTGAACCATCCGATGGGGTGGCAGGTGTGGTGGGGGTACTTGGGGTGCCACTGGCTGCGACGACGGTGATTGCTAACTTCATGCCGTTGCCACAGTGACCAGACGTGGAGCAAATGAAGTACATTGGACCAGCCGCGGACAAGGGTATTGTCGAGCTTCCACCAGTATAGGTTTTCCCGAGATTACTTGTGATGCAACCATCGTAGTCGCCTTTCGATACTTCAGCCACAGTGTGTGAGAAGCCATAATTGAACACTGGATTTTTTCCAAAGATGTAAAACGATGGTTAATTGATCAACTCCTTTGTCTTATATCGTGACGAAAAACTGGAATATTTCATGCAATGTTATGGAAGAACTAAATACTCTACGCAACAGTACTCGCAATAAACAAGGATTCAACTTACAAAGAGAGTCACCAACAGTGAATGTTTTATCACTAGCCCAGGTGGTGTAATCTCCGGACGTGGTCCAGCCGTTCGTGTCACCGACGGTGTAGGTTGTAGCAGCATAAGCCGCCGGAGCGGCAAGCAGAAGAATCAGGAGAGCAGATGCAATATTGGCCATGTCTGAAAGCTAGCCTTGACAATGTCTAGAATACAGGAGGAGTTGGTGGCTGTATCTGGGAAGGTGTCGCAAGGCCTTCTATGTTATATAGGCTGCCAGAGGTATATTTGCTAAGGAATTATTTAATTGAAAGGAGAGAGTCTTCTCCTAACACCAATATAATTACTTGTTACATGCAACCAACTTCCCAGTTTGGAATCAAATAAAAGTATATAATAATATAGTGGTTAAAATTAACAACTCCTCTCCCCCTAGCCTGTCGTCTACCTAATGCTTTGATAAATTCAGCTTCTGCACACAGCTGACTTGCTAGCTAGGGCTTACATGCATAGTTCTGGCTCCTTGGTTATATTTGGATGGCCAAGCGATTAAGATTTTCAAAAATCTAACAGTAAGGAAATAAATAAAAGAAAACTATGGCTAAACGTTTATGCCTGCATGGTCTTTATTTTATTGGATGTTGTGTGATGACAAATAGCTTGCGATCTAAATAGTAAGTCTGAAGTTCGAGTTAAAACATGCACTTCTTGTAATAATATAGACAACCAGAATTTTACTCATTCAACTAGACCTATAAAATGCTTATTAGAGGAGGTAGGTTTCCTCCCATAAAAAAATTAGAAAGCCAAGCCAAGCCAAGCAAGCCATTTCAGTTTGCCATAACCTATGCTGAAAATATGGAACTTTCCATAAAATAATGTCTTCGTTTTTAATTATTATTCTATCAAATGCCACCAACTACATTGATAAGAAACATCATGATGCAAAAATTAGGCTGGCAAGTATGCTGACCTTGAATTTATGAGTAGCTGGATGGGTTGTTAAGGCATGAATTATATTTATTGCTGGGCCAAGTCTAGCTAGGTGCCTTTTCTTTCTCTAAACAATACAGATTGTGATAATTAGTTTGGAATTTTAAATTGTAGCAGTCGAATAAAATAGTGTGTAGCAGGAAAAACAATCCACGTTAGTGGACCAACATACGTGTATTGTAAAACTTATAAAATTATTATTTTCTGATCATTTTTACGTGCATTTAAAAAATAAAAAATAAAATTATTTTAAAATAAAAATTACTTTTGGAGAATACCATATGTGTATTATAATATCAAACACACTTAACCATGTAAATTAATCTCAAATTAGAGACAATATTTTTTAAAAGCAATTTCACCTTCAGTCCTTATATAATATTTAACTTGTCATTGGTCCAAATAAAATAAAATTGTATTAACTGCCCCCATCTATTCTTATTTCTACCTTCGCCGCTGTCTACCGTAATTATGCTTCATTAAAGTCAAATTAAAAATAACAGATGTTTCAAGTTTTATTTTCAACACTCATAATCATGAAGTTAGACCGCTGATGGTGTATTAGATACGTGTACGATTGGTATATTCAGTAGTGGACCCACCCATTTGTTACAGGAGGAGTGGAATTTGACGTGGGGCATCAATCCCATCATTCTAGATTAAATTATTTTTTATTGTAATAGTGTTAAGATTTTCTTGAATTTGTTAGTTTTATTTGACCAGGAAAGAGATTTACTAGGATACTCAGTATTATTAAAAATTTGTTTTAATTCTATTATGTTTTCCTATCAAATTAAGGTTTTCTAGTTTTTCTATTTAAAGAGTTATAATGGCTTTTTAGCAAGAAAACTTTGATGAATAGAAATTAAATATTTTTTATATTTTTTTCATAGATATGGTAATTTTAATAATTAAGAATATTGATTTATTACAAAATCTCGTCATCATTTGATATATACTGAGCGAGAATTGGTAGACAATTACTGTGTTTTAGAGCTTCCAATCAGAAAATGATGATTGTAAATCCACACAAAAAATGTAAACCAATCAAACATCAAATCAATTTATTTTTAGGTTAATATCTATTGCGTTTTATTGGGAAGCAGACGATGTATAATTTTGTAAAATCACACAAAAAATAAAACAAGTTTGGAATATTTATAAACTTGGAAAGGGCAGAGTCACCCCTGGTTACCGCCTGTTCCTAGATCTCATCTGAGCTTAGTTGGCGATGAGCTTCTCTATCATGAAAATAAGTAACACAAACGTGGTCTAAACCAATCAAATTATAATAGATGGCTATGAACATGATGTTGCTAAAGTATATGATCTTGATCAGGAACGTGATTAAAACTGGGCGACGAGTGATTGAAGATGAGGAGGTTGACCTGGATCCGGATTGAGGAGAAAATGTGGGGGAGGTGCTGGTATTTTATTGACTGCCACTACATAGACTACCAGCCTCATGAACTGTGAAATATCTTGGACAAGTATATTATAGTTCTCCTTCGGAATAGATTTTCATGGGTATATTTGTGCTACAGTTTTTTGCCTTTGACCAGTATCAGCAATTCAATCAAGACTCTCATGAGAGCTCACAAAAGCTGACTCCAAATCAAAACTTGCTTCTAAATCACCATATTTTTATCTTAATCTTGGAGATTAACCATGTTTACTTAATTTATTTCTCCTGTTTCTATCAAAAAATGATCTGCCTTCCCAGGTCACATCAACATTTTTTAGAACATGAATGTTCGAGTTAGTTTACGCGCATCTCAACTAATTTCGTGGATCCTAAAATTAACGATCAGTTAAAATCTTCAGTGATCCTAACTGATGTAGGACTCAAACTAATGATCTCTAAAGAACAAACTCAAAGTATGACCACTGGAGCCACACAATAATAGTTCATAGTGACAAATTACCTTCAACTAAACAATTAATCACACATAGATATTCATATATATACAGGTTGAAGTCATACGTTTAACATTCAAGCAAAATATGGTTTTTATTTTATGTCAATTTTGATAACAATTCTTTTGATTTCTTATGTTATTTTTCTAAATTGATTTTTCTTTTCAGTTTCACTCTTGAATCATATATAAAATTTATTTTGTATTTTAATTTTGATCCTTGATATTTTTTAATCCTTTAGTATATATTTTTTTAATTTTATTTTTGATTGATTAAAAATTAGACCTTACTGTTTTTCAAATAGGATGTTTTGAGTATAGTGACCTCATTCATGAATTTGAAAAGTTACCATGTTTTTTCATAAAAAAAAAAAGGCTTCATATTTCTCTTTATTTTTTTTGATTTATTCCAATCTCTTGATTCAGGTCGCAGGCTCAATTGAATATCCTGGGTTGACTTAACCTTAATTACTAAAATTACATGTTTGCTATGTTAATTTGGGTTAACCAAGACTGATTTTTTATGTCCTTTTATTTACCCCATCTTGTTCTTTGTATTTAATAAATTGTGAATAGAGGTATATTATTTGTTTATTTTTGAAAAAAATAATCTTTTTTTCATACTATCTTGTTCACTTTTCTTTTTAAACTTGATTTATCTATTGTTATTTTTTTTTATCTAGTTGAAATAAAGCCAAATTGTTCAACCTTTTATTGGGCAAGTTCAACTATAGGGATGGATGAAGTTTATTCAACGCTAGTTGTTCAACTCCCTTTTCAACTAACCGAGTCCGAAACAAGGAGGGATTCTAGAGTAGGAGGAATCTGTAGGCCGAAGCAGAACATGCATATAATATTTGGAGATCGCGATAATTGGAAGAGTTGCATCTTTTTTCTTCCTGAACAATTTGTGAATGGGCCGAGTGTGAGTATCTCTAATTCTCCAGCACAAGCTGCCACCGTCATGTTTCCGTCCATGTATCACCGGGCTGCCGCCGCCTCCCAACCCCACCAAGGTTCGGTATGTCAGGGCCTGAGATGGGACTACAAGGAACAATATATGCATAAACTTTTCGGTATTCGCGGCCCTACGATGGCTGCTTTCCATTTCTTATCTTAAGCTGCATTATATAGATTTTTTTTTTTAATATTTTTTGACGAATCCTAACTTGCATAATAACCAGTCAAGATCGATGTGCGGCAAGCATCCGAAAGAACCCACATGGCAGCTGGTATGGCGTCCCGATTGACAATACAAAGTTCAAGATATTGGCATACAGTACTTGTAGAAAACTTGTATTACGTATGTTATCCCAGTAGATTTCATCGCCCAATCATTGTATCTGTATCCTAATACATCCATACGGAGCACTGACCATATACTGTCTATCACAAGTGTATGTTTTGATTTCAGATTGTTTCCACGTCTTTATATATAATTAAAATATTAATTTAAATTCAAATTAAATTAACTTTAAATTTTTAGAGTTGGTTTCAAATAGTAGCACTGGAGAAAGTCATTGCTGCGCATACTCAACAAAAATAGCATTATTTACAATGTTTTATGCCTACTTTCCACCTACTAACCGAGACAAATGGAGCTTATAGTTTTCTATCTGCTAAGAAACCGGCAACACTCGCTATTGCAATTTGCAACAAGGAGAGAAAAAAACTACCTTCCCAAAAAAAAAAAAAAAAACAGCTCCGATCCCTTAACTCCTCCTATTACCGCCTTCACCTTCCCTATTTTTTTTCTACTGGCCTTGAGACAAAAGACCATTAAACCAAGCTCGTCCACCCTTCTTCAGCCATCATCTCCAACCAGATCCATCCCTCTTCTCTCGCCCTTGTCGACAAACACCCCCAGTTTTGTTATTGAGGTTGAACCTGCACTTACCAACACCTATACTGACAAACATCCCCACCTTAACTCCTCCTATTACCGCCTTTACCCTTTATTTGTGGTCCCTGTAAGAAAAAAAAGCACACATTTCTAACACTGGCACTCAAACACTTCCCTTCTCTCCATTAGACAACCCATTCTCATAGACCTTCAACCATAGATTGAGAAAAAAAACAGATTTACTCGTATGAATAAATCATAAATCTTAGATATAATACCGGTTAAGAGCTTACTGAAACCCTTAAACCACATGAAAAACAACAAAAACAGCTAATTTTAGATATGATGGGTGTTTTCCATTTTTCAGCTTCAGTTTGGAATGATACTGGCATGTTTATTATAGAATTTAGCTGAAAAATCCAGAAAAAACTGGAATTTTAACTAAGATAAAAACAACCGCCCTGGTTTATTAGCATTCAATTTCAACTGTGATTTTCAAGATTTTTAATTCTTTTTTATATAAACAATTCAAATTAATAATTTTTTTAATAATTTTGAAATGTTAAAAATAAAAAAATATTGTTTTTTTATACATATTCTCTGAGCATTGAATTCATCACCAAACAGTTCCTCATGATGCAGTAAAATCAACACCGAAATGACGGCAGTCTGGTTATACTTGCCATCAACTGATAAATGGCGCTACAGTGACATCAAATCAGGTAACCACTATTTTTTTGAATTGAAGTCAAATTTATAAATAAAATAAATTTCGACTGAAACAATGTTTCCAAGTCATAGAAGAAAAAACACTCGTATCGAAAGCGCACTTTATTTATTGTCAGTTCGTATCAACAAACCTTCATAATCTCATTTGGTGCTTCGGTGGCAAAATACCGGAGATGTGACCAGAAAGATGCAGAACTTCTAAATTTTTCCTTGAAAAATAGGGTTCAACTATTTCAAAACAAAACTGAGTTGCAATTTCTAGTCATTAATAATAAGTCTCGAATTCCCCAAATTCTCATCTAGACGGATTGCATACCAAGAGGAGACACTAAATGGGAACCAGCGAAACAACTGAAATATACATAGCAAAGCATGAAATTAAATATAGATCTTTTGATACAGGAAACTATGTTATTCCAGTCAATTTCCTGTGCGAAATTAAAGAAATGAACCCAAAAATGGAGCCATCTTATTTGCCACCCAAGGTTGGGAATTGCCCAGGATCTTCAATGGAAGGGGCTGGCACATTGCTCATTCCATCTCTATTGCCAAACCCTCTTGCTCCGCGGCCACGGCCCCTGCCCCGACTGCGACTTCCCGAGTCATAGTACCTTTCCCCTTCAGCAGGCTTCAAGAACTCGTTAATGCTGACAGACTAAGATCATCACAGCAGTTAGGATGATGGTTAGCATTAGCCCAAATTATATCATGCGAGCGAAGTGTGAATTAAACAAGGCAAAACCAAACAATTACAGTTTTCTTGAAAATAAAATCCCACTCAAGAAATTTCATAGATGGTTATCAATAGCAACTCCCCTACAGTCCAAACAAGACAAATGAACCATTATTTAGATTCCACAGAAGAACAGGAAAGTACTGTCTGGAAGTGCCTATCACAACATACAAGCAACAAGTTCATGCACTGGCCCAGCTCATTTCATGGCCATCATCACATCATCAGCAAGAGCAGCAAGAGCAAACAGGTACAACAAATAAAAATGAAAAAGAAAAAATTGCAAAAGATGCCCTCAAGAACAAAGCAAATCGGTCAGAGTGCTCTCCATAGCTTATATGCTAGTATGTATGGAAAAAAGGGGAAGAAAGATGGGCAGGCATAAATACCTTCTTAGCTTTCTCATCTTTCTCATTCGCCTCTTTCCGCTTATCCTTGTCAGAACCCTTGGATATAGAAATAGTTGCAAAGATATTCAAAAGACTGGCAGTGGTATAAAACCAATGGGAGTTTAAAAGCTTTAACAGAGCACAGTAGTCTCTACCAATTTAATAAAGACGTCGTTGTTTTCCTTCTTGTTTGAAAGCTGCTGCATGGATTGAAACTCTTTAGCATCCACCTTTCTTTCTTCTGTCTTAAGTGTCTGCAGGGCCTTCCTCTTCTCTTCCAGCACCTTCTCATACTCTTCAAGAGTCATCACCTGAATAGAAAGAACAGAGCATCATAAGCTGTACTTTCAAAATGGAAAAAGTTTCTTATAACACTAATTCAACGGTCATTTAGTGCCTTTGAGCTGGTGCTCTTATATAAAGCAGTTCAACAAACTCACCAAACACCAGAACTAATATCACAAAATACCCTCAACCTAGATAAATCAGAAATGGTAACACCAAGTCCAACCAATTACAAAATTTCCAACCGCCTAAATTGAAAAATATGTGACCAGGGACAGAACTTGCAAATAACAAATGTGTCAATATTTGTATGTCTCTACTCACTAGTTCTATGCATTCCAATATCAATAAAGAAACTAGGAATGCCATGCAAGCTCTCCACATGTAGAGAAAAACAAGATACGACATGATGATATGGAGGACAGACAAAACATCTAATTACTACAGTATGCATTCACCTTATCCTCTGCTTCTTTTAATTCAGGTTCATTATCAGTGTTTTCCTTGTTCCTATCTGCTGCTGCTTCCTCCACAGGCTTCTCATCACCAAAATTCTTCTCACCCTCATTGGCAGCCTCCTCGGTTATCCTAAATAATAATAAATAACAAAAATTAATAGTGCCCAACTATTCTTGAAATGAAGCAGTTGTTCATCATGTATAGCAGAATTCTAACACATGAAGACTATTACTGTGGAAATTACACACACAAGGACATATAAGATGTTGGTTGGAATTATAAAACTTACTGAGTAAGTTCATCAGCTGAAGTTCCCCAGTTCCCACGACCAGAGCCTTCACGCTTCATCTCATTTCTACATGTATGCAGAAGTCAACTTAGATGCATGATCACATGGCATATTATAAATGATAAAAATATGACAAACTAACACGAGTTATCACAAAAATTACCCACCCACGTCCAGTCCCACTCCAACGTTCATACGGCCGACGAGGACGCTCACCTTCACCACCTTCTTCATTACCAAAACCCCCGCGACGGCCACCACGGAAACCACCACGAGGTCCACCATATCCCCGTGATTCAAAAGTCTTTGCAGTATCTCCATCTTCACCAGTACCTTGAGCAACTGGTGCTCCAGAACTACCGTATGGACTCTCATTGTTGAAATCCCTATTATATCCCCCACGACCACGCCCATATCCTCTTCCTGCACCACCAGCACGGCCTCCTCCTCTCCCACCTTCAGTCTTCGCTTCCCTCACTACAGAAATATAAACAAACAAAAATTAGCACATCCACAAACACACACACACGGAGACGGCGACAATATTTTGAAACCACAAGGCCACGAAAAACGAAGACATGCTAGCTAAGTCATCAAGCATCCATTTTTCTATGCATTAATTTGCTCATTGTATAAAAATAACAAATAAAAAATTCTTTAAAATAATTAAAAAAACCACATACTTCCACATACAAAAAACACTAAATCCACACACAAGCAACGAGATGAACAAATATAATAATAACTGACCAGCCTGTGAAGGAGGAAGAGGCTTGGAAGGGAGCTTAGCAGCAGGAGCGGGTTTAGGTTGAGTCTGAGCTGGACCTTTCTTAGCAGCTGCTGCGGCAGGAGTAGAAACCACCGGCTTTAGAGCAGCGATGAGAGATGGATCCTCGGCGTCATCATCCAATAAGTCAAAAGGATTGATCGTCGCCATTTCCGATAAACAAAAACCTCAGCAACAATCAAACTTAACACGATACAAAAAACACCTCCACGAAACCCTAAGGTAACAAAACCTCCATATTTACCTTTTGTTTTTTTATCACGAATCTAGATCTGTAAGAACAAAGAATTCACAAAAGTTAGAGAGAGAAAGAGAATAAAATGAAAAACCCTAGCCGCAAGAGAGACAGAGAGCGCGCGACCTAATCTGAGATGTTAATGTTGTTGGAGACTTGCTGCCGTTGTTTAGGGTGGTGAAGTGATTTTCTTTTATTTTATTTTGTCGTTGATATTAGAGAGGGAGGGTTTCTCTTTTGGTGCTGGTTGTTTATATATTTACGGATATGCCATTTTTGAGATAAGAGAGGGTGGAGTGATCACTGCTAGTGAGAGCGACTCGTTTTGGACTCGTCGTTTTTCAAAACCAAGCCAAGGATGATGTCTTCGCCCTTGGTTTTTGCTGGTAGTCGAGATAGGAATACTGTATAGCAAGCAACAAATTAATATATATATATATATATATATATATATATATATATATATATATATATATTTTATAAAAATAAATAAATAAAATTTTATTTTATTAAAAAAAATATAGCCACCATCCAGGCATAGTTTCCTTTGTATTTATTTTTACACACACACGAGCACATATACATTTAATTAATTGTAGTTTTAACTTAGTAATTTTTATCCTCGACTTTCATCAGGTCTCCTCCTCAGTTGAGGGCTCCTCTCAGGGTTTTTTTTGTATGTATACACGTGGAGTTACAATGACCGCTCATTTTCAGGTTTCGCTTGCAGTTTATGTAATAAATAATTACCACACCCACCCTTTATGCTTCTTCAGCATTTTTATCTCGGCTATTTACTTTCCATGGTAATCATCAGACTGTTTGTATCAAGTTTTGCAATACTGTTACAGTTATCATTCTATTTGTTTTTTTATTGGTATAAAATATTTTAGTTTCGGAATATTTCTGTGTGTCATTTTGGGGTTATATTATTAATATATAATTAATTATATATATATATATGAAAAAAATTAAAATATTAATTTAACAAGCATAATTAAAATTCAAGATAAATTAACTTTAAATTATACAATATAAACACAAAGTCAAACAAACATGATCTCAAAATTAGAAACACAATCACAAGTTAATCAAAATAAGGAGGATTTTAAGGCCAGAACGACACACCCGGAACGTTCGGCCCGGTATTTCCGGAATGGACCAGAATTAAAACCGAGACGAAAACGACGCCGATTTGTCTCGGTTGTTTTAATGACACAGAACGTTTCGACCGTTCCAGTCAGAACAGAACGGTATTAACAACCCTGGTTTGGATGTGGTTAAGGGGCGTGTTTACTTGTATGATTCCGTACAGATATAATATCACAGGGTTATGGTGTTTAATGCTTTTTTTTTTAATAGTTTTAATTTTTTTTAATTTTAGATTAAATTTTTTTAGTGTTTTTAAATCATTTTCATGTAATTATAACAAAAATAATTTTTTCTTAAAAAACAAAACTTATTTTGATATATTTTTGAATAAAAAATACTTTAAAAAACAACTTTAACCGGCCACTAAGTCAATTGCCTTGCGACTCAGTGAGTTGCTCTTGAGTTTTTTGTTTTTCATTTTTTTTTTTAAATCTTCAGTTTTTATTTAACAAAGACTACGGCTTGCAGCTTTCCTAAAAAACACTGTAATTGCTGTAGTTTTACCCATATTTGATTTTCACCGTAATAATAATACTCGGAAAGTAGATTATACATGGCTTCTTCTTTCTTGTTTGAGATTACGATGGATAGATGATGTTTTTTTTTTTAAATAATTTTGTTTAAAAATATATTAAAATAATTATTTTTTTAAAAAAATATTTTTGATATTAGAATATAAAAGTAATCTAAAAATATAAAAACAATTATTTTAATTTAAAATAAAAAATAAAAAAAATATTTTACTATTTTTAAAAACACTTGAAACGCAGTGCAAACAGTATCTTTATCACATCTCTTTTCTTTCACCTCCAATCACATATTTCATCTGACCTATTTTTTTATTATTCTCGAGCAAGATTATAGAAAACAAAAGATAAGAGAATCTTGGAGTGGATAGAAGATAGAGAAGGGCAAGGCATCTTGAAAAAGAAAAAAAAAGGGAAGAGAGAACGCGAAGATCGTATTGCTGGTGGTCTCCAGTTGTTCTGAATTGGCCTATTAATCACATCTCTATAACTAGGACTAATAATCTAGGTGAGGTTATGGATAATTTGTTCAAATCAAATAACAAAACTGTTAAAAAACAATCGTAGTTAAGAAGAAATGCTCTTGCCAATTAGAATGTAACCCCGAAGCGAAAATATTATAATAACAATGAGGTGTTTTTTCCGTATATTTTATATTCACTTATAAATCACTATGGATTGACAGAGGTGATTAAAATAAAAAAAAATCTAGTAAAATAAATGATAATTTTAATTTTTATCTTAAAAGTTTATTTAGTTCTCATTTGTTTTTCGGCTAAGAGATTATTGGGTTTTTTAGTGGTTGAAAATTTAATTTTAATACAAAACTTTATTTTTCAATCTCTAGTTTGTTTAAGAAAAAATGTCATTAAATTTTTGTGCAAAAAGAGTAAGTTGTCAAGACATCTATTTTCACTTTCAAAATAATTGAAATTTGCTGTGTCAATAAATTTCACTCGATGACAGGAGTCTTGTACTGATTGTTTTAAACATCAATATTATCTAAAAACACATAGATTAAGGATAAGAACTTTTATTTGGTTTAATTTTGCGATTTGATTTTTTTTATTAGATTGATAAATTAATTTCTAAATGTTTCCAAAGTATTTTGGGGTTAAATAAGTTTTTACCCATTATCTTATTTTTTTTACCACTAATGATCAAAAAAATTGAATTGGACTATAGTGGTTAAATAAGTTTTTTACCCATTATCCGACAAGTAAAAAACGATTTTAAAGCACAAGCAAACAGAGGGCTGTCGTAAATTTCAATGGCACACGGAAATGAAGAGGTTATTATTCGATTGACTGATAAAACCTCAACATTCCAAAGGGTTTTCCCACTTGCTTCACCTCGAAATTTTGTTAGATTTATTAAATTCTACTGTCTATAATGAAATTCATGGCATTTCTCTGGTTAGAACAGCAAACTTGTTACTGCATTTTCAATTTTTCAGGTCCCATGCAACACAAGCTCTTCTAAGCTCTAGCAATTCTTACAGAAGCAACAGCAAAAAGTTACAAAAATTTTACATGCCTCGATATAAGATGAGGTTTTATGCACACGCCGATCCCAAAAACATTACTCCAAATCATTGTTGTATCTTTTCTTATTATCCCACCTTTTCTTTTTCTCCTAATGATTACGGAATGAGTTGTTGGCAAATTCTAAAATCCTGGTAAAGCTGAAAAATCTGCTATGCCTCTAGGCAGGTCTGCAATTTTATTTAGCAGAGCAAGCCTGTTCTTCCTGATTCTTTCATCTTCCTGCGTGCAGACAAAAGTAATGTTACATAATATTGGGAGATCCATTACTAGCAACTGTAAGCAACAGAGAAAGAGAGAGTTGTTATAAAAAGTAATTTGAAAAACAATTAAAGCATGGATAATCTGCACATTGCATTAATAGACTAACACTACGGTTCAAGGTCAGGCAGGACGAGAGCATGGAGATTTCTCTCATCAACATAAACTCTCAAGTGTAATTTCCCACAACGAATATAGACGTTAATGATATAAATAATCGAGTCCTGTAGAAAACATACCACCATGACAAAAACATTATTGAAGAAATCCTCTAGCGGTTGTAGTAGCTCTGAGGATATCTCAACAAAATCATCAATCTCAATGCCTGTAAGATGGATAGGTTTAGGTTTATCTCAAGGTCAGTTTAATAAATGCCTAGTTCAAAACTTCAAATCAATGCAAATTGCAAAATATCTCAAACCCAAAAAGGAAGCATGTCCCATGGGAAAAAGCAATCTCAATTCCATGAGAGTGATCATTTTATGAAGAAAGAACATGTACCAGGATAAATTTTGCCTTTTGTGGACACGAAAGTGCTCCATAAAGCTCTCTCTTCATCTGTTTCAAACGCAGCCTCATCCACCTAATAAACAATTTTATATCAATATAAGGAGATTTTCTAGCATACACTGGTGCTCAATAAAATATAAAGAACATAGAAAGACAAAAGCTACCATCTTAGAGACAACCACAGTGAAATGAGAAGATACTAATGGTTAAATACAGTGGTATGTGGAATCCTATCTGACCTTTCAAGAAAGAAGTAGCCCAGAGACATGAGAAGATACTAACCCTGATAGACAAGTCCATGTCAAAGGAGTAATGCTTTATTGTCAAATATCTTGGGAAATGACTTTAAGGAGGACGGAGGCAGCTCATAGGGGTTTTGAAGGCTCAAAATGGGAGAGGATCATAGGATGCAGAAGACTGACAAAATTTAGCTCCCCAAGATGCCACTATCAGGGTATAATGTGAACTACATGTACATATTTTAGTATTATCACAGAAGGGATCATGGCTTAAAATAAGAGGGCATTGCAGAAGTTTTGTTTGAATATGCAAGTGGTGGTTTTGCTAGCTTGGTGATGTGGTAGTTGTGGTGCCTTATCTTGGTTGGTGTTGGATGGCAATGCATGGGTGCCTAGATTCTCCATCCTCAATCCACATGTTGGTGCTTCCTTGTTTAGTGCATTCTATCAGTTGAGCCAGATGCAGGTGAATTTCAGCAAGGGGTAACCCCTCGCTAATATTTAACAGGATTAGAGTGCACTGTTATTTGATTTTTGTTACCCTTTGTACTTTCACTTGCTAATAAAAGGATGTGGTGTTCTCGAACTTCATCTTCTACCTTCATTAATTTAATAACACACCATTCTTTCATCTGAGAAATAGTACCTTCATATCAGTGTCCACATCCTTGCCACGGACAATTCTTGTTGGACGAGAATATGCTTCAACTACCTTAGGGAAAAGACTATCTCTTGACAAAGCCTCCATCTGAAACAAAATTTAAGTAACATTCAAAATTGATAAACCATTCAGGAAAATTAGAAGGATGGTAAATAAGACCATCCTTTTAGTTTCTTTGTTGAATGATAATCACATTAGGAAATGAATCAGAGTCATGTTCACCAAGAACAGCTTTCTTAATAACTTCTACCCTGTCAAAAAAAAGAAGAAGAAAAAGAAGCATACTGAAGGACATAACAACGAATTCTAGCCCGACAAACTCTTCAGATCCAAGATTTATCGAGATAGCAGATGCATGTCCAACCATTTCAAATTGAGAATGTTGTTGTAAAATATCATTTACCTATTCATTTAAACCAAGAGTCCATGTTTTAGTATACACAATTGTTTCAGGCAAAGCTTTAAAACATTATCCACATTTTATGCTTGAAATTCAGTATTACCACAACTTCAATGTCATTTACGTGGCAAGAGCAGAAGGCTCATTCTAAGGTGTTAGTTGACTTTCTTACTTGGACAGATATTTAGGGGCAAAATAAAACCTCAAAGTGGAGCATTTTTTCGAGGGCTGGGGAGTATTTTACAAGAAAAAACAAAACAGCCACTATAGTTTACAAAATCTTACATATATGTTTACATCATACATGGGGTGTGGAGCAGCCTTAGCAGCAAGGAAACAAGAAGTTAACACGTAAGAGATCTTAGGTATTCTGCAAGCCACAAAGCATCTTCCTATTATATATTCCTTCTCTTTTGGCAAAAGAATTGATCATGGCTCTAGTAGTTTTTGGTGGTATAAGCTTGAGGTCCTAACACTTGAAAAAACACAATGCCCTAATCTTTCCTTCAGAATGCATCAAGTTATGCTGATTTTGTAGAGATAGCAATGATCCATAAATAAAAACATTAAGAGTAGTAAGAAAAAAACTCAAAAAAATATCAAGCAAAGCCACTTACTTTATATGCTGTCTTTGCTGCCAGACAAGGGAAGCTTGCGCGTTCTGTAAGAACAGAACGAACGATTTCTGGCCTTATTCCCTTGTCAACCTGTAACCATAATGAGCAGTAATAAATTTTCATAACAATCTCTGGAATACTAAACTCTTACAAGATATTGTTACTTGGAATTTAAAAACTTGTCCAAGATTGACAAAATTTAATCATTGTCCTCTAGGCAAGTTTGCCCACCAATTTTAGCAACAGGTAGAAGGTTGAGGTTAGATAGACATTAGTATGCTCACTTCAATTGTACAAATCCTTGGAATTTGTGGAATCAGTTATTTTGATATTTTAGGATTATCTAGCTGATTAAAAATGTTAAATTGGTGGTTTCAAATGTGTACATACCAGGAATTGCTCCAATCTTCGAGTAACAAATAGATGTACCTACAATAAATATTCAGAACCCCACTTTGTCATGCCTGTACTGACTCTAAACAAATAACAAGCACTGCTGAAGCCGCCTAAAAATATAGGCCAACATACCATTCAGATGGTTAATTGGATGAACCGAGTAATAAGACAATAGTGAATGGTTTCATGTGAATAACAAGACAAACGGATTATGGATTGCTATAGCTTCTGCAAGGTGATGGCCCTAAGCGGATGTGTTATCATGTTATCTATGTTGGAGACCAGCTATGGTATCAAGTCTAAGGTCAAATCCTTGTATAAGTTTATCAAGTGACTTGAGAGGCACATTGCAAGGAAAATGGCACAAGCTAAAGTTACTAACAGAGTTTCTTTATTGTTTAGTCACATTCTGACATGAGAATTGGTTCAAGGAAGACTTCCTAAGAGTTTAGTAGAAAGAGAGATTGGATTGTCTCTCTCATTGTTTGGAGTAAACTGGTACCAATGAGAGGAGTGTCAGGTAAAGGAAATAAGATATCTTCCCTACTAAAGATGATCTTGAGAGATGGTGCAGGGAATGAGGGTTGGCTAATGACCTGAAAATCTGGGATTTTTTAGAAGTGCTGTCCAGCACATTGAGATGAATTTTCAGGTTCATTGCAACAATTCAATGATGCATTTGAGTTTTTTACTTTAAAAAACCTGTGTCTGTTACTGTAGGTGAATACATTTTCTGGGAGATGAACAAGGAGGGGGGACATTCTTGCAAGAATTTCAGAACTTGTTCTTACATCATTAATCATTGAGACGTCTGCTTTAATGGGTTGCACATCAGCAGCAAGTCTTATAGCACGAACCAAATCCAAATTTTTATCATTATCCACCAATATTTGGACCTAAAACAAACAAATGCAGCGCTGAGTTAATTAATCTAAATTAACTTAAAGCCCTACAAAATAATAACTTACTAGACCATAAGAGATTCTTCGCAAGCCAAATGGGTCATTAGTGGAACTAGGTTGACAACCAGCAGCAAATAAGCCAACAAGGCTGTCCAATCTGCAAAATAACTTTCACATCAAAAGCATGCAAACCAGGCATTGTAATTAATGATAGCAAGCGTGTGTCAAGACTAACAATGTCCTTGTACAGACACTAATCCATGAATGTATAAATATGTACATTCATTCATGTTCTTGCCTTGGCACAAGGTGTTGGGCGTTAGGGACAATAATACCTCGGTTCCTTAGCTATTGGCAATACTCATACAATTAGCACTTTCTGAAGACACTATTCAAATGTTACCGTGACATGGATAGGAATGAGCTTTTCATCAATTCAGTGTTGTTTCTTCATTGAATCTTAGTAAGGTAAGATTTGCTTAGAAATTATTCAGTGTTGTCCTTGAGTAAGCTTTGCTTAGAAATTTACTAGTTGCCTAGAGTATATTTTCCTTTGGAAGGCAAGAGTTTAGTGAGTGCATCATCTCTTCCTGTTTGTTCACTGACCGATTATCATTCTGAGGGAGAAAAGGAAATCATGAAACCGCTGTTCATATATGATAATTTTTCTACTTTTCAGAATCTATAAGCGCAAACATTATTCCAGCAACACACAGGAGCCTTAAATCATAACAAGTTACTTTCAACAAAAAGAGATAAAGATTGAAATTAAATTGACTTATGACTTTAAATTCACCTCTCAGCAATTGCCAAAATTATCCCTGCATCGGTTTTTGGAACCATATCTCCAGAAAATCGAGGAAGTGTAATTTCTAGCAAGGCCTCAGCAATCTGCAACAATCAAAACACAATATAAAGAAAGAAGCATAGTGAAGATTCAAAAAAGAGAGCAGCAGAAATTAGAGTTCAGCACAGTACATTTAAGTAGGAGTTTTTTCAACAAGGACTCAGATCAAGAAAAGGAATACTTCATACGCAACTTCATGAAGTGGCAAAGAATGAAAAGGAATTTGTACATCAATTTAAAGTGAATTCAATGACCTGTGCTGAATAGCCTTCCCTAAGAGCATAATGGCGCGCCATTATTCCTGAAAGGGCAGTGAATTCTGTTACAACAGCAGTAGCAAGATCTGACATAGCAAGCGATGCTGCATCCTGGACAACCTGAATCACATCTTCATTAAATCCCAGCTCCACAGTTAGTTTGGTGGTCATGTTTTCAACGCGCATCATCTTGTCAAGCATTGTTCCTAACTTTTCCTGCATTTGAACTTACACAGTTAGTATTGGGGTGGATTGCAATGTTTTATGTTTGCAGTAACTGTCTTTAGTCCCTAAGTTATCATAGCAATTGTAACTCAGTGCTCCTTTTTCAAAACCTTTAACTTAGTCCCTTGAAATTTGTTGACTGTTACCCATTAATGGTTCTGTTAATTTTTATATCCTTGTGGTCATGCTACAGGTCTCAAAACCTTATGCTACACCAATATCCATTAATGACTTAAATATAAGAGATTAAAACTAACAAAAAGTGTTAATCAGATACAGAGACTTATTATAATTTACTCTCTTCTATTTATCATTAGGTCTTTTGATCCTGTAAGAAACTGTTCTGTTATTTTTTATGATATTAAAACACACCCTTTCAAAATGATGTTAGCAACCTGAGCTTCAGAATTTCAAGTAGTTCCTGATCCCTAACCAAATAACTCCTTCCCTTTGGGTAATTGCAATAGAAAATAACTTACATGAAAAAGAATCCCATTTAGTTGATTTCGGAAGTCAGACAGCTTCTTGCGTGTATCCAACTCATAGAAAAATTTTGCATCTTCATAGCGAGCTCTGCAAATAAAAATGTAGCGTTCATGTTTCAAAAATAATAAGAGAAAAAAAGTAAACAGGATAAGAAATACTTTCTTGCAAATATTTATGCACGAGGTAATTACAGACAAGAAAGTCGAAAAAACTGGTTATTTTGAAGCATATGTAGCTTCACATATTGATTAAATGCTACAAAAATTTAAGCAGCATAAAAAAATATATTTAGCCAAGGCAATTTGGGGGGATGTTAAAATCCATTATGATGTTCCTCTTCCTATTGTGAGGACAAATGACTAGCACTAAAGACCAATCCCTACCTAAGCACAGCTTCATTCCCTTTCTTTACCACAGTTTCATTGATTGCTCCATTTGCCACCTTAAAGCAAACAGTGTCATCTGATGAATCTGAAGCAAAAATCAAGTTAAAAAAGTATGTGTAACTGGTAAGCGTGTCTTACAGCAATAAAAAATGGCAGCAACCTTCCAGTATCATCAGTTATGGCAAAATACTTCTGGTGTTTTTGCATGACCTGCATAAATGGTATGCTGTGGTCACTAAACAAGTGAAAAATAAATGAGTTTGGAGCATCTGTGCATCACTTATGCCATATGTCTACTGGGTTAATACTTATTCAATTTTCTATTAGTGAACAGACCAACTGGATATAGAAGATTAAGAGAATCCAGCCTCAGCAACAGTCAATATATTAAATAAAACAATATACACAATACATCTCTTCCAAAATTCAAAACCCCTTTTGCCTATATTTCAAGTAAGAACTTGCATTTGGTGGAACCTTGATGATCCGTCCAAGAAGAAACGACCAAGCTATTGCACTTGGCTGATGTGGCTAAACTTTATCTGACTGATACAGATAGGAATGCTATTACAAATCTAGTTTCCTGCTTTATATTTCATCACTGCTTTGGGAAAAAAAGCACAATGAAATCATTGACATCAAGCCATAATTTGTATTCAGCATGATGCATCTAACCTCCAATTTATGTCTCCAACACCTTAACTCAACATAAATTTAGCTACAACACAACCAGTCAAAAGATTAAATTTTTATAGTGACTTGAAAAAGTTTACTTGGCAATCATTCAAACACAAAAGTTAAAATCAATATTGCACGACATGTAGGAGAACCGATTTGAAGCTTCTAAATGATCAATTACTAGTTGGCGGGCATTATGTGATTTCATTGCTCTTCAATTTTCAGCCTTTCAATATATGTTATGAACACAGCAAACAAACATCAAATTTTATTTTTCAAATGCAATTAAATAACAAAGCATTGTCAGGTACCAATTTTAAACAAGTCTTAAAAAAAAAAACTTACCATTGTTAAAAGATCTTCTGGAAGCTCCAAGAAGGATTCTTTAAACTTCCCAAGCACAGGAACTGGTGCCTCAACAAGATTGACAACCTAAAACATCATACAGAGGCATAGTTTATGCTCACAGTCATCCTTGAACTTTTTCTTAATAGAATATCTTTAACATATTTGGAGAGAGAAAGAGAGAGTACCTCATTAAGTAAGCTATCCTGAATAAGGATGCGTCCATTGACACTTTCTGCTAATGCATTAGATTGCTCCAAGATGCTTCGTTTTCGACCCTATAGATGAAAGCATCTGTTTATTGTAGTTTGAAGCATATAAAGTTTAAACCCACTTCTCACACAAAAGAAGAAAAATTGTTTAGTAGAAAGACTGTTTCAAAATAAAGTGAAGTGGATTTTATGGCAAAATTATTCTGTGATACCTCAATTTCAATATTGATTCCAGCATTTTGCATTACAGCTGCATAAGATTCTGCACTTTCAACCTGAAAAACTTGTTAGGATTAAAAGTACACACAAGTATACAAAAGAATGAACATATGATGTGCATGCAAGACATCTGACAAAAGCTACACTAAAAATCTTCCAAAAATAAACAAGTTCCAAATCATAAAGCCAATTAGCTCAGAACAGGAATTTCTGCATAAAGTGATAACACCAAGGAGCACTGCTGCATTTTTTTGTTCATGCAATAACTGGCTAGCTCATTAGTGCCTATAGATGAGCTTTTAATTGACACCAATGACAAAAAGCAAATGAAACACCTCCCCAATGTGCCTCCGAATGCTTGGAAAAACTGCTTTGGTGATGTAATGAACTATTTTTTTGTTACATATCATAGTACTCCATAATACCATTACTGTACGTCTACAACATAGTAACAGTGCTTACTAGCAATACTGATAAAAAAAATCACAATTTGGTATCTGCTCAAAAGGCAGAGGAAGTTCATTGAAATTAAAACATGTCAGTTTTACACGAACCTGAACAGCAGCTGAGGGGGTATTACGAAGGCCATAAGATAGCTTCCCACTGCACCAACAAACTTAAAAACTTTAAGAAACAGCACACTGCATATAAAAGAGCAGGATAGAGTTCCAACAAAACAAAAGGGCAGAGAATTCACAAGTGTGAGACTGCAGCAATCAACAAGGCCACCCACAAGTTCCCATGTAATTTTTTTTTTTAAAAA
Source organism: Salix caprea (assembly GCA_964035475.1). Taxonomy (NCBI): domain Eukaryota; kingdom Viridiplantae; phylum Streptophyta; class Magnoliopsida; order Malpighiales; family Salicaceae; genus Salix; species Salix caprea. The sequence goes on along the minus strand of OZ037761.1, from coordinate 2,395,672 downwards.
AAGCTGTGCCCTTGGCAGGAGAGATCATTCAATACTCCCACTGTAGCGCTCAAATCGTGTGAGGGTCGAAGGTCGTTACCATAATGGAGCCCCCATGAATGTCAAGGAGGAAGCATGCACCAGGAGTACCCAATAATTAATCTTCTGAATAGAGTCAATAGCCCAACTCTGCTTTTTTGCATATATTATTCCAACCAAGGGGCAAAGCCAATACACATGACAAGCTAGGGGGGGGGGGGGAGCAAGAACATAAGTAATTGTAAACACCTCAAAACTCCAGCAAACACAAACGGAACAACCACATCTCCATGCAAGGCCACAATCCAACGAATTGGTCTGCTGAACATGACCTAGATCCAACATAGCACAAAAACAAGTAATGGTTAAAATCAAAGGATAAACCTGTTCCAGATACTCTGGCCTTTATTTCGACTAGGCCATTCCCTAGTAAAGGAGACAAGTGTAGTGAATAGAAAAGTGACCGCTCACCTGAGAGTTCCAGCGCATAGACTTTGGGAATGATATTCTACTGATGGCACTGGGCAAATCTTCAGATAAAATCTGATATGCAATACAAAATAAAACTGGTCTAGATTTTTAAAAAGAAATGACCATCACTAATAAACTAAAGCAGGTTATAAGAAAGAAGCATTGTAATAACATAGAATAGCTATTCATGAATCTGGTAGTATTGCAGCCTGACTCTCAAACATCATCGGTTCTCTTTCTTCTTTGAGTTTTTCCGTACACCACCACAATTTGAATACTCCATCCATTATGGATAGCATCAGCATTTATTGTCTATGGAACAAGACATGAAAGAAGATAGCAAACAAAAATAACCTCATGCAGAATTAAAAGGATATCAAATCCTCTAAACTTGCCAGCATCCCATTCTTTACTTAAGAGGATCACGACTCAAAAGGCAGACACTTAAATCATCACAACAACTAGCAAAAGAAAGATCAAAATTACAACCTCCAGAGCAAATCGCGCAGTCTCCCTTACATGGGCATGTACATACTCTGTTTTGCCTGCACTTGAAAAGAAAAACAATAAGTAACATTATCAATAGTAGATAGTGCCAGAAACAACAACAACAATTAATTAGATAAATATATCAAGTTCAACGCATAAAGTAAATTCAGAAGCTTGCTGACTGAGCAGCCTATGAACAGCAGCATATTCTGTTGCCTTTAGGCAGCAGCAAGATGGTTCCTACCACTGCTATCTTTATTGGGAGGCAGCCTGTTCTGAGAGAAGTGTGTGATTAAATAGACCTTGATTAAAGGGGACTGAGGTGACACCAAGGACAGCAATTGAAGAACATCTGGAAGCCAATCCACTGACTAGATCAGAATCAAGAGTCTCACTTAAATAGGGATGAAATAAGCCTACCAACTCTAAGCCACAGGTTGCTTTCAAACCCTGGAGACCTGAATTGGACAGGATTAGCCTTGATAAAAGCCTACGAATTTCATTGTACAATTCAAACTTACAAGTGAAACCTATCCTATCCATCCTAGTAGAAGAGGTTTTGGGCTACCTACCTGAAATTATTTGAATATAATGAATTCAGGTTATTTTTTGAGAAATGCTCTTACTGGCAATGGGTATGCATTCAGATTTTGCAAGATTGATTTTACTCACAAATTGGAATTAATGGATATGAAACCCGGGTACACCTTAATGTACGGGATTGGACCAGATAGGACTAGCACCAAACAAGGTCAGGTTATCTCCATAAGGTTTTCATTGCCAGCTCGAGCAACAAAAGATATAATGTAACATTGATTTCCAGTGGCTGCATTCTGCATGTATTTATGTGGATGGAAAAGAACATCAAGCTAGTTAAGGTGCAAAAAGACCGGCTAGACCTTACTAAGAGAATACCGAGAATGATTTAGTGATTGGTATCCAACATTTTTAAATCTTCAGGGAAACTAAGTGAGATTGAAAAGGTTGGCTATCAAAAACAATTTATAAAATAAAAGACTAGAACATGACTGTTTCAAATATAACATGGTACAAACAACTCCTAAAAGTTCAAAGACATTAAGCAAAATGGAAGTTTAAAGACTTGAGAATATCAATAGATAGCACCATTACATGAAGAAGACAAAGCAAATCTGCAGAAAATAAACATGAGCAAACCCTGGTATTCATCCATGCATCCAAACTGACTCACCATCAACCTTTCTAAACAATGAGTCCAATGATATGTTGTATCTACGACAAAAACCCTCAGCAGCCTGACATGAAACAGCAAACTAAATATGATACCGTGTCACACTGAATACATGAGTAGGCGAGGAAGAAATCAATTTCATGTGTTTTCCTTTATGGTTTTGAAAGATGTGGGAAATAGATTAATTATGTCTATGACTTTGCCAGATCAAAGTAATGAAATACACAAACATGGTGGAGAAATAAAAATAAAAAAAGCAATTAAAAAATATAGTAAAATGGATAAAGGACAAATACTCCAACACTAGCATATTCGATTTTAACCAATTAATTAAGTTACCAATGCAAGCCAAAGAGGAAAGAGTACAAGGATAAAAGATAAGTCTGAGCTTAAAAAATATAAAGGGGAAAAATTATAGATAAAGCAAAACCTTTGTAGGATGTCCCTCTTGATCAAAGGCCTTAGAAACAGGAGGTCCACGAACCTCAAGCTCAATCTCAGCTTGCTTAGTGGAAAGACTCTCAACACATACCTGTGAATACAAGAAAATTCTCACGGACATAAATATTCACACTTTGAGAATATCAAAAAGAGAAGAAGACAATCTATATAAATCCTCAGTGCTTTAAGTAAAATGACAACTCAACATACTGGCATAAGATTATGAAACTGAAAACACTATTCTTCACAGAAATTTTTCTGTGTGCATATGACACTCTTATCTGAAAAGATGAAAATTTATAATGTGGCATATTAGTTTGTGTGATAAAATAGAATAAAGATAATCAAATATTTTTTGCTAAATTTTACATGAAGGCTATGGGTGTTGTATGAGAAATGATAGGCTTCACAATAAACATAGTAATGAAGAAACAATCAGTTTATGATTGAGAAACAAGTAAATGGATCCTAACATGAATAGTAAGAGAGTATGCAGAAGTCCTTGGCAGCTGTTCTTAATGCAAGCATCATATTGTTACCGACGTGATTAATATCTGCCAAGTACTTATCTCTCATCGTCCTCTATTTCTACACGGTATAGGTTGCATGCCAGGTGATAGAGTATGGCTGCTCATGAACAGCATACCTGCTTTTATTCAACCTAATTGACAAGCTATTAGAATTGGACTGGAGTGGACTAAACATGGATCTAGGTGGTTCAGGAATTGAAGGCATTGATGACAACTGTGATGCAATATATTTGCATTCCACTTAGAAAGCTAATTCAAAAGTAAAGCTAGCCAGGGATGAAAGAATTGGTCATTGTTGGGGGGGGGGGGTTCCACAAATACCTTGCATGTAAAATATGAGAAAGTAACAAACAATCACATATTACAAAATAGAAATGTGAATGGTTTTTAGGAAATATACATGCATATACTGGATCAGAAAACAGAATTACAGGGTCATAAACGTTGCAGCTGTAAGATGTACAAATTACAAACAATTTTTAATAAAAAGATGTGCTCCTCATTAATGAAGGATTTCCCTGCATACAAATAATTTATTGTCTTAATCCAATTCTCCCTTAAGGTGGTAGAGCATTGCGCAAAAGCATGCATGGATAAAATTATAAACATCTTTGAGATTGCTGTAGGTATAAGAATCAACTTTACTTTACACTTCTATAACACCGAAAATAACAAAGGCAGCAAGAAAATATATGCAGACCAAAAGAGCCATCACCAGCATTGCCATATAAGGTGTAAGAGTAAAAACACGCTTCTAAATAAAAAGAGCAATTCTAGAGATAGAGTTATTACAAAATTCTCTTGCTAGAATGATATATCATTTTTGTGTTGATGATATTTTCTAAATCAAAGAGATGCATGATTTTACCATTGACATTAATATGGTGTTTTGTCCTTCACAGGCTAGTATGTAATTTAGTGAGAGAACTAGTGAAAAAATCTTATTATCTATACCATTGTTTAAACAAAAGATGTCAGGCAAGGTAAATATGAATAGCTATACCACTAGTCGGCGAGGAGTACCAAAAGCTTGAACATCACCATGACTCAATCGTTGTTTCTCTAGCAATTGCAACACTATATCTTTGAGCTGAAAAGACCAGCAAGGACAGTCAGTGAACAGCTATTAGATTAAGACATAACTACAGGAATATAGAAGAAATGACATTTAGGAAATAGACATTGCAGAACTTAAAATAGCAAACAGATTTTTTCAGCAATTCAAAGGGAAAAAATAGAAGAGTACTGATCGGAAAAAGATAGCTACAAATGACAAGATCTACAGCTGAAATGAAATTACTTGCTGCCCTGCATGAACTACATCTTGAGGAGGCATCTCTTCAGTACCAATTTCAAGAACAAAAAACCTTTGCTCGTCATGCTCCTGTTGCAAGAAGTTGGATAAAAAAAATCAACTGTCAAGTGTTACAGTCAACAATGATTGATAGGGACAGATATGAGTTCTCTAGACACAGAGATCATTACATATCAAAAATTTAAGAAGTACGGAGGAAACCTGTCACGTTAAAGAATTAACAAAATTCAACTAAATTAGAGCAGACCAACCTTTTTGACAGCTGCCTCCAAAAGCTCTTTAGCAGATACAAGTTGAGCAGGTTCAGAAACAGTACCCAGAGGATATCCAAGGGATTCCCTGGTCTTTAACCAAAGTTGAGCACATTGACGAGCTAAGCTGTTAAACCAAGAAGAAATAAGCAGATAAAAGATGGGAAGAATTGATTTAAAACAATTTCATATCAAGCACAATGTTCTCTTCAAGAGTGTAACTGCATTTTTCAGATACATTAAGAAGAGACAACTGAAGTTCCTGATTTAACTGGAAAGATAAGCTTTTTCAGTTTCGTGTTGTGAACAATCAATTGTTCTAGATAATTCAGGTAGCTATTTGACATGAGTGAGAGAAGGCAAGCTTGTTCAGTTTATTGTTATGTCAACAATTATTGTTCTAGGTAATTCCGGCAGTTATTTAGCATGAGTGAGAAGCGGCACACTCACCTACGCATTCGACCAAAATAGCGAGCACGCTCTGTTACGCCGACAAAACCTCTAGAATCTAGGATATTGAAAGCATGAGAGGTCTTCAGTAGCTGATCATACCTAGCATATTCAGCGAACATTAACTTTAAGAAACCACAGAATAACCTGGACAGTATGAATAAAAAAGAAAAAAATTCTTATACATACGCAGGAATTGGAAGGCCAGCGGCAAGCAAGGAACGAGCTTCTTCCTCAAAAAAATCAAAGTGCTTTTGAAGATGATGAATGCTGGCATGTTCTAAATAATACGCACTCATTTCCTTCCTGAAACAGAACTTCAATATTTTGGTAATTAGCAAATAATTTGAAACTTGAAAGAGGAAAGCACAAGCTACATGATGTTGAGGTAATGGAAGTGAAATTTTGACAGCAAAAATAGCAATATTGAAAAGTCATGACAAGAGCAAGCATAATGTTCCTGTAAAAATAGGTACAAGAGAGATGAAAAAAAGGAACAGAGAGCAGTTACAGAACAATGTACACTAATTCTTGTCATAAATTATATGAATAACATCCACTTCAAATTGAAATGAAAAAAAAGAGAGAGGATAATATCTCATTTACTCATTTTCCAAGAACAACTCCCCATATGTAATGCCATCAGCATATCGAATTTTCTTAAAATGGTCAACTCCCTGCCAATTAGTAGTGAAATAACTTAAGCCAAAGTTCTAAAGCAAACAATAGCAGAAAAGGAAAAGGGAAGGAAGGACATTAACCTGAAGCAACATAAGGATGCGCTCAAGGCCATAAGTGATTTCAACAGATATGGGTGACAGTTGAAGACTTCCAGCCTAAAGAAATAGGAAATCAAAGAGAGTCCCAAGCTCGCATTAATTAAAAACTCTATAAAAGTTCAACTCTAACCTTCCAGGAAAATACAGGAACACCAATAAATGAATAAGAGCCTAGAAGCCATAATTATGAAATGGAAAACATCATATATTCAGTCATTGCTAATATCAGAGATGAACCTGCTGAAAGTAAGTAAATTGAGTGATCTCCATCCCATCCATCCAGATTTCCCAGCCCAATCCCCAAGCACCAAGTACCTACAAGCATTTTTAGATCCTGGTAATATACAATTTTTCAGCGATGAATTATATACGCGATAGTTCTAGGCAATTTTGTTAAATGCAAGAGTTGCTGACAAGCAAATCAAATTACCGGGCTCTCCCAATTGTCCTCCACAAATCGTATATCATGTGCATTAACATCAACACCTGTCAAGCATAAAGGAAGGAAAAGATCAAGCCTCAACAGGAAAAAATGTCTGGATGTGAGAGTAGTTCATCAACACATTAAATTGGAGCAAGATCGTCATTACACAACCCACTTTTCTGATGATTTGGAGAGAAAAAATAGTAACTGTGAACTGAACAGGACATAATTTTTTTAAAAATAAATAAATTAAATGACCTAAGCATAAAAATAAAGAGCTGTAATTATATTTCAACAAGCATATGCAGTGCAGCACAACTATATTCTAGTCTGAGTAAGATATACACTGCATGGAGCTCATGCACCCTGGTCCCTGCTATTTAACAATTTCCACCATAAACCAGTCATAAGATACACACTAATTAAAATAAAGAAAGAAAGAACAAAAATATGTGAAAACTTCTCTTGTTCTAACGATAAGGACATGTGGGGAGACCATCTAGATAGGCTCCTTTCAAACCACGGAAATTTACATGAGTGTGTGCATGTACATGCACATACTACCCATATAGAACAGAAAAAATTAATGGTGATTAGACTCTAGGCAAGGTCTCTCTCATTTAACAATGCAATCTTTCTGACTTGAAGGTTTTTTCTTCCCTTCTCCTCCTCCTCTTCTTTTTGCTTTATCTTTTTGTTTGAATTATGGGGGTAAAAAAAACAAAAAAGTTTGCCAAATTTCATATGAATTAAAAAAAGATAGAAATAAATCGCAGCTAAGTCATGAACATCTAGAAATAATGCACTTCTAGAAATAACATAAATTTCTCGCAAAGGCTAACAAATTTGAAATGGCACATGGAAAAGGAGAAAATCACCTAACGCAGAGAGACTTCGAATAAATAGGTCTTGAGAATTTCCAGGATCAGGTTTCAGTATAACCTGAAATGAACATGAAACCCAATAGTAAAAGATATCAATCATATAAACATAATTCCAAAATAAAGTTTCATCAGTATTTTAACATTGCAAGATTTGATAAGTAAAATTCAACTTAACCTGAAACTGTGTGTGACGCTGTAGTCTGTTTGGGTTTTCCCCATAACGACTATCATCTGGGCGAATACTAGGCTCCACGTACCTTTTATTATAAACTCCAAATTAGCAATTACTGTGAATAGTAAACCCCCCAAACCCATCTTGACAGTATACCAGTATATCAAATTAACTAATCCCGACATGATTCAAACATCAGCTAAAAAACATGCAGGCAGTCAGAATTTCACAATGTGAACCAAAAACCCTGGCAACCATTCACTCTTTTCATTTAGAATCACTCTCATACTGTCATCTACTCCGAAAATAAGGTTATTGAGGATAAAAACATTGAATGGTAGTAACAAAATCGCATTGAAAATCATATACTTACGCCACATTCCATGGTTCAGGACCAAGAACTCTTAAGAATGTGAGAGGATTCATAGTCCCGGCTCCAACCTAGCAATACACAACCACAAACCTCGATAAAAAAGAGAGGAAGAATCACGAATTTGAAGAAAAAATGACGAAACTAAACGTGTAATTCAATCTACCTCTGTATTGCTACACTGCATCACTGCACATCCAACTGAAGCCCAATATTCCTATTCGAGAAACAAAATGACAGAAATCTCAATTTTAAATGAAATTAAAATTTTAAAACAGAAAAGAAAAGGGCAGTGGAGCTGGAAATTTGACCTGGAGTCGCTGAATTGCTTGTTGGAAAGTAGGGACGGAGGTTTTTTGAGGTTCATTGTGGTTTGTTGAGGAATGCTGTTGAATAGAAGAATCGGTACTGATGGCGGAGGCGGTGGTTTTAGTGAAGTGGCGGAGGCGATTGAGAAAAAAGCGGTTACAGTTTGGCCTTCCGACAACGGTGGCGGAGGAGCGGAAGAGGAAGAGGCGGTTGGTTTGGGGTTTTAAAAAGGATATGACTAGCGGGAGCGCGAGGATTGCCATGGCTTGGCTCGCACTGTCTCTTACACTCAGAATCTCTGATTTGAGGCTTTAAAGAGGCTTACCCGCTTTTCGCTATCTGCGATGGTTCTCCTACGATCACGTTAAACTTCAATTTAGCTCCCGGTGTTTTATTCGAATCCCAAATTGAATACCAGACTTATAAATTTTATTCGATCTTATAATCTTATCGACTCGGTCCTAACAGTTTGAGATAATCTTCAATCAAGTTCTACTTCTACTAATGATCATTCTGTTAAAATTTACCACCGGATCGTCAAATGACAGGCTCCTTTGCAAGCGTATTTAAAGTACGATATTGAAGGGCAAAGGGCTGATTAACTGAGGGTGTCTTTAAAGTATTTTTTAAATTTTAAAAATATATTAAAAAATAATTATTTATAGTATAATCACATCAAAATAATTTTAAAATATTAAAAAAATAGAAGTATTTTTTTTTATTTTTTTCAAAAAATACTTCTCAAATTTAGCTTTGTGGTAGTCGTTTTGCGGTCATTGTAGTTCTTGTAATGATTCTTTGATCATCCATGGTATGTTATAGATGCTCTGGCAGCTAAGAAGTTCTTGGGATGGTTATTAAGCTCTTTAAAGGCTATTTGAGATATTATATGACATGGATTTTAGCTTAAATTGAAAATTAAATTTATCCAATTAAACCTTGTTGGCTTAACAGATGACCTGTTTAGATTATATTTAAATTTAATTGAATCAACATTGAATAATTTTTTAAAGGATAAAACAATATTACTTTAATAAAAAAAACAATGAACTCAATCTCGGGCCAAGTTTATAAATATGATAGCAAGCTTAATTAAAGTTGAAGGTAGGTTAAATATTATTATCAAGTCTGGAATTGGCAAGTGAAATTCGAAAGAACATGCTTTTGGGAGACAATTGCGGTTGCATTTAAAACTCGGCAGTGCAACGGTCACATGAGTGTTTCTCAAATTATGATCAGCTCCCACCCTGGCGAAGCCAGCTTCATAGAGTCTTGTGCTTGAATTTTATTACGACACTCTTCTTTGCTTGAATGTCATATTTTATCAAAGGAGTTGTCGTGGTTATTGCAATATGGATTTGCAAACGGATTTTGAGGCTAATGTCGGATTTGATAGGAATAAATTAAAATCAAATTATTTACATGCCAAGAAAAAATATAGTTTGAAAGCTATATTAAATTACATATATAATAAAAAACTGTTTTTATTTACATGCCAAGAAAAAATATAGTTTGAAAGCTATATTAAATTACATATATAATAAATAACTGTTTTTTTATAAAAAAAAAACAGTTTTTTATTGACTCTAGGACATCAAACTGTATGTTTGTTATTGTATTCTAAGGTGCTTTGACATGATTTTTATTTTAAAATGTATTATTATGATTTGTTAAGTTTTATTTATTTATTTTTAACATCAACATATCAAAATAATCATTAAAAAAAAATATTAATTTGATATTATTTTAAAGAGAGCACTCTTAAAAAGCACCAAGAAGCGGAAATCTATGAGTTGTCTAAAAGGGTGTTTGAGAATGTGATGATTGTTTTTTAAAATATTTTTGCTTAAAAATATATAAAAATACTAAAAAATAATTTAAAAAAATAAAAAAAATATTTAAAAAAAAACACTTTTAAAAGCACGAAATCAAACAAACTCTTGTTATGACCTAGATCCCATTTTGAAGTAGTGTAACTTTATGCTTTTAGATTCTTTCAAAAAATACATCTATCTTGAAAAGCATATTTTTTTTATGTTTTTTAATATTTCAATACAATGATATTGAAAATAAAATAAAAATCTAAAAAAACTATTTTTTAAATAAAAAAATTATTAAAAAATATTTTACATCGCGAGATATATAATCACGGTAATAATGCATGTAACCAAACAACAACAGCGTAAATTCTAAATTCCTCGTTAGAAATTGAAACAACAAAGGTCCTTTCTATCCAAGAGAGGAATCGACAATTCATACTGCTGAAGTAATATAAATAGTAATAGTAAGCAATTAACCATCCATGCCAAAAGTATATATTGTCGAAAATCTTCAAAAAAAAAAGGCCAATAGATTGTAGTACGAGGTTCTGAAAAATAAAAGCTGCTGTTTCAAAATGGTAGTTTATCCATCATTAGCTTGATACCTAGTTAACACAGGGAGTTCATCAGCATTAGATGAGGTGAGCTGCTCAGTATTGTTACCCTGTGCATGGTAAAAAATAAAATAAAAAGTATCAGTACTCACTCTAATCAACAAAAAAATAAAAATCACGAGATTGTTTGATATCATTTAGGTTTTTGTCTCTTTTATCATATAATTTCAAGGTTTTTGAAAGCATAAATAAAAATCTTGTTATTCTTATTTCTTTGCTGGAAAAGAAATAGCAAGACCAGCAATACTTATTATAATTTTTTAAAATCATAAAGTTTTTTAAGAAGTTGACAATTCAATTGTTTGTTTTTTTACAATTTTCAAAACAAAAGCAATGATCAATAATTATTTCTTCATGAAAAAATATAAATGGGATGCAAGTGGTTAAAATGGAGACATACATACGGGCATCCCACTTGACGTAATTGAGGCAATTACTCTTCAATGACTGGGCTTCCTGGCTCCATTGTTGCTCCTGATTGATTAATTGGTGGGTGATGAATAGGCAACCCTGTCTCTCCAGTATCAAATCCAGGTAGGAGCTGCAACCACAAAATTTTTGTTTAGCAATGTACTAAAAAAAATAATATTCAAGCTGCAAAGGTGTAAAGTCAACCTAAACCACTGGTAAAAAACAATTTGACATTTAAAAAAATTGAAGCTCATATTTTTTTTTTTAAATAATGATATATTAAGACAATATTGGATCAGTTTCGGTTAATCTAAGTCAATTTACAAAACTTGTACTCTAGGCTGTGGACTCAAATCGGTTCACTAATATTTTTTATATGATAAAAAATAAAACCTATTCAATCTTAGCATTCATTTAGGGCTATTCACGGCAAGAACAATACGAACATGTGTATTATTCTCTTCAGTCTTCAAGAGGAGACTGCGGTGCTTTCACTTTCTATGCATATAATAAATATATAATTCCAGGTGCGTGCGTGCATGGATGTTAATGAAACCTCACGTACGGAACTATTAGTGTATGCAGGAAGATAAACCGCAGACTTACAAGTTGCATCAACATGTTGATCATAGTATTCTGTTCTTCAACTGTTTGCCGCTGTCGCCTTAAAGCTTCTCTGTCTCTTTGCATCTGATCTAGTTTTCCATTTAAGCAAGCAATTGTGTTATTCAACACATCATTTTCTGCTCTCACCTTTTCCAACTGCCTCTTAGTGTTCTCTATCTTTTGCTGCACGATGGATACACATGAGACGAGAGAAAAAAAGGATAAATTAACCATCAGAGGAGAAGAAAAAAAATAGAGGGGATCATTCTGCTCATTAACCTTCTTTCCATCACGATATGTTTTCTTGTTTGTTGCCCGTTTCTTCGCTTTCTTAATTTCATCCGCTGATGGTGTGACATTTTGATCATTCTGATCAGAAACTAATGGATGAACAGTTTGACCGTTCTGCTCACCTGTGTTTAAAATTTAGAAGAACAAAACTCGAAATATTTATACTAGGGTGAATTCAAGTATATATATACTAACCAAAAAAGCAAAATAATGCTAAATATGTTAATGATCAATCGAATGCGTTTATTAGCTTTACAATATACTAGCATTATTGTCTTCCTTTTGTTTTCATATGTTAATATCTGTTGGTTATTGGGTTTGACTTGGTTCGCTCATGAGAAATGAACCCGGTTTAATTATCTAGAGGTGCGGTTTGGTATTGATTCACCCATAAAAGATGAACCTAGTCTATTTATATAGGGGTGTTACTTATTGGTAACCGCAAGGTAACCGCTAAGTAACTTCTCCTCCTCTAGTATAAATAGACAACTTCACTCTCCATATAAAGAAGTGTGATTTATGTAGGTTATTGATATAATCGGAAGATAATTCTTTCTCTTAATATTCTACATTAAACTTGCTACGATCTCTCAATATTCTACATTAAACTTGCTACGATCTCTAAAGACGTTCGTACTGTGAAACATCGCTTTGGTTCTAGTAATCGAAGTGGGCTTGAAGCAATTGATCCAGGAATAAGAAAACAGAATATCACAAGTAAGTTTTCCATATCGAATCTACAATATCCATAAACATATATAATATGGGTGAATGATTCCTAATACAAATCTCAATTACCATCAGTGTACATGCATGTTAACCTACTGATGTATTTGATCATTCATCAACATGGGTACAAGTGTCAAGATTTTCAATGGAAAAAATCTCTAGCCATTATTTTGTATTTATACGATAAGAACGCAACGTTTTGAAAATATTTTCGAAAAAGTATGATTTTTTTTATTTTTTAATTTAAATTAAAAAATTGGTATTTTTTAGATTATTTTTGTGTAATGATGTCAAAAATGATTGTTAAAAAATAAATAAAAAATATTATTTTAATATATGTATGAAAAAAAAAAAATTTAAAAAACAATCATAACCACACTCCCAAAACAAGCACATATATGATACATATGACTAGTATTTTTTTCAAAAAAATGAAGGACTCTTAAATAACTTGCAGTCAACTAGCTACCGAATCAAACAAAAACTATGTAAAAGCTTATTGGGTAATGAATCAGGGTTAATAACACGTGTGATGAAAAGCTAAAATGCTTAACTGTACACTAATCATATTGAGGGAGGATGTTTTTAATTTAAACATGATAGATACTAACCTAATCCAACATGAATGAATAAGTATATTTTGGTTTCGGTTGATACTAGATAAAGAATGAATATTATGAAACCCGACCCGAAACCCACATGAACCTGACCATATATATATACACAAAATAAATATATTTGTAGGATGTTTAATTTTTTTAATATAATATAATATGATATACACATATATATTGGCATAAAACACACGCATATATGAATGATATTTAATATTTTACTATTTAATATACATATATACACTTCAAATATATGTTAACTATTTTATTTTTTGTTATTATTAAATAATAATAGATAATAAATATCTATCTGATACTTGAAATCACATAAATAGTTTATGGATATCTAGGGTTTTTTTTTTACTATATAGATAATTAATAGAGTATAAATAGCAAGAAATCCTATCACCTTAATGAACTTAGTAAATCAAGGATCAAAACATGAAATATCCATAAACCAAGGGAAATAAAAACGCGAGAAACGATGGACATATAAATCAGAAATCTATCCAACTAAACACTTGTTTATCATATATATACCCAAGATTATACTAACCTCCGACAAGTTCAGATCGACTTTCCATCGAATTGAATAAAACAACTGAATCAAGGGCAACAATCAAAGGAGGAGAGACAGGGCAAAGGCACGAGAGTCAGGATGCTCTTTGGGGTCAAAATGATGTATTTATTAACTTTAACCATTATTTATATTTATTTAGGAATATGGTTGAAGTTATTTTTGAAATATTTTTTTATTTAAAAATATATTAAAATTATTTTTTATTTTTAAAAATTATTTTTAATATCAACCTATCAAGTCTAAAAATATCATAAATTTTTAACTTAAAATAAATAAAAAATCAAATTATTTTAAAAAAATTTCCCAAGAGAACTACCAAACACCCCGTGCAATCATGTTTATAACACGTCATACCTTCTCATGCTCTCGGCATCTTTAGACCGCATCTTGACCGTACCACAAAAAAATATAAGCTAGTTTTCGTTTTCTCAAATCTCCGACGAATATGGGCCATATGGCCCAACAAGCTGTTAAGCCGGGCTTTTCTCTTCCTCCTCTCAGTTGGTCTGGGCTATCTTGTTGGGCCTTCTTTGGGCCCACCTTTTTCTTTCCCCTCCTCTTCTTCATTGGCCTTGTCTGGCTACTTGATTTTACCTGGCCAGTACCTGAAAGTATTAGCGCATAATGCGATTAAAGTTGTTTTGAAATGTTTTTTTATTTAAAATAAATTAAAATAATTTTTTTTAAAAAAAAAAAATTATTTTTAATATTAATACATAAAAATAATCTAAAAATACAAATAAATTTAATTTAATATATATTTTTTAACTTTTTTCAAAAACATTTTTGAAGCAAAAACTGAAACCGGATTTATTTTCTTTACTGCATCTTGTCATCCAGTTCTGACGTCATGCAGTTGCATCTGTAAAATGCTCAAGTTGATAGATCGAATAAGCTTCTAACCACTTGCAAACTCTTGAATCGCGGAACTCCTTTTTAACTGTTAACAATGCCTCCAGCATCTTCTACCTCTCTCTTTTTTCTCGTCGTCATTCCTGGAAAATATTTTAGATCAGGAAAGAAACAGGAGTAAGTATTAAGAGAAGTAGAGAAACAAACAGTGACAGGCTAAAAACACACCATTCATGGCTAAACGTTGGGCATTCGGAGCAGGACAAACAAACAAACAAACAGAATATTCAAGTTTGCAATGATGAATTACATACAGCTGGGCTCACAATATACAGCTTCTTCGTTTGTGCTGACACATGAACCGGCTTCAAATCAAGGCTTCGAGTCTGTTGGTCGAGAAACTGAGAGCAGAAGCAAGTCTTGTGCTGGTTTGGTGATATTTCTTGAGAGCAGAAGCAGGTCGAGAAACTGACACATGAATTATTGAATATGAATTATTGACCAAGACTTCAGATGTAAACAAAGACTTGGAGATTTTTTTTTAAAATAAAGACGAAGACTTGCAGAAAATGTCACATTATATATTACGGGTTCACCACGTGAAAGCCTCCTACCACGGAGTGGCTGATAAATTTCTCGCTAATAATAAAGAAGGTTTATTTCAAAACTCAAAACATGCAATGCGGAGGGAACAGCAACGGATCAATGAAAACGTTGTAGCAAAAAAGTTAAGATCCTTTGGGAAAACACTTGTTAGCCTATGCTCTAATCATTGAACACCATCTTCTACCATGTTAATGAAAGCGCCACAACAAGATGATTTTTTTTCCTCCTCAATTTTCTCCCTTCTTCTTTAAAAAACCATGTTGTTCTTTTATTTTTTCTATATATTAAAATTATTTTTTAATTTATGCTCTTAACTTTTTTTAAAAAAAAAAACAATTTATTTTCAATCTTATCTTTCAATTTCAATTTTAGATATGCTATTTTTTCCAATCTTTTTCTTCTTTCTTAGATTGTATTTTTTAGTCATTTTGTTATATTAATTTTTCTCTTCCATTTTGTCGTTTAATAAAATTTATTTTAATTTTGAACCTCATTATTTTATTTTGTCATTTTGTTAAATTTATTTTTTATTTCAATTTTGATGTCGCTATTCTTTAACTGCTATTTTGTTTTATCCTCTTATGTAATTAAAATTTTATTTTATTTTATCTTTCAACATTTTATTGTTTGGAAAACGAGCTTTGTGATTTTTTTAGATTAATGCTTCGGTCTAATATCATGCGTCATACATTTAAAAGGTTAACACAAATTGATTTTTTTCAGCCTTCAACATTGTTTATATATATAGTTTTTGTGAATTTCTTTGTTTTTTTTTTTGTTATCCAAATCTTATAACTTGACTTGCAAGTTTTGTAGAGGTTGCATGATTGTCATGCTAACTCGAGTTAAATTATATTATTTTTTTATAAAAAAATTTTATTTAATATTTAATGAGTTGATAATTGAATTTTATCTCTTTGGAACTATTAAGGAACCATCTCACCTAAAAGTTTAAGCTGATAGGTGAGGCCCCAGAATATAATTATATTATACTCTAACATATCCCCTCAAGTGAAAGCCCTTTGGGCTTGAAACTTGCACATGCCCACATTATCTTGTGCTTGATTTTTTTATCAAATAGAATGGAGGTGGTAAGATTCGAACTCGTGACCGCTGGGTCAACAAGGCTCTGATACCATATTAAGGAACCATCTCACCTAAAAGCTTAAGCTGATAGGTAAGGCCCCAGAATATAATTATATTATACTCTAACAGGAACCACCCCACCACCAAGTTACCGTAATGATTTTTTTAATAAGTCGTTCCTTTCTCTCTATCATTTGATTAAAATAAATCAACTTATTTAATCCTGTCAGTTCTATAACTTGAGTTGTTAATTCTTCTTCTTTCTTTAAAACACGTGTGGCACATGAAGACAAGTTTTTAAGCAGAAAAAAACTCAATCTCGTGGCGTAGCACGAGTCTATAACTAGTAGTTTTCTTAAACTAGCAGTATATTTTTTATTGTAGAAATATTTTTAGAATAACTTATACATTAATCAGATTTTTTAATAAGATTTTAAGATCTCACACCAATCTTTTGTATCACGAGAAATTTAACAATTTTTACCTATACAATGGTCTCCAAATTTAAATCAAAAGGTCAAACAATGAGATATTTTCTTAAGCTACTAGCCTAACCTTTTAGAATCAAATACTGACTAAGCTTGATTCCCATTATCTTTCTTGTAATTTAACTATTGAAAGTGAATATATATTAAGAATAATTAGCTTCATTTAGAGAACTTGTTAAATGTACCAGCATGTAGTATACCTAGTTTGTCACCATGCTCCTTTTTGCGGGGCGATTATTTTTTTTAGTAAAAACAAAAAAATGAATACACTTGATTTTACAATTCAATTTTTCTATATAAAAAAATCAATTACAAATAAACTAATATTTGATAAAAAGATCACTAAAAAACTATGGAAAAAAGACTCGGACCAACTTGCATAAACATGTCAACCTCTTGACCACGAACACTTGTTTAGAATAACCCTACAGAAAAGATTTGAAACATATATTCAAGGACGATTTGTTGTTTAGAAAGGACGTCAGAAAAATAACTTATCCCATTTTAACTTTCAAAACTCATCATTTGGCCATAAGGTTGATTAGACATCTAGCCAACTAAATACTTATTTACCAAAGAATTTTGTTAAGAAACCATCTTATCTAAGAATTTAAATTGTTAGTTGAGGTCCCAGAATATGATTTATATTACTCTCTAACACCCCCCTTCAAGTGAAAACTTTTTAGGCTTGAAACTTGCACAAGCTCATATTACCTTAGGTTTGATTTTTATCAAATAGAATAAGAATGGTAAGATTCGAACTCGTGACCACTGAATCAACAAGACTCTGATATCATGTTAAAAAACCATTTCATCTAAGAACTCAAGCTATTAAATAAATCTCAAAATATAATTTATATTATTTTCCAACATACTGTAATATAACATATTTTACTATACCTCCGACAAGTTCAGATAAAGCTTCCATTGAATTGCGCGGCATCTGCAAAAAAATAAAAGGACAACAATCTAGAGAGACAAAGTTCTGTACTTGATTAATAATGGGTGAAACAGAGTAAGAGAGAGACAATATATCCTCACAAAATCGAGCGAAGATGCACGGAAAAATATATTCACGAACAGTTTAAAAAATACTATGTTTTTTTTAAAAAAAATTAATTCACAATGAGATAGCTCTCAGTAAAATAAGGTAGAAAAATCCATTAGTAAGTAGCAGCTTGGATTTGAATAGTTTTTTTCACTTCTAAAAGGGATTTCTTCTTCTTCTTCTTCTTCTTCTTCGATGTAAGACGTGAAAATACATGATTAATTATTGCACTCTGTTTGTTTAGCTGTAGGATACTACTTGGTTATAGTTATACCTTGTCTATTGTTTTCGTTTTTTCAAATCTTTGACGAAATCTAGGCCATTCGGCCCAGCAAGTTGTTACATCGGCCTTTTGTTTCCTTCTCTGCTAGACGGTCTGGGCCCTTCCCTTCCTCCTCTCCAGTTGGGCTGGGTCTGTCAGGTTGGGCTCTCCTTCTTTCTCTCTCCTCCTCCTCTTCTTCCTTGCGCCTGGTTCGGCTATTTGATTTTGCCTTGCAATTATATGACAGTACCTGGCCACATGCAAATGCGAGTCTCTTTCTTGCATTTTTCCATCCCAGTTCTGATGTGGTAGCTTCACTCAAATCATGCAGTTCCATCTGTAGAATGCTCAGGCTGATATCGCATACGCTGCTAACCATTTGCAAACTTTTGAACCGCGGAATTCCTTTTTCGTTGTTAACAATGCATCCAGCATCCTCTCTCTCTCCCTCCCTCTCTCTTCATAATCTTCATTCCTGGAAAATATTTTGAATCAGGAAAGAAACACAAGCAAGAATCAAGAGAAGTAGAGAAACAAACAGTGATAGACTTAAAACATACCATTCACGGCTAAATTACTTGCTGCCCTGCATGAACTACATCTTGAGGAGGCATCTCTTCAGTACCAATTTCAAGAACAAAAATCCTTAGCTCGTCATGCTCCTGTTGCAAGAAGTTGGATAGAAAAAATTCAACTGTCAAGTGTTACAGTCAACAATGATCGAAAACGACAGATATGAGTTCTCTAGTCACAGAGATCATTACATATCAAAAATTTAAGAAGTAGGGAGGAAAGCTGTCACGTTAAAGAATACACAAAATTCAACTAAATTAGAGCAGACCAACCTTTTTGACAGCTGCCTCCAAAAGCTCTTTAGCAGATACAAGTTGAGCAGGTTCAGAAACAGTACCCAGAGGATATCCAAGGGATTCCCTGGTCTTTAACCAAAGTTGAGCACATTGACGAGCTAAGCTGTTAAACCAAGAAGAAATAAGCAGATAAAAGATGGGAAGAATTAATTTTAAAACAATTTCATATCAAGCACAATGTTCTCGCCGAGAGTGTAACTGCATTTTTCAGATTCATTCAGAAGAGACAGCTGAAGTTCCTGATTTAACTAGAAAGGTAAGCCTTTTCAATTTCGTGTTGTGAACAATGAATTGTTCTAGATAATTCAGGTAGCTATTGGACATGAGTGAGAGAAGGCAAGCTTGTTCAGTTTATTGTTATGTGAACAATTATTGTTCTAGATAATTCCGGCAGTTATTTAGCATGAGTGAGAAACGGCACACTCACCTACGCATTCGAACAAAATAGCGAGCACGCTCTGTTACGCCGACAAAACCTCTAGAATCTAAGATATTGAAAGCATGGGAGGTCTTCAGTAGCTGATCATACCTAGCATATTCAGCAAACATTAACTTTAGGAAACCACAGAATAGCCTGGACAGTATGAATAAAAAAGAAAAAAATTCTTATACATACGCAGGAATTGGAAGGCCAGCAGCAAGCAAGGAACGGGCTTCTTCCTCAAAAAAATCAAAGTGCTTTTGAAGATGATGAATGCTGGCATGTTCTAAATAATACGCACTCATTTCCTTCCTGAAACAGAACATCAATATTTTGGTGATTAGCAAATAATTTGAAACTTGAAAGAGGAAAGCACAGGCTACATGATGTTGAAGTAATGGAAGTGAATTTTAACAGCAAAAATAGCAATATTGAAAAGTCATGACAAGAGCGAGCATAATGTTCCTGTAAAAATAGGTACAAGAGAGATGAAAAAAAGGAACAGAGAGCAGTTACTGATCCATGTACACTAATTCTTGTCATAAATTATATGAATAACATCCACTTCAAATTGAAATGAAAAAAAAGAAGAGGATAATATCTCATTTACTCATTTTCCAAGAACAACTCCCCATATGTAATGCCACCAGCATATCGAATTTTCTTAAAATGGTCAACTCCCTGCCAATCAGAAGTGAAATAACTTAAGCCAAAGTTCTACAGCAAACAAAAGCAGAAAAGGAAAAGGGAAGGAAGGACATTAACCTGAAGCAACATAAGGATGCGCTCAAGGCCATAAGTGATTTCAACAGATATGGGTGACAGTTGAAGACTTCCAGCCTAAAGAAATAGGAAATCAAAGAGAATCCCAAGCACGCATTAATTAAAAACTCTATAAAAGTTCAACTCTAACCTTCCAGGAAAATACAGGAACACCAATAAATGAATAAGAGCCTAGAAGCCATAATTATGAAATGGAAAACATCATATATTCAGTCATTGCTAATATCAGAGATGAACCTGCTGAAAGTAAGTAAATTGAGTGATCTCCATCCCATCCATCTAGATTTCCCAGCCCAATCCCCAAGCACCAAGTACCTACAAGCATTTTTAGATCCTGGTAATATACAATTTTTCAGCGATGAATTATATACGCAATAGTTCTAGGCAATTTTTGCAAGAGTTGCTGACAAGCAAATCAAATTACCGGGCTCTCCCAATTGTCCTCCACAAATCGTATATCATGTGCATTAACATCAACACCTGTCAAGCATAAAGGAAGGAAAAGATCAAGCCTCAACAGGAAAAAATGTCTGGATGTGAGAGCAGTTCATCAACACATTAAATTGGAGCAAGATCGTCATTACACAACCCACTTTGCTGATGATTTGGAGAGAAAAAATAGTAACTGTGAACTGAACAGGACATAATTTTTTTTAAAATAAATAAATTAAATGACCTAAGCATAAAAATAAAGAGCTGTAATTATATTTCAACAAGCATATGCAGTGCAGCACAACTATATTCTAGTCTGAGTAAGATATACACTGCATGGAGCTCATGCACCCTGGTCCCTGCTATTTAACAATTTCCACCATAAACCAGTCATAAGATACACACTAATTAAAATAAAGAAAGAAAGAACAAAAATATGTGAAAACTTCTCTTGTTCTCACGATAAGGACATGTGGGGAGACCATCTAGATAGGCTCCTTTCAAACCACGGAAATTTACATGAGTGTGTGCATGTACATGCACATACTACCCATATAGAACAGAAAAAATTAATGGTGATTAGACTCTAGGCAAGGTCTCTCTCATTTAACAATGCAATCTTTCTGACTTGAAGGTTTTTTCTTCCCTTCTCCTCCTCCTCTTCTTTTTGCTTTATCTTTTTGTTTGAATTATGGGGGTAAAAAAACAAAAAAGATTGCCAAATTTCATATGAATTACAAAAAGAAAGAAATAAATCGCAGCTAAGTCATGAACATCTAGAAATAATGCACTTCTAGAAATAACATAAATTTCTCGCAAAGACTAACAAATTTGAAATGGCACATGGAAAAGGAGAAAATCACCTAACGCAGAGAGACTTCGTATAAATAGGTCTTGATAATTTCCAGGATCAGGTTTCAGTATAACCTGAAATGAACATGAAACCCAATAGTAACAGATATCAATCATATAAACATAATTCCAAAATAAAGTTTCATCAGTATTTTAACATTGCAAGATTTGATAAGTAAAATTCAACTTAACCTGAAACTGTGTGTGACGCTGTAGTCTGTTTGGGTTTTCCCCATAACGACTATCATCTGGGCGAATACTAGGCTCCACGTACCTTTTATTATAAACTCCAAATTAGCAATTACTGTGAATAGTAAACCCCCCAAAACCCATCTTGACAGTATACCAGTATATCAAATTAACTAATCCCGACATGATTCAAACATCAGCTAAAAACCATGCAGGCAGTCAGAATTTCACAATGTGAACCAAAAACCCTGGAAACCATTCACTCTTTTCATTTAGAATCACTGTCATACTGTCATCTACTCCGAAAATAAGGTTATTGAGGATAAAAACATTGAATGGTAGTAACAAAATCGCATTTAAAATCATATACTTACGCCACATTCCATGGTTCAGGACCAAGAACTCTTAAGAATGTAAGAGGATTCATAGTCCCGGCTCCAACCTAGCAATACACAACCATAAACCTCGATAAAAAAAAAGAGAGGAAGAATCACGAATTTGAAGAAAAAATGACGAAACTAAACGTGTAATTCATCTACCTCTGTATTGCTACACTGCATCACTGCACATCCAACTGAAGCCCAATATTCCTACTCGAGAAAACAAAATGACAGAAATCTCAATTTTAAATGAAGTTAAAATTTTAAAACAGAAAAGAAAAGGGCAGTGGAGCTCGAAATTTGACCTGGAGTCGCTGAATTGCTTGTTGGAAAGTAGGGACGGAGGTTTTTTGAGGTTCATTGTAAGTGTTTGTTGAGGAATGCTGTTGAATAGAAGAATCGGTACTGATGGCGGAGGCGGTGGTTTTAGTGAAGTGGCGGGGGCGGGTGAGAAAAAAGCGGTTACAGTTTGGCCTTCCTACCACGGTGGCGGAGGAGCAGAAGAGGAAGAGGCGGGTGGTTTGGGGTTTTAAAACGGATATGACTAGCGGGAGCGCGAGGATTGCCATGGCTTGGCTCGCACTCTCTCACTCTCAGAATCTCTGATTTGAGGCTTCAAAAAGAGGCTTACCCACTTTTCGCTATCTGCGATAGTTCTCCTACGAAAACGTTAAACTTCAATTTAGCTCCTGGTGTTTTATTTGAATCCAAAATTGAATCCCAAACTTATAAATATTATCCGAGCTTATAATCTTATTGATTCGGTCCCAATAGTTTGAGATACTCTTCAATAAAGTCCTCCTACGACTAATGATCTTTCTGTTAAAATTTACCAGCGGATCGTTAAATGGTAGGCTCCTTTGCAAGGGTATTTAAAGTACGATGTTGAAGAGCAAAGGGCTGATTAACTATGAGCGAGTGTGTTTAAAAATGAGGATATAATTATTTTTTAAAGTGTTTTTTTAAAAGAAGAATATATTTTTTTAAAAATTATTATTTTAATATTATTTTATCAAAATAATTTAAAAATATTTAAAACAAATAGTATTGTTTTTTCTTCAAAAATACACTTTTAAAATGCTTACGGACAAGTTAGCTATGTGGTAGTCGTTTGCGGTCAGTGTAGTTCTTGTATTGACTCTTTGTTTTAATTAAATATTTTTGATATTTTTATATTATTTTTATGTGATGATATCAAAAATTAGACCCCTAATTAAATATTCTTTGTTTTAAAAATATTTCCCCTAATTATTTGTTTTAATTAGACCCCTAGGTAAAATTTCTAGCTCCGTAACATCAACATTACAGTGTAGTTAGATTTCACCACAGCTACTAGATAAATTGACAGGGTTCAATTGATTGTTTAGGAACTTGTTTGATAAGTATATTTTTATTTGAAAATATTTTTTTATAATTTTTAATATTAACACATTAAAATTATTTAAAAATATTAAAACAATATTAATATTGTAAATACACTCCCAATTTAATATCCATATAAACATATTATTAAAACGTTTCTATATTGGAAATACACCTTAATATTCGTTCGTGTAGAAACAACATGTAAAAGCTTGTATATTCTGAAGGCTTTGTTTAGATTGGCATTGGACGCGGGCGGCTGGCCATTAGCTTTGATAGTTTCCCGGGCTTTTTGGGTCCCAACCGTATTTTCAGGCAAGGCCCGTGATACTGTTTTTTCGAACATGCTGTGTAAATATACTAGCTAATTGACCCGCGTGTTGCCGCGGGTATTCTTGTGTATATAATTTAACATAATTAAATCTACAATGATAAATTTATATGATATAAGTAAATAAAAGTTATAGATAAGGAGATAAAATGTATGAAATTTTGAGTTTAGTTTGTTACGCAAGCATAGAATACATCTTTTAGAATATAGGTATTGCGTCATAAACGATAATAAAAGAGTGCAAACTAACATTAGAGAAAAAACGGAAATATTTTTATCAGGAAAAAAAATAATTATTTAAATCATTATTGTGTAGATAGTAAAATTATAAAAATCATTTAATAAAAAGAGGAAATAAAAATAAAATAAAAAATAAAGGGGAAAAGGAAGCAATATTAATTTAAAATATTATAACAACAGCAACATCAGAGTCTTAACATCTAAAATTATTATTGCCGTTAGTATGAAAACAATAAAAATTATCAAATTATACCGATGGAAAAAACATAAAAAGCATGAACAAAATAGAAAGCAAGAAAAACAATTAAAATATTATTATTATTATTATTATTATGAAAGAATAAATAAATGAATGAAATATTAAAAAAATTGTAAAAAAAAAAAGATAAAACAAAAAATACAATAAAAACTTAAAATTATCATTGTTATCACTTTTAACACAATAAAAACTATGAAAATTTTATGAGGGAAAAAAATTCTCAAAAACATCAACAAAACAGTAAGCAAGAAAAATAATTAAATTATTATTATTATTATTATTATTATTATTATTATTATTATTATTATTATTATCATTTATTTATTTTATTTTTGTGTTAATAATGAAAGGGAAAAAATGGAAGAGGAAAAAAATCCAAAAAACTTCAACAAAAAAATAAATAAAAGAATAAAACAAAAATAAAAATTATCGTTGCTATCATAGCCAAAACAATAAAAATTATCAAATTATCCAAAGGAAAAAATCTTCAAAAACACTAACAAAGGAGTAAGCAAGAAAAACAAATAAAAATTATAATTGATGATAAAACAAATATCAAAATTATTAGCTGGAAAAAATTATTTAATCTGAAAATTTTAAAAAATATATGTTCTATGTTGCGGGTTGAGCGAATAATTTTTATAGGATTTGTTGGATCAAAATTAAAATACAATATTTATATATGCAAAATTTAATATAATAAAATTGCTAAACACACCTTATCATAACAATAGCAAAATCAAAGCCTTAAAATCTAAAATTATTATTGCTTTTATTATTAAAACAATAAAAATTATTAAATTATCCTGGGGAAACAAACTAAAAAACCATTAACAAAAGAATAAGTAAAAGAAACAATTAAATTATTATTATTATTATTATTATTATTATTATTATGAAAGAAACAAAAATAAATAAAAGACTAAAAATATCATAGAAACTTTAACAAAAGATTAAAAAAAAAAAAAACTATTATTGCTATTACTGTCAAAACAACAAAAATTATCAAATTATCCGGAGGGAAAAAAAACATTAAAGAAAGAGCAAGCAAGAAAAACAATGTAATTATTATTATGATTATTATTATTACTATTATTATTATTATTATTATCACTATTATGTTAATAATGAAAGAAACAAAAATCAATGAATGACTAAAAATATCCAAGAAACTTTAACAAAAGATAAAAAAAACACAAAGAAAAAAATTTATTATTGCTATTACTGGCAAAACAAAAAATATTATCAAATTATCGGGAGAAAGAAAAAAAAATAGAAGAGTAAGAACGAAAAATAATTAAATTATTATTATTATTATTATTATTATCATTATTATTATTATTATTATTGTGTTAAATACACTTATATATACATGGACAAAAGTATGGATTATTCTAGAAATATAAAAAAATAAAAGTATAAGGGCTGAAATGAAAATCAAATATAAAGGGATTAAATTAAAAAATTAAAAGTCAAAGGGCTGAAATGCAAATTACATTTATTGTCAATTGAAATCAGAGGACAAAATTGCAAAAATCGGAACTTCTGTACCGAATTAATTGAGGTATATACAGCCAATCCGGAAATCAAAAGTAGGAGGACCGAAGTGAATCTTTCAAATTCAATTAATTAAAATTGGAGGACCCAATCGAACTAAATCAAAACTTATATAACAGAAATCAGGACCAAAAACGAAATTAAAAGTCAAGGGACCGAAGTGAAAAGTAAAAAAACCTGGGGGACTCTCCTGCACATTTACGTGCAGGAGAGAGAGAAACGTGGCCGGCGGCTTTAACCGGCCTCCGCCGCGTCCACGGACATTTGGTGGTTACACGCGCTACCGCGGGAGGAAGACCACACGGCGGAGCATCGGGATAGCTTCCGGTAGACAATTTCCAGCTACCGCATGACGCCGCACGTGCCACCTAAACAGGGCGTGAGGCGGAAAACCGTCTGGCGCGTGCGCCTCACGCCCTGACAGACACCGATTAAAAAATTGAAAAAATAGGGTCAATTACCGTTCCACCCCTGCACCCAATTCATGGTTTTTGTCTTATTAGGGGCTATAACTGTATTTAGCCATTTCAGAAAATATTAAAAAAAGAAAAAGTTGCGGCGGACCGGGCCGGGCCGGCCGCGCGCAATTACGCCGGTGCCCCTCAGCTGGATGCCTTTTTTTGTCTTGTTACCGGGGATGAAAGCGTCAATACACTGTTCACAACCGATTAAAATAAAAAAAAAAGGAAAAACCCAAATTAGCCCCGGTTGACCGTCTGTTTTTGCCGCGCGGACGAAGGTCAAAATCGCCTCCACAGTGATTTTAGAGAGGGTGCACAGTGAACAACTCCACACGGTTTATTTGGTTTGTAATGTTATGCTCTAACGGGTCGACATTCACTACTGAAAAGGTATTTGGTATTGTGGTGCCATTTCAGGTTGAAAAAAAATAGGTGGAAAAGCTGTTTGGTAATGCCATAAATCACTAAAATCACTGCATGAGGCCATAAAATTATTTTTCAACCGGAGGTTTGGGTTCCGGTTTTGGACTGTTAGTGAAGCATAAGCGGTCAAGAAAAAAACACCCTGTTCCTTTCTTATTGGCACAAAATTAAATTTAATTGGATAATTTTTTACTAAAACAATATTAATCTAAAAGCAATTAAATTTTTATATATAGAAACTAAAACAATATTACTCTAAAAAAGTAACTAAAAACATTGATCGAGTCTCACACATCGGGCTTTATATGGCCATTTAAATTTGTTCTTCAATTTGTTCTTCAGAGGAATTATTAAATATTTAAATTGAATTATTAATTTCATTTTATTATTATAATTATTAAATACACACACACACACTTTAAAGTAATTTCACAAGTTGAAAGCAATATGAAAAGCTTGGTAACCAAACACTTGAAATTGTTTTTTATTAATCTCAAACTCAACTATAGTTTTAACCAAACACCTTAAAAATTATTTTGAATCATAGCTAAAGTACTTTTTATGAAACTATTTTTTTTAAATCTCAACCACAAAAGCAAAAGCAATACCAAACACACCCTAACTAAGCTACAAAGTAGGAGGATTGCAGAAGAAGAAAATGTATTATACTCTTTGAGATAAGAAATTGTTTGATATTGCATTTTAAAAATATTTTATTTTAAATTAAATATTTTTGATATTTTTAAATCATTTTTATGTGATGATATCAAAAATTATTTAAAAAAAAAATATATAATTTTAATGTATTTTTAAATGAAAAATACTTTAAAAATCAACTTTATCCACATTCCCAAAAGACAATATAAACCCTAGTCATATGCTCTTATTAGTCATGATTGTGTGGTTTTCGATTCATGTCCATCACTTGTAAGAGAGTTCATAACTTTTGTAGCATCACCATTGTGTGGCAATTGGTAATGAACAAAAACAAACACAAGAAGGAATATAATATAAAGAAAATCATACATGATTTTCGAGGCACTAAAAAGTATAAATTTCTTAATCACCAAAAAATAATTTTTTTCTCAAGATAATTTCATGAAAGAAACAGAAGTGCATTGAGTAGATAAAACCCCAACATGTGTGGCTACAAAATTAATGATGAGCAAATCAATAAATAGCTAAAAGGTTTCGTGTGTTATATAACCAGCAATTCATTTAAATCATTGATACGAAAGACAATTTTAATTTCAAAAACTTAAATTTATTCAAGCATAACTTAGAATCAAGGTACTTTCAAAATCAAAATAAAGAAGATAAAACAAACAACAAAAGCCATGATAGTATCTCCCAAAATCTTCAAGAAAAACTAGATAAGAAACAACACCAGTAAACAATCTTCCAGTCTCCCTGCTTTCCCCCTCCTCGTCATCCAGTTGCTTGTTGTCTCCATGCATAATCATATCCCTGAGTGTCTCTGTTATCAAAACACTAATAAGTCATCAAACATCAAGAACAGTTCTCCTATCTATTTACAATTTACAACTATTAATTAGAACACAATAATATAAAGAATATTATACGATTTTCGAGAAAAAAATGGAAAGAGAGGTTTGGTGCCTCACCACCTCCAGGGTGTGCGATGCCGTGATTGCAGCTACCTAATCGGGTGAAGGGGGCTCCAGTACTGATTCTGTCTCCTGTCTATGGCATTCGTGTGAGGCAATGCCCAAGTTCATGAGGTAGTCCATCTGAGACCAAAATAACATAGTCAATACTAATTTCATGAAAGAGAAAGAGGAAACAATAGTAAAGAGACGTACATCTTCGAGGAAAGATGTGCTTCCCTGATCTCCTATACCAAAGGATGGCAGCTGCAGATTTTTTTTTTGGGCAAAAACATTTATTAGGTTGGTTATGATTTGTGAATAATAAGAGAAGTAGAAGAGTTAACTCAGCACAGTAGCAATCCTGCAAAATTTTTGTACATAAATTACAGATAGTGATTTATATATAAAAAGAAAAAAGAAATGAATTAATGTCATGTTAAAAAAGTTTTGACATCAGCAGAGGATCCAAATTATTGAAAATCATCTCGTTTTAAAAACTTGAGAACTCAATTATTTTTTTAAAAGAAAACAAAAACAAAAACATGCCAAGCAGGAATCGGTAATTTATTTTTTCATCAGAGATAGAGATGGGATGCAAGTAATTATAAAGAAAATGGAGAGATACACGTGCCTGCCCTCCGGGGGCAAGTGACCCTTGCATTAGCGAGCTACCCGACGCCATTGCTGCTCCAGGCAGAGAAGTGTAGTTCAGAACATCATCACAAGTCAAACCACCATAAGTTAAGCCTGGCTGCTCAACATTATTACACTATGTATAATAAAAAAAAAAACTGTCAGCACACATTCGAATTTTTTAAGTTTTTGTCTTTTGTTTTAATTTTAAGGTTTTTGAAAGCATAAATAAAAATCTTGTTATTCTTATTTCCTTGCTGGAAAAAAAACCCGTCTGTCTGAAACCAAAATAACATAGTCAGTACTAATTTCATGAAAGAGAAAGAGGAAACAATAGTAAAGAGACGTACTTCTTCGAGGAAAGATGTGCTTCCCTGATCTCCTATACCGAAGGATGGCAGCTGCAGATTCTTTTTTGGGCAAAAACATTTATTAGGTTGGTTATGATTTGTGAATAATAGGAGAAGTGTAAGGGTTAACTCAGCACTAGCAGAGAAAAGAGAATCACCATTAATAATTCTGACCATCCTAATTTGTCTCATCTTTGTGGACAATTTGTAAAGCATAACAAGCAAGGTTATTGAGAGAGGAAACAATAAAGAAAGGATCGCACATGTGAGTCGAAAGACGTGCTTCCCCTTATCAGAATTTTACAGCTTCAATTTTTTTACGGGCAAAATAAAGTATTAGATTGATTGTGAATCGTGATAATAGGAGAAGTAAAGGGTTAGTGCAACATAATTTCTATCTAGCATGATTGATTTCTACAAGTTTTGAGAGAATGCACAACTAATAAACAAATCATCCAAACTTTTCATGTCATCATCAATATACAGAAGACAATCACTATTAATACTTCTGATCATCATTAAACACAGCAAACCAAGATTAATTTAAACAGAGAACAATAGTTTTAAAAAAATTCACAATTCAATTGTTTGCTTTTTTATGTGTTTTGAAAACAAAAACAATGATCACTAGTTATTTCTTCATGTAAACTTTGTTTGGTAAAGAGAATGGAGGCATACATGTGTCAACCCTTGAGAGACATGTGATTGAGGCAGCCCCGGTGAGTCTTCAATGGCCAGGCCTCCTGATCCCATTGTTGTTCCAGACTGATAAACTGGCGGGTGATGAACGGCCAACCCTGTCTCTCCGGTGCCAGATCCGGTTACTTCAAATACGGGTGATACACGTGCCTGCCCTCCGGGGGCAAGTGACCCTTGCATTGCTGCTATAAGCAGAGAAGTGTGGCTCGGATAACCATCATAAGTCAAACCATCATAAGTGAAGGCTGGCTGCTCAACATTATTACACTATGTATAATAATAAAAAAAAAAAACTGTCAGCACACATTCGAATTTTTTAAGTTTTTGTCTTTTGTTTTAATTTTAAGGTTTTTGAAAGCATAAATAAAAATCTTGTTATTCTTATTTCCTTGCTGGAAAAAAAACAGCAAAACCTATCATAATTTTTTAAAACCATAAAGTTTTTTAAAAACATTGACAATTCAATTGTTTGCTTTTTTATAATTATTAAAACAAAAGCAATGATCAATAATTATTTCCTCATGAAAAAATATAAATGGGATGCCATGGTTAAAATGGAGACATACATGTGCCCGCTCCACTTGATGTGATTGAGGCAATGACTCTTCAAAGACTGGGCCTCCTGACTCCATTGTTGCTCCGAATTGATTAATCGATCCACCTATGAGCTGCAACCACAAAAATTTTGCACATATAGCACTGTTTGCATGTTATTTGAAAAATATAAATGGGATGCCATAGTTAAAATGGAGACATACATGTGCCCGCTCCACTTGATGTGATTGAGGCAATGACTCTTCAAAGACTGGGCCTCCTGCCTCCATTGTTGCTCCGAATTGATTAATCGATCCACCTACGAGCTGCAACCACAAAAATTTTGCACATATAGCACTGTTTGCATGTTATTTGAAAAATATTTTTGAACAAATATTTTTTTTATTTTTTATTTTAAATTAGATTTTTTAGGTATTTTTATATCATTTTTATTTACTGATATCAAAAATAATTTTTTAAAAAATATTATTTTAATACATTTTTGAACTGAAATAACTTTCAAAATTAACATTAACCACATTTTCAAACAGTCACATACACGTTGCATTCAATGTTGAGGATATTTGTTCATTCAATGTTCAGGATATTTGCAAACTACTTTATATACCAAGACTGGATTCATGTTTTTATACAATTGAAGATGAAAGATTCACACCGGAGCTAACAAAAATTAATACGATTTTTTCTATTTATTTGTTGTAATTTGTTTGGTATTCGATGTGATGTAATGGAATGGAGTATGGATGATACTTTGTTTGATTGTAAATTTTGTTTAGGAATGTAGTAAAAAAAATAAAATTCAAGCTGCGAAGGATATTTTACTATATTTATTCAACCTTTCGGCAAGTTAAAATGAGAATTCTAGACACAGTTTTTTTCAAGTTTGCATTTCAAATGAAATCATATAAAAATAAAAATTTATTTTAATGGTACTTGGTTAACTTGACAGGTGTTTTTTTTTAAATAAATGGCTAACATGCAGGTGCAACTGCAAGGTCAACCCAAACCACTGGTAAAAAACAATTTGACATTTGAAAAAATTGAAGCTCATGTTTTTGTTTTTTTTAAATAATATATTGAGACAATATTGGATCAATTTCCGATAATCTATGTTAATATACAAAACTCGTATCCTAGGTTGTGGACTCAAATCGGCTCAACAATATTTTTTTATATTAATTATATGATAAAAAAATAAAACCTATTCAAAATTAATATTAACATTAAATGATAAAATTTAAATAAAAATAATTCATTAAAAAAACAATGTTAAAGGTTATTTTTTTTTATATATAAAAAAACAAGTTATGCAAGGTGTGTAGCATGGCGTGTTAGGGCTAGGGCCTTAAAAATAATATTTGAAAAAAAGATCGTTTTTTTTTAATTTTTAGGTTAGATTGTTTTTTATTTTTTCAGGTGATTATGATGTACTTTGAGATTATTAGGTGGTTTAGTAAGATTTTTATGATGTTTAACATATGTGTGTGTTGTGAAAATATGTTAAAAATGGATTTTTAACTTAAAAAACCGTGCGCCATGATTTTACAGCTATTGACCAAACAATATCCACATATGCAGGAAGAGAAACCGCAGACTTACAAGTGGCTGCAGCATGTTCATCCAGGCATGTTGTTGTGTAACTACTTGCTGCAATATACTAAAGCATTCTTTAATTAGCTCCATGTCTTCTTTCGCCTTATCTAGTTGTCCATTTGAGTAAGCATTTGTGTTATTCGACTCAGCAAGAGCTGTTCTCATATTATCCAACTGCCTCTCAATGTTTTTGACATTCTGATCACTAGTTTCCCCTGTCTCTTGCTGCACGTGGAAATATATATATATAAAACGAGAGAAAAAAAGGGATAAAATAACTATCAAAGGAGTTTGAAAGGTGAAGAAAAAATAAATAGAGGGGATCATTCTTCTCATTCACCTTCTTTTTTCCACGACATTTCTTGCCTTTTCCCTTGTTCTTACAACGACATTTCTTGCCTTTTCCCGGATTCCTTGTTGTCTTAGTGGCAGCTGGTGATTTGACATTCTGATCATTTTGATTGGCAACTAATGGCTGAGCAGTTTGCCCGATCTGCTCACCTGTGTTTAAAATTTAAAAGAATTACATGTTGAAGAAGATCACACAGAATACGAAATCAATGTTGCAGTATAGGAAATTAATACTGTAAATTGATACTCAGTTGTTTCTTTCCTATTGTAACTTGATCTGCCGAAACTATAGACAATAGAATAGGATCTAAACTCTTACAATTCTTGTATAAAGCTGAATAGATGATTCATGAAATACACACAACTTTTTACCAATTACTCTGCAATTGTTTTCTCTTCATGGTATCAGAGCTTAACAATTGAGAAAACCCAAATCCAACCAAACACAAACACAAACACCACCCTAGCAAACACAGCCATGAGAGACACAACTGAAAACAAGACAACAGACACAGGCATGTCTTCAAAACCAAAATGGGAAAACCCAAATCATCCCCTCTATCTTCATCATGCAGATCAGCCCGGAATAATTCTTGTACCACAATCTTTGGTAGAAGACAACTACAGCACCTGGGTTCAATCCATGAGCATGGCACTAACAGTCAAAAACAAATTTGGACTCGTTGATGGGTCTATTGAAGAACCAACTGGAGATAACGTTGATGAAATGCAGCAATGGAAGCGCTGCAACAACCTAGTCAAGACATGGCTCTTGGGGTCAATGTCAAAAGACATTGCAGGGAGCGTCATCCATTGCAAAGATGCGAGCCAGATGTGGCTTGATCTTAAAGAGAGATTCTCTCAAGTTAATACCGTTCATCTCTTCCACATCGAGAATGAGATACATGGCTGCGTACAAGGGAGCATGACTGTAAGTACTTACTTCACTAAATTGAAAAGCCTTTGGGACGAACGGGATGCACTGTGCTCCATTCCTTCGTGTAATTGTGGGACAAACAAACAGATTTCTGCATATATGGAAACCCAGAAAACAATGAAATTTCTTATGGGTTTAAATGAATCATACGCTGCTGTGCGGGGTAATACTTTGTTTTTGGAGCCATTACCCACTGTCAACAAAGCCTACTCTCTTGTCCTTCGACAAGAAAGGCAAACAGAAATCTCTAATGGAAGAACTTCCACCCAACCAGAGGCAGCTGCTTTTATAGTGAAGAACTCAGGCCGAGAGTCTGAACCAGAGGGGAAGGGACTACATTGTATAAAATGCAACAGAACAAATCACAACACCAAGAATTGCCGTGCTCACCTTAAATGCATTTTTTGCAGCTGGAAAGGCCACACATTTGAGCACTGCCGCAAGAGGATGGCAGCGTTAGACTCCGAACAACCCAATTCCTCAAGAGGCAACCAGGCTTCTATATACACATCTGACAGGAAGATGACGACACCTAATTTCCCGTTTTCACAGGAGGAATGCAAGCAAATACTTCAGATGTTAAACAAAAACAGACCCTCTATGGCCAACCAAGTCGGTAATTCTTCAAACCATGAAGAATTGTCAGGTAAAGCTTTCTCCCTTGTTTACAATGGTAAGACAAACACATGGATCTTGGATAGTGGTGCCACTGATCACATGGTTTGTAATCCTAATTTGCTCACACAATCTAAAAGAATTGAGAACCATACCGTTGAATTACCAGACCAGTCCCCACACACAGATACAATTCCTACAGCCCAAACACCCGAAGCCCATGACCTAGAACACAACCCATACTCCGTCAATTCATCACCAGCCCAAAATTTTTCTCCCGTTCCAGTTGTCCACTCACTGTCTCCTCTGTCTCCAGTTCCCTCTCCGTCACCGCCATTACGGCGTGGTGTTCGTCCCATCAAAAACCCATCTTTTTTGCAGGATTTTCATGTTGAGGCTGCCCTTCCATCCAGATCTGCCCCTTCATCTTCCACGAACTCAGGTACTGCTCATCCCCTTTCTTTTTCTTTATCTTATACACGTCTTTCATCCCCGCACAAAGCTTTCATCACTCACCTCTCTCTCCTCAAAGAACCCAGTAGTTTTAACCAGGCTATTACCGATCCAAAATGGAGAGATGCTATACGCCATGAAATTGCAGCCCTTCAGGCCAACAAAACATGGACCCTTGTGCCCTTGCCGACTCATAAACGACCCATCGGGTGTAAATAGGTCTACAAGATCAAGCTTCGACCCGAGGGGACCATCGAACGGTACAAAGCCCGTTTAGTGGCAAAGGGGTACAGTCAGATTGAAGGGATTGATTACAGGGTGATACTTGAAATCACATAGATAGTTTATGGATATCTAGTTTTTTTTTTACTATATAGATAATTAATAGAATATAAATAGCAAGAAATCCTATCAACTTATAAAACTTAGTAAACCAAGGATCAAAATATGAAATATCCATAAATCAAGGAAAATAAAAACGCGAGAAACGATGGACTTATAAATTAGAAATCTGTCCAACTATAAACACTTGTTTATCATATATATGCCCAGGATTGTACTAACCTCCGACAGCTTCAGATTGACTTTTCATCGAATTGAATAAAACAACTGAATCGAGGACAACAATCAGAGGAGGAGAGACAAAGCAAAAGCACGATACCCAAGGTAGTATTCGCGGGGCTAAATGGGTCTAAATGATGTCTTAATTAAACCTTAACCTTAGCCAGGGTGCAACTTGGGCATACCTTATCATGCTCTCGTCATCTTTGGACCGCTTTTTGCTTTCCTTGACAGCTCATCACCAAAAAATATAAGCTAGTACGAAGCTCAAATGTATTGTTTTCGTCCATATGGCCCAACAAGCTGTTAAGCCGGGCTTTTCCCTTCCTCCTCTCAGTTGGTCTGGGCAGTCAGGTTGGGCCTTCGTTGGGCCCTCCTTCTTTCTCTTTCTCCTCCTCCTCTAGGCCTGGTCCGGCTAATTGATTTTGCGTAGTACCTGCAAGTGTTAGCGCATAGTTGAGTTCGCTTTGAAGTGTTTTTTTATTTAAAAATATATTAAAATAATAATTTTTATTTTTAAAAATTATTTTATATTAATGCATGAAAATGATGTAAAAATATAAATAAATTTAATTTAATATAAAAATAATTTTTTTCTTTTTAATTTTTTTCAAAAATATTTTTGAAATACAAACTCAAACCGGATTTATTTTCTTTATTGCATCTTGTCATCCCAGTTCTGACGTGGCAGATTTCACTCAAATCATGCAGTTTCAACTTGCATCTGCAAAATGCTCAAATTGATAGATCGCTTCTAACCACCTGCAAACTTTTGAATCGCGGAACTCCTTTTTAACTGTTAACAATGCCTCCACCATCTTCTACCTCTCTCTCTGTTTTTCTTTCTCGTCTTCTTCATTCCTGGAAAATATTCTGAATCAGGAAAGAAACAGAAGTAAGAATCAAGAGAAGTAGAGAAACAAACGAACAGAATATCAGGTTTGCAATGATGAATTGCATACAGCTGGGCTCACAAGATATAGCTTCTTCGTTTGTGCTAACACATGAACCGGTTTTCAAATCAAGGGTTCGAGTCTGTTGGTCGAGAAACTGGGAGCAGAAGCAAGTCTTGTGCTGGTTTGGTGATATTTCTAGAGAGCAGAAGCAAGTCGAGAAGCTGGCACATGAATTATTGAATATGAATTATTGACCGCGACTTCAGATGTAAACGAAGACTTGGAGATTTTTTTTAAAAAAAACGACGAAGACTTGCAGAAAATGTCACATCATATATAATTATACTAGCCAATGGCATCATATTTTTTTAAAGCAAAAAAATATTAAATGTGTGTTTTTTTTGTTATAATATAAATTTAGTCAAAATAATAAATTTGTGTAGAATTACAGTGAAGTGCAAGTTTTCTATAAAATATATGAATTTTAAATTGATATAAATTTATCTGTTTAGTAGGTTTTAATAAAATAATCAATATGAAATTATCATCATCATTAAAAAAGCAAAAAGATTCGAATATTTGAATTTTTAAATTCATTGTATTAAGATTAATTTATTTAATAATTCAATTTAAATCACATTTAAAAATAAAATATAAATTGTGAGAAGATCTGCAATAATCAAATAAAAAATAAGTAGTTAATTTTCTATCCATAAAAAGATGAAAACATGATTTGAAAATCCATCCATACGTTATTGTCATTTTTATTATTATAACAGTTAAAATTATTATCAACATTACTACTCAAATAATTAAAATCATTAAATTACCTCAAAAAATCAAAACATTTTAGCAAAAAATAAATAAAAAAATAATCACTAAAATTATCATTATTATTGCGCAAAAAATAAAATCATAAAATTATCTGATCTAAAAAATAGATAAAATAACTGAAAACAAACACAAAAAAGAGCAATATTAATTTTAAAATTATCACCAACATAAATGAAAATTTCAGAACAGAACATGATCAAAATAAAACCCTGACAATAAATGAATAAAAAATAATAATCTAAAAGCATAAATGTATAAATACGGGCAGAAAACAATCATTTTCCACACATTGTATTTTTTAACGTTTTTAGATTATTTTCATGTGTTGATCTTTAAAATAATTAAAAAAAAAATTATCCTTTTAATATATTTCAAAAC
This sequence comes from Salix caprea, assembly GCA_964035475.1. Taxonomy (NCBI): domain Eukaryota; kingdom Viridiplantae; phylum Streptophyta; class Magnoliopsida; order Malpighiales; family Salicaceae; genus Salix; species Salix caprea. Next base: position 2,358,528 of record OZ037761.1, on the reverse strand, counting down.
AATTATTTTTTAAAAAAGTAAATCACATTTCCAAGAAAAATATAAAAATATTTCATGAAGAAAAAACAAAAAAAAAAAAACATAATCATGAAAAAAACAAAAAAAAAACTATAAAAAAATTCCCCAGAAAAAAATAAAAAAATAAAAAGGAAAAAAAAACGTAATAAAAAAGAACAAAAAAAGACAATAAATGAAAAACATAAACAAATTAAAATATATATATATATATATATATATATATATATATATATATATATATATGGGAAAAAATATAACCAAAAAATGAAAAAAAAAATCACCAGAAAAAAATGAAAAAAAAATAATTATAAAAAAAAAACGTAATAAGAAAAAACAAAACAAAAGGCAATAAACGAAAAACCTATGCTGAAACAGGGATTCGAACCCGCTCCCTCTTCCATAATGGAGCACGCTGTAGACCATCTCGGCTACCTCAACATTTTGCTAATGGTTAACGACAATATATATTAATTGGAATGTATACTGTGGGCAAAATAAAATATACTGAGAGAGGGATTCGAACCCACGCCCTTTCGGAAAAGGGTAATAACATCGCGCTCCTGGGACCAACTCAACTGCCTAAATATATCGCTCATGCTTACCAAAACTATATATTAATAGTAAATATTACTGTGGATAAGAACAGTAAAACTGAGACGCGTTTTATATTATAAGTAATATTACGGGTTCACCACGTGAAAGCCTCCTACCATGGAGTGGCTGATCATAAATTTCTCGTTAATAATAAAGAAGGTCTATTTCAAAACTCAGAACCAGATTGTCAATACCATTCCATTCCGGTCGAAACATTCCGTACCATTAAAAAATCCGAGATAAAATGATATCGTTTTTGTCTCAATTTTAATTCTGTTCCGTTCCAGAAATACTGGCTAAATACCGACCGGAACGTCTTAGTACCGTTTCGGCCTTAAAATCCTCCTTATTTTAATTAACTTGTGGTTGTGTTTCTAATTTTGAGATTATTTTTGTTTGACTTTATATTTGTATTGTATAATTTAAAGTTAATTTATCTTAAATTTTAATTATATTTGTTAAATTAATATTTTATTTTTTTTCATATATATATATATAATTAATTATATATGAACAATACAACCTCGAAATGGCACGCCAAAACATTTCAAAACTGAAATATTCCATACTAATAGAAAAACCAGAACCAAAACGGCACGCCAGAACGGTATTGACAACTTGCTTAGAACATCCAATATTGCGGAGGGAACAGCAACGGATCAATGAAAACGTTGTAGCAAAATATATCTCTATTAATAAAAGTTAAGATACTTTAGGAAAACACTTGTTAGCCTATGCTCTAATTATTGAACAGCGCGTGTGGTGTTTTTTTTTTTTCTTTTTCCAGTAAAACACCACCTTCTACCATGTTAATGAAAGTGCCAAAACGTCAAAAAATTTGGGTTTATTTTTTATTTTAATTTTGAACCTCATTATTTTATTTTTTATTTTTGTTAAATTTATTTTTATTTCAATTTTGATGCTCTATTATTTAACTGCTATTTTGTTTTATCCTTTTATGTAATTGAATTTTTATTTTATTTTAGCATTCAACATTTTATTGTTTGGAAAACAAGTTTTGTGATTGTTTTAGATTGATGCTTCGATATAATATCCTGGGGCCATATATTTAAAAAGTTAACATAAATTGACATTTTTTTTCTTTTTAAATGTTTTCTTTTTAGCTTTGAACATTGTTTATATATATAGTTTTCTGATTTTTTTTTGTTTTTTTTGTTATCCAGATCTCATAATTTGAGTTGTGAGTTTTGTGGGTTCACCTGAGTTATATTTTTTTCATGCTAACTCGGATTGAAATAAATTATTTTTTATCCAATTTTATCATTTCATATTTAATGAGTTGAAAATTGAACTTTATAGTTTTTCCCTGTCTGGATCCCCCAAGTTACCATAATGATTTTTTTTAATGTGTTTCAACTTTTATCTTTCCTTTCCCCCTTATTAAAATAAATCAACTTATTTAATCTACTAAGTTCTATAACCTGAGCTGCTAATTTTTCTTCTTTTTTTAAAACACGTGTGCCACGTGAACACAAGATTTTAAGCAGAAAAAAACTCAATCTCGTGTCGTAGCGCGAGTCCACAACTAGTAATTTTTTAAACTAGCAGTATATTTTTTTTATTATAAAAATATTTTTAGAATAACTTATACATTGATTAATTTTCTTAAATAAGATTTTAATATCATATCTCTCGCGCCAATCTTCTGTATTACGAGAAATTTAACAAATTTTACTTATACATTGATCTCCAAATTTAAATCAAAAGGTCAAACAATGAGATGTTTTTTTTAAACTAGTAGTCCAACCTTTTAGAATCAAATACGGAGTAGGTTTGATTCTCATTATCTTTCTTGTAATTTAACTATTGAAAGTGAATATATATTAAGAATAATTAGCTTCATTTAGAGAAGTTGTTAAATGTACCAGCATGTTATGTAATATACTTAGTTTTGTCACCATGTTCCTTTGCGGGGCGATTATTCTTTAGTAAAAACAAAAAAAATGAATACACAAGATTTTACATTGCAATTTTTCTATATATAAAAATATCAATTACAAATAAACTATTATTTGATAAAAAGATAACTATGGAAAAAAGACTCCAATCAACTTGCATAACACACGCTAACCTCTTGACCATTAACACTTGATTAGAATAACCCTATAAAAAAGAATGTGAAAAAAATAGGAAGAATAATTCTATAAATAAATAAATATTAAATGATAAAATTAAAAATTAAAAAATAAAAAAGATATAAAAAAAATCATAATTAACTCGCGTTAACCTTTAAAAATATTTTAGAAAATTTTTATAACCCCATAGCAATAAAAGATATAAAAAAAAATCATAATTAACTCACGTTAAAAAAAAAATATTAAAGGATGATTTGTTTTTTAAAAAAGACAAAAAAAAAAAAAGTCATCCAATTTTAACTTTCAAAACTCATTATTGTGGCCATGAGGTTGATACTAGCTATCTAGAAGGAAACACAAAAAAACAACAAAGCCAATTTTTCAATAAAAAATATCAGATTATTATTATTATTATTGTTTTAAAAAATAAGCCAACAAAAAAAATCTAATCTTGAGAGAATGAACAATTAAAGTTATAATAATCACGCAATTATTCAATCAATTGTCTCAAATATATATTATTGAAAAACTTCATAAAACACTCATTATATTACGAAACATTCCGATAAATGAAAAATCTCAGTCTACCCAACAATATTGCTAGGACAACATTCATAACTCAAATATAGCTCCCATCTATATTATTCGAGCAGCCACTAAATTCAATGAACTGATCACCATAAGTTGAGTCAGGCTGCTCAAAATTGTTCTCCTGTTTATAATAAAAAAATGTTAGAACAAATTCTAAAAAAATGAATTAAGTTTTTCTGTCTTCTGTTTTAGTTTTTAGATTTTTGAAAACATGAACAAAAAATTATCACTCTTGTTTTTTTTTTTTTCTGTTGTTGAGAAAAAGAAAAACCTGCAATTGTTATTATAATTATTGAAAATCACCTCGTTCATAAAAATCGACTGTTTAATTGTTTGTTTTTTTATACTTTTTAAAAGATAACAAAAACATAAATGATACCAAAAAAGTAATCACTAATTATTTCTTCTTGAAATAGAAACGAAATGCCAATAATTATAAAGAAAATGGAGACATACATGTGGCCACCCCTGAGGGAGAGGTGATTGAGGCAGCTCCAGTGGATATTCAATGGCCGGGCCTTCTGGTCTTATTGTTGTTTCAGACAGATAAACTGGTGGGTGATGAACAGGTGGCCCTGCCTCCCACGTGTCAGATGTGTTGTCAGGAGTCATTCCCCATGGGAGCTGCGACTCCAAATTTTTTTGTACATAGGCACGTTAGTGATTTGTATATAAAGAGAAAAGGGAAGTTAAGAGATTGTAGTTTTAACTAGCAGCCCCTATAAATCTTGAGAAAAAAAACTGCTTCACGTTTATATTTTATTTAAATCTCAAAAATCATAGAATAAATGATATTTATATATCACAATTTGTAAAGATGAAGTTCATAAACAATTAATAAATAATCTTTTAAAAAAAATATAAAAATAAATTATATTATTAGTTAAAAAACAGCAACTTACAAGTCTAATATTATACATCATGCTCAAAGAATACTAGCTATACAGATAAGAGAAATATTAAATAAATTTGTTGTCATTTTTTTTTGTATTTTGTTTTAATTTTCAGGGTTTTGAAAACATAAATAAACACCTGTCATTCTTCTTTATTTGTTGAAAATAAGCAAAACCAACAGTCGTTATTTTTTTTTTTGAAAATCACCTCGTTTAAAAAATCGACAATTCAATTGTTTGCTTTTTTATGTGTTTTTAAAACAAAAAAAATGATCACTAGTTATTTCTTCATGTAAACTTTGTTTAGTAAAGAGAAGGGAGGCATACATGTGTCAACCCTTGAGAGACATGTGATTGAGGCAGCCCTGGTGAGTTTTCATTCGCCAGGCCTCCTGATCCCATTGTTGTTCTAGACTGATAACCTAGTGGGTGATGAACCGGCAACCCTGTCCCTCCAAATGGGAGCTGTGAATGCAAAAAATTTTGTACATAAATTACAGATAGTGATTTATATATAAAGAGAAAAAGGAAATGAATCAATGTCATGTTAAAAAAGTTTTGACATCTGCAGAGGATCCAAATTAATGTGTGCAACAATATATTTATGCTCATGACGTGGGAAATAAAGAATGTTAGCAAATAAAAGTTAAGAGATTGTTTGATTATAATATAGATAGTCAAGAAATATACATATTAAAAAACAAATAAAAGTCATTGATATTTTATTGTGTATCTAAACTCAAATTAATGTAGATTTTAACACTAAAATTATCATTTTACTTCTCAGTCCAGAAAATTTAACCCTTGAAAGTTGAAACTGAGAACATGTTGAATATTTCCAAGAGATATATGTAGTATTTTTAAATCGTTAAACAAAAAACCTTGGTTATTTCCAGGGGACATGTTTCTTAATTTTTTGTTAAACAAAAAAAAAACCAACAATTGTTGTTATTTATTCAAAATCACCTCGTTTTAAAAACTTGAGAACTCAATTATTATTTTTTAAGAGAAAACCAAAACAAAAACATGGCAAGCAGGGAATTAGTAATTTATTTTTTCATGAGAGATAGAAATAGGATGCAAGTAATTATAAAGAAAATGGAGAGATGCACGTGCCTGCCCTCCGGGGGCTAGTGGCCCTTGCATTGGCGAGCTACCCGAAGCCATTGCTGCTCTAGGCGGAGAAGTGTAGTACAAGCCATGACTACCTGACATATCACCGCCGTGAGTCAAACCACCATAACTTAAGGGTGGCTGCTCAATAGTGTTCCACTATGTATAATAATGAAAAACTGTTAGCACACATTTGAAAACAAAAAACAAATTAAGACATAGTATGATATCATTTAAGTTTTTGTCTTTTGTTTTAATTTTAAGGTTTTGAAAGCATAGATATATTAAGGAAATACCAGAACCCAAATCAAAACCACAACTGTCACCATAAACTCTATATGGCAGTTTCCTTTTCTGCACATTCTTGACAGTAAATGTAATAGTACCGTTAGTATGTTAACGTTAAAACTTCTACAAATCAGGCCTCTAATTGTATACTCTCCTGTATAAATTGTAAGAGAATTCAATAAGAAATTTATGCTGAATATTATTCACAATTGTGAAACTCTTTATGGTATCAGAGCAAATTAAACTCTAACGAGTAAACATCCAATTACCTGTATCATGGCTGCCACAGCATCATCCTCCTCCTCTGCAACTCCACAAATCATCACCCTAAACAGCCACACAACCATCAATGAAAAGCTTACCCCCTCCACCTTTCCTCAATGGAGAGCTCAGTTTGAGGCATTACTAATCGGTTATGATTTAATCGATTTTGTTACCGGGGCAAAAACATGCCCAGTGGTCGATCTAGCAGACCCCACCTCCTCCAAAGTCGAAATTTCCCACTGGATTCGCCAAGATAAACTAATTCTCCACACAATCCTGTCATCCACATCGACCACCATCACTCCTCTCTTGGCAGCGTGCAAAACCTCCCATGAAGCTTGGTCATCGTTGAATCGCCTCTACGCAGGCAAGTCCAGAACACGGGCAATGCAACTCAAGGAAGAACTTACCTTGAGCACTCGTGGAAATCGCACAGTAACGGAGTTTCTTCAAGCTGTGAAGTTGATTGCAGATGAGCTTGCAATCATCGATCATCGAGTATCCGAGGATGATTTAACTCTCTACGTCCTCAATGGACTGGGTCAAGAATTCAGGGAGATTGCCGCTCCCATTCGTGCTCGGGAGAAATCCCTAAGCTTCGAAGAACTGCACGATTTACTAATTGGCCATGAAAGCTACCTTAAACGCCTGCAGAATCAGCAACCAACATCGTTCATCCCGACTGCCAATTACTCTCACCGGCAAGGACGCACCTCTGGGCAGTCATCCCCCTTCGCCCACGGCGTCACTCAGTCTTCTCGGCAAGGACGCGCACAGAGCCAGTATCGCAACCCACAGCGATTCACTCAAAATGGCAACCGGAATTACAATGGGCTTCCACGGAATGGGACAAGTAATGGGCCTCAACGAAATGGGCCCCCAAATTCTGGCCCAAGGAGATATCAGCCCAAGTGTCAATGGTGTGACCAATTGGGCCACACAACAAAAAATTGCCCAAAAATGTCATCTGGAGAATTTACTGCAAATTGTGCAATATCCAATTATGAAAAAAATCACCAATGGTTAGTTGACTCCGCAGCATCCCACAATATGACTACGGATCTGTCAAAACTATCAATTCACTCTGAATATGATGGCACGGATGAAGTGGTCATTGGTGACGGAACAGGTTTGCCCGTATCTCACATTGGTTCATTGTCACTTAATTCTCCAAATCATAAATTTAATCTTTATGATACTTTATGTGTACCCACAATTCATAAAAATCTTATTTCTGTTCATCATTTTACTAAACAAAATGGTGTTTATCTAATATTTCACCCTGATTATTTTTTGGTGAAGGATCGGATCACGGGGGCGACATTGCTCAAAGGCGCATGTGAAGATGGAGTGTACCCATTTCCGGAAAATTTACCAGTTTCGTCAAATAAAATTGTGGCTTATGTTCACAATCGTACCTCTATTGATGGGTGGCACAAAAGACTTGGCCATCCTGCGTCAAAATTAGTCAATCATTTAATTTCCACTTTTTCTTTACCAACACATAAAAATGGTCGTGTATCCCCTTGCATTTCATGTTCCCAAAATAAAGCTCATCGTTTACCTTTCAATAATCATGGTCTCACCAGCACTGCACCCATTGAGCTAATTTACACTGATGTTTGGGGTCCCTCTCATGAAATTGGTATTGAAGGGTCAAAATATTATGTGATTTTTATAGATCATTTTACAAAATACATATGGCTATATCCCATTTCTCATAAATCTAGTGTTCATAAAATTTTTCCTCAATTTCGAAATCTTGTTGAAAATAAATTTAACACAAAAATCAAAAGTCTTTACTCCGACAATGGTGGGGAGTACATTGGTCTCAAACCTTATCTTTCACTCCATGGGATTGGTCACTATACCACTGCCCCTCACACACCTCAACAAAATGGCATGTCCGAAAGACGTCATCGCCATTTAGTTGAAACAGGTCTTACTCTTCTCACTGATGCTCACATGCCTTTATCCTTTTGGCCATATGCTTTTCAAACCGCGGCTTATCTTATTAATAGAATGCCCACTTCAACTTTAAAAAATAAATCCCCGTTTCAAAAATTGTTCAATCAACACCCCAATTATTTAAAACTAAAACAATTTGGGTGTTTATGTTTTCCCTTAACAAAACCCTATAATCATCACAAACTTGAGCCAAAAGCTCAACCGTGTACATTTATAGGATATTCTCTTTCACAAAATGCTTATTTATGTCATGAGCCAAACAGTGGCAAAATTTTTCAATCTAGACATGTTATTTTTCATGAAAATGATTTTCCGTTTCAAAAGCCCCAAAATCACAAATTCTTATGTCATAACACTGTCCCGTCCCCCACACCCGAAAAACCCCCAAATCAATTTCCAAATCCCTATTTTGCACACCCACCCGATCAACTCCCCATTCCACCGATTCATCCAAACCCACCCCCAAATTCCACCATCCACGACTCATCTACACCAACTGAGTCCTCCCCAGTACTCTTGGCTCCCCCGTCATCATCTTCTCCGGCTGTGGGTAACACTCGATCATCATCGCCTGTGACCGTGTCTCCGTCTGAACCGTCACCGCTCCAGGTAAGTCCTCTTCCCTCTTCTTCCTCAATAATTATAGCACCACCTGTTGAGCATGATTCACTACGCACACACAGCATGGTTACTAGGTCAATGAACAATATATACAAACCAAAGAAATCGTTTGTGGTAACCAAGCATCCTCTACCCCCCTCACTGGAACCCACATCGGTTACCTCAGCCTTAGCAGATTTTAGGTGGCGTGATGCCATGTCGTCTGAGTTAACTGCACTCATGCATCACAATACATGGCATCTTGTACCCCCTCCCCCCAATTGCAACATTGTTGGCTGCAAATGGGTGTTTAGAATTAAGAGGCATGCCGATGGTTCCATTGACAGATTTAAGGCCAGACTTGTGGCCAAAGGGTTTAACCAAAGACCCGGATTAGACTACACAGAAACATTTAGCCCTGTAGTCAAACCAGTCACCATTCGCACTGTGTTAACCCTAGCTGTTATGAATGGATGGTCTTTGCGTCAATTAGATGTGAATAATGCCTTCTTGCATGGACATCTTAGTGAAAAAGTTTATATGCACCAACCCCCGGGATTTCGTAGCTCCGAGACACCAAACCATGTTTGTTGTCTCACCAAAGCTATCTATGGACTGAAACAAGCCCCTCGGGCTTGGTACACTGCCCTTAAACAAGCACTTTGTGAATTCGGTTTTATTAATGCAAAATCTGATACTTCCTTGTTTGTATTTCATGATGGAAAAATCTTGGCTTATTGCTTAGTTTATGTTGACGATCTAATTATCACAGGAAACAATTCAGATTTTGTTGCTAGTCTCATTTTGCAGCTTGGACAGAAATTTTCCCTAAAAGACTTGGGGCCCCTGAATTTCTTTCTTGGTGTTGAGGTCATCCCTACACATGATGGGTTATTTCTGACTCAACATAAATACATCAGAGATCTACTGTCAAAGTCAAGCATGGATGGTGCAAAAGATGTCACAACTCCGCTGTCTACCTCTGCTCCCCTGAAACTTGCAGATGGCTCCTCCTCCGTGAACCCAACTGAATATCGCAGCATGATTGGAGCACTTCAGTACCTCTCTTTAACCCGGCCAGATATCAGCTTCGCTGTCAATAAACTGTCCCAATTTATGCACAGCCCAACTCAAAACCATTGGACGGCCACTAAGCGACTGCTACGATATTTAAAGAACACTATATTTCATGGGATTAATATTCATAAATCATCTAACACAGCTCTCACTTGTTTTTCAGATGCTGATTGGGCTGGCAGCCTAGATGATCGCAAGTCCACCTCAGCATACCTCATCTTCCTTGGCAGTACACCCATCTCTTGGAGCTCCAAAAAGCAACGTGCCACTGCTCGCTCTTCAACCGAGGCTGAGTACAGGGCTCTAGCCATGGCTGCTGCTGAATCTATGTGGCTGCTGTCCCTGTTCCATGAGCTAAAGGTTCCTCTTTCACAGCCACCATTGCTCCTTTGTGACAACTTGGGGGCAACTCACTTAAGCTTCAACCCTGTTCAACATTCAAGGATGAAACACATTCAGCTCGACATTCATTTTGTCCGTGATCTGGTCGCCAAAAAGCTCCTCAACGTTCGTCATGTTCACACAAATGACCAACTCGCGGACCTTCTAACAAAGCCTCTCTCAAGGCAAAGGACCTCCCACCTATGCAACAAGATCGGCCTATCCGATGGTAGCCCGTTCTTGCGGGGGCGTATTAAGGAAATACCAGAACCCAAATCAAAACCACAACTGTCACCATAAACTCTATATGGCAGTTTCCTTTTCTGCACATTCTTGACAGTAAATGTAATAGTACCGTTAGTATGTTAACGCTAAAACTTCTACAAATCAGGCCTCTAATTGTATACTCTCCTGTATAAATTGTAAGAGAATTCAATAAGAAATTTATGCTGAATATTATTCACAATTGTGAAACTCTTTAAGATAAAATTTTGTGATTCTTGTTTTGTTTGCTGAAAAAAACCCAACAATAGTTATTATAATTTTTTAAAACCATAAAGTTTTTTTTTAAAAAAATTGACAATTCAATTTTTGCTTTTTTATAATTTTTAAAACAAAAGGAATGATTAACAATTATTTCTTCATGAAAAAATATAAATGGGATGCAAGTAGTTAAAATGGAGACATACATGTGCCCGCTCCACTTGATTTGATCGAGGCAATGACTCTTCAAAGACTGGGCCTCCTGACTCCGTTGTTCCTCTGGATAGATTAATTGTTGGGTTTGGGTGACGAACATCAGACAACCCTGTCTCTCCAGTTTCAAATCCAGTCGTTCCAGGTATGAGCTGCAACCACGAAATTTTTGCACATATAGCACAGTTTGTATTGTATTTTAAAAGTTTTTTTTTTAAAAAAAATATTGTAATTTTTTTTATCTTAGATTAAAGTTTTTTAGTGTTTTTATCAAAAATAATTTTTTTTTAAATGTCATTCTGATATATTTCTGAACAAAAATTATTTTTAAAAATAACCTCAACCACATTTCCAATCTTTCGGCAAGTTAAAATAAAAATTCTAGACTCAGTTTTTTTCAAGTTTGCATTTCAAATGAAATCATATAAAAAATATAAAATATAAAATGTGACTTGGTTTACTTGACAGTTTTTTTTTCAAAAATAAATAAATGACTAGACATGCAGGTGCAAAGTCAGCCTAAACTACTGGTAAAAATCAATTTGACACTTAAAAAAAACCGAAGCTCATATTTTTTTTAAATAATATATTGAGACAATATCGGATCAATTTCAGTTAATCGGTTCAATAATATTCTTTTATATTAATTATATGATAAAAAATAAAACCTATTCAAAATCAATCTTAGCATTAAATGATAAAATTTAAATAAAAATAATTCATTAAAAACCTAATGTTAAGGTATTTTTTTTTATAAAAAAGAAACAAGTAATGCAAGGTGTGTGGCATGAGTGACCTAGCGTGTTAGGGCCTTAAAATTAATATTTGAAAAAAAAGGATCATTCTGTTTGATCATTTAGGTTAGATTGATTTTGATTTTTTCAGGTCATTATGAGGTATTTTAAGACTGCTAGGTACTTTCACTCTCTATGCATATAAGAAATATAGAATTCTAGGTGCATGCATGGATGTTAATGAAACCTCACGGAACTATTAGTGCATGCGTGCAAAATGATATCCAAATATGGAGGAAGAGAAACCGTAGACTTACCTGTTGCATCAGCTTGTAGATCATATTGCTTTGTTGTTCAGTTGCTGTATTTTGTTGTTTAGTTATTTTATTTTGTTCTTTAACTGTTTGTTGCAGTAGCTTATAAGCTTTAATAAGTTGCGCCTTATCTTCTTGCGACTGCTTTAGTTTTCCCTTTAAGAAAGCACATTTCTTCTTCAACTTAGCACGACCTGCTCTCTGTTTTCTCAACTGCCTCAAAATTTTTTTCAACTTTTGCTGCACGTGGATATATATGAAACGAGAGAAAAAAAGGGATAAATTAACTATCCAAGGAGTTTAAAAGGAGAAAAAAAATAGAGGGGATCATTCTGCTTATTCACCTTCTTTCTATCACGACATCTCTTGTCAGCTTCCCGTTTTTTTGCCTTCTTAATTTCGTCAGCTGATGGTTTGACATTTTGATCATCAGCTAATGTCTGAACAGTTTGACCATTCTGCTCACCTGTATTTAAAATTTAAAAAAAAAAACTTAAAGTAATTATACTAGGGTAAATTCAAGTATATATACACTAACCAAAAAAATAAAATAATGCTAAATATGTTAACGATCAATCGAATGCGTTTATTAGCTATCCAATACACTAGCATTGATGTCTTTTTTTTCCCCACACATTAATATCCATAAACAGACACCAATCATATATAATATGGGTGAATCATCCTTCCTAATACAAAGCATAATTACCAATGGTGTGCATGCATGTTAACCTAATGTTGAATTTGGTAACTCACCAACATAGGTATCAGTGTCAAGATTTTCACCGGAAAAGAATCTCTAGCCATTATTTTGTATTTATCCAATATATATATGACTAATATTTTTCCAGAAAATGAAGGACTCTTAAATAACTTGCAGTCACCCCTAGCTACCTAATCAAGGATTAGTTGCTTAAATTGATCGATACGCTCCACAAAAACTATGTAGAACTTATTGTATTTTGTTGGGTAATGAATCAGGGTTAATAACACATGTGATGAGAAGCTAAAATGCTTAATTTTACACTAATCATATTGAGAGAGGATGTTTTTAATTTAAACATGATATATATTAACATAACACAACATGAATGAATACTTATTTTGGGTTCGGTGGATATTATCAAACCCGACCCGAACCCACATGAACCTAACCTAAAATATATATTTATGCAAAATAAATATATTTGTAGGATGTTTAATTTTTTTAATATAATATAATATGACACACACACATATTGGCATAAATCACACATATATATGAATGATATTTAATATTCTACTATTTAATATACATACACACACCTCAAATATATATTACTATTTTATTTTTTGTTAATTATTAATAAATAGTAGATAGTAAATATCTATCTGATACTTGAAATCAAATAGATAATTTATGGATATCTATTTTTTTTACCTATATAGATAATTGATAGAATATAAATATCACGAAATCCTATTACCTCACTTAACTTAGTAAATCAAGGATCAAAACATGATATATCCATAATACAGTAATACATGAATTATTGTTCATTTTTCTCCTTACTTTCAACTATATATGTCTGTTGTGTTTTTTTTTAACAAAAAACCCTTTAAAACAAATCTCCTTCTTGTTATCTAGGAAAGCCGAAAGCAGAGGGAATTGATTGCTTTTTTAAGTGTGTTTTCTCATAAACAATCGGTGCTAGAGAATCAAATGAAGCTGAAGTATTTGCAATCAAGAAAGCAGTTAAAATCATTGTTTCGTCTGCTTTGGTAGATCAGGTGGAATGGGTTATGGAGTCGGATTCAAAGAAAAGGAACAAGAGTGTGCGTGGTATAATTGATTACAGCCACACCTTTCTCTTAGCTCAAAATCGAACCTGCAGATCTATAGATATAAACACACGTACGTACCTTCGATGAGTTCTTGGCCAGATGGATCCACCTCCTTCCTGTTGTCTTCCATAGCTTGCTAGGACGACCTCAATCAGAAAGGATAATCAATATTGAGAGAAAGAGGAGATGCGAGTTTCATTTATAGAGTAACAGACCTAAAATAAAGATGAAGGCTGCGAGGAGACATTGCTCGATATCGAAACCATAAGGTCTCAGTCATCTTGGAGAGCTTGCTCGATATCGACTGGCCTTAGATGATCATTGACCAATAAAGTTACGAATAAACAAGAAGAATTCGTGGACTTTTCTATGGGTAAATAACGGGCCCAAACCCACATACAAGGCCCGTATGAGGGTCTGGTCTCGATTGGAATCTCCCAACCTTTTGTGTAAGCCTTTTCATTTTTGAAAAGGAAATGAATTGTTTACTATTCAATTCTAGCCACGTAATAGGTTTAGAAGCCGTTTGGTAGACTCTTATATTATGATTTAATTTTTTTTAATTATCTTGAATAATTGATAAAAAAAAAAATGACATGTAGTGTTGAATAATGGGGCAGTAAATTTCAATGGTAACAAAACAATTTTAAGAGATTCATGGAAGTGAGGAAATAAGATGAATGATTTTTTTTTTATTCAGTTAATGGATTTTTAAAAAATAATTTTTTTTATTTTAAATTATTTTTTGATATTTTTAAATTATTTTGATACACTAATATCATAAATAATTTTTAAAATTTTTAAAAAATATTATTTTAATATAATCATAATCCCAATTATATCCCCGATGATTTTTTTTCCAGATATTGTAGCTCGCACAAATAGTCAGGAATTGCAGAGACCTATATTATTCGTGATGACATTGCAAGTAATTTTGTGAGAAAATAAAAAATAGTGTCCAATTTACTTGAATTATTAATTATATTATATTATTATAATTATTAAATCTATAATATTTAAAAAATTATATATATATATATATATATATATATATATATATGCCCTTTAAAGTAATTTCACTGGTTAAAAGCAATATGAAAAGTTTGGTAACCAAACACACAAAACTGTTTTTTTCTAACCTCAAACTCAACCACAGTTTTAACCAAACATTTCACTGCTTATTTTGAACCATAGTAAAAGTGCATTTTTTAAAACTGTTTTTTTTCAACCTCAACAACAACAGCAACCGCAATACCAAAAACAATCTTAATAATGCTGAGCAGTTCAGTACAGAAATCTCAGACAAGGTAGCGGAAGAACGAAACAGCTGAACATCAGATCAAGGTAGTTCCTTATGAGCCAATTTTTCAACACGGACTTGTACGTACCTTAATTATCATGCTCCAGTGTTGTCCGAACCTTATCCCTTTTCTTGCAGCTTGTCAATCTATCAATCATAGATGCAACTCCGCCGCTGAAACCTCGAAGTTGCAAGGTTTGAATCACGCCTGGATTATGCATTTTAAACTGGTATAAATTAAACCCCAGTATCTCTGCTGCCGCTCTCTTTTTTCTTGCCTTAACCTGTGGCAATTTTAAATCAAGGAAAGGACAAATCAAAGTTAAAATCAAGAGAATATCACTTGCATATTCTTCTCAAGGCTAGCTAAAATTGATCTGGCCTACCAAAATTAGTATTCACCATTGGCACCAGCAGAAACCTGGATATTTTCTCGTAAAAAAAGAAGAAAGAAACCTGAATACCTGAGTTTGTGATACAATTGACTAGGTCGTCGACACAGAAACTACTATCAGTTAGTTTGGCTGATAGAAAACTACTTGGTTATACCTTAATTATCATACTCTCTTCTTCTATTGAGGCCAGTTTGCTTTCACCAAAAATATAAGCAGCAAGCTTCTTGTGCTGGTTTGGTGATATTTGTTGCTCCGAGGAACCATTCGTTCATATAAACCACTATGAATTATTAACCAAGACAAAGAAGACTTTTTTGAGAGAGAAAACGACGAAGACTTTTTTGAAAAAAAAAACGACGAAGACTTGCAGAAATGTCACACGCATATTACGGGCCCACCACGTGAAATCAACGAAGAAGTTGTAGCAAAATATATAATTATCAATAAAAGTTCAAATCTTTCAGCAGCGCGTGTTATTTTTTCGGCAGCCACACACCATCTTCTGTCATGATAAGGATGTGCCAAAAAATCAGATAAAATAATAGCTAAATTTCACATGAAAAAATAAAAAATAAATAATAAGAGATGAAACTGCAACAAAATTTAATTAGTGGAAGGATTTGAAATTATCAAGGGTTTAATTTGATATAAAAATAAAATAAAGTCCAATGATTGAGGATGGAATCAAAGATAAAAATCAGTTAATTTTTTTTTTATAATATAGAATAAATATCAATTAAAAGAATGATAATTAAATTGTATATGTAATATAAATGGTAAAACATTCTCTTTCCCTTTTTTATATTTTATATTTATAAAAAGATCAAATTACTCTAAATAAACTTGATTGTAACAAATAAATCAAAATAAAAAGGCAAATAAATCAATAACATTTCCTTAAACACATACCTTATAATGTAGTGACTCATATTCTAAATTTTTGTAAGGTATTAAAACATGTATTATATGGTTGTTTGTTTAATGTTATTATAGAAATTCATGCCAGCAAAACAATATAATAGATATACTTTTTTCTAGGTGGAACTAAACTTACTACTCGTGATCGGGGCCCGGTTCACTTCTCGTAGCTCATTAGGCCCATCTTGACCCGTTGACATTTCTCTAATTTTATTGATCTGCAAAACAATGAAAATATATTTAATTTTTATCTAAATATATAGGTTTTTTATTGTGTTTTTAGATATTTGTTTAATTGTAAATAGAAAGATTTGTACACACATGTATTTAAATAAATGATTTTTTGATAAAAAAAAGATAACAAACATTAATTCCTACAAAAAATATAATGTGAAAACAAAGTAAAAAGTAACACAAAGATCAAACCATAAAAATATAAATGTTGATAGAAGAAACTGATTTTTTTTTAATAAAAAAACTTGAAAAAATAACAAAAATCAATTCGTGCAAATCTTTAAAACTCGTGATTGTGGTCATGAGACCAGGGCAACCCTATCAAAAGCAAACAAAAAAAAATAACAAGCAAAATTATGAATAAAAATATTAAGTGATGAAATTAAAAATACAGAGAAAAAACTCGAGTCAACACAATTTAACCCACTAACACTGTAATTATAGGCAAATGATTATGACAACCTCATAAAAAAAAATACGAAGATCAATTATAAAAACAATATTAACAGATGCAATTAAAATGTGAATAATTTTATAAAGTAATCTAAAAAATAAAGTTAAATTTAAATTTCTAATTTTTTGTGATTTCATTGTAGGTTTTTTCACCATTTTTTATTCAATATTGGTTCGTAGATCTACGGTGAAGTATACGGACTTGGTATAAAACAGTATGATTTTTCTCAAAAATTTCCAACAAAATAAAAAATCCTTATTTGAAAAATATAAAAATATATATTTTCTTTTCATGTATATGGACGAATCCTAAAAATTTTATGAGCATGTTTTTCAAAAAAAAAATACATATTTTCTCATATTTTAAAATGTAAAATGAATATTATAACCAATTTATTATTATCCGCTAGAGTTTAACCAAAATATTAAAAATCTTTCTCTAACTATTTTGTTCATTTTATTTAGCTATAAATTTTAATATATGAGGTGTAAAACCACATTGTAAAATACACCCGTAAATATTTAAATTACAACAAATGCAACGCTAAAATTTGGATATTAAAACTATTAGATTTTTTACCTAATGGGGTAGAAACTTTCTCAAGAAGAGATATCTACTTTAAACCTTAGAAAAGACCAACAAATAAAAATAAAGCTTAGAAAAATAATCAAACAACAATGTAACTTGCTTTAAGTAGAGTGTATTAAGGTGATGTGTCTTTTTTTTGCACAACTAGTCTCCTTACCCTACAGTTTCTTAGACTATTAGGTTCTCTAATGAATTTAATGTTAGGTGATAACTCCTAAAATTTGTAATCATAATTTTATAGTTATAAAAAAAAAACTTTTTTTCACACCCCCATCTCCGAGGATGGCGGGGCGAAAAACAACAATGGCAACACCCTGCACCCACTATAAGTATTTTTTTATTTTTAGAAAAATAAAAACCATAGGAACTTGAAATTATTACTTAATCAGATAACAATATATGTTACCAAACAACAATACAAATTCTATATCCCTGACTAGAAATTAAAACAATAAAGTTCCTTTCTATCTAGCATCTGATTTTGAGAGGAATGGACAAATCAAGTTATAATAATCAAGTAATTATTCAATCAATTGTCTCAAACATATATTATTGAAAAACTTCATGAAACACTCATAGATTATAGTACATATTCTGATAGTTTACAGCATTGCTAGTTCATGCTGCCATTCATAATTCAAATATCACCCTTCAGTATTGTCGCTGCTTTCATAACATTATTTATCCACCACTATTCGAGCAATCATCACCATAACTTGAGCTGATTATAATAATAATAAAAAGAAATTGTCAGAACTAATTTTAGACAAAAATAAATAAATACATAAAGAGATTGTTTGACATCTTTTGTTTTAGTTTTCAAATTTTTTAAGGCATATGTATATTTTTAATGTTATTTCTTAACCAATAATTGTTATTATAATTTTTGAAAATCGCCTCATTTTAAAAAAAAACTTACAGTACAATTGTTTAATTTTTTATACTTTTTAAAAGATACAAAAATAAAAACGATACCAAAACAGTAATTATTAATTATTTCTCCATGACAATAGAAACGGGACGCCAGTAATTATAAAGAAAATGGAGACATACATGTACCCACCCCTGAGGAAGATGTGATCAAGGCAGACCCAGTAGATCTTCAATGGTTGGCCCTCCTGGCCTCATTGTTGTTCCAGGCTGATAAATTGGTGGGCTCTGCCTCCCCAGGGAACTATAAAAATATTGTACATACATATAGGCACGTTACAGACAATGATTTATATATATATATATATATAAGGAGGACACGAGTTAATGCACTATTAAGAGTGCTTTTACATTAGCAGAGGAGAGGATCCAAATGTGTGCATCAATATATTTATGCTCATGACGTGGAAATTAAATAAAGAATGCTGGATGCGTAGATTATTTTTATAGGAATTTTGTGCATGCCGATCTTTTCAAGTGTTTTTGTAAGGAATGGAATTTGATACTATGTTTGATTATATACTATGTACGGGTCTTTCATAAATCCTTGTTTTAGTCCCTGTATTGTATCACAAATAGTCTTTGTTTGTAATTTTTATCGTAGTTTTAAGAAAAACACAATCTAGTCATTTAATGTATTGTTTTTGCAATCTGGTCATTTAAGACTACACGAGTGATTAATGGTTTCAAAATAAAAAAAATCAATATCTTTACATAAGGAACTACTAATATGGAGTTATTAATGGGAAGAACAATACGAATGTGTTTTATTCTCTACAGTCTCCACCGACAAAAAAAACTACCATCCATGCATCTTCAAGGGGGATAATGCAGTAATTTCACTCTCATCCATGCATCTTCAAGGGGAATAATGCAATAATTTCACTCTATCCATACAATTTTGGTCTATTTACATAGAAGAAATAATGTCAGGTGTATGCATGGATGCTAACTATTAGTGTAGGAAGAGAAACCGCAAACTTACAAGTACTTGATGCAGCCTGCTGATCATTGTAGTTTGTTGTTCACCTATCTGCTGCAATAGCCTAAGAGCTCCTGCCCTTAGCTCCAAGTCTTCTTGCGCCTGATCTAGTTTTTCGATGGAGCGGGCATGGTCTTTCTCCGACCCAGCAAAATCCTCTTTCATCTCTTCCAACTGTCTCTCGGCATCTTCTATCTTTTGCTGCACGTAGATGTATAGAAAAAAGAAAAGGATAGATTAACTATTTATGGGGTTTAAAAAGAGAAAAAAATATGGAGTTGAGATACTTCTCATTCACTTGCACCTTCTTTCCATTAAGATATTCCATCCTTCTTGCCCGTTTCCTTGCCTTCTTAATTTCATAAGCTGATAGCTGGACAACTTGATCACTCTGATCAGCAGCTGATAGCTGGACAGCTTGATCAGTCTGATCAGCAGCTGGTGGCTGGACAACTTGATCATTCTGATCAATAGCTGATGATTGAACACTTTGATCATTCTGATTAGTAGCTAATGGCTGGACAATTTGATCATTCTGGTCACCTGGTTAACGTGTTTAAAATTCAGGAATACAAAACTTGAAATAACAATAATAATAGGGTTCAAGTATATATACACTGACAGGAAAAAAAAAAAAAAAACTTGCCAAATATGTTAACCATCGCTTGAATGCGTTGGCTTCGAAATTTTAGTATTTTTGGTTTTCTTCATACATTAATATCCATAAAACAATCACCAATCAATATAACAGGGGTGAATCATCCCTACAAAGCTTAATTACAATCAATGTACATGCATGTATTTGGTGATCCACCAACATATTAAAGGGTTCTAGATGTAGGTGCCACTATTACTTGCAATCACTCTTAGCTCCCCAATGAATAATCAGTTGCCTAGTTAATTATTGATCCGACTGAACTTAGCAGATCAATGATCAAAACAGGATATATCCATAATACTATCATGAATTTCTGTGAATTTTTAAATTTACTTTCAACTCCGTTTGTTTACTTTGTTAAAAAAAACCCTTAGGTAAACAAATCTCCTTCAAGTTACACTCGACTCTAATTGATTTCAACAGGGTAACCTTCCAAAGTGTTTGAATGACGATTAGACATGCCATCTGTTTTATTTTATTTTATTTAAAAAGAAAAAAAACAGATTTAGAATTACGTGGAAACCAAACAACATCAACACACAAAATCAGGCAAGCTTGGGGAAAATAAGTTAGAAATGATGCTCGTACAGATTAGACATCTAGCAAACTAAATACTTATTTATCACACACACACACACACACACACAAGGATCGTACTGTACCTCCGATAAGTTCAGAGAAAGCTTCCATTGAATTGGGTGGTATATGCAAAAAATAGAAGGGCAACAATCTAGAGAGTGAAAGTTCTGTGGTTGATGAAATAAATTATGAAACAGAGTAAGCTAGGTAGACAGTATATCCTCAAAAAATCGAGCGAAGATGCACGAAAAACGATCGATATCATGCGAGGGTTCACACGATTGCACCACCGTAGATTGTTTGCTTTGGTCACATTTGATTTATTTATAAAGAGTGAATCAAAAATAATATTTTATTGTTAGACGAGATAAAAATTTAATTCACAATGCGATAACTCTCGGTAAAACAAGGTAGAAAAATACATTAGTAAGTGGCAACTCGGCTATACCTTGTCTATTGTTTTTGTTTTCTCAAATCTTTGACGAAATCTAGGCCATTCGGCCCATTTCTTACATCGGCCTTTTTCCCTTCTCTGCTAGATGGTATGGGCCTTTCCCTTCCTCTTCGTCCACCGCTCCAGTTGGGCCGGGCCTTTCAGGTTGGGCTAGGTCTTTCAGGTTGGGCTCGCCTTTCTCTCTCTTCCTCCTCCTCCTCCTTGCGCCTGGTTCGGCTACTTGATTTTGCCTAGTCAATTATATGACAGTACCTGGCCACATGCAAATGTGAGTCTCTTTCTTGCATTTTGCCATCCCAGTTCTGATGTGGTAGATTCACTCAAATCATGCAGTTCCATCTGTAAAATGCTCAAGTTGATAGATCGCATAAGCTGCTAACCATTTGCAAATTTTTGAATCGCGGAATTCCTTTTTCGTTGTTAACAATGCCTCCAGCATCTTCTCCCTCTCCCTCCCTCCCTCCCTCCCTCCCTCTCTCTCTCTCTCTCTCTCTCTCTCTCTCTCATCTTCATTCCTGGAAAATATTTTGAATCTTGAAAGAAACACAAGCAAGAATCAAGAGAAATAGAGAAACAAACAGTGACAGACTTAAACATATATACCATTCATGGATAAATGTTCATCATCAGGAGCAGAAAAATAAAACAAAATATTCAAGTTTGCAATGATGAACATCAAGGGTTCAAGCCTGTTGTTTGAGAAACTGAGAACAGCAGCAAGTCTTGTGCAGGTTTGGTGATATTTGTTGATCCGAGGAGCCATTCGCTCATAGTATGAATTATTGACCAAGACTTAAAAATGTAAACAAAGACTGAGAGATTTTTTTTTAGAAAACGACGAAGACTTTCTGAAATATTACATTATATATTACGGGTCCACCACGTGAAAGCCTCCTTCATGGTGTGGCTGATAAATTTCTGGTTAATAGCTAAGAAGGTTTGTTTCAAAACTCAAAAGAGGGAACAACACGGGATCAATGAAAGAGTTGTAGCTGCACAGGTGAGGTTATAGGTTTGCTATTTAGATATCACTGGTTAGAGTATTACAAATTTGCAGTCGATTAAAATTTTATATGGACTCAGAATTAGTTAAGGTGTATAAAATTTAATTCAGATACATATGTTAATTAAAAAAATTAAAAAAATTAAAAAAATATATACTATTAATAAAAGTTAAAATCCTTTGGAAAAACACTTGTCAACACATGCTCAATAATCTTTACAGTTATTCTTTTATTTTTAAGATATTAAATTTAGTATCTATTCTTTTTATTTTTAATTCTTTTATAGAATTTTAATTTGTTTTCAATTACATCATTCATTTAATTTGAAATATTCTATCCCCCCCCTTATTTCTTGGACTGTAGTTTTTAGTCTTTTTGTTAGATTAATTTTTCTTTTCAATTTTACCTTTCAATCGAATTTATTTTTATTATTTTATTTCAATTTCGATTCTCATTACTTTGATTTTTTTTTCCATTTTATTATAACCCCACAAAAAAGAAAGTGAGAAAAAAAAAATACAAAGACTAACTCTAAAAAAATATATATTCAAGGATGATTTTAATTTTTTAAAGAAAAGACAAAAAAAAAAAACACAAATCAGTCAATTTTAACCTTCAAAACTCATGATTGTAGTCATGAGATTGGGACTGACAATGTAGAATGCAAATCTAAAAAAAAAAAACATTGAAGCTAGATTTTATATAAAATAAAATAAAAATATTGAGAAATTAAATTAAATTGTTATTTTTTTAAGAAAAAAACTAGCAAAAAATTTTTGATCCGGAGAGGAATGAACAATTCAAGTTATAATACTCAAGAAATTATTCAATCAATTATCTCAAGCATGTATGATTGAATAGCCGCATAAAACACTCATAGATTACAATACAATTTTGATAAGAGAAATTTTGTGTTTACACAACAACATTGCTGGCACATGCCACCATTCAAAATTCAAATGGCCTCCATCTATATTATTGTTGCTTCTATGCTAGTATTTATTCATCATTGTTCGAGCTACCAATAGCTCAGCTTAGCGTGTTAGGCTTTTAAAAAAAGTTCAAGCACGTGCATTATTTTTATATTTATTAAACTATATATATATATATATATATATATATATATATATATATATATTAAAAAAACCTTTGAAATAAATCTCTTTCAAGTTATATCCAATCTGAAAATACATCAAAATAATATATTTTTAGATTTTTTAAAATTTATTTTTAATATTAGAACATCAAAACTATCAGAATATATATATATATATATATATATATATATGGACCAAAGAAGAAAATTAAAAGAAATTATTTAAAAAACAAAATTTAAACGCAAAAACAAATAATATATTTCTTTCTAGCCTCCCTTCAATAAATTAGAATTTTAGTCATAACTATAAAAAAGTTTTTAAATTTTATACCCCTAATTATTTGTTTTAATTAGGCCCCAGGGTAAAATTCCTAGCTCCGTAACATCAACATTAAAGTGTAGTTAGATTTCACTACAGCTACTGGATAAATTGATGGGGTTCAATTGATTGTTTTGGAACTTGTCTAATAAATTAAAATATATTTTTTATTTTTAACATTAACACATTAAAATTATTTAAAAATACTAAAACAATATTAATATTGGAATACAGTCCCAATTTAATATTAGTATTCAATTATTTAATATAAACATATTTTTAAAACGTTTCTATGTTGGAAGTACAATAGTCACCCAGATTTACGGAACCATTCGTCCGTGTAGAAACACCATGTAACAGCTTGTATATTCTGTAGGCTTCGTTTAGATTGCCATTTTTACCGGGCTTTTGGCATCTAAACGTTACCGTTTTTTCAGACATACTGTATTTATATTGTACTCGTCGAGACTATAAACCCCTGGCTATATGCTCTCATCAGTCATGATTGTGTGGTTTACGATTCATGTCAAAAATATTTAAAAAAATTAATTTAAAATAAAAAATATCATATTTTAAAAAAATATATTTTTCAATGAGCAAATCGATAAATGGCTAAAAGGTTTCATGTTATATAATTATCAATTCATTTAAATAAATGATTCGGAAGACAATTTTAATTTATTCACGCATAACTTAAAATCAGAGTACTTTCAAAATCAAAATAAAGAAGATAAAACAAACACGAAAAGCCATGATTGTATCTCCCAAAATCTTCAAGAAAAACTAGATAAAAAAACAACGCCAGCACACAATCTTCCAGTCTCCCTGCTTTCCCTCTCCTCGTCATCCAGTTGCTTGTTGTCTTCATGCTTATTCATATCCCTAAGTGTCTCTGTTATCAAAACACTAATAAGTCATCAACATCAAAGACGGTTCTCCTATATATTTACAGTTTAGAATTATTAATTAGAACACAATAATATAAAGAATATTATACGATTTTCGAGAAAAAATGGAAAGAGAGGTTTGGTGCCTCACCAACTCCAGGGTGTGCGATGCCGTGATTGCAGCTACCTAATCGTGTGAGGCAATGCCCAAGTTCATGAGGTAGTCCATCTGAAACCAAAGTAACATAGTCAATACTAATTTAGTGAGAGAAAAAGAAAACAGTAGTAAAGAGACGTACATCTTCGAGGAAAGATGTGCTTCCCTTATCCCCTATACCATAGGATGGCAGCTGCAGATTTTTTTTTGGGCAAAACCATGTATTAGGTTGGTTATGATTTGTGAATAATAAGAGAAGTAGAAGAGTTAACTCAGCACAGTAGCAATCCTACAAAATGTTTTGAGAGAATATACAGCCAAAAAGCAAATGATCATTTCCTTTCCTTCCATGCTATAACTAGCTCATAAAAGACAATCACCATTAATACTTCTGACCATCCTAATTTGTCTCATCTTTGTGGACAATTTGTTAAGCACAAGAAGTCAGGTTATTGAGAGAGGAAACAATAACAAATGAGTCACACATGTGAGTTGAAAGGCGTGCTTCCCTTATCAGAATTTTGCAGCTTCAATTTTTTTACCGGCAAAATAAATTATTAGATTGATTGTGAATCATGATAATAGGAGAAGTAAAGGGTTAGTGCAACATAATTTCTATCTAGCATGATTGATTTCTACTAGTTTTGAGAGAATGCATAACTAATAAACAGATCATCCAAACTTTTCATGTAATGATCGATATAGAGAAGACAATCACTATTAATACTTCTAATCATCTTAAATTGCATCCTTTTTTTGAATTATCTATTAAACACAACAAGCCAAAATAATAAAAAGAGAGAACAATAGTAAGTAGTCGCACCTGCATGTTGAAAGGTGTGTTTCCCTGACCAGGGTTCTGCAGGTGCAAATTCTTAATTAGCAAAAGAAATTATTAGATTCATTGTAATTTATGATAATGGAAGAAGTAAAAAGGTTAATGCAACATAATTGCAGCCTTAGAAGATTGATTTCCAAATATTTTGAAAAAATATACAATAAAATAAAATAAAATGATCCCTACATTCTATGTTATAATCACTACATCCTTTAAACCATCTTAGTTTATCTCATCTTATTCAGGATTTTGTTTCCTTTTGTTTCAGGCTTGTGCCTTTTAAGTATTACCTCTTGTCAAGGCAAAAGCCTTTTCTTTCTCTAGTGATTTATGAATAGTTTTTTCATTTATCTATATAAATATCTATCTAGGTATTTGTCTATATAAATACCAATGAAAAATACCATCAATATAAAAATAGAAGGGCATCGTTCAATCATAGTAAATTAGAAGATAAAAATAGAAATGAGTAACATGGAAGTAGAAGAGCATCCTTACCATATAATCATTCAAAACCTGTTCCAGAAGAGAATTTTTTCTAGCATTTTTGAAAGTCATCAACGCACTGATGTGGCGAAGTAGAGCAAGAGTTTTTTGCAACTGAAATGCTACTGCATTTAAGACGGCGTTGTCTAACTCCAGTTTTACATTTTTTGTTTCAAGTTCTTTAATCCTTTCCAGGACTCCATTTATCTCACGCTGCACATAAATATTATATTTAGAAAATAAAATAGAGTAATTATATATAAGGGGAATATATACAGAAATGACACAGGAGAATATATAAAAGAATATATACCTTCTTTTTATCACGACAGTTTTTGTCAGCTATCCTTTTCCTTGATTGCTTATTATCAGGTAAGCCGGAACTTCCTGCTGGTTGAGCTGATCGGGGGAGCGTTTGAAGATTCATGGATGCGTTCTCTCCAAAGATAGTATCTGCATCTATATACATTGACCCGCACATGTCTATTCAGTTTCTAGTTAACCTATTTACTTGAACAACAATTTAACTCTAGAAGAACAAAACCCTAATTGTCAGGGTATGCATATCAGATCTTTGACAGGAGCAATATTTCATCATCATTATTTCATCACTCCATATCTCAACACCACCATTTGTCAAATATATTTCATGTAAAATATAAAATATTTTATATTCACGCAAAAATAAACTCCTAAATTTGAAATCCTTAAACACATGCCTTATATATACAATGTATTGACTCCAGTTATATATTTTAAATAAGGTTTTCTAAAGTATTAAAACAGCATTAAATGGCTGTTTGGTTTTGTTATCATAGAAATTTAAGCCAACAAAACAACATAAACTATAATAGATATAAATTTTTTCTAGTTTGAATTGAACTCACTGCATGTGATCAGGGCCTGGTTCATTTCTCGTTGATTGTTAAGCCCATCATGACTCATTGACCCTTCTCCAGTATTATTGATCTGGGAAACATTGAAAACAATGGCATAAACAAAGCATTGCACAACGTTAGATTATTTGCCCTGGGTTAAAATAAGTTTTTTTTAATATACATAAAACAATATTCAAACATGGTTAAACATGAAAAGTAAATAAAAAAATTTTATGGAACTTAATTTCCAACCAACTCAATATTGAAAAATGAAATAAAAAAAAAAGAGGAAAAAAAATCAATCTAGAATAACGTGTTAAACTTGTAAGTTAATCATAAAACTAGACTAACTTCAAATAAAAAAATAAGAAAATTAAGTAATATTGTAGCGATTCTGTGAAACGAATAGGCTGAAGAGGATGAAAAGGTTGGCATGATAGCTTGCATTCTTCACCTCAGTATTTTGTTCTACAAGAATGTCCTGCAACTGGTTAAGAATTTTCCTATTTTCCTCCTTTACGTCGGCCTCCAGCTGATCTCTTTTCCATTTTAAGTTTTTATTTTCTCGCTCCAGTTCATCAGAACATTTTTCCTGCCTTTTGAGATCTTTCCTCATTTGTTCCTCCATTTGCTGCACAATAAATAGAAGTTGATGTTAGCCACGAGGGAAAGAAAAGAAAGAGCACCAATTTTCTTATACCTTCTTTTTCTGGCGACTTCTCACATCAGCTTCCCTCTTTTTTGCTCTTTTCTGATCTTTGTTTAACCCAACTCTTCCTCTTACAGATTGAGCTGATGGGGGTGTTCGCTGATTCACGGATGAGATCTCCCCTGTGATAGCACTACCTGCGTGAAGTTTAGTTCCAGGAGTATTAAAATGGAATTTAGTTGGAGGCTCTTGTAAATTCCAAACATGATCGATGATCAATTTGCTTGTACTGTGAAGCCAGTAAGCAATTTGCTTCCGTTGATTTTCATCAAGAAATAAATCATTTCCAGCCTGGTTCTAATTTTATCAGTTACCCTTTGATTTCTATTCTCTTGTTCTTAATTTTCATTTACCTGATGGATTTCTTGGTACGTAACTTTTTCCTTAATTCATTAATTTATCTCATCAGTATTCAATATTCATAAAAATAAATAATGTTATCTTATATTTTACGTTCGCTCCAGCCAAAACGATACACTTGCTTGCCACAGAAATCAACTAAGGTCAACTTACAAGTAATAAAATTGGAATAAGAAGTGATGAACATAATCAATTGATGACAGCCATAACTTTCTTGTGGCTCAAAATCAAACCAGCATATCATTGATCTACAGATGCAAACACACGTACCTCTGAGTTCTTGGCCACATGGATCCAGCTCCATCCTACCGGCTTCCATATCTTGCTTGAATAGAAAATTAAGCAGAGGAGGAGGACTTAACACAGAAAGGCAAGCCAATATTCAGAGCAATACAGGGGTTGCAAATTTCATACGGAGACTAACAGAGTCGAAATAAAGATGAAAGCTACGAGGAGACACCTTGGAGAAAATACAAAACAAAAAGGCCCGTGTGAGGTTCTGGTCTCGATCTCCTGAAACTTGAATTAAGTGTTTCTTACCTCATATTTCACACTACTGCCAGCCGAAACGACACAGGAGTTAATTAAGGTCAACTCACAAGTAATAGAATTAAAATAAGAGATGATGAACACATATAATTGATTACAGCCATACCTTTCTCCTAGCTCAAAATCAAACCTGCAGACACCTGATCTGTAGAAATAGATTCACGCTCCTTTGAGTTCTTGGCCAGATGGACCCAGCTCCATCATATCTTTCCAGGATGGGAAATCAAGCAGAACAGAGAGATACTTTTCTTAGAGAGCTAAAACGTCAATATAAAGATAAAATTGCGAAGCGACATCGTACAGATGTTGTTCGAGATCGAGCGACCCGAGGTCCCCACTCCCAGGTGACATTATAGAAGCCATCGTAGTCGGGGAGAAAACAAGAAGTTCATGGGCTTTATTTGGGTAAATAACATGCCTAAGCCCAAAATATTTAACTATAATTTATTTACTCAAAATATCAAAACTCTGTTCACGTTATTAAATGGAAGAAAAGATTCCCTCTAGAAGTTTCGTAGCCGTCATGTTAGAATCCCTGCCTCTCCTGAGTACTTGACAGGTGCTGGGTCAACTTTATGTCCAAACCTTGAATTCATGGATGGTGACAATATAACATTTATTGACCAATTAAGGTCATTTGTTAATGATTTATTGATTTAAATGCATGGTGATGATCACAATACTTTTGAATTGATTTTTTTTTTTTTTTGGAATTGAAATTGCCTTTGCCTTGGGTCAACGGTTTTTTTGTCTTTTCATCTTTTCATTTTTTATTTTATATCTTGTTGGAATTTTGTAATCTTTTGAGTCGTGACTTTAAAGGATAAAACCAATCTGGTTTGGATTTTTATTATTATTAATATTAGTTGTTGCCAAATTCTTATTATTTTATATTATCAATCCAGGTTTAGCTTGAATTTTAAATTTTATTTATTTATTTAAAAATATTGTTGTCACCAAATCCACGAGTGGATTTGAATAGCCTTTTTTATAATCTACTTCATTATGTATTTTTGTACGGCTATATAACTTTACATCAATAAATATTGAGTGTGGAAAAATCCATAGTGTACATGAGTTTGTGTACAGTAAAAGTGAAACTTGGAAACAAGAACGTGATGATAGGTTCAACATGTCATCGCACTTCTTTCATTAAAATTCAAGATATTGACCTAAGAAGTTTTTTAAGAAAAAACTTAAAAAATATGAGACAATTTCAATCTTACCATCACATAAAATCTAGCATCAAACTAAGTAGTGTGTGTGTGTGTGTGTGTGTGTGTGTGTGTGTGTGTGTGTGTGTAAAGATAAAGATAAGAAGAACTAACTTGGATTGATTTGATCAACATTGAACACAAGACACAAGATTGCAATAACTATGTAGAAAAGTATGTAAAAGACAAAGCACAAAATTCAAGGTCCGAAAACCTAATATTAGTGAATAAAACTGAAAAAAAATCAATTTTTAAAAAATAGCATCGGCGAAAAAAACCCCTTGAAAATATTATTTTACCCCAATTGCAAACTTTGTTAGTTTTTATTTGAAGGGCCCGATAAACAATATAACATGTTTAAAGTCACAATAAAACACTTATACAGTGTCATATAGAGGGAGAAAAAAAAAAAAAAAAGATAAAAAACAAATAAGAGGTTAATGGAATTCTCACAATACACGTATACGGCACCTGCTTAGAGTAATCATTGACATTCTTGTTCCTTGCTGCAAAATTTTTAAGGCAGCTCAAGCTTACACACCTTAATTGGAAACTCAAACTGGACGCAGATAGTACTATCACAAGGGTATCTCATCCACGAATCATCGAACACCCTGCCCAACAGCTCAAGTTGTAGAAGAGTTAAAGCAATTACATGAAAGAGAAACACAAGAGGGAAGCTGACATGAGACGCCACAAGAAAAAGAAGGTACAATGACTAGCTATAGCGCCTACCTCTTTCTATTCCTTATTTGGTGCTCTCCCTTTTCTTTCCCTCGAGGCTGGTATCTTCCTCTTCTATCAGTTTAGCTGCAAGACGATGGCATGATGGAAGAGCTCAACAGGGTGGAGAAATTTCTGGTGTATTGGAGTGTGAACATGACAGCTTAAAGAGGTAAAGAGATCAGTTGTAGGTCAAAAGTAAAGGAGGAAAATAGGAAAATTCTTGGCCAATTGCTGGACTGTCGGAGGACAAACTACTGAGGTGCAGAAGGCAAGCGTGCATGCCAGCATTTTTCTTCCTCTACTGCATTTTCGTTTCACATAATGGCAACAATATCACATACATGCACACCACATCATCTCTTGATCATTGAATTCACATAATCAAGTATAAGGGCTAGGATGAGCTTCTAGTCACCACCAATCATCTCTCAAGTCATCTGCGCATTGATGTTGTGAAGTAGAGCGATAATTTTTTGCAATTAATTTGCTTATGCAGTCACGACAGTCTTCTCTTTCTGGAATTCTACAATTTTTTCTTCAAGTTCTTCAATCCTTTCCTGGACTCCACTGCACAAGAATATACGTTTAGAAACGAAAAGAGCAATCATCATATACAAGGGGAATATATACAGAAATAAAACAAAGGAGAATACATAAAAGGATATACACCATTTCATCAAGACATTTCTGGCCAGCTATCCTCTTCATTGTTTTTCTCATACCAGTCAAGCCATAACTTCCAGTGGTTTGAGCTGATTGAGGGGGCCTTTGAGGATTCCCGGACAGTTTTTTCTTAGAGCAAGTATCTGTGTACACACACGTTTATATTCAATCTCTAGTGAACATGTTTACTACAACAGCAATTGAACTATAAAACTTGTAAAAGATTTTAATCATCGAATATAAAAAAAAACTACAATAACAAAAACTTTCACTTGTGGTGCCAAATTTCTTATTCTCAAAGAGTATACAGTTTCTTAAAACATATATTATTTAAGTATAAGAGCTGCTATGAACTTTTGGGGGCATGGTCCCCTTTTGTCTTAACCCAGCTCCTCTTCTCGTGGATTAGACTATATAAAGAGAAATGGAACTAAATTCTTTTTTTTTAAGAAGAATTATTCAGTATAAAAGAATCTACTTTTCACTTTTCAAAAAAAATGTAATCTATAAATTATTTTTATAATTGGATTAATTTTTATGAGAGAAAAGAGAATCTACTTCTGCACCTCAGTAATTTGTTCTTCAACATTGTCCAGCAACTTGCGAAGAATTTTCCTATATGCCTCCTCTACTTTGACCTGGAACTGATCTTTTTGCCATTTTAAGTTGTCACTTTCACACTCCAATTCACCACAACATTTTTCCAGCCTTTTGACCTCTTTCTTCATTTCATACTCGCCTTACTGCACGATAAATAGAAAAGGAAGATGTTAGTCGCAAGGGAAAGATAGGGGATATCATATTTGGTTCAATTCTGTTTTGCATTAAAAAAATCAACCAAATTAAAAAAATTTCAAGGTTCAAGACCAGACCGGACCAAAAATCAATTCCAACAGACTGGTTTTGGTGTGGTCAGGTTTTATTTTATTTAAAACCGAGAAAAAGGAAAAGAAAAAAGACAAAAAAGCACATTAATTGGGCTATTTTAATCGAGCCTGGATTTTCAAGGCTTCCTTTGGGATTTCTTGACAAAGAGCCTGAGTTCTTTTTACCGTTTTTGAGCTTATCAAGGTTTGTGGGCATTTTAAGCTCAAATAATTCTATGGGTTTTTACTTCAGTTGATTTTTACTTGGCATGTCTTGTATAATACAATCACAGTAGTATTTTTAGGCTTTTACCACGGGTTTCTTTGGTTACCCAAATTTTTTTATCACCACTACTCATAATAGTTTCAGAAGAGTTCAGTCATCATCTCAAAGGTTCAATCCTACAAGTCAGCCTCTACTTTACTCAAATTAACACATCTAATATGAACTGTTTTCAGTTATAATCGTTTTGCAAAGTAAACATTTTCAACTTAAATCTCATTGCATACCAATCAGTGGACTCCAATTCAAACCATTACACATGGTGGTACTTGATCGTCGCCAATTTCCCCTTGCTCCACAAGATCAAGAAGAACTGCAAGTTAAGTCTAATACAGTCAGGTACGATATCACAAGCATATTAGATGAAATGGCACATCATTCTTTTCATGACATGTACTTTAAGGTTCAGAGGGTCATCAATATATAGATGATGAAAATGCTGTGTACAGACTTTTCTTATCTATGCATGACAAACACACACGCAGGCTGCTAAGTATTAACTCTGATGACATTTCATAAAAACAATCAAGGTTTAACTTACAAGGAATTCCTTCACCATCAGTGCTCTCATCATCTTCTCCATATTGCAAAAGAACAGGTGTTATATAATCAAATGTAGAAATGAGGCTCTCGTGTAATCATTCTTCGTATAAACAAATGACCAAACAGAAATATAAAAAATTACATCGACATAAAGTTACATCAAAGGCACCAGTTGCAAGGGGCAACATAAAATTGATGTGATTCAATGAGAAAATGAAACAGGAATGAAATTTTCCACACCACTAGAGACTCACTTATGTGCACTCCCAATATGTAAATGATGTTACCACAATATCTTGTTTTATCAAGAAAAAGAAGCCTTTAAGAGGACTCGAGGAAAACAATTGCTGTTATTCAGTCTACATCAACAATTTTGAAGTCACCTTCCTCTAGAAGGGAAATGGTTTTATACCAGCAGCATGCACCAAAATCACCTCCATTTACGAGGACAACACGATTAGTTTCAAGATCCTGCCAAATAAAAAACGAATAATTAGTAGAAAAGGATATCAAAATCTTGAAATAAGAGTCTACAAAATGGAAAAACGTGGCAAGTAACACTTCCAAGTAGGGGCTTTCATAATTGTAATGTGACTTTTAAGTATTAAAATGCAATCCTTCCACTAAAATGACTTGGGTTAATCTCCAAATCTATCACCTAAAATTCTGGTCTAAAAATATACTTTTCGCACCAGCTTTGCACATCAACAAGCTTCATTCTACCTTTTTTAAAAGAAAAAAAGTCTGAAACGAATAAAAAATCAGATAATTAAACACAAATATAAGGAATATATACCTAACGAAGCTGGTGTGTAATCCAAGGTCCGAGACTACGGTGAACAGCAGATCAGTCGATGCAAACGAAGACACCGTACGTTACTGAAGGGGGGGATTTTCATGGCAATCAAAACACATTTAACAGCAAACACACCAAATCATAAATTTCAGAACTAATAATACAGTAGAATTTCCAGATACGAATCAGATCCGTAACGAAATCAAAATGAAGCACAAACCTTGTTTTCCCATTCGCTTTCAGTTTTCTGAACAAAGGGTTTTTGACAGTGAAATCTTCCGACGACATGGCGTTATTGTGGCTGTTGATGGTGGGAGAGTGGGAGCGTTTTCAGAAATCAGGGAGTGAGGGTGGGCTGCGTTTACGGTGGCTGGCTGGCTGCTGGAGAGATTAAGAGAGCAGAGACCGAGCACAAAGAGAGAGGTTGGCTGCGCGTTAGATGGAGAGAGAGGAGTCGGAGACCAGATAAACATTATTAGGTTTTCAGAGTTGTTAATGGTTCTTTCAAAAAAACTATATTTTTTATTTAATAATATATAAAAATAATATGCTTTTATTTTAAAAAAATCTATTTTTAATATAATAAACCAAAATAATTTCAAAACATTATTATTTTAAAAAAAAAAACTAAACGATAAAAAATCAAGATCTTAGAGTTTTCAAAAATGTTATTTTTTTTAAATGTTTGACGTTACGTTTTAAAAGTATTTTAAAAAAAATTAATTTATTTTATTTTATTTTATTTTTTACTTTAAATTAAAAAAATTAGTGATTTTATATTATTTTAATGTATTAATATAAAAAATAATTTAAAAAAAAACAAAAAACATAATTTTAATATATTTTAAAAAAATATATATTTTAAAAAATAATCACAATTAATAAATTTGGACCCAACAACAATCTCAAATATACAGGAGGTAGGAGTATTAGTAATTTTACCAAGTATAGTGTTTTACCTGGACGCTGCACCAAAATAACAGTGAATGTTTATTTGCTGGATTTCCAGCACCTCGGCAGGAATGCCTACAAATTGCCCAATCTAAAATACACATTGCTTCAGCAGTAAATTTGTGTATACTTGCAGTTTTTCTATGCAAAGATTCATTGATTCTACATTTTTAGGAAGCGGTGGAGAAGAAAGCTCTCTGTTATGAATCACCCAGATGGTGATCGTCCTGTGTTTGTACCCTTTAGAGGTGGTGTTTGGGAATATGTTTAGAAAATGTTTCTGAAAAAAATTTGAAAATTTTTATTTTAAATTAAAAAAATTTAGTGATTTAGATTATTTTGATGTGCTGATTTCAAAAATAATTTCAAAAAAAATAAAAAAATATTATTTTGATACATTTCTGAATGAAAAACACTTTAAAAAACAATATTCGTAAATAGTTTAGTCTCAGATGATGAGCAGCATGAAGCCTTGTCATTTATGAAGTTGATGTCTTGTTTCCTTTGCTTTCACAGGTAGAGTTCTGATTTCTTACTTGTACATGACACTATTGCTAGATTTTAGTTTTGGTTTTGGTATTTAAATAATTCCCCTGTCATCCTTGTCTTTTTTCTTCAGACTATGGCACTGAATGCACTGTAAGAGCCGCACGGCAAATCAGAATGGCATTTTTTTTCCCGGCATTTTTGTGTGTTGGGGTATGTTCTTATAATCGGGCTGATAGAATATATGTAGCCTGGTGCTTTATTATCATTAACATTTGTTTAATAATCAAGAAGACATTGGTTATTTAACTATCATGCTATTAAGTTTTCTTAAAACAAACTGGGGTTATCAGATGTGCTTGGGGAGAGTATTGTAAGGGAAAATGGGAACTGTCCAGCTTACAGAAAGGTTTTCCATGCCAAGGATTTCGAACATGTGCTTGACTTGATTCTAACTCGAGCTTCTCAATTGGTAATAGTTTCTTCCATGTTAAAAACCTCTGCTGAATCCTGTCTGCTCAACTCCAATTGAATTGAAATGTTTGTTTGATAATGCAACCTGGCACAAATATCTAACGGGGCAGTACTATCGTGTTTGAAGGGCATCTAGGTCAGTAAACGAGATAATACATAGTACAAGAATTACTTGTTGACAATAATATAATCCCACGAAGAATTACTTGTTGACAATAAATAAAACGTTGTCGTTGCATGCTTTCTTTGAATTTCTGTCGATATGCGTCGCATTTATCCACGTCAACATGTTTGCGGACAGGGTAGGCCTCGGCAAGAAATCAGTGCATGGCCCTGAGTTTTCTGGCCTCAATTTCGTGACTGGGGACTGATTTGCTTCCTGAACCTGAAGCTTGGTTCAACCGAGAGTCATTATGGTCAATCTCAAAGTATGGGTAGCCCGAGATGAGTTTCATAGCTTTTCAATTTATTTTTTATTTAGAAATACGTTAAAATAATATTTTATTTATTAAAAAATATTTTTGATATTGATATATTAAAATATTGAAAACATCAAAAACTAATTGGAAGTAGAAAAACTAGTGATTTTTTTATAAAAAAAAAAACATTTTGGTGATTTGAATTTTGATCCAAGTAGAATTTTGATCCAAGTAGATTTTATTTTGAATCCTTTTTACAATTATTCATGGTTGACTCGGTCAACCAATAAATTGACTTAATGACATGGTTCCTAAACTAGGTAAAACCCTGGACTGAGTGTTATAACTATTCAATTTAAAATTTCATCAACTGGCGGGTCAGAAATATTAAGAGCAACTATACTTTGATCTGAAAGCTAGGCCCAATATACATTTCAACTTGAAATTTATATTTTGCCAGTTTGATGGGGCATTAAATCAAAGTTTTAGCCCATTATCAAACCTGAGGCCCAGTGGGCAGAGGGAATGATCCTGGATCAAGTCTATAGCAAGCCCAAGGGTAGCCCCAACAGGCCTGTTTTAAACAAATCCATTGCACCATCCAGGAGTGCAAAATTATCCTCCTTTTTTGCGCAAGGTTGATGAAACGGGGATTCCAGATGGTCCATACAATCGAATATAAAAAAAAATTCATTATATCATTAGCCCATACTAGGTGTGAGTTTGATAGTTTTCTTAAAAAAAATATTTTAAAAAATAAATCATATAAAGTTTGATCTAATATGATTGACTTAAGCTCAATTACTTCTTTTTTTCTAAAAAAAAAAAAAACATCTAAGATGAATTGCTGGTCAAATATCGAATCCATAGCTAAGTTTTCGCTAAAATACAAGTTGTGCATCATTTTCACCAACTCAAACATTTGAAATCTCATAAATGAATTTTGCTCAATTAAAATGGGTTGGTCTGATGTAGTTAAATCTTCAAGGATAAGATAAGATTCTGGGAAATAAAACTATAATAAATTCCTTAGTCTTTATATGAATAATTTGTCGTTAGTCGAACTAGAGAACAAGAAATCAAAGTTGAAACTGCATTGTAAGAGATTGCTAACAGTAGTATGAATAAGAGGAAATAAGAAGGCAACCATCTACTAAGTGCCCGTTTGGCACTGCGGCTAAACTGCTGTTTTGTTGAAATTTAATTTTTTTTCATTTTAAATGAATATATTTTGATGTTTTTAGATCATTTTGATGTGTTGATGTCAAAAATAATTTAAAAAAATATATATTATTTTGATGTATTTCGGCACGAAAAACACTTTGAAAAGCTACCGTAACCGCTTTCTCAAACAAGCCCTTAAATAGTTTAGTAGTAAAAACTTCTCTGACTAAAATTTTTGTTTACCTATGAGCTTATGTAGTTTTAAATTTAAGTTACGTGATTATTAATATGATAATAACTGGATATTTTTATAATTATTAATTTTAGGACTAGTAGAATTTGTTAAATTACACGCCCATATTAAAAAAAAAAGTCAATCGTGTGGCCTGTGGTGGTGCTGAGTAGTTGGTTGTGAAAGTGATCAAAAGAGCACTTTGCAGGCTCTACTTCGAATCTTTTGGTGAGAATGCTTACTTTGAATTTGACACCGACTTTTGCTTCATAAGAATGTAGACAAAGATGGTAGAAAATCCCATGTTAAACTACGTAAACACTGACGGGGAGAATCAGTCGGTGGAAATTCGGACAGGTGGGGTCAAGAGGTTGGAATTTGTTCGACAAAGTTACCAGCTCTTAAGTTCAAACCACAGTTTTGTCATATTGTTTTATTAATCATCTCACCTGCACAAGGAAGGGCAAAGAGTTATTGTTAAGCAGCACCTTCTGCCACACTCTATGAAGCATGGAGACCGGAATAGAACAACGGGTGCCATAGGATATGATTTGATACAGTATTTAAAAAAAATAAAGATACGTGAAGAGTACATTTGTTTTTTAATTATTGTATATTATATTAAGAGTTTATTGCAAAACTAAATAAAAATAAATATAATGGACTGTATCTAAAAATATATGAAGGTAATGGATTGTATATAAAAATATATGAAGGTATAAATAGAATTCATTTTATAAATAGAGTTCATCTACCATACCAGGTGGTAGATGGCTAGCTGTGTTGACAGAATACTGAAGGTATTATTACTGATATTTCTTTGGTTAGGATTTGCCTCCTGCCAGAAATGCAAATCATTCTTGTCGTCATGTATGCATGCATGTCCTTGATCTTCCCGTAGCAGTTTCACTCAAACCCTAACACCTCAATTTACGTACGTGAGCATTTGTTAATCTATTAATTCCTCAAGGGACACAGCTAATATTAGCATTCTTTATTAAATACCTAGCGGGTTCAAGATATTTTCCAGCTGGCACATATCTTGCTTCTTTTAATGTTTTAAAATTTTAAAGTGGAGGACAGATTTTTTAGATCATAAGAATAAGATTCAAGAGATTGTTATTTTTTTTTTCTGACAGGAGTTGTTTCGACCACCTAATATGCACACAGACAATCATATATGTATATTGAGTATAAAAGACAGTCTGGTTGGGAATATAAAAGTTAAGTCCTTCTGGTTTGATGATTATTTATTTAACTATAAAGTAATTTTTGGAAGAAAAGAAAATAGAAGTGATATCTATGGTGACATAGGTTTTAGATTCAGTCACGATCTCGAATTAAATCTCACTGCTATATATTTAATTGCTCACCAGAAAGCTGAATTTCAAAAGGTTTTTTCAATGTTATATAATTTTGACTTTGACAAGTCCAGTTCAAATGATGGATAGATCTGTGGCCCCCAATTCATTTTGTGAGATCTTGATGTACTCATTAAGAAGGTAGATGGTTTTGCTATTTGTATTATTATTTTGGATTCAGATTTTAAGTAGATGTGAAAGGGATTTTTTTCTGTAAAAAATAATAAGGATGTGGATTATTTATCTATGATCTGGCTGGGAAAGACTTTTTAATTTCAGGAATATAAAAGCTGGCCAGCAGATATATTAGCCATTAAAATAAAAGGGACTTAGGTTTAAGAGGTTTATGAAAATATATACCGA
Organism: Salix caprea; assembly: GCA_964035475.1. Lineage (NCBI taxonomy): Eukaryota > Viridiplantae > Streptophyta > Magnoliopsida > Malpighiales > Salicaceae > Salix > Salix caprea. The sequence goes on along the minus strand of OZ037761.1, from coordinate 2,319,761 downwards.
CAACACTTATTTTATTTTTTCAAAAGAAAAGAATCCTCTCTCTTTCTCTTCTTTTTTTATTTTATTATCAAAATGTAGAGTCAAAGAGACGACAATCTCTTCAACGTGAGGCTGATCTCATCTCCCCTGCTTCTGTACAGTGCAGTTTGACGTTAGGCTTTCCATTTGAATTTTTTTACTATTAAGAAAAGAAAACTTTTGAGCATTTAGGCCAAATCAAATTAACCAGCTCAAAAGGTTCAAAGGCAGAAACAGAAAAAAGAGAAGAAGAAATAAAAGTCGGACCAGGCTGATCTCATCTCCCCTGATCCTGTGATTGACATGACCGGATCCTAAATTTGAGGAAGATATGATCCTGTGATTTGAAATTGTACAGCTGTTACCAATTTGATTAATATTTATGTTAGATTTTTTTTTTATCAGATGTATAAGCTAAATGTACATAGAACTTTATATAGTGGAAAAAACCCGTGTGCTTCTCTCTAAAAACTGTGTTTTGAATTCAATTATAATAATGATGACGAGTCCAATATATATCTTATGTCTTTATGAGGCCAGGTGAAAAGGGTTTGCCTGGTACGGTCCATTTTTCAATTTTCTTGGTCTATTAGAAACCTAAAAATCTATTTCATCTAGTTTGATATTGTGTTTAAAAAATATTTTTTAAATTATTTTATTTTATTTTTTATTTTTTAAAAAAAAATATTTTTAAATTATTTTTATATACTGATATTAAAAAAAAAGTTATTTGAATATATTTTTTAAATAAAAATACTTTAGAAAATAATCAGACCAACACCCTCAAACAGTAACTACATATTGAGCATAATAAATTATTAAAACCCTCAATTTAAATTGTATCAAATCAACTCATGACCCTCGTTATACGCACTTGCCCATGACTTGAATAGAATAAAATAAATGGAGGTGAAAGTCAAGAAACCATCTCTTGTCTTTTAATGATTTCCGAAGATAGTAGGAATTGGGGGGGCAGACAGCTCCAGGAATTTAGTGCGGAACAGAGATAATTGCTCTTTCTCATCTGTCACTTTCTACCGCCACTATGACCGTTGATCTTTATTTTAACAGCACTGCTTTAGCTTAGCGACGTTGTTAGGACAACCCACGAACTCCTTCCTGTCATGCCACTTTACTAGATTCTACTAATAACTCCATATTATCCTACTTCCAAAAATAGAAACGAATTTAATTAATACTCTCGTGTATAAACTAAATTTAGTAAAGTAGTTTGGTTTATTATTTGATCTGGAATTCGAGTTATGAACAAGATAAGTTGATCCAAAATAATTTTGTTTTTAAAAAATAATAAAATATTATATTTAAAAAATAAATCAAAGTGAATTTTAATAATGTTAGGTATGGCTGTCTAAATCATAACGCATTAACTCTTATTTAATATCAAGTACATCACAAGATAAGAGATACATAGCCTAATTAAAGTTGTTTTTTAAAGTATTTTTTTTTTAAAATATATTAAAATGAGTTTTATTTTATTTTTTAAAATTTTATTTTTAATATCAGTACATAAAATTATTTAAAATATCAAAAAATTTAATTTAAAATAAAAATATATTTTTTTATTAAAAAAAAACAGCTATGAAACGTATTAAGTCAGCCGTGTCAGGCAAGACCCACTTTAATAACCCTGCTATAAACTCTCGTCGATACGCAAATAAGTTGCATTAAAAACTTGACATGGAGTTAGTTTGACCAATGACGGCTTGCAAGTCGAGTCAGCTTTTATTTTTTTCGGCAGAGCGGCGCCTGTGCCTCGTGAGATGTTTTACTTTCCAGTTTCCACTACTGTGACTACATGGACGAAGAAAAAATAGGCCGTCATGCGTTATCCCTTTTGGTAGGACCAAAATGTGAATAAATAAATAAATAAGTAACAAAGAAGCAGCATATCAAAAGTACATGCAAACGCACTTGAGGTGTGCACCCGGTTCGAGTTTCATTGTTACCCCTGCTATGTCTTATTTAACTGTAGAGTGTCTAATAAATTCAAGGATTAATTATGATATTTGTAGTAAAATGATATTAATTCGGATATCTCGATTATTAATATATATATATATATACACACAAACGAGTGTTACATTTTTCTTGAAGGTAATATACATGTAATCTTCAATTAGTTATTATATTACTAACTAAATAGCTTGAATTATGAAATTATAAAAAAAAAAATATTAGTTTTAAATTTTAATCATTGCACTGACCACTAGATGATTCATCTGCACATATATTAAATCTTGTTTTTTTTTCTTTCATTGTTCAAATAATTCCGGATTAACTTTTTTTCTTAATGCATTTTATTTCCCAATTAAGTATGAAATAAATCCGCTGCTTATATAAAAAACATTCTCCTGGATAAGAAATTTTGAATGGAACGGAAGAAGCACTTGCCCATCTTCTTCTGTACAAGATACTCATACTAGCAATTAATTCCCAGTATATCGTACAGGAGAATTTCATAGGCTGATAGCTCTAAACGTTCTCCTAGCTGATCTCCACACATTCAAGGCTATATATTCGATCATTATTATTTTAAAAAATTATTATTATTATTATTATGTTAAGAATGAGATAATACAGTTGTTTCATATGGCCCGTTAGTACATAACACGCGGGCATGGTACGTTAAATTTCAACCCAGCTACCTCTCGACCAACCAAACTAAAAAAAAAAAAAAAAAACTACCCTTTGTATAGTGGTCATTTCTAGGGGGCATATCACAAAGGCATTTGGATGTGCTCCCGAGAAAAGAAACATTTTCTGCGTAGAATAATGACCTGCCTAGCTACACATGACTACGATTCAATAATTCCGAGTCTAAACGGTATTGATTTCATTTATCAAGCACCTGGTGGGCCTTTTTGCATAGAACATGATAATTCATAACTATTTCTGTTCTTCTTCTTCTTCTATTTTAACGCATGTATCACTGTCCTTGAAGATATTTATTTAAACTAGATCCCATCATATCATGCCTGATACCAGACAGAAGGAAAAGGAGAGAGGCCCTGCGTATGGTTTTATTGATGATTGCTTAATTTAGTGTGTGTGTGTATAATATTAATTTCATGATCTCCTTTGTTTCCTTTTCTAACGTTGATGCATACCAAAAGTATCATTTGTCCTTTCTTCAAAACCCTTATTTGATTGGACGTATCAAGTGTTTTTGTAGGAGAATAGGACGTGCATTTTGATCATTGAGATTTGAATTATCTAATAAAAGTGAAATCTATAATTATTTATAAAAAAATTATTTAGAAATTAATATAGTAGTACAAAATTTGAGATTAAAGATTTGATGGGACATCCTAATATAAACACACACATTAACAATTAGGAAATTAAATTATTCATCATTGTTTTTAGCCAAATTAAGCTGTATATAATTGAACTATGTTTTCATACGGAAGAGGAAGAAGAAGAAGAAGAAGTAATGAAATTAGCAAACCCTGCTTCTTGGGAATGATCGGAGTATCGACTAAATCCAAAAATAAATAAATTATTAAGTGTTCCAATAATAATTTTATATTAATTTATTAACATATTCTCTCAATCTGATAAAAAAATGCATTCTCTTAAATAAATATCATGTTATGTTAATTAGAAATTAATAAAGTCGTAGCATTTCATAATTATTCTGTTCTCCAAAGAGTAAAAAAAAAATAACTATTAAATGAGATTTAAAAATTGATTTTATTTTAAGCAACTAATATATATACATGGTGCTAGAGTTTAACCGCACGGAATTGAATTAGTGCTGTAAAGGCACTTCTAGGAAAAAATTGCTCCTATCCACAAGAAGTTTCTGGATCTAGACGCAATATGATTTTATTACAATTACTGGTAAAAGGAATGGTTGGATGATACAAGTTTTTTTTTTAATATAAAGTTATATTTTTTTTATTTTTTCTTTGTAATTCACTTTTGTTGACTACTTTCCTCAAGCCTTCATCCCATCAAAGCTAGGGTTGTGCGAGTTAATTTGTGTCCGCACTCAACCATAACCAGATTTTAAAATATAGAAATCATGACGTCTAGGTAATTGATTGTGTTAATCTATATGGACGGGGTCATAATTTACTCAATTTATTTGGACACAAATCTTCTATAAGCTCACTCGATACATGTTGTTGTGATACTAAATGATCGTCACATTTGGATTTCTTCGTAAACGTTAGTTTTGAACATGCTAGAAGATTTAAAGCATCTATAATTTTATTTATTTGCTAGATATTTTGCCAAAATCAAATCCAAAATGTTTGGCCTGGATCCAATAAGAAGATGTGTCATCTTCACAGTCTATATACAAAGCAAAACCAGCATCTCGAATTCATAGCACGCAAGTAAGAACCCACCAAATTAGGCAAAGATTAGATGAATGGACTTTCAGGTGGCTATATTGACAATGCAACACATGCATTTGCACTTCCTTTTCTTTTATTTTTTCCCCTCTTTGATCATCAATGCAAATCAATGTTGATGAGATTTCCTTCGTAAATCAGAAATGATCGACAAGAAAAAAAACACGCACAGAAAAAGGGTGTCGACAAAATAATAATTTGTCCATGAAAACACTTGAAACCAAAATAAAAAGAAAAGAAAAGATAGATAACGATTACCCGATTTGGCTACAATATGCATGTCGCCGTACACACACTTGCTTTTCGACTATTGGATTTAAAATCGAATTCATGGTTTTTATTGGAAAAAACCAATTAAAGTTAAGGAAATCCCATAAGGCCAAGCTATTAAATTTAATGATTATAATTAATTAAAAACTCTTAAAACTCATTTCTTAGCTATTAATCCTCAACCTCTTGGTGTTCTTCAACACAGCGAATGAAAAAATGTAAATATATGATTATCATAGCCAAAACGCAATATTGCACTAGAATCATACGATTTCCTGCCATCATGTTTGGAGATAAATCCGTAAATATATATAATGATTTCCAAAAATAACAAAAGTAGAAGGGAATTTTATTACAGATTGATCTCAAATGAGTAATTCGAGAGCAAATTTAAACCTTCACGAGAAAGATTGAAGATGTGAAAGATGGAATCAACGTGTGAAACTGTGAGACGTGCAATGATATTTCAGATTTTTTTCACGTAAACTAGCAAAGCATGTTGAAAAAAGAGAGCTGTTGTGTTATCTTGTTTGCACCAAACAACTGTCGTGACCACGTGGGAAAGTGTTCATACAATAATCACAATCTCTTAATGCCAAACACGTCATTATCGCCCTACTACATTATAACATATGGCATACGTTGCTTTCATTTGAAACGGCTAGAGCCGAGCCCATCTAGCGGAGGCGATCAAGTTAGCTTTGATAATATTCATAAGAGTTTACTTGGAATCTGACCAGCCTCGGAACTACGCTCTGGTTGGTTGGGTGGTTAACCTATTCATTTTTTTTTATTTTTTTTTTAAATAGAGTCTGAAAAGATAATTTTAGTTAAGAAAAAAGTCTTTTCACTTAACTTGTCTAAAACAGATTCTATATTAGTTGTTCATCGAATTGATCTTTGAATCCGGCTACAATATAATTGATTAATTGCATTTTTAATTTCATTTTCAATTAGATTCGTCGTATTGCCACCCTCCCTCCTCCTCCTCCTCCTCCTCCTCCTCTTTTTGTGTAATTCTTCCATCAGTAGACAGTCATTTTCACAGATCCATTGTCATGAACAAGCAAAAAAATATATTAAAGTTTTAGAATTAACTCTCCATTTTACTATTTTAAACAAAACTCAAGATTAATTATCAAATTTAATAATAATAATAATAATAATAAATTACTTTGCATATAAGAATGGCTCGGTCTGCTAAGGCAGTTTAATAAAATCATTGACAAGGGGATTGGCCTGCTCAATAAATTTAAAACCCCCAATTTCTAAAAAAACATTTAAGAAAAATAAAATTTTAGTTGATCTAAAATTTTAAACCCCCAGTTTAATAAAATATTGTTTGCTTGAAAATACATCAAAATAATTTTTTTTTTTGTAACATTAAAACATTTAAGAAATACTATTAAAACATAAAAACAGGCAATATCTAACTCATAAGTCAAATCTTAACTGAAGAATCTGAGTTTGAAGGTGGGTGGATATCAAAATAGGCTCCTGTAATTATGGTGAAGGTACTATTTGGGCTCGTTAAATCCTTTCAAGCTCGAGGGAAGGTGGACCATTGGATTTGATTTTAGCCCACATAAGGAAATCATCTTCGGTCCCCGGAATAAAAAATATCCTTGCTTCTTTCTACTCGCCGGTGACCCCCCACTAATTATAGTGATCCTCTTATATTTGATGCCACACAGTTGTCACAAAAAAATTCATTATTTTTCTAAAATTAATCTCCTATTTCCAATTGGAGGTCTCTGCTTTATAAAGCACACCATTTACAATTATAGGTTCACTACAAATAGGCTTTGATTGGAGGTTTCGTATATATGAAAACGTATGATTTGATGGTTCGGAAGGCAATCATTTTGAAACACATGAAAATAGAAAAACAAGACAATCTTTTTTAACGTAAATAATATTCTCATGGTGTTGTAAATATCGCTAATTAATTTTATTTAAATTCAATTAGATGAGATGATTTTTTTTAATTTTTTTATTATGTATTAAAATCATATATGGTATATTTATTTTGAATTCAATGTTTTCATCTAACTGAACATAATAGCATAACAATATCTCAATCTTTTTGTATTTCCATGAAAATAAGAGAATCTAATTCTACAGAAAAAGTTCAAATAATATAAATAAATATTAAGCAGAACAAATCTGTCTCCAGTAAGACACATTTGTAAGAATTCCTCTCTCTCTCTCTCTACAAAGCAAAACCCCCTCCCTGTCAGCATTTTCTCTCTCTACAAAGGCTTGCTTTTCTCTTCATTGAATTCCATGCCTCCTGTCTCTCTCTCTAAGTTCTTTCTCCCTATAAAAAGGACCCTCCAAAACCCCTTGAAGGTAGCAATCGCCAGCATTCAGAACTTCCTCCATCCCCAACCTTTGCCTCTTTCTCTCCTGTTCTCAGCTTTTCACATCTGAAAGAAGAAGAAAAAAACCAGAGCCATGATGCCTTCTGTTGGACTTGCAAAGCCATGCACAGTCCCACCCACTATGAACATGACACTGGACTGTTGCACTCTCGCTCAACCCATAAAACTCAACAAAAAGTTTATACAAACTCAGCCTCTAGAAAAATGGGAAGGCTTGCTTGACCCGGTTCGCCACGAGACGGCCACCGCATCCCGGCCGGGTAAACTAAGACGGAAATGGATGGAATATCAAGGTATTCGAAACTGGGAAGGTTTGCTTGACCCTCTTGATGATAATTTACGTGGAGAAATTCTTCGGTATGGACACTTTGTCGACGCGGCATACAAGTCTTTCGACTTCGATCCTTCATCACCGACCTATGCAACCTGCCGGTTCCCGAAGAGCACATTGTTTGAACGGTCCGGTAAACCGGACACAGGCTACCGGCTAACCAAACATCTACGTGCAACATCGGGAATCCAAATCCCACGTTGGGTTGATAAAGCACCTAGCTGGGTGTTTACCCAGTCCAGTTGGATTGGATACGTAGCCGTTTCTCAAAACAAGGCAGAAATCGCGAGGTTAGGACGCAGGGACGTGGTGATTGCCTTCAGAGGTACAGCCACTTGCCTTGAATGGCTAGAGAATCTTCGAGCAACCTTAACTCAACTGCCAAACACAGATTGCAACAGAAACGGCTCTGACGAGTGCGGGCCCATGGTAGAAAGTGGATTTTTGAGCCTCTACACTTCAGGAACAAAAATGGGTTCGAGCTTACAAGAAATGGTGCGTCAAGAGATCAAAAGACTGCTGCAAACCTACAGCGATGAACCGCTCAGCTTGACCATTACAGGACACAGTCTTGGAGCTGCCCTTGCTACTCTTGCCGCTTATGACATCACGACTACATTCAGCCGTGCGCCGCTTGTGACTGTCATCTCTTTCGGCGGCCCGCGTGTCGGTAACCGGAGTTTCAGGCGACACCTGGAAAAACAGGGAACCAAAGTCCTGCGCATTGTAAATTCCGATGATGTAATAACAAAAGTTCCTGGGTTTGTAATTGATGGAGAGAACAATGTGCCAAACAAAGGAGACCTCAATATGGCAAGCTTGCCAAGTTGGATCCAGAAAAGGGTGGAGGATACACAATGGGTCTATGCAGAGGTTGGCAGGGAGCTAAGACTTAGCAGCAAGGATTCGCCATATCTCAATAGCATCAATGTAGCGGCATGTCATGATCTGAAGACTTACCTGCATCTTGTGAATGGATTTGTAAGCTCCACTTGTCCTTTTAGAGCAAAAGCAAAGCGTTTTTTTCTTCGTAACCACCGTGGATAAAATAGAATAAAAACCAATAATAATAAAAAAAAATAACAAGAGATTTTTGGAAGGTAGGGTTTAGGATATCCGTACATATTAAATTAAGTGGTACTTTGTTGTGGGCAGGGAGAACCCTTTTTTCCCCGTATTACCCTCCAAATGCGGGGGTGGGCATTGCCATTCTTTGTTAATAAAAATTGAAAATAGAATTCCCATTGGTTTTCCTTCCCTGAAACTAAAATGCTTTTTGTATATTCCCTCATATTCATATATAAATTTAGTAAAACTTTTGATTAGTATAGCAAAATATATATATGTACATATATATATATATCATAGGGTAAACAAATATATATTTATTTAATTACAAAATATATAAAATAAAACAATTTCAACATAAATATCTGTAGGCAATTTCAATACCTTACTCATTTGAATTTCAAAAACAATAACTAAACCCTGAAAACAATACAAAAGGTTTATAATAATTATCTTTTAAATGATGAATACCTTCTTCTTTTTTCTGCTACGGAAATTTGGTCCCACAGCAGTAATCTATAACACAGTCAATTATTTGAACTCGGTAGGTTAAAATTACCAAACCACCCTTCCATCGAACAATATCTTGATAATCGCCATCTAAAGACACCGACCCAGAACTGCCCTCCCAAATCCAAGAGCCGACCATGCCGATCACGCAGAACCGTTGATGTGGAAACAATTGACGGTCCTTCGCTATGCAGTAACATTAATGGGGAAGTTCCTTTAAGTACTGTAAACCTTAAAGAGTAACATTAATCCAAGGATGTGCTTAATTATTTCTAATTACAACTGGATTAACGTTTGCGTCTGATGATTTCTTGTTTCCCGTTGTTGGGCAGGTCTGCGTGCAACACCCTCTTTTTTTCTTGGCACTCGATCCTTTTCCCCATAATGTAAGAGGATTCAACCAAGCATAGTTCAATATATTATCCATTTTCGCCCTATGATCTGCTGTATAGCAGTTGATTTCATTACAGTAATAAATGCAAAAACGTGAGACATCAGTAGTTGGTGATAGACTAAGAACATTTTCACCTCAATAATTTCGGAGAATCTCCTAATTCTACGCAAAAATTCAATGCCTTGTAGCCCAAAATCGGTGTATATGGGAACATTGCTAGTCAACGTCTTGTTTTCAGGTGCCACATAGATGGACGATACAGGCAGCATTTTAAAATTCAAGAAAAAAAAAAGGTCAGAGACTGGGGCCCCTCTCCTTTCTGAAGGTATTTATAATTTGTTTTTGTATGATTTAGTCATACATCCTAACTCTTATAATCTTATTTTATTTTATCATAAAAAGTCTGCCTGTCTACTCTGGAGCAATCTTGTATTTCAAGGTACATAAGCACGGCAAAATCTATCATCTAAAAGTGATTTTGTTATAATCGAGATTTATATAACTCAATCATACATATGCAATCTTGTATATGCAAATCTTATTTTATTTTATCATAAGAAGTCCGCCTATCGACTGTGGAGCAATCTTGTATTTCAAGGTAGATGAGCACGGCAAAATCTATCATCTAAAAGTGATTTTGCTAAATTCAAGATTTAGGGCCTCTTTGGGAGAGCGGTTGTGGTAGCTTTTCAAAGTGTTTTTCGTACCGAAATACATTAAAATGATATTTTTTTATTTTTTAAAAATCATTTCTGACATCAACACATCAAAATGATCTAAAAATATCAGAACATATTTATTTAAAATAAAAAAAATTAAATTTCAGCAAAACAATGGTTTAGCCACAGTAACAAACAAGCTTTTATATAACTCAATCATATGTATGCACGTCAGCTATGGACTAAAAAGTCTGGTCAAAATTGATGATGCAATGATGGGGGTGTGGTTTAAATGACGTCCAAGAAAATCTTTTGAGAAATAAGTATAGTTTACCAATCAATATATTTTAATAGTGGGAGAGATAAAACATAATAATTATAATCTAATTAGATACATTTTAATCTATTCTAACTTTTCGAAAGTCAGAGCGTTGATTAATTATGAAGCAACACCATCTTTAAAGTTAAGTATATATATAGTAATTAAAAAGCCTAGTCTAAATTGAATAGAATAAAGCAGCCATACTTGCTGTGAATGGTGTAGAAAAAATCTCTTGAGTGCTGGAATAATAAATATATGGTTTACTAAATGATTTGTGTTCCAGCCACGAGACACGTCTTCCTGGTTAGACTTTCCTAGCATCCATGCAGGCAGTACCTTCTGAAACTATCCCACCGTCCAAACATACTCAACAGAACAAAGCTTTCATACTGGGCACTGTGTATTCAGTTAATAGCTAAGGTTTTTTTTTTAAAAATAATTTTTTATTTAAATATATATTAAAATATTTTTAATATTAATAAATAAAAATGATGTAGAAAAATAAAAAAAATTAATTTTAAAAAAATATTTTTGAAACACGAAATTTTAATTTTGATTTGACTAAAAGCAAAATATAGGGTGTCATGCAAGTCTCTCCTCAATGCAGCTACCTCTCAACAACCACATTGGAATAAAGAGAAAAAGTAACGTATTCTTGGACTTCAAAAAATGCTGACATTTTTAGGCTTCCCTTGCAGAATTAATTCACAAGAAAAAAAACAAGAACCACACCACACGAAAGAATGTCAAACAAAAGTAATTTGACAATCTACATAGTTGACCGAACCATTTCATATGCCTATTGGTCCAACAAAAGGGAACGCCATGTCCGTGGAAATAAGATTTAGTGTGTGTTTTTTGAATTGTGGTTGAAATTGTTTTTTAAACTATTTTTTGTTTAAAAATATATTAATTTTTTTATTTAAAAAAATATTTTTAATATTAGCACGTAAAAGTGTTAGAAAAACACCAAAAATATATAATTTAAATTTAAGAAAAATTAATAATACTTTTGAAATATAATATCAAATAAATATTGTCCTGACTAAGATTTCGTTGACAGCAAGGAGATGACCATGGAATGATAAGTTCATGGACGCAAGATTTGATTGTAACTCGAGATGTAATGATCAGGAAGAAAATGTCAGATTGAGACAGCACAAACAGCGAGCGAAATCTGTTAAAATAAGAACGATGCCACACTAGGTAAATGTAAATTTTTGATAAATACACGAGTAAATAATTCAGCTGTATTTATTTCTATAATTGAACATATTTTATTATATATCTTCTTCCGTTTTCTATGACTTTGTATACTATCCATTTTCTTCAAGATATCATATTATAAAAAAAAACATTATTTGAAATGACATGATTATATTTTTATTCAAAAATACTCCTTTTTGGAGAGAAACTTTTTTTTTTAAAATCCAATGATCAATTAGGTTTATTTTTTTAATTTTTAAAAACATTCTGAGAAAATTTTTAGTTATATATTTTTATAATTCAAGGATATTTTTTAAATAAAATATAATTTTAGTTTATTTTATAAAAAAACAGAAAGCATATAATTAGTTAACTTTCTCAATCCAATTGTTAGTTTATATATAAATATTCTTAATAATAAAAGTTCTTTGCCAAAGACCCTAGAATTTCATCACTGTTACAATTATTGTTGCTCATTTGTTACCCTATTTTTTAAAAATATATATTTTTAAAAATAATAATATTCAGACTAAGAGACCAAAATTAGAGATAAAAAAACAAGGGACTAAGACAAAAAAAAATATATATATATAAAATAGTGTGCAAAACACACACAAAGAGGAGCAAAAAATAAAAATATCTGGACAAGGATACCAAAATTGAAGAGAAAGAAAATAATGGACTAAGATTAAAAAAAAAAAAAAACTTATCTACAAAATGGTTTGCAAAACACTGTTACAAGCCATCCCTAGTCAACGCCACGCCAAATGTCTTTATATAATATATGGGGGGCAATTTGTAACTATCTTAATTTCAGGGTAGTATGCAATTAAGTTTAGGTTAGGATCTAGTTTGCAATTATCTTTCATTAATTGTCCGTTTAAGTATTCATGCATTAATTAGTAGTTAATTTATGTAATGGGTTAGTCGGGAAATGAGAAGTTAATTACGGGTGCAAGATTGTCCTGAATATCTATTTAAAGATGGGAAAAATCAATGAAAGACATCAATCTTATTCACCAAATTGAGATTTCTCAATTGAGGCCACTCCTTGAATTGCCAGAAAAATTATCAATTGATGTTCATTTTCTCTACTAGATTACTTTGAGCCTAACAAACACACATAAAAGAGGAGCAATTTTTTTAAAAAAAAATACTTCCCACACTCTATCTCATCACACAAACACAAAACAAAAACCCTAATGTTTTTTCAACATTTCGCCGGTTACACATAAAAGAGATTATGTAATCTAGTTGCATGATATCTTCCTAGAGTTAATCATATGACAAGACTATGTTCACTTGTTGTCATATTAATTCCACCATTTAAGCAGCCGCTCTAGCAGTAAGAAACTCTTGCATTTAAAATTTGCGAAAACATCCTCGTATATTATTTTAATAGTTTCGTGATTTACTAGAAAATAATATAAATAGTATATGCTCGAAACTCCTTTCACTCAAACAATGTCAAAGAAAATACCCAGAAATTAAATTATTTGGTGAGTGTTTGTGAGGGAAGTAGCTTCTAGTTTCAGCGACGTTTTAAAAATACGTTCCACATCCAGCCCTTCATCCTCCTCTAGTCCCCTGATCACAACAGCAGCCCCAACAAAAAAGCTGTCGCCACGTCACCATCTATGTATCCTAGTTGCACCGCCGACCACCGGCCTTCCCCAGTTCCACCCATAGCTAAACCAACCACCAACATCAGCAAAGACCATAATGTCTACCCCCCCACCGCCACCCCCACCCCCACCCCCACCGACCAGAACCACTAATAACACCAACCCTCATCGTGGCCCAGCCCGATCTTCAAACCTCTCCCCACCAAAACTCTACCACCTGAAACACTGTACCCAACCTTCCTCTAGAAAACCCTAAATGGTTTTATCCATGATCACTAGAAACCAAGCTCCTCAAACAACCACCAGCAGCCCCGTCCGACCTTGCATCTTCGACCCCAGTCATCCCCAACATCCATCTTCAAAAACCTCTCCCTCCCAACCCACTTATGATCAATCTTAACCTCTTCTTACATATGACCATCGTGGATCCACCCTTCACCGGCCACCCCACAGAAAAACAATCAATAAACTAAGATAAAAGCTATTGTTGTTTTGTGTTTATTTCCTTTGTTTTGCAGGTCGTGTGACCTTCAATGCTGACACCAGAAGGTAGGAAAGGAGGAGATCCTCAGATCCAATGATTTCCTGACTTTCAGAAGATCGATGGCATGTGATTCTTAATTATCCTTTAACTTCTGATTCTATGTATTCTTATCATTGTCAACTTCAATTACTAAACCCAAAGTTCAGTGATCTTTTTTTAATTTGATCACTGGTTATCAATCTATGTGTTTTGATCCCAATTGATCAGCAAACGTTTCGTTTCATTCAACGTGGTTTGATTCTATGTTTTGAACTTCTTCAATCAAGTCTTTAATTATTCATTAAACTTCAATATTTATCCAATTAAACCTTTGATTTGGCCAAATTAGTTTTTCAAATTGTGATTTAACACTCTAAACTTCAATTTCTTCTAATCGAAACTTGAATACCACTTATTCTTGCAATTGAGCTTTCAATAACTTCATTTAAACCCTAAAAAACTACAGTTGAATACTTGAACATCAAATTTTGAATTTTCATTCTAAAATTCAAAATTTTCTCTTATCACTAGGCCTTATCAGTTAATATGCTTCTATGAACTCCACACATTCCTGCTGAAGGGGAAAACGAATTTGCTACAAGTAAAGGATAATCTCGCTACCTTCCTAATCTTTCACGTGCACAATGGAAGAAAAAATCATTCGGCGCTATCAAACAAGGACATAAAAATTGCAATAGCTAGACAAACCAATATTGTAGCCCCCTATAGGAAGTCATGTCAGCAATCACTGAACATCATTTCTTATTCGAAAACGATAGTATACGGCGAAGGGATGTTGTCGTGTAATAATTTTTTTGCGCAGAAAAAAAGTGGGATGTCCTTAGTTTCTAGATGGTCCCATACATGCCAGTCCTCAATTTCTTCTACCTATCCAAGGAAAACGGAGGTATCGTGGAAAAAAAAATGAAAAAAAAGAGGGCAGCATGCTCCACAACGTGGATATCTTTCATAAAAGGCTCGTGCCTCTCTGTTCGTGGCCCTGAAGGGGAAACCGTGGGTGCAACGACTGCCTCATAAAATCTCATTTGTGGTGGATTTCAATGACATGTGTTCACTATCATCTCTGCATGTGATTTGGGTGTCATCACCAAATTCAAAACTTTCTTAACAACATTGATTAGAATATTGTGGACCAACACCATTAGAATTCAAAGTAATTCAGCTTGGATACCATTTTTAGTAGGGATGATAAAGTTATGGCTTTGTGGGTTAATAGAATATTGTTTTGTTTAGTCATATTTTGTTTGTAAAGTACCTAATTTTTTGTTTTTTATTGTTCGCTTTCTATATTGCAATTTTCTTACTATGAGATGAGATATCTTAATCAAGTTATCGTCTTTTATTAAAAAATAATTCTATTTATGGTTAATTTGTATTTAAAAATCAATCATACTTATCAAACACTTTAAACAAATATTATTTTCTTTGGTAATATTTAAAGTGTTTAAAATAAAAAAAATATTATAATTACTTGTTAGTATTGATTAAACGACTCTTGAAAAGTACTTCAAGGACACCATTAGCCGACCTTTTAATAATTGAAAAATCAAATTACATAACTTTTCTCCAATGTTTTTTCACTTCGATTCATTTTCAAGTTTGTCTTTATAATTTTATGCGACAACCCCACTTAAAATTTTCTAATTCCACTCCCTGATCTAGATAAGACAATGCCACCTCTGACCTCCCACTAGCCAAATTCTTACATCAAGTAACTAAACTCTAGACGGTTTATTTTACGTTAATTGTGGAGCCCACCATCCGTTTAATTTTGTTTATAAGAATGAAAGGGACTGACCTTTGGTTGCTTAAACTTCACAAATGGAAGAGTTCAGTCAACGAGCTCCACTTGGCAGAGAATCCCTCGATGTGCTAAGAAATCAAAAGTTCCTGCATCAAAACAAGCAGATATGTGGTTCAAAGCAGAAAACAATTTCGTGGCTGAAGAATCACCCTACCAAACTTGGCCCATGAAATAGAAATAATTCAAAACCAAATCTTATATGAGATAACCGATGAAGATAGTAACAATGCAAGTAAAAGACACCAAAAAAACGGCGTTCATACTATATCAGTGATGAAATCATGCCTAACTCTCCCCGCCCCATTCTGTCTCACTTTCACGTGAGATTTTATAAAAAATAATGTACCATATGTAATTCTGTACAGATCTCCTCTCTTTTTCCTTGTAAAAGTGTTCACGAGATCTCCAGCGAAATCGATCGAGCCGATGAAAAATTTAATACAGCATGCCAGAAGGTTCACCTAAGGCAAATATAACATCTCAAATAGAGTAAAATATGAAGCCAACATCGCAAGTCTCTCCGATCCAAAAGTCATACGATTGATTTCTAAAGATTCATAAGAATGGAAAATACATACAATTAAGAACATAGCATACCTTCTACGAAAAAGACGTCGTGAATATTATGTGCGAAGGTGTGATACACGTGAACCAATCATCCATGATTTTGGATGAAAATAACATCCATAACTATCATCGTTATGCACAAAATTTGGTGAAAACTTTTGAAGAATCCCCTAGATAAAGGGGAAAAGGAAGGTTCATGTGACTCAGCAGCAAAGTCTTGAATTCACCGAGTAGAAACTGGCGAAAGAGCCAGCTGAACTGAAAAGGTGATTGATTTTTATGATACGGGGAAAGCTACTTTCAAAGCCGCTGTTACAATAGTCTTCTCAGCTTTTGAATTTTGAACAAAAGTCGGTGGCCAATTATTAGTCAGGGTACGTATGGCTGTAATGCAAACTGATGAGCTGGTTAGGTTGTGGCTGGAATGCAAACTGATGAGTAGGTTCCTAAGAAGAAACATATCTGTCTACCAATGAATATATCAATAGTAAAGCTGTAAGGAGATTCAAAGAAGACCAGCACAAAGGAATATTGCATGAAGTTTGACTCCATTAATGTAGTCCTGTTCATGCGACAAGGAAAAGGGACAAATCAGAACCTTGAGAACTTGATCACCATCTTCTCCCTCAATTTATCTCTGTTTTTTTTATTTTCTTATGGTTAAAATGTATTCCATCAGCCTCCTTTTGGTTCATTTTAGATTGAAATAGTTACATTGTTGTTATTAATCTCCTCCTCTTAAACACAGTAAAAATCTCGTGTTTAAAGATGAACTATCAAAATTTATGCATATTTGATGAAGGAGAAAACATAGAAAAAATACATGATTCTCGTGGATATATATATGAACTTACCTTTTGTATGAGTTTGTTATACGTGTAGTAGTTTCTTATACACTGTGCTGGGATTAGCTTTGCACACATACTTTCTATTTTATTTTACTTTCTTATTATCCATGAATCTGTATTAAGTTAATTGTAATATTAACTCTATTTGGATTTGGTTAGTCATATGAAATTAAATTTAGTTTAAAAAAAAAAACTAAGAACTTCTTCTTTGAGCTTCTCTTTTGACAAAAGCATGCACATTGAGTTATGGGATAATAATGATTGAAGAAAGTGTTTAAATATATCTAATTGTTGTGAATAAATATTTAATATACAATATCTGAAGATTTAAGCGTTGAAAAACATTTTTGTTATTCGATAAAATTTCATCTCTTTTTAGGCATTATTTGTTTTGGGTTGAATAAGTAAAATTATAGTTGTCTTGGGTTCTTACAAGATATATATACCTTAACTCGAACCCAAAACCTATAAAATAAATCTCAAGTTTTTTATCACCACATTTCACTCAAACAAAAAAAAAAGCATCCTGCTTATGATATCGGTTTGAATAGAAATTGGAGATGCGTAGCTTCTCAAGGAGATTAGATTTACCATCAGATCGTGGCCAAACGACAGTCTGGATATTTGGCCAATATTGTGTTTTTAATTACCAAGGTATTTATTCATAATTTATAATTGAATTAATTCATTATTTAATATACAAACCCTCACAAAACATAAACAAGTTGGTATTAATTATTTTGGGTCTTCCTATATGTTACTTCAAGCAATCCATGTGCATAGCCTGATGGTGAACTTAACTCGTTTAATTATCTCATAGGTTGCAGGTTGCCCATCATAGATATAAAATTAATTTTACTCCGATACTCATTCGAGGATGATTATAATTTAGTGTTTGTTTGAAAGTTTGTTTTATGTTGTTGTTTTTTAAAGTGTTTTTTTATTTTTAAATATATTAAAATGATATTTTTTTATTTTTTTAAAAAATATTTTTCACATCTAAAAATACAAAAATATTAATTTAATTTAAAAAATAATTTTTTTTTAATTTTTTTTAAAAACACTTTTAAAATACAATCTCAAACAAGACATTTGTCTCTTGAAAAAAGTATTATTTGAGGGCAGTATTTATCATAGAGCTACATTTGGGCCGTCCAAATATGGTTCAAAGTTCCAATCACCCTTGTTGTCATATCCTTGCAATTATTATTTTAATGGCTTAAATTACACAAATTCGTCATACGTTGTTGTTCTCGAATTTAATAATATATTTGATTGGAAGGCTATCCCAAGGTAGAAATCAAAAACATAATCCTAGGTCAGAATGGGTTACCAAAGTCAGAATGACAAAACTCTATATATGATCAATTAAATTTAAGGTAACATTATTATATTAAATAATCAATTTGGTACAAAACTCTTACCATTCCATGCCAGCTGTATTGCATAAGAGAGTCTATAGACCTTGTGTAACTGGTGATAAACATTTATTACCAAATTAAACTCCAAAATTCTTGAAATTAATCATGACTAGTGTTAGTTTAGGCCAATTCCGGATAGGAGTGATTAAAAACTTGTTTTTATGAATGAAATTTACTAGAAAATACCAACTCATGGCGTCTGAGTGCTCGAAACCACGTACTATATCGGGTTTTATTTTGTTTCCTCTGTTTTCAACGGTCCACTTTTTTATTTTGAGATGAAATTCTACGGTCCATTAAATAGAAACCATGACAATTTTAAGCCTAAATACACAAATTACTGCGTCCCTCCCTTCAAATCAAATACTATCCCACTTACGCTTTCTAGCTAAATTGACCCTATGTAGGAACATGTGTACCTTAATAGTGCTAGTTTATCCCGTTAACAAATAATATGATATAATCAAATTCCATATAATTAACAATAAGAAAAATAATGTTTTTTTTGCAATTTTTGAAAATCATAATCCATCCTAAATAAAAAGAGAATACTTACCGGGAAAGAAAATTATTTTTTTAAAAATTAAAAATTATTTTTTATTGACTAGCTTTTTTTAATAATAAACAAATTAACATACAAAAGTTTAGAAGATTTTACTTTTTTAATAAAACAAGCGTGGTCCTATACTATTTGAGTTTTTTTAAATAAAAAAAAACATTGCAGAGTGCGATAATGTCTTTTGAAATCTGACAAATTTAAAACAATAATTTAAAGAATAAAATAAAATGGATGATTATTTGGAGTGTGATAAATAATGTTTTTTTTTAATTTTTTTTGTTTATAAATATATCAAAATAATATTTTTTTTATTTTCTTGACGTTAACACATCAAAATCACCTTTCAATTTTTTCCATTCTAGGTGAAAAGCCGTTCAAAATTATTGTTTACTATAAAATATAAAAGATAGTCAAAACATCTCATGTGATCGTAAAATATCATCATGCTGAAGATTTTTAAACAATGGATTAGTTTGGGGATCTTTAATTGTCTAATCAATGTACAGAATATACATTAATGCAAAGAACTTGTGCCTAAAACACTGGCAAATTAGAAGCAATTAATTAAAGGTGAAGTAGCATTTACCCTTGCTGACAGGTGCCTACGTGTTGCAGCTTCAAATGTAAGTACATCCTTAATTTGTGCATCAGAAAACGAGAGCCAACATTTCGTTTTTTTTTTCAAATATTGACTGCTTGACGTTTTCAAACTCCGAAACCTACGAGAAAGGAAAAATCACAGAAAGAAGATAGATGTCGAGCGCAGACAGGTTTCACACAACAGCTCCGTTCGAGATCAAAACAAGCAATAGCCGTCAGATCATCTCAGCGCTCTCAGAGTTTCAGGTATTCTAGTTGTGATCAGCAAGCTGCACCATGTCAGTTTTGCAACTACTGTTCCTGAACAAATTCAGAGAATGTTGACGACTTAACATACAAAAAATAAAATATGATCCCGAGTAACAAGATTTGAAAGGTTGAAGTTGATGGAAAGAGGCCAGTAGCCGTCCGATCTACTTGTTCTGATAACCTAAAAAATAAAAGAAAGAGAGAAAGATGACCCTCGATCAAGTCCTAATCAAAACCTAGCTACCACAAACCCACAAGTATTTTAGAGTGATTTACTAATTAGCCCTAGCCCTAAAGCACAAATTAAGCATATAGTTTTGCGTGGATCACAGCCATGTGGCAGATCAAAAATAAATTTGAAAAGAAGAGATCTGTGAAACTAAAATATAAATACCTCTTTGCTCAAGCTTCTCCACTGTCTCCCTGCCTCGTCTTGTGTCTTTTTAGGGTTCGAAAAAGATGGGTGATACTTGATAGTGTTGGGAAAGAATAAATATCGTCAACTACCATGATCCGCTATTAGCTTAAAAGGGTTGAATAAGACACGACCCATTGTATGTTATAATGCAACTGGGTACAAAACCGTTGGATCAGGACACTTGAGAGTGTCTGGAATGGAGGATGAATTTATTGTTTTATTAAAATTTGAAGTTGTCTTTTGTTTTAAATTATTTTTTAGTGTTTTTTATAGTTTTGATGTTAAAGATAAATTTTAAAAAATAAAAACATATTTGTTTTAATTTATTTTTAAACAATTTGTTTTTATAAAAAAAACTATTATTACACTTCTCATCATAACTGCATGTATCTTAGCGTCCTCTCGGCCTCTGGCGACGTATACAAGATTTAAGACCTTAAACAGCACTCCAAGTAATTACAGCACCAACCCACTTCCTGTTAAATCTTGTCCTTTTTTGGGAGATGATTAAATGCCCACTAAATAAAATATTGAAAGTACACTGCGCCTGTGCATATTTATCTACAAATTTATGGAGCAAGATATTGTCAAATATTGCTTTTTGAATTCGAGAAAGGGTAGGTTTTTAGTGCAAGGACATGGAGGAAAGCTCGCGGTGGTTGTGAAATTAGTAGAACCAGATGTTCACCTACGAATCAAAGTATTTTTTTTTTTTATTACGTTTCTTTCTTTGATTTTTTTTTTGTGGGGGGGGGGGGGGGGGGGGATTATTTGAACTCTAGATATTTGTTTAAGTGGAGATCTCTAGATATTTGCACAGCAAAAGAAATCTGCAAGGAAAGGAATGTGCAGATACGGTGCGCTAGATATATCTGTGCACTGCTGATGATTTTGTTTTCCGTGAATCTCATACATTTTTTATATTTTTTATCAGGTTAATTGTAATATGAGCAATATTGTCAATTATAATTTGTTAATTGAAAAACTAGTGTATTTTATTTCAGTTAAAAAAAATATAACAAATCATAACAGATTTTATTTTGTTTAGAATCTCAACTTGTTAGTTAGATTCCATTCAAATTTTGATTAGAATGTTTAAGTTTCATTATGCTTTTTCTTCCTACCAAATATTTTTTTTGGCTTTTTTCTAAAAAGAAATGAGTTATTAATTTTCAATGTATCAATTTTATCTCTCAATCTGATCATCGTTTGATCAAGTTAAAATTTAATAAAAAATCTCCTCGTATATTATTATATCTCAATTAAAATATTTAGGACAATCCGTAGCTAGAAAGGTCATGTGATATTGTCAATGGTATTTTTATAATTTTATTTTAAGATTTTTTTTTCTTTTTTAATTGATTCATCAATATATTTATTGATAATTTTGTTTTATAATTTATTTTAATTTATTTTATTTAGAGTTATTATAACCTGACTCAATTCATGAATTTAGATGACAACATTGAGGATATGTTGTCATCTTAATATTTATATCGGTTCAAGTCACAACTCCTGGTTTCTCAATCCCAGGCTTTACTTGGTTTCCAAACCGACCCACTAGAAAAGCCTACAACTATGTTTCGATCTTCCGAACCTTGTTCGGCTTCAGTTGAGATTCAAATCTAACCAAGGCCTAGTCGAGAGGTCATGGAGAAGGTGTATAGAAACGAGTCCGGGAAAAAGGGTGCTTTCCCCTGTTATTTTCAGTTACATGCAGCGATTGGTCTTTGTAAGAAGACTAGAAAGTCAACGGATTCTTGATGCTGAGGCAGAACACTGTACGGCTCAGCTTATTTAGTGCGCTTTTCTTTCTTTTTGATCTCCAAACAGGTGGTTTTAATTATTTCATGGGGGAAATTAGCGTGCTCACATGTATATCGTGCATACATATGTTCAAATGACTGCTGTGTTAGAGGAAAGTCCCACGAAAAATAGATGTCAAAAAGGATACGAACGCATGCAAAGCAAATTTATCGATTCGTCGTCCGATATTTAGAAAAGATTAGTACTCAAAGATAATCATCCAATTGTGAAGCGAAGGGTTTCTTTTACCCCTTCACCAAATCAACCTAGATACTTAGTTCTTATCTGAAAAATTCATTTTTAAATAAAAAATATTTTTAAAATTAATTTTAATCATACTCTCAAATAGATATTTAACTATGAATATTTCTTTTTTATTTTTAGTGGGGTATAATAAAATTACTAGTTTACCATTGAAATGAATTTTAATTCGATTTTAGCTTTCATCCTTTATATTTATAGGTCGCGGAAAAGAGCTATATTAAATAGCCAAAATAACATTTCAAAGTAGAAGAATTATTCTTATATATTGATCAAAAGAGTCAGAATTTTGTTTAATATATTTCTATGCAAAAAAATAGTTTTGTTTGGACTTGTATTAGTTAGTTATTATCGATAAATAGTTATATCAATATTATATATATATTAAAAAGACAAATATTGCTAGTTCCTCTAGTTGTTAATTTAGTAATTAATAAAACAAATCCATTAAGATCAAAACTATTTGTTTGGGGGGTCAAAATATGGTCATTCAATCATTTTCCTTCAATATTTTCCATCAACTTTATATCTCCACCCTCAACACCGGGGATTGCAATGTGAATCAAAATATAAAATTCTAAAATATCAAGGACTAAAAAAATACTTAACTCAAAAGCTTAGGGACCAAATCAAAAGTCTTAGTTGCAAAACGAAAATAGTTACCTAAAATTCTACTTTCCAAAACAGAACTAGTTAATTTAACTTATAAGGATATATAGTGAAATATGAGTGCGTGAATAATAAATTGCACTATACTTATTATTGAATTTATCCAGTGATGAAGTGATCCACTTAATTTTTTTATTTTTTATTTTTTATTTTTTATTTTTTATTTTTTATTCATATGTAAATGATATTCTAACAGTTTGAACCTGGCAATCCAGACAACAGAAAATCCAAATATTAAATCCTATGTCTTTAGGGACCATAGTTTTCACTGGTTCTGAAAACCATGTCCGGTATTCATGGACATGGTCATATGATCCTAACCAATTATATTAGGAGATCAACTGCGGTAGATACAGATTAAATACTAAGATCCACATCATTAACCAATCAAATAGCTTCAATTCACATGCAGCCAAATGCATAGCAGTACTTTTTATATATTTCATTATTTTAATGAAAAACTATCGGTCCACGTGATAGCTCAGCCACTTAATGGCGTGGGCATGTTCTTTGTCCATACTTGCTAAAGTGGAGGGCCAAAATTTTCAATTTTGGTTTTAGGGAGGACGACACCCCCCTTCAAATATCAAAGCTATCACGCATGCCCCACCACAAGACCCCTATCATGAGTGGATAATTATTTCAAGTTCATCTAAAATGGCATTGTTTTTTTTTAAATAAAATAAAATAAAAGATTAGAACATGATTGATTTTAATGTGAGATCATGTGTTACCAATTTCTAGATCAGCCAGATATTGAATTAATTTATCAGACAAAATATTTTTTTTCATTAACATGAATATTCATCCAGTTGATAACAGTTTTAATGTCATTAGATATACCTGAGCAATTTGATGACTTGATATGTTCGGGGGCTAATTTAGAAATTTCTTGATTTTTTGGTCAGGCCACCACTGGCCAGTGCCCACCGTGTAAATCTGTACCTGGTGATGCGCGTCTAAATTTTCTGTATTGGCGATTTTGTTTTGAGAGTGGAGAGGTACGGCTTCGGAGGATTCGAGTCTGTGCTTGCAATGATGAGCTCTTTATGTGTTTCTGAGGGTTAAAAAATAGCATAGGATAAAGAAAGGGGGGGCTACCAATTCATTGGCAAAGAAATGTTTGGCACTCATCAACCATTTCCCATCATGTTGATGATTGACGTTATTTCTGTTCATTCATTTGAAAAAAAAAGAGACCTTATGGGATGAATAAACTGAAAACGACGTACATAACCATAGTTATGGGAATTAATATGGGAGCAAACTAGTTCAAGTAATGTGTTACAAGCTGAGTGATGGACTCGAGTTCAACTAATTTTTAACTTATTGTTTGAGTAGAACAAACCCGAATCCCGGTTGTGTTGATAGAAAAAGTATTTTTTTTATTAACCCCAGTCAATATAAACACCTGAATTGGTAAATTATTGAATTAGATCGTCAGATCAAATCTCGAATTGGATTATCCGGTCAGCAAAGTTGGATTTTTAGAACTAGGTGCAGAACACACACATCCAATCTCTTTTAGTTCCCTGTAATAATTGCTGGATGTTGAAAACTTTAGATATCTATTTCGTTTAACGCAAAAGGCTCGGATTTCTAGAAACAATTATCCGAACACACATTCGTTAACTATCGAGAATAAGATATTTTAATCTTTAGTGGGCAATGTTGTCATGTTTATCACATGATGTGTTCCGACAAAATAGGAATCATACGTTTCAAATCCCTAATTGGGATCTCGAGGGACAGGGCTTTTCTCAGTTTCTTTTTCATAGTATGCCGAATTAGAGGCTTGAAGATGATCATCTCGTTTGGATTACAGAGAAAAAGGGAGAGTGCGATGGATCGCCGTATCTCTGGTGAATCGATGGCAAGATTTTACCTGGCGTCTCTCGAGGGAAATATTTCGGGGGCCGAGGATTTGAATTGCACGAGGAACACATTACGATCCCGCACTTGAAATTTGATCGACGACATGTCAGCGTCACTTCTTATCGACCATGTAATATGACGGCTCCATCTGTCCCTTTATAGTTGAAAAATGCTGGCAAGAGGTTCTTGTAATAATATCCATTTCCTTTTCTATGATTTGAACGACGTCAATATTCTATTGGCCCGGCTTCTGTCAAAAGAAGAACGCACATTCGCGTCCTTTCACTTGTCGTTATTCTTCTAAGGTTTATTGAGGTCGGTTCTTGTAACTGTTGGGTAGTGTGATTATTTTTAAAAAATTAAAACTTAATATCAACCGTGCCAAGTGTACTAAAGTTAAGTCTTTTCTTTATCTAATTTTAATTAGGTAACTTTCAATTCGAATCTGTGCATTTGTAGTACATAACAATAATTTGTTGTGTGTGTTTTAATTAGGTAATTTTCCATTCGAATCTGTGCATTTGTAGTACATATCAATAATTTGTTGTGTGTGTGTTTTGATATTTCAAATGGACGGCTTATATTTTCTTTACCAGTCAGTTAATTTCTGTATGAAATGTTGTGTGTGTGTTTTGATATTTCAAATGGACGGCTTATATTTTCTTTACCAGTCAGTTAATTTCTCTATGAAATGAGTATATTCTCATTCATCGAGTTCAATTACTACACTGAAAGAAAATGACGTTTCATTGTTCATTCGGTGAGTGCAGATTTCATTTCTAACGGCGATATTAAATAAACATCGTGCAATTTCTGGTGTGACAAAATACATTTTGATCCCTGGATTCTTATAAACTTTCATATTTGGTTTGTGTAATTTTAAGTTTTTATGTTTCGGTCTTTAATTTTTTAATGTTTCAATCCTTGTGGCTAGAGAGAGTTGTGCAAAGTCTTGGGAAAAAAAAAAGCATTAGATTAACCGCATTTCATCCATAAAACAAAATCAATCTAAAAGTTGATGGATTTATGGTGAAGGGGAGAACATACGGAAAAGCATATTGGATTCTACTTTTTTCTTAATTTTATTTTCTTTTAGTTTGTTATAATAATAACTAGAAAGCGATTCTGAGATTGAATTGGCATTATTGAGATTCCATCAATGTTTTTTTCTGGTTGTTTTAGGTAAAAATAAGTTGCTTTTAATGTAATATTAATGGTTATATACGAACCTGATATACAATATTTCTTTTAAAAAAAAAAAACTTGCTCGTGAATATTTGATAAAATAAAATATATATTTTTGTTGTTATTTTTTTTAAAATTAAATCAGTGATTATAGTCATTTTTTTATATTAAAACTTGCCTTTTAATTATGATATGTTTTGTTCAAAACACAATGCTTCTAAGAATTTGATTTTATCAGGTTCCAGCACCAGCACTGCTCTTGGTATCAATCAAATACTAATGGCAAGTGGTGATATAATCAACTTAAAATTAATTAATCTAATTTATTTAGGTCCATGCATTATTAAAACGATACTGTTTTGATTTTCAAATATTAACAAGTTTGTTTAACTAGGTTAACTCCAGTTAATTTATCTATTATTTTATGCAGGGTCGACCCAGAATAATTTTGATAGTGATGCACGAAATTACAGTTACCTGTAATACTATGACATAAAGTATGAACAGTGGAGTCACGAGCAACACAGTAACAGTAGCCAATGCTAAAAAAACAAAAACTCAAAAACTGTTAAATAAATATAGAGTGACCGGGGAACTTGATCCAGGCAATGTCTACTTTTTTAAGAGAACAAAAACATGAAATGGTAAAAAAAGATTGAAATAATAATGGATTAAATGTATAGTTTTTAAAACCATGGAGACCGGTTAGTTTGTTTTGATAAACTAAAGGGATTAAGTTGTAATTTTTAGAATATGATGTGCATGTGACTCAATACATGAATGTCTCATTATATAATTATTATTTTTTATGTTTACAGTTTAATAAGTTGTTTTGATAGGCTCGCGAGTCATATATTTGTTTGAATTGAATGTTAATTTTACTACGAGTCTGGTAAAATTCAAATAATTGAAATAAATCAGCCTTTTTAAAAAAAAAAAAAAAAAAAAGGGTCTCGCCATCAATGTCCGTATCTAAAATCATATCAATTGCCGTCTTCTCTGCAGGTAAAGAACCATTTGATTTTAGGCAAAAAAATATATCCATAATTGGATATAATGCTTGTCTGAAGTCCCAACACCATCATGTTTTCAGACACAAAAACATGGATGCTAGGATTAAAAACATGCTTATACCTGTGTTAGAGTCAGCAATGAACCTTATCCGCTCGCATAGTTCTAATTTCATTACTAATCATTTAAAACCTACATTTATTTATTTATTTATTTTTACGACTGATCCGTATTTACTTGGTAAATTCATAAACTTAATAAGTCAACTATAATTAATTAACTGTCGAACCATGCCATGGCCGGCTGTAAAGTTAGATACCTCTATCCAAAAATAAAATTGGTAATAATTAACCCAGAGCCAGGGGATAGAACAGAATGTTTTAGCTCACGATGGGACGATAAAAAAAGTAGCAGTCTCCATGTTTACGTCATTGCTTCTAAAATATTTTTCATCAGCAGCCTTGAAATGCCCGGATTAGGGTTTCAGGGTGGGTGGCTTATTCGCATAAATCCATCCTTTTATTTATTTATTAAATGTAAGTATTCGTTGATAGTTATCAAATCATGGAACGTGTAAAGTCATGGACTCATCATTAGGCGGTCCAGAGTTTGATTTGATAAGAGAAGATCTTTACTCATCTTATCGAATGAATTCTTAGCGTTTTCTTTTTTCCTTTCCTCAAAGAAATCACACACTCTCCTTTTCGCATGACGTGGAACTTACTTTTAATGATGACTTTAGTTGAAAAGCACGGCACCATATAATTCTTGTTATTTAATATATAACTATGAAGTTCTCGAAAGCATTTTTTAAATGTGTTTGGAGTTGAAAGAAAATATATCAATTTTATTTATTTTCTTAAAATTCTCAAAATGTTGAAATAAAAAAATTAATATATACTCCCATGAAGTGGAAGTATTATTCCATATGCCACTACAAGTATTCCAACCTAATGGGAGTATATATTAAAAAATCAAATTATATTTGCATCCAGAAATAAAAGTTGCACTTAGCAGCCGTGAAAATGCTCTTTTAAGTTTTAACAGCACAAATTCAGGGCAAGACGGACGGTACTTGGAAGCTTGAAGTGCTGAACGGAGCGGGGACGCGGCCTGTGAAAAGCACGTGCCTACACGCTTCCTTTTGTTGGTCGGAAAGACAACCTTTTGTCTTTTTTTCGCTGGGTCCAAATCAAGATCTCCATTTCTTCAATTCAGCCTCTCTTTTTAACATCCAATCATCATCGATAAATTGAAATTGGTGGTTGACCTTTAAATGTATTTAAGAAATACATTAAATTAATATTTAAAAAAAAATATTTTTAACATTAATATATCAAAAAAAAAATGAAAACATCAATTTTTTTTTTTATTTTTTTAAAATAATAAACTTTGATCAATTTTTCTAACCATAATTCCAAACCGTGTCAAAAAATTGTATTAAAACTAAACTTTTTTTTTAAAAAAATTTCTTGAACCTCTTGATGATTTAATATAAATAATTTATTTTTTATCCATAATTAAACAGATTATAGCTTTAGTGTATTGAAGTTGATCTCCAAGGGGTGTGTCGGTGGTAAAGGATCGAGTGAGGACGTGCACTTCTTGTAAGAGTTTGGGACAACCGGGATTTTATTCACTCACCTAGGCCCATAAAATACGTTTCCGGGAAATGATGTTTCCTCGAATCCAAAATAAAAAGTATTGAATTTGATTTATTATATTTCTTCTAGTTTTATTGACATTTTCAACTCTTTAGAGGTCAATATAATTTATTTATTTCACTATTTTTCTCCTTGGTGTATGTGTTTGTATATATAGAAGCATTAAATCTATACACAAAATCATTCTTAAATGACTTTGAAAGGCTCATTGTCCTTAAATTATTTTAAACATCATTATACACTATTTAATACACTTACGTTTTCTATAGTTTTAATAAGAAGAATTTAATATATTTTTTAAATGACTTTTCTTTTCACTTTTCTTAATATCTGTTTCATATCTGTTTTTTCTTTTGTGCTTTTATTAAACTATGTTTTTTGTATATATTTTTCCATTTTCAATCCAACATTCTTTCTTTTGTTGCATGAATAACATATTAAATACACTTTTCTTTTATAAATATTTTTCACACACCACAAAAACTTTTCTTCTCATATCATCAAAAACCTTTTTGTTCAAAAGAAAGAGCTTTCATCGTACAAATGATATTATTTAGCTAATAATAAAAATACATATAAAAAACTTTAAATGCTTTAGAATGTGAAGATTTCATTTAGTCTACGAATATAGAGACATTAATACAGTAACATTTAACAGAACTTGAATTATCTACTTACAACCACACATATCTAAAAACTAGCTAATTAAAAGTATTTAAAAAATCTGTAAATCTTAATAAAAATTGAGAAAGATTACTTTCTATTTTGTTTTGAAAAGATTTTGAAGCCAATATACGAGACCTGCAAGGGCAATAGTTAAAAATCTAAACCCATCATCACAACACAATTAATCGTCCCCACATCTATAAAGTACTGCAACCATATTTCTCACATCTGCAGCATGCTATCAGTATCACCTCCACTTTTTTTTTTTACAAATACACATGCACCACCGTCCACCTCCCCCCCCCCCCCCCCCCCCCTCTCCATGGTTTCCTATAAATGTCCAATTTTGTAGTCTTCCCAAACCAGCTGAAGCGAAGCACGGCCGTCCTTCTTCCATCTAGAAAAACAACAACCTTCCAAAACTAGTCGGTAACAATGAGGCTTGCTGGTGTATCAACCAGGCTATCGTCCAGCACTTCAGCTTCTGCTTCAAAACACCTCAACGTCACCCACTTCAGCAGTACTCACTCATATTATTCCCAAGTCTCCCCACCTTCTCTCAAGCAGAAATTATCAGTGCATTGCAGGGATTTCATCACTAAATCAACGGCAAAGCTTGGCAAGAAATGGAAGGAGTATCAGGGGGTCAATAATTGGGATGGATTGCTCGACCCTCTTGATGATCGTCTAAGAAGTGAGATTTTACGGTATGGGCTATTTGTTGAAGCCGCGTATCGTTCTTTCAACTTCGACCCTTCTTCACCAACCTACGCCACCTCCAAATTCTCGAGAAACTCACTCCTGGCTCGGTCCGGAATCGGACAGACCGGTTATCGAACGACAAAGCATTTGCGGGCAACTTGTGGGTTCCGGTTGCCACGCTGGTTCGACAGGGCTCCGAGTTGGGTGTCCACCCAGTCCAGCTGGATCGGTTATGTGGCGGTTTGCCAAGATCAAGAGGAGATTGCCAGGTTAGGCCGCCGGGACGTGGTGATTGCTTACAGAGGCACCGCTACTTGCTTGGAGTGGGTTGAGAATCTACGCGCCACGTTAACTTGTTTGCCTGGAAAACATTGCGATTACGCGAATCCCGATGGTGGCGGGCCCATGGTGGAGAGTGGATTTTTGAGCCTGTATACTTCTCAGACCGCCACGTGTCCTAGTTTGCAGGAGATGGTGCGGGGGGAAATTGCCAGAGTCATGGAAATGTACGGTGATGAGCCACTCAGCTTCACGATCACGGGTCACAGCCTCGGTGCCGCACTCGCTACCTTGACTGCATATGACATAAACTCTACCTTTAAAAACGCACCCATTGTAACAGTAATGTCCTTTGGTGGGCCGCGAGTAGGGAATAGAAGCTTTAGGTGCCAGCTCGAGAGAAGTGGGACCAGGATATTACGTATAGTTAACTCTGATGATCTCATCACAAAAGTGCCTGGATTTGTGATTGACAACAATGACATGGCAAGGAACCGGGCAGTACACGTGGCAGGACTCCCTTGCTGGTTGCGGCAGCGCGTGGAGGACACCCAGTGGGTCTACGCTGAGGTGGGACGGGAGCTACGGTTGAGCAGCAAGGAATCACCGTACCTCATCAAAAGGGATGTCGCCACGTGTCATGAACTGAGCACTTATCTCCATTTGATTAACCGGTTTGTGAGCTCCACGTGTCCTTTTAGAGCAACGGCAAAGAAGGTTCTGAAGAGGCATCATATGCAGAGTTTTGGATGCAGCCGGGAGGAGAAACTTAGTAGCTAAGAAGATGTAAAGAGAGAAATTGTAAATTGTAAATAGAGAAACTTTGGGCTGCTATTTTTGTAGTGTTAGATAGATTTGAAACCATTTTATTTGTAAATTAAGTAAAAGGAAATCCACACCCTCAAATGCAATTGCATGAGTGGCCACACTACACCTCGTAGACCAGCATTCAACTGTTTTAGATCATTTTGATGTGTTGATGTTAAAAATTATTTTTAAAAAATAAAAAAAAATATTTTAATGTATTTCAGCATGAAAAACACTTTAAAAAACTACCGCAACAGCTCTCCCAAACAGGTTCAACCACCGAGCTGGGGTTAAATCAGAACAGTAAGTTCATTACCAAAACAGTTGAAGATCATTATTTTCACAATATTTGAATCTAAAAACTTGACAGTTTATATATATTTATTTAAGTCAACGATAAGATTCTTTATACGTATATACAGAACAGGGTGTATATACGATTCCAATCTTTTTATACATGTAGAATAATTCATTAATAAAACGACGAGATGCAATGATTGATCGAAATCCGTCCGTTCAAATCTATCAAACATGAACGATGATCACAGGTATTTTGACCCTTCGAGCTGTATGCATAGAGATGTTGTAACATCAGAGACAAGCCACCGCTCCGACCGTCAAGGAGGCTTGATAACTGACAGGAACTATAACGTGGAAAACACCACCGAGCACAACAACAAAAGGCCGGAAGGGTGTGACGTGTCATGTTATTCCAAACTTTGATAGGACAGTGGAAGTCGAACTATTCAACACGTACCTCGGTGGCCTCTCTCCATCATTGCAGCGGCAAGACTTGCTTGCACTTTCCGCCATCTTTTGCCGAAACTGCCGATCGATTTTTCAAACTCTCGAGCTCTTGGCGGCTTTTCCACGGTCAGACACAACAGAGACCATGCAAAATTAACAGCCAGTCGGTGGTCTTCCTAGAAAACGACAAGTAGTCGCTGTGTGAAGTAGATCACCCTTGATTGTCTAAATTTAGCTCACTAATATCGTTTCGGATTCGCCAGTCAAATTCAAGGGCCCGAGCCTTACTTGTTATTTATTTCTAACAAATTTCTCGGTCAACGAAAACTCAGGCTCGTTTTATTACCATCCATACACAAATTTTAATAATACTCATGACTATCCTGATAAATACTCTTTCTATTTAAATAAAGCAAATAAATCCTAAAAATATCTTCTGAATTAAATAAATATGATAATAAAGCATGACAACAAGATTTGTATCCCCCGTCACCATCAGATTAAGAAAATACTGCATAGGACGGCGCTTGCACCTGCAAAATTTCAAGGATTCGATCTGTCACGTTATAGATTTTGAGCTCGAAGATCCTCTGCTATAAACAACAAAAAACACTAGAATAACCTTTCAAGTTCAGTGATGGCTAACTTGGCTTTTCAATCCGCTAACTATCAAACATTAATATTTATCCACCCCAATATATATATATAAATTCCAAATGGGTCTGGACTTCTCTCTGCTCTAAACGGAGGCATTGATCTTTCCTGGAAAGAGAAGATTTTCGGGAGAAATCATGACAGGAAACCTGGTTGTCGTCGGAAACTATTTTCCTGGTCGATAAAAATAGCAGCTGGTCACGTAGATTGATGAATAACAAACAAGATCTGCTTGCTTGGAGTATAATAGAGATCGAAGAAGAATATCTCTCTAATCGCTATGCAAACAGATAGAGTGAAATTAAGCTGAGAAAACTTAATGAGCTCTGATAATTTCGAAAATGGGCAATGGGGTGGCATACACTAACTCCATTGTTCCCAATTCGAACTCCCTGGAAAAGGGCGTGGTCCCGAAAGCAGGGACGGGATCCAATTACACAATTTGTTGAGGATCTAAAGGATCAGGTCAGGCCCAAAAGGATAGGCCAGCAGCAGCACAGAATGATAAAATCTATGTGGAGCATGCCTCAATGAGGGTTTGGTTTCTGGCCATGAAGATAAAGAGGGTCGTC
The DNA here is from genome assembly GCA_964035475.1 of Salix caprea. Lineage (NCBI taxonomy): Eukaryota > Viridiplantae > Streptophyta > Magnoliopsida > Malpighiales > Salicaceae > Salix > Salix caprea. The sequence goes on along the minus strand of OZ037761.1, from coordinate 2,286,684 downwards.
ACCAGAATTTTCTTTTTACCCTTTGTCCCACTATTTTTTCCCCGCCACGATCGTTGTCAAGAATCTTCAGAGCATAGTGCAGATAATGGAGTAAATCCAACAAAAAAAAAAAAAGTCATAGAGCACTCATTGATATACAGGTTTTTTTCGAGGATCAAGAAGTTCGAAAGGAAGTTGTCGGTGGTTCATTTAGTATTTTTGGTGCTGATTAAAATCGTAATATATATATATATATATATATATATATATATATATATATATATAAGAGTAGGATTTTAAACGTTTATACACATACAGGTTGACTGTTTACTGGTTAAAAAGATTATAATATCAAAAAGATTATAAAACAATTATAGTATTTTTGGTGCAAATTAAAATCGTAAGAGTTAGAATACATATATATACTAGTTGACTGTTTACTGGTTAAAAATATAGAAGAAAAGATAGTCAATTCTAGCATTAGAAAAAATTCTTTTTTATGCTTTGACCTCTACATGATAGCAAACAACTCTTAAAAATTAGGGGTGATCATTTTCGGTTCGGTTCAGTTTTTATCTATAAAAATAACCAAATTAATATTATGGAAAAAATCAAAAACGGTTTAAACCAACCGTTTTTTTGTATGAAAAACTAAAAAAAATACATTGTTTGGTTGTGATTAGTATTGATTCTTTAATTGATTAATTCCACATTTACCCTCAGATCTACTCCCTAATTTCTCCTCATCAGCCGTCTGCACTCGCCATTTTTAACAGGTCTTTTTATCTTATTGACAGGACATCGAAGGAGATATCAGATCTAGAAGGGCAACTTTTGTCTATAAAAAACCCGTTGTCTACTCAAGCACCTTTGATTATTGAACTGGTTCAGTTTACTAGTTTTAACCTTAAAATACCTAAACCAAACTAGACTAAAAGTTTTTAAAAATATTGTAATTGGTTTAATCAGATTTTTAATGATTCAGTTTTTCTTAGTTAGTTTTATTCAATTTTCTCGGTTTAATCGAAGGGGTTTAAATGGTTTACTTTTTCTCAATCAGTTTTATTTAGTTTTCTCAGTTTAAACAGTTTTTTGGTTTTTTCACTCAAGCCAAGCTTTAAGAAATCAAGGTGAGAATTAAACCTATAAACTGAAGAAAATTCAGAGCATATTTTTTATAAACTTAAAATAATATCATTTTAGATTTACCAAAATTAATCCACAACTCGAACTAATAGACCAAGCCATTTTAAAAACTTTGCTTCAAGGGAAAGAGGAACAAGGAAAGTTCATTCAAGGCATGGGATTTAGGTTCTTTCTACGAATTGTAGATCCAAGTATTTAAATGAAATGAGATTCCTATCCCCTATATTTCCTCCAACCAGACAATGGCTGGAGAATATTTAAAAAAGACATTAAATTTAAGTACCAGTGCTTCACCGAGGCATCATATAAATTCACTGTTTATTAGCAGCAACACAACAGCTATCAAATATTAAAACTTAGGTTCTGAGGTCTATCAACTAGATATCTTGCCATATATTTAAAAAGAAATTAACACAGCGTGGGGGGAAAAATAAATACTCCCTTTTTCACTATAAAATTTTAGGTTATTTATGTTTTGCAAGATTATCAAGGTTTTTCAACTGTGATTTCAACCATGAGTGCTCCTGCTGCAACCTCTCTAGCTTAGCCTCAACCATAAACATCTCATCTTTAAGGTGGTGCGCCCGCCTCTCCAACCAAGCCACAGCTTCAGCTGATTTTTCACCAGCCCCAGCTAGCATACCACCCATGCAGTGTCCTGGAGAAGCCACGTGGACAGCTTGTGGCCTGTTCAACAGCACGAGGATGCTCACCTGCAGTTAAAAAGGGTTAAAAAGCTAATGTTATGCTCTCGCCACTACAAAAACCATGGCACCGGGGATCTTGAACAAAGTGGGTTCAAAAAGAGAGAAAAAAGCAGCAATATATGGGGCCTAGGCACTATGCATATGTAGTGTACAAAAAAACCTAATGTGGATTAAATGTTAATGAAGGATCCTGCCGAGCAATGCTAAATTTTGTGGGGGCACCTTGCAACCAACCCTAATGTTTTGAGGTGGCAATACAGTTGACCCAAAATCATACGGGAAAAAAAGGCACATTCTTTCCGGCCATTTTGTGAATGTCAAACTTCAACTGAGATATTTTTTCAGTTCCTTAGGTTTTATTTTTATTCATTTTTGGGTTCTTTCCAACAAACCAAGGTCTTTACCTGATGCAAGGATTCTAATGACTAAGGAAAATTGTGACTGAAAAAAAGAATAGAAAAAACTAAATAGATTTAAATTAATTATCCAGTAGTTAATCCGCGGCATCATTTACCACCAAAAACAGCAGTTGTGGTCACAAAAACATGGTGACAACAATCTATCATGCACAAGATGCGTGACAAACATCATGCCAGTGTTGGAGTTCATTGAGAGAAATAACTACATTGACTTATGCATGTCACCAGGAGAAATTTAGGGAATTTGCATACCTGCATCAGGATGATCACAACAAATGCAATAGCTAAGACTAGGGAGATTTGGCTCTGGCTTTTAAAAAATGAAAAGAATTTTGTCACATATTCTCCTAGCAAAGACGCAACGGATGCAGGATTTGTATCATTTCCCTTCACAAGATCATCAGCTTGCTGACTAACAGCCACATAACTAGACACCCGCTGCATCCTTACATGCCCTCTTGGCTTGCAGGAGTTTTCTGAAGCTTCTCCAGTCTTCACTTCTCTTTCAGAATGAACTTGTTCCTCATGAATCATGCTGACAGACGGCCCTGCCTCTGCTTTAAGAAAATAGGAAATGATCAAATGAATTTAGTAATTCAATTTTCTGCAATATCACACATGGCAGAGCACATCATGCAGAGGAGCTGCCGTAAAGTCTTATGATGATATGATGATTAACCTTCTTGTTTTTCAAGGTTCTTCTGCTTCAACAATTCATGTGCCTGAAAGATTAGTGAACAAGCAATGCAGTCAGCAAACCCTCCACATCCAATATACAGCATTGATTTGATAATTTGTGTCTAAAAAGAATAAATATACTACCATGTTTATCCAAGTTGCGTAAGCTTCTCGACATTCTTCCATAGTAGACTGCACTATCTTACCTGTAATGTTGCAAGTCATAAGTCATGAAATCTGGTACACATTATTATGAAAACATGTATTGCAAAGCTGTTTTTGCAATAACAAAAGCATGCATGAAATGTAAATTGCAGAAATGAATAAAAATACAGGTCATAAAAGCTAGCGGGGCACATCCTGACTCCTGCAACTTGATTTCAAGCAATTATTGCAACCATAACCCCCCTATTCTGAGAAGTATTTATAGAGATAGCATGAGGGAAAGCATATCAGGACATATAGCTCATTTTATTTCTATTTCACATTAAAAAAAAGAGAGATCATTAGAGAGAACTTAACATTCTCCAACATATGCCAATATGAGTCGAATTACATTTTATAACAAAATTCCTGTTCATTCAGATTAGTTTTTCCTGATTACCAGGGAACCTCCCAGTTCATACGCCAATCTCCATGCATATTATTTTATGCAAAATATTTGCATATAAAATAAACTCAAAGGTAGTGCACCAAGAGATATGAGGATGAAGATCATTATTTGTGAATCCTGTTTGAGAAGAGTTGGGTGGTCAGGATTTGCCACAGGTTCAGAGATGCAATCCATCTGCAGATTGGTCAAGGGTATTTCAAACAGCCAAAGGAAAGTGCATTTCAACGATCCTCCCTCTGGTTTATGCCATGTCTGTAAGCTGATTTTTATGGTATTATGCTAGCAGAGATGGTAGAAGCTTGTTAGTTTTTCTTTCAGGTTTTAGTCCCAAAGGGTACCAAAAATTTAAAAACATGATGGTGATATCAAGATAGATTTTGGAAAAAAAATAACACAACATGAAGCATGTAACAGAATGTATGCAATGGCAAACGCAAACCTTTAAAAATAGTTTTCTTGCTGAATACAACATCCAGGTATATCCGCAAAATGCAGCCTTCATTTGATTCATCGCCATTGCTAGTCACATCCCATAGTCCCTGACATTGTACCCATGAAAAGAAGAGGGGGATCAGGTAGGCTTAAACCAGATTGAAGCTCATGCCATGAACTGTTTTGAATACTTGCCGCCACTGGTACTTAGAAGTATACATTCTGTTATGAAATTGTTTTTTCTTTACACGTGAATGTTGACAGATCAGTAACATAACCATTACACTGATCTCTATCCACACATTTCATTTCTTATTTCATTAACTATTACTCGATTTTTGTTTATTATATCTTCTACATTAGCATGTCATGTGAAATTGTCAATTGAATCCTGAGGAACATGATCATTCAGTTAAGTCTCTTTTTTTCTTCCTTTCCACTCTCTTCCCGAATTTCTTCCCTTTTACTCCTGCAATCTCCCTCCAATCACTTTTCTTACATGGTAGGTACTTCTAGACACTCTAACTGACTTATTGGTAAAAGTGTACTGCAAGGGTACCCATGAAGACAAAGAATTGAAGAATTCCCAATAGGAGAGGAAGGAATAAATTAATTAAATAAGAGAGGACAACCTTATCGGAGGCTGGAGAATGACAAAATTCTCATATCTCTGTTTTAATTCACCATGATGTGCCCCAAAATACAAAGTTTGTGCTTCAGAAGACAGTAAGAAAATCCTAGTAACTTAAATCCAAAGAGAGAATCGAAACAAAAAATTGTTAAAACTTCTTAGATGATAGTTAATTTCTAAGATATTATTTAAATTATAAACAAATAATTAAAATTCCATTTTCCTGTTCAGTGTCAAAGGTTTTTAATGGGCAAAAGATCATCCAACTTATCATCTCTCCTTCAATTCATAAGAATTTCCTATATTATTCCATCTTCTTTTCTAAAGCCAATTCCAAACCTAGGGGTAGAATGGTTGTATCCTCTCTTATTGTTTGTTTCCAACATCTTAATGATGTATTAGGAGCAAACAGCTGACCCAAGTCTGACAATCACAGCGGCTTATGGGATACATGCCCTATATGTCTAACATACCCGATACAATTCACTCCTGATCTGGAAGAAAAGCAAACATGTGACAGAGAATGGTGAGTGAGAATGTTAAAGTCCAGGAGGGTGAAAAACATGAGGAGATGAATCTATCCAAGAGTACCAGAACCATATTATAAATGAATTTTAAAGATGCAGCCGTGATGGAGCATATACTTGAAAGGAAATAACATGACAATTCCTAAGCTCCTGAAACAGTTCAATAATTTCATGCAATCCAAGAAAAGAATCAGACCACAAAAGTTGCACCTACGGTATAAGGGAAAACAGTTTCTGACTTCTTGATAGTTGATTAGCATTCATTATAAAATGCCAATGTACAATCTATTTCTTAAAAAAATGAATGCACATCCTTCGAAAATATATGAAAAGGAATAAATTTAAAACATTTTAATCATTGTCAGTAATGGCTCAGAAACAGCTTGTACCTCAACGCAAAAACAATCTCCAAAAGGAACGTCACTGATCTGTTGTGATGTCTCGATAACCAGATGGCTAGTAAAATCAAAAGTAAAATCGTGAGGAAGAACAAAAAATTGGTCATCAATTATGCTCCACAACCAAAAAAGTAGAGTTATATGGCAAATAAACAGAAAAGGACCGGGTAAGAAATGAGTCCACTTGCAAGAAAGTTAACCATTTGAGGATATGTGAGTAAGACTTGTCTGAAATAGTCTGGACATGGTATAGAAGACAAAATGGATTCAAGTGGCAGGAGCAAAGAACGGGAGGGGGAGGGGGAGGGGGAGAGGGAGGGGGGGGGGGGGAAGATCATGGATTCAGATAATGAAAGGTGGCATCAAAACAGTATGCAAAGTCTTTGCTCTAAACATAGCAGAACAGTGATGGACCCAAACTAGTCAAGTAGAAAGTATAGTTGAGTTGTTTATGGTCCCAGTTTAAGCATATACTAGTCAAGTAGAATGCACGCACTGATACCTCTAATCACTTTATTAATAAAGAAAAGATACACAAAAACAGATAGGTTCAAAGATCAAACTCCTTAGACATAGTCAGGGCAGAGTGAAATTGTGCTGATCCCTCAAAACCTAACTCTTATTTACCTTTAAAACAAACATAATCATAACAAAAATGTCCAGATATAGTGCCACTATGCTACAAATATGCCCACCGTGTACTGCTTTAAAATCCTCAAAAAACTTCCTTTCCTTTCCAAAAAGGCTTTCCAGTTTTCTTTCATCTAATAAATAGTGAATTATGGATAGAGGATGATGGATAGTGAATTATTATTTCATCTTACTGAACTCATCACCAAGTCATCTTCAAAACAGTTAAAGAACAGTGCATCTAAAGTGTCGCAAATTACAGACTACAAAAACCTGTTTTTGTAGACTCGAAATTTCTGGACCTCCTGGCAGCTGCCAAATTTGGCGCCTATATAAAAGCAAAAATTTAAAACTAATGTTAATGGGTAGAAAGAGTGACAACTATGCGGAAATCACCATACAAACCAAACATAGATCCATATTAAACACATAATGCACCTCCGTACCAAAATATATTTTTATAGGATGCTGAAAAGACACATCACGGGCATGCCCAAATTTCTCATTTGTGCACCATAAAGAGCACCTGAATTCTGAAAAGCACAAGAGTTAACCAAACAAGGATAAAGGTCAGAATTCTATCATCCAACTTATATTTAACCACATCTAAAAACTAGGGATGTTTTACTCGAGTATGGTTCCATGGGAATTCAAAGCAAATTACCTTTATCTCCACATCTACTATGGAAAGATTCAACAAAACTAGCACCATCATCTGAAAAGAACAAATTAAAGAACTCCTCTACCTTTATCTGCTTTCCTTAAAATAAAAGATCAGAGAAAAACTCTTTAATGTGGCAATATTTTGTAGTAAAACAATGAGGGAGTATGCTCAAAAAAATAATAAATCAATAAAAGATAAATGAACACTACCGGAAACTTCGTCTCTCCAACTTCTTTAAAAGAATCACGTCCTGCATATCAGAAATGCAGTGCAATTAACAGAGAGCAACAAAAAATTAGTGAATCCACACCAAACATCATCCTAAAATTTTGCCAATGGCAAATACCTCCAATCACATCATTATATTTTGAGTAGAAAAAAGCTACATGGCCCACATCCAAGGGATTCAATGCTCTTCATGCCATATCTTATCCAGGAATTACTAAATAATTCCTCTAATAGATTTAATATCAAATTACCAATTGCTTGATTTAGAATTGGCCAAATCTTTTCAGTCTCTAAATAAAAGACTAGATTTAACTAGAAGGTGGTGAAGAACCATATGTCTTACAATCTTGATTATTATGAAGATATTATACCTACCTGGAAAATGAACTTGTTCATTGCATGTTATATACAGAACAAAACCACAATTAAAATAATTCACAAGAAATACTAACTCTGGGGTGCTTCAAGGTTTTCCACATTCCATGCCAAAGTTGTTGAAGATGAAGAGTCATTATAACCGACTAGTTCAACATCCTGTTCCACTTCATCAGTTACTTGTATCTGTGTTACTGAGACTGTGCCATTTTCAACGGATGCTGATATCTTAGAATCAGGTGAAGGAGCAGTAGCCTTTTGCCTGTATTCACATACATACAGGCAATTTCTGATGGATCCTCCAGAACATGAACCAGAGACAAACTCATATAAACTCTATATGGTGAAAATACCTGTCAGGGGAATCTAATTCACTGACTTGTTTGAAGTTATTCACCTTTTCAATAACATCAATTCCATTATCCAGGTCACTGGATACAGAAATTGAGTCCTGAGGTAAAACCAGCACATAAGAAGGCGACAATGAAAGGCCAACAATGTTTTTTACCATTTTATAATTCATAATGAAGTAAAAAATATTCATGCAATGAAGTTCCAAAGCTTTAAAATACCTGTTGTTCTGTAATCAAATTGGAACCATTACCATGTTGTAACCATCCATCAATGATGAGCTTCAAAGCTTCATCGCGAGAAAGGAATGATGCAAAGAAAAACTGCCACAATAATAATTGGATTTAGATGTTGCGGTTGATAAAATTTGGAAGTAAAAGAGCACTATTCAGAGCAACAATTTCAAGAGATGCCAAAACAGAATAGAAGAGGATCAATACTCAATTCTAGCACTACCTTCTTTCCCCCAGCAAAAATTTCTATAGCATTAGAGAAGATCCCAGCTGTCTTTGCTCTTTTTACATCCATAATTTCATGGAAAGGGATTATTTTCTGGATAAAAACACATTAAACATGTCAGGAAACAGTCAAGAATGAGAAAAGGAACCATGAAAGACAGAGACCACGGTAAAAAAAATAAAGCTGATGTTCAAACATTACCTTTGTCTCAAATCCAAATATGTTGGAATAAAAGCAAACGTAATGTACAAAAAGGTACATATGCCCCTGCAACATGAAAACAGTAAAAAATCCTTGAATAATTGAGGAAAACATAATCTTAACCCCAGACAATTTTTTTTTAAAAAATAAATTGTATAAACAAAAGTTATCACGTAACTCATCTGTGATACCATTCACCTAATGAAATTCCAGGTCAAAAGGATGAGATGAGCATGCTATACCAATTATTGTGTAATGAATGCATCTCCAAGAATATAATAAAAGTCAGCATCAAGATTACCTGAAGAAGAATACTCTCCTGGTATGCACAATTAAAGTCTTGTATGAGTACCTATTGGGGGGCATGAAAGATGAAAATTTTAGATGCATCTTCGAATAAAACAGAGGTCCTTTAGATATCCTCTGCTGTGAGGGAAGCGGGGGGCAATATCATAAGTTTTAACAATAAGAACCATTCTAGAAGATTTCAAACCATATACAATAAATTCAAAGTACAGAGATGCACGCACACATGCTTAACTGGCAGACAATTACAAATGCGAGAAAAACTAAGGATTTTGAACTGTCCCATACTACTATATTTTTCGACAGGTTGAAAAGACACTCAACATATTGCTTTTCGTCAGCTTCTTGGCACATTCCACAGAACGTCCATCAATTTTCACCTCATTATATTTGAAATTTGTGTTCTAACTTCTATTTGATACATTTGTAAGCTTTAGAACCCTATTAACTTAAGCTAGGATTGACCACCCTAGACTGGGTCCAGCTGTCACCACAAAAGAGTAAAAATACAATGACATGTGAACCTCCAAACCGTCTTAGATCCCCACTCGAAGAGGATTTCTGAAACTTTACAGATTATCGGATCCCAACTCCCATGGAATTAACAGCTTTTCGTCTTGATAAAAATTCTCGATTAAATCGACCTCATATTTTGCAGTGATAATTTAACGAAACCAAAACAACTACAAATAACGAAGAACAGATGAAGAATTATCATAAAAAACTCCTAGAAGCTAGCAAATGAGTACTTAAATTCTCTTTTTTCAGCTTAGGAATCCTTCGAACGAAATAAAAAGACACGATCATCCATAGCATAGAGGGACTTACTTCCTCCGTTGGAAGACGAAACAGTTGCCTATACTCTTCACTCCTCGCTGAAGCCGGTGACTGTAAGAAAAGAGAGAGAAAAACAGTAAACAGTAAAACCCAAACAAAAAGAGCCGCTTAATCAAGTACAAGTGTGAAATTGAAGGAGAAATACGTAAGGATCGACTTCACGGCTTGGACTAGGAGAAACATTTGAGTGGTCGTTGAGATCAGGTGTCTCGGTAGCTAAAGAAGAGTCAGACGCGGCGTCTGTTGATGATTTTGAAGAGACGTCCGTCACTGGCGACGTGTCAGGCCTCTCTCCTCCGCTTGCGGATGCAACTGCTGACATGGCAGAGACCGAGAGGAAGGCAGGGAGAGGGAGATCGATCTAGGGTTTTTGTATTCGAAAGGAAATGGTGAAACTGGACTGGAGAATGATCGTGGATTGACTACTGGCGAGGTGGTTAGTGTTATTTGTTTCCGTTCTTTAGGATAACGGACAGAAATTGGTAGACGTTGCCGTCCGTTTAAGTCGGTACTCTGCGTTTGGAGCGGGTCGATGTCAGAAATTGTTTCGGAAGTTCACGCGTTAAGACGTGGTGTTTTGTTTTGAGAACGACACGTCATTAAGTGATCCGTACTTGTTTTGGAGCAATCTTATTGAGATTGATTTTGCATTGGTTTTTTTTTTTTAGAAATTTATCAAAATAATATTTTATTTTATTTTTAAAAAATTATTTTTATATTATCATAAAAAAAAACATATAATAATATTATTTTTTAAAATTTTAAATAAAAAAAATCAAATTCTTTTAAAAGTATTTTTAAAATACAATAACAAACACCCAATGTCGGTAACTCTGCGTTTGTGTGGATAGCAAAATCCAATTTGTAGATTTTTTGACATTATTTTTTCTTTAATGGGAATTAAAAAAAAAAAATATATATATATATATATATATATGTTTTCTATATTAAAATAACATTGCAAAAAAGCATGAATATATATTTTTCAATACAGACGATTTATGTAGATTTAAATTTATATCATATATTAACTTTCTAAACAAAATATTAGATTAATATTTTACAGGTATTTTTATTATTTTAATATGACAATATCAAAAATATCATTTAAAAAATGTTATTTTAATATATGTTTATTTAGAAAAAATAAAAGTGGCGGCACGAATATATAGCTTCTTGTCCCTATATTTGCTCGATGTAAGGAATAAAACAAAACTAAATGTGAAAATATCTATTTTTGTATGTCCTGGTTGTATTAAATATTTTTTATGGGTTGTTTGGTTTATAGAGAATCACTTTCCAAACTTTTTTTTATTTTGTTTAATTTAAAGAGAAGTGATCAATGAAAATTGATTTTGTCAAAGGAAAAACTTAGGCCATTTTTTTTAAATTTCCTTTAAAATTATTATTTATTAAACTGAGTTTCAAGGGTCTTTTAATATTTTTCACATTGGTTTTTCAGCCTAAATAGTTTTATTTTTTATAGTAAAAGGGAAGAAAAAAACTACAGCTTGAGGTAATACAAGTATACCGTCGTTCTTGCATTTTCTTATCTTCGTTAAGTTTAAAATCACGGGAAAACATATTTAATAAATCATGCATGTTTTATTATTTCAATGGAATATTCCATTCCCTTCAAAATAATATAGATTCTTAAATTAAAAACAACATAATAAATCTTATGTGAGTAGAGTTATATAAAAATAAATTGGCCGAAACTAAAAAAATCATAGTCTATTTTATAGAACGTATAAGAGTAATAAAATTATAAATGAGGAATTCAATGGAGGAATTTTCGTAAACCAGTTTTGTTTTGTTTTTTTTTTCTCTAAAAGAGAGATATAAAAATGTCATTAAAAAAAAGAAAATAATATGGGTTTGTAGCTGAGCCATGCAGTTTAGGCTTACTCTAGGCCTAGCCATTTTATACGAGCAAACTGTTATTTAAGAAGAAGGTAAACAGTGTAGGTTTTTAACTATAGTAGAGATTACTATGAATTGTAATATTATAATTATTGTTTTACCTCTTAGTCTATAAAAATTGAACTCTTGGATTCTAGAGCATTTTAGGTTTTTTCTTTGAACTGGTAGACATTCTCTGATTAAAGACAAGGTTAAGTTACAAAATTTGTAATGAATACAGATAAATTATTAAATTTGAATCATGACAATTTGTTTTTGCTCAAATCCACAATTATTTGCGAGATGATGAATAGCGATTGATCTAAAGAAAAGAAAAGGAAAAGAAAAGAAAAAGAAAGAGAAAAGGCATTCTTCTAGTATATATTAATGGATTTATGGCACTGATAGCTTTCGTTTGATGATGATTTTGTTATTCGTGAGATGGTGAACAATGATTAATCCAAAAAAAAATAGAGAGCTTACAGGATTTATGGCGCTAATAGCTTTCTCTCGATGGTGATTTTGTTATTAATAAAATTCTGATTTTGCTATTGTGTGTTTTCTCTCTTTTCTTTTTTTATTATATTTACAAGACTTGTAGTTTTAAGAGCTTCTAAGAGGAGACAATAGTAATTTCCGTCTTTATTTTCGTGGATCAAACACGATGTTGACCTAAATACAGGGCTTGGCATCTTCTCTGGAAACGGGCCTGGAAAGCCCAAGAAGAAAACTTGGAATTAATAGATCGCAGCATGCAAGTGTGTCTGCTGCAGTTAAAATTTTTATTTTTTAAGATTTGGAATTATTTTTATTTGTTTATTTTGGGGTTATACACACGACATGTTGTTGTTAACACACTAGAACAGAATTAAATGGTTTGATAAATATTATTTAATTGCTATTTATATATAAAAAAGATGGATTTATAAATAGGTTGATTACGTGCAAGCCAAACTGTTCTTCACGTATTTGAAAATACCCTCCACCGCATTTATATGCTGGAACAAAAATTTAAAATATCTTTGTGTGTAAGACTCGTTGAATAATGATATTTTATTTTTCAGAATTCAATGATAGAACATGGATTTAATTTTTATTTTTAGATTGGAGCAGTTTATATAATCATCATGTGATATAAATTAGATTAAAACTAGTTAATTGTACATGCAAGGTTTGATATAATGAAATAGATCAACACACCATATTATAACAACAATATCAAAGTCTTAATATAAAATTATCACTAGTATTACTGTCAAAATAATAAAAATTATTAAATTATCCTAAGAAAAAAACTCAAAAAAAATAACAAAATAGTAAGTAAGAAGAAAAACTAAAACTATTATTATTATTATTATTATTATTATTATTATTGCATTAATAATGCAAAAAAATTAAATCAAAGATTAAAAAACCCTAAAAACTTTAACAAAAGAGAGAACAAAAAAATAAAATAAATGATAAAACAAAAAAAAAAATGTTAGTTGAGAAAAAATCAATTGACTTGAAAATAAAATAAAAAAATAAAAGAAAGAACAAAGAGGAAAAAAAACAGAAATATTATTTTTCAAATTATCATAAACACTAAAAAAATAAATTTTTAATGAGTTGATATAAAAAAATATATTTTAAAATATGTTTTCAATTAAAAATATCTCACACCAGATCACCATAAATCAACTACTTTCTATCCCTTGCAGCCCAGACAAATGCAGTCAACAACACCGTGCTCCCACACGACCTCTCGGTAAATAGAGTTACTGCCGGCCGTGACAATTTTTAACTGCAGCACACTTGCATACTGCGATCTATTAATTCCAAGTTTTCTTCTTGGGCTTTCCAGGCCCGTTTCCAGAGATGATGCCATGCCCTGTATTTGGGTCTGGAGGTTGGAGGGTTACAAAATAGTAACTACAAACAAAAACTAAAACTGTTGTTGTTATTATTATTATTATTATTATTATTATTATTGCATTAATAATAAAAAAACAAAATTAAATCAAAGATTAAAAAAATATATTTTTTTTAAAAAAATAGGAAACAAAAAAATAAAATAAATGATAAGATAAAAAAAATTATTAGTTGAGAAAAAATCATTTGGCTTGAAAATAAAAATAAAAAATAAAGTTAAGAGTACATATATAAATATGGACAGAAATAGAGACTATTTCAGAAATATAAAAACATGAAGGAATTAGAATAAAAATATTAAAAGGATAGGGGTCAAAATGAAAACCAAATATATTATCAATTTCAATCAAATGAAAAAATTGAAAAAATCAAAACCTGTGTATCGATTATATTAAGGGATTTAAACAAATCCGAAAATTAAAAGAATGGAGATTGAATTGAAACTTAATTATATAATCAATTTCAATTAAAGGACTCAATGATACAAATCAAAAATTATATAACAGGAATTGAGACTATGAAAAACAATTCAAAGTTCAGGGGCTGAAATGAAAACATTATAAAATCAGAGGTTTGTCTTGTACTTTTACATGCTAGGAAAGAGAAAAGAGGGAAACAACTTTCAGCCAATCACCGTCGCTAAACCAGACACCATTAAAGACAACGCGTCACACCATGAGGAAGAGGACACGGCAATGCATAAGGTGAGATGCCAAATGTGCATTTTCCAGCACCAAAAAACATTGCACGTGCCACCCTAAACTGACATGAGGCCGAACACTGTCGACCACGTGTGACACACACGGGCGCAATTTTTGGCAAATAATAATTAAAAAATATGGTCAATTACTGGAACACCCCTACAACCAATTCTTTAGTTTTATCTTATTGGGGGTACATTAGTATTTATCCATTTTAAAAAATGAGAAATCCCCGTAGTACCCCTTCCGACTAGAATTGTTTTTTTTTTGTCTTGTAACCTGGTTAATCCAAATGTAACCTAGCCCATTGGTAAAAAATTATGAGGACAAGATTGAGAAAAAATGATAGTATTGATATACAAGAAAACTTTGACCTTACTTTTTGCTTGGTCTGATATAAAATCAAGTGGTATAGGAGTTGCGTCGCGTTGTCTAAAAATAACATGGAGATGAATTTCTTAAAAAATAATAAAAACAATTCTTGATTCCCGAGTTTCGCAAGTGCAGTAAAAAGCAAAATCAGAGCTGTCATTTCCAAGAAATTGAATTTAGACCTCAATGCTCGATGGCTGCAGTCGATTTAACCCACCACCTAATCTGGCTGGCTCGAGACTTCGAACCAGCTAATCTTCGAGAGAGGCGAATGTACTTGAAAACTATTAGAACTAACTAGAAACACACAAAAAAAAGTACGCCCAGGCTCGTTGTTTAGTGCATGATTCAGGGAAAATCCCACCACCTAAGAACACAGACCCACTGAAGAAGTCATTGGTGGACCAGAAAGTTTTCAAGTGAGAAACAAATCATGAAAGAGCCCACTCTGAATGTTTCTTTTTCCAATTCCAATACTCTAATTTGCAACTTTTCAAAAAGCAATGGGTAGCAGCAACATGCAAGACCCACAACAAAAAAAAGATTACTACAAAATGATTATTTTTCGAAATGTGGGTGTGGTGTTCTTAGCGTTTGAGGAGCACCAAAATTTATACTGAGCTAATCATTTTACTCACTAAGCATAGCTTTCATGGGATTGGAGATCCACTCACCCACATGACAACTTTTCCAATATTGATCGTGACCATCAAAGTGAAAGTTCTCCAATCATGATCCTCATCATCCACCTTTTTTTTTTTTTTTCTCTTCCACTTAACCAATTTCGCGGTTCTCCTGAGCTTTATCTACATATTGTGCTGAAATAATGCTAGCCAAGTGAGCCAAATCTAGTCACATTCAGTATTCTTGCTTTATTGACTAGGTGGGAATTGAATTTGGTCTGTGAACCTTGTCGGGTTCCGATTTGAAACAGTTTCTTTGACCATTTTTCTCCAGTCGCGGGCATCCGGATATATTTTAGAAAATCTGGTCAAAAAGCCGTCGACAGTAAATTGATGTGAGAAAAAAGTATATTTTTCGGTTACTAGAACCAACCATAGCCTCCAATCGGGAAATTCGAGGACAGAAGAACAGGAATATGTGAGGGAAAATTATTACTATTATTATTACTATATTAGGAAATTTAATCCAAGGATTAAAACTCAATATTCATATCATGGTTTTAAATTTGAAACTCGATAATTTTTTCATGATTGTTTGAATATAGATTTCATTCAGTAATTAGTTAGAAGTGTGGTTGAGGTTGTTCTTTCAAAAATATATTTTAAAATTATTTTTAATATAAACACATGAAAATAATATAAAACACTAAAAAATCTATTTTTTTTTTTAAAGACAATATCAAATAGTATATAAATTGTATCTCTTTATTTTTGGAAACAACATAATTTTGAGCGGAACTTAATATTTCTTATTAAGAAATTCAGACACAATCCCTTTGACTGGGGAATCAAGAATGTTTAAAAATAAAATCAATACAAAACTTTATTTGAAGGCAAAAAACCTCCAAATGAGGATCAAGCAAAAGCGTGGAAATTAAATCTGCCGTGATTTTATAGGTTGGACAGGTTTGTAATTGAAATGGATAAAATATTGATACTGTATTATCCATAAAAAATCAATTGAGTTTTTTATAACTCAGCTACCTCAATTAAGCCCAACTAGTGTAATATCAATCGTTTTTTTTTTTTTTTTAATAAAATTCAATATAAATGATAACTATAATCATGGTGTATAAAGTTTTTCAAAAATGTTTTTTACTTGAAAAATATATTAAAGTAGTTTTTAATATTATTCAATCTCCTTACTGGTTTGGATTAGAATTTTCAGTTTTTAAAAAATGTGTTTAGAACTATAGTGTAGAATATTTTTTTTTATTTTTATATTATTATATTAAAAATACGAGAAAAACAAAAATTATATTTTAAAAAAAACCAAAATTACTTTTTAAAATATCTAAAAATAAATGCAAAAGTGTGATAAGCAAACAAAATAATTATACGAAGTGACAACATTCTGGCCAGCAAGGCACAGTAAGAAGCTGACGACTTACTCTCTTTCTATTTCTTGGTGTGAGAGCATTTCTAATGAAAAAGACTAGCTAAAAAATAAATAAATTAGTAATATAGTTTTTTAATAGTATAAATATAATTATATATATATATATATTCGGAAAAACTAATTAGAAAAATTAATTATATTTTACTATATTTAATATTGAACTAATACAACTTCAACTAAAAATATTGTTTTAAATATTCAATATAGTTTTTTCTCTTAGAATTATAAAAATAAAAACTTAAAAGTTAAAACTATAAAATTTTATCTTTTTTTAAGTTTTTTTTTATCTCTTCTTTTAAGATGCTATTATAATATTTGCCCCTGTCTGATCGCGTTCGTAGTCCTCTGAACCCTTTTTTTCTTTCGCTAATTATTGACTGCCACGTCAGAAATTGACCATGCACGCGTAACCCGTCCCTTTCCTTATAATGTCCAAATTGACCTCTGTTTTACCCCTATCTTGGCCGTGATCATGCCTCCTTGTATGGGGATCCTTTGGACAATACGATTAGTAATGATCACTGTCCAGTATAAACGCGCTCTTGTAGCCGTGTCAGACTCGTAGTTTTTTGCAGTTCCATAATATTTTTTATTCCTTTTTTCTTACACTGCGTCTAAGAAATATATATCATTTAAACATATTAATCGAATTTACTGTTTTGGAGTCTGGTTAAACATATTAATCGAATTTACTGCTTTAGAGTTTTCTTAAAGTTGATTTTAAAAATATTTTTTATTTAAAAATATATTAAAATAATATATTTTATTTTTTAAAAAAATATTATTGATATTAGCACTTGAAAATAATTTTAAAATACTATTTTTTTAATTAAAAATAAAAAAATAATAAAAATATTTTTTTTTAAAAAAACTTTTCAAATATAGCGTCAAACACCAAATATTGATGAAAAGATATCAGTAAAAATGTGAGAAACACTTAAGACCTAACTAAATTGAGTTCCCCTTCTCTTCTTTTTATTATGGCTTTAATTATCATGTTTTTAGTTGAGTTTATATGTCTGAACTAGTTTCCTTTTTCGATTGATTATTAGATTGATTTTTAAAGTGATTTTTATTTAAGAATGTAATAAAATAAAATAAAATTATTATTTTAATATTATTATATTAAAATAATTTAAAAACATTAAAAAATTAATTTAAAACAAGAAAAAAAATTCTTTTTTTTTTTTTGAAAAATACTTTCTACTGCTTCCGAGCAGGTACAAGATCATAAGACGAGGATGAATGCGCGCCTGGTAATGAGATGCTTTGTTTTTTTAAAGTGTTTTTAAAATAAAAATATATTAAAGTGTTTTTATTCAAAGTTATTTATTTTTAAATGATATATTGCAATTATCTAAGAAGCATTTGATTTAATTTTTCAAGCTAAAACTAAATTACAAGCGGATTCAACGTCTTTAATAAACATATTCTAGGAAAGATACTTCTCCATTGGATCCAACACCCCCAAAGATTGCTGGAATAGATTTTTGGCGTAAACAAATGAGAGGTTATTTTACTATATTCTGTTGATCTACTCGGTGCATGATCTCCATGGTAGGAATAATATTAAGGATAAGGTTCTGTTTTATATTATATTTTAAAAGTGTTTTTGAGTTATTTTTTATTTTAAATTATATTTTTTAGATGTTTTAGATTATTTTTATATATTAATGTCAAAAATAATTTTTTAAAAATAAAAAAATATATAATTTAATATATTTCTGAATAAAAAATATTTTTAAAAACAACCACAATTAAATTTCTAAAGACACTAAGAGATGGTAAACAAGAAAAAATGTCATAAGAAGTCGTAATGAAGGGTCCATTACATTTCAAAAATATTTTTTTTAAAAAATAATTTTATTTTTATTTTATATTTTAAATTATTTTTTTAATATTTTTAAATAATTATATATATTATATCAAAAATATTTTTTTAAAAATAAATTATTTTAATATATTTTTAAACAAAAATAAATTTCAAAAACAACCAAAATACACTCCCAACCAGTCACGAATTCTTGCCCAGAAATTACCAGACAAGTTTGTGGTAAAAGGTGATGCCTTGTGTTCTTATCTGATCCATCCAATCGCCTACCTTCCTCGATATCAACGCATGCATATTTGACATCTGGACCATCTTCCTGATTGAACAGCCTTTGCTGCCTTCTTTATTATGGGGAGGCAGGACATAAGATACTGAAAATTGCCACGTTTAGCATGGGTCCAGCTGTATTTTTTATTTCTATTTAGTTTCAAATTAATATGTTTTTTATACTTTTTATTGTTTTGATATGTTGATGTTAAAAAATATTAAAAATAATAATAACAGACGTTCAAAAAAATAAACATTAAAAAATACAACATCTACCCTGCTCTAAGCAAATCCTTAATTTAGATGAAGCTTCAATGTGAATTAGTTCGGACATAGATACGTTAACAAAAAAATAATTAGTGCCGGTCAGCATCCCGTTGCTTTTTAATTTTAATACTATTTTAAATAAATATATTTTTATTTTTTAATGTGCTAATACAAAAACTTAATACAAAAACTTAATATATATATATATATATATATATATATATATATATATATAATTAAAAAAAAAACACTTGATGAATGATTAGCAGGTTAACCATCAACTCTATTCGTGCCCACAAGTCATTTCAACATTTTCACCATCTACCCTAGCCATCAAGGTTTTGAGATTGTGTTGCAAATAGGGTTTTAATTTCTTAAAAAAATATTTATATTATTTTGATATACTAATACTAAAAATATTTTTTTAAAATAAAAAGTATATTATATTAAATAAAAAAATAATTTTAAAAACAATCACTACACCATTATTTTTAAAACACAGTTAAATGTATCCAAAGAACTATATGTTCCAGGACAGGCAATTACAGATTCCCTTTGTCAGTTTTCATCCATTGCCATTACCTGTATCCAAACACCCTCTAATTCGCAGTACTGAAAAATATAAGTGTTTATTAAACAACAACCGAAGCTTTTAAGGACCCTAGTTATGTTGGGGGACCACGCCCATGTCCTGTATTATGGCACCTATTAATTCAGGGTAGGTGATGGACTTACATTTTATTTTTGCTCAACAAATCTTCTTCTGCCACGAGAATCATTTCATATCTGTAAAAAAAACACACGCGTCCTTTCTTATCTTAATTTCAGTAATTGGCAAGCAAAAAAACATTTATTGGAAAATGTGAATGATTTTGTCTTTTAAAATTGTTTTTATTAGGGAGTGAAATATCAATAATAATAATAATAGATTCTAACACGCGCTAGAAACGGGAGTGAGAAATAAAAAGAAAATGGAGAATCCAAACCCGATCCTGAAAAACAAGAGAGTGAGATTTGAGGAGCGTCCCCACCTCCTTTGAAAAGCAGTGCAGCTTAAAGCACAAACACATGGGTCCCACGTTCAGTACTCACTGGTCCCCCCCACCTCTCATCTTCTCTCCCCCAGCAGCAACTGAAAAGAAAAAAGAAAAGCCAGCACTTCAACGACACTAGCACCACAGTACCTCCCGCTGCCCATTCATACAAAATAGAGAAAGAAAAGCAAATACTCACTCCCTGCAACCATCAACCAAAGCTATTCTTGCAGCCGAGCTAACCTATCGAAACATTCCAGGGAGAGAGCTAGCAAAATTTCGAGAGATTTAGAGCGAGAAAGCGTAGAGACAGAGTGCGAGGAATTAAGCAGGATTCTTATCAATTTTGTTTCATTTCTAAGCTTTTTTGAAAGAGAGAAACAAGAAGAAGAAGAAAAAAATTCCTGCTGTCTCCTGTCTCTAAGCATAATTCTGCCGTACAAGATTCTTATTCGTTTTCGTTTTTTTTAACAGGTGCTTTTTTTAATTTTAAATTATTTATTTTGTTTTGTTCTCTCTGTTTCTGTTTAAATG
Organism: Salix caprea; assembly: GCA_964035475.1. Lineage (NCBI taxonomy): Eukaryota > Viridiplantae > Streptophyta > Magnoliopsida > Malpighiales > Salicaceae > Salix > Salix caprea. The sequence goes on along the minus strand of OZ037761.1, from coordinate 2,266,202 downwards.
CTGTCTGGTTGTTCCTTCCTCATGCTTTGTTTAATTTCTATCTAGGGTTTCGAGATCTATCACTGCCTCAGAATTTTGGATTTTTTATTTTGACTTTTTATGTTATTGCGTGGAACTAAAGGGTTATCTGAGGTAAGGAATGGTGGTAATGGAAATAATCGCAAAGCAAGTTCATCGAATTTCACATTTCTTTGCCTTTTGTTACTTTCTTGCAGTTGATTGTGAATGAAGTTAAGAATATTATTTTTTTCGTTTATTGAATTTTTAGATGCATATGCAATCAGATTTGGAAGTTAGTTTTCTGTTTTGCTCAACTGCCTTGTACAAAACGGTTGGTGGTTATATATCTGTTTTGTTTATGACATTTCCACGTTTTTTTTAAGCTATAGCATAAATGTGCCGTTTAAATATCTAAACAGTCAGGAAATCAATGGAGTAAAAGAGAATTAGCATCGAAAATTAGGTACTAGATTGGGTAGAGGGTGAATTACTTTGAGATTCTTTTGTGTTTTTCTTTGAAGAAAATTTTGATTGATGATATCTATATTTTGGCTTGTCTAGATCGTGCTTGAACAAGAGGTAATCATATCATGTTTTTCATAAGGAATAACATGACACTGCGGATGTTGTTTGGATAAATAAATGAATAGATAAATAATGGGCTGTTCAAAGTGAATTGCCTAATGATTAGTGGACTCTTTGATCTCCATTTGTAGGTTTTTCGGCAGAAGGATCAATTCATGTAACATTACGTCGTTGATAATATGGAGAGGGTTGCAGAATCGAAGAATCTTCCTGTGAAACTGCCTGCTGTGAGTAGGGCATCGTCAAATGTTTATGTAATGTCTGGGAGAGAAGCGAGCCAGGCACCCAAGTTACAGACAGGTCTGGTAAGAGATGTGGTGGGACAATTTAACACAAAACAATCTCAAATCACAGACTTTCCTGTGCCTGTTAGACCGTGGAAAGGAAAAGTCTCTGCAATTATTGAAGAAGAGTTGATGCCTGATTATTTTGATGAAGGCTGCCCTGGATCTTTCTCTGGGGCAAGCCATCCACCTGAACCTATTGATACAGATCTAATAATGAAAGCAGTGTATGTACCAATCGGTCAAAAGAAAGCTGAGCCTGGATGCCTCATGAAGAGTAGGTCTGTGAAGGGGCCTTTTCTAGAAGATCTTTCAATCAGGGTTCCACCCAAGAAACCAAGCCTGGTGGTTCTTTCTCCAGCAGAAAGTTTGATTGAAGAACCTAATGGCTTAGCTGCATTGCCTACTCCATTTTCAGTTCCTCGTGCTTCACAAAATACAGAAAACTCTCTCCTTCCACCTGATTCAGAAGAGAATGAATGTGTGTGGGACACCTCTTTGCCTCCTAGTGGTAATGTGAGTCCACATAGTAGCATTGACAGTACTGGTGTTGTCACAGCTATGAGCATTGTCAATAGCCGTGCCAGTACATATCGGAGTGATGCTATTACAAGTGATGGCATGCTTAGCATAGATAGAAACTGTGAGAGCACAAAAGGGAGTGTTAGAGGGGATTCACTTGAAAGTGCGAAGACTAGTGTTAGTCGAGCAAGTGACAGCAGTGGCCTTAGTGATGAAAGTAATTGGAGCAGTATTACGAGTGCAAATAAGCCTCACAAAGGAAATGATCCTAGGTGGAAGGCTATTCTTGCCATTCGAACACGGGATGGAATTTTGGGTATGAATCACTTTAAATTATTCAAACGGCTTGGGTGTGGTGACATTGGCAGTGTTTATCTCTCAGAGCTGAGTGGGACTCGGTGTTTTTTTGCAATGAAAGTAATGGACAAGGCTTCCCTTGCAAGCAGGAAAAAGTTGACAAGGGCTCAGACAGAAAGGGAGATTTTGCAGTTGTTGGATCATCCCTTTCTGCCGACTTTGTATACTCATTTTGAGACAGACAGATTCTTATGTTTGGTAATGGAATACTGTCCAGGAGGTGATCTGCACACTCTGAGGCAACGGCAACCTGGGAAACATTTTTCTGAGTATGCTGCAAGGTATGTTTTTAGTCTAGCAGCATTCTCTCCATTATCTGCAGCATTTATTTATTTGATCATTTTGAACAAAGAGTAGTGTCTTAGTTCTCTTTATGCAATGCCTTGTTTAGCAGCATGTGATTAAACATCAGGTTAGAAGTTGTGCTGCCAAGTTTTTCTGTTTTGTTGGAGGTGCATAGTTTTCAACTTTTCTCATGGTTTAAAGTCAAGGGGACCATCATGCTATAGTTATGGCAATAAAGTAATTGATTGTTCAGAACCCTTTTCCTTGTTAACAAAGCTAGATCAGTTCAACACTGAAAACAATAATTCTCCTTGCTGTGTCTAGTCAACATCACAAGAAAATTCTCAACTTCATGCTATCATCTTGGACTGCTTAGGAAAACCAACTCCATGATTTTTTTTCACTTATCGTTGATGCTCAAACTGTGTGCAAAATGAAAGGCAGAAAGGCACATGTAGATGGGTTTTTACCACGGTTCAAATTTGATTGCTTGATATAGTGCCTGTTACTGTTGTGAATTGCAAAGATGGAAACATAGCATCATAGTTTCTTTTAGTGGACAGTTCCATGATTTTTTTTCACTCATCTTTAATGCTAAAACTGTGTGCAAAATGATAGGCAGAAAGGCACATGTTGATGGGTCTTTACCACAGTTCAAATTTGATTGCTTGTATATAATGCCTGTTACTGTACATGTTGATGGGTCTTTACCACAGTTCAAATTTGATTGCTTGTATATAGTGCCTGTTACTGCAGTGAATTGCAAAGATGGAGACATAGCATCATAGTTTCTTTTAGTGGATAATTCATTATATTTCCTCATGGAAGTATAAAATTAAAATCTCCATGTATGAGTGTCTGTGTCCTTCAAGTAATCAGGGATGAAAACCAGTGAAATATTAAATGAACGTGGACAAAGGTAAGCTTATAAGATATGATTAAGCTTGTAGAAAATTAGATAAAATTCTAAAATGTTAAACACAGTGGACTTATAAATTGTTACCTGTTGACCACATTCAAATTAGATCCCTGTACTGGCATTTGGAAATGAAGCTTCATACTTTTGGACTGCATAAATTGTTACCTGTTGACCACATTCAAATTAGATCATGAGTTTAGGTTTTTACTGATAACTATGAAATGGAGGGATCCCTCTGGAGTCAGATGGATGTCCTGCCATGATATTTTAGGAGCAAAATAGATTGCCCCTCATCAAGGATAGATACTATTCCTGCTGCAAAATGTCCTCTCCTACCCCCCAGCTCTCCCTACTTTGATTTGATCACCGTCTAATTTTTGCCAACATTAGTAATTTTTAGCAGAGAAACTATATAATAATTGCTTTCTTAATGTGTGCAGATTTTACGCGGCAGAGGTTTTGCTGGCACTTGAATATCTTCACATGCTTGGAGTTGTCTACAGAGACTTGAAACCTGAAAATGTCCTTGTTCGTGATGACGGCCACATAATGCTTTCAGACTTTGACCTTTCCCTTAGATGTGCAGTTTCACCAACCCTGATAAGAACCTCGTATGATTCTGACCCTTCAAAACGAGCAGGTGGTGGTGCTTTCTGTGTTCAGCCTGCCTGTATTGAGCCCTCATCAGTTTGCATCCAACCCGCATGTTTTCTGCCTCGTATCTTCCCTCAGAAAAGTAAGAAAAAAAACAGAAAACCTCAACAAGATCTTGGGTTGCAAACCAATTCACTTCCAGAACTCGTGGCAGAACCGACAGCTGCTCGGTCCATGTCCTTTGTCGGTACCCATGAATACCTGGCCCCTGAAATCATCAAGGGAGAAGGGCATGGCAGTGCAGTTGATTGGTGGACATTTGGCATTTTCTTGCATGAGCTACTATATGGCAAAACCCCATTCAAGGGTTCAGGAAACCGTGCTACCCTGTTCAATGTGGTCGGGCAGCAGCTTAGATTCCCAGACTCACCAGCAACTAAATATGCTAGTCGAGATTTGATCCAAGGCTTACTGGTGAAGGAACCTCAGCACAGGTTAGGGGTGAAGAGGGGCGCGGCTGAGATCAAGCAGCACCCTTTCTTTGAAGGCGTGAACTGGGCTCTAATTCGGTGTAGCACACCACCTGAAGTCCCAAGACCAGTGGAAACTGAGCCGCCTCCTGTCAAGTTCGGGGGAGCTGACAAAATTGGGGTCGGCATTGGCGGCGGCGGCAGCAGCAGCAGCAGCAAAAGGATGACAGGGACAGACGTGAAGTCTGGGGGTAATTATCTGGACTTTGAGTTCTTTTAGTACAGGCTTGTTTCGCTGTATTCAGCCTGCATAGTAATAGTGTCATTTGTTAATCTTACAAGAACATGCCTGCATTGCCCTGTTCCGATAATCACCTTCCTCATAAGAGGATAAAGCATCAGTTGCAAATCAGTAGCTTAAATTTACAGAGTAGTTTAGGTTTAGCCCCAAACCCTTTGGGTTTTAGTAGTTGAGATCACAATCCATTTGAATCATTACAAACTTAGTAGTCGAGTAACATTTTTAAGAACTAAACGATATCAATGGCTAGCTTTTACCCGTTTCATTACCGAGTAATGCTAAAAAAAATTATTCATTGAACGAGTGGGTTCCAATGGTGGATCTCAAAAATGCAATGGTTAAAATATCCGGGGTGGTGACTGTGATGACAATCATGAAAGCCTGGTTTCACGGAGCTCTGCCCCATTTACCCAGATGAAGTTGGGTGGGTGAGGAGGAACTTTAGTTTCCATGGAGACGGGCATTGAGACTTTGTAAGATATCTTGCGATCCGATGGACTTTTATTTACGGAGTTTAGATAAATAACAACTTAGTATCTTTATAATTTTTCAATATATTTTTAAAATAATCTATGTAGCTTTTTCTCCCAGTCATCACCAAACACATCAACATATCTTCCCTTTCCCTTTCTTTTTCTTTTCTTCTTTCAACACTTGTTAGATTTTAAATTTGTTCTTATAAATTATTTCGGTATGGGATGATTGTGGTCTTGTAAAAGCATTTGATATTTGATTTGTGATTGATTCCATGAATGTTTATTTGTATAACCAAGAAAAATAGTTTAAAAATCAAAGTTGGTGGAGTTCACCTAAATCATGAATTTAACAAGTTTAGTTATGAAGTGCTGGTTAATTTAATATGTTGATATTTTAATATTAAAAAAAATCATTTTATTTTTTTAAAAAAACTTTAATCATATTTAAAAAAAAAAACTTTAATCATATTTTTTATGGTTATTATTAATCTTCAAATTAATTGAGTTATATCATAGTAATTTTCACCTAGTTCAAGATATTTTAAAACTGAGATTTAATAGCAATACAAAATAAATTTTTATCATCAAAATATTTTAAAAAAAAACTGTGATTTAATAACAATACAAAGATTAAGCACCTCGTCCTGTAGTCGCAGTCGTAGGATGCAAGAAATTGACGACAACAAGTCAACAACCTGTGTTCCTCTTTCAATGCAAAAAGATTTCGTGTTAGAAATTGAAGGCCCGCCCATTTATACCCTTCTTTTGCCTCTTCTTTACGTCAATATTTATTTATTTCAAATAAATAAATAGATAGATTTGGCTTGATAAAATAAACCTATAAGGTCACCCGATGATCTCAAAAACATCCCCAGCTGTTTCCAGCTATCATGTTCTTGTCAGGATGGTGAAGTAACATGACTTGGCATAAAAATGGCCATTTTTTTCCAATCGTTCCATATTTTTAATCCACCCCATCATCTTCTAGTTCAGTACGGGATTGTTTAGCTCAAGCTAGCTAGCAAGCATTTGATTCCATAACAGACATCAGGTGTTTGGTTGGATCCGATTATTGCTGTAATACAGAGAAGACATGCAGAGGGCTTCAGATCCAGATAAAAAAAAAATACAAAAATTTGTACTCCCTAGAGGGGAGTATGTTTTTTTTTTTTGGAATTACGTTTTATCTTATTTATATTTTGGATAACCCAATTTATTGCTCGAATATTGAACCCACTATTTTGTTTTTGCCAAAATTCCTTTAAAAATTTATATTAACGGATAAATAAAATTAGATCCTAGAAAAGTTTTGACTCCAAAATTAGATTTAAGGAAAACTACAAGCATATTAATTTCAAGAATCTATAAATAAATTAAAAATACCGTATTCAAGAAGTAATTTGGGTTACCCTAGGTAATTCTCCGGATTACTCGTTCTCTAAAATCTTTATGGTTTTTTTTTTTTAACAGTGCTCATCCCTGTCCAGAAGGTTAGTGGTCTCAAAATTCTTAAGCACTCAAAGCTATGGAGTCCACACTACAAAGTAACAAATGCGAGGAGCTAAAACAGTGAAAGCAAAATCATGAGGAGATAATTTATTAATCATGCTGAAACTGCGAAACCCTGATACAACAATCCAAGCAAATTCCTGTACAGAGACATTTCCCTCTCTCTAGACTTGGAAGGATGACCAAACCGCAAAAAAGTTTCATATATTTACATGTCAACCCCCCCACCCAAAATAAAATAAAAATAAAAATAATGACAATAATCATAAGAACTCACAGCCATAAAAATTCCCAGCCCTAATGAAATTCCAGCTTAAGGCGAAGATCCAGGTAGAAAAATTATGGAAGCTATCTGATGGCGTAGGAACGCTTGCATACCAAATCAAGTGCCTCCATAAACATGGAAGAAAAACTGGTTAATGCCTGAAAAACTCCAGGGAGGCCTGTCTGAAGGTTATTTAGTGTCATTGATCTTGTCACCTCCACTGCCTTGGCATGCCTTAGCATTTCATCTTCCACGCGCCTTTGACAGGCTACAAGTTCTGATTTCTTTTCGGCCAGTGGATCACGAGCATCCAATACCTGTCCATTATCAGATCCACCAGTATCAGGAAGTCCAATGCCAACCATGGAGTATGAGTGGTAGAACTTTCTTTCTAAGTTGCGAAGAGAGGAGGCCTTCTTTTCCAGCTCCTTCGATGCAGTATCGGTTCGCTTTTTAATCTTGAGCTCTTCAGTTTGTTTCATAGATATCACATGAACAACTTTGATGAAGCTCTTGATGGCTTCAGAAGCTACCGTGTCGGGGACACGGTCAAGGGCAAGCTTCCACTCGTCACAGAAAGCATATACATCAGAGGGTTCCATGGTGGCATTCATGTTGTCATTGCTTACAGGAATAAGGGTGAGCTTGAACCAGCCATGGATGGATTGAATGAAGTCCCGCTGGAACTTTATCAGGTGGCAGAAACTGGAGTGCCAAGCAGAAACAGCTGATTCAAGGTCCCGTGTAGCCTGCTTATGCATTTCAGAAGTCGAATCACCCTTGGCCGACTGGCTCACAAGGCCGCGGACTTGCTGCACAATGTGGTTCTGAACTTCATGGTATTGATGCATAAACTTCCACATGTACATGAACCTGCATTCAAATCAGATTCATAAATATATCAGTCTAGATGGATGTCATTTTAGCAGCCCAGAATTTCATCATTCAAATCACGACGACACCAAGCTGCCATTGAGGCATGGTGGATGTTTCTTGAATATATCTGATCTGATTATGATTGTCAAGTCATGTCTGGGTTCTTCTAGAGTGATTACATTCATGGGAGAGGCACATTCAATCTTTTAATGGACATAAATGGTGCCTGCTAGTTCATTAATCAACAAGCTTTCAAACATAAACTATGAGCTCACTGGCACTGCAAATAATAACTACATCCAATTCTCTTCCTGACTTTTCTCAACACCCTACAGCAGTACCAGAAGCTCAAACATGTAAAATGAACCCTCGGATGCTGTAAAATGGATGTCACAATCTACAGTAGCCTTATCTAGGACTGTTGATCAAATGGTCAAATATTCCAAAACATAAAAAACACGCGCACGCCCAAACACTAGAGTAACCCTAGTACTTAATAGAGTTGATCGATTAATGACGGCATCAAAATTACAAGCCTATGAATAAAATGGTTGTTGAGTTTATCACATCAAGAAATGAGGCTAACAATCCAGCAATCTACAACGGTGGGTCATATATACTCAAGTCCTTTCCACCAAACTTTCCGCCATCAATTAACTTTAACCTCAAAAGGCCCCACCAATCAGATGAAACAAAATCACTGGGGGGTGGGGCCACTGCCTGATTTTGAGAGGTAGTTTAGCAATGGGCAGTCAAGGAGGGCAGTGCACATGTGGCTACAGACTGGATGAAGCAACTTGCATAGCAGTGCTATCCCATATAATGCTTCACCTACCAAGGCAAGCTGCAAAGGTCTTATCTCAAGCGAGGATATTAGATTATGAAACTCATGATTTAATCCAGTAGTATAAAAAAATCAACCAGTGAGAGGCACACTCTTGAAATAGAAATTTATAGGTAGAAAATGCCTCTTTTGAGAATGTACTAGCAGCTTACTTAGAAATGATTCTTGATTATAGAAATAGTTAAAAAAAATGATCTGGGCAACAGACAATTAAGAAACTGGATAGCATTACTATGTGGCCTGACGACCCCCAAAATTAGTTGATGCAGATTGATCTCATATTTGTGCATAAACATAACTTACTCATAAAAGCTGAAAAATGAAATGGCATACCCGTGACAGAGTTCAACTAGCTGAGGAACAAGATCACTGTCTCTAAGACCAATGATAGCCGTTGAGGTGGTAGAAACAGCCTGAGATGTAACAATAATTAGAGATTGAAGTCTTGTTATTGCAGCTTTGGTCTTGTCTAGCTTTGCTTCATCCCCCTTGTATTCCTGACTTTGTAGAGTCATTAGCTTCTTATCATGATCAATTTTAACACCTTCTCTAGCCTACAAAAAAGCACATTAACAAATCGTTCTAAAATTAGCACTCGTCAACACATAATCCTAATACATCTGGACACTAAAATTCAGATGCAATAAAGCACAATAAATGCATCAACTTGATGGAAAAATAGTACCCTGGTTAGTTGGACCGACCACTAACATGTTCCTAGAGAAAACAACACCAGTCCTTGTCTTTCAGACAAGTTGTCGGGGGCATTCTAGTCATTAACAAAAACGAATCAAAATAGACAGATAATTCAAGGAAAATGACCAAAAACTGTTCGCATTAGCTGGGAGAAACCTGATTTGACACATTTGTGGACAGTTCACGTACTCCGTCCTCCATGTAAAACTTCGACATGAAGTATAATGGTGGTTTTTTTATATAAAAAAATCAGATTATTTTCATGTGTCAATATTAATAATAAATTTTAAAAAATAAAACTCATATTATTTCAGTTTATTTTTCAATAAAAAAATTACTATTGCAATAAAGATAAAAACAGGTTCATGATCCGGAAATTCAATCGCATCAGCAGTCATTGGTGCTAGAAACTTTCTAACCACACAATTAAGATTGGCCAGGGACATTTTTCCCAGAAAAAACCACTTGCATGTGTCGGCATTAAAGTAGTTTTTACCTCTAAAGAAAACTAAAAACCGGATTTTTTTAAAAAAATAAACAGTTTCATTATATCATGCAAATCACTTATATAAATATGTAATTAAACACAAAACACCCGAACAGTTTCAAATCTTAGGTAAAACAATCAGACAAGACCTGACAGGAAAGGGGGGCAAATTGGGTCATCGAAGTCAAAAACTGCGGTGGACTAAACGCCAACCTCACAAGCGCATTCCTACGCAATTCAACGCAGCTTTTAACCCCAAAAACGTCAATCAAAATATGGTAAGGTTAATTAAGAGAGAGAGAGCTGGAAAAAAATGAAAAGAAAGAAAAAACATCTTGTAAAAAGAGTAATGCTAATTTTTTAGACAAAAATCACAACCATTCGATTTGTGGTGCAAAACTTACCTTAACTTCGTCGTAGAGTTTCTTCTCCCAGGCCAACAACCGTTCCATAGTAGAACAAAGACTTCTTGGACCACCAGGTTCATTCAGTGAATCGGTATCGAGACGATACTTGACGGCCAACGGTGGCTTTGAAGTCCAACTCGAGCTCAAGCTGCTCAAAACACTACTCGAATGATACACAGTCTCTGCAACAATCAAACAAAAGCCCAATATTATATTATAATCAACTCTAAAATACTGAACAATTCAACAAAATGTAAAGAAGAAAAGAAGCCCTTAAGAAAAAAAAGAAGTTTACTCCTCAATTGCCGGAAACTTCTATCAAGCTGAGCTCTACCGATCTCAAGCATCTCCGAAACCTCATCTCCAGCAGCTGCCGCCTTGTTAAAATTATCCTTAATAGCCTCAACAATTTCTTTCAAATCCTTATGTCTGACAACCATTTTCATATTAGAAACCTCTCCGGTCCTATAACTGGTCGTCGAGGATCCCGCCTCAGACTTGTTTTCCGAATTACCAAAAGCCTTATCAGATTGTTGTGGATGTGGCTGTTGCTGCGAAGGGTGCTTGACTGACCCGAAATTGGACCGGGCTCCGATCTCGGATCTAGACTCGGTATCATTATCTTCATCTGATGATGTTGTTGTGTTGCTGTTATGATCATGATCTCCCCATTCACTGCATTGAACCTCCTCCTGCTCCGTCTCGCTATAATTTTGTTGCTGCTGCTTCTTATGCTGTGTGTGTTGCTTTCCGTTAAAGAAGTCATACTCTGAGAATCTCTCTGTTGCAACATCCTCGTCTGCATCTGATGACGACCCGCCATCAGTGTCTACATGGGGATGCTGTTGCTGTTGGTTGTAGTTGTGGCTGGCTTTTCGATCGAAGAATTCTGAGTTTGGAGGGGAAGGAGGGTAGAAATCTTCCCAGTTCCATACAGAAGAAGCTTGAGAAGGCGTTGTAGAATAAGTTGAATGATTTTGAAAAGCAGTAGGATAATTATAATTCGATTTCGGAGAGACTGAAGGGCTTGATTCTGAAAGAATATGAGGAAGCTTCGGAGGCTTGCCGCGGCGGCGGCGGCTAGACAGAGAGTGCACATTTGAAGAAAGAATATGAGGAGGTTTAGAGCTAGCTATGGAAGGAGAAAATGGAGGAGTAGGTGTTGGAGGGTGGAGGGAGGGTGGAGGGGAGGGTGTTGCACGTGGAGGTATAGCATTGATAGGAGGAGTCGGGCTGGTTGCTGTGGGAGGGTGGAGGATAACAGCAGGGGTTTGGTCAGAAACAGAGAGGGATTCACCAGCTGCAAAAGCGCATAGAGCAAAGCCAGTGTCTCGGAGTGAACGGCAGTAGTCTGCGTGTGCAGCAGCTAAGTGGTGGCGGGCGTAGACTGCTTCTTTCATTAGGCGGCGGCGCTCCTTGCACCGCCGTACCGTGTCCTCGTTATCTAGCTTCGACGCCGTGCAACCCATGTTCAGAAACAAAAGGAAAGGTTATATAAAGAATAGTAATGGTGATGTTTATATAGCCAAGTAGAGAATACTAGCGGCGTCGCGTATGTAGATGGGTGGCGCGTATCAAGGTAGTGGCGCCTGAATTCTTTGTAAGAGAGCGAGAGAGTGAGGTTGTTATAGGAGGGTGTTCATTGGACTGTGCTGTTTCTGTCCCCATCTCCTATATTTTCTCTGTTTTTCTTCTTCTTCTTTTTCACTGTAATTAACTTATTATAATATATAAAAATTAAAATATTGTTGGATTAGTTCCTGTACATTAAGAATAAATTTTATTCGGATGATTTAAAAATTAATATTCCTTTATTTGATACTAAAAGATATTTTATTTTCCTTCATATAAAAAAATTTCTAAATCGATTTCAAATAAAATTATTATTTAATTCGCATCATGAATTATATATTTAAGATTTGTTGTTGAGAACTTGCCATGATAATTAGGATAACTAATTCCTTAATCATTAAATCCAATGCTAAAAAGAAGTAATTAGTGGTATAATAAATTAGTTACTGAAGGGGAAGGGTGTTTCGTGTTTTTGTTTTTTGTTTTTTGCTGACCAAGGCAGAGGTCATGGGGTGTGGGGAAGATAGGGGAGGATCATGGGTGGGGATCTCTTGTGAAATTCTGTGGGCCTTGTTTATTAAGCAACTATTACGATTATTTATTTATTTATTTTTCTTTTTTATTTATATTTAGATGCTTAATTTATGTGATGGAGAGAAAATTGTAACGAGTTAAAATCTTCGAGAAATAAAAAATGATTATGAAAAGATACTTAAAATACTCATTTTTATTTATTTACTTCTGTCTCTAATAAAAAAAAATCACAATTTTTTGTATAAAAAACTAAAAGTTTTTATAAGATTGAATAAAGAAATAAAATAAAATAAAATTTTGCTTTAAATGTAAAAAAAAAAACTAATAATACAAGATATAAAAACAAGAGTAAACTTTCTAAATTTTGACACTAGATCCTTCTTCCAGCACATCTTGGAAACTATATTCTATTTTTATTTCTTGGTATTATTAGGTATTTGGCAGGACGGGTAGCACAAAACCATGATTAATTTATTGGTGATTCTGATTATTACAGCCATCTCCAAGGGAGAGAAAGATTTTAAAAGCTTGAAAGCCAATCAAAAAATTCTTGCAAGCAACGTCTCGAGGACATTTCTTCACGAACAATCAATACAGCCAACATGTTAATCGTCACGGCAAGAAAAATGAATTTCCTCCCCGGTACAAGTGTTGTACAGTTTGTAGAGTGTTTAGTATCTACCTTAACAAAAATCTGTCACGATGGACATACCGGCAGATATTTGGAAATTGGAACATGAGACATAAGAGATAGAAGTGGTGAAGATAAAAAGAGATGTCAAAAAAAAAGGACGATGATAGAAATATCTCCGGTAATGATAAGCAAGACGAGATATTTATTTTTGTATATTATTTGGTTAGGCTGAATAAAATAAAATCTATATAAAAAAATTACATCTAAAATATATTTGTTATCAAACTTTTATGTATATTAAATATTGTCTTTATTTCTTTTGTATCAAACTTTTATGTATATTAAATATTGTCTTTATTTCTTTTGTATCTTATGTTTAAAGGTATAGAAATTTACTGTAATATTATCTCAAAGATATCTTTGTTTTTATGTTTCTAATTTTTTCTCTTCAACTGGACATATCTTATCCTCGTCTATTATGTCCTAGAACAGTAACAAGATGCTATTTTAGTGTGTTCAATAACACATCGTATGATACTTTTGCAAAAGTATTTTCTAGTTAAAAATATATTAAATTATTATTGTTATTAGTACATCGAAATCAATAAAAAAAAATATAATCTCCGAACACTAATTTGATTATTTTCAAATGAAACAAATAATTAATCCTGAAATTTAAAAACTCAAACTTGATTCAAAGTAATAAAATTATTACTTGCGGTATTACAAAAGAGAGTGAAATCATTGCTTTGAATAATGAACTAACTAGGGTTGATTGTTAGAAGATGGTTGTTTAAAAGCAAATGCGAGCATGGAAAGGCAGAGAGAGACGGATATTTTGCAATAAGTTTATCCTTTAGGAAAAAAGTAAAAAGTAAAAAAGTAGGCGATGAAGACGGTGTTTGTCATTCCATTTTAAAAATATATTTTTAAATTATTTTCATATACTAATATCAAAATTAATTTTAAAAAATAAAAAATAATCTCATTTTAACGTATAAAAAAATCAATTTCAAAATCAGCAGCAAATAAAGGAGAGAGACCAGCGGTTGAAAACGGTGGAAGATTGATTTTTTCTATCCCACGGTCTTCTTACTAGCCGTGGTGGACCCCACCATCATAGCCCTTCTTTTTATTATTTATCTTCTTTCGAAGGAAAGTTTTTGCTTTCGAATCGTCATCCCTGGACTCATCTTTACACAGTGTCTTGCGCTTGCCTAGGGTTTGCTAGCACTGCATATAAGAATGGACGGTTTGAAGGTCTCCCTCACAGTTTGTATTCCATGCCTTTCGGAATCCTTTTCAGACCCCGTTCCATTCTGGTCGGCATCTGATTCTTCGTGAGCTTAAATGTTTCTTTCAAGATATTCCTCTTTTCTTTTCTTTAGGCAGCTTCTTGCCGAAGATCTCTCCACTTTTGTTTACGGGGTGTTTGAAATTCGGGTTTAACATGGTTACTTTAAATTAATTATTTTAATGTCTTTGGATTGTGGTGGTGTAAAAATAAAAATATTATTTTAATATACAAAAATTACTTTAAAAATTACGAAAACCGCACTGATAAATAGTATGCCACGACCGGGCTTTGTCGGGGAGAGGAAGTTCACAATACACATATTACGAAGCAGAAGTTTAGTACTGTTCTTACCTTGAAAATAATAACCTGTAGGACGGGCAGGCTCGAGTCCTTTCCTAATATTATTTTAACTGTAAAAACAGCCACGACCCACATTTGCCGCTCCGAATTGCAAACAGAGAAGTGTAAAAGCTGCAGCGAGTGAACAATTAGCGTTATGGTAATTAATAGCGTCCAAGATGACTACAAAAAGTCGAAAATAAACAGGTTTAGGGTGGGCAGCAATCCACAGAAAATGATAGTACTGTTTTCATTCAAAAAGCAAACCACCGTGGACCGTTTTTTCAGACCTAACTCAAGATGGGTATGTGGTATTTTAGCATTCGATGCAGTGGGCCACACTTTTATTTCAGTGGGACCAAGTAGATACTTTCTTCCAACGTCCAGTTAGATAGGACTAACCAACAAGTGATTGCGTCGAGGTGGTAGCGTCCCCTGTGCCGGAAAAGATGAAAATACAAATTCGCGCTCCCAGCCCTGAAGGAGATACCCTTGGTTAACAAAATAAAATACAATAAAATGCAAGGACTAGATCTGCAAGAAAAACAGGGGCTTTAATAAGTAACCAGGAATTTTTTTTATTAAGATACAAACTGTCCACCAAAGTTTCCCACCCTAGGGAGAGAGGTGAGCTACGTTGTGTCTGTCAGTCAAAAGGCAATCTATATAATGGATCCTACTCTCTTTTTTTTAATCCTCTTTTCCATCGCCTAGCTAAATTGAGTTTCTTACAAAAAAAAGAAAGACATGCTATATAGAGTTTCTGCAGTGTTTCCCATTGGGAGACTCGACAGGTGTTGCCCTCCCCAATCCTACAATTTGAGTCGAGTGAGTTGATACAAATTAACAGGCTTTTTTAAAAAAAATTGAAAGTGAAAAGACTAGGATTTTCCACCGTTTCATTTCGATCTCCAAATCAAAAAATTATCATTTTGATCTTTCAGCTGGGCCAAGTCTCATAACCAGGTGTTCAGTGTGTTTAGATTGCAAAACGTTGTGTGAAATTGGCCTTGACATAATACATCCTTCTACCACCATGTTTGATGTTATCGCAAGGCATTCTATGTTTTCCCTAGTGCAAGAAAACTGGCATCACCATTCATTAGTTCAAGCCAAAGAGGGGAAGCATATTCACATAAGGAAAGGCACTGTGACTTTAATTATCATCTCTACCTCAGACCTACCAATCTAGAAATCGTCCATTCTTTTCCTCAAAAGATGATGCGCACACACTAGTATCTTGATCATCCAAAAAGAAACATAAAACACAGAAAGGCAAGCAAGTGGATAAGGAGAAGGGAAAAGAGAAAGGGAAGTCGAGGAAAAAACACATTAAAAAGCAGCCAACCATACACAACTGGGCATATATTTTTCCACATGATACAGACCCCACCCACAAGTGAGTGATGACACGTTTTGGTGCTGTAAGGTGAGGTCCCACCACAATTTCTTTTGCCAAACAGCTAGCACAAAAAGAAAGACGAAAGGATCTGTCTTGCGGAATCCGAACAAATAATATGCATAGAGGCATATTCTCAATAAGTCATCAAAGCTACACGCTAATTACCGGCTTGAGAGACCTTTTTACCTGAGCAATCTAACATGGTCAACTGGCACATGTCAGTTGCGCGAGCTTCTCTAACACAGCTTGTTTAGAAAAAGTTGGCACAGCAGCAGCTTGATTTGTTGTGGCCTCGTGTGTTCATGGCAATGCTACTGCTGAGGGGGAGTTGATCACGTGCGGCTGGGTCTTAGGAAAACCGAAATTCCCAAACAAACCCTGCATCATCAAATGTAAGCCATGATATGAATATCAAGACTTATCCTTCCAGGGCATCAAATACTATACATATGCATCATCAGAGAAAGCAAATTGAGTTTTAATATCCTTATCCAGAAATATTCAGATGAGAAAAGGAAGAGATTACTGTGTGACTAGACTTTTCCAGTTATCGTTTGTTCTTATACTGAAACTTTTCATGTCCAAAATCACTTGAAGTTTTGAGCAGCAGCGTGTTTTCCATATTAAGAAAAGAAAAGCCTCAACTTCACCAGAAAAAGAAACATATGGTTCAAATTTACTCCATGGATTTACCGATACCACTCATTTGGAATGGCCAAGGAATATTGATGTATTGTGAACCTTTACTATTAAAATACACTAGCATTTCACGTTCAAATTTCGAAGCATGAAAAACAAAATCTGGAGTTGAGGGAAAATGACATTGCAAGGGATAGGAGAACAGATTAGGGAAAACAGGGTTTGGGAATAGTTTCATGTACAGACATACCATGGCATCGTTGATTGCATAAGCCACACAGTAGTGCTCCTGAGAAAATGGAGCCAGGGAGAAAAATTAGGAAAGACAAGATCAACAATGATGACAGAGAAACAGACCAGAATTTATGACTAAAAGAACATAAATCACAACTCCCCAAATACTCTCAAGCATACACAGCTTAGTTCTATTAGGCTGAACCCCATGCATATAGAATACCACGTATTGTCATTGATTAAGAACCAGTGGCACTTTCCACTTTCTTTTTAAACAGGAATGATTTGACTTGCCTGCATCATGTACCACTCTTCAAACTCATCGAACAATTCCAATCGTTCAATCCTGATCACCAGAATATAGTGGATGAGAAACTTCTCAAGAGCATGACAGGGCAAAAAAAGGAAAGAAAACAGAGGTTGTACAGTTACGCAAATTAGAAAACAAACTAGTTAAAAAAGAAAAGAAAAAAGGAGACATGAAGGATGAAAAGCCAGACAGGTAAAGAGATTCTCTTTGTATCATCCTACAAGCATCATTTACAAGACAACGAAAGAATTAACTCTACTATTTCACAGCCACGAGATTTTTTCACAACTGCAACCAAACTAAAAGCTTCATATAAAAGACACCAGCATTCATTCTTTTGCAAAGGAAAAAATCTGAAAGACTCGCTTACAACCAGGTACTCGTGGTCTCTTTAACCACTCCTGATTTAATTTCCTTTTCTCTATTTTTATTTTTTGTTCGCTAATATGTGAACAACATTTTGAGGTTTCTACTCCCAGACATCCTCTCAAACAGCCAAAAAGATATCTTTTTACCAACGTTCAAAATTGCATATTCCAAGGAGAGTTAGAAAAAAACACTGCCTTTTTTTCAAATCTCTTAAATTGCAAAAGCAGGCAACTAACTACAATTAGTTTCACAACCAATGGGTCTGCTGACTTCCCCCAACATGCATTCTGAAAATGTGCCCTCATGTCCTTGTATGTTTGCATGTTTTTAATAATGGTAATCAGATGACGACTCGTCTTGTTTCCAAAACCATGAGCTCTAGAAAAGCATTATTACCACACTAATTTATTACATCATCCCAAAGTATGTACTCAGATGATGACTGGTCTGGTTTCCAAAACCATGAGCTCTAGAAAAGCATTATCACCTCACTAATTTACCACGTCATCCCAAAGTATGTACCCATATTACATTCAGTCAAAAAATACACAGAAGTGGAGCATAGCACATTTACAAAACCCATTACTCCTATATAATTAGGAAACTGATTACAAAGTTCTGATGAAGTACAAGAAATAATTCCCAGCACCAATCTAGTATATCAATAATAAGCCACTGGGCCCATCAGAAATCTAACAGGCAAGATGAAAGCAATGAAGCATTTGTGAAATGTCCAAGGATTATAACGCAAATACCTGCGCCTTTCTTTAGCTTCAATAAAATCAGTATAAACTCTCAGCATGTCCCAGGCAACAGCTCTCTGATACCTCACATATTTTGTAACAAGAAAAATATTTTAAAAAATTGAGAAAAAATGAAGGGAAAAAATGATTGCCATACATATTATTCTAAACTAACTTCAAGAGAAAACCCCCAAATATTAACATCAATACCGATGACTAGAACTATACAGATTTGAAGTTTTTGGTTCCAGAACTAAATAGAATTGATATTTAATTGACCATTTAAGATGCTCTTCTGGACAAAAATCCATGTACCAAAAGTTAATTAATTGGAACCTAATAAAATAATCAGTAACTGCACTGCTGATGCTTCAAAATGTACTATGATTAGATATATATGATTATTACTGAATTATTCTCATAAATCGGATCCACTTATCAAGTGACTGGCACGTCTAGAAAATCCATTGCCCTCCGATAACACATTGTTTAACAAGATTGATTGAATCAACACTTTATTTTCTTTATTTGTAAGAATTTCAAGTTTGATTCTCAAGGGGAACTCATCAGAAGACATACCTGCCATCCATGATCAAGAAAAAGTTTTTCCTTTGCAAGTAAAGTTGGTGTGTCATAGATACCCAATAGTGCACAACCTCGACTCTGAAAGCAAACATAAAATAAAGGGCACTTTAGTTTAACAGGCACATTTGCAACACAGACAGGTAGGTCTGGTGTTGTTAGTGGTGTGGTCCAGAGATTTAGGGAATCATTCATGTAGCCGGAGCCCTATGCACAACCAGGTGCACCCAGTATTAGAGCAATAAATTTTTAATTGCTCGAGGGACCAGAGAATTCTGTGGTTCATGTATTGCTCATTCAGCATAAAGAACTCTAAATTGCCTGTAGCCTGGAAAAGAGGACACATTACCTAGTATATAACAAAAGTGTTCTCGAACTTAAAATCTGAACTTCTTTAGGGATTCAATAAGTTAAGCCAGGAAACTCCTACCATTCCCTTGCACTTAGGTTAGAGTTAGTCATTAAGAAATAAAAGATATTTATTTGAGTTGGTAGTGATGGAAGTCAATTTCCTGGATTTGAAGGAAGAAGTTTTGACTAAAGGACAGTTTACTTGGTTCAATTTCTTTTCGGATCTACTTGTGCACTTCAACCATTAAAAGATGTCAAGGATAAAATGAATTAAGCCAATTCATCAATACATATATTAAAAAGGAAAACTCAACCTCCAAATTTCTGATCATTTGCTGGCCAAAAGCATCATCCGGATGTATCTATTGAACAGCCACCATAAAATGTAAATATAATAAATTGTAAGCAAGCAAACCAGACAAGCCAGGGCATGAATACAAATAAAGAAAAGGTGACTGACATGTAGAAAAAAAAATTAAGTCGATTAGCCTTGAGAAGGTTTAAAACCTGCTCGTATAAGAAAAATGCTGCTGTTGAAAATGTTTTTGAAGCCCAGCTGACTATACCACGAGTTGACTCAGGATCCAGGTATATTAAAACGCATTCTGCAATTATAAATGTTGGCAAGCTGATGCCAGTATCAGAATGAAGACAGAACAAAATTCCGTAAGAAAAATGACAGGAAAAACTGGATATGAGGAGAAACTTTTCTCAAGTAAGATGCTGTTTGGTTAAGTAAATTTGCCAAGTTTCCACAACATCATGCTACAAAATACAAAATTGGCACAAACCCAAAGCAAATGCTTTGAGAAATGCACAAGGAACCTCAAAAGCCACATGCCTACAGATATGAACATAATGCCCTTAAGAAATTCAGATGCATGAAATAGCTAAAACCATCATATAAAGACTACTTAGAATAATAGGGTTCCAAACAAGCTTATAAGCAGACAAAAACTAATTACAAGTTCCAAACCTGGTAAGTTAATGAAATTTGATTTGGTTAGAGAAAAAGAGGATTGGGCCTGCACGTATACCTGGGATTCAAACCAGCCAATGCTATGATATCATCTAGTTTTTGTGTATCACGCAAATCAACTGAGAGCAGCTTGTAATGATCACTGAGAACTTCTCCGTTCTCTGCAAGGTCAAGGAAGCCAAGCAGTGCAAACCAAAAATGAAGCCAAGCAGTGCAAACCAAAAATGAAGCCAGGCTTTTAAATCATATCAATATTGCAATTCACGCAAACCCCATAAAAGAAATCTGTCGGGAATGGAAACAGATGCTACTCATCATTTTTTTCTTTTTTTTTTGTAAGAATACCTCAGTAGTTCAGGGCATTGCAACCAAAGTCACTTACCTGGTGAGATTGAGGCCGTAGCACCAAGCTTTTCCCTCAGCTGACTGCTGGTTTCAATAATCGCTGCCTTTTTCCTAGTTACCTAAAATTTAAAAACATTAATTTCACCTAAGTTGGAAGTCAATAGTCAATCATTGGTCCAGCAAGCATATACAGATTAATAGTTAACCTAGCTCGGTAAGCCGAAATCTAGTGAAACAGGAAATTATTTACTTTATCATTATTACCTTTATATCATAAGCACATTGATAACTTTAAACTAAACTTCTATGACAACACTCAGCTTCAGACTCTCACCTCCTTAAAATCCAGCTCTACATACAAAAATGGCGCTTTTCCTTCATCCTGCCATCAAAAACACAAATATTCCAATCAAACCTATAGTGGTATCAAGTTCTTATTAACACAATTAATGAATAAGCTGCTGCAGCGAAACGTTTTGAAATTGATAGTAAAAAACAAAACAATTGCATCATTTTAAGCATATGTCAAAAAACCTATTGAAACAAAGGATGTGCCTCTACGCAAATGTCAGTTCATGTGGTTATATGGTTACATTGAAACAGAACATGCCAAAAAAATTTAATCATGACACACAAACAGGCTACCAGTCACCTGTAGTTGAAAATACATGGTATCAAATCCTGCTCCGAATGATAATATCTGCTTTTTTGTATCGCATTTTCCTTCAATATTCGAATCATAATCAAGAAACTGGAAGAGAAGCTTTCGTAGAGCAGCCCAGCGCGCAAAATAGCCTTAACATAAGCAACACGCAGAAATTAATCAAGTACAATTAATATTATCATATGGAAAGTTTTTCTTGAAAAAAAATAAGCAATTACCACGGTTGATTATTGGAGATCTCCTCACGGGTCTTCTAACAAATAAATAGATATAATCGTCTTTCATGTATCCCTTCTTAACACAAGACCTGTGATGAAAAGAGTGATGATAGGTGACGGATGATATTTTCCTTGATTTTTAGTTTTTTCGTTTTCTCGGCAATCAAACTGCGGTAAATATAACTTAAATCGAGAGAATTAGAAGAGTGAGATTGATGCGTACAGTTTACTTGCGGAAGCGTCATCGTTTGTGGCTTGAACTGCTGCCCTGTTGCTACGCGAATCGGCTACCGGCGTTGTTGCCATCGTTGTTTAATGTGAGAGGACGGAGGAGGAGCTCAAAATCGTTGTGTAGATAAGCAGGCGGCTTGAAAATCGAATTTAATCAGTTGGAAAATGAACGTTTTTCTCCAATACGAAGAGGGGTTTTCGGCAGTGACGCTCCGTCTCTGAAGGACCAGTGAAAAGCCAGACGCCGCGGGGCTGTGCGCAGTTGATGATGCTTGAGGTTACGTTTAGCTGTCGTTTTTTTAAATATATTTTGTTTAAATTTTTTTATTTTTTTTATTAAAACATATTTAAAAACAATAATTTAAAGTTAAAAAATAGGTTGAAATTCACACTCGAACATATTTAAATTAGATCTAATTTTTGAAAAATAATATTAAATCAATCCCTCAAATTTAAAAAATTCACGTTTAATCGTTGTAGTTTCCTATACGTTCATATTTAAATTTTATCTGGCATTCAAAAGAGTTTAAACACATGAAATTTCATTAAAAAAATTTATTTAATTCAACTCGAGAGATCCAACTTGTTAGCGTTGCATGTTAGCTAAATTAACATTCAATGTTATGTTCACTCCTCCGTTATTGAATGATTATATTGAATGTTAATCAATAGTCATCCCGTGTTAAACTACCTTTAATATTAATCAATATCTAGTGATTTAAAAACCTTTAGTGCTGTATTAAATTATTGTCCATGTCATTTTGCGAGTTAGATTGATTTTTTTTAATATAAAGATTATTTAGGTGTTTTTGATGTGTTTTTAAATATAAAGAAATTTACACGGGAATTGATTTCATGTCACATCATCCATTTTACGAGTTTAATGATAACTTAAATGATGAAAAATATATGGTCTGCTTGAAAAAAAATAAAAACAACATTTAAAAAAAATGAAATAATAACATATTAGACTGACCTAAATTAATTTGGATTAGCTTGTCAGTCCGCTACTTGGGTTATGAGACCCTCGTAACCTAATAAAAAACAAATAATACATATATTAAATTCAACTCTCAATCAATCCAATGTTGAATGATAATATTAAACTAGGAAATTGATCCAGATTAGCATGAATTAATTCACAAACTTAAATCATGAGATCGAGATAACTCCGAAAAAGTAAATTGAAAATAAATAATGAATCTCATTTTCCAATTAAAACATTACTGAATGATGAACTTGAAAAACTAAATTAAAAAAACACAAAAAAACATTACGGACAACTTATCAAACTCGTGAACCGGTCATGAAATAGAATAACCTTGGATACTAGGATAATCTATTGAGCATGATTTTCAATAAACCCAATATCAAATAATAGAATTGAAAGAAAAAAAAAATGACAATAAAAGCCCAGGTCAAGTGATCTAATTTGCGACCCGGGTCATAAGATTGTGGTGACCTAATGGAAAACAATTAAAGAAAAATACGAAGCCCATATAAAAGTCAAAACAATATACAATGATTGAATTGTAAGAAAAACAAAAAACAAATGCCCGAGTCAATCAGAGTTAGTTTGCCAAACATGACCCCAGAGATTTGAATGACTCCATGCAAAACAAACAAACAAAATTGTAAACTTCGATTCATATTCAACACAATGCTAAATGATAAAACTAAAAAAAATCAATTAAGAAACAAATCAACCTGACACAATCCAATTTATAAGATTGTGATAGTTCCGTAAAAAAACAAATAAAAAAAATAGTTATAAAGTATAATTTCCAATTAATCTAATGTTCAATGATGAAATTAATAAAAGAATAATTGAATGACGAAAAAGGGATTAGAGTCTTTCTTAATTGCAAAACCAACAACTTAGATCATAAAACTACGATAACTCTGCAAATCATGATAAATTGTTGTTTGAATACCAGTAAATTTATATATTGAATAATAAATTAATATATATAAAATATAAAATTAAAAAAAAAAACTCAAAATTTTTTAATTAATAAATAAACTGTATATAAATTGTTTCGATATAACCCAATTAATTTAACGGGTTAAAAAAAACTTGTAAGACTAATGAAAATATAATTTAACTTTAAAAATATTTTCAAGATAATTTATTTTAAAAAATAATAAATAATACTAAAAAAAACATACTAAATAAACTCGATAAACCTAAATTAACTTAATAATACTACGAGCAGTCATGAACTCTATTAAATTCATTCGGTGACTGGTATTTAATTTTACAATAAAAAAAAGACTGCTGCGAACGGAGCACCAAATCAAATCAAGGTGAAAAAAAATACTGTTCTAATAAACAGTAACACGTGAGAAGGCAACAGTGAAGTTCAAGAGGAATTAATAACAAACAAGGTGAGAGATATTAAAATTAAACCAAATTCTTTATGATTTTTTTTTTAAAATCTTGAACTTCAATATGCTGGCATTTACAATCCATGTTGCTTATATTATAGTTTGATCTCACATCTTCGAAACAAATGTAGTTAAAATTCCCCTTTTCATCCATAAAATATACTTCCCCGAAAAAACTACAATTTAGTTCATAACATATTTATCTATTATTGACCAGGTCTTATAACTTTTGACTTTTCCAAACATTCCCTAGCTATAATCAATGCTTCACGATGCCACCTCTCCATCATTTTTTTTAATTCAAGAAAACCTCCACTGTTTATAAAATATATTTTTTAGATTTTATTAAATAATTTTACAAGAGGTACCTCGAATTTACCTTATTTTACTAGTTTTAAAAAATAATAATTAGAGAAAACATTTACTGTAATTTCATATGCCCTTTAAGATTAACTAAGACATATTTTTGCATTTTTAAAAGTATTTTTAATTTTAAAAAAATATTATTTTTAATATACGGATATGCAAAATATTATAATTCTTTATAAAATATTATAATTATTTTTTAAATAATAAATAATTTTTTAAAACAATCTACGATACCAACCATAATAAAAGAGCTTACCCATCGTTTTACAGAAGCGACGACAACCCGGTTCTCCTCGTAAAAAGCATGAGATCTGTCATGTCCTCGTGTTCGTCTGAAAATGAAAAGGAGAGAGAAAAAAAGAAAATTCCTAAAAACACCTTCACCACGTCATATATAGCAAAAATTCAATTTTCACATCAGCACTACCAAATTCCCACACCTCCTCCTCCTTCTCTCCCAAGCCCTAACCCTTTCAGTCACCCAAATCATATCCATAACCTTCTACCCCCCTTTCTCAATGTCCTGATTACTATCATCGTCTCTACCAACTCGTTGATTAATTTTATTAGAGGCTGTGAAGGTCAGTGCTCAGTCATCTTTGAGCTTTAAATTATGGACATCGAACAGAAACAAGCAGAGCTCATCGATCACTTCGTAAATCAAGCATCCACTCTAAAAGCCTCCGCTATCTGGCCTCTTATTATCGAAGCCACTTCTCACCCTTCTCTCTTCGCCTTCTCCGAGATTCTCTCCACGCCCACCGTCTCCGAGGTATTTTCACTTGCCCTTCTTTTTCTAGTTTTTTTCCTATGTCGTTGGAGGGTATTATAGGTGTTTAATTTGTTTTGAATTTCGTTGACAGCTTGAAGGAACTGAGAATTCCTTGTGCCTTGATGTTCTTCGGTTGTTTGCCCATGGAACCTGGAGTGACTACAAAAGTAAGCATTCAAGCCCTTTTTTCCCCTTCCCCCCTTTCTTAGTTTCGTTTTGACTTGGTTTTAGTATTTGTTTTTTTTGAATCATGTATGTGAATTCATATTGGGGTTTCAATCACAGCAGAAAATAATTTTTTATTTTAGACACTTAATTTTTTCTTTTATCACTGATATATGAGCCGATGGCTTTACTGGAATATCGGTTTTGAATTTTGTTGGCCCGGATGAACTCAATAGCCTGGACGAACCAAAAGCAAGTTGACCTTGTAGCTTTGTTTCCAGACATCGACTCGTGGGTGGCAACTGAATGATAGTTATTTTCTTTTTTAATAAATTTATAAGCTCTCACTTTTGGAATTAGCTTGGAACTTGTTATACTAATGATAAATGACTATTTACTGTCTTGCTTGGAGCAACTGGAAATCAAATATTTTATACTTATCTAACTTGTTTTTGTCCTGAATTTAATGAATAGTGTTGCACTTGGGATATTTTTATCTATTGCTTCTCCTCCTTTTGCTAGTTCTCGCTTTTGTTATGTCTCGTGATAGGCATCTCCATGGACATTTACACGAGAAATCTGATTCTTAACTCAAATTAGGCACCTTGAAACGAGATACCTGAAGAACCCTGACCTCACTCAGCTGTTGTTGGAGTTTTTCTAATAGATTGCTAGAATTGAATTGAAATTCTCATTACTGCTATATATGATGACACTATTAGGGACTGCACTTTTCTTGTTTTCTGTCTGTATTGTGTTAATAACACGGCTGTCCTTGATTTTACCTTTTGCCTCTCTTACTTTTGAGACTATTTTGAAATGGAAAAAATGTTTATTTACAGGTAATGCTGGTCGTCTTCCACAATTGGTTCCTGATCAAGTCCTCAAGCTAAAGCAACTTACTGTGCTGACACTGGCTGAAATGAACAAGGTATCTTTCCTTGTAACATGAACCCTTTCAACAGAAATAAATGTACTTATCTAAGTAACTAATTCGCCTTCCTGATTGGCTCATGGATTCTGTGCAAAATTTTGATGATCAAGAATCTTGCCACAAAGTTAATGACAAAACTCACAAGATGTTTCAGCAGTTACCACAAGGGGAAAAAAACAAAAAGAAATTTGCAGTTAATTATCAACTAAGTTAGAGAAGTTACTCATTGCAGTTGGGGCTAAAATCTAATCTTCATTTTCATTCATCTGGTACAGTCACGGTAATTTTGTATCAAGTAAAATTGAAATTGTTTTCAAGCTTGGAATGTGAGTGAGTGTTTGAAAGTTCAAAACCTTATACTATGGTAGTGACTGATCTAAATATATTGTATAAGCAGATTTCATATGTTGATTTTTTTTTATTAAATTATCATTTGCATATGCTGTACCACTAGTTTAAAAGTTTAATATTGTATGTTACATCTGTTATCATCTACTCTTTTGATACAGAATATTTTGCTGACCTCTTGACCCTCACCATTTAGATTGTTGTGATGCCCATCCTTTTTAGGTACTACCCTATGATCAGCTAATGCAGGAGCTAGATGTTGCAAATGTCCGTGAACTTGAAGATTTTCTAATCAATGAGTGCATGTACGCGGTAGGTTTTCTGCCAGCTGCATTCTATTCTTTCTAGAACCATGTTTGGATTTTGTTTCCCCATCTGTGAGAAAATGGAGTTGACTGGGCAAACAAAATGCATAAAGTTGACATCGTTGTTGTTCTTTTTGTGCTGCATTTCTTTCCAAACAATTGCATGTGTTCTTTGCATTGTCCTTTCTTTCTTCTTTCTTCTTTCTTCTTCTTTGTCATCTTCTTAACTTTGGTTCTCTCAGGGAATAGTACGAGGAAAGCTAGATCAGCTGCGAAGGTGCTTCGAGGTCAGTCAGTGAATGTGTCATCAACTTGCCTTAAAGTTGTATTCTATGTTATCTTTTTACCCCTTTCAAACATTTTAAAGCTTATGTGATGCTTTCTTTTTTAATTGATCTACAGGTTCAATTTGCTGCTGGGAGGGACCTAAGGCCTGGACAACTTGGGAATATGTTAGAAACACTATCAAACTGGTATCGCCTTTATTTGACAAGTATTTTCATATCCTCTATAATGATGCCGTGTTGGATGCATGACTGCAAAAATGCCCAAACCCATATGAAACTGGGAACTGCTGCTCTATTTCTAATAATAAAACACAATAATCTGCTTAAAAATTCAGAAGACTCCATAGTTTCATGCTAAGTTATTTTATTTTTCTTGCCCCTTGGGTAATGATGTTTTAGATGTTCCTCCAGAAATTTGTCAGCTTATATTGTTGAGTTTGTCAAGTTCAAGTTGGTTTTCACACGTGATCTTCTACGTTCTTGTTTTACGCTATTGATCTTGACACTGGCCTTTAAAAAACAATGAAAGTTTCGTTCTAATTCTTTATATGGTTTGGTTTTTTTGCCCATCTTGTATTTCTGAATATGATGTTCATTCTTTATGTTTAATCTGTCAGGTTTCAGCTCTCCATCTAACTCTATTCCTATGGATGTCTAGGTTGGCCACATCAGATAATTTGCTTGTATCGATTCAGGAGAAGATTAAATGGGCTGATTCTACGAGTGAATTGGACAAGAAACACCAAAAGGATGTAGAAGATAGGGTGGAAGAAGTAAAGAAGTCACTCTTCCTCAAGGTCAGTTGAATCCGGTTTTATATCCAAGCATGATTCACGATGATGATATAATTTGAAAATCTATTTGAAAATAAAAAATCTGGAACAAATAAGTATAGATCCTTGCATGATGCGCTTGTTATCTTTGATAGCAATGCTGCAGCAATATAAATGCAAATATTCTTTGTTTAGCTGGGATACGAGGAAGGGTTATCTTGGTTTTGCTCAGTTGGAATCTTGCGATAGCAAATTCGATTAGTACATGGAAAAGAGTCTATTCAGTTACTGTGATATGTTTGTCGATGTGTCTTACTTACGTTGTGGCAGAAGTTACACACTGTAAGCAGGCAGACATTGACTTCCGAGGGCATGAGGAGATCTACTCTGAACCTGGTGGAGTGATGGACTATGAGGAAGACCGAAGCCGGTCCAAGAGGTATTTTGATTCGGCTTCCATTCTTGTGATTCTACATATACGTGCGCACTGTCATCTTGTTGATTTCGCTTTAAAGGCCTGGGGAATGCCAATTATCAAATTAGTTTAGGGAATATGGAGTGCTTTTTTTTTTAGTTGTCCTATGGACTGGCTTTGCTCTGTTTTTTTACTGGCGACATGGAAATTGCAGGAGACGACATCCAATATCTTGAAGATATAGATAGATCATGAAGCTCATTGGATACGTGCTCCAATATCTTGAAGATATAGATAGTTCATGAAGCTCATTGGATAGGCGCTCTCCATGACTTGGCTGATTTTTGCTCATGGCATACCGACAACAATTGATTGCAGCTTTTGGAGATAGTGATATTCCCGGATAGTGAATTTGTTATTGCCACTTTAGACTGATATCTGAAGATTGTACCTCGTTTTGAACCAATTATCATTCTTATTGAGGTATAAAGAACAAGACCAGAATTGTTGGCGCGGCTTAAAGACTTTATGAAGTCAGATTATAATTCAGATCCTTTGCCTTTTGATGTCATCCTTCAATTTGTGATGAAGAAACCTGCTTATATATTTTAGCTGCTGCTTGAATGAAACCACAAGTATGTTAAAAATTCTTTAACTATCCATTTGAACCAACCTAAATGGGTGAATTTCTTATGAATAATTACTATTTTATTCTTATTTTTATATTGTTTTAAAATACCTTATTCTTAATTGTAGATATTCTACACACCAGCTTTAATTATAGGCATTGTAGTAAAATATATGGCTTAAATGTCTTGCCATGACAATCATTTTGAGACAAATAAAGATAAAAAGCAAGACCATCTATTTTGGAGTTCATCCATATCAATACTTGGACGTTAATAAAGTTATTTCTGATTTTTCCAAGTGAAGATCATTGATTCGGATGCCATCTCTTCTCGGAGGCCATAACCGAGATCCTCCACGAGATGGAGTTATTTAGAGACCTCAACCACCCCAACATTGTGAAAGGCCACAACATATCGAACATTGCAATGCATCCATGGTCGGAATATACTCAAACCAAATTGTAAGTAATCTCTTCCATCAAATATACTCAGCGATTACCTAGTGTTCATGTTTGTAATGGTTTACTATAATGTCAATATACCAATTTGATTGCTTTTCTTTTTCCCTTCTGACTGTTTGAGAGTGAATAAAATTGTTTTTTAAAATATTTGTCGTTCATAAATGTATCGAAATGATATTTTTTTTTATGTTTTAAAAAATATTTTTTACATCAGCACATTAAAATGATCTAAAAACATAAAAAAATTAATTTAAAGTAAAAAATAAAAATATATTTTTTTAATTTTTTAAAAATATTTTTGAAACACAATGCCAAACATCCATTAAGAGTCTGATTTACATCACTAAATTTTGCAACCATCATAATTGTTGCTATTCAATTTTTGATGATATTTCTAAAATATTTTTTTCTAAATAAAAATTTAGCAAAAAAGATAAAAAAATATTTTTAATGTTTTGAAGTTGTTTTTAGTATTTTTCAGCATCATTTCAAAATGATTTAAATTTTTAATATCTTCTCAATGCATTCAACTTTTAACATGTTATTTTTAAAATTTATTTTTTTTTATTTTGATTTGATGTTAATATTTATGGAGAGGAGGGGCAAAAAAAAAAAAACAATTTTAGGGACAAAAATTCACCCATTCTATAACCACGCAAAAACCCCAAACCCTAAAAATTCCTACCCTTCTCTTTAACAAAAGACCCCTTGCCTCCACACACCTCAGACCAGCCTCACCGACCAGCTCCTCTCCTCCCCTATCAACCCCCACACAAACAGCACCAACCCTCCTCTGAGCTTCCATTCCCGTTCAACAACCGCCGCCAGCCAACCCTCAGCCTTCTCCTTACAGCCAGCTCTCCTCTTTTCCTCCACTCCCTGGCAGCTCCCCTACAAAGAGAAGGCCAGAGAATGGATACAGAACAAAGAGCCTCCTCCGCCCTTTCAGCCCGAAAACAACCATCCCGACCAGCACCTCCCCCTCCCCTTCCACCACACATCTCCCTTCCCCCTAGAAACCGACACACCACTGCCACCAACCACCCTTCCAGCCTTCCACCAATTTCATGAGAATCAATGCTAGCTATAAAATGCTGATATAAATATAAATATTTGATCACCCCAATATAGTCCAATTCCATGGTATATTAGAAAACAACGGCAAAATCCAGGTAGTCCTCTCATGGATGGAGGATCCCTTTCTGGAAAGCACGTAACTAATGAGTCTCATCTATCAAACATCGCCCGACAAATCCTCCTGGCCCTCGTTTATGTCCACGTTCAAAGATAGCCCATAATAACATCCAGCCATCAAATATTTGGGTCGACGATTCGCAGAATAATGTGAAGATTGCAGATTTCAGTGTGATCACCCACATTTCGCAAAATCCTGTGGATACCTTCGGGAATGTATGTGAGTCCTGAAAGGATGAGTACGTACTGGATGCCATTATGAGATAACTGATCCATTTTGAGCGGATGTATGGAGTCTTGGGCTAAGTATTTTGGAGGCTTCCCTTGGCTGGTACCCGATTGTAATGGAGAGGCAGGGGAACCGAGGTTTCTTGCTATAATTAAGCCTATCTAACAGCTGAAAAGTGAAAACTAGCAGGTGTGTACGCATTATGAAACAAGCTGAAGCTTGTTTGTTGAGCTAAAATACGTTTTCTGTCAGGCTGCCATGATAGAGAGATATATAGAGCCAGTTTCTGTTTCGGACGTGAGTTTTGCATTAGCTGTTTTCTTTTTTGGTTACAAAAGGTCCAAGGTTCAGCACCGTAAGAATCCAACTCTTCAAGTTTCTGAAATCCCAAACACTGAAAAAACAAAGAAAAGAAAGAAGTTTTCATAACCTCTGCTTCACAAACTCTGGAGGTTGGAGAAATACAAATTCCCATGGCTCGTATCAGCTCCCATGTTAGCCGAACTATTTTGTTTTTATGTTCCACCGAAGCCATCCTATAATTGTTGTTGTGGTCTTGTAAATCTCTGTTTTTGTTGTCTAAACAGTTTTTATCTAATTCATCGCTCAAAACCTCAACAGTAATCCTAAGGAAATATAGAGAATTACAAATTAAGGGATATCGATCTTGGCTCGTGACTCATTTTCATTTTCTTCTCTTGGGCGAGCCATCATGCGCCAATGCAGGCTCAGGAGATCTTCTCTTGGAAGTCACTCTAACTGGTTCATATTCTGTAGAACCAATTAGATGAGGAAAATTAAGCTTAGCTTTGTTTCCACGAATCTTAAAAGCAGCTTGATCATAAGCAAGAGCAGCATCCTCTGGTGTCTCGTAAGTTCCAAGCCACATCCTTGCTCCATTCTTCTTCGGGTCCCTAATCTCCGCCGCATACTTCCCCCACGGCCTCCTCCTCACCCCCCTATATTGACTCCCTTTTGGCCGCGCGTTACTCTTACACGCCACTTCCACCGCAGGAATGCCCTGCCCTTGAGGATCCGATTCAAAGACCGCTAACGTTGTTGAGGTCATTGAATCATTAAAGAGGATATCATGATCACTACAGAAGCTTGAAGCAGTACCCTCACTATTTTCCATCTGTGGGCAAGTACTCATCAGAGTATCAAAATCACGATCGGTAGTGCTAACAAGATACTGCTGAATGGACTCCAAGAAATCTATATCTTCAGACCCTAAGCTGTTGTTCCCTCCTTGCGACATATTCCTGATAAATCTTGGTGTTTGTTTCCACCGATGTGTTTGCGTGGATTGTTGCTATTTGGGTTTCTAATGTTCAGTATGTCTTATATAAGTTTAAAGATGCTTTGTGGTAACTTATTTTATTTTGTTTTATCCCACCAACCTTGTTCTTTCTGAGAAATTTCTGCATTATTGAGGTTCTTTTCACGTGTTGGAATTTATTTTTTAATTTTAAGAAGTCGAGGGATGGGGGTAGTTGGAATGCGGTGCTTTTTTAGGTGTCAAGCTTCAGACAAATATCATGTCACCTGTCCAGTGTCAGCAGGCGTGAATATATTTATAAAATTACGTGTTTTAAAAATAATTTTTTAAAAATAAAAAAATACTTTTAAAACTAGCATAGTAATTATACATTGACAGCTTTATTTAGAAGAGATAATTAAGTTTCGATGATAATGACTCTTTCTTCAATAAAACAAGTTTTTTTTAATAAAAAAAAATGATGAAACATGTTTATAGTTCAACTTTACACTAAAAAAGAAATAAAAATAACTAATATATGTATAAATATATTTATTATTTTTTTGGCTGGTGATATTCCTAGAACATGGGCACCCTTAAGAGAAAGAAAGGAAAAAAAGAAAATGAAAGGGGACAAGAATGAATGGAGACACGTAATTATATTCCTTCTTTCCATTTTGCAGAAAGAAAATGAAAAAGAACATCCTTAAAATTAGCTTAGTATGAACACACTTTAGAAAGTCTATGCGTGTAGCACAATTAGTCAACATCATGGGGAAATATAATTAATATATTGGTCAGATAAACATTTGTTTAATTATAAATATTAATTGGAATAAAGTAAAGACAACCTCTTATTCTATAAAGAAAAGGAAAGGGAATAATTAGTGTAGATTCCAGACAAACATTATTTCAATTTTGTCAAAACATTATCCTATGAATTTGATTAATGCATGTGGCTCAGAAGAAAAAAGAAGAAGAAAAGGAATTTGATTGATAGATGGTCGTACTTTCTTTAAAACATTGTTGCACGTTTCAATTTATGAATATAAAAAATATTTATGCTGAGAAACACGAGGGATACTATATAGGAGGTGCAGCCAGTCAACCTTACTGTGCCCTAATCCCTCTGTTCTTCCTTCGTATAGTTGTCGAGAGAAGTCTTATCATGTATCCAGTTAAAACGATCGGAAGAACAACGCGTTTCTTTATTATTATTATTATTATTATTATATATATATATATATATATGAACAAACGAGAGGGAGCTATGACCAGAGACTGACTAGCTGTGCTGATAAAATAATTTATATTTGCTGAGTTCCATGCATACGTGGTTGAGGAGTCCTACATGTAAAACGTTTATATATATATATATATATATACGTTTATATATATATATATATATATATATATATAGTCTCTATCAATATAAATGATTAATCCATCCAACTCAATCCGTATCTCAATATAAATTTATATTAATAAATATTATTTTTTATATCAAATCATTAATTAAAGAGTTGATCTACCACGTCAATTTCCATTTCCATCAGAACTCTGACTTGAGTCAAGGACTGTATTATAAGGTTATTGACCGATCTGACCTATTAAAGCAAGTAATATTTAATAACACTAATTAAAATGTAAATTTGTATAATTATATATTGCATGAAGTATTTCATAGGATTAAAAATTTATTATAATTACAAAATTAAATTAATCTAAATACATAAAAAATGACAATGATATATATGATGTAATAAAACCATTATTGTACTCTATTTTATCAGATAAAATATATTTTATTTGGACAAAGATTCTACTTATATATATAGTATAATTAATCTTAATTAATTTTAAACTGTCATGACGGGTGTTCGATTTTCAGCCAATCAATTCCCTTCTTTAAGGAGATGGATCAGCGGAATCTCGCACTGGTGAGCCGGTCTAGCCTTACATTTTTTTTTCTCCCTTTTAAACTAACCATGGCTTCTATAATTTTGATTCGTGTTAGGTTGATATTACGCTTGCAAAATATTTTAAAAAATGATTTTTTTTTTGTTTTAAATTAATTTTTTTAATATTTTAAGTCCTTTTAATATGCTGATGTTAAAAATAATTTTTTAAAAAATAAAAACATATAATTTTAATATATTTTTAAACAAAAATTACTTTAAAAAACAACCTCAACAACACTCCGTCAAAATGTGCCCTCAGAAGCTATTCTCGGCTTTTCAAGAGAGCAAAATAAAGTCTTAGACCGTGCTAGCTTCTTTACGTAGTATAATTTGGTATTTCTTTGAATTTTCGTTCTTATGGGAATGTGGAGATGGCTTTATTCACATTTTTCTAATGTTTTGGAGCTTTCACAAACACACACACTGTTATGAAGTGGACGGCTTCTGTTTGACTCGAGTTATTAAAAAAACAAAAATGATTTTTTTTTTCTGAGAGAAAGGGTCGTGGTCTCCCAGCGATCGATCGCACGTGAAACAAGTTCCAAAACGAAACGTCTATGTTCCGTTTGTTTGTCTCTTATTCTATATATTAATTGGATAAAATAATTAGAATGCATGTGAAAGAGTAATGAATACAGCGCAGCACCGATACTGCTCTTGTAGAAAAAAAAGTAATTGGACCAGGTCTTGACACCGGAGCCGTCGTAGAGTCACCGGTAAAGCGCTCGTCACCGGAGCCGGCTACGTCGTAGCCGGCCTTGGCATCCTCGTCTCCGGAATTAGATGATGGATCTCCAAAACAGAAGCCAAGAATGAATTGGATTTGACTCCTGCCAAGAAGTACTTTTTGGTTGCCAATATTTATTGATCAATGAATTGTGTATAATATTTTTTTCATTCCCAATTATCCAAAAAAATATATTAGAGACAAATAATTAAACTATAAATTTGGCCAGCCTAGAACATTTGTTCATCCGATGGCTCTAGCTGCACATCAAGAGTCAAATCTATATGCTCTCCGCTTGGACTTCGGAGATTCAACATCCACCTCCGACAACAATGAATCCGGCGATGACAAGGAAGATGGTTCACTCCAATTATCAATGTGTGATAGGCCTTGATCTGGCTGGAGTTATCAATGTGTAATAGTTTATCACTCCAATTATCCATTGAGAAAAGCCTGTTAAAGCTCAAGCTCTTGCAATAAACCGGACGAGCATTGATGCCATTGTTAATCTCTGGAACCGGTTCATCTCCGAGAAGATGATGGCGATTGATTCTAACAGAGCAAAACCGGAAAGTGAGGCGGTTTGACTGCACATTTTGTTTTCTTTGAGTATTAGCTTCGATCAAGAGAATAGATTGTTTGCAAGTCCTGTTGTTGAGAGTGAGAATGTTTTATTTTTTCTGGGAGTTTAAGGTTATATGTTCCTATGAAGTTTCGTATTTCCATAGTGGGATGATGGTATTCAATCACACGTTTTTAATGTTTTGGATCTTAGATTATATATGTTTCCATACTCTCTCTTTAAAATATGTAAATCATTCTTTTTTTTTTTTGAATGATTACAGAGGACAAGTAGAGAATAAAGACTACAAATTAAATAATGGAGTTGGAATAAAAAAAAAACACTTTTAATTTAATAGATTATTTAAAATTAAAATAATAATAATAAAAACAAAAATCAAAGGGCCTAACACTAAATTCAAGGAAGAGAGAAAGAAAAAGAAAAGAAAAGTTGTTAATGCCACACCAAAGGTTAATTTGGTTCATATGCTACTTCATTATAAAGGATGCCAAGACCTTCCAAACATCTTTGTAAGTGCTACTTAGATAACACAAAGTTGTTCAAGCAACATGTTTTTTTTTAACAATACTTAATATATATAAATTACAATAATATATTCGACTAATCTTACAAAACTAATATAAAATGACAAAAAAGCCATTGCGAGAGAGTTATGTTATTTTTTTAAGAGTATTCAATAATCACATAATTTTAAAACAGAATAAAAAAAAAAGAGTTTGTATGATATTCAAGAAATAACCACTCAACAAATTAATGACACTTCGATCATATTTTTATAAGCCACATGTTTTTTAATCTTATTATATATATATATATATTTTATCTATCTATTTATCTGTACTTATAGATAAAAACAAAATATCATGATCAATGGGAGGGTCACTGCTGTGACGCAGAAGATTAAATGTCGACAAAGAGCTAGAGTACAGCTATGATGTAGACTCACTTTCTCATTAATTAATCGACTTACTTTAAAAATATTATTACTAAATATAATAATTTTCAATGTAAGATTAATTAAGGACTGGGATAGTTTTTTTTTAATTTTCACCGTCAATTATATAAGTACAATTATAATCATGTGCGAGAGCCATTGCATATTATATAGTATTATTTATATATTTCTTCATCATCACATACGCGTTGACCTATCCGTTTCCTTTTTATTATACTTGGTTATATCACCGTCATTAAACTTGGCTTAATCTACTCAGTTTTTAGATAAAAATCAATTTAAAATTGATATAAATTAACTTGGCTTAATCTACTCTGTGATTCGTCCATTACAGATAGCTGATCGCATATTCATTGCAGTAAATCTCTACGGTGGTCATAATTAAGAGTTTTAGGACTAAAATCACTCGTAAAAAGAAGAGTTTAGGGCTAGATTTATATTTCGATTGATGCAGTGATGATTTAGCAATAAACAGTAAATTTATTGAAACTTTAACAAGTTTCTAATTTAATCAACTAAAATAACTGGCTACTAATGACTCGTCCGAACTGATCTTGATTTGCTTCGTCCAACGTGGCAAATCATAACCTGAAACAGAAGGCTCTGCTGAAAGCCGCTTCTTAGAAGTTACTGTAGCCGGTTCCCAGATATCGTTGGATCCGATCAGATGAGGGAAATTAAGCTTAGCCTTCGAGCCACGCATTTTGAAAGCGGCTCGATCGTAAGCTAGTGCAGCATCCTCCGGCTTCTCATAAGTCCCAAGCCACATCCTCGCCCCAATCTTCTTGGGGTCCCTAATCTCTGCCGCATATTTTCCCCACGGCCTCCTTCTCACACCCTTGTACTGCAATCCCTTTTCCTTCAGCGGCGGCGCTCCTGGCTCGCGCGGCGCCACTTCCAACGGAGCAGTTGTTTGTGGAAACTCTTCTGCCGTCGTGGTCATAGTAGATTGCGACGGTATTGGTGGAAGCCATCCCGAGTTAACGGCATCCCGGAGAGCATTGTAAACGATCATATCATCAGAATCATCTTGTCTGAATGGCAAATCACCCCAACTTTCTGTTGAATAAATATTACTAAAGCTGAGGCTCTTGTAATATGTTGCTGCGTTAACATTACTGGTACTGGAAACAGTATTAAAATTGAATTCAAGGCCTGATTCCAAGCTCTTCTCTCCAAACATTTTGACCTGTATTTTTGTTGGTGTGGTTTCCCTCCTTTTCTTTCTGGGTTTTCTACATGAGCAAGTTTGAAGCTTTGCTACTGCCATTTATGTAGGAACCATCAGGAGTGGCTGCCAATGATTCATCACAATTTGCTGGTGAAACTTCGTGTCCCTACCATTAAAAAAGTGTATTTTGTCACATGTTAATTCATAGTTTTTGGTTTCTCCATTTTTTTTAAAATATTTTCAGTCTCATCATAGAGATTTAGAATAATGTAATTAGCAGCCTGATAGTGCCAAACGATGCAACCCCCCCGCAATATCAATTATTAACAACGTGTCGCGTGATTTTGAGAGTAGGTAGGACTGTAGGAGTGTTTGAAATAATGACGTAGAATATTTTTAATAGAATTTATTAATTAAAAATATATTAAAATAACATATATGTGTGTGTGTGTGTGTATATATATATATATATATTTGTTACCTATGTACTCTTTGATTTGTTGGATCCTTTAATTTCATCATCATCCGAGATACTATTAATCATTTAATTTACCACCTCCAGAAAGATAAAAAATCAAAGTGGAGAGGATGATTTTTTAAAGGAACACTGACATGGAGGCCACCGCCATTTGCCCCAGATTGACTGTGCTTGATGACATTCGAAATCCAATCATCGAATTTCTCAAGAACAAAACTCAAAAGTTTTTCTTTTTTAATCTCGATGACACATTCTGGATGACTTCTATTCAGGGAGCCTGCCAAGATCTTGCATCTGCGTGTTGACTAGATATCTACACAGTGATTTCTAGAAAATCATCTATTTTAATAGCTTAATTTTAAGTTTGAAGTTTTTACGAGATCAAGTGCATTAATTTAAATATAGAAATGTAATTTGATAGTTAAATAATTAATAAAAATTAAGCACATAAACACAAATAGGAAGGGTTACAGCCCATGGGAACAAATAAATGCCATAGAAATGGAATAAATGTAAATAATATTGCTCATGTCCCACAAAATATATCTTTTCACATGGATTTTTTTTTCCTCTCTAACACAAAATTAGAATATTGGGGTTGTTATTTTTTTTTTTTATCATCATGAAAGTTTTTAACTGAAAACTGAAAAGTTTATATACTCATTCAACAAAGTAAATTAAAAATTACATGTGTTGATATATGATAACAAATATATAGATTTTAATTGAAATTAAGTGGGGGAGTTGAGATAAAAGTGTTGTTTCTTGAAAAAAATAAGAGCCTAGATATTTATCTCATTTTGAAATTAGGTCCCTAAAATTTTAATTGGTTTGATTCAATAAAATTAAATCTTAATTCTAAACGGGAACGGAAATAGCTAGCCTAAGAAAAGTTTTAATTTTAGGATTTGTTTGAGAGTGTGGTTGATATTGTTTTTTATAATGTTTTTCATTAAAAAAAGGTATCAGAATGATGTTATTTATTTTTTTTAAATTATTTTTAGTATCAACACATCAAAATAATATAAAAATACCAAAATTATTAATTTAAAATAAAAAAATAAAAGTTTTTCAATTTTTTTAAAAACACTTTTAAACAAACACTTAATCAAGTAAACGGAATCCAACAGTAGAAAGCTGTCATTTGCAAATAACTAACTGTCCAGGATGTTAAAAGTGGGCTGAAGCTGGACCTCACTGCTAGAAACACTTTTAAACAAACACTTAATCACTGGGAGTTGCTTGAATGTTATGTCAATGTTTAAGATTTGTTTTTGGATGTGAGAAACTCTATTCTTGAAAAATATGTTTTATAGGTTTAAGTAATTGAGTAAAATCCTGGTTGTCCTATATTTTTACAGGTAGTGTATATTCTGATTAAAACTCGAGATCTATTGTACAGATTACAAGTTTTTTATAATCCCGCCATATTTTTTTAGACTATACGTGTCTAAGATGATCATCCTAAAATTTGGTTTTTGCTAAAAAAACAAGTGTAATCTACAACTATCCAGCAACGCAAGAGAAGTCTGCAATAAATGGCAACTGATATGGTTAGACATAGAAATGAGTGCTAAAATCGTCATCAGGATTCAGGACAGCCAATCGATCCAAAATTTCTCCAGGATGAAAACTGTGATCCAATTGCTTAACCCTCTTCAATTACTTTTCTGAAGTAAGCAAAGTTAAAGTCGCATTCAAGCCAAATAAAGCAGCCAAAATAGCTTAACAAGAAGTGCCATACAGCGCGTGCATTTCGTGACCTGACCATCAAATTCTAACTTGTTGCAGTCACCGAGTTCTGGCTATAAATCCCCCACTTCACTCGCCGGTTTAATTCATCAATCACAGAAGCTCATACAAAGTATTTCCATCAATCCCGCAAAAGATTTTTAAGTCTTACAGTAGCATGAAAATGAAGGGAGCAGTTATTTCCATGGTGGTCTTGGTAGCCTCGGTTCAGTTCATGGTTAAGCCAGGAGAGGCCATCATCACTTGCGGGGACGTGGACTCAGACTTGTCTGCTTGCGTTCCCTATCTCACCGGAAAAGGTGTCGACCCTCCGCCAAAATGTTGTGCCGGGGTGATCAAATTGAAGAACAGTGCTGTAAGTATTGCAGATAAGCAAGCTGCATGTAAATGTGTCAAAGAAGCCGCCTCTCGCATCTCAGGTATTGATGATGCTGCCGCCTCTTCTCTGCCTGCCAAGTGCAACGTTCAGATTGATTTTCCCATCTCCA
This sequence comes from Salix caprea, assembly GCA_964035475.1. Classification (NCBI taxonomy): domain Eukaryota; kingdom Viridiplantae; phylum Streptophyta; class Magnoliopsida; order Malpighiales; family Salicaceae; genus Salix; species Salix caprea. The sequence goes on along the minus strand of OZ037761.1, from coordinate 2,226,240 downwards.
AGGACTTCAATTGTGCCGAGTAAGTTTTGTTTCCTTCCATGAAAATGCATGCATGGCGGAAAATTATTTCATGAACCTCACCTTTACGAATCTGTGATAACTTTTATTCGTTTTTCCTCTATCTTCTATTGGTGCAGCATTCACTGAGATGGAGGGAAACATGCTCGGTGATGAAATAAAGCTTTTGGATGGCTGGGTTGTTGCCGATAGGCGGCGATCTTCATATTTAATGTTTCCTACTTAAATTATGTATAAAATAAAAGCTGCTATACAAGAGTCAAATAAGAAACCTGCAGGTTCTGCTGTGATTCTTGTAATATTGCCTTCGAATCCATTGCTCTCTCTCTCTCTCTCTCTCTCTCTCTCTCTCTTTCTCTCTCTCTCTCTTGTTTTTTTTACTATTTCAGACGTGAAATATTCCACTAGCATGGCATTCATAATTTTCAATTTGAAAACATATTAAATTTTGTTTTTCCATTTTCAATGTACAATAAATAAATCTTAAATTGGAAACTGTCTTGTTCAATTGAAAATCCTGTAGTAATTTGTGGTAGATACATATGACATATATAAATATCCAGAGAGATAAATAGGAAGGGGAGAGAGAATAACAAGGAAAACAACTTTTGAAACTAGATAAATATTTTATATCATGAGACTATACTTGATTTTTTAATTTTATTTTTGCATCTGCCTTTCTTCTAAAATCAAAGTTCATTTTCTTTGAAACCTCCTCTTTTCAGGCGACTAATTTATCATGGGAGAACTGTAATGAGGGCTAAGCCCAAGCCTGAATTTCTTTTTAAAGACCATGAAAATAACTCAACGGGCCCACTTGATTGCCGAGACCAAAAGAAGCCTTGAACAGAAGAGCGTAGGCCCGATTAACAAATGACTAGGCCCTGTCAAGTAAGGAGTCGTGTTTTTCTTTTAAAAAATGATTTGTTTTTTTCAAATTCGATTTTTTATAACTAATATAAAAAATTAATGTTAAAAAAATTAACAATACTATTTTAATCATGTTAAAAAACAATAAGTGACAAACACTACCAAAAAATATTTTCAAGAATAATATTTGTTTTTGGTAACCATAATAATGCTCAGGATAGTTTATAAAATTATTCTTCATAAGCTGCGTCTTCAAAAAATCGAGCGTGCCGTGCTATCCCATTCTCTGGACAGGGTTGTAAGAAAGTGATATGTATTGAAATGACGTTGCTTGGAAATGACGTTGCTTCCCACTTAATTGGTATTTTTAATATATTATATTTTAGTAATGTATTGAAATAATGTGTATCTTTTAAATTAATCTAAAACACTAATAAAAAATAATTTGAAAAAAAATCAACTTCTCTGATTTCGTTTCTTGAATTTCAAGGATGGTTTCGCTTAATAATTCAATGATGTCGAATTGTTTACGGACACAATTTGAAGTCCTTTGTTTTCCAGCCGTCTATGCAACTTCGTGCTCCAGCACTAAGAGAGACAATGTGTATATATATATATATATATATATATATATATAGTTTGAGTCATTGTTGCCACTAATGCTCTGATTATGTCCAGCTTCCTGATTATAAATCTCTGATTACTATTATGATATGGAAAATTATATGAATCATGATAGCCCACGTGTTACAGTTTAATTTGATACATTTCAGTAAGTATATATTGGAAAAAAAAAGTCGTGGTTTCAAAAACAAAGTAGTATTTCATTTCATGATAAATTGGAGCAAAAGGGAAAAAGATTTTTTTTTAATTAAATGTAATATATTTATTCATCCAGAAAACTAAATAATATATTATATATTTTTTAGTTTCTTAAAATTTATATAATATATTTTCTAGTTTTTTCCTTACAAGTTCTCTAATATATTTTAAAATCTATATAGAGTTTAAACAAATTGTTGCAATCTTAATGCATTATTTATTTATTTATTTATTTTATGAAATGGTCCCTATAATGACCCAGGTGACCAAAAAGAAAGAGAGCGTGAAGATGAAATTAAATAAACAGCTTCTCAGATTCACAAGGGGCAAAATACCCTGATGTTAATGCAACAAAAATATAACAGGGAAAATAAATAAACATTAGCTAGATTGCAGTTGATTTTGAAATTGTATTTTATTCATAGATATATTAAAATGATTTTTTTTTTAAAATTATTTTTAAAAATTAGCATATCAAAATATCTAAACATATATATTTTTTTTAATTTTAAATATTTTTTCTTAAAAATATTTTTAAAAGAGAGTGTAATTCCCGATCAATGACCTCGCTTTCTTCCTAACAGTGCTTATGGAAAGTACAATATCAGGCATTTTAATTTGAAAAAAAATTCCCTTTTACTGCCTCCTTATGTTCCTGAAAGAGTCGAAACTCCAAGCTGTAATCAGAAACAATACACAAAAACTATTTCCCTGACCAAAAATATGCTTTATTTCGGAAGGTGGCATCGTCTGTATATGCAAAGCAGAAATTTTGTGCACCATCAGTTCTTTTGGCGGCAAGGTTAACTATCATTTGAGATTTTTTGTAAAGAAGTTGGTGGTGGCGGCCGGCGGATCTTCACAAGCAAATCGAATCGTCTTATAACAAATGGAGCTTTCATAATCATTCAAACCATTCCCATATCTGGATGTTCACGTTTTTTTTACTCATTCTTTATTCTTCTATCTTATTTTGTCCATTTCAAACTGATTTTGATAGGGTCAATATATTCTTGTGGATTATAGTATATATATATATATATATATATATATATATATATATATATATATATATATATATATAATTATACCTTTAGGGTTATGCAGGCAACACTTGCACCATTCTAGACCTGAAGAATCTTGGGCTCAGTTCAAGGTTCGAAGTGTTATCAAAGAATATTTGAATGAGCTAGCTAGACTGTTTGCATTGCAAAGGTATGAATTTGTTATTTCTCCTTCTGGCATGCGGCTTTTTGGTGATTATATGTTAGTAGTAGGAATGACTGAGTAGTTAATGCACTTCAATGTGTTTGAATTTTCTTGTTTATTGCAAATTAATGGTATATGAAACTTGAAAGTTCCTGAGGTTGCAGTTTCATTTTTGTTTTATGTCTCTCTTTCTTTCCCCATTTTGGCTCTCATTAAGCTGTGTTGGTTCCAAAATGATAGCCGTTTTCTTTGTTTTTCCTTTCTACTTGTTCTGGTTTTTTATGGGATCATAATTTAGAAAACTGAATGAAATCATAAAGTTAAGCAAGTCATGTGGGAGTTTCAGCTTTAGCAGGGAGAGAATGTCATTGCGATCTGATATGAAGTGTTTGGCAGTGCAGAAGCTCTTTCAAGGACCAACATCTTACAGGGTCAGGAGTAAAATCTGAAGGATCTAAAAAATGGATGAGAATTCGATTGCCCTTGATGCCATTAACAAGGAAGCTGTAGATCTGGTATTATCTTTATTGCAAAATGATACATGTTTATAAGAGAAAGAAAGGGAGATGAGAAGATAAGGATAGGGTTGTTCTTTGATTCTTACGTTGAATGTCTTGTACTAAGCCACCTATTTGGTAAAAATGAAAATGGCTTCATGCAGGAAAATATACCCCTCGAAGAAGTTTTTGACAATCTCAAGTGTACAAGAGCAGGTCTGACCGCTAATGAAGTCCAGGAGCGGTTGGATTTGTTCGGGTACAATAAACTTGAAGAGAAAAAGGTTGGAAACGAGATGTTCATCGTTGCATCATTCTTACTCTGTGTTTTATGTGAATTTTGATGATTTATTTGTTCATTGTTCTGCAGGAAAGTAAGCTGCTGAAGTTTTTGGGATTTATGTGGAATCCACTATCATGGGTCATGGAAGCTGCAGCTCTCATGGCCATTGGTCTTGCACATGGAGGGGTAAATCAATCTCAATCCATTTATGCATTTGCAGTGTCATTTGACGATTGGTGTAGTAAATTGAATCAAGAGATCGTTGACTTGTCAAAGTGACAGAATCAGAGGTGGCATAGATTTTGATAAAGCCTTCTTTTGCAGAACAAGGGTGCAGACTATCATGATTTTGTTGGAATCATCACCTTGCTTTTAATCAATTCAACCATCAGTTTCATAGAGGAAAACAATGCCGGCAATGCAGCTGCTGCTCTTATGGCTCGGCTGGCCCCGAAAGCTAAGGTCTGTAAACGCTAGTTCCCTTTTATTTGTATTTTCCATTATCCTACTGCCGATTGGATTGACTTAATTCTATCTCCACTTACCAGGTTCTACGTGAGGGAAGATGGGGTGAAGAAGAAGCTTCGGTGCTGGTTCCTGGGGATATTATTAGCATAAAACTTGGTGATATTATTCCTGCCGATGCACGTCTTTTGGAAGGAGATCCTTTAAAGATTGACCAGGTAGTTATTGACTACAAAAGTTTGAGCAAACGAGTACATAATTCTAGTGAGTAAATATTGAGCGGCAGGATCTCTGTTCATGCCTCTTATGTGATTGTTAGAGAATAATATAAATTATATTCTGGGTCTCATCTAATAACTTAAGTTTTTAGGTGAGATGCTTTTTTGATATGGTTTCAGAACTTTGTTGATCCAGTAGTCACGAGTTCGAATTTCATCACTCTCATTTTTATTTATTACAAATCAAGTACAAGATAGCGTGAGTTTGTATGCAAGTTTCAAGTCTAAAAAGCTCTTGAGGGTGTGTTAGAGAATAATATAAATTATATTCTGGAACTTCAACTAATAGTTTAAGCTTTTAGACGAGATGAGAGAGTAAACTGCTCTCAGTGAAACTTCAAATGTTTACCTTTGGTTTTCAATTATCGTAATGGCAGTCTGCTCTTACCGGAGAATCACTTCCAGTAACCAAGAATCCTGGTGACGGAGTTTATTCAGGTTCAACATGCAAGCAGGGTGAAATTGAAGCAGTTGTCATTGCAACTGGGGTTCACACTTTCTTTGGCAAGGCAGCTCATCTTGTTGAGAACACCACACATGTTGGACATTTCCAAAAGGTTCGTTAAGAGCTTTATGACTTTATCTGCATAATAGCAAAAAAACGAGGCTAAAAGAGAAGAAGTTTCTTAATCTCATGCCTGAACTCTAAAAAAATTCCAAGAACAGATATTGTCATTATCAATCTTAACCTTTTTCTAAAGTGAAAACCATGGTAGTGTTGCTTCACAACTAGATAACCAGTTAAATCTGTATAATGGCTCCAGGTTTTGACAGCAATTGGAAACTTCTGCATTTGCTCAATCGCAGCTGGGATGGTTATTGAGATCATCGTGATATATGGGATTCAAGAGAGGGGATACCGAGTTGGCATTGATAACCTACTTGTCCTGTTAATTGGTGGGATCCCAATTGCAATGCCCACTGTTTTGTCAGTTACAATGGCTATTGGTTCGCATCGCCTGGCTCAGCAGGTTTGTGGAATCATAGCCAAAGATTTTTTTTATTAGCTACAAAACAATTCTTTTAATTAAAGAGTTCTGATTGATGATGAGACAATTGAAAGAGTACTTGAATAACAGCCATCTATGTCTTCCACAGGGTGCTATAACAAAGAGAATGACTGCTATTGAAGAAATGGCTGGAATGGATGTCCTTTGCAGTGATAAAACAGGCACATTGACTCTTAACAAGCTCACAGTGGACAAAAACATGATTGAGGTTCTACTCTTGATTTCTCTATCCTCAACTTCTTATGATAGCTTGGCATTAAAAAATAGTGTAAAGATTCACAAGAAAAAAAAATCTGGAACTGGCTCTACCAGGATAACTATCATTGAATTCAACAAACCAAAGGACCCTTTGGTTCACTTCTATGGGTTTCCATCAGAGGAAGATGAATCCAAACTAACGATGCATGCATGCTCCTAAAATTAATGTGTCTAAAAGGCTTCTTCTGCATCAAGATCATGCTTGCCAGAGATGAATGAAAGAGTTGGTTGTGTAAAAGAAAAGGGAAACCGTGATCCTTCTTGTTCTATTCCTTCCACTCAACAAATTAACGCAGAGAATTAACTGCTTAAAAAGGACATCCAAAGAATCTTTCCTATTCTAATAATGATATATGAAATAGAAATTACTTTTATCTAAAACATTATCCATGCTCTTGCAGGTTTTCGCCAAAGGTGTTGACAAGGAAATGGTTGTGCTTATGGCTGCAAGAGCGTCTAGATTAGAGAACCAAGATGCTATTGATTGTGCAATTGTTTCAATGTTGGCAGACCCTAAGGAGGTATTTCTTTATATTTTTCAACGTTGGGCTTCTCATTATATGAATGCTGTAAAAATGCTTCTAGAATGTCTTCGAGAGTCAAATGGTAATGTCACGTAGTTAGTCTGTGACTTTCCATACTTCGATGAGCTATCTACTAACAATTTCTTGGGGTTTAATGTCTGAAGATAGTTTTTGACTTGAACATGAAAACCCAATATGAGCATTTTCTGCAGGATTTACATTTACAGTTTGTGCAGCTGATCCTGGCTTTCCCTATGAATTTTGACAAACCCTTGTTATGTATTTTGTAATTGTTTGTAAGGCACGGGCTGGGATTCAAGAAGTTCACTTCCTTCCATTTAATCCAACTGACAAAAGAACTGCTCTTACATACATAGATGCTGCTGGGAAAATGCACAGAGTCAGCAAAGGCGCACCAGAACAGGTAGAACATAAAATATCAAGAATACAAGAATAACCAGTTAGCCATAATATGCAGCATCTGAATTTTTTAGCATTTATGCCGCGTAGATTCTTCATCTGGCACACAACAAAACAGAAATTGAGCAAAGGGTGCATTCAATAATTGACAAATTTGCAGAACGCGGACTAAGATCCCTTGCAGTGGCTCGCCAGGTGACTATTGAAATCTTAATGCTCTAATAAATGCATGTTATATGTTCTTCTCTGTGCAACTTTCGAAACAATGAAGTACCATTCTTCTCTAGGGAGTGCCTGCTGGTACAAAGGATAGTCCAGGTGGACCTTGGGAATTTGTTGGGCTTCTCCCACTCTTTGACCCTCCACGTCACGACAGTGCTGAAACAATTAGACGAGCACTGGATCTTGGTGTCAGTGTTAAAATGATTACAGGTAGAGGCTCTAATATTACCAGCATTTAATATTCTGATTCTTGTCCTTTATTTCAACTATAATTCCGGTCTAATAATTTTGTTTTCTTTTGTCTTTTGATTATCAAAGTTCGAGGCAAAAAAATAAGAAAATTACATTTCAGGGTTTAGATAGATGTATCTCAGATGAACTTTGTAGTTAAATTTACAGTAGATGTGCTTTTCATGCACCTGAACTATGATTTCATCTGATGAAAATCTCTCTTTAGGTGACCAACTCGCAATTGCCAAGGAAACTGGAAGGAGGCTTGGAATGGGCACAAATATGTACCCATCTTCATCCCTGCTCGGTGAAGGCAAGGATGAAGCAGTTGGAGGACTTCCAATTGATGAGCTCATTGAGAAAGCTGATGGTTTTGCTGGTGTCTTCCCCGGTATGTCATCAGCCATATTTTAAAGACAATTACTGTATAACAGTACTTGTTTTTATAATTCCTATTCCATTTTTCTCTTTTGCAGAACATAAATATGAGATTGTGAGGAGACTACAAGCTAGAAAGCATATATGTGGAATGACTGGTGATGGAGTGAACGATGCCCCTGCCTTAAAGAAAGCTGACATTGGAATAGCTGTAGCAGATTCAACAGACGCTGCCCGTGGTGCATCTGATATAGTTCTGACTGAACCTGGTCTGAGTGTAATCATTAGTGCTGTCTTAACAAGCCGTGCGATCTTCCAGAGAATGAAAAATTATACAGTAAGCTTACACTCTTTCAACACCAAATATATTCACGGTTTGATCAAACTAGGAGGTGGAAACTTGATTTTCTGATTATGAATCCACACTTTTTTATTTCACAGATATATGCCGTGTCTATCACTATTCGTATAGTGGTGAGCTTCTCTTGAAAACTACAATGTTACAAATGAAAATGTGTAAAATGTATCCTACCTATAGTTTGTCTCATTTGGAATGACTTTTGCGCAACAGCTAGGGTTTATGTTGCTGACTGTCTTCTGGAAATTTGACTTCCCTCCTTTCATGGTTCTTGTCATCGCCATTCTTAATGATGGTTAGCATCATTAGCTTCTCTGCCTCTAGTTATTTATCAAAAGTGCTAAAAATTCCTTTTTGTCTGTCATTACTATCTCTCTTGCTTGTTTTTTGATTCAAGTTTCTGCTTCCAGGTACTATCATGACCATATCCAAGGACAGAGTCAAGCCTTCTCCCCTCCCTGATAGTTGGAAGCTCAGTGAAATTTTTGCTACTGGTGTTGTGCTTGGTAGTTACCAGGCTCTAATGTCTGTCGTGTTCTTCTGGTTAGCTTATGAAACTAACTTCTTCCCGGTAATTCCAACCTGTTTAGTCAGCTAGCATTCATTTAAAGAATTCCATATTGAGAGTGATCAGAAATGACTATAATATTATCCTTCGTGAGAAAGCTATGGATTATTTTTTACCAGTTTAACCTCTTGATCTCTTTTAGTTCCTGATTTTAATTTCTTCTTTTTCTCTTGGCAGGAACATTTTAATGTGAGGGACTTCAATCAGCACCATTTTAACATGACGAATGAAAAAATTGCCAACCCACTTAAAGAACAATTGGCATCAGCTGTGTATCTTCAAGTCAGCACCATTAGTCAGGCCTTGATTTTCGTGACTCGCTCCCGGAGCTGGTCATTCCTGGAACGTCCAGGCCTTCTGCTTGTCTCTGCCTTCATTATTGCCCAACTGGTATGGGATATGTCATTTCATAGTTTTATAATCTGATATATGTAATAAAGTGAACTTGCAAATTGGTAGTTATGGCTGCCTTCATCTCTGCAGATTGCAACTGCTATCTCTGCCACTGCAACCTGGAAATTTGCTGGAATCAAAAGCATTGGTTGGGGGTGGACAGCCATCATTTGGGTGTACAATATATTGACTTACTTTCTGCTGGATCCTATAAAATTCGCTGTCGGATACGCACTAAGTGGAAGAGCCTGGAATAGTATTATAGACCAAAGGGTGAGTAAATTCTGACACTAATGCTAAACATCCTTAATTATATCAACGTTGTATAATATTAGCCGATCACTTCCGAAATGTTCACTGTTGTCAAACAACTTGTCATCCTTAATTTCTTTGCAAACTTCAAAATGCATTTCTTGATTCGGTTGTCTTTTCGATTTTTGTAGACTGCTTTTACCAGCAAAAATGACTTCGGGAAGGAAGCTCGTTCGGCAGCATGGGCAGCTGAGCAGCGCACACTACATGGCCTTCAGTCCGCCGAGACAAGAACATTTCATGATAGAAATACCTTCAGAGACATCGATCTTATGGCAGAAGAAGCGAAAAGACGTGCAGAACTTGCAAGGTTAGTTTGTCTTCTACTGGAACACACCATCATGCACATCTGTGTCAAAAGAATATTCATGCCTGTGCATTGCTTGAGGGATAGGGAAGTTTTGATGGCCACCATAAGATTATCCGAGTTTCTGTTAAAGAATAATATAAATTATATTCTGAGATCTCACCTAACAGCTTAACCTTTTAGGTAAGATAGTTTCTTAACATAATATTATAACCTTATTGACCCAGCAGTCACGAGTTCGAATCTCACCACCTCCATTCTATTTAATAAAAATAAAACACAAGGTGATGTGAACCTATGCAAGTTTCAAACTTAAAGAGCTTTTATTTAAGAAAATATGTTAGAGAATAATACAAATTATATTATGTGACTTCATCTAATAGTTTAACCTTTTAGATAAGATGGTTCCTTGACAGTTTCATCACGGCTGGATAATCTACGCTATCTTGGTCTTGATTCCTTGTTTTGATTGTGCAGGATGAGAGAGATTCATACACTGAAAGGCAAGGTTGAGTCATTTGCCAAGCTAAGGGGATTGGATATTGATGCCATGAATCATCATTACACTCTGTAAAAATATGCTGATGGAAGCTCACATCGCTCTCTGGCATTCTTTTCCTTTATCCACTCTTCTTTTGTTATGGATATGTTGACTATCATATTATAGCATATGGTTTTCTATGCTCACCATGATTTGTTACTTTATGAAAATAATATGAATAAATGCGTTTATTTTACCATGCTATGGTATTTCCTGCTTTCTCTCATTAAACTATAACAAGTGTAGTTGGGCTATAAATTACACATACTTAGAAGTATTTTTATTATCTATACAAATAATATATTATATGTAAGTGAATTATAAAGGCTCAGAGTTATTAAATTTATATAAGATAACATTAAAAAATCGAGTTTATAAAATATTAACTCAATAAAATTAATCTCATTAAGCATAGTAGATTTAACTAACAAATTTGTTTTTCTTAATAAAAAAAATTGATTTAATAATTTACAAGTTCACTCAATGATCAAATTAATTTTTTTAATAAGAAAATCAATCTTCCCGACAAACAAACAAACAAAAATGAAAAAAAAAAATCACTCTTTGTTCTACCGTTTCAACTTGGGCTCCTTAGTCCACCTTCATATGGGCTTCCTTGAAAAAGGTTTATTTGCAGAACCTCTCGATTCAAAACCTAAGAAGCAGAAACAAGAATTGGAATGAAAGGTGGAGAGAAGAGGAGAGTTAAAGACATTTTTTTCTTTTGGTGCTAGATATAAATTGGTGATTTTTATTCATTTTAATTGTGCAATGCTAGAACAGAAGCAGCAGCAAGGTATTCTTTGGAGTCCAAAGGAAAGAGAGTGCCTGTTTCTTCTTCAACGATGCAGGACAAGAAAAACTCTCTTGCAAATACACGCTCTCATTCTTCGGAACGCCATCGATGCTAATGTTAACATTCTAACTAAATTCATAACCACATGTGGGCAGCTCTCTAGTATCAGTCATGCTCGCCACTTGTTCGATAACAGGTCTAACAGAGATGACACCTTCCTTTGCAATTCTATGATAAGATCTCACGTGGTTATGCGCCAATTTGCATCTGCTTTCAATCTTTATAAAGATCTTAGGCGAGAAACATGTTTTGTGCCAGATAATTTCACTTTTACTGTATTGGCGAAGTGTTGCGCTTTGAGGATGGCTGTTTGGGAAGGTTTAGAGATGCATGGTCATGTTGTGAAAATTGGGTTTTGCTTTGACATGTACGTGTCAACGACATTGGTGGATATGTACGCGAAGTTTGGGAATTTGGGTTTGGCAAGGAGGGTGTTTAATGATATGACTGATAGAAGTTTAGTGTCGTGGACTGCGCTTATTGGTGGGTATGTGAGGCGCGGGGATATGGGAAATGCGTGGTTTCTATTTAAGCTGATGCCTGGGAGAGATTCTGCGGCATTTAATCTTCTGATTGATGGATATGTTAAAGTGGGAGATATGAGATGTGCGAGGAGTTTGTTTGATGAGATGCCGGAAAGGAACGTGATTTCTTGGACCAGTATGATTTATGGGTACTGTAATAATGGTGATGTTTTATCTGCCAGGGTTTTGTTTGACGCGATGCCGGAGAAAAACTTGGTCTCTTGGAATGCGATGATTGGTGGATACTGTCAAAATAAGCAACCCCATGAAGCCTTGAAATTGTTTCGTGAGTTGCAGTCAAGCACGGTGTTTGAACCAAATGAAGTTACAGTAGTAAGCATTCTTCCAGCTATTGCTACTTTGGGTGCTCTGGAATTGGGTGAATGGGTACATCGATTTGCTCAGAAGAAGAAACTTGATAGAGAAGTCAATGTCTGCACTTCTCTTGTAGATATGTACGCAAAATGTGGAGAAATTTCAAAAGCAAGAAACGTTTTTAGCGAGATCCCTAAAAAGGAAACGGCTACTTGGAATGCTTTGATAAATGGATTTGCAATGAATGGGCTCTCTACTGAAGCACTGGAGGCATTTTCAGAGATGCAACGGGAAGGAATTAAGCCAAATGACATAACTATGACTGGTGTTTTATCTGCTTGTAGCCATGGTGGTCTGGTAGAGGAAGGGAAAAGACGGTTTAAAGCCATGATTGAATCTGGGTTTAGCCCAAAAATTGAGCATTATGGATGCCTAGTTGATTTATTAGGGAGGGCAGGGTGCTTGGACGAAGCTAAGAATTTGATTAAAAGTATGCCTTTTGAAGCTAATGGAATAATTTTGAGCTCCTCTTTATTTGCCTGTGGATTTTCCAAAGATGTTACTAGAGCACAGAGAGTACTAAATCAGGCTGTCAATATGGAGCCACGTAACGACGGAAACTATGTCATGGTGAGGAACTTATATGCCATGGAGGAGTGGTGGAGAGCTGTGGAAGAAATCAAGGGATTGATGAGGAGAAGTGGAGCAAAGAAGGAGGTTGGTAGTAGTGCTATAGAAGTTGATAGTAGGGTTTCAGAGTTCATATCTGGTGGGATAGCTCACCCAGAATGGGATGTTATAGAGTCTGTCATAGGTCAATTGTGGATACACATGAGGGATAGTGTGGTTGCTCAAACTCCATAACTGAAGTACCAGAAGTTACTTTCATGCTGGTGGTTTCTCTCATGTAATGGGGGAAAGTAACAGATGTGACCTTTTTGAGAGCAGCCCCAAGGAGATCAGCATCATCTGTATTTGATTTTTCAAAATGGTGAGTACTCAGAACTCTAAATTATGAAAATTACATACTGTAAATCTAAAACCCTCTAAGTTATGGTTCCTTACATAAAAAAAAAAAAAACATTTCTCTATTAAACATGCACTGAGTCGCATGATTTGAGCATGATCAAATAATCCACCTGGCAATTCAAGTTCTTAATTTCACAAGTAATGGGCTGATTGTTTTCATGATAGGGCTGTCATCAACTCCTCTCATGTCCCTGTTTCGGTCATTGGAACGTTATGAACAGATTTATGGGACGACATTACCATTTATTCTCCACTCTGAACAGCACATGCAACTGAGAGCAGATAGCGTGATTTGAGCCAACAACGACAGTAGCACGGCTTTATCCGAGAATGGTAGTTAACGGAGAAGGTTAAATATTACCAATATTGTCTGCACCTGTGAAGGCGGTATTTCAGATGCTATGGCAGAAGAAGAGAAAAGGCGCGCAAAAATTGCAAGGTTAGTTTGTCTTCTACTGCAACACACCACCATGCACATCTGTGTCGAAAAGAATGTTCACGTCTGTGCCTTGCTTAAGGGATATAGAACTTTTGATGGCCAACATAAGTTCACAAGATAATGAGAGTTTCATCACGGCTAGATAATCTACGCTATCTTGGTCTTGATTCCTTGTTTTGATTGTGCAGGATGAGAGAGCTTCATACATTGAAAGGCATGGTTCAGTCATTTGCCAAGCTAAGGGGCTTGGATGTTGATGCCATTAATCAGCATTACACTGTAAAAATATGGTAATGGAGATCACATCGCTCTCTAGCTTTCTTTTCCTTCATCCACTCTTCTTCTGTTATGGATATGTTGACTCATCCCCGAGTAGCGTGGTGGTGTGATGTCATAGGGCTTGTGATCTGCGCAGTAGTCTTGAGTTCAAGTCAGGACATGCATCTTTGTTAAAGTTTGGGATACCCAAGGTTTTACTCGTTCACCTTGACTCTTAAAATATGTTTTTCAGGAAATAAAATTTCCTCAAGTTAAAAAAAAGATATGTTGACTGTCATAATATAGAATATGGTTTTGTATGCTCACCATGGTTTGTTACTTTATGAAAATAATTTGATTAAATGCGTTTATTTTATCATGTGATGGCATTTCTTGGTTCCCTTTGTGGGCCTTGTTTTTATTTAATTTTATTTTTCTTATCAATCCCTTCCATAATACTAATTGATTAATCAAATTAAATCATAACACTTGTGTGTATTACACTCATCTGGACATACTATACACACATAGTGGATCCATAATAATGTGTGAATTACTTACATTTATAATTATTAAACATGGTTGGAGTTCGAGTCAAGCTTTTAGTTAAATTGAATATGAAATTAACTCAATAAAATTTAACTGACTTTGCCAAACCTGTCCAACCTAGCTAATTCAATGTCAAGAAAGAAAGGAGCAAAATATTGTTGTTTCAATAAAAATAATTTACTCAATGATTAATTAAATTAAAATAATTTAACACAAATAAAATGTCAAAATATTGAAAAGGTAAAAATAATTTAATATAAGAGAAGCATAAATAAAACATTATTTCCATCATTAACATTTTCTTCAACATTATTATTAATATGATAATAATAATAATAATAATATTTTAACTATGTTAAATCCTCAAATCGCAATCAAATCACACTTTAGAATTTAATTTTAAGTCAAATTCACACTTTAGTTTCATAATTATTTTTATCTAAAATAGAATGAACAAAGCAACCTGGAACATCCGAGCTAGAATTTGAACACTAAATCCAAAATAAATCAAGATACTAAATAAAATAAAATTTATTTCACTCTAAATTATTTTAAAAAAATAATATAACTTATATAGTTCATTCCACCTTATCATGAACTTAATTCAAGTTGTCTCTACTCATTAAATTCAAATTCATGACATGTCCTTTATCGATATATTTTAATAGCATTTTTCTAAGTCTATCCTAACGGGCTATTTGTATCTTTATATCTTCAAGAAATTTTTTATTTTTTTAATATTAAAAATAAATTGGTAAGAATCCTACCATATCTCACCCACATATACAAGTCCATTAATAAGAAAATCACCCTTCCCTACAATAAATAAATAAAATATAAATCACTCTTCCTTCTGCCGTTTCAAATTGGGCTCCGTAGTCCACCTTCATAATCAGGCCGAAGCAAAGTCAACCTCAGTAGAATACGGGCTTTCATGAAAAAGAAAAATACACTATGGACTGAGCCTCGGAATATATAAGAGGAACAACAGGACCATCTTGTCTTGAATCGTGACTTCAAAATCAAAATGCAGTCGGTCAGCCACCATTTGTTTGCAGAACCTCTCGATTCAAAAGGAAAGAAGCAGAAACAAGAATTTGGATGATAAGGTGAAGAGAAGAGAACAATTAAGACGTATTTTCTTATGGTGATAAAGCTAAATTGGTGATATTTATTCTTGCAAACTATGAAATGCTAGACCAGAAGCAGCAACAAGGTATTCTTTGGAGTCCAATAGAAAGAGAGTGCCTGTTTCTTCTTCAACGATGCAGGACAAGAAAAAACCTCTTGCAGATTCACGCTCTTATCCTTCGGAGCGCCGTTGATGCTAATGTTAAAATTCTTGGTAAATTCATAACCGCATGTGGAAAGCTCTCTAGTATCCGTCATGCTCGCCACTTGTTCGATAACAGGTCTAACAGAGATGACACCTTCCTTTGCAATTCTATGATCGAAGCTCATGTGGGTATGCGCCAATTAGCTGATGCTTTCACTCTATATAAAGATCTTAGTCGTGAAACATGTTTTGTGCCAGATAATTTCACTTTTACTGTATTGGCGAAGTGTTGCGCTTTGAGGATGGCTGTTTGGGAAGGTTTAGAGATGCATGGTCATGTTGTGAAAATTGGGTTTTGCGTTGACATGTACGTGTCAACGGCGTTGGTTGATATGTACGCGAAGTTTGGGGATTTGGGTTTGGCAAGGAGGGTGTTTAATGATATGACTGATAGAAGTTTAGTGTCGTGGACTGCGCTTATTGGTGGGTATGTGAGGCGCGGGGACATGGACAATGCGTTGTCTTTATTTAAGCTGATGCCTGGGAGAGATTCTGCGGCATTTAATCTTCTGATTGATGGATATGTTAAAGTGGGAGATATGGGATCTGCGAGGAGTTTGTTTGATGAGATGCCGGAAAGGAATGTGATTTCTTGGACCAGTATGATTTATGGGTACTGTAATAATGGCGATGTTTTATCTGCTAGGGTTTTGTTTGACGCGATGCCGGAGAAAAACTTGGTCTCTTGGAATGCGATGATTGGTGGATACTGTCAAAATAAGCAACCCCATGAAGCCTTGAAATTGTTTCGTGAGTTGCAGTCAAGCACGGTGTTTGAACCAAATGAAGTAACAGTAGTAAGCATTCTTCCAGCTATTGCTACTTTGGGTGCTCTGGAATTGGGTGAATGGGTACATCTATTTGTTCAGAGAATGAAACTTGATAGAGCAGTCAATGTCTGTACTTCACTTGTCGATATGTATGCGAAATGTGGAGAAATATCAAAAGCAAGAAAAGTTTTTAGCGAGATCCCTAAAAAGGAAACGGCTACCTGGAATGCTTTGATAAATGGATTTGCAGTGAATGGGCATGCTAGTGAAGCACTGGAGGCATTTTCAGAGATGCAACGGGAAGGAAAAAAGCCAAATGACATAACTATGATTGGTGTTTTATCTGCTTGTAGCCATGGTGGTCTGGTAGAGGAAGGGAAAAGATGGTTTAAAGCAATGGTCGAATCTGGGCTTAGCCCAAAAATTGAGCATTATGGATGCCTAGTTGATTTATTAGGGAGGGCAGGGTGCTTGGACGAAGCTGAGAATTTGATTAAAAGTATGCCTTTTGAGGCTAACGGAATAATTCTGAGCTCATTTTTATCTGCTTGTGGATTCTCCAACGAAGTTGCAAGAGCGCAGAGAGTACTAAATCAGGCTGTCAATATGGAGCCCGGTAACGATGGAAACTATGTCATGGTGAGGAACTTATATGCCATGGAAGAGCGGTGGAAAGATGTGAAAGAAATCAAGGGATTGATGAGGAGAAGTGGAGCAAAGAAGGAGGTTGGTTGCAGTGCTATAGAAGTTGATAGTAGGGTTTCAGAGTTCATATCTGGGGGTATAGCCCACCCACAATTTGAAGTTATAGAGTCTGTCATAGGGCAATTGTGGATACACATGAGGGATAGTGTGGGTACTCAAACTCCATAACTGAAGTTGATAGTAGGGTTTCAGAGTTCATAAAGAAGAACTAGACTCGCTGGTGGGATTTTGAAACTATCGCTGGGAACCAAGTGTTCATGCAATTTCACCAGAATGAGAAGTCAACGTGGATTGAATGCTAGAAGAGAGAATGTCTGGATGGGGGGGAATGATCTATATTATATCCTTCACAAGAACTATCAGACGACGAATCGCTCCTAGGGAAGTGCTTTTGCCAATGGACAAGACTCTGAAGTATTTTATTCTTGAACGCAGGACCACAAGAAGTCATTATGCTACAATAAAAGTCCGATGCACATTGCAACAACTCTACATCCTTTTCATTCAAGAAAAAAAAATTGCAACAACTCTACATCCTTTTCATTCAAGAAAAAAAAACTCATTCTACAGAATTGCCATAAAGAGAAACTACTACGAGTAAGATATATCAAATCGTCAAAACTTGCTAGTCCCACCGTTGGTTTGCCCTGCCTTTCCTGAACTGCTACATCATCTTAACAAGAACACTACGATTTCCTTTTACAATCAAAATGATTACACAA
Source organism: Salix caprea (assembly GCA_964035475.1). NCBI lineage: Eukaryota > Viridiplantae > Streptophyta > Magnoliopsida > Malpighiales > Salicaceae > Salix > Salix caprea. The sequence continues at coordinate 2,208,773 of OZ037761.1, read as the reverse complement.
GTGACAAAAAAATTTAGTATTTTTAGATTATTTTCAATTGTTGATGTCAAAAATGATTTTTAAAAATTTTAAAAACATCATTTTGATGCATTTCTGAACAAAAAACATTTTTAAAAACAACTTCAACTACATTTCCAAACAGGCATTTAATTTTAATCTCGGTGAGTTACTTGTGTCAAACACATTTCTATTTGAGTCTATTATTGTCTCATATTTTTCATGCCAACTATCTTCTTCTCTTATATTCCAAGACATCAACCAAAAGCTTAACAACTATTTTTTAAGATGATCCACGCTAATCATCTTAACTGATTGATCCTTATCAGTTTGAGCAGAGACAGTTTCAATACCGAAGAAAATCTCCAGGTCTGGATACTATCCTGATGAATCCTTCGATCATGTTTTCTAGCACAAGAGGTGATATTTACTTACAAGCATACTCTAATTTAAGCTACACATCTTCGACTGTCTGAACTTTGTTGCATGTCTGAAGTTAATTTTTATTTTCTTTTAATTCTAATTATTGTTAGCTTTCGATTCCTTAACTTGTTCTTCGCCTTGTAGACTCGGCTCTACATTGAAGACTGGATCGGTTTGAAAACTTTGGATGAAGCTCAGCAGATGATAAAAGCAGTTCCATCTTATAATCGACTTTCAACAATCAAGAACTTCTCCATGGAGGTAGTTACACTGAGGATCAACATTTACTGAATATTCTGTTAGAGAATAATATAAATCATATTATAGGGCTTCACTTACAAGCTTAAGCTTTTAGGTGAGCTGGTTCCTTAACATGGTATCAGAGCCTTGTTAACCCAGCGGTCACGAGTTCGAATCTCATCACCCCCATTCTATTTGATAAAAACTAAGCACAAGGTGATGTGGGCCTGTACAAGTTTCAAGCCCAAAGGGTTTTCACTTGAGGGGGTGTGTTAGAGAATAATATAAATAATATTATAGGGTCTCACTTACAAACTTAAGCTTTTAGGTGAGATGATTCCTTAATATATTCTGTTGCAGGCTCAGAGCTCTTATCATCACGATCATAAATCAAAGAAAAAGGAAAATAAATAGTGGAAGTATAAATTCATTCCTCACTCAATATCTATCTGTCTATTTTTTTTGTTCTTCATTTTTCTTTTCGTGAAACTCTCTTGTATATCATATCACTCTTGCTGAATCCTATAACAGATTGTGCAGAGCAAAATGTGAAGAAAGACAAGTCGCGTGGAAGATCGAATTTTATTGATTTCATAACTCTCTTAAATAGATTCTAAAGCATTCTTTCAGCACTCCTTATCTTAACATCTGCAGATAACTAGCTTTCTTCTTATTTCTTCAAATTTTGTTTTTGAAAGAGTTGTAGTTAGCACATCTGCAATATGATCATTATTTATGCAATAAAGTAAATTAACTTCACCTTTTTTTCTAGATTTCTCTTAAAAATACAACTTGATTTTAAAGTTCCGCCAACTCGAGCCAACATAGTTTATGTTAATTTTAAAATGCTTGATTCTGACATTGAAAACAAGATGGTTGTCAATATAAATCTATGTTGGCTCAAGTTGATCCCTATACAAATCTGCAAGTATTTTTCTTGTCTAGCTTGATTCTTCAATGCCTGTATTTATGGCAAAAGCAACATGCTCCTCCTCCGTAGAAATACTTGCGAATCCAACATCTCCTCCTCCGTAGAAAATTCCTATCAATGTTAGGCACGTATAAAATATCTTAAATGTATTTCAAATTTGACAAGTTTTCTATAACAACAATTTATTTGCCTTTAACTGAGATATAATCACCATTTTCAATTTTGACTTCAAGAATAGCGGTTTTGCCAAGCTTCTTGAATAACTCTTGGCTTGTTGCAAAGCATGTTGCAATAAACAGCTTCTCCTCTTCATGTTGTTCGGCAACTTGATTTGCTTTCTCTGTTTTTTTTTTCTTTTCATGTTGGTGTGATCTACAAATTCTCTCTATATGTCTAGTTTGACCATATTTCCTACATTTAATATATGGTCTTCTTCAATACTTTCACTGCTGGTGATTTGTTTTTTTACTGTAAGGAAATGATGGATATGATTCTTCCTTGTTTTTGTCATTTTCAGATATTTTTTCTTGCTGAATCTATTGTATTTTCCTCCTCCTAAGTGCTGGGCCCTGCTTTAAAAACTCCATTACATAGATTCCTCTTGTCTCATTAATTTTATTTGCTCATGCGTCTGTAATTCATTTACCAATTCCACCAGGGTTAATGTTGTTCAATTTTTTTAACAGAAAAACAATCAAATCTCTAATTACATAAGAAACTTCTAATAACAAAACAAGAAAATAATAACAGAAATTAATTTTAAAGACTTTATCTTCAACTAGAAATCTTCTGGCTAATCTTCTCCTATGCAAGGTGGCTATATATATATATATATATACCTCGTCAAATCTCAAACAGTTCGAATGTCATATCATTTTATGGATAATGTCGCAATGAATACAGATTATACATATAAAAAAAAATGTTTATGTACTTTGTTTCTAGATCAAACCCCAACAAAAAGTACTTACAGTTAAACTAGAAGGAATTGTTACATAAGCGGTCAAAAATCACCCAAACTCAACTAAACCACCTCTAAATACCTTTAAAAAAAAGACAGGGAAAGAGGAGAAAGAATAAAGTTAAGCAGACTAGTAGCTTCAGGAAGTTGTTTGGCTACGTTATATAGAGATTACAAAGCAGAAAACATTCTATTCCACTGTGTGAGAAGGGAGGCTTGGAACTCCATGTCTATTAGCTTCCATCAGCTAGGCTAACATTGCTTTCATATCAAAGATTCTATATGGTGGTGCTCAAGATTGCGCAGTACAATTCTTGCAAAGATTTTGGCTTCAAGTGGTGCAGTTGCGGCGGCAGCAGCAGCTCGCAGGACTCGTGCAGCTCCGGCACTCTGCATGAGACTCGCATGGTGCAAAGCATGCCGTCCACCAGGAATGGTAAACTGCAATTGAAGGATTAAATTCACACAGAAGAGAATAAAACTTACCCAATCAAATATTCAGTGGAAAAATAGATATGATAATGAACTCAACCAACTTGGAGCTGGCATTTTTAAGAGTCTCTGTGAGCAAGATTACCTGGAGAAGAGCAAACGCAGCACAAGCCTTTAGTACAGAAGAAGGATTCCGTAGCATGGCAACAAATCTTCCAATTTCAGCTCCACTGAGGCCGCACAAAGAAGAAAGTGAGAAGAAAAAAGTACAGTTTATCACAACAAAATGGTGTCAAACCACATTCATAAATAGGAATATTATGATAAATTAAAGAACCAGTCAGCACTATAAAATTGAAGTCATTCATGAGATGGGTGAACAATTATGGGAAACACGAGATGGGTGGCCAAGTCAATTGACACTATCTGTGCAGCCCAACCTTTAAGGGAAGAGGAGTGTGATAATGAGTGTGGGTTTATGTATGATGGCCTTCGTGCTGAAGAGAGAAGACCTCCGGAAATTAGATGCAAGTTTGAGTATAGAATTTTAAATTTCACACAAAATTACATGTATTCAACAGATTCAACCACAATCATAACTGATTTACACTAACATGCAAGCATAATCGCAAAGCAGCTAACTGCAAATTCAAACACCAGCATATACAGTTCATAATTCATATAACTTGAGCTGCAGAATAACGCAAATGATTGTATTGGAACAGTAACAAATTTATGTAAGCCCGACATGCATGCGTGCATGTATGTGCATAAGTGAGAGGCACCTGCATCGCAGATGTCCTGCTTCTTGAATACGAGCTCTCTCAGTTACTTGTGCTAGTGCTGCTGGAGCTGATGATGCAGCAGCGGTGGCAAATGCTTGTGGATCAGAAAATGTAAGGACAAAAGCTTCAATGTGTTTCAAAGCCATCCTTCTAGCTCCATCTAAATTCACACTCTTTGAAGTGCTTTCTGTTAAATTTACTATTAGTGCAAATTCATCCATTCTGCATAAGAAAAAAAAAACATAATAAAATTTTAACCAAAATGCAGGAACATTTTATACGTTGTCCATGCACCTGCAAGGGAGATTTGTATAAGTACCTCCCATCAAACATATAGGTCAATGCTAATGCCGCCATGAAGCGAGCCATCTTCGATACAGATGAAGAACATAGATCAACAAGTGCACGAACCCCTCCTTCCTCCACTATACGAAGAGCATTTCCTGGATTAAAAGCAAGATTCCAGAGTGCTCCTGCAGCAGTTTCATGAACATCCTAGAAGAGAAAACATACATTAAGGTTGACCGGGCTTTTATTGACAACAAGAAACATATGGGGATTTTTCAAATTTCAAGCAGTTGCAAACTTGTTGAGGGCTCTGATTATAGATGCCACCATATGTTGAAGTTACATAAAAAAATGATGATGATTTTGTCAGAAATGTTTGATAATGACTAGGAAATTCAGACATTGGCTAGTAGGAGAATGAAAGCCTGACCTCGGTCTCAGAGCGTGCCAGAGCAATCAGAGGCGCAACACCTCCTTCTCGTCCAATAGCAATGCTAATATAGACCAAAAATATAATGTTTAGCACTAATATAAAGCCTAAGATTAAGAATAAAATACCTTCATTTCATAGAGAATATATAGGTTTATATTCTTACAGAAGAACAAGTTCAAGTCAAGAACATAACATTGCAAGATAAAAATGATGATAACAGACATTTGTATGGTCAATGTGCGTAAAGTACAAAAATATTTTATTCAGCTATAAAGGTATATGTTCAACATTTTGATTATTCAGAGATGCCATGCTTATCAATCTTTATAATTACTAAATACTGTTAGTATGGATGGATACTTTTCAACGTTCTTACTTTGGCTATTTGTGCCTAACATTCTTTGCTCAAAAATAATCACCAAGTGCCATGTGGGCAATTACAAATGCATTTTCTCAAATAACATGCAGCACACCACCAGCTGGCTGCAGCCAATATCCCTCTAACTTTCACAATTCACAAGGGAGAGAATTCTCTGATTTGAACAATTCCCTATAAAAGTGCGAGGAAACTACCCCGTGGCTGGGCTTCTGTTGATGGTTGCAAACAATAACATATACATATTTCCTTGGTACATGAAGTCATATCTTGCGATCCATAATCCACAAAATAAAATGAGATCCAAAAAAATGAACCAACGGATTTACCTGTTGGCTTCTGACACTGACAATCCCCAGAGAGCTCCAGCAGCCCTCTCTTGAAGACCTGGAGAGGCATTTGCACAAGATTGTGCAAGGGCTACCTGAATGCATCACACAAAATTAAACCTTCAATACATGTATGGTGGAACTTCCTACCACATAGAAGACACCATTGATCATCAAAAGAAATCAATAAAAGTTATAAGACTAAGAAACAAAAGTACAATTGTTGCTGCTTGAGTCATTGACCATTAGCACACAGAGCAAAGCAAAAACATAAATAGTTAAAGGATTTCCACCTCTGAAAGTAAAACTTTGTGACGAATGAATGTTTCCCATAAAACTTGGACCAAGCACAAGTCAGTTTAAGGGATGCTATGTATGTAAGTTAATGCATAATAAATGTAGACAATGAGCATCAAAAAAATAAAATACATCTGGCTCGATCAGCTAAACCATTCATGTCTACTGACTCCCATGTATATTGGGTTAATTAAACTATAATATTTACCAAATCAATTCAAACCAGACTGGGAGTGACGGTCAAGGGTGGTAAGAAGCTTTTTTTTCTTCCTGATCAATCATAAGAAGTATGAAAAGCAGTTTCTTGCTCAAGTAAAAATCAATAAAATGATCATGTGTAACTCTCAGGGATCCAGGGAAAGAGAAACAGGTAAAGGACTGAAAGAGGAACCCTGAATACAAGATGCTGAATTGCAATTTTTAAGCAGCAAGCACATTTATTATACTTATTTTTGCAATGTGAGCTTGGCTTCAAAACGACAGTCTACCCTTTCAGAAGTGTGTTTGCTCTCACTGGAGGTGGATAATTTCACTACATAATCATAGCTTTCAGTTTGCAAACACTTCATCTCAAAATGAGGAACAACATATTGCCTTGCAAAGCAAACATTATATCGCGGAAAGTTCCAATAGTGAATATTCAATAAATTACTGCTTAGTTGAACTGGTCTGATGCAAATTTGAGAAATTCACTGGTAATATCTTGTGAGGTCGTATCTTGACTTTTCTAAATGACATGATATTGTTTGCTCCAACCCCATAGTAAGGTCAACAACTTTTCTAAATGCAATAAACAAAATGATCTCAGTCAACAATTGGAAAGTTACTAAAAAGTAAGCACTTTGAAGGTGAAATCACAAAGGCAAATGGCAAAAAAACTCAAGGAAGGCTATTAGAAATCTTGAAACCCACTATGATATCACTTGATGTAGAAACCAAATGATGAAGAAAAGAAAAATAAATGAGCCTATCTCAAGATCAATTTATTTGATACACCAACAATAATACTAGGTAGGGTACTTCATATAAGCACCAAAGCTATCAGCATCATATGAGAACCTGAACCCAATGAATAGGATAGCAAAGCAAAGAAGGGTGTGCACTAAACATGAAATAGAATCAACTCTTTAATAAAGCTGCTTAAGTACTGGCTATAAAATAAATAATTTCTAAGACTACTAAAACATTGAATGGTTAAATATCAACCCTGCAAGTTTTGCTTCACACTCCATCACTTCCATATTTCTAACGTGTCGACTTTAACAAAGAAAAAGCCACGGGTCATGCACAAGTCATTAATGTTGTGTCTTTAAATTGATATTTGATTGATGAGGAATCCATCATCTAGCTAGTCATGAAAATGCTAACTAAGAGGCACCTTGTTCTCTCAAACAAGCACATTATACAAAGTACTTTCAATGAAGAACTTTCCTATTGTGTGTCAATGCTACCATGAACCTCACAGACTATCAACACTTGAAGGTAGCACGTAAATGTATTACCAAGGCCTCAACACCACCAGCTGCTGCAATTGCTTCTCGGTTTCTGTCATCAAATGATAAGTTCCACAATGCACCAGCAGCTTCCTGCCTGTTTAACAAGCAATTAAAATAATACATTTCAGACAAAATATTGAATGTGTGCACATATTAAGGGTTATTTAAACTACAGTTGACCCAAAGAATACAGATTTTTTACCACAGCCATTAGAAACAACGATTCCAAACACTAGAGTCCAATAAATTTAAGGTGATTAAGCTGCAAGAACAGAATGTTACAGAGTTGAACTAAATATAATTTTCAAATATGTTGAGCAGGCACAATTGTTTTACTGAAACATAATTCAAACAACTAAAGTTTCAAACATAAACAATCACACCCAATAATCAGAAAGAAAAAAAAAACACAATACATGAGATCCTATGCTGGTTTATAAAAGGATGGAAACAATTACAGTCCAGGTACTTCCTTTTACCTTTCTCTCCCAATAAGGAAAATGAACTAAAAGGTAAGCTACACATACAAAAAGAAAAGGGGGGCCATCTAAGTTAAGTCAGCAAGCAGCGGGATGAAATAAGAATTTTGAACAGCATCTAAAAAAAATAAGTCGCCTTCAAGAAGAGTTTTCATTGACTACTTAATCCTTGGTGATTGACTGGGAAAAAAAATTGTGGGAACGGAAGTCCAAGATAAATTCTCCACAAAGAAAAAAATAATTAAGAGTATGCAACAATTAAGAAAGAAACTAAACTCATATCTGGAACTTTTTATTAGCTTTTGTTCTTATCAGAGATGTACAGATTGAGGAAAATCGTTACCTTCTGATGCTTAAGAAATTCCTATTAGAACAGGATGAGATTATTATCAATAGATTGTATCCAGATAAAAGAATTCAATAGCAGGAAGAAAGCAGCAAAGAATAATTAGATAATGAAAAGCACTTGACAGATACAACAACGAAAAAAAATAAACAGCTTAGATAAGGGATACAGAATACAGATTTGTAAAGGAGTTACCTGACACCTTCATGGAGTGAACGTGTGAGTTGAACAAGGGCTTCAAGCGCACCTGCTTCTTGTCCAACAGCAGCATTGTTAGTATTGCTATCTCCGTGAGCAGCCAAGTTAGCCAAGGCACGAGCAGCCTAGCATTACGAAGATACATTAATAATTTACAACAGATCAATTTCACACGGAAAAATCTTTCAGAGAAATAATTAGTGGAAAATAAATAGGACACATAAAATTAAAAAAATTCAAATTAGGAACCTCCTTAATTGAAGTCATTCAGTAATAGCACTGCAGACCATAAAGGAATAGTAAAGGCATTTCAATATGGAGCACATGTGAGCCTTAGTTTCAAGAAGGTTTTCAAACACCATGATTAATGGTGGACATGTTTTAACTGTGGGGGTATACACGTCACCACAACCTGTACCTTATGAGGTTATTTTCAAAGCGAAAAACACCATAACATTTGATGGCTCTTTGCCACATTCTTTTCTGAAAAGTTCAAAAAAATTTATAATTATACGTTGCTGAGATTATAACTCTGTTGAGCTGTTATGTTGAATAAAACCACAGGGCAAGAAGGAGAAAATTAAAAAGCATATATTAAGAGCAAACAAATTCTAATTCAAACATGTAGCCTCCAGGCTATAGAGAAATGATTAGTGTCTCCTGTGCAGATCTTAGTATGCACCTTCTTTCCGCATAACAAATCACCTAATAATAGAAAATAGCACACCTGCTCTTGTACTCCCTCAAACTTGCAATTTCGAGCAAGCATCACCAGAGCATGTACACCACCTGCCAATGCAACCTCCATGCTGCACTTGTCATCAGCTGCCAGATTTGCCAAAGCACCAGCTGCACGTTCCTGGACAAAGAAAAAATGGAAACAAATTCAAAATATTGCCATACTAAATTTACTTGAATCTAAACACAAGTAACACACATGCAGGGGGGGGAAATTATATGGTAAGAACATAGAGGGGTATTAAAGACTGCACCAGAACTCCATCACCACCAGAGAACCATTTGAATATAAGGTCAACCAGAGCTTTGACTCCACCAGCCTCAGCAATGGCACCCTGTCAATAATTTTTAAATTACCAAAATTAGAAGTTTAGGACATATGTCTTCTGATAATAAAATAAAGAAAAGCAAAATATTAAACCTTGTGCTCTTCTCCGACTGAAAGATTCCAAAGCCCTCCAGCAGCCTCTTCGGCAACCAGCCTGTTCATGGAACTTGCCAACCCAGCAAGGATTTGGATTCCTCCTTCTTCTGCAACAGCTTTTGCAACATTTGCATTTACGGACAAGTTTGCTATTGCCTATATCATTAACAGCTTAGAATATTCATCACATGAAAATCAAGATCAAACCGAGACATGAAATCAAATAGTCTTCACAGAAGAGAGAAAACATAAGAAGAATAAGAAAGCAGGCGATAGTAGATCAAATTAAACTATTTAGGAGACTAGATTATGGTAAAATATTCTAAAAATCTTTTGGGTGAACAGTAATTGAGCTATTATCAGAGCTGCTGCACATCCATTAAAGAAATTCACCTTAGCAGCCTCTGACTGAAGACCTTCCCTCCAAGATTTTGCAAGGTTTAGAAGAAGACGTATGCCACCATCTCGCATAACTGCTTCAGCCCTTCCACAATCTATGCTGGTATTTTCATCATCAATGACCACAAAAGTCGCAAGTCCTGTGGCCGCCCTTTCTTGAACTTCCTCCTGTGAGCTTTGCATTAAACTAAGTAATATTGCTGCACCTTGCTTGAGCCAGAAAGCATCCAGACCTCGTGGATTACTCTCAGCAGTACGCAAAAGCGTATGGGATAGTATCCATTCTAGCCAAGTCATGATTTCATCTAAGTTCTTGTCCTTGGTCTTTGCATTCCTCCAATCCAAAAGGACATTTTTCCCCATCTTTGTAGTTTCGGCAAATAAAGAAGCTAGTCCTTTAAAAATGTCAGTGAAAAGGGCTAGTAACAATTTACCTTCGTATTTATTCGCACTGAAGGTATTGTCTTCTTCAAGAACTGGACAATTCATTGCACACAAAACCTTCAAGCTAGGTGATAATGACAACAATCTAGAAACTGCACTTGGACCGATATCTGTTCTTGAAACATCCAAACCAATCAGTTTAGGCAGCTTGTGCCAAAGATGAGAGACCACGCCCCACTTCATATTTGATGTCCCCGCGACTGAGAGGAAAAGAACAGATACTACATTCCCCAATGCTACCTCATCAACTTTTAGACAGTCCAGGAACCCAATATCAACCAAATTCTGGCAATGCTTAGCTAAAGCATTGATGACTTCGGCAGAAACATCCCTTAATCCAGACAGCCGGAGTTTCTTTAGTTTCGGACAACAAAAGGCTGTTGCTTTAATAGCATCGCTACTTATCCTCTCACAGAAGTCTGGCCCAAGTTGGAGGGTTTCAAGTGCTTCGTGCCGAGCAACAATCATAGAAAGAGTTGCATCCGTTATTTTCCTACAGTAATCACCACTTATTTCACGCAAATTCCTAGCTTGAAGATGTATTATTGCATCAGCACACTCTGCTCCCCGAAACCGAAGCTTCTGAAGATTCACACACCAAGAAGCAAGTGAAATCGCCATCGCAGGATCACATTTGTGGGCACGAAGATCCAATGAAGTCCACAAGCACGAAGAGAGACCTAAAGCCCTCCATATCTTACACGTAGATGACAAGCTTGCACGGTCACGATAATTCAAACAGGAAAATAACTGAATCACAGTATCATCTGGCAAGCCAGTCCAATCAACGTCCTCATTACTATCCTGACACAAATCCGCATCTCCAATTCCAGGGTTACCAGGCACTCCCAACTTCTCCTTACTCTTCTTTGCCACTTTTCGCCGCACCCTACGATTCATATCTCAGTCAAGTCACCAATTCCCAGCACTTTGCACGCACCTCAAAACACCTCGACCCTATAGCCAATGAAAAGACAGTCGAAAACCCATAACATAGACCCTTTAAACTTGAAATTCAAAGCACAAACACACCGATTTCTCACCTCAAAAACCCTAGTCCACAAACAAGTAGATACAGAATGCTGAATTGCTTATACCAATCTTAAAAGATTGAAAATTTGTAATCTATAACCCAACACCATCAAAACCAAGAACCCAATAATAATGCGTAATATTTTCAATAAAATCAATGGTTTAATCAAACCTGGGCAGCTTGGACTTTTGAGTTTTTAAGACTAAACCCCGAAAGATTGACGCTTTCTTGTGGATTAAATCAGTTAGCTTCTCTTAAGGTAACTGCATTCAATAAAGGGTCAATGAAGCTTCAATGAGTTATAAAAGAGATACAAAATTGAGGAAACCAAGCAGAAAATTCAGGTGGCAAATAAGGGAGAAGAGAAAGGAAACCCTCAAGAAGGCTTGTGTTTCTCTACTCTCTCTCTCTTTTATTATTATTATTATTATTATTAGGTAATGTGAGACGGAAGGAGAGAGTCTTTGTGGTTTGTGGGTTATAAAAATGGGGATTGAGATTGAATTACTTCACTGTAATGAGGTTGTGATGGGACAGGAAAGGGGTGGTGGCATTGATGTTTTGACCCCAGCTCATATTCACCTCCATTGCATCATATAGTTGTTGTTGTTTTTTCCTCTGATTAAATATTTATTTTAAAAAAAAAATAATCATCCTCTCAAAACACAGTCGAATCATAAGTTTTATATCTCAAATTGTCTTAAAAAATCTCGAACTATTCTCTTATCTTTTTTCCATTTATATCATTTATTTCTACCATGAAACTTGATATAAAAATTGGATTATCTTATAATTCTATAGTCTTATTTTCTTACAATGAGTTACAAAAAGACAAGAGAATAGTAAATCAAACATGATGAGAGTCGGTAAAGTCTACTCCCCTATGGCTTTGGATCAATACTTAAGGCTATCTTGTTGTTGATCTATGGTTTTTATAACTTTTATTTTAATTATTTATCATTGTGGTACGACTGATGAAAATTCAAATTCTCTCCTGCTTGAACCTTTTTTCTATTTATTTTTTATAATCAGGGTATCCGAACCAGTTTACATGTATTATAATTAATTCTCAAACTCATTAAATACCCAGTAAATCTAATAAACAAATAAAACATCACAAAGATGACAAACATGCACAAAGAGAATCGAACTGAACATTATCAACAACATTAGAAAAAATAACGTTCTCAACCCGGGTGCAGAGGTGGGTCAAATTCTTACTCTCTTTTTTTTCAAATTCTTACTTGAATTTACTGGGGTTGGGGTTTGGTTGCGATGCCTAACCTAGAAAAATAGCATTTTTTTACTCATACATAGGTGGTCAACAAAAAGCTCTCTCTGGAGAACATTCAGACCAAGAAAGAGAATAAACGTTGGAGAGTCGTGCAATCCACAAGCATGGGATAAAAATATCTGACGGGCAGGCATGCATGCAAGCATAGCTTGGGATGAAGGAAATTCCATGGCGAAGAACAAAAGGAGTCGCAAAACATTTTTTTTTTTGTCCCTCTTGATTAGTTAACTTAGGAGATTGGATTGTTTACGACCTGGTAATGATGGATGGAGCTATTGCAAAGGGAAAAGAATTCTTTTTGGTGGGGATATTTGTATTAAAACGTCTTCATAATTTGCGTTGAATAGTTTGTGCATCCTCATTAATTAATGGCTTGACAGGACTAGGTATATTTATGTTTTAAACGGCACGATCATCCTTCATCCGCTTTAGGTTTGATCCATTTGAATTTGAATTCAAGAAAGAACAAAAAAAAGGTTGTGACAAAAAAAAATTCTATAGATGAGCAAATTCAAATGTGTATGGCATGGTCAAAATCTATTTGAATAATGATTTGATCACTAATAATAATTCTCTAGGACGTAGAATAACAATTGATAATACCCTTTTTTGTTTATATATATATATAGCCACGCAAACTTTCCATGCATTTGTGACATGCGCAAATTTTTCTATGCAAGGTAACACCATGTTTTTACACTAATCGATACAGTACTCTTCTTCTTATTTATTTGGAATTATGGCTTAGTTGTTTTTTAAAGTGTTTTTCATTTAAAAATAAATCAAAATATTTTTTTATTATTTTTTAAAAATTATTTTTGACATTAGCACATGAAAATGATTGAAAAACACCAAAAAAATAAATATAAAATAAAAATATATTATTTAAAAAAAATCCTTCTGAAACCAAAAACAGGAATAAAAGAGTAAAGGGGTGGGTGTAATTACCATGCATGAAACCAGAGCAAATCCTAGTAGTAATACAGGGTCAACATTAAACCATACAAAGTCAAAGCTTAGCCAATTATAGCTGGCACTCATTGAAAGCAAGGCCTACAAAACCTGGGCTATTATTCATCATGGCCATGTCATCCAAGCATAAAAGAAGCATATTTTACTCTTTATGTTACTATGTTTTTCTTAAATTTACTAACGTAAACGTTGAATGATCTTTATTTTTAACGTAAGACAAGTTTTTTTTAAGAACAACTCATCATCACTCCACAAACCTAAGATGCATCTATAAAATACTTGAATAATTCTATGTAAAGCTTTTTCATAACAGCATAAACCATGACTTTCAAAATCATAACTTCCGGAAAAGATTGTAATTTCTCTTTATCATTGTTTGTCGAGAGTCATGTGAAAGTTAATTTAAAAATATTACGATAATTAGAATAAAAGAATGTTGATGATAATTGAGTGAGTATCGTATACTCTATTAATGTCGAAACCTAGATGTTAAGGTGCTGCATCATGCTAGAGGAACATGGTTTTACATAGCTTATCACACAGATTTTGAAAATCTTATGGTTTTTTTATTATTAACATGGGTATTCGGATCAGCTTGCATAGATTTCGATTAATTTCATTGATCAGTTTTTTTTATTGTTTCTGTTTTATGATCAGCACAGCTGCTGTTGCTGCTGGACTTAAGACAACCCTTTTACAAGCCATTCTCAAATCTAGGTGGTATTATTGTCTGTGCCATCTTTCTCCATTGGCCTACTCATGCCGACTTCAAAATTTGGCTGGCATTAGGTAGAAAAAAAGGGCTAAAAAATCAGGAAAGGCAACTCCAAGCTGTAGTCTGAAACCTAAAATATAGAAGAATTCGAAGAAAATAGGAAAACCTACCGAATAAAACATTATTTTCAAGAGCCTGGATATTCCCGAGCCTAATTTTTTCACGTTGAAGCCACATTCAAGCTGATGTATTAATGAGAAAATTCTCCCGCATCTTCGTTTTGGTTTCAAATCAGAGATGACAGCATGAGAACCAGACCCATTTATCATCTAGGACAATATAGTAAAGGTTTAGAAAGCTTGCTTCAACTATTAAATAGTAAAACATAATAATATTATTATTTTAATATATTTTACCTTACTTTCACACACCCTGTTAATCTTTCTTAGCAAGGTAAAAATCCACGCAGCATGATATTCTTTTAGTGTGATAATGTTCCAACAAAATTGTCTTTTTAAGGATTCACAAAAGCCTGTCAGTTGCACACAACATCAGAATAAAATCCTATAGTCCTCCTTTGACAGTCCTTAACGTTGAGAAGTTCCACATCAAAAACTTCAAACTGTTTTGAGCTGAAAAAAGTGGAAGGTCCAACCTGTACAAAGGATGAGGGAATTAGCAAATTCTTTTAAATAAGAATCAGAGCATGAAAATTTAGAACGTGAGAAGGAAATGACTGTAAAATTTATATTATCCAGGGAAGCGCCGCCATGGTCTGGATAGTTGGCAACAAGTTTGGATGTGAATAAATGAATAGCATCTAATGTCAAGAGCGAGTTCTGTTTCTTCCTCAATAATCTTGAAATATCTTCATTTCTTCTTCCTTTCCTTTTTGGAGGAAGGAATGATAATAATGGTCCTCAATTTCTTTTATTTGTTTTACTGAGAAGTGTTCTAAATATCCCAGGAAAATAATAGTTTGTCACACTGTTATTGACCACGCTACATTGGCAGTTTACATGCAGGTGAAGTAGTAATGGAAAGAGTAAAAGGGGATATGGCATTTTATTGGTATATTTGGCCTCAGCTTCAAATGAAGGAATGAGAATAGAAGCATCATGAGTGTCACATTTAGGTTTTCTTGTTAAACTACTATTTCCACAGGTGATGAATTGTGCAAAATAGAGGCAATTTAAGAAACTAACCGGTGGCCCAAGTTCTGGAGGAATGATTATCCTTCTCTTCCCCCCTGGTCTCATGTCTCGAATTCCTTCCTCAAATCCTGCATAAGTTCCCGTGTTAACTACCATTATTGTGTACAGTTTTTCGTTTGAAATGATAAGAAGAAAAGCAGGGGTTGGGTGGGCAATGAGGAAACTTTATTGATAGCACAAGAGATTGTAGCAAATTCTGGATGTTGTCTTTTCACCTGGAATCAATGCCTTAGTGCCCATGCGGATTTTCGAGGGAGAACCCTGTAAGTAGGTGCTGTCAATCCGTCGACCTGACTCGTTATAGCCAACATAGTGGAAAGTCACCTGCAAAGACTCTAGAGTGAATTGCAGCTGAACACTGAACATAGTTTTTATTGATATATCAGTCATCAAGTGTTGATATCTTGAAATTACTAATCAATTTCAGCGGTAATGATAGGGTGTTCATCAGAAACTACTCCAGCTAAGTGGTTGACATATCTCAAATCCACATAAAAAATCAGGAAAGAGTGACTTTCAAAGTAAATGAAATAAAACCTGTTGACCATCCTTTGGGCAATCACCTTCACCAACTTCAAAATCCCGGTATATTAGCCCTGAGTCACTCTTCATATAATTCTCTGGTGCTACTACCTTAACCTCAAAACCTGAATAAAATTCCCCAAACATTAGAAATCGATTCCAGGTGTTGTACATGAGCCTAATGAAAAATAAAACTATAGCATTTCACAAACAAGGACCTTCTCTGATAAAACTCGGGAAGTCTTCAGGTGCATTGTTCTCTTTCTGGATCCGCTTGTTTTGTTCCAGCAAGCGTCTTTCATCATATGGGCTCTTGCTCTTTGTCTTTCCATAAGAAGGAAAAGTTGAAAGGATGCCTGATGAGAAAGAAAAGAAAAGGAGGAACCTACGCCTCAATTTCTCTTCATGACATAATACTACATGTCCATTCTGCTTTCTGGCATATATATAGTATTGATTATAGGAAACAGACAAGCATTAACAATAAGAGCAATCAAGGAAATATTATCAGCCACTCACCCATCATCATTCAAGTTGTGACAACACCGTACCATACGCTTCTTCAAAGAAAAGAGATCTCCCAAAGCAGGACATGGTACAAGGTTTATGTCTGGCACAAAGCTCACATAAGAAAAAAAATACTATATCGATACAGGAATAGGGAAAATATCAAATCAATTCCTAACTTGTATGGTTGCCAAAGGGCAGAAGGAAAATATAAATTATTAAATATTCCAACATTGTAACCTCATACAGGAATAGGGAAAATATCAAATCAATTCCTAACTTGTATGGTTGCCAAAGGGCAGAAGGAAAATATAAATTATTAAATATTCCAACATTGTAACCTCAAATTATTGTAAATGCAACTTTCTTAGTTTCCACATATTATTGCTATTGGAAAGTAATATAAAATCATTCTTCAAACCTCATCTAACAATTTTAGATTTTGGGTTGAGATGGTTTTTTGATATGGTATTATAGTCTTGATGGTCAAACAATTACAAGTTCAAATCTCACCGTTCCATTCTAATTAATCAAATTAAATTAATACGCACAAGTTAATGGTGAACTTTTTCAAGTTTCAAGATCAAAAGCTTTCAAAATAAGTGGTTTAGATAGTAATATAAAACCACATTGTGAGACCTCACCTAAATAGTTAAGCAGCTTTTGAGTTGAGATGACTTCTAACAGCAAATTATTTCCAAACTAAAACGTATAAATAACTTCACATAAGCACCAATTACAAGTTTCACTTCCATGTTTTGGGAATAAGAATTCCCCACTACAACAAGCGCATTAGCACCCACCACAGCAATTCACATTAGCACCAATTACAAGTTTCACTTCCACATTTTAGGAATAAGCACTCCCCGCCTACTTACTGCTTGTATACTAACACAAGAAGACTAGGAAGCTAAGACCAACATGATAAAATTAGTATCGCAAGGAGATCTAAGCATCAGTTTGCATGGAAATCATCGAAAAAGAAGAAAGAAGAAAGAGCTAGCGAAGTTCATCTGTCGATATTATAAGCAGAAACAAAATTAAATCATTCGACTTTGTTCTACTAAGAGAAGGACAATAACCATGTTTGAGAGGGGGGAGGGAATAGAGAGATGCCCAGAAAACATAAACATGTGGAGCTTGCAGGAGCAGAGAGAGAAGCAGACTTACGAGGAGAAGATGGCTTGGACAGGAGAGGAGGATAGAACGATGAGGTTGCTGTCAGCATGGCTTTTGTGAAGCACGGGACGGGCCTTTTCTGTTAAAACCTCTTCGTGATGTTATCTCAAGTTATGTTCCGTCCTCTCTTTTTTCAAGGAAACTCTCGCATCTATTTTTTCAAAAATAATTTAGATAGCTAAAATATTTATTTCTCATTTTCTACGGTACCTTTATATAGTCGAGTATTGCAATACTGGAAAAAAAAAATTCAGTAAAAAATAAAAACCAGCTAAAAATACATATTATTTTCAAAATAGATTGATCAGATTAATCCGTTCAATTCATGAAAAACAAGCTTGAGATACTTGGTCAAATCTATAACTACATGAAAAATAAACATCCTTGACAATTGTATCAACTGTTTATTTTAGCATCTAAGTTTACTCTTTACAAAAACAGAAACCAAAGATGCTTAATCTTCTGGTTCAACAACATTTTCTTCAAAGCATTCCCAAATCCCAACTCTCCACCACCATCTCTCCGAGAATGGGTTTAGTTTGGATCAGATCTTATGACAAGGACCGGATAATCGAAATAATTTTATTTGAAGTTATTATACTAAAAACTAAAAAAGATCATGGTTCAATTGTTGTTCAGTGTTCACTATGAAATAAATCACTGTAGACGGCAATAGGGTTGCTCAGTTTTCGGTTCAGTTCAGGTCGATTCAGTTTGTTCAGTTTACCGGCCTAATTTTTTATTTTATTTTTACACAGTACAATAATTATCTTGTCCTTCTAAAAAAACAAAAAAAACAGGCGTTGCCGAGAAAGTTACCACAGTAATTACACATTTTCGACTCAGTTATACTAATTCTATAACAAAACTTTTCACCACCCCTTTTTCGGCACAGACCCAATTCATAGATGTAGTGAAAGGCTAGCATCAAATTTACAAAATTTTAAATGTGAACAAAAGCTGGGAAACAGATCAAAAGGGGGGGAAGAGAAACCAGATTGCTCGAAGAAAAAGCATATTTGATCATGTACGTTTACAATCTTGAACAAGCATTCAGACTCGATACAAAAAAACAGGACCCGCGACCACAAACACCAACCATTTTTTTGGGGCTGGAGAGATTGGAATAGCCCATCTTGCTATTCTAGATGTATCAGGCAGAACAACAAAGGGATGCTGTGCTCTTCTTCATGCCCTCCGCTTTGCACATGACTCTCCAGCTAGGAAAAATCAAGACAGCGAGGAAAACAGAGGAAACTCTATCTATCATTTATTCAGTTGTGTTGTGTTCTACGATAAAAAGATACAAAAAAATGAAACTCCTAAATTACACTCCCGCTGAAACTCTTAAATTAACACTCCCGCCGAAACTCTTAAAATTAACACTCTTGGTAGATATCGATATCTCAACAGACCCGAATGTCCACATTAATGCTACTC
Source organism: Salix caprea (assembly GCA_964035475.1). NCBI lineage: Eukaryota > Viridiplantae > Streptophyta > Magnoliopsida > Malpighiales > Salicaceae > Salix > Salix caprea. The sequence goes on along the minus strand of OZ037761.1, from coordinate 2,189,881 downwards.
AACTGACTAGCCCTGATGGAGCTTCCGAGTTTCTTTGTTGAGGATTTCCGGTCGGGTTGGTACCCCGGCCACAAGTATGAAAGTCTGGAGATAGCAGCCTGACTAGCAAACTGAACTTTGCAAGCCAGGCTCAGCTCACCCAACATGTCATTACCCACAACACCTGAGTCACAGGTAGCATCATATCCATCAAGGTCGGATTCTGTTACCAGCACAGCAGATCCATCATCAAAAGCTGCGGTGTCCTGTTTTCCATCCTCTTTGATCGGAAGATCTAATGCTTTTTGAATTATCATACAGCCAGGGATAGTACTTTTTTTTACCTTGAGAAGATAGTAGTCTTGAACAGCCTATACACAGAGATAAACGGGGGATGATTTTAGCAGAAACCCAAGCGTTGTTAAATGAAGATAAAAGGTATCTTCAATCCAATAAAATTATGGTTGTACTTCTAAATAATGAAAAGAAAATGACAGGTCAACAGTTAATACAGTTAGTTCCATGATCAAAATTGGCACAAAGTTAAAAGTATAGGTTAGTAACAGAGTGCAGTTCATTAATCATAAATCCTTGCCTTCCGCTCAATCCAAGTCATTTGAACTGGAGTGAAGCTTGGAAAAACATGCTCTTCTTAGTCCATGCTCCTGTTCATTAATCATATATTCTTGTCTTCCGCTCAATCCAAGCCATTTGAGCTGGAGTGAAGCTTATATAAACATGCTCTTCTTAGTCCAGATTTCTCTGTCTGTGTGTGTGTGTGTGTAGTGTGTTTTTCTTTGTTTGTTGCAAATCCATGGAAGGGTTCAATTGAATTTAAATGATGGATGCACCCATGAAACTTATATTAGCAATACCTGCCACTGAGAAGAGGCCAAAAGCACCCTAGGCCTAATAGATCTCACATACTCATACGCAGATTTGGGCGTCATGTGCCTGTGTTCCACCTGTCAGGAAACGTAAAATTTCAAACAGGATAAAATAAGGCGTAATAAAATTAAGACATTCAATAAGTCAGGTTTGAATTTATACATACAAGGTAACAGAGAACAATGGTTGTACTGCGCCCTCTACCAGCCTTGCAGTGAACATATGTTGTCTTCCCAAGAGAGGCATTTTCTTCATAAAGCACACCAAAAAAAATGGAATGTTAATATCAAATAAACACGGTTATTAATAACTCTCTCAGGTGAGGGGAAGCAAAATAAAAATACAAAAGCAAAACCATCTTGACTGCAAGTGATAAACGGCGTGAAAGAAACAATAAAGGGCTAGCAAATGAACTTCAAGACCATACTTACCATGTATGAAATCCACAGCTTGGCATATATCAGTAATTGAAGGGGCAAACATATAGTCTCTTGTCGGAATAACCAAATGATCAATATCATAAGCCTAAACAATAAATCAACAACGAACATAAGTGCTATTTCAACACTAGGGCATAGCCAAGTGAAAAGGAACAAAGACAAACTCTTTTCCCCTCTTTTTTCAACAATTAAAACACAACAATTTGCGAAATGCGTTGGCTTTTCACGGAAGTATTGTCCATTTAAGCAAATAATTTCTCCAAAAATGATAATTGCGTATACATAAGTAGCTTCAAATAATTTGCTAAACATTCACCAACACCTGTGTATAACAACATTCAAAAACCGAACACAGAAACTCACATGATATAGTGATGTAGGTACCAAAGTCTCGTATGATTCATTCAATGTAACCACTCCAGACACACCTAATCTCTTCAATCGTGGAACATCTGTCGGAAATGGAACCGCTCCTAACAATATAAACTGAAAATAAATAAATAAACAATTTAGTCAGTCAGCCAGTATTTATCAACTAAGGCTAAATAAAATAAAATTAATTTATCTCATACCTGATCGACTCTATCCCACCAACGAAACTCGGACTGAATCTTATTTCTCAAAACATTGTACAGCAGTGTAGGGTAAAACAGAGCACGAGCTCCAGCACCTACCAAAACTCTCTTCGCATCCAAAACGACAACGCTTCTGCTTGGATCGTCATCTTGATCTCCTCCCCTAATTTCTTCGATATACATCTTCACAAAACCCTAAAAGAAAAAGGAAAGAAACAAGTAGAAATAACCTCCTAAGGATTGAAAGAAGAAGAAATCGAGAATTTCATGGTTGATTGGAGAGTTTGAGGAGGAAGGAGAGGATCTCCTTGAAGAAATTTCTATTTTTATTTTTTTGGGTGTGTGGATTGCCTTTTTTTCTCAACAAACACGAGAAAGCGATGCTGCCCTTGCCTTGTTTATTTTTGTCTCTTCCTCCCTATCTCTCTCTCTCTACGTTTTCTACAAGGATTTGGAATTTTCCTGTTTCAAAGAGGAACGGTTGTGTAATGACGACAGCGTTTCCTATCTTGACCCGTCATTAAAACGCCGTCGTCTCTTTTGCCTCTCTTTTACTTCAAATAAGCACGGAACTTACCACATTTTATTCTTAGAAAACTTTTTATTTCCTATTTTATTGCCAAGCACTCTTAATTTATGCGATTAATTTTATGGTAAACTAAAGTTCTTGCTGTTAAGGTGTATGTTACGGTTGTTTCTAATTTTTTATTTTACTATAATTTTGTATTTCATAATTATGAATATCATCAAATTATTTATTTATATATAGATATAGATATAGATATAGATATTAAAAGCTAAAATTACTTTTAAAAATTATATTTATTTAAAATATATTAAAATACTTTTTTTATTTTTAACATTGATAAAAAAAACATCATAAAACATTAAAAAAACTATTTAATAATTTTTCAATCAAATACAATTCCAAGCAAAAAAAAAAAAAAAAAACAAATTGTGCCTCGTGTTTACTCATGTATCTGCCTTTTCAATAATGCTGAATACATGAGATTTGCTTGAACAAAATGTTTTCTTTTTCTTTCAACACTAAATGTACAAAAAGCTTAAGTTTATTTTTGTTAAGTATTTTTCAAACTTTATTGTTCACACCACAGGCTAATGTTAAACAATCCAATCTCTATACTAAAACTTTTATTCTCCATCTCTTACTTTACCATGGAAAAAAAATGTATTTTGCTTGTAGTATATAGCTAAATAATTCACGGGGAAAAGTTGTATCGTCTTTTTTAAGCCTTTTTTTTATTATTAAAATAGGTGTTCAGACCAGCTTGTATATATCTCTATAAATTTTATAGATCCTGAAGTTAACGACCATGTAAGTCTCTAATCATATTATCAACCACATAACTCGAATCTAAAATCACAAAGAGAATAAAAGTATATTTGCTTGTAGTATATAGCTAGATAATTCAAGGGGGGGAAGTTGCACCGTCTCTTTTAAGCTTTTTTTTATTATTAAAGTAGCTGTCAAGACCAGCTTACATGTACCTCTACTAATTTCACAGATCCTGAAGTTAATGATCATGAAAGTCTTTAATAACTATCATATTAACAACCACATAGCTCGAATCTAAAACCATAAAAGGAATAAACTTTTTAATCTCAAATTTTTATTTGTTAATGTAATAGATCATTCTTTTAAGCCTATATTACAACCAAAGGTTTATGACTTTCTTTTTTTTCAAGCTTCCTAGGTTTTTCTCCAGAATTTAATTTTAAAAAAAGTTCTTGGTAAAAAAAAATCTTCTGAGAGACAAAAAACAGAAACTATAAAATGCAGCTTTTGACCTTATTAATATATATTATAGCATAAAAATTATCTTAACATCATCAAGCACTGGTTTACAGCCATCATATCCACAACTTTTCCAACCGCTTGATGGATTTACTATACCACTCCTGCCAGATCCTCTTCTGTCCCCACTCACTGGACACGATCAGGCCCGACTTTAAAACTTGGTTCTTGATCAAGTGATCACAATCTGACCAGTGGATCGAGATACATAGCCAGGGGACAGGATCCGATATATATATATACACCAATATGCTTCAGATCAAGGTTGTCAATACTGTTCTAGTAAAATATTAATTTAACAAGCATAATTAAAATTCAAGATAAATTAACTTTAAATTATACAATATAAACATAAATTCAAACAAACATAATCTCAAAATTAAAAAAAAATCATAAGTTAATTAAAATAAAAGGGATTTTAAGGCCGGAAAGGCACATCCGGAACGGTACCGAAACGTTCCAGGCGGAATTTGGTCTGAATTAAAACCGAGACAAAAACTACGCCGTTTCGTCTCGATTTTTTTAACAGCACGGAACGTTCCGGTCATTCCGGCCGGAACGGAACAGAATTGACAAGTATGCTTCAGATGATGCTATAAAATTCACCTACACTGTCCACCAACTACAAGGAATTTGAAGGGGGGAGATTCAATTACTTGAACGAATTTAGTTGAGTTATCTGACGAGATGTGGGGGCTTTACTTGACGTAGAATGAGCACAACAAAAGTTATGAGTGGCTGTGCTACTGATCGATCATGTCCTACGCAAGCTAGGTTCAAATCTTCAAACACAGGCATGGCTCTTAAGTTTTATGGCTCAAATGCTACTCATGCGGGTAGGAAAAGCTAGCACAAGATGAAGCTGCTGGCTTTCAAACATATAATCGAACGCCAAAAGAGCAAGGTGATGAAAGATATGAGCTGCATGGATGAGATAATGTGATTATATGGTGAACTTTTTTCATTCATCCTGGGCAGCTCGACAGCGGAGAAAACATATCAGACTATATATGTGTTCTTAAAGAACCATTTCATTTAAAAATTGAAGTTTTTAGGTAAGAAATTTTTTAGGTGAGATTTGTTGACCCAACGGTCATGAATTCGAATTTCATCATCTTCATTTTATTTGATAAAAATCAAGTACAATGTAGTGTGAACATGTGCAAATTTCAAATCCAATAGGCTTTCACTTGAGGAAGTGTATTAAAAAATAATATAAATCATATTTTATAACTTCATCTAACAATTTAAATTTTTAGCTAAAATAGTTTTTTAACATGTATAGGAGTGGAAAAAGCAGTTATAGAATATCTAGTGTATCAGCTATTAAAATTAGAAAGCCTTGCAAGTTATGAACACTTCTCATGAATGCTGATCTCATTCTGATGCAAAATTTGCTGGCAGAAAACAGAAAAGTTCTCATTGATGTTTAAACAGGCTCTCGCCTACTCCCGTGTTATGGCATCTGTGATTAATTTATTAACCGCACAGAGAAGGAATTGTTTTAAGAGTAGTCACCCTGACACCAAACAATGTTCATGCAAGCCTTCAACTGATAAACACAGCAGCAGATTTTTTTATTCACGAATAAATTACGAAGGATATTTCACTCGTGTAAAGTACCACATGGATGCAGAAAACTATAATTTAGTATTTTATGATGTTTAAAAAATTCAATTAATTCATAAATAAGGTTTTTCAGTGTTTAAATAAAATATATATAGAAGGCCTAACACATGCAAGAAAATCTTTTTTATAGGATTGAGGGAATCTCATATGATAAAGTCAATGCTTTTTAGTAAGATATTGTAATAAATAAAAGAATGACCTTTAAATTCTAAGAATAAAAATATTTATTCTTTTATTTTTTATGATAAATCCTTTAAGAATTAAAAAATGAATATCTAAAAGATACAAATTGTGAATTAATTCTTTAATCTATAATTATGTCAAGCCTAAGTATATAAATATATTATGTTATCACTTTATTTTTAATCCTTTTAAATTTAAAGGAGGATAATTTTTTTTTCAAAAATATGCTGATACATCACTGTCAAAACATATCTTCTTGCAGACAAAAGAATCATGTTTCTTGGATATTTCTAAAATAGTAGGCTTTGTCAACAGCTTCCATACTGCTCGGTAAAAGATTATTTCAGTAACTTTTTAAGAATCGCATTTCTTCCCTGAGTGAATTCATGAAGCTTTTTCCTTCAAGTTCTCCCGAGATAAACCTCAAGTCGTAATGGGACCCATTCCCCCGGTCAGACAAGAAATGCCAAAAAAACTTCACAGAACCCCTAATAATCTCATTTGTCACGTTCTATGCTTGAGCAACAATGGATATGATCACAAGTAATGCAGGATAGCTAAACGGTTGAAGAACTCAAATCTTTAATTGTGTTGTCAAGTGGAGGATACTCATACTTCACAATTCCATGAGAACTGTATACAGTATCTACAATAGTAGATTTAGGACACAATGTATTATGGATAACAGAAGGACAAACAGCTAAAAAATGAAAGAAAATCAACTCAGTCTCCATGTTGTTAGCTATCTGGGAGTAGTATAGGCTCACCTAAGAACCATTCATGCGCTTTCCCTTGGATCTCCCAATAGATGCTACTTTCTGAAGCCTAATCTGCTCCCTGAACTTGGCTATGAATTCACCAGCTTTTTTATCAACCTCACTAGAGTAATCTCCTGCATCATTGTTGGTGGCTGGAGCGGAATCTTCATCTGATTTCACTCGAGAGATAATATCATTCTCGCTTTCTGAGTCATCAGTGGACTCCACAGCAACACTCTCTGAAAATATTTCATTTTCTTTCATCTTATACTTCGAAAGGGTTGGCTTTGACATGGGATGTCGAGTATCATCAGAGTTCTTTTTATCGGCGCCAATTAACATATTATCAGGTCCTCTCTCCATTTCATTATTTCCTATGTTTACTGTCTGGGCTTCATCGCATGTTTTTCCAACCTTATCAACAATGTGGTTTCTACTCATCTCTCCAGCTTTTAATGTCTCTGCAGCATATCGACTGGCTCTGATAGTCCTCACAGATTTTCCCTTTAGTGAAGAGATTTTAACAGGTGTTGCAGGTTTCTGATCTGATCTCAATGAACCCTGCCCCGCCTTTCTACTCCCCATTGTATCCTCATTTCTTTTCCCTTTCAAATCCTTCAAATCATCCTTCGAGCTTCTCTGGGAATCCTTTTGGAACAAAGAGCCACTACTATATCTCCTCAAATGAAATGCATTCAATGGAGCATCAGCCTTCCTGGTTGCTGGTGATCGAGAAGTAGGGGGATAAGAAGCACGATAACTCTTGTTTTCCCCTAATTCTTCGGTTTCAGAGTTCGGCATTTCAGAAGAAACAGAACGTGACGGCGAGAGTGTGGTTGGTGAATATGATGCTGAACTCCCTTGGGATGACATAGATGTTGTGGACCTGAAAGATTGCGACTTGAGAGACTCGAATTGAGTTTCATCAACTGAGAGAGGTCTAAAATGTGAAGGCCCTGGATGTTGTGGAGATGGATTCCCTTGAGATAAAGATGTCGTGGATCTGAAAATTTGCGACTTGAGAGACTCGAACTGGGTTTCATCAACTGGGAGAGATCTAAAATGTGAAGGACCGTGATGCTGTGGTGGATTCCCTTGAGATGACAAAGATGGTGTGGATCTGAAAGACTGCGATTTGAGAGGCTCGAACTGTGTTTCATCCACTGAGAGAGGCCTAAAATGTGAATAACCTCCAGCAGAAGAACCCACTGTCTCTCTAATTTCATTTGTCTCAAATCTCGAACGCCATGGAGTTTGGGAAGGTAAGGGTACAGTTTCATCAAACATACCCTCTAAGTTCGTAGGATCCATATCACCAAAATCATTCTCCTTTACACTCCTTCCAGAATCATCAGCCGTGACCGAGCCAGAGCCCGAGCCCGACAAGCCTGTACCAGACTCACTTCCATTGCTATATTGAGAACTATCCAGATTACTAGCCCTCGGATTTAAACTCCTAACTGGCAATCCTAGTGGCCTGTAACCTTTTGCTTGTCCTAGATTACCATATTCACCGAGTGAATAATTTGGTTGAGACACTACAACTGTTGATTCACCTTGGAAATACTGGGAATTCCAAGTTTGGACCACATTACTGTCTGCATTCTCAAATGAATTTTCAAAGCCATTTTCAGCATCTAAAGATCCGTCCTTGTTTCGTTCATTACCATTAGTACCATCAACCGTATACTCACCCCTGGAGTAGTGTGTTCCAGTTTTGTTCAGTTCATGCCCATTGGCATCATAAACCATCGCCTCACCTCTATAATACTGTGAGTTCCAATTCTGGTACACATTTTTGTCATCGAACCCAGTTAAATTTTCAGACCCATCTTCAAAAATTGGAGAAACATGAAAAATCCTAGACACATAAGATGATTGTGAATCATCAGAGTAGTGGGGTGGTGGTTCAAAGTCAAAATCTTCAACATTTCTACGACTAAACAAGCCATAACATACAGCAAGGCCAATGAAAAGAAGGTGAGCAAGGTCCCAGAATTTGGTGACAATAGTAGACTGGCTAATAAATTCTGGAGCTTGTGAAGGAAATAGTGGAGTAAGAACAAGAAAGAGCACAAAAAAGAGAGACTTACAGAGAACGTGACTAGTGAAAGATGACGACGACGACGACGACTTACTGGTTTTGGTGAGGGGCTTAGAGCTGTGAAGCTCCTTGAGTGGGAAATGGGGCTTGGAGTATGAGGCTGGATCTGCCATTGATGGAGGAACAATGTGTTTTCTGTTGCTTGGTGGGTGTGAAAATGGGGAAATGAAGGGGGTGAAGGAAGGAAGACTTCGAAGGAAAGGAAGGGAGAAAAAGGGGTGAGGTCCGTGATGAGGAGAAAGGAGAAGGCCAATTCAAAAGTGTCATTATTATTACCGTTTGTACTGAATGACGGGTTTGTCCTTTTCTTTTCTTCCATTATTTTGGGCTGCGGTAAAGGCAACGGCCGAAACTATCGTTTTAAAACCTGATTCTGTGTATAAGTTTATATAATCCTGTAATAACTATTTTAAAAAATATTTATTATTGAAAAATATATTAACATATTTTTTATATTAGTATATCAAAACAATTTAAAAAAATAACTTCAAGAAATTAAAATACTATTTTTACTGCAAAAATAAATATCCACAAAATCTAGATTATGGATAGGAAAAGTTAACTTGGATTAATATAATATTATTTTAAAAAATATATTATTTTAATAGAAAAAAAAATCGATGAATTTTAAATGGTTGTCAGTTTGGTTTATCGGGTCATGATCAATCTTTATTGTTCTTACAAGATTAGACCATGTCAGTTTTTTTGGTTTTTTGAAAATTGAATTAATCTAAATTCAATTTAGTTATCTATAAAATGATTTGAGTTTTAAAACTACAATTAAAGTGAAGTGAAGTAATGTGAGTCAACATTGATTTGTTTTACTAGTAATTAGTATATTTTAAAATTATTTTATATTTTAATTGAGGTTAATATTTTCACTAGATCTTGAAATTTATATTTAAGTAAACTAATGAAATTAGCTTGTATAAGATTGAGTTATTTATATAACAATTTTAAAAACAAATTCTCTGTATAACTTTATATATTCAAATAAATTTAATCAATTTTCTAGATACTAGTTTTAATATTTGAATTAAGCAAGGAACCAAACCACCATTCACCGTTTCCTCGTGAATTTATTCCAATGTAATTTGCTTACATAACTGGAAAACTTTTAACTGTTTGCATTTGGTTTTAAAAATATTTTTAAAAAAATTTAAAAGTTTTGTTTTTTATTTTAAATTAAATATTTTTAATTTTTTTAAATTATTTTTACTAATGTTAAAAAATATTTTTTTAAAAAATATTATTTTAATATATTTTTAAACAAAAAAAACACTATTAAAATCAATCTCAATTATTATTATAAACAGTCAATCTGTACCCTGTAAAATGGGCAGGCATTAAAGTCAAGAAATGGGTCCATGGATGGATTATTTACTCTTTTTTTCCAAATTTTGTCTTCATCGACCACTGTTTTCTTGGAGATCGGAAATGGAATTTCATATATATATATATATATATATATTCATGTAATAGCAATTTTCAGCTGAAGCCAGATGACACCGCAAGCATGGCATGGTATGGCATGGCATGTCCTGGGTGATTAGCTGTGATCCATGTGGAAGGTTAACGACATGGTTTTATTTTTAGAAAAAATAAAATAAATGGAGAGGGTGTGCGATCACAACCACCATATCGCCATCATATGGAGAGGCCAATAATATCTCCGTGAAGAAAAAGATACGGGCCAACCTCTCTGACAACGCCGTGACTAGTAGGCAAGGCATGGAGGATTCAATTTTTAATTTGTTTTTTTTTTCAAATGAAAGTATTTTATTTTTAACATTAACGAATTAGAATTACCGGCAAATATTTAAAGATATTAATTTATTATTTATTTTTATATAAAAATAATTTTAAAAACACTTTAAAATATAAATCAATCTAAAAAAAAGCATTTAACCAGCCTAATATAAAAAAAGAAGAAGAAGGAAACACTCAGTAAATGCTTATTTATAAATATGATTAATGTTATTTTTTAAAATACTTTTCATTCAGAAATATATCAAAATAATATTTTTTTTTTTTAATTTTTTTTTTTATTTCAATACATGAAATCATCTAGAAATACAAAATAAAATATATATTTTTCAAAATCAATTTTAAAATTTAGTGTCAAACACCCTATGAAACTGCCTCGCCTTGTGTACTCTGCCCTCGTGTATCAATTACTTTCTATTTCTGGGGTAGTTTGATGTCCTTTTTTTGTTTTATTTTTGCAAAATTATTTCATAACTCACTAAATTTCTAAAAAAATTATCGCATTTATTTGATTTATTATCTATTCTATCATTATTTCCTAGCTTGTATATTCAAAAACAGCAAGAAGAATTTCTTGTTTTTTGTTTTTGTAAATAAAAACAAGGTATGAAAAATTCAACCACAATTACAAGACTCGGCCTAATTAGTCAACTTGATAATCCTTCAACTCAAAAGTCAAAACTTGGTTGAGTCAGGTTAGTGAAATATCTATTTTTTTATCAAATATTATAAGGTTTTTTTAAAAACAAATATGATTTTGGATTTAGTGGATTAGCCAGATACCATTATAATATTTTGGATGGCCTGGCCCAACAGGTGCACAACAACGGTCTTGGGCCAGTCCATCCCAATCCAGGGTGACCCAGGGTCCGGCCTTATAATCATAGCCCAGATACGATTAACTAAGCCCGCGGCGAAGAGAAAAGAAACACTGGGCCGTAGCCCATGTAGACTTTGAACAAGAGGCCGTTAGCCCAACTAGGAAAGATCATAAACCACCACCAGCTGAATCGAAAACAGGAAATACACGGCGCCGAAGGCTCAACCGCTAACCGCGGTAGCTAAAAAACGATTAACTTCTCTTCCCCATCATTTCACTTCACAGAGAGAGAGAGAGAGAGAGAGAGGGAGAGGAGAATGGCAGGAAGAGGGGAGATAGTGGAAGCAGAGAACGCAGAGGTAGAGGCTATAATGACAAGAATAGAACACAAATCTCGCAAGATCGAAAGCCTACTCAAACAGTCAGTAATTATCAAGCTCTCTATTTCACTGTCTTTGATTTTATTATTAAACTTTCGGGATCTGCTTTTGTTTCTTTCTCTCAGGGGAAGACCCGTTGAGGCTCTCAAAACGGCTCTGGAAGGCTCGCCTCCAAAGACTCGAGATGAGAGATGCAAGGTTTTTCCTTTTCTCTTTCATTTTCTTTCTCGAAAGATCTGCGAAGGAAAACTTTGATATTTTCTGCTTGTAGTCAGCGAATTGGATAGTGGTGCATAGAGCGCTAATGGCGATAAAAGATTTGGATTCATTGTTCTCTGCTTTGGATCCTGAGTACTATGATATCCTCATGAAGTCAGTACTTCTCTTTCTCTTCTTCATTTGTATTTATTTTGTGGTGTTTTTTTTCTTCTTTTTAACTTGTCCCATCAGCTGAATTTACATTTATAGTTAGGAGAGTGGTAGTTTAGTTCAATTCGGTCTTTTGGGCATCCTCAATATTGATCATAATTCAAGTTTATGTATGATATTAATGTCGAATGCAGACTAATCGACACTCAACGTTAATGGCATTTGTTTTCAAGTCTGTTTCGATGGTGAATCTTGGTCCCTTAAATGTATTTTTTTCCCTCTGATTATGCTTTCGGAATGCTAAGCCATCAAAAGTGGCAACCATTTAAGAATGTTAGATGGTGTCGGGCTATTTTGTGATGTAGTCTTGATTCCTTATGTTTAGGATCTATGCTTGTGAATGAGAGGTCAAGTGGGGCTTCTTTTGGAATTTGGTGGCTTTTGTCAAGGATTCTTCAAATGAAAGATTGTTGCCTCATTTCATTTGCCACTTTCCTGGAAACTATTCTTTCGTCCCTTCCACTAGTTTAAGAAATTTTACTAATTCCTCTTCTGATAATTTTGAATTTTTATCATGTCACCTTTAGAACTTATTTATGGTGTAATTTTATTATCCATGAACTGATGTTCAATCAATTTCAAGCTTCTAGTTCTGAATGTGCAGTTCTAAACTTGAAATAATTTCGGATTTGTAACATTTTCCCTTTGTTCTGAAACAAGAATGAAACCAGCTGAGAGTTAAGACATTTTTGCCTGAGTGGTCATTCCTGAAAACAAAAACCCTCCCACAAACACCATGTTTTCTTTAGACCAATATTATTGTCATTGGATTTTCATCTTAACCTGGCCCCTTGAGTAGTCTTTATTGGTTGGAGAAATTATTTTTCTCCTTCATCTTATGCTGTGTAGATAGAAAACAGTTCCTCGAGATAAAGGATCTCTGTTTACCAGCTTAAACTTGTTGATTTAAAATTTGAAATACTGTCAAGAACTATCTTAAACTTCTTTAATCCTTAATCGCCTTGAGAGTAAGATCAAGGCCGTGTGCAAAATGATACCCTGATTCATCATTATTCTTTCAAAGCCTCCTTGTAAGACCTCATTGTTGTTTTTTCTTGGTATATTATTTGGCTATTTTGTCAGGAGAAATAGAATAGAACTCTTTTTATCCACAATTGATACAAGTACAGTTTTAGAGCTTATTTGAGTCTATGTGCACATGAAGATGGCACAAACTGAAATTTGGACTCATCGTTATATATCTCTCAATTAATGAGATCAGTCATTTTTCTTGCCCAAGGAATTATTATGCATGTCCATAAATGGCTTTCTGTGTGACTGAACATATCTGTGTTGCCTTTGTTTTCTACTCTGGAAAAATTTGTTTCATCCCGTCACATGCTGCTTGATCTTTACCTGATACATGACAGAGTAAAAGCTCTGAGCATGAGCTTCAAAAGTAAAAACGAAGCTGTGGTGTTTAAATCTTCTTCTTATTGGATGAACTTTAATACCAATAGCTCACATTTCCAGCAATATGGACGTAAATGGCTGCACTGTACCAAATCATGACCAGTTCACATCAGTGAGGAGTTAGATTAGACCCTTTGGTGTTTGTGTTATTTTTGCCTTCTATATTCTACAATGTCTGGACATATTAAGGGGCATCATCTTTTCCTGCATTAAACACTAGCAACTCCCGGAAGGAAGAAGAACGGATGAATCTCTATCTAGCATTTTGTGTGGTCTATCATTTTCCATTCTCCTGGTTTTTGTGTAACGTTTTGCAATTAACATTGATTCAGTGATATCATAATCCACAGGTACTTGTACAGGGGATTGTCAACTGGCGATCGGCCCACATGCGATCAATGCCTGCGGATACATGAAAGGTTAACAGAAAAGGCTGGATTGGGTTGCATACTGCGTTCCCTTGCAGACACTGTGAATACCGTTTGACTGTGTCATGTATACCAAAATGCAAATCTATCCATCTGTAATGTATAATCATGAATGATGATAATGTGTCTGGGACAATCGGGGTTTTATGTTCCAAAAGCTTCCCCGTGCCTTAAAGCTTGCGATACATTACCTGTTTCTTTGTTTCATATTTTATTTGAGCAGGTACATGTTCTTACAAGTCTTAAATTTCCTGCCGGGCTACCGACCTATCAGACAAGATTTATGTACCTTCATCTCTGAATCATTTAGATGAAACTGAAATGTTATAGCTTGCTTTAATTCCCATTAGAGAAGGCTGCAAGCATTGGAATGGAGTTCTTGCTGCGTCCACAGCCTGAATTTCTCAAAGGTGCCTTCTCAAAATGTTTTTTCTAGTAACGTAGATGTCAAAATGATCAGAAATTATCAATTTATGATGTTCTTACATATCTGACTACTCTGGGAAATCTCGTGCAATCACATTAGCTGGATTTGAAGATTTGGTAGTCTATCTTTCTAGTCTGGATGAGTGATTATAAACCTGTTTGGGAATGCAGAAATTGCGCGGTAGGCCGCTTTCCCTGACAAAATGTATAATCGACGTGTATAATCTAGTTAGAAGCCGAGACTTTGTGTTTATTGAAAATCAAACTATGCGAAATAGAGAAGACAGAGAAAGTAGTGAATACCAAACAATGTGAGATTCGTGTACAGTGATGATCTAATTGATTTCTCTTTACTATCCTTTGTTATCCACAGAGAGCTGGCTCCGTAATCTGTGCACAGAGAAAGGTGGCTTTGGTTGACCAAAGTTTGACTGCATCGGGAGCAGATCAATGTATGGTAAAATCTTGCGGGATTGATGAATATGTTTATTAGTATGATTGATGTTGTTTTTTAAAGTGTTTATTGTTTAAAAATACATTAAAATTATATTTTATTTATTTTTTAAAATTATTTTTGATATCAACACATTAAAATTCAAAATATCTAAAAACACCAAAAAAAAATAATTAAAATTCAAAATGATCTACAAAATTCATTTAAAATAATAAAAAAAATCAAAAATATTTTTCAATTACATAACCAACTACCCTGTCGATGTCAAGAAAATGTCAGGGTCTTGTTCCAAAAAGCTCTGCTTTGCCTCAATTCTCGTGACACGGACATCAATTTTCTCGGTTCATGTTTTGTTTTGAGCAGGTTGTTGTTTTGTCCTACAAATCTTAAATTTTTTGCCGAGTTAGCTCCCTATCAGAAAGATTCTTGAATCTTCATCCCTGAATCAATGTAAAAGGAGATCTGAAATCAGATTGCACGTAGTATAGATAACAGTGTCTATCGTCTTTTTTGCCTGGTAGACTTGCATGGCTTCTCTGCATCGTTAGATGTAAAAACTAAATGCACTGGGAAGTGTCCAATGAAAAACGACACGATCACCCATGAAATCAGAGGCCACTTCAAATTTGATCAGCTTTTATCTTTTATTTTTTTGTGCTGGGTGGGCATGAGGTTCTTGGAGGGAAGCTTTTTTATATTAATGCGTCTTGTTTTGTCTTGTTTTGCTTGTATTTTTTCTATCACTGTATTTTAAAAATATTTAAAAAATATTTAAAAAAAATTATTTTTATATTTTAGATCATTTTCATGTACTAGTGTCAAAAATAATTTTTTAAAAATAAAAAAAATATTATTTTAATATATTTATAAATAAATAAACACTTTAAAAAATAATCTTAATCGCATTTATAAACAGGTACAAAGTCTCTTGCTGTCAGGGTCTCGACCCATAAGAGTAGTTCATTGGTTTGAGAAATGGGACAACTTAGGAGATCATGGATAACTTATGAGATGATGTTCCAATTTCAAATCTCACCTTTCACATCTACAATACGTGAGAAAATTGGCTAAAACATGGGATATATTTGGAATTAAATTAAAAATAAAATTTACTCAAGACTATTGAAAAATATCATTCAACTTAAGCTATATAACATACAGTATTAACGTGTGAAACTAATTATAAATAAATAAATAAATATTTAAAAAAAAAATAGTTGGTAAAATTCATAAACCTAAAAATCGCATCTCTTAGCAGAGGATTATAAACTATGCTAGCAGCTTACAATGTCTTTAATGGAAGTGTACTCTTTTACGATGGTATTGTTAGAATCCTAGGAGTCTATCAGTTTTGCATTAATTGACGAACAGATTAGCTTTTACAAGAAAACAGCCACGAAGGTCTCCTCTTCGAGCACGATGCAGTCTTGGAAAAATAAAACCAGCTCCAAACACAGTTTCAGTTACTGTAGTAACCCACTGGCACCAGATATGTCGAATTCAATTAAACATTCATTTATTAGGCAGAAAGAACAGAAACTGCCCACTACTTTTGAAGGTTCAGCTACCGAACGCTGTAAGAATCAGACTGGGAATGTGCAGACACTGAAAAGAGGATTGCATAAAATAATGAAGGGTGAAGATGGAAGCGAGGTAGGAATCAATGGAGTCAGCGAAGTTTAACATCTTATATGTTTAGTTGCTAACTGATGCGGATAAGAGACATGGTGGGCCGACATGAAATGCTTCTCCTATGAATGTAAGATTTTAATTCTGAGATTTGACATTTACAATTGGAGAACAGCTCGGGGACATGAGGCTAAGGTAGAATGATCGGGCATGGAGACATTCCCTGGAATCACAAAGAAAAAAGCTGGAATCTTTTAGCAAAAGCTAATTGACAACCATTCATCATACACAAAAACCACCGATAATCTAAGGATGAACGGAAGAATTTTCTGTTAATAGGATGACCATTCAATTCCTTCCTTCATTTGGATCACTAAAATACTATTGTATTTCATATAGTAAAGCCACTTTGTCTACATCAAATCCTACAATAATCAGCAGGAAGATATTGTATTCGGATTCCTTTGTCGCACCTTCCAATCATCCTACAACTTATAAACACTAAATTGTGCAACTAGTCCACTCTTTGCAACCTGGACTTGTCAACAAAATCACATCCTAACCACTACAACCACTGATTGTGTCTTATTTCATATTCTCCCTATTCCACATTCTGTCGAATTTCTTTGGATGCCTGGACATCTTATCCTAAATCCTTCCATCCATTTTATCTTTTACCAAATAGCCCCTACTTCAAGCTAACAATCATGACCTGGAAGCAGGAGCATCAAAAGTTCGATGGTGGACAGGCAACGTTGCCCAAGGGTTAATGGGCACCGGTCGTTGTGGTTGGCGGGTTGGAGCAAGAGCGGTGGCGGCGGCAGATGACGAGGCTGACGAGACAGCAACGCGCTCGCATGAAGGGCACATGGTGAGGGTGGTGGGAGGGTTCATGTGCATGTAGAGCTGAGGGGAAAGTTTCAGTGCTCTAAGCTCTTGCACCTCCTTCTGTAACCTCCTGTTCTCCTCTGTTAAATTTTCACAGCACCTCTTTAGGTACTCACAATCGACTTCAGTTTGCTTCAACTTAGTCCTGCATCAATTCGATGAGAAGATGTTCACTTTTCAAGACATTTTCCTCGGCATAAAACAAGTTCAAAAGCCCTTTAAATCACAATATATATGTGTGTGTGATTTCTGAAATCACAAAATGTAAAAACACAAATCCATTTACTTAGCATCATAAGCACGCTCCATGTCCATATTGAAGATTACACAACTTCCACAGAAGCATGGATACTAAACTTTAGACCTAATGAATTTATTTCATTTTCCTGCTCAGAATGTAGTTGACCCAAGAATAAGGCAATGCATTATTACAAAGAACGACTGCTGATGTAAACACTGGATGCAATTACAAGTAGTTGACAGTTGTATGTGCATAAATTCTATTTAATTAAACCATAGAGGCAACAATTTTTCCCTTAATAAACTCTCACTAAATTGAGTCTTCCACTTTAAATCATCCAAGAAGACAATTCCATCCTAATCAACTCATTTGATGACCATGCTTCTCTTGAAATAAAAACAATAGTTCTGCCAAGAAGGATATCTCACCTTGCTCTTCTGTTCTGAAACCACACTTCCACTTGTCTAGGCCTGAGATTCAACTGCTTCGCCAAAGCCAGCTTTTCCTTCTGCAACCACAAAACCACCACACTTCACCAAACTACACCAAACGCGGAATAAAAAACCACCCTGCCATGATAAAAAAAATAAAATAAAAATAGCACCACTCACAGGATTAAGAGTATTGTGTTCCTTGAAAGTCTCTTCAAGCACTAAAGACTGTTCCTTTGAGAGTCTCAGCTTCTTCCTAGAAGCATCACCACCTGCACCATCTTCATCATCACTGTCACGAGAGCAAGAGGCCCTCTCTGCTTCTGTTTCTTCTCCAATCTGTTCTCGTTCGCTTCTCTTACCACTTAGGCTGGATAGCGTACTGTTTGGTGAAGAAACCCCAGTTTCATCATCACAATCTGTCACTGCAGCTGGCGCCCTGTTCATGTCAATTCCTCGTTGAAAAAACCTCGGACCACATGCTCTATCTGCAATAATAATAAAAAAAACAACAATGGGAATCCTGTGATTAGTCCAAAACACAGATCTGGATCAAAGACTATACTATAAGCTTGTTTATTTAGAGCCCATCAAAAATCCAAGAAGCGAAACAAGTACCTGATGATTGAAAGAGGTCAGTCCAGGAAGTTTTGTTATGGCTGTTCTGTGAAGGTACAGGCATGAGATTTAGCTTCAAAGAAGGCTGCTGATGATGATTTTGTTGTTCAGCATCATATCCCAGGCTCAAACTCAACCCCAACTCATCATTTCTATCACCCATCTCAAACACCAAAGCCAAAGTTTCAGTCTTTCCTATCAAATAAACACTCCTTTTTGCCTCCTTTCAACTGGGATAGCAGGGGGTTTTATTTCAGGCTTGAGAGAAAGCAGAATGGCAAAAGAAGGGTAGAAAATGGCTGGGTTTTTGGAGCCAGAGGTGTCACAGCCTTTTTCTATTCCCAGTACAGTAAAAGGATGGGACTAGTCCATAGATATAGATGTGAAGATACAAAGAGAGAAAGTGACGGGTGGGTATAGATTCAATCATGGCTTGTGTCAGTCATCCCCTATTGGCTCAGATCATCATCATTATATACGGTACAATGCAACTAGATAAGCTAGCTTTCTGTGTATGGCTACCTCCTGCTACCAGACTTTACTGCTTCCACTGAGTAACCTTTTTTTTTTTTACCATGGTTAACTTCTTCTCTTCAAACCTTGGTTCGTTACTTTGACTTTTTATTGCTTCTAACCCAGTATCGTTACCGTTTGGTTTGGTGACAAATCGGTCCCTCCACTTTGAATTTTGTCCCACTTTTGTCTTTTTGCTATTTATTTTCTTAATGTCTGTTTGGTTTCAAGATTGTTCTTTCACTGTTCGATTGCATTTTGTTGTTTTTTTTATCCATATAATAAATGTCATCCTACCCTCATGACCATTAAATATAATATTTTTTCAAATAAAACCCTACATTTAATAAATTTATTACATTCACGTGTGTAAAGATTCATCTTCTTGTCCTAATGACAACAGATCAAATCCATCTAATTTTTACAATGTGATTACTTGTTCGCAAACTAGTTATCTGGGCTGTTTTTTTAAAATAAATATCAACAAAATAATTAATTTATCGATAGTTCTAATTTTAATCATACCTGAACTAACGAATTGTTACTAGAATGCTACTCATTTAGTTTTGTGATAATAATAATAAGATATTTTCACCAACCAATTCTAGTGACAATATTTTATATATTATTTAAAGATGGAATAAATAATTAAAAAAAAAACAGAGAGAATGAGATGATATTAAAAAGAAAACAGAAGGATGAGAAAAAATATAAAATTCAAAGTAGGAACCAAAATACAGTACTAAAACATTGGATGAACTAGCGGAAGCCTTTTCAAACCACAGTTAAGTCTTTCATTGTTTCATTAAGTTCTCTTAAAAAAGTGCCTTTTTCAATCGTTGACCATTGACTGGAAATTTCTATAAACAGGAGTGCGTTAGTAATAATCTACAGTGTCTTACACGCTACTATGATCATCAACTTATGATGGTGGTGGTGCTCAATCATGAGTGTGGGGGCCCACGAAATGGGCAATCTGCCAGCATCACATCTGCGGCGAATCAGTTAATTTTACACTGCGACCCACGATTGCCTATCTCTATCGTGAGCGCGTGCAACCCAACGTTGCTAATTCTTGTTTTTCTATTTTTTTAATAAAAAAAATAAGTTCTGTTTAGCAGAAAAAACATCTAAATTATAATCATTTTTAATATATTAATATAAAAATATAAAAAATATTATTTTAATATATTTTCAATTAAAAATATCTTACACTGCATTTTCAAATGCACCATGTAGTTCAATTATTATAAATCATGGTTGTAAAATTCGACCCAATTATTATAAATCTAGTATAAAATAAAAAAATAAAAAAATTACTGTTTTAATAAGATCATTGACTAAAAACTATTCTTAAATTAGGTTTGAGAAATATGATTGAAGTTTCCAGTGTAAGAATGTGCAGGCTTGAGATTATCTTAGAAAAACATTTAATTTAATTTAATTTAATTTGCAGAGACATGTGATATTGTAAGAAGATATGGTGGTGGGGAAAGAATAAAGAAAGAAAGTTTGTGGGGGGAATTTGACAGTGCGGAGACAGTAAGCAATTAATAGCATCTTATTCAGGTTTTGGGTGGCACGGGGCTCAGAGAGAGAGAGATTGATGGTGAGGTCTGGTCAAAGATAGTCAGGCTAAGGCTAAAACCTAATGAATGAATATAAATGCGTGTTGTTTTGGAGCATTCATTAAAAAACGGTGCTGTTTTGGGTAACTGTGTGGTGCGTTACCCGTTGAGGGGACAGGCAAATCCAGGGATCCGTTTTCGATGTTCAATTTAGTACTCGTTTTCACCATTTGTCCTCCACGATAGTTTTATTAATTGAGTTGATTTTTCGGTCAAGATTATAATATATGTATAATAGTCGTGGCTGTATTGTAATACTCTCCACGATAATGATTAAAAAAAAAAAACATGAGCTCACGTGTCGATGTTAACAAGCATGTTCGGAGGTGGTGGTTGGTAATTAAATATCTGTTTACCACTGTATATCAAAAGTCGTTTTTTTAAAATAATTTTTTTTATTTTAGATTAGTTTTTTTTGTGTTTTTTTATCATTTTAATGTATAAAATAAATTTTAAAAAATAAAAAATATATTATTTTAATATATTTTTAAACAAAAATTATTTTAAAAAACAATCTCAATCAAACCGCTAGACAATGCTTAAATAAGTGTTAGATGATGTGATGCAGTGAATGTCAATTATTAAAATTATTTTCTAAAATGGTTGAAGACTTGTATTTTGTGTCTGGTAGGTCAAGATAGCTTATACTTGTCAAGGTTTTATAATTACAGATTTGATGACTTATATGTTTTGAAAAATATTTCTCTAGAAGAAAAAAAGTGTAGCAATATTCTAGATAAACTGGGTATGAAAAATTATATATTAAAAATTTCAAGAATGAAGAGATTATGAACCTAACACTTGAAAAAATTAGAACGTATATATAACCTGCGAGTTTTCTCTTTTTACAAAAATTAAGATATGAAGAGTCTTGTGAGTTGTATTATACTCTAAATATTATATAGTGTATCAATATAAATATCGAAGGACTTGTGTGAGGTCCTAAAAAATTTAAATATATACCATATTTGGAAACCTCATTTAAAAGCTTAAGTTTTTAGGTGAGATGATTACTTAATATAGTATCAGAGTCTTATTGACCCAGCGGTCATGAATTCGTATATCATCATCCTCGTTCTATTTGATAAAAATCAAGCACAAGATGATGTGGGTCTGTGCAAATTTCAAGCCCTAAATGTTTTCACTTGAAGGTTGTGTTAAAGAATAATATAAATCATTTCTATAGCATCATTTAAAGTTAGATAATTCCTTAACATTAACTAGATCCAAACATGTTGCCCTAGAACACGGTAACTCGAGTCCATATAAAAACAGGATTGCAACCCCAGCTCAAACACAATAACATGCCAAGAAATGCGCTCAACATCGACTCGGGCTATTATGTCAATCCCATGCACCCTCAACCTAGGTTGTTATTCAGTAACATATTGATATCAAGCATGATATTGTAAGCTTATAAAATATTATTTTGATACAAAGTTTATCAAAACTTATCACTTTGTATGCGATAGGATTATTATTTTTGTGGTCGCATTTTCCAAACTAATTATGCATACGAAGAGTAATGAGCAATAATTGTAGTCGTTTTACTTGAATCAAAGTCTATTATTCTATGGCAACGAGGTATATTCGCACCTCAATCAATGAATTGGTTTCTTCCTGCTCCCACACTCATATTTTCCTGCACTGATCATCGATCCTCTCCTGCTGATGGCAATCCATTGATCTTCCAAATCTGAGACACAATCATTATTCCACAGCTAGATCTAAGTGGTCCCGTTCCGATTACAATCAAGCTCGTTTCCCTACCAATCTCTCTTCATCTGCCCTTAAAAGACAACGTAATTTTCTGATTCCAGCCCGTAGAAAACACACAACCGTGCATGTTGGTCTTGGGCAGGCTTTTTGGTCCCATATTTCGAGCAGTGATTTCATAGTTATTAATCGTGTGTATCATTGCCTTTAGCTTTTCCCATGTTGCTATAATCTTTATTTTATTTTCTTTTATATATTTTTTCGCACTATATCGAAATTATTCAATGTTTTTTAAGTGAAATATATTTTTAAAATACATGAAAATATTTAAAGTCATTATATTCTAAATTAATCCACTTAAATCTAAGTGATACGATGAATCAATACATGTCTTTCAAGTTAATCAACTAAACCTAATTTAAACTTAACCAAAGCAAAACTAATGATTTTTTTATAAATATAATAGTATTGTTAAAATAAAATTAACATGGTATTATACTAGTCAATTCAGTCATACCCATAAATTGAATTCACTTTCAATAATACAATTGGATCGAATGTTAGAGTTTCAGTTTAACATATATTTTATAATATAACGTGGTGTGATAGTAAAAGTTTTGCAATATGCACAGTAGATATCGAACTTGATTCAAGACGTGTATATTTTATAAGAGTATAAAACAACTAAAATTTTACTTGTTCACTTAAACCCATAAAATATATTTTTCAGAAATTAGATACTCACATGAAAAAATTATCATCATATAACATTCGTAGTTACAATTTAAGATAGGATAGATTTTATTTTTATTTTTTTCTTGGAAGAGTAGGATATATCTGTTTTAAAAGTGAGAAAGGATCGTTTTCACCTGGTAAAGGGAACAAAATAAATTTAATGCAGCTCATTTCAAGAAAGAACGCGGGCTAGTTCAATGGCAGAACTGCAGGGAAGAATTTGGGGTTCGTGAGCATGGGACCCTTCTATTCTTATAATATTTTTACTTTTATGAAATGGACCCCCGAAAATTAAAATTATGTGTTTTGGCCCCTCAACTTCATCAATTCTTATAGGGTTTTCTCCATTTTATAGAGTTTCTTGTGTCCATAAGTGTGAGATTCTCTCAACTAGGTGAAAAGACATGTTTTTAGGCTAGCCAATGACGCTAAGAAATTTATACTTCTGAAATAATTAGTTTCGTTCTATTACCTAGTTTATTAAACTTATTCAAATAGTTATTATCCTAATAGTCATCACACTAAACTCACTTTATATAAATAGATTTACATGAAACGGGTTTTGATATAGTTCCTTTTTTTGGCTACCATATTTGATTTTCTCTTTTCTGCTTGTTTTTTTTTAGTTTTTTTTTATATAAATAATCTCGGGCAAATAATTACTATATATCATTAGTTACTCGATGAGAACTATATAATTTCTAGATCCCTTTCCTCTCCTCCTAATAAATTGGTTTTCAAAAAATAATTTAATTTGGTCCCTAGATTATATATTTATTAGCAATATTCTCCAAATCTATAAACCTTATCGATTAGTCACAAAACTTCATCATATTACCCAATTGAATCCTTTATAAATTTATATTAATATTTTTTTTATTATGTACATGTTTCATGCGATAAAACGCTGTCATTTTGAATAAAACAATTGATGAAAAAGTTTGAAAATATTTCTCAGGATTTTATATTCATCAACAATATTTTTCAAATCTACAAACCTCATCAATTAATGCCAAAATTTCCTCATATTTCCCAGATGAACCTTTCGTTAATTTATATTAATGTTTTTTTCTTATCTACTGTACATATTTCATGCAATAAAATGAATCTCGCTGGCAATTTTCTAAAATATTTGGAACCCAGTGAAAATTTTGTATATAAATTTTTCTCTGAATTATTAACTTTCTCATATTTTTCAATTATTCTTAATAAATTAATATTAAAAATAAAAAAAATATTTCAAAAAATAATCACTATAATTTCTGCTAATTTGACTAGCCGAGGGAGCGAAAAAGACTTAAAGAGAGATTGGAAAAAATTGGAGGGACAGGGTGAAGTGGAGTCACGTGGGGACCCTGCATGTTTCACGTGCAATTGCATGTGATGTTTGGCCACGTGGCAGAGAATCGTACGACGTTTTGACTCGTGCGTGTTATGCTGTCTCTTCACAACCAGACACGCCCTTTCCCTACAATCATTGGATACTCTCTATCCGTTCTTGATTCTATGCTCTTAACTTATACTGGTCCACGAACGCTCCAGTTAAGGCGCTTGTAATACACGTTCCACTTTAGCTTCTCGTGTACAGAATATAACTTCGGTAGGAATTCCCAACTGAAATCTGTCACAATTGCAATTTCGTGGTGTTTAAGTTGTCTTCGATGAAAAATATATAAATCCAAAGAGAAATAAAAAAATAATTTTTGAATTAATGAAATCATATTTATTATTTTTAGATCTCTCTTATTGAATAAACATTGATGATTATATTTTAAATATATTAGATTTTAATAACTATACAATTAGAACTATCCAAATAAAATTACCAATCTCTTAAATTTAGTATTAGTAGTTTGTCTTTAATGTAAAATAAAAATGAATTTGACGTGGTTTATTTTGTGTTGGTATTGTGATATAAAGTATTTTTTAAAATTATATTTATTTAAAAATATATCAAAATATTTTTTTTTAATTTTTTATATCAATATATTAAAATCATGAAGAAAAAAAAAAGAAATATCAAGATAATTTTTACTAAATTTGCATCAAGGGGAGCATGGGACTCGGCACAATGATCTGAGAGCGAGGAGACGCTTGTCGGTTGATGATTGAAGTTCAAGCACTCCCCCCCCACGCACGTGTGTGTGAGCGTGCTAGCTGTCCCACGTGTTTTCCTCCCGGAGACGGATTCCATGCACATTAAATTATTAGTTAATAAATCCACCATCAGTCACCCAGCCGACAATCCCCAATCGTCATCATGGCTCTCTTCCATATTCTCTCCTGGCGTGGTCCGTATTAGGATTATGGGTTTCTGGCAACGATTTCTCACGTGACTCATGGCCCGAAACTTTTTTCAAAGATGCATGCAACTTGTTAAGTTTCGAGAGAACTTTAAAAATACAATTTTTATTATTATCATCAATATAGTCCCTCAGATTTCAAAATTCTTCATTGATTCTCCATGTTCAATCGTGATTTCTATCCAAGCTATACCCTTTTTTTATTGGATTTTCTGAGCGTGTTTCCTTTTAAGCCTCACAGTAAACTATATTTGTAGTGAACATTGTAAAAATAATGAATATTTTTTGTATTAAAGTATTCTAATAAAGGGCCTCGTTGAGCATGGAAAAAAACTTAGGTTTGATCGATTGAGTTTGTGATCATTCAGATGTTTCTCCACTAGGCACTGTCCATGTCTACGAGTAGGGTTTCCATCAGTTTTTCTTCTGCGTAATTTAAAAATATTTATAATTGAGAAATGTTAAAACAACGGGGATTCGAGCGGCAATGTTCTTGTTCTAGGATGAAAATGAGAGCTGATTAATTTGTCAGGGACTAAACTGATGTTTCTTGTTCCTTTAATCAAAGATCAGGATAGAACATGGTCACATCGATGATAACGGCATTGATGCATGCCTGTGGCCAGGTGTCCTCCTGAGTTATCGTCATGGTCACCACAGGTATCATATGTGGGAAAGGCATCCAAGTTGTGAGATGCCTGGTCGGGGGACCACGTATCCTAGTTGCAGCTTGGAAAGCAAGCTCTTTATTTTCCTTTTGTTCTTGAAAAAAATTAAAAGATTCAGTTTTGCATGCAAGTGTTTGACCATTCTTGTAAAATATGAAACCATAAACCTTCAAAAATATTAAAAAAAAAATACGAGAG
The DNA here is from genome assembly GCA_964035475.1 of Salix caprea. Classification (NCBI taxonomy): domain Eukaryota; kingdom Viridiplantae; phylum Streptophyta; class Magnoliopsida; order Malpighiales; family Salicaceae; genus Salix; species Salix caprea. The sequence goes on along the minus strand of OZ037761.1, from coordinate 2,163,824 downwards.
AGAAAAGGATAAAGCTCAAAAAAGAAACTTCAAATTATACCCACTTTACTTTAAGAAAGTCAAATCAATGAGATGGAGATGCATCATAAAATCTATGATATCTAGGAATGAGAGGGAGCTCGATCTTATCTATCTAATTGTTTGGAAATGTGTTTAATGTTATTTTTAAAAATATTTTTTTTAAAAATATATATTAAAATAATTATATTTAACAATAGCACATGAAAATGATATGAAAATACTAAAAAAATTTAATTAATTTTTTTTTTCTTTTTAGAAACACTTTTGAAACGCAATGACAAACAAAACTTATATCGTAACTAAATGAATTAGCTTCTCTATGTTTTGTTTTGCGTCTAATTATGATTAGTGGATTTTATATTTTTTTAAACTAAACTAAATAAATATGTTTCAATGGTTAATTATTATTGCTTGGAAAAATAAATCTTAAAAGATCTAATATATATCATGGTATATGATTGACCAACTATTATAATTCTAATAGAGATAAAAGATTATATTTACAACGAAAATTATTTTAATGTCCATGTGTATAAACTTGACGATCTATTATAAGAAACTTAAGAATCAATCTCACTAAGTATTTTCTATACACAGAATAAAAGCAAAATTATAAATAAATATTGATAATTCATAACAAGTGACTGCTAAAAAATAATATAAATTATATATTAGGATTTTATTTAATATTCTAAATTTTCAAGCTGGTAATTTTTATATGGTATTACAATCTGGTCGAGAATCACGAATTCAGAAAAAAAGAATCCAAGAATTAAAAAATAAATAAATTATAGATTTAATTATAGCGTCGATTTAGAATATTGAGAGTGATGGCTGCAAGTAGGGTGAGACAATGTTGAGTGGGGACGAGGTGCGTGAAATCACGTGAGAAGATGAGAATAAAGGTGGGAGCAGTGTCAGAGTTCACGTGGTCATGCATATGCTTCATGCTTACGTCGCACTACTTTCGGACACGTGGTCCCAACCACATTTTGAATAAGGCCACGCGTGTCATCCTGTTCCTTTCTTACCAGACACTCAGTCTAGTCCAATCATTTGAAAACTTTCGACAGTACCCAAACTACCCTCACGCCTAACATTTCCAGAGGAGACAGATTCAAGCATAAAATGATCATGGGGACTTGATGGGCTAATTATAGCAGTTTGTTGGTGGTATGATTACGATAAATTCTATGCACGTCGGAAAAGAAGAATGCTGTTATTGGATTCGTGAAGACCAACAATGGAGTTGACTCGTATTCATCTACGGTCGAAAACAATTCATTTATATTGAGAGATTGTCTACGATGCCCTAGTTTTGTTTTTAGTGTATTTCGTTCAAAAAATGGGATAAAACTAGTGGGTTTTTAGAGTAGTGTTTGTATTTTTTAATGTGTTAGATAAGTTGACGTGAAAAATAAGTTTTAAAAATAAAAAAATATTATTTTGACGTGTTTTTTTTTAAAATTTTAAAATATAACCATTACAACATCAAACAAACTATTAATATTATAATTGTTTGTGTGGTTACAATTTAAAAATATAAACTTATAAAATTGTATATCTCTTAAAAATCTGTTTGACCTTAATTTAAAATGAAAAATAGATTTAAACAATAAAAAATTAAGATCAATTTTAAACTAAATTACAATGATATGATGCTAAATGTTTTGTGAAACACACACACACACACACGCATTAAAAGATATTCACTAGCATAAGTGTAAAACTAAATGTGCTATGAATTTTTTTTATACAAAAAAACTATAATATCTCATTCTTCATTTATTGTATATCCATTTTCAATACCTTTTAAATTATAATTTAAAGACAAATTGTGAACGAACAAATCAAGGCTTGGAATTGAAGCATGGCTAAATCAGTTTCTAGCTAGCTAAAAAAAAAGTTTGACCTAGATCTTGTTCTTTGAAAAACTTGGATGGATTTCTGCAGCAAATGCTAGTGCATTATCACAAGTTCCCAACACATATCTCATTACTATATTTGGTTGTCCCCCATGTTTTCTTCACTCCTCGTATAATATTAAGCTCTAAACATCGTGCAACAAAATCTTTAATCATAACTGCTATATACCCCTGCAATTCATTTAAAGAAAATTTCTTTTCAATCTATAAAATCATAGCAGTCAAATCTAGCTCAAGGTGTAACTTGGTTTAGAGTTTAATTGGGTCATTAGTTCAACTTGTGTGTCATCATCGAATCATTCAAGTTTATCATGTTTATCTAAAATGATATCATTTCATGTTTTTTTTTAAATGATCGAATCAACCCGTTATATATCATTTGAGTTTAACCAAGCAAAATCAAAATAGCTCAAATTGAAACCTCTTCCAACTCAAGATTTGGTTCATGAGTTAACTCGAACAATTACATATGAAAGTCATATGTAAAATAAATCCTATCATCATCAGTTTGTTTATGCGGGCAAGTGGTGGCTGGTGTGAGTCCTAGAGGAATCCAATAAATGACATTAAAATCTAGAGGAATTGTTTTTTTCTTTCCTAATGTGCGTTCGACAGGGATATATGAGAGAAATCAATCGTGACTCAGTGATTGCACGAGCGAGCTGCTATAACAAGAATCTTAAATTGTAGTATATATTATTTGAACTTATGGAATGATGTTCGTGTGCATGGTTGACCATGATTACATTCGTGGAGCATGATAGCCTAAGTATGAGAATCAATGGACCACCTTGTTTTGAACCTGTCAATGGTCAATCTTTTTTTTAAAAAGAAGCTCCTGACCACTTTATTCTAGGGCACATATATTTGCTTTTTGATGTAAGAATTTTTATGATATAAGAGATAAATAAATACAAATAAAATAAAGAAACACGAGATAAAATCAAAGATTGATATTTTGATAAAGAGAGATTTGACGGGACATGACTTTATTTTTCTTCTGTGTCAATCTCTTTAACTATCAATAGTTATTTTTTAATTGTATTTTCAATATTCCATTCAAGGGATTTCTTTTACTATTTTATTGAATTAATTCTTGGATTTTTATTGGATAGAGAATTTGTGTTAGGATTTAGCAACCCCATTAGATTTTGATTGTCTTAATCAAAACATTTTCTACTTTGAGATCACTACCCAACAAGAGGAAGCACTCAAATGATGAAATTGGAGTCCACACTTTGAATCAATTCCTTTAAGGGTCTAACTAGTGTTAAAAGAAACTCCCCATTACGGGTTTGAAATTAGTTTGTTCCTTATTTTAGAAGAAATGGACCATAGTAAGGTGGGCCTACCCTGCAGTCTCAATAATAAATGAATTAAGTTTTATTTTTATTTTTTATGATTTTAGTGTTGAAAAGGTTTTGATGTTGAAAGACGAAGGCCTCGAGGAAGGCATGCGATGGGGAAATGGTTCCTTCTGCTTTTACTTTTGTATCACTTTTGTCTTTTTACTATTTATTTTCTTAATACACACACACACACACACACACACACACAGTCTTTTAGATGTTCGATTGTACTTTATTTTTCTCAAACCAATAAGAAACAGTTTATTTTTCTTTTACCTCAAGAACTCCCATAACCCCAGAGCATACTAATTAGTATAAAGTCTCAAAATCAAAATGCTTTTTGAATTCCAATCTATTTTTTACGGCTTCATCAAACTACTCTTTTGATAAGAGCTCGATTACACTAAGATGTTTTTTTTTTTGTTGAAATATGGTTGGATGACACCTTCAACTTTCCTCTCCCTCTCCTTTCTCAGCTTTTATTAATCAAAATGTTATAGAAATGAATTGTAATGTTTGGGAAACTACAGGAACCTAAGTGAAAAGGAAACCTTATAATAAATAGTGAAATGTGAAATGTTAGGAGTAAACAATTATAAACAGTGAAACACAAACTCAGCTGTTTTGCTAAGCTAATGTTAATCCATTAAAGTATATGAAAAGGGTGTCAATTTCATGGCTCCTCGGCCCATGAGCATTCATCTCATGGCCCCGACATTATTTTATAATTTGTTGGGCTGAAGGCCCAGAAACCTGCCTCTGTAGATCCATAACGTTAATGCTGTAATGTTATCAGTCCTGAGGGCGAGTCGCGACTGATTGAATTTGAGCCTCAACTCGGCGAGTTAGATCCAAGAGCATGCATCTGCCTCTATTTCTTGACCTTGAGATTAAAGATATACCCCTTTGTTATAATATCTTTCTTTCAAAAACAAGTGATTTAGAACAGCATCTGCCATTGAAGGTACAGGCACGCCGATTTATTTATTTTTTGATTGATTTAATATGTTAATATTAAAAAATAAAGAAATTACAAAACTTCTGCTGCACTCTTAAACAAGTTCTTAGACGCTAAGAGCAAAACGCAGGTATTATGTTTTTTTTACTGCGACCTACAATAGGCTATTCTTGATTGCTCAACCAGTTTAATGTAATGCCAATGCAGCAATTGATCAAGCTAAGCACAACATAACTATTCTTCGTCATGTAAGCAGCTTAAAACATAAATGGTATTGCAAAAGCCTTACCAGATTAATAATTACGGCAAAAAGGTTAGTTTTTCGTTGAGCACTAGCATCCCAAAATCCAATACATCATGCACGCAACAGAATGAATAGATGTCCACCTACATGGCTCATGTTGGCGCCCCATCAATGAAGCACCAAGGGTACAAGGCGAGGGTATACAGTTGCCAGTAACTTTAACAAATGTGGAGACGAGAGAGATCTTAAACCATTCAGCTTCATCATATCTGCAACCTGAAAATACACCTTATCATGCGAAGGCCAAAATAATTGTATATAGATTCCTTCAAATTGTATTCGAGGTTAGCACAACTAATATTCCAGCCACTAGTCAGAGCAAGAAATCAACAATTATCAACAAATTTACCCTCCAATTCATATTTGAAGGGTTTTAGAATATAGTATCCTTTCTACCTCAATTGCACAAGAATGTGGAGTAGAAATTCAACAAGTATACGACAGAAAACTTCACAACCAAACAATGAGAAGAATTGGAAGCATTTTGAGAGAGGAGCACTTACTGTTGAGTGCCAGCTTGTTGAACTAACTGAGAATATATGTATTCATCTACTCTCTGTTTTGCTAGCGCCACCTGTGATGCATCCAGCAGTTTCAATACAAAGAAGATAACCTTGGAAAATACAGTTTAGAGCTATGAGCCTACTACAGGTCATTTTCTAAGAAAAAATCCAACACCAGTAAATTAAACAAACACTTTTGACTGACTCATTTGATGCACAAGATTACGTTACCAAAACAGTTGTTGTTTATATGTTACATTGATGAGTTTTTTTGAGATTTTCTTATTTGTTGTAAAAAAATGATGGTTGACAGAAGGAATACCTGCTGAGTACTACCAGCTAGTTGTATATGCCTATGTATTTGTGCACCTTTCCCACCATGAACCTGCAGAAGAGAAAACCAAAGAGAAGAATACTCACTTACTCGTCCTCATCAAGTTGTATAATGCATTGTTTTTGTCAAGCTAGGCAGCTAGTGAAACAGATAATTTATGAAACCATAAACCCAGAACTGATAAAAGATTTAAATATTTGCATTCTCCAAAAGAAATCAGTAAGTGTTTGGGAATTGGATAAAAGATTTTGACACCTGCTCACCTTGATTACTGCTCCAGACTCCACTCTGATCCTTGATATATTAGAACCACTTCTTCCTATCAAGCCACCCATCATTGTCTCCGGGACCATCATCTCCATGGTTACATAATCAGCTGCAAGATTGGTTGTCCTAAAGATGATGTGGTTATAACACAAAAATATTAACATTTGAAAAGGCCACATAAAGTAGCAGTCGGCATGTGTAATTTTTTCCCCCCTTCTATAAACACAACAATGAAATCACCTGCAGCTTGGGGCGCATATTGTTGGAATGGAACTGCGCTATAGTTGTACGATGGACTGATAGAAATTACTTGTTTAGGAGGGTTTTCCCTAAACCACATAAACTCAAAGCATTATTTAACTTCAAAAATATATTTTCCCAGAACAATACAACAAACAAGACTGAAACACCAAATGAAATCAATCAACATAGCATTCAAAACCTGAGTTGACAACCAATCTCCTCCAGAGCTTTTAGCACTACAGGTACATCTCCTGATATCTGTATTTAACATAAAAATTCAGTCACCCGTTATTCCTTCTATCGGTTTCAGCTAGTTATCAATTTCACAACTGATGAAAATGAAATCAACTAAAGCGACCTTAACAATCTCAATATTATACCAACTTAAACAATTTTTTAGTGAAAAACAAAGACTGAACATTGCAAGGCAATTATTTTATACTCATGAAACAGCTAACAGCGAGCTAAATCAAATAAAGATGCATCCAAACCCCATCTTGACCTTAAAAAGCAAGTTCATTGAAAACATTACAACAAGCCAACCTGTACAACACGATCAGATTCATAAGCAGAAGCACAGAGAGGCAACTGATTCGGCGCAAGAACTGTGATCATTGCACCTGACGAGCTCCTCAATTTCACTATATTTTGACCAGACATTCCTATCAAAGAACCAGCCTGAGACCCAGCTATTAATAATCTTATCGTATTTGCAGCCACGTGCCCTGCAGCAACTAATTTCCCTACATCCACGCCGCCGCAGCCACTACTACCTCCATCATCTTCCGTCAAAATCAACTCTGCTATTCGCTGCAACGCATTCTCTGCGTCAGTTGCCCCATTGTCACTCTCCTTCGAGCTTATGATTATCACGCGCTCTTCATGTCTCTGCACGGCATTAAAAAAAAATTCGATTTTCAATCATTTGAGTTTAAATACAAAACCCTAATTTTCAGTAAAATTGGGGAAACGGGTTTTATTACTAACGGCGACGGCGTCGGCAATTTTGATCGTGGCTTTGGTATCTTCTCGAATCTTCTGGATACGATGACCTTGTTTGCCGATTACTTTTCCGATCTTTCCCGACGGAACCACGATCCTGAATATAACATCTGCTTTAGCTTGCCGTTTTGCAGCGGATGTTTCACCATCGTCAAAATCGTCGCGCCGGCGCTTGGCTGTCACCGGGAGGACGTTTAACTTTGGCAATTCAGTGCCTGGCGGCGAAGGGTTCAACGGTAATTCCCATGGTTGCGCCATCAACGAGCGTTAGTCCTTGTTTGGAGAGAGAAACAAATAGACAAAAGACCGAGGGCCGCCAAGCCTTTCCATCAATAAATAATAGGAAGAAATTCAACTTTAACCCCTGATATTTACTATATTGACAATTAAGCTCTGAATCGTTTGATTTTAGCGATGTTCGAATTGGGTTCCAAATGCATTTCAAGAAAAAATGAAAAAAAAGTTTAAAATTATTTTTTTATATATATTTAGATCATTTTATATGTGTAATATAAAAAATATTTTTTTTTTAAAAAAAAATTGTTTTTAAATATTTAAAAAAATAAAAAAAATAATTTGAAAAATAATTATTGTCACACCTTTAAATATATTCTTTAGCTATACCATCCAATATTCAATGTTTGATCATGCTTTCCTTCCTTCCTTCTTTTTTTAAGTGATACTTTGTTTTATATAAAACATTTTATAAATAAAAAGTACGAGGAGAAGATGATGGTGAAATTACAATAATGAATGAAGAGAAGATAATAAATAGTGATGAAATAAAGGTGAAGGTTAAAATAATTGAATGATATTATAAGTTAATTACTACTTGTAAAATATTTCAAAAACTTCATCAGCTGAAAATAGTTTAAAAAAATAAATTAAGTATAAATGCTGATGATAAAATATTTTTTATTTAACTTTTTATTTTTGTAAAATAGTTTACAGAAAACAAATACTGGAAAATGTTGTTAAGAAAACATTTTTTTGGAAACAAACACTAAAAAAATATAGAAATACTTTATGCAAAAAAAACGATAAATAAAATTTTTTATTCAATTTGTATATTTTCAATTGAAGCATCCAAATTATTTTCCCCAATTTATTTTAAAATATAAATTTAGAACATTAAATTAAAATTAAGAAATTAAAAGATGTGCATATTGAACCGGTTAAATTTTTTAATTGACTGAAATTGATAGAATTGAAGATTTGAAGCTGAATTGATACCAGGTAATATATTAGGAGCTAAAATGAGGTTTATACTGAATAAGAAGGACGCATAAAGCTATTAAAATCACAATTATACCCTTTATATAAAATCTAAACCCGAACTCTTTCAAGCGAATAAACATAAAGCCCTGAAAAATCAGAGCAAAAACCCTAAGATGTGGAAGATGCCAATACCAATCTCAATCTATACAACAATTTGTCGCCATTTTAGCAGCTCTCTACCAAAACGTCCAATATTTACGAGTGTGCCGTGGAAGTACAAGAATCAAGCAATCAAACTAGCTCAGCAAGCTTTAACAGATTATCTACACTCAACAAGGTCATTACCATACACTTATGCAGATCAAATAGGCAAGAATTCTCTTGTTTCTCTCTCAAACCTCGTCTCCAACATTCATTTCACCTCACCAACATTCGCTACTTCCCTTCAGAAATATCTCAGGTACCATCCCATTAATGAATTAGAGTTTTTTTATGAAAGTATTGGAATTGATTATGACGAGGTGAGTGAGTTTTTGTCTAATGACAAATTTTATATTTCTGAAGAAGGGAGTGCTATAAATGTTTCTTGTGTGCTTTGTGCTTTTGGGTTTCCCTGGAATAAGTTGGGGGTGTTATATAAAGAGGATAAACGTGTTTTTAGTATGAGTGAGGAGGAGGTGAAGTCCAGGCTTCGTGGACTTAAGGGTTTTAGGTTTAGCACTACGTCGGTGATTGGTATTTCTTTGGCGTTTCCTTTTGTGCTGAGAGGTGAGTTGAGTGGCGAGGTTGGTGCTTTGTTTGATGATCTGAAGAGGGTTTTTGTGGATTTTGATTTGGAGAGCTGTGTTGAAGGAAATGTGGATGCTTGGTATGAGGTTTGTAGGAAAATTCGGGTGTTTTATGATTTGGGTTGTGAGAAGGGGAAAGTAGGGAAGTTGATGGGGAAGAGTAAAAGAATTTTTGCTGATTACCCAGTGGAGGTTTTGGTTCAAAAGGCTGAATATTTTTGTAAATTTGGTGTTAGAAAGGAGGATGTTGGTTTATTATTACTGAAGAAGCCAGAAATTTTGGATTTTCAGTTGGAAGGGCAGGTGATTTCAGTTAAGGGGCTGTTGAAGCATTTTGGTTTGAGTGCCGAAGAATTGAAATCTGCTGCTCAAAATTATGGTCATGTATTTGGCAGAAATAAAATTGCCAATTTGCCTCATGTGATGAGAGCTATGGAGTTACATGAATGGTTTTTCAATAAAATTAAGGATGGAAATCTTCACTTGCTTGCTAGTTATGCCATAAGTGATCCTGATGAAGATCTGGATGAAAAATATAGAGATAGCTTGGAAAGGATCCAGCGTACAAGAACGCCCATGCATACAATGAATAAGTTGGAGTTCTTGCATGCAATCGGGTTTGGAGAGAATGCTTTAACTATTAAGGTGTTAACTAACTTGCATGGTACTGGTAGTGAACTACAAGAACGAGTTGACTGCCTTCTTCGTTATGGGATCGTATTCTCGAAGCTTTGCTCAATGATAAGAATGATGCCAAAGATCCTTAGCCAAAAACCTGAGATACTGCAGCAGAAATTAAACTACCTCTGCGAGGACATGAAATCCTCCTTGCAGTACCTTGATATTTTTCCTTCATTTTTGTGCTTTAACCTGGACAATCGGATTAAACCGAGACATAGATTTCACATGTGGCTCACAGAAAGGGGTTTGTGTAAGCAGGAGTACTCCATTGCAAGCATTGTTGCAACCAGTGACAAGAGTTTTGTAGCTCGCTTACATGTGATTCACCCAGATGCTCCAAAACTTTGGGTTGATTTTTCTCGTACAAAAAGCCCACTGAAAGATGGAGAGCAGTAAAATATGGTGATTCGGTGTGATGATCTTCCCGGCAGGTGGTTACCTGCAGTGGATTGAGTTAGGTAGATACTTCTGACAATTGCTGTAAACAGTGTTTTGATTTTTTCATTCTTTTATTAGATGGATGTGTCATAACCGTTTACATCCTGCTGACTTGCCCGGGGACGCCTGTACCTCATTTCCCCCGGTCTCTGGTTCTTAGCCTTTATGTAGTATTGAATTCAGCAGCGTTGATTTGATCTTCCTGAGTGCGGCCTTGAGAAAATTTATACAAATTTTGCGCATCATTCGGAAACCACCTTTGTTTGTTCCATGTTAAGCTATCTTTTTTGACATCTAGAAAGTATATATTTGGCAATTCTGCGATCAATAATTGCAATATTGTATCCAGATACAAGGCTTTTAATTTCTCCAAGGAAAATATTTTGCTCGTATTGTCTGGACGTGCATTGTTGCACACTGTTGCGTTGATCTTTGCTTGTGGACATATGGATAGATTTTCTGAAAACCATGTCAAATTGGGGAAAGAAACCTTTGACAATTTCAACCTTCAATCCAGTTTTGAAGATTGGGAGAACTGAGTTGGGAGGGCTAGGTTTGATCACGGGCATTCCATATTTTTTCTTGGTGTTACTCTTAGATGCTTGCTTGGAATCACCGATTGGTCGACAGATGACCATGGCTGCTGCATATTTTCATCCCTGTCAGCATACGGAGGGTGCATTGAAATTGAAGGCTGGAGTGCCAGGGATGTGGACGACACGTGGACAATATCACCTCTCATGAAACTTGCACCTCCCTTTCTCCTCTACCAGGTAAAGTCGACACAGAAGTTGGAGAAAGTTGATGGCCAGGCTGCTGAACTCTGAATTTGGAAGTAGCAGTCACTGTACCACGATTCTTTCTTGTAAGACATTTCAAAGTTACTGATTGACTATGATAAGAAAATGATGTGTGGTGATTGTTTATTCCCACACCGTTTTTGTTTCTATTGGCGAGCGCCAAAATATTTAGGGAAGTGATTATCTACTCTTCTAAAAATATTTTGATTTTTTATTGGTGCTCAATTTTACAAGTGTTTATTTTTGTTATTATATATTAAGTAAAAAACAATTGTTTTGTTTTTTTAAAAAAAGTTTTTAAACTCTTTGGAGTCTTAATATTAAAATAAAAAAAAAACATTATGTTTTTTTTTTTGAAAAATCAACTATATATTTTTCGTTAATTGTTTGGTTGCTTTCAAATCTATCTAGGTCATTTCAATTTAATTTTCTTAAAGTTTAATTTTTAATTTGTATTATATAACGAGTCAAATTATGAAGTTTTAAAGCTGAATTTTCAATCACATTTAATAACAATATAAAATAATTAACAGTGATTTAAATTTGTTCTTCTCATTCGAGAAAATTATAATCCGATTGATTGGCAGTATATTGTAACAAAACACAGTATTTTTTTCACAGGGATGGAAAAAAAATCGTTGTTGAAAAAAAAAGTGCATGTTTGAAAGTATGATTGAAGTTGTTTTTTAAAGTATTTTTTATTTAGAAATACATCAAAATATTTTTTTTAAAAAAAATTATCTTTAATACGAGTATATCAAAATAATCTAAAAATACTCATTTTTTTTTTTTTTTATAAAAACATTTTTATTCTCCAAACATAAGCAAAAGAGTGATTTTTTTTAATATCCAATCTAAATATAATATTATTATTATATGATTCGCTTTTTATATATATAAAAAAAAAGTGAATTCAGAGAATAATTGATCCAAGAGATTCTGCATGAGCCTCGAAAAAGTTAAAACTATTCCAATGCATTTCCAGTCCCCTTATATGGGCCTTATTGAAACCCATCAACAACCCGAGCTCGTGGGCTTTCAAACTTCCCTAATTAAATTTTATAATATAAGTTAAGAATTTCTGTTGCCACCTCACCCTTATAGTTGTTTTAAATATGGATAGGTCTTGCTTTTACGTCATAACAAGTAGGGTACAGTACAATACAGCATAGACTGGTAATAGTCACTTGCACTTTTCTTTGTTTGGCGCATTTGCATTTAATACTTTTGGGCTGTATAGTTGACAAAAAAGGTCAACCCTCCAGATTGTGGATGGATGGGCGTTAATTTTAGATTCTAATTCAAGATCAAGTTTTGGAAAAAATAATATTTGAAGTATATATAAATACACACACAAAAAGAGGTTTAAAAGATAAATATAATTTTTTTTATAACCAAATTCGAGATAAAACTCATGTTACTAGGTTAAAAAATTAACCTTTTTTTCTTAGAAAATAATAAATATAATATTATAATAAAAAACTAACAAGTTTTTAACAGTATCATTTTATTAAAATGATCTAAAAATATTAATTTTAATTTTAAATAAAAATATATATTTTTAATTTTTTTAAAAATATTTTTGAAAACACATGACAAACACCTCTCATTTGACAATATCTGCGTGGCGTGATTAACGTGTCCCCGTCCATCTTTGAAAAACAAATAGATAGCCAGGAAAAATAATAATCAAAGAATGAAGATTTCTAGATTTTTTTTACACGGTAGTTAGACAATTATAATAACCATTTAAAACAAATTAGTTCCATAAAAGCCAGAACAAGATATATATTCAGAACTAATTCAACGTATTTTAATATAAAAAATAATAATATATTAGATCAATTTTTATTTGTAGTTTAACTTCCTAAACTCGTGACTTGAGTTATAAACTCTATAAAATTATGTAATTTTAATTTTTAAAGAAAAGTCAAAATATAAAATTGAAAGATAAATTAAATTAGAAAGATAAAAACAACAACATATTAGAAGAATTTTATGGCAACCTTTTAAATTCATGATTTGATTAGCAGACTTCATCGAGTTTAGTATTAATATTAATATCTTTTATCGGTGTGTTATTTGTTATTTATCGTAAAATAAATGATTGTTTAGGAATATGACTTAATATGATTTTCGTTTAGAAATATATTAAAATAATATCTTTATTTTTTAAAATTGTTTTTAATATTAGCATATAAAAATGATATCTACAAACACTAAATTTTTTTAATTTAAAATAAAAATATATTTTTTTATTTTTTTCAAAAATACTCTTATAACACAACAAACACCCCTAAATAATATATATTATTGAAAAAACCTAGGTCGGGTGGGGCAACCTTTTCCTCTTTGTCTAAAGTTGTAGCCACTTTTTGGATGCAGTTGGGAGATTAATATGCTTGAAATATAATGACCGAATCTAGTAGGAGACAACGGAGGACATGAGTCACTAGATTCTCAATAATACCCTCCTCTGGCAATAGCCATATTTCATGAACATCGAGAGGGAAAGTGATTTATTTTTTTTGTAACGCACAAACCCATGACAAACAAAATAAACAAGCCACTTCATTTAAAAACATTTTTTTTTAACTTGTATAGTAATACTAAACACATACAATGTGTATCTGATATTACTTTTTTTGGACTGAGGAAATCCAACTTTTTGAAAAGGAATTTTATTATAAGTGAATAAAATTTCAGTTATTTGAAGTTCTTATAAAAAATATATATTATGATTTGAACTCGAAACTTTCTATGCAGATCGCGAGTCATTTGCTATTACGCCGCGCGTTTGAAACCAATATTCAATATTACCGTGCAAAGTATTTTTAGCTTTTTTTTTTATGTTTTAACATTAACCTATCAAGCCCATCATAAAATACTAAAAATACATCAATTTATTTTTATAACGCAAAAAATTCCTTTTAAAAACAATCTTAAATGTAAAAACCAATCGTAATGCCTATTTTGTTTATTGTTTTTTATTTTATGAATTTCATTCTCTGTACTCAATTATATTTAAATAAGACTTAGTTTAAAAATTAACATGACTAGATATTAGATTATGAACTAGATGACCTGATTTTAGTCGATTTAATATATTTTTAAAAAGAAATTCCAAAATGATTTTGATTTGAAAATTTGTTTTTCATATTAATTCAGCCCCAGCACCGACTTTTGTAACGCACATGGAAACAATATTAAATAAATAATTTTATCAACTAATCTAGATAAAAATCTCTGCCCACATACCAATTGTAGATAAAAGTAATTAATTAATTAATTAAAAATCTATTATAGAAAAACAAAATCTACACTGGTGCTCACGAAACCTGCCTTATAAGCAGAGATTTTTAAAAAACGCCTACAGGTAATAAAACCCTACCCAGGTAACCACCAGGGTAAAATGCAAATACACTGAATCACGAGGACAAAACTGGCAAAACAGTAATTAACCTTCTTGTTTCTATTCACCTCTCTTAAAAGAGTATCCTCAATACTCAACAGCCAGCAGTAGTATATTAACTGCTTCCTCTCCTCATCTTCTCTCCATCTTTTTCTATCGGACAAGCCTATTCTCCAGGTTTTCTGATTCCCTTCTCCACCAGCAACCCCAATAAGGTGTCGTTTTGCTTCTCGAAAACAGAGAAAGAACCGGACTTTTCTCTTCAATGGTGTTTCGCACCGTGCCGGAAACTGAGCCAAACACAAACAACAACACTACCATGGCTTCTTCTACTTCTACCACCACCAATGTGAAACCACACCAGCCACTCCATAACTTCCCTTTGCAAGACCTAAAATGGTCGATGAACCATTCCAATAACGTCGCCAACCACCACCATCGCTTTCGCACTCACAAATCTCCTCATCGCGATGTTGCTTCTGCGGCAGATTCGGACGGGGACGGCGGGGTCAAGATTAAGAAATTATTGAAGAAAAAGTCTGGTGATGTTGACAATTCGGAGAGGAAATCGAAGATCTTTATTCGGTTGAGGACTAACAAAAACAGCAGCGGAAGCGGAAGCAGCAGTGGAAGCAGCAAGTGCGTGGTTGATGATGTTGCTGCGGGTGCAGTTGATCAGGACTCTGCTGCTGTAGTGGAGGATGTGGAGGAACTGATGCCGAAGACGTGGAATCTGAGGCCGAGGAGAGCTGTTAATAATATTAATAACGATAGTAATTCTAATAATAAGGGTTTGAATGGGAATGGGGGTGCTTTGAAGATTGGTGGGCGTGCGGTGCCGGAGATCAAATCTCAGTTGCCGGGTGGTAATCGGACTGAATTGACTCGGTCCAACCGGAATGGTAATGACGTTAATAATAATGATAATGATAATGATAATGACAACAATAATAATAACAAGAAGGAGAAGGGGAAGGGGAAGGAAAAGGAGAAGAAGGTGAGGTTCTCGATTCCTCTCACGAAAGTGGAAATTGAAGAGGATATCTATTCCTTGACTGGGTCAAAGCCGGCAAGAAGGCCCAAGAAGAGAGCAAAGCATGTGCAGAAAAACCTTGATGTATGTTACTATTATTTTTCTTTTTTCTTTATTTTTGTTTTTTAAAGTTTCTTCTGTTGGTAAATTGATGGAATTGGTGACTAATTTATGCGTGTTTTTTTGTTGGTTTTGTTTTTGCAGTGCTTGTTTCCTGGTATGTGGCTGGATTCGATCACCCCGGATTGCTATAAGGTTCATGAAGCTCCTTCGAAGGTCTGATTTAGTGTTTGATTTTTTGAATGTTTTAAAGATTTTATTTATTTATTTTCATTTCCTAGTTGATGGCTCAGTGAATCAATGAAACAGGAAAAGAGGAATTGGTGGCTGCTGTTGTGGTTTTTAAGTAAAATAATTAAAAAATCCTGTAGTCAATATGGGGTTTAGTTACTTCTTCGCAAAAGTGGAAAATGAGAAAAATAATGATGAAGTGTTTTTTTATATTTTAATTTGTTTTTTTTATATTTTAATTTGTTTTTTTTATATAATGATCATGTGATCATTGAATTTGATTTCTTTTTTTCCAGCTAATCTTTTTCATGCTTTGATTTATACAGTTGAGAATGTAGTTCTCCTGCCTGCAGGGTTAGAGAATCGACTGAGAAGTTGGAGGTGATGACTGTCAGACCTTTTTTATATCAGCTGAAATTAATGTAACAAACACATGATCCCGTGAAGATGAAATGGTAACAGATGTATCTTGTTTTTGTGCCTCTTTCTATTCACCAAGGAGTCTTTGGGAACGTTGGAAGGGTTAGTGTTATAGTTTATGTTACGGGTAGCCACAGATGTACATAAGAACAGTCAGTCCAATGAGTAGACGATATGAATAACTTTGATGTTTATGTTTTCAGCTAGTTTGAAATCAAGATGCTTTTCCCAACTCTCTGTTTCTTCCTGTTTTTGAGAACTTGTTATTCCAACAACATGAATTATGTTTGGAACCCAAAACCTAAATAGTTGTATATGGTGTGTGATCGACTTACACATCTCATTTCTGCATTTCTTTCCATTAGAAATATGCTGTTATCAAAGCAAAACACATTTATTTTAACAACTTTTAATTGATTAAAGGAAAGTATGATTCTTTGAGGCATCGAGCAATTTTCTTACGCTTGCCTTTCCTTTTTTGAAGAGTGAGCCATGCACGTTGTTGTCATTATTTGTGGATAGCATGGGCCATGCATGTGTGTCGTGATTAGAAGTCAGCATGATCGATTCATAATGTTGCCATTAATAAGAAGCGTGTCTTCTAAGAGGAAAAGGCATATGATTTGCTAGATTTATGAGATTAGTTGTTTCATACTTGGATTAAGTTACCACACAGAAAAATCATGTCATCATGGAGTAGCAATTATGAAGCTAACAAGTCGGTAGCTATCATAAATAATTCCAATGATCAAGATCATAGTTACCTAGAATGCGGAATGTTTCAATTCATGTACTGATGCTGGGTAGTGTACGTCACTTTGCTTGAGGAATTGAGTAATTTCTCCATGCACGGTTGTTTTTGTTATTTGTTGATTGCACGGGCCATGCACGGTTGTTGTCGTTATTCGTGGATTGCATGGGCCATGCATGTGTGTCGTTATTAGAAGTCAGCATGATCGATTCATAATGTTGCCATTAATAAGAAGCATGTCTTCTAGGAGGAAAAGGCATATGATTTGCTAGATTTATGAGATTAGTTGTTTCATACATGGATTAAGTTACCAGACAGAAAAATCATGTCATCATGGAGTAGCAATTATGAAGCTAACAAGTCGGTAGCTATCATAAATAATTCCAATGATCAAGATCATAGTAGTTACCTAAAATGCATGGTGTTTCAATTCATGTACTGATGCTGGGTAGTGTACGTCACTTTGCTTGAGGAATTGAGTAATTTCTCCATGCACGGTTGTTTTTGTTATTTGTGGATTGCACGGGCCATGCGCGGTTGTTGTCGTTATTTGTGGATTGCATGCGTGTCGTTATTAGAAGTCAGCATGATCGATTCATTATGTTGCCATTAATAAGAAGCATGTCTTCTAGGAGGAAAAGGCATATGATCTGCTAGATTTATGAGATTAGTTGTTTCATACATGGATTAAGTTACCATACAGAAAAATCATGTCATCATGGAGTAGCAATTATGAAGCTAACAAGTCGGTAGCTATCATAAATAATTCCAATGATCAAGATCATAGTTACCTAAAATGCGTGGTGTTTCAATTCATGTACTGATGCTGGGTAGTGTACGTCACTTTGCTTGAGGAATTGAGTAATTTCTCCTTGCACGGTTGTTTTTGTTATTTGTGGATTGCACGGGCCATGCACGGTTGTTGTCGTTATTTGTGGATTGCATGTGTGTCGTTATTAGAAGTCAGCATGATCGATTCATTATGTTGCCATTAATAAGAAGCATGTCTTCTAAGAGGAAAAGGCATATGATCTGCTAGATTTATGAGATTAGTTGTTTCATACATGGATTAAGTTACCATACAGAAAAATCATGTCATCATGGAGTAGCAATTATGAAGCTAACAAGTCGGTAGCTATCATATATAATTCCAATGATCAAGATCATAGTTACCTAAAATGCGTGGTGTTTCAATTCATGTACTGATGCTGGGTAGTGTACGTCACTTTGCTTGAGGAATTGAGTAATTTTCTCCATGCACGGTTATTTTTGTTATTTGTGGATTGCACGGGCCATGCACGGGCCATGCACGGTTGTTGTTGTTATTCGTGGATTGCATGGGCCATGCATGTGTGTCGTTATTAGAAGTCAGCATGATCGATTCATAATGTTGCCATTAATAAGAAACGTGTCTTCTAAGAAGAGAAAGCATATGATTTGCTAGATTTATGAGATGAGCTGTTCATACATGGATTAAGTTATCGTGTAGAAATATCAAGTCACCATGGCAATTATGAAGCTAACAAGTTGGTAGCTATCATAAATAATCCCAACGATCAAGATCATATATACCTAGAATGTGGAATGTTTCAATTCATGTACGGATGCTGGGTAGTGTACGGCATTTTTTCAAGCATGTAGTGCATTGGGGTAGAATAGGTTCACATTTCATATCATGGTAGTATGCTTTAAAGTGCATATTGGTTGTTTATTTAAAGGTTTTTGAGCGATGCCACTTAGAAAACAAATTCCTGGACTAGCTTGCATTTTTTTCCCTTTAAATGTTACGTAAACTTTAATGAACGAAATAATCAGTATTTAATCAACTCAATTTATCCCATTAAGAGAAATGTACCTGGTTGAATCTTTAAATGAAATTTTTTGTTATTCTTTTCCTCTGCTCACTTGTCTGTCTCACCATGATACCAGTATATATATAATAACTTAGCTACACAGTGGATTGTCAACTTTGGAATGCATGCTGTTGCATAACTGGGATGAAAAATCTGGGATTAGAACCCTGATTATGTTTCTAGAATGTTGCGGGAATATCTGAAAGCAACAACTACTGATGGAAACTTGATTTGCTTGGCTGCACAGTTATTATTAATTTATACACTTGGTATTTTAATTTGTTTCAGTTTGAAATATCCCAAACTTACAGGACCTTGATTGGTGTTATGAAAGAAATGTTATTGTTTGATTAGCTAGCAACTTTTTTTTTTAACCATTTTTCTTTTGTGAAAGTTATATGAGCCATGGATGTCATGGTTGGTTTTAGCAAGATTGCAAGATTGAAGAATGTGGCCATTTCAATTTTTTATATGGAGGGAATGTGATTCTGCAATCCAATCTCTGAAATTTAATCTGGTCGAGTCAAAGTGGCCTAGGATCTGAACAGCATTCATATAAAGTACTCAAGCCCCTATCTTATTATTTTCAGAATTTTATCACACTTGATACTTGCAGATTAGTGTCAGTATGATTTGCCAATCTGTGTTGGACAAGATTATTAATGATGAGAAAACTCACTGAATCTAAGTGCTATGTTGTTAGAGAATGAGGGTAGGAGGACGCAAGTCCTGTACACTTCTTTCAACTTTGTGGTCTGGGTGCTATTATGTTTACATCATGTATGTAAAATAATAAAGTCGATGAATGCCCTGAAGTATATGCTATATTGATTTCTATGAGTATTTCAGCTGCAGTTATCTTAAAAATCAATCTTGTGTTTGATAATCAATGCCCTCAAAGCTATGTCCTATTTTCTCAACATATAAATGAGTGGTTCAGTGGATTGGGATTTTTGTGGAAAACTGTTTTGGTTTTTATCCTTTTATTGCTCTTAGTTCTCTTGATTAAAATCGTCGAATTGTGACTCTGCTGTAAAACTATAAATTTGTTTCCATTTGTACTTGAAACTGTTTGAGATAATACACTCCATATTACATGCACTTTATTTCCATAATTACTGTTTGGCTTCTGTGAGCGCTGATCCATTCCTATAATCCATTTGAGACTACGGATAAGCTCCTCAGTCATTTGCAGAACTGGAAAGGAAGAGATTGTTTGAGATAAGCAATTTATGTGTTTGTTTTCTCTTGATATATACTGTTTTGCTCACAGTTGGATCTAACTGAATGCTGATTGGATTGCGTCTGAGATCGACGTGAAGAGTTTGTGAGAAGGAAGAGCGGTAATTATCGCCATCTTATTGATTATAAACCTGAGTTTAGAAGTTAATTTCCTCCGGCATGTTTTCTTTTTCTGCATTTCGAATGCTTGTTTTTTAAAAATTCTCTGTACTGTGAGTCTATAAACTGTTCTACGAGTCTGGTTCTGCCTTTTGTTACTGGATCGTGTTTTTTTTCAGGCATAAGCTCACAACATGTGAAATGTGTCGGCTGTCGGAGGTCCTGCTAGAGCTGTTAGGTATTTGATTAAATGTTATCTACAGAAGATGGAATGTAGCAGACTGACTGTGGGAAGAGAGGCGTCCACAGTTTCAAGTCCAGTTCATACGCTGGAGCTGTTGATTGGTTGTTTATCGTTGTATTTAATGGAAAGTTGGATGCTGTAATCAGTGGCAAATGGCATTTTCGCATTTCTAGTCCCTGTATTTGATTTCTGTTTTGTTTTTCTTATTTTTGAAATTGCTTTTATTTTTTTTTAAATTATTTTAAAACATAAAAAAATTAAATAAAAAAGTTATTTTTTAAAAAAACGCAGTGGTAAACATGAATATAAGGAGAATGATTTTTTGTATTCCGAAATCTTTTTTCAGCTGGTACTAAATAGTAAGTTGTTGATGTGAAATAGAGAAAGGTGTAGAGATTCCATCACATATTTTTTTCTTTTTTTTTTATAAAAAATATCATGGCCATTATTTTTTGAAAGTAGTATTTTTTTTTTAAAATTGAATTTTGTTTTTGCTTGAAGTTACTTTTTTATATAATTTTAGAATGTTTTGATGTGCTATATTAAAAATAAATATTTAAAAACATATAAAAAAATATTTTGAAATGTTTTCAGATGAAAATACTTTGAAAAAAACGACTATTACAATCTCAAATATTTTTTGAATATTGTTTATTTAAAAATATATTAAAATAGTATTTTGTCTTATATGAAAAAAAAAATAATAATAAAAAACACTAGAAAATTACGATGCAGTGACTTTTCTAAATGGTGCCTGCATATGCCAGGGAAAAAAAGAGTTAATTCTCAACTTCTCGTGAGTCGAAAACAGGACATCAAGAAAATTAATGAATTCATGATTAACATTCTGAAATAGTAATTTGCAGAATAGTACATACCGTTTTCTACTAACAATGAAAGGAAAATATTATAAAATCCAATTAAAATTCGGAATTCTAATCCGAATTCTAATTGGTAAACCAGGCTGTAAAAGGATTAAGTCTCTCTCGATTAATATATTATGGGATAGTTGGAGGTCTACAAATTCGAGAAGTCTTTCTTAATTCCATCAAAAATTAAAATAAAGCCATGAAACCAATTAGAAAGCCAGTACCAAAGTTCCCCAAGCAATCCCCTGATCATCCTCCCATCCAAAAATCTTCTTCTCGCTCTAAAAGAAAAGTTTTAGTTCGTTTAATAACTACTTCATCGGAAAATATCGTTGGACTGCCACCAGTCTGGCAGCAGCAGCAGAAGGAGAAGGAGAAGGAGGGGGGTGCTGCTAAAGTGGTGACGAGTAGCAGTGAGAATAAGAAGGATACGAGAATCAAGAAACAAGGTTTTTCAATTTCGCTAACGAAAGAGGAGATTGAACTTGATTTTCTCAAGTTAGCTGGAGTAAAACCTAAGAGAAAACCCCGGAAGAGAGACAAGGACGTGCAGACAGCGCTT
Source organism: Salix caprea (assembly GCA_964035475.1). NCBI lineage: Eukaryota > Viridiplantae > Streptophyta > Magnoliopsida > Malpighiales > Salicaceae > Salix > Salix caprea. The sequence continues at coordinate 2,142,217 of OZ037761.1, read as the reverse complement.
GATTGCAAGTTTCCTGGTCTTACGTTGCAAACTATTACTTATAGGTAGTCTGTCGATGCATAAACAGTATCTATCATGTTGGCACTACTCCTGTTGTTTATTTTCACTAGTTTATCTCTCTAGTGTTCTGTCAATTTTAGGGTTTCTAGCCAGGGTTAGGTTCCAAATTTCTACATTAATGTAATGATACAAGAATTATAATTGGAAATGGAAATATTCCTGTTATTCTTGTAATTAATCAGTACTATTTTGAATGTGATAATTAATCAGTACTTTCTGCGATGCCTGTTCAGAATTTAATTTTCTGACGCATCGCTTCGACTTCAGAATTTTTCTATGCGCTATCACATTATTTAACTGCAAAACTTATTTTTCTTCAACTCATTAAGTTTCGCTGCATCTTCTGCCAGGGTATTTTTTCTTACCTTGATTTGAATCGTGTTTATCGTACCGGGCACAAGGTACAACTCAGTGGTTTATGGTTAATTTTAAAAATAATATCATTTTATTTATAATACCATTTTAAAAAAAATGAAAAAATTCTGAAGTCGAAGCGATGCATCAGAAAATTAAATTCTGAACACAACAAAACTATGATGATATTTATTATTATTATTATTTTAAAATAAAATAATATTGTTTGTATTGATACAATTCTATTCGGATGATCCCAGCTAAATCCTTCTCGGGATTGGATTAAACAATGACATTCTATCTTAATCATTTATAAGTTCGTAAACCTTGTATGTGTGTGAAATATTGCAATTAAAAAACAAATATATCTATCCAACTTGAAATCCTAAACCCTAAAATATCTATAGATCCGTTCCTGGTTGTAAAAACACATCAAAAACATTAATTAATTAATCAAGAAGCTATATATGAAGCCTCCAAGTTTGTCAGTGCTCAACTCTTCTACAATGTCATCCCAGCTAACCGTGCCTCACCAGCAGCCTGAAATCAGAAAACCTGAGCTATTAGTTGGTTTGCGCATTAATAATAAAAAGCCAACTGGGAATGCAACTGATGATGGTGAAGGATCGTTTTTGAAAGGAAATAGCAATGATGAGCCTCGCGATCTTGATCATATTTTTGTGCATAGTGGGGGCAAAAAAAAAAGAGTGAGTACTAGGAAGGAGATCAAGAGACGAAGTTTTTTGATTTCGCTAGAGAAATTAAGAGGAGATTGAACTTGATTTTCTTCTATTGACCGGAGTAAAAGCTAAGAGAAAGCCCCAGAAGAGATCCAAGAATGTTAAGGCAATGCTTGATAGCATGTTTCCTGGTCTTCGTCACCTGTAATTTCTTTCCTTCTCCATCAAGACACGGATACTAAGAAATTGTTTTGAGAATATTTACTAGTGTTATCGTTGCTTTTCTTGGATTCTTAACGTTTACAGTTTCATGATTGCAACTTTTTGATTGTTATTTATCAACTTTTGTATTATTTGGTGCCGTTCCCTGCCTCAGCTTGGAAAAGCTAGCTAGGACCGTTGTTTTCTTCATTACTAGGGTTTCTATAATCAATTTTTCAGGATTGTAATCTTCCATTATGCTGTTAAACTTGGGCTGTATTTTCTGAATCAACCAACATAGTTTTAGCTAGATTTCTATTTGAGGATGTACGGTGTATGAAGAAACACATGAACTGATAAAACTGCAAGAAATCGATAAATGTGGAAAAATTACAACTCTCACAAGGATCTTCAACAACGAAAACAATGTCCTCCCACCTATATAACAAAATCTCCGAGCACATTTTATCTCAGAAAATAAATCACATCATTGCAAACCAAGTTGGATACCAGTGTTGTAGCAGACTAAAATGTAGAAGAACTAAGGCCATAACATTGTTAAGAAACACAGGGATCCTCTGTCCATTGCTGCATGGAGAAGTGCTTCCACTAAAGCACCCCTTCTTTTGCTTGATACCTTTGCCGTTATCTTCAAGGACAAAAGTGGAGTTCGTCTTGCCATTACTAAATAAGATACACCAAAAGAAGGAACTTTTATGAGCCCCGACCAAGCCTACTCCCACTTCTGTATGCGATTTATTTCTTAATATGGATAAAGCTTTACTGTCCTTAACCAGAACATGGGAAAAGGCTGGTGATGGCTCAAGGTACTTGGGTTGACAACCTACAATATGGCCAGTTATGGTGCCAAATGTGGGCAGCTCTACGCCACAATTTGGACCGAAAACCTCAGTAAAGTCATCTTCAGGTGGCTTGCAATTCACAACACCATTACTAGTGCAGTTTCCCTTGCATAATTCAGCATATTGCAGGGCCATGCAGCCAAGACCAGGACTGTCATTCAGCTGTGGAAGTTTCTGGGATGTTCGGTTCTTATTGATAATATCAACAAGATCATTCGCAGGGTCCCCTGATATCAACAGCATGTAACAATGCACCGTAAAAAAGATTTAGCTTGTTGATGTGCAATTACAGTAATCAACATTTATCAGTGTTCAAAATGTCGTATTTATCAATGACTTATGCATAAGTTCCAACTTATCTTGAGGTGCTTAATTTTTTTTTTTGTTGGGCTTCGTAACAACACATGCAAATGAAAATTCACCATACATTGGTTTTGGCCCAAGTTTAACCCAGGTGCATGCAAGTCCCTTTAAGTGTGTGTGCTTGAATTGCATGGTAGAAAATTGTATTTTTGGTGCTAAATCTGTCCTCCAGAAACAAATTTAGTGACTCTCGATTCTTTAAGATTCCTAATGTAGATAGTCAAATCATATAACAGAGAAGCCATGATCTTTGTTGCCAACAAGATGGAAATCACTTTACTTGACCACCTTAAGTTTGCCTTCCCTATTAAAGCTTTAAAATTTTGCAGCAAAAGACATAATTTTCAGATAAAGACAAGATTACTCCGCTTGTTGATACATGCATCCCTTCATTCATTACAGAAGCTAAACTACTACGGGTCTAGATGGAAACTATTCTTAATGCCTACAGAAATATATTTATGACTTGATTTGAGCGCGAAGGTGTTGTATGCATTTTTTCCTTTACAAGCACAATCACCCCTAGCTCTGGGATCCAGGTAGTGCTTTTGACTTATTTGGGATAAAAATGTAAGACTTTTCAGTATTGATGCTCTGGTATTGAGTTTCTAGTAATGAATAGAGCTACTAATGCTACATAGAACTTAATTTTTAAGAAAGCCAAGATTTTTAATGTTGAATCTCAAATTCTTGTCCTTCTAAAACTTGCATTATCACCAAAGAGTGTAAGACATTGCATATCAAATTATCAGTAAAGAAAAACTACAGTAAACTGTACAACACTACTTGATCAACATGTCAGGAAAAAAAACTCATGGGGCTTGCACTTGTATCGCATTCTCAGAGAAGTCAAGAAAATTAAAGAAAAGCAAACGATTATTACCATGGTGGCTGGAGCAAACAACAGTAGCTAGGAGTAGCTGGAAAAATACAATCCATTTCCATTCACAGCAACAATAATGCTTCTTCGCCGCCACCATCATTGGTAGAGAGAATGAGAAGGGAAACGGGAAACGGGAAAGAAATCTGTACAAAAGGGGTCTCACTTCACTTATTTTTTAACATTGTAAGGAAAGGAAAATGGTTTTATTTTCCCAGAAAGAAAAGCTTTTGTTTATTGTTTACAAAAGCAATAAAAGTGTTGCAGAGATTAAGGAGAGATGGGAACGGTGGTGGTCCCGAAGTAGTAGACGTTGTGGTGCACTTTTGGACTCTTGTTTTTCCGTTTTCCCTTCCCCTCCCTTCGTTTTCACACTCATGGAAATGGAGCGCAGATATCGAGGCACCTCCTTCAAGTGGGACCTACCTACCATTATCACGCGGACTCCTTGTCGATGATCAAGCCCATCGAGAGAGATTGAGTTTTTCAAGGCCCGCTCAGTTAAAAGGTTCAGACTTTGGACTTTCTCGAGGGTTTAAGCAAGCGGAAATGGAAGGGTTTAGAAAACTGGTAATTTCATGATTAAAAACATTCTGCTCTGTTAACTTTCTCACAAATGTTGATGATTTTGAAAGATGGTGAAAATAAAAACAGGGAGCATATGCAGTCATGGATCGCACATCAGAGAAGATTGCCCATAGTCTTGTGTTCTTTTTGTTCAACTTTTGTTTCTGTTCATAACATTTGCGGGTGGTCGTCTTGTTTACTTGATTTACCCCTTTCTTTCTCCTCTACAAGAAAGAAAAATGATCACCTGGCAGTGAATGTGATAAGAATGTGGTTGTCTGTGTATGATTCATTTTATTCCCTCGTAGGCCTACTTTCTTCGACATCAGCTTGCTGCATTTTCAACCGATTTGGTTGTTTTGATTGACTTTAGAGTTGCCAGTCTTTGAATTTGTTGTCGATTTTCAGGATTATGTGGAAAATGCATGCAAACAAGAGGAAAGAACCCAATGGGATTTCAGTCTCAAAGGCATGCTTCAATAGACAGATGATGATATCTAAATATGAAATTCTCATGCGGTGAGTTTAATGTACATATTATCAAACAAACACCTATATATTAGTTCTTAATATTTCTAATATCTTATCTAATAAGAAATTTTTTTTTTCATAAATAAAATAATATAGTACGTAACAATTTCAACAATTTTAATTAATGTTCAGTCTTGATAGAGCAAATATTTAAGAATAATGCTTTCATACAATACGAATTTTATAATTATAACGACTTTATAATTTTTTTGTAAAATATTTTTGTCCAAATACTCTAAATTTATTAACCAAATGTTTGATGAATATTGTAGATAAATAATCTCTTACTAAAATTAAATAAGTTGACATGTGCAAAGTTAATATCACTTATAACCAATGGAATGGTTACAGACATATCCCTAACACTTCTTCTTCCACTGGGGAGGAGAGCATTTAAATTCTTTCAGGATGACTAACAGCAGCTCATGAGTGGTGACCATGATGTTCATTTGGCAGGGCATATGATTATGTTAAAGTAATCCGGAGAATCCATGGAAATTTGCAGATGCAGAATGTTTCATGTGAAGCCGTATCCTCCTGCTTCTTCTTCTTTTCCAGATAGCTGATGAACGCAGATTTGAATTCTGTTACTTTAAAATCCATTAAACTGATAACGATATTGATAGGTAGAGATATTACTAGCTACATTCATATTCATGATTCATGCTTATAATATGATCCATTCATGGTTGGATCAGCTTATGTCCATGACTGCTAAATGAACTTTTGATATGTTTAGAATGTACGAGGAACTTTCCTGCAGATGTTCTTCGGTTCCTGACATCAGGTTCTTGTTCCCGTCTCTTATGCCGTACCTTCTCGGACGGTGAAATCTCTGTAACATTGAATCACCCCATATCGATTAATTTGATTGTTGATTGTATACAATAAATAATAATTCATGTGTCCAGCTTTTTAATTAACAAAAATAAAATGTTTTTATAAATAATGTATTACTTGAGCTTCGCTGCCATCTATAAGCCCAGAATCTCCACGCCATTGCAGTACTCTCTGGTTCTGAGGCAATTTTTCCACAGCGCTGAGCTTCATGAAACAACAAAGATTTAGCAAGTGCTGCTCCATTTAATGTTTTTAGAATATTTAATTTAAATAAAAACCTATTTAGCAGAATCCTAGCCACTAATTTGAATTGTAAGATCAAGATTTAACTACGGCATCATGAAAATTTCTTTTATTTGTAAAACAACATGAACGTTTTTATTTTCTCAATCCAGGAAAGAAAGGAACAGAAAAATGTAACAAAAAGAAAAGAAAAGAAAAGAACCCTCTAGAACTCCGGCGATTGGAAATTTAAAATAGGAACATCGATTTAGCCCTTAGTATATTACTCTATTATCAGTTATATCCTAAATCGTTTTCTTTTTCCAATTTCACTCCAGACATCACCTTAAAATTATCAACCTTCCATGCTTCTAACGGTATTTAAATTATTTCATTTAATCTTTATGGGATACCAAGTATTTCAACCAATCCAATATTTAAAATAAACCCTAAGTCACCCTAAAGACAGCTTTAGTATCAAATTATTGTAAACTTTATGTTTTCTCCCTTCCTTTCAAAAAGCTTGTATTAAAAAGAAAGCTATATTTTTGTGATAAGAATATAATTAAGGATATACTGGAGTTTTTTTTATCTTTAAATAAAATACTTGATGAATTTATACAAATTTATTTTAGTTTCCATCAACAATAGGTGGATTGTCTTTGGACTAAGATCGATAAAATTCAAAATATTTAGGCCTTATTCGTAATTTGGTCAGGAACCAAAAATGAGGTCCCCCCCTACCTGAACACGTGTCAGGGCATCTATATGAAGAGGGGTTTAGACACAAGTCTTGTGCCAAACAGTCCCTTGTCTGCTAAACTCTTGGTCTCTCTGTTTCTACCGTTGCAAAGCCAAAGCCTTATCTGTCTATCTAGCCATGGCTTCTACTTTTGTTACTGTACCAGCAACAAGACCCTTCCTGTCGGTAAACAAAATCAACGCTCCCTCTCTCTCGCAACTCAAACTCGCTGGTTGTTGTTCTCTCTATCTCTCTACTTTCTTGCAGGAAAAATTAATGTGCATCGTATTTCTCTTCCTCTAAATTTGTTTTTTGTTATTTATTTACCAGGATTGAAGAGGAATTCTTTGAAAATTAATGCAATTTCCAAGAAATGGGAACCCACTAAGGTTTTTCTTTTTTCTTTTTATTTAGTTTTTATCTTTTTTTAAGCTTTGGATTTAGTTTTAATATGGTGGGTATTTGCCTGTAGGTTGTTCCACAAGCTGATAGAGTTCTTATCCGTCTCGAGGACCTTCCTGAGGTAATGGGGTTTCGTCTTTGCTTCAATTTATGTCTTGATGCCATTACAAAGCATTTCCCTATGCTGTAAATATCCCGATTTTTATAAAAATTTACGCTGGTTGGTGAGTTTTGTATTGTAGAAATCATCCGGTGGAGTTTTGTTGCCCAAATCAGCTGTTAAATTTGAGCGTTATCTAATGGGGGAGGTATGAATTATGCACAATGCCCCATTCTTGTGCTTATGAGGATGGATGAATTGATTCTTGTTTGCTGTTAGCATTATATTTTGAGTTTTCTGTTTTAGGTTCTGTCTGTTGGTGCTGAGGCTGGGGAAGTGAAGGCTGGGAAGAAGGTAAATAAGTTATTCTTGGTTCATATATGATCAGCTCATGTTGTTACTTTCAATGCTGTTAATTCTGCTATTCCCGGAGATTTTTCATTCCTAAAACTATTGTGATTTCATGAAGGACACCTTATTTTGCAGGTTCTTTTCTCGGACATCAATGCTTATGAGGTAAGTGGCATTACCGTTTGGAAGACTTGCATGTCACATGTGAATTCACTGAGTGTGCTTCTGTAGCTACCTGTTTGTATGGGGATCAAATCCCCTTTGAATGTCTGGAAGACAGCGTCTTGAATCTGTCGGGTCAATATGTTGAAAGAGTGCTATAAAATAAATATCAAACCACACACAAAAACTGGTCCCATGTGAGCATATGCCTTCTGTCCTGACCTGCTGAATTTTATCACCTGATTATTGTGGCTTGGTGAATGAAAATGCTTGCTTTCTTGCAACTTCTAGAATATCTATAAATCTTGGAGTTAATTTCGTAAAAAAATATCTTCTTGTTGAGTGAATATGTTGTGCATAGTATGGCATCATCTAGACAGTGGAGCATGGCAAATGCTATTTTTGTTACATGTTCTTCCATGTAATCAGACAATACAAATTCTTTCCTCTCCAGATTGAAACATTGTATCTTTGTAGAATCCAGTTAGGCGCATGCCTTTATTCTATGTGATTATTCAGAGTTCGCAGATGTTTTTTTTATATCTGCCTAGGGTATGACCAACTCCTCCCGGAGCTGTTAACCTTTGTAGGTGTAAACACTGATTCTGCTGTAATTGACAAGTCTGACCGTTGAGATAATGGTCATTATGGCCACTGTATTGCTAATTGTGCATTTTTATTGTACCTGGATGTGTTTATAAGACTTGATGAAACTGTGCAGATTGATTTGGGAACAGATGCCAAGCATTGCTTTTGCAAAGCTGGTGATTTGCTGGCCGTCGTGGAGTGACATGTCTACATTTCTGCCAATTTTGAAAAGACCACCTCGCTCCTGTCGGTGTCAAGTTATATGGGATCTTCAGACTGTCTGTATTGAAGTAAACTCTAGATTTAGGGGTTCATTGTTCTGGTGCTGTTTAACCTCCGTCTTTCGATATTTTTTTTAAAAAAATGAGTTTTTGTTTCGGGTAGCTAATAATATATTGCATTAATGGATGACGTTGACGACCCTGAGTTCTGATAGACATTTCTTTATCTAGCACCTTAATTGTTACTGCTAAGGTCCATGAAAGATCATGACTTGTTCTTTTGAAAAAAAAATTGGCAATCAAAGGCAAATTGTTATCCGGAATTTAACTGCTCACATTCCCCTCCCCACTCCATTCTATATCATGATGAAGAATACGAAGATGAAATGAGAGTGGCTTTTTTGCTTTCTGCAATAAAAATTTTCGTGAAAAAAACAAGTGTATTCGAGACAGCATTCATATGACAAAAAAAATACAGAATGAATTAAAACTCGAACAAGCGCAACTCAACCATCCCCTCTTTCCTTTTTGGAGAATACCAAGCAACAACCTTCCCAGAGCGTAAAAGCCTCAATGAGTAACTCAAGCTGCATATGAGATCCTCGACATGTGGGCCTTGTTTCCCAGAGGAAGAACCAAGTGAAAACTTTGAATCAACCCGAACCATAATTGGACCTGCAACCTGCAACAAGCATGTTGTCACATTAAGAACAGTACATAGGGAAGACCCTTTTGCTAAGTATGAAAAGTTCCAGTTAAATTTTTACCACTTCCCAAAAGTTTATAGCACATTCGCATCATTGTATGCAATAATACTGTCATTATGAGCGTCTCCTGGAGCCTCTGATTAATTTTAAAAAACTTCTAACCTCTATTTGGTGATTTATAGTTCAAATCATCCAATCTTAGAAAAAAAACATTTAACTGGATCTCCGATGGTTCTAAAAATCAAAAAGTACCTGCTGTTGGAGGATCAGACTAAGCTTGGGAGAAGACAGTGGATTGTCTGCATTGCTAAAGGAAGAACGTCTGAAAATATTGTACACCCTTTTAGCAAGAGAAGAAGCTGAACAGATATCCAGGCGAGCATCTACCCTGGTTAGATCACCATATAGCTTAGCAAACCTCCCGTGCTGAAAAGTATAGCAAACTGAGCCAAACAGATCGGCATTTAATGGACTTCTCTTCTTTGTACTAATTGAAGTGTCCATATCAACATGCGATTCTGTAGATGGGGAGCTTTCACTGCCCCCAAACCAGGCCGCAGAGGTGCCACCTAATACAAATATTAGTACAATAAGAAGCCAATGACAAATTGCAAAGCAGAACTTTCTTTCAAAAGGAGAATGAAAAGAAAAAAATGAAACAAGTAATTTGTATGAATCATGAGAAACTTCATATGATCACTTCCAATTTAGTACTGTATGGCAAACAAGGCAGTCACCTCCTAATTTCCATATTAAGTTTCAGATGCAACATTTTCCATCCTGCCTCGATGAAAAAGAAACGCCTTCATCCACTTAAGTTCTCAGATGATCAGGGAGGGAACATAAGTGAGTGGCATTACTGATTGTGCATAGGCCACCCAAAAGAAAGAAAAAAGTGTCCATAAACAGAACGAAGAACAGCATTTCATATTGCGCAGGGGGGTGGGGGAAGAATTGAAGAGGGTGGTAATCTATTTATTTTGCTAGAAGCTACAGTAGCTGTAGAAGACTGTAGTGACCAGATTTGAATAAGAAGAAAACAAGAATTCCAAGTTAATTAGTAAAAAAGAGCTACCCCATACAATGAAGTGACATACCAATAATCCCAGATATTGCTGCATGAGGTTCCCTAAGGCGCATATCAAATGAAGGCAAAACCTTGCCCTTGTCTGTCTTCTCCGCGGTATCATCAATTTCGTCTTTATACCTCCAAAAATCCTTGCTCTTTTCATAAGAAAAGGCAGCCTTTGCACATAATCCAGGCATCAAGGCACAAGGTACCTCACCATTTAAGGTGTTAACAGGTTGGGGATGACCGCCATTTTTGTGCACACCAAAGCGGTATCGGAACCCAGATTTAGAGGGAAGAGACGACATATCTAAGGATATTGACTCAGGAACGTCCCAATATTTCCCTTTGTGGTCAAGAAATAGCCCAGGCCATGAAGCCTCCAAAGTTATATCATGATCAGGAAGCTGTAAAATCACATGTTAAAACAACAAGGTTAAGGCAACTGTCTATCAATGCAGAATGCATGACAAGCTAAAAGCCCCAGAGCAAGCAATCTGTGATCAGAATCACTAATTATAATTTTGGATTTCAAGGTTTGGTTGATTATTTGCTAGAGATCTCATAATAGAACTACCATACACTATACAGGTTCCACAGCCACATTGTATCTGTGTGTTCATTATCTACAACCAAATTTTCAGCAAGAATTAGCAACCTTGCACTTTAAATTCCCTGAAGGCATATCCTTTCGACAACAAGAACTCAAATCAACGATTCTAAGATAAATCCTTAACTGGGGACATAGCGAGAAAAACTATTTAGCCTTGCAAAACAAGATGTCCACCTATCTGTATATAAAAATGGGATTTAAAAAATCCGACATGTCTGCAAGATAATCTACTCAATTTAAAGAATAGAAATATGAACAATGAAATAAATAAAAGCAATACCTCATGCCAGAGCATCATCTTGTAGCGCGGTCTCCTCTTGTCACCATGCCTTTCTGTGCTTAGCAACACAGAAGATGAAGACAAGGAAAGTTGTGAGAATAAACCAAGAGAATAAATCGACTTGTCAAAAACATGCTTGGCTACATCTTTAAATGCAGGCCATTCAAATTCATCAGCATTAGTGAATTCTCCTTTAATAGAAGAAATCAGCTTCTTTGGTCTAAATTGGCCAATCAATCCTAGCCAGCTGCACGAAAAACACAATCAAAATCATCATACCGATTGGTAACAAAGAAGTAAGCCAAACAGAAGGGGACTTTGTGCAATCATTTTACCCGTTATGGTTGGTGAGTTTGAGGAAGAGAGACTGGAGAGAAAAAGAGCCGAGGTCCTTGGTTGAAGTAGGAGAAAAGGAGGGAATGGTGCCAAGAGGGAAGCCATTTCCTAGAAGAGAGAGTTGTTGAACTCTAAGAGCTTTGCTGGCTCTGGTGACTTCAAGAGGAAATGGGTCTCCAGGAATGGAGTAAGCACAACCTTCTAGGGTTTGTGAGGAAGAAATGGGCTGGTCCCAGAATGCTGAGTCCATAGCCGTCCTCAGGTTAGCCATTTCTTGGTGAGTTGGTGGTGGAGTTTTTTATTTCCTTATCTGTGTTGTTGCTTGCTAGTTTGTTTTGAAACGAGGAACGGGTGAGGAGAAGTAGGGAGGGGTTTTGTTTGGGGTTTGTGGTGGATTTTCCTAGGCGGAGGCACTTCCTCTCCTCTTTTTTTAACTTGATTTTGTTGTGTAATAGATACAGAGGGACACGTGTTGGGCTAAAAGATCTTAGGGCTTTAGTCACTTGAAGTCCAGAAAATAGATAATGGGCCTTTTTTGGACCGTGTTCATGAAATCTAAATTAAGTCTTCGGCCCAGCATTGTTTTTTTTAATTTAAAGACAGCTTCCTCTCCCGCTGCAAAAATATACACACCCACCTCTCTCTTCTTTGAAAAACAAAATAAAGTTTTTTTTTGTTTTAAATTGTTTTTTAGATTCATCTGAATATATTGTTGTTAAAAATAGTTTTTAAAAAATAAAAAAAATACTATTTTAATATATTTCTGAATAAAAAATATTTTAAAAATCAATTAGTTAATTGTAACTAATTAAATTATGGATTGGTTAATTATAACTATGAATTAAAGGCCATGGGAATTATAAAAAAGAAAATTATATAAAAGCAAAAGCTATATAAAAATATACTGATAAGCGAAACCATCGAAAGCATTATGAACTCGATACCAAACTATGTTTTATTTTAGAGAAACAAATGATTTTTTGATGAAGTTGTGATACAAATATTACTTCGTTAGTTATTAATTATTGTTAGAACTGTATTCAATTGTGTCTAGATGTAAAAAATATTGAATTTTTTTTTTTAGTGTTTTCTAGTAATTTTGGTGTGTTAGATATAAATATTTTTTATATATTTTAAAATAAAAAATATTTTAAAAAGGTACTTTGCATCATAAAGATGATAGGGATGTCAATGTAAAATAAATTTGATGGATAATGGGGACCTGCATGGGTAGGAATTACAAGTAAGATATGAATATTGTCAAAACATTGTCCGACCCCAAACATAACCTGGAATATATATTTATATTGTCATAATATACGCGCGCGCGCATATATATATATATATATATATATATATATATTATTGATTAACAATGAATAATAAATAATAAGTATTGATTAAATATAAAAACTTAATTAATAATTTATAAATATTTTATGTTCCTTGGTGGCAACTAGTGGATAAGATGTGGCTGTATATGCTACTTGTAAGCTAATTCTCCAAAACCTAAAGCAAACGCCAACTTTATAGTTCCGAACTTATCTTTATATTTACACTCACTGCATTGACTTGCCAACAACAGTGGCTGTTAACGGAGGCCTTTTCTTTTTCTTTCTCCTTGACATAGAAAGCGCTCCCGATTTTATTTTTTTATTTGAGTAAACTATATTTTTGAAAAGTTTACTTTATAAATATAGATAAATAATTAAAATCTCGATTATTTTAAGATATATATTTTTACTTGAACTCGAGATATGATATAAAGATATAAGCTTTGACTCGAACGAGTAAAGCGTTCGAGTTGCTTGAGACGTGAGTTCAAATAAGCCAGAAATCAGCAGCCAAACATTCTATCTGGACAATATATAATGTTCTGAATTACCTCACAAGCTAGTTTTATCATGTAGAATCACACCAATCATGAGTTCTAGACAAATTTTATAAATAAAAACCCGTTGATCACCGGATCCTAGCTCGACGGGTCACCGGATCTTCATGTTCCGATAACGAGGGCTGCCCATACTGAAGGTGCTGGGGCCTGATCTGTTACAGGCGTGACGCTATTTTATGGGCATATCTCATTAAAAAGGTGAGAGGCTTGCAGAAGCATTGCCTCCGAAAGAAGTAATCATCATGCTGCGATGTTTTGGAAAACGAATCTGCATTTTTCTTGCATGTGTTTCTGAACCTTTTTGCTTATTTTAAAGAATAATTCGTTGCATGTATCTTCCACGCTACATTAATTGTTGCAGAACATAGTTACCAGATTCTCCATTACCCTTCACTCTGCCATGCATCTCTTCAAGAATTCTTATTTATTATCTTTAATGTTTAATCTTATTGGTTATACTCAAGATAATAGATTTGTACCCCAATGAAATGAATAACCAAGGAATTTAAAAAAAAAATCTAAAATAATATTGTTATATATATATATATATATATATACACACACTAACTTTGTTTTTTGAAATCCAAGAAATCCCATTTTTCGGAAGCGTACTTTGTGAGTTTAGATGAACAAGTAAAACTCTAATTGTCCCAGGCTCTTACAAGAATTGCACGCCCTAACTGAATTTAAAATCTACTGTGCAAATCTCTAGTTCTTTGCTATTACACTACACTCCAGGGACAATTCGTTTATCTATACGCTAACCTAACAGCTTTATGACTTAAAGTATAAATCAGGTGAGATATCCAGCCTGATTTTGACAAAACAATGCTTCCATTACTAGTTTACTATTATCTACAAGGGAGGGGAAAAAAAAGAGATGATAATCTACACGTGCCGTTTACAACTCGGAAGCTAGTAAGATGAACTGCTAAGTCCTTCTCTCGCCTGTCATTTGATCTCTTTTAAGAAACTGTATATAAAACTGCACCTATATTTACATCTCAGGACCGCAATTAATTAGTTGATCCTATCATCCACAGCACGAAAAAGATGTCCAACTTCTCTTATTTTCCCCTCCTCCTCTTCCTCCCTCTACTCTTCAGTACTTTCCATGCCGATATTGCTCAGGATCTCGTCCCTGAAACTTGCAGGAAACTTGCAGAAAATGATCCGAACCTGAGCTACAACTTCTGTTTAACTTCTCTTCAAGCTGTCAATCGTAGCCAGTGCGCTGATCTTCGTGATCTTGGTTTGATGTCCATCAAGTTGACCAAATCCAACGTGACCAACACGAGGTACTACGTGAAGAAGCTCTTGAAGAACACAAAATGGGACCCCTTCATTAGGGCATGCTTAAATGACTGCCTTGAGCTTTATTCTGATGCCATCCCTACCCTCAAGCAGGCCATGAAAGATTTCAAGTCTAAGCATTATGACGATGCCAATATTGAAGTAAGTTCAGTTATCGACGCCGCCACAACCTGTGAAGATGGATTCAAGGAGAGAGAAGGCGCAGTTTCACCATTAACAAAAAGAAATAATGATACTTTTCAGTTGTCTGCTATAGTGCTTGCGGTCATCAGCATGCTCCATTAACTGGTTTTCTTAATCTGTACGTTGGAGATTAAGGTTTTATCATTGTTGATCCTTGTTCCTTAATTTCTTGTCAGGTTTCTTGATGTTAACGGGTGATCTTTCGATATTCTTCTGTGTTTGGTCATCTGTTAAATATTTATTGACGCGACGTGTATTGTCTTTGTGATTGTTTTTTATATGTTTTTAAGCAAAAGTTCAAGAAAAAGTGACTGATTAATTGATTATAATTGTTTGGACTTTGGAGTTCGATGGCTTCTTGTCGGTTTCGCTTCCTGTGATTGAAGGAATTTATTCGTGTTGAACTAAAAAGAGAGCATAGAGAATCCTAGGAAAGTTGAACAATCAAAAGACAGCATAGGAGAGAACCACTCGTAGCCAGTAACAGCTGCCGGCTGCTTCACAGGCTGACGATTGGAACAAGGCCGGAGGCCTCATTCCAAAAGTCGCCCCATTGCAAATATTTGGTCAAAGAGAATAAGAAAGCTGGAAGTTTTGCCTTTCGATGAAGCAAGATCCACCAAATATGATTTTGTAGATGTCGTAGAAAAATTCATCCATGAAATGATTGTCATATTGCAGCAAAGAATCTCATCCAGTAAGAGAGGGTGGACGGCCATCAGACTTCCATTGGATGAAAACCAATGACAAGTCCATGTGATCACGAATACACATCCAATATAACGCAACTGGTCAAATTCAAAAGAAAAATCATGGTAAAGGTACTGTGTGCACTGAAACAAATTGGCAAACATCGCCTCATTAGTCCAAGGATGCAGCAAACATTCAATAGAGATTGCACCCTGTAGTAAATTCTTTCTTCCCACATCGACAAGGGGGTCAAAAAGCTCATAATTGTATATATGAAACTAGTTTCAACAGTGCACCAGCACAGCAATGGCGATGGTGTTTTCAAACTATTTATCCTCGAGAACAATGTACCACAATACCAATGATTGCGACCCAAAATACAAGCGGGGAAAAAATTATCGCAAGGAAGCTCAAGTAAAGCGTTATAATTTCAAGGAAAAGAGGCATGCATCAGAGAAGTCCCTTCAATTGAAAAATAGCCACCAAAAGAACAGTGCAGCGCATAATAGAAGCCGTGAACAGAGGAAACACGAGGAAACTTGAGCGTCTAAATGTGAGATGAAATTTTTCGCAATCAGAGTGGTTCCTCACAAATGGAAACTGGTGATCGATTGAAGCATAATAAAGTCAAATGCCAGTTCTGACTACTCTTACCAGACAGACTAGGATTATTTTCAGCCCAGCATGAGGATCCAGTCCATACAAACACTGATGAAGTAAAACAAACACGACAGAATGTCATTTTTTCCCATGAAATTCAGGGAGAAAAACCAGATGCTCAAATCAACTGGACAGTGGATGGTTATGAATGTATTCGATGGCAAGGTTACAAGAGTCGATCTTATCGGCTTCCTTGTCTGGTATTTCAAGCTTGAACTCCTCCTCTAGAGCCATTACAATTTCCACGTTGTCCAAGCTATCCAGTCCCAGATCTTTCTGGAAATGTACTTCTGGAGTCACCTGCAGATATATGTTTGGAATTCAACATTAGTAAAATATTTTCCTGTGTGGAAATGAAGATGCTTGATTTTAAAAAAAAAGGCAAGCATAACAAGAGTGCCAGAATTCAGCATGACAAATGGAATGGGATTGCACAGGTGATTTTAAGCTCGGTACAGAAAATTAAAATATAAGTTAACATAGTAATTGAGAGGCCAAGTAACAAACATGAGTCTCAATAAGGGGCAAGGAGCAAAGAAGAATTATCTCCTGGAGTGATTGTATGTATTTCTCATAGATAGAAAAAGGTCCCAGATTCACTCTGCTACGGAACCCACACCTAATTTTATTTTGCATTACATTCTCTTCTCTCTCAATAATAGACTGTAGAATTCAACACTTGTGGAGCTGCTATAAGCCAGCCTACTACTTAATTTTCTATCTGCTACAATTGGGAGTTAGCTTAGCTTCCATTTGTTTGCTGATGTAAAGTTTCATAGAAAGGAGTGGCTCCTGCTTTCTTCTTCAACAAATGAAATTTAAATCATTCACAAAAATAAAAATAATAAAAGGAACAATTTTTCTTGTGTGGGAGGAGCAAGGAGATTACCAGAGGTTAACACACACATGATGAACATTATAAAGATCAAGAAGGGTTATGTGTTTGTGAGTGAGCTACTAGCTCAGGTAACAAACAAACTACACTACCTCAGTGGAAATAATACTCTCCGAGATGCAACACGCTTATCCGCAATGTTTATATGGGTAGTTAGACACTTGAAAGTTGAAACCCTAACAGTTTCTTCTTGTTGGGATGTCAAAATTATGGATACGAGCTTTTTACACTACCCAGAAAACGTGACTTCAATATCGTATACGGCTACCACATTACAAATCAAAAGTCACTAAATCCTAAGGTTACTGGACTGGCACACACAAATACACAGTTATGTTGCATTTGGTTAGTGTCATTTGACAAAAGTACAGAGATGGAAATGTATTTGATTGAAGAAACCGAAGGACAAAAAAATAAATCTCCAACAGTTTTGGGTGTATTATCTTAATCAAGATCAGAAGAATCAAGAATCAACAACAAATCCCAGAAATCCATACTAAACATCCTATCATCCTCTAACTCATATAGATTTTATTCTATTTAATTTCTTGCAAGGATTCTGAAAGGTAATAAATTCAATTAGAAGCAAAAGGAATCTTCAAAGAGTTTATATGATAGCTTATCAACAGGAATTATAAAAATTAAATCTAAAACGAAATTGAAATCAGTCCTAACCCTGGAAGGATCGACTTTAGGGAAGCTCTTGATAACAGAGAGGACTCTGTCGGCCACCTCTTCCTTGGTTAGATGGTCATCATGTGACGACATTAACCGGATCGAACCGGACGGAAACCATGGATTTGATTCGAGTCCACGGGTTTGCACCGCCACCCGGACGTGGCGTAACACGGCTGCTCTCAGTGCCATTTCCTTCGATCTCTCTTTCACTTGGTTTTTTTTTTACTGCAGACTAGTTAAAGGTAAGAAGCTCGAGATTTAGCCCCTGATATATTATATTATTATTAATTCAGCCCAGGATCTTATTATCTTCTCAATCTTACCCTGAATGTTAAGACAATGTCACCTCTCCGTCCATTAAATTGCAGTGATGGTTAAAGGCTTTCGGTCAATTTGCATGTAATATTTTAAATTTTTCTATCCACCACGAAATATTAAGCCCCAATCTGTACAAATATAAGGGGGCGTTTGGAAAAGCAAAAAAAATATATATTCTTGAAAAAAAATTGATTTTTTTGTGTTTTAAATTATTCTTTGTATTTTTAGATTATTTTAATAAACTAATAAAAAAATAATTTTAAAATAATATATTATTCCCGATAATAAATTCGTTGATTTTGTTTTCATAATGTATGTATGTATGTATGAGAAGAGGCCTCCATAGATATGGGTGGTTGAGCTGACCCACAGCTCATAGACAACTGTAAATAATAACGTGATAAAAATCAATTCCCACTAAAACTGCGCAAGCCGTGCGGCAGAATCCATGTTAACGCCATCAGATAAATGAAGTAGCAAAGTCGCTGGTACGCAATAAGAATCGGGATCGAATCGTCGAAGCATCCACCACAACGTTTGAGCTTGTTCCAGAAACGACAACAAACTGAGACCGCCGCCTGAATCGACGATCAGGGCTCTGTTATCGGTTTCTTGGTCGTCAAAAACCCATTTGCCTCTGCTGTTTTTGCTTCCTTAAACAGCAAAAGAAGACCTTCAATTACAATTAATCTCCAGCAACGATAGACAACATGGCAGGTATCTCTCTCTTTCTCAATCTCTAGCCCTTTTTACGTTTTTGTTTCTCTCTCGATGGTCATGCTTACAGAGATTAGGCACTATCTATATACGGTTCAGTTTGATTCAGTCCGTATGTTACAGGGCTGACATATGCGTGTATTGATTTTTATGTCTAGAAATTTATTTATTTTTAAATAAAAATAGATGGTGATGGA
This sequence comes from Salix caprea, assembly GCA_964035475.1. Lineage (NCBI taxonomy): Eukaryota > Viridiplantae > Streptophyta > Magnoliopsida > Malpighiales > Salicaceae > Salix > Salix caprea. Next base: position 2,123,539 of record OZ037761.1, on the reverse strand, counting down.
TAGAGTGAGAATGATATTCAGTGCTGGATTCTCGTTTCTGCGTGACAGAGGAAAGGCTTATAAATAGAGCAGCTGTTTGTTTGTATGAATTAGTCTCAACCATAAAGTTGACGTTTCATTTATTACTTAGTGACTGTTCTTTTAATTTTCACAGTGTATGATAAATTGATTTGATGATGTTTAATGGGCATGGTTTTTTAGATAATTTAATTTCAGGATGCTTATGACAGTAAAACTCACTCGTTTCTGTATGAGAATAGAATTTTGAAAATTACAATTTGTTGAGTAATGATCAAGAGATTTTATTTTTTCTCTCCTTCTGTTCTTCAAACTTTCTACTACTTTTAACCAATTGCAGATAATGAAGAGCCAATACTGAACAAGGTTGAAAACACCGTAGCGCTACATTCACCGTTATTCAAGCTTAAGCGCTGGCAATGGTGGCTCTTGGTGGCAATCAACATTTTCTTCCTCGTCGCAGGACAGTCTGCTGCAGTCCTATTGGGTAGATTTTATTATGATCAGGGTGGAAATAGTAAATGGATGGCAACTGTTGTTCAGACTGCTGGTTTTCCAATTCTTTTCATTCCACTCTTCCTGCTTCCTTCAGATAACGAACCTTTAGCCTCTTCCTCTTCGTCTCCGCCAATTAGAACACTTGCCTTGATATACATCGTTCTTGGGATGATTATAGCCGGTGATAACTATTTGTATTCTTTGGGGCTGTCGTATCTATCTGCGTCAACCTATTCTCTAATCTGTGCGTCCCAGTTAGCATTTAACGCCGTCTTCTCATACTTCATCAATTCTCAGAAGTTCACAGCTTTAATTCTCAATTCTGTGATTATTCTCTCCTTTTCATCTGCTCTAATTGCTGTCAATGACGATTCGGGAGGTCCATCAGGAGTCTCTAAGTGGAAGTACTTCCTTGGCTTCCTTGCTACTCTTGGTGCTTCCTCAATTTACTCTCTTTTGCTGTCACTCATGCAGCTTTCGTTTCAGAAGGTCCTGAAAAAGGAAACATTTTCTGTGGTTTTAGAAATGCAGATTTTCACATCTATTGTTGCCACCTGTGTTTCTGTTGCGGGTCTCTTTGGTAGCGGGGAATGGAAGACTCTGCATGGAGAAATGCAGAGTTTTGGCAAGGGAAGTGTTCCGTATGTGCTGACTCTAGTATGGACGGCAGTTACATGGCAGGTTTGTTCAGTTGGTGTTGTGGGCTTGATTTTTGTGGTATCTTCACTCTTCTCCAATGTGATAAGTACTGTCGCCCTGGCTGTATCTCCCATTGCTGCAGTTATAGTTTTCCATGACAAGATGAATGGTGTGAAGATAATTGCTATGCTTCTGGCTGTTTGGGGTTTCGCATCTTTTACATATCAGAATTATATCGATGATTCCAAGTTGAGGAAGGCAAAAGCTAATGTTACTGAAACCCGAAACAATTCTGTGTGTTGATAAATTTGGAAAGAATGCACGTATGGTTTCTCTCTTTGGGAACTTAGATTTTTGTAGTTGTCCTTTATTTTGTAACTAGGCCATGTTTTCTTCTTTTCCCTCTGCTGCAACTCTGATCATTAGCTTTGCTTTGATGACACACATGTAAAGAAGTTGATGAAGCAGTAAGGGGCTGTGAAGGATTTTGAACTAGGTTCATTCTTTACTTTAGGGCATTAATAAAGAACTCCTGGATCCACAATTTGGCTGGGAAATCGAAATTTGTTGCAGCAAAGAAGTCTGTAATTTACTGCAAGATTTACCTTGGTCCAGTTATTTACCAAGTAGGGCAGAAGGTGCTTAGAATATAAGCTAAACAGGGAGTAACATTGCTGGAGTTCGAACATATTCCAATGTTTGTGCGCGTATGGTGGTTCAAAATGGTACCAAGCCATGAATTTTCTCAGAGCGGGTGACTTTGATCCTGTTGAAAGAACTTGTTCGGGGAAGAAAAGGAAATCATTCTGGGGTTTGGGCTAGCATAACACATCTTTCTTTGGTTTGGCAATAATACTGATAATTCAGACTATTTCCCTTTTGTCTTGGTGTTTTTTAAGGTTGTCTATTGAACATCCTCAGCTAAAAGGAAGCGCACAGCAGTCCACCGTGTAAAACTAAATTCCTGCTCCGACCTCTGTTCTGGTGGCAAGATATGATTGATTTACATGAGATAAAGCCATGTGGGAATTAGCTGGTGGGTCGAGGAAAGAATAATCCCTTCATTTTTCTTATAATTAGGCTCTTGAGACAGATTGCACTTGACCAACCCCCTATTTTGGCCTTTTGTGTTCAGCTCCCTTATGCAATCGATGAGCCCCGTGGTTGCTTGTTGAAGAAAATGATCATTAGCCCCTATGTTTGGACGATATTACAATTTGGTTCCTCATGTTTGAAAACCTAAAACTTTGTCCCTTTTATAAGAAGATGTAATTTGATTGGTACTAATAAGCATTGTCAACACTCTCGAACGAAGATAGCCAATATAAAACTACAGGGTAGATTTTTTGATCTCTTGTTTTAACTTGTTAATAGGTTAACAAGATGCATTGTCAGACATTTTTCATGAGAAAAATTAAAACCATGATCAAATATGGAATTATAGAATCATTTCTCTAACGAGCTCTGGCGAAAAGAGATCTGACAATTTCACAACTTGAAATCCAAACATAACTATAAATCAATTTTTAGATTCAAGAGCTAAACTTGCACGCATAAGTAAAAAAAAACAAAAAAAATATTCAATGATAATGGGAAAAAAAAACCCATGAATCTTATTTCATAAAGATCTAAACTTGTAATTATTTGAAATTTTGAATACATCACATATAATATTTAGATATGGGATTGTCGAGGATTGTCATTGATGTGATTTTCATTGGCTACCACCCAGAATGTTTTTCAAGTAGTTGTTTAGGGCAGAGGGAGAGGCTAGGCTTGTTATAACCTAATTCTTAATTATCGATAAAACATTTTATCATCTTTCTTAATCCCAAGTATACTATTTGATTATCTAATTTTCCATCGTAAAACCTAAAAGGAGAGAGTTTAGAGGAAAACCAGTCGGATTTTCAAGAAGACAATGGTCAACAAAAATCAAGGGATTAAGCTATAGTTTTTTATTAAATGAAGGCCTAAATAATAATTGATTTAAAAACTAAAGGACTTGAAAATAAATACCCATCCTTCATCATTGAGCAACGAATCGAGCTGGGATCGCCTTTATTTAATCCGAAACGACAACACAATAAGACAAGAAAAATCTCAATCGTAATGTAATTATTTGATTCGGATTCAAGTGGTTACAACTTGAACAACATCTCGTCATTCAAATCTCAAATTACCAACGATCATTAGTTTCTTGACAGTCAGGGTCGTCCTGCTACTTTTTAAGCAGTGTTTTCCGCTAGCTAGTGGCCAGGTGTAGCATTTCCATCCCTTTTAAATAAAATTACTTTCTTTGTTTCGGCTTTAGATCATGTAATGGCACTTCCACTCTGCCATGATGACGAGTTTCATCGTCAACACTCACTGAGTTGTTCACTTGAACCATTTGTTTCCTGCTGCCTGCATAATTCTTTTTTTTTTTTATGCTTGAAAGCACATTCTTTAAAAACATATTTTATGAATCCCGATAAATGAATAAATTCAATATTTTTAAAAGAAATGTGTGTCTAAAAACTGCATATTTCTTGCTGGCATGCATATATTTGTAGTCATCCTAAGAGTGTGTTTGGTATTGCGGTTGTTGTTGTGGTTGAGGTTGTAAAAAAAACAGTTTTATAAAAAATGTTCTTGTTGCGGTTCAAAATAAACAGTGAAGTGTTTGGTTAAAACTGTGGTTGAGTTTGAAGTTAATAAAAACAATTTGTATATTTGATTATCATGCTTTTCATATAATTCATCAAAAGGCTGTAAAATTTAGTAATTTAGGTAAAATGAGTGACATGTGATACAAGATTAATTCAGTTAAGTTTTATGTGGAATCGGGGTAGGAGTTGACTTGACCGACTTGATAGATCAACTGGATTATAAATTAATATAGATTTTATAACTATACAGCACTAAAATTTAACAAGTACATTCCAAGCTTCATTTAAGATCCGTTTGGAGCAATTTATAAGTACAAAAATAATTGGAAAAAAAAAAAAAAACAGTTGCATGTCAAACTAACCATTAACCACTTATTGTCGGAAACGCGTGAAATTAAGTAGTCATTGACCTTTTTGATCGAACATTTTATAGCCAGGTAAGGAAGAGCGAAATGCAGCAGCGACCACACCTACACATTGCCTCTTGAATAATTTATTTTGATCGCGATTGATATTGTTATGATTTTTAGAATTATTTATGACAATTTCAGCACCCTTAATTGTTTTTTTTTTTTAAATAATCTAAGAAGGTCATTTGGGATTCAATTACCCCTATCAAGAGGGTTCATAGCTATTTTAATATCAAATCAACCTAATCAATTTGTTTAAAATAGTATAAAATCAAAATTTTATTTAGATTTTAAATATTTGAATTAAGATATTTACAGGCATGGCATGAGATGGGGAAGTTTCTTCCCTTACAACGAAATTAATTGGAAATTTCTCAGACGTCGAGAAGAAGAAGAAGAAAGCAGCAGTAATTTGAAAAGAAAGGTGCGATCATAATCACAAGGCCATGTCAGACTTTGCATCTAATTCTATTGATTTCTGCGTGGCATTTAAGAGAGAGCCTGACTTCAGTCAAACAAGTTCGCCTTCAACCTCGAGCTCACGACCAGGAAGCTTCTTTGTGGACGACCAGCAATTTCCGAACTTCTTCTTGCATGTCATTGTTAGGGTTTGCAGTTTATGAGAAATGTCTTTGTTTCCGTACTTGATGATCTTGACCTAGTGTGTCTGACTTTAGAATCGGCGTCGGGGGGGAAGGTTCAGGGATTTAGAGAGGAGGAGCCTCTGTCAATGAATGAGAGATATTTACAATATAACTATATATGTAAAAATAAAATCTTAATGTTTTTTAGGTGTAAAAATAATTTCAAACCGAACCATGTAAAAATTAATTTGATGTGATTTGGTCGTCTTGGCAATTCTATAGACAGCTTTAATGATTAATCTGATTTTTTTTAATAAACATTAAAACAATAATATATTGAATCAATTTAGATTAACTCGGGTTAATTAGTCAATATGTATACTAAGTCTATGGCATCATGATAGCCTCGTAAAAAAAATCATAAGAAATCAGAAAGTTCAATTTTTGATAAATATAATATCGAAGGATAAAACTGAAAAAAAAAACTTAAAAAATAATCCAAAAAATTATTTGAGCCAACCAACTAGGATTAACTATAAAACCCACAACTCGGCTCATGAAACGAGGATAATCCAATAGAGAAAAAAATAAATTAAATTATAAAACTCGAATCTCAATCAATATAATGATAAAGGAAAAGATTGAAAAAAATCAATTAAAAAAACAACACGAGACACAACTCAAATTAACCGGCTAACCCGATTCATGAGATGAGGAACTATGAAAAAAATTATGAAATTTAATCTCAAATTAGTTCAATAATAAATGACAGAAATACTTAAAGAACCGATTTAATCCGTTAAACTTGTAGTCTATTAATGAATATAAGATAATCTTACAATAAATAAATAAATAAATAAAATTAAATAGTGAAGTCTAGACTCTAATAAAAAAAAAAAAAACATGGAAGTCCCAACATTACAATAATAACATCACATGTGACGTTTTTAATAATCTTACAATAAAAAATAAAAAAAACTTTTTTTGAAAAGGAATTACCAACATTACATGTGAATTTCCTTTTACGATAGCTGCAGCCTATTGCACATCAAAATGTCTTATTACTTTAAGAGTGACGTTCTTAAGATTTTCCATATCCCAGGAAGTCCCATCCACCAAAAAAGAAAACGAAATCCAGCAGTAGCGTGATGGTTTGTGAGCGTGATGGAATTTTTTTTATCTCAGAAAATATATTTATTTTTAAAAGTTATTCTATTAATATAATTTTAAATTAAAAAAAAACTCAGATAACACCAAAAACACACTGAGTTTATGGTTTTTGATTTAAATTCTAGCTATCATGATAACCTACCCTGATCAAGACTACTGGATTTTATTTTAAAATTCGAATCCAGGGGCTCATCTCCACTAACAACTTGCAAGTTATTTCAATAAAGTAAATGAAATATTATTAAAAATTTAAGGGGAATAAAAGCTGAATCTGGTAATGAAATATACACAGACACGTTATTTCAATAAATTAAATAAAATAAAAAATACCCGAGTTGTAACTATTAGCATTTTAGCAGTTTATCAGATAAGAATATATTCACCTATAAAATAATTGTTTTGACTTAAAAACAAAACAAATATTAACCAGAAAGTATTTTAAAATAAAAAATAAAAAATAAAAAACAACCAGAACCAACTATATTTTAAAATCACATCGCACCAAATGAAACTTTAAATTTTATATTGTTCAACTAGTGGTATTATTTTAGTTACTTTTAATGAGATATAAATTTATATATCTTTTCTCCTCATATCTATCTATCTCTCTTTATTTAAAATAAATTTAAAAAATACGTAATCTGATGTCACTGATTATTTTCTACGCATCATAAGATTATTTACAATAAACTTTATGTTAAAAAAAGTTGTGTCAAGAAATGGACAGGACGGACTCTGGAAAAAGAAAGGTCAGGCGTTCTTATTATTTCCCGGTGACGTGGATCATAATCTTCCTCGTCCATCAATGATTTCACATGGAAAGGTCAGAAACTATAAATAAGACAATTAAATTTATACTCCTCCTAAAAGATCCAGAGACCTTAAGCTAACCAAACTCCACGATTAATTCCCAACCTCCTTAAACTTTAATTAAAAACATGTTCAAATCATATGTTAAAATGTCATCCAACCACCATTTACATTTTCTTAAATCGTTTCTGTATTTAAGATGTCCTAATTTCATACCTTAATTTGTTTTTCATAGATATTTAAAATTAGTTTCGCATATAAAATTAAATTTAATTCTCTGGCCAGTTTTTTGGAGAAAACAAAAGGGTCGTTGAAGTTATGGATGTACAAGCAACATTTGATTGTTTTTTACGGCATTTGTCTTTCTAAAAACTAAACGGGTCCAAGTAGATGATGAGCTTAAATTAAAGAATGAAGCTTTGTATTGAAATAAATGGTATTTTTTTATAATTAAAATGTCTTGTTAAAACTTTTAATATTGGCATGTTAAAATAATTTAAAAATATATTAATTTAATATATTTTCTTGATAAACATATCCAGTTTCAAATGTAAAAACTATTCGATTTAAATATTCTTTTCATGGCAATTAAATTTATCGGATTACACTTTCTTGCAGGTTGTCAACATCGTTTTGTTCCGGCCGGAACAACCAGAACATTCCTGTCATTAAAAAAACCGAGACAAAACAGCGTCGTTTTTATCTCGGTTTTAATTCCAGCCTGTTCCGGAAATACCGGCTAAATTATGGTTGGAACGTCTCGGTACCGTTCTGGGTGTGCCGTCCCTGCCTTAAAATCCTTCTTATTTTCATTAACTTGTGATTATCTTTCTAATTTTGAGATTATATTTGTTTGACTTTGTATTTATATTGTATAATTTAAAGTTAATTTATCTTGAATTTTAAAATAAAATAAAATTTTATTATTTAAAAAAAAACATTTTTGAAATGAAAGCATGAAAGAAAAAAAAAAAACTGGCGGCGAAAGGAGGACGGGGTTCTTCATGATCCAACGGCTTAAGACAGGAAAAAAAGACAATGATAGTAACAGCATAGGGTTGTGTTCTCTAGGAAGTCGAGCCATATGAGATCGAGGGAGGAGGGTTGTTTTCTAGATCATATGACCCTACTTTTTCTGACAGTTAATAAAGAAGATTTCGTCAGGACATTTAACTCCTTCGGTCCCGCCAGTGATGAACGGCTGACACCACCACCACCTCGGCCACCGCCCTATTAAGCATGTTTGGGAAAGCTGTTATGGTAGTTTTTTAAAATAATTTTCGTGCTAAAATATATTAAAATAATATTTTTTTATTTTTTAAAAATTATTTTTGACATCAGCACATCAAAATAATCTAAAAACACCAAAACATATTTATTTAAAATAAAAAAAATGGTTTTTTTGGAAACGGCGTTTGAAACGCCGTCCCAAACCGGCATAATCCCTTTATTATATTTTACAGTATAATTTGAAAGAAGAAGAAGAAGAAATAAATCGAGGGTGGTAAATGGGCTACTTGATAGTATTAAACTACATGACTAAATTTATAGCTAGTTCACACTATGATTATGTAACCATTAAGTGTCTGTTTATCACGGTGATATTTCTAAAAAAACAATTTTTAAATGAAAATTATTTTTAAAATAACTTTAATTACATCACCAAATTTTATTTTATTAAAATGTATCGCGAGCAGGGTTGGGAACCGCCACCGTTAAGGCAGTTGGGGGACAAGCTATAGGTTTGTTGTTGACTTTGAGTGAGCGATAGGCAATATAGCATGCGCTTTGCTAGCTCTCCCTTAAAATCTGTGGGTTCTACCACCCGCCCAATTCACGATTATTGAGCACAAAGCTAAAAGGTGTGGGGATATTAGCACCGGTAATTAAGTGTTTTTTTTTTTAATTTGATGTGTTTATCAATACTATTTTTTCACATGAATTACCATCATGTATTATACAAGTAGTACATAATATACTGTTTTCATTTTAATCTATTTTCTCTCTCCATTTTTTATCATTATCTTTAATTTAGTCCTTATAATATTTGACCCGTTTTGCACATTTGACAAGATAACTTTGGTTGTCTCGATTTATGAGTTTAGCAAGATATTTTTTTAAATTAAATTTGATTCATTTTTTTATCATATAGTTATAAAAAACATTTCAAGGAAAAAAAATTAAATTTTAGAGTTCAAGGTTTTGTTGATTGATCTGGAAAATTTGAATTTTTCTTTTTAAATTTATTTTCTTTCAATGTAATCCTTCGTTATTGGATTGATTGTAAATTGAATTTTATAATTTGTTTTGTTTTTTATAAGATTATCATAGACTTATAAAAAAAATCATTATTAGTTTGGCACTTGATTTTGCAATTGTTTATTTTTATTATTATGTAGTTAAATAAACCATGTTTAGAAAAAAAAAAACTTATTAATTTTAATAGCCCATTACTCGATTTTAGGGTTTCATATGTTGATCCATGTTACATGATTCATAAGGTTGATAAGTTTACCCATCAAACTTATATGTTTTTTTCCCAGTTTTGGTCCTCTTTTTATGTCATTCTTCTTCAAAATTGGTCTGGTTAAAAAATAAAATTTATTTATTATTTTTTATATTTAGTTTTGGATTATCATGGTCTCAAATAAATATACTTTTTAGAGTTGTTGCTCGATTTTATAAACATCTATTTTTTATCATAAAAAATATATTTAAAAAAAAAATTATTCAACTCATTGAAGTTCATGACTTAAGTTGTAAAGCGACTAAAATCGATCCAGTTCAACATTGTCTCAATATTAAAAAAAATCTCAATTTTTTCTTTTAAAAAAAAATTATCATGTTCTTACAAGTTAATAAAATTATCTCTAAATTTATTAAAATTAACAATTCACTTTGAGTTAGTTCCCATACAATTTAATTCAAAATTGGAGTTAGTTATGAAATAAAGTTGACAGCTTTAAAGATCAAATTGCTTAATTAAATTTAATAATACTACCAAAACAATATTATAAATAAAATTTAGTGCATTGAAAACTCATTTTTAGTGTGTATTTGATAATGGCATAAAATATTTTTAGAGAAATATTAATCAACTAAAAATATATTAAAACAGTATTTTTTTTAAAATTTATATAAGCATGTTAAAACCACGTAAAAATCAACGAGTCAAAAAAAAAAAACGCACAATTAATTCTCCCGTGCTTCATCATTTCTTCTTCATCGGCCTCTTCAACCACTAAAGACTGCCCACCCATTTCCTTGTCCCTTCTAGTGGGGAACATGAACATCTCTCCCTCAATCACTAATATACTCCTTGTGCTTTATCAAAAAAAGAAAGCCATTCCAATACAAATGGTTGATTGACTATTATACCCTCTCTTTTTTAAATCTAAGGCTTTCATAAAAAAATATCTTTTTTCTTTCTTTAAAAGAACCTCTATCAATATTTATTTAATGGCTAGAGCAGACCATGAGAGGAAAAAAAAGGGAGGGGGGGTTCAAAAGTCAAAACGTGTGACCGGAATAAACCGGTCCAATTTTTAATTTCCAAGTACTTAGGTTTTACGTCTCATAAATGTCCGAAGACTGTTTGCTTTAGGATTCAAATTTTAAGCAAGAACATGTTGACAATAAATATTTGCAACATAGTATTTCCCTGGCTCAAGAGGCACCGTCGAAAACTAATTTGAAAATATTTTTATTTCAAACAATTTACTTTATTGCTCAAGAGGCTCGCTCAATCCATTAAAATGTGGAAAAATAAATTCTCAAATTACACATGAAAAATATATATTTTTCGTTCATGGTAGTAATAGACATCAGTAACGTATGCAATGAACCAAAAAGCTTTTTGGTTTTTCTATTTTTTTAATTACTTCCTCTAGTAATTATAAATCATGCTGCCACAGAATTATATGTATATATATATAAAAAAATACAGAGAAATTGGAGGGGACAAAACCGTAATTCAAATATATCAGCATCAACACTGTGGTCAAATCGAACGCGCGAACGAGTCGTCACTCTTAACGATTGTGATTGACTCTTCCAAAATCAGCAAGCTTCCTCGACCGGTTCGCGCAAAACGAGGCCGCAGTAGATAGATGTGGCTTTGCCGGTGCCCTAAGATCACCAGAAAATCCCACTTCAGGCGGCAATCCTCCGTTCTGGCTCCAATTCCGGCTAGGACTCGCCCTCACAAGAGGACTCAAACAAAACGTCAATCCAGACAAGTTCCTCGTATGTCCCGCCTTCCCCCGCCGCATGGCAGCCTTCGGCACTGGTGTCTTCTTCCACCCTGGCGAAGACTCCGGCGAGTAGACGCTCCCTGAAGGTGACCGGTCACAATTTTCACAATACTCAGAATCCGCACCTCTCGCTGGCGACATTCCTCGATCTAACCTCTGGCGAGGCTCTCCACAAACTGAACCAGAGTATTCCATGGATAATTGCGGCGATGGCTTTCTCCGTCGACCGGAGAAGATTGTTGATAACCAGGAAGGGGAAGAAGACGATGGTGCTTCTATGGAGTCATGATAGCCAGTAGAGTGTGTATTCAACTTTTCGGATCTGGACCTGAATAGACTTGAGAAAAGCGACAACCTTTTGTTTTGCTTCTTGTAAGCTGCGGGTGTTGTGGTTGTAGAGGTGGTGGTGTAGGTAGGGCCCACCTGCGGAGTGCTGTAGAAACGGAGGTTGTGGTGTTGGTTGTGGGCGGACCAGGAGTCGTAGTCGTCGTCGTCGTCGTCGTCAGATTTACGGCGAGAAACGTAAGGAGAAACAGAGCGAGGAAATATCAGAGGAGGAGGTTGGTGGCGGCGGCGGCGGTGATTTTGAGAATTAGAATATGATTTACGGCTTTCGTCTAATATCACGGTGGCGCGTGAGTGATGTTGTGACTTTGCTAACTGTGCTATTTGCTGCTGCTCCTGCTGCTGTAATTGAACCTGAGCGGCGATTAACGCAGACAATCGTTCTCGGAGGCAAGAAGAACACACGCCGACGCTGCTGCTGAGGTCGCACGGGTGTTTATTGCACCTCATTTAGTAAAACCAGGAACAACAAGAGTATACACGTGTTATTATTTGTTTTGCTTGTGAGTGAAGAATGTTCATGCGGTGGTGATGGCGGTGCGTGGCGGCATTTTGTCTTGATGGGGTGGTTCAGGTGGTGTCTGTACTTTACAGATGCAGAGATCTGACGAGGGGCTCGAAGGGAAAGGCCTTGTCTTGTTGTGAGAACTAGAGAGAGATGGGTGAGTTTTTATAGTTGGCGTTAAGAAAACAGAGCCTGAGGTGAGAGTTTTTAGGCAAACAGAAGAAAAGGTGAGAGTATTTATGGGTTTAAGCGTGTGTTTGAGAGAGAGGTTTTTTTTTAAGGCGAAATCCCTTTAAAGTATACTAGAGATGGGAGGTGTCTCTTTTGTGCGAGGTTGAAAATGGAAGACACCTTGGCTATAATATAATTAATTATAAAAACATACTTTACGACATCAATGATTTACTATGAGCCTAGACATATGTGTTCTATATTTATTAGAGCCATATTTTATAGGGTTTTTTATATTAAAAAAATATATAAAGATGCTTGTAGTTAGGGATATAATTATTTTTTTCAAATGATGTAATAGTCATTTCAGTATTGATTATAAGCAATTCGCTTTGCACACCTTATTTCGGTACAATTAAATAATTATTTTATCACTGAGAGCAAAAATTTATAAAACTTCCCTGAAAAGGAATTTTCATTGTTTTTCAAAAAAAATTCACAGGTTACAATCTTATTTTACAGGAGAAAATTAAAATGAACATGCAAGGGAGGTTTTTATGTATTTTTCCTTAAAAAAATAATAAAATTTTAAAACTATCGTAAAAATTAAATTAATTTTTTTTTATAATATTTTAATTGAATCTTTTTTTCATCTTCATTTCTATTCATCTTTATCTTTTAGCACTATGTTTTATTTTATTTTTTATTTGATCATACTGATATCATGATATAGATCGTAGGTTTAATATGTTAATTTGGGTTGTTTTTGGCTTACAAATTGATTCGGTCATATCAAGCCAATTATATTTTGTATCTTCTACCTTGAAATTAATCAAATGCAACTCGAAATTTGTATTTTGTAAGAGATTATAGACAAGTGATGAGATATTTTTCTCCTTTTCTTTTACTATTTTGTCATTTAACAATAATTTATTTTTTATTTAATTAGATTTTTTATGTCAAACTTGAACCCCACTTTTTTTTTTACTTTTTTACCCTCTCACTAGTTGATTGCTTACTTTTCAATTTTATTTCTTAGTATTTCTTTTTTGGGAATTTTGCTCTCCCTTGTATGGGGTTTGCTCATGCACCGTGATCAAATTTACTTTTCTTGATGGCGACATGATTTGACCGTGGTTTATTTTAGATCCCTTTGTAAAATTGATTTATTTTTAATTTTATCATTCAATATTTGGTATTTCTTGAACTAATTCTAAAGCTATTTTTTCAACTTCTTTAATACAGGATTATCCTACTTTCATGGTCATGGTCACGAGAATAACAAATTAATCCATGTCGACTCTAATATATATATATTTTTAAGATATATGTTCATAAGAATAAAAAATCTTTCGAAACCAATGGCCGGTGTATTTATAGTTTTTTTTAATATTTTCTTCAATTCATCATACAATATTTAATTTTCTAAAGATTATTGTTCGTTTTTTTTTTCACATTCCTCTCACAAGATTCAATATTTTAATCTAGTTATTTATTAATTAAATATTAACTTATTTAATTAGATACAATTATAATCTATGATTATAATTTTGTTTATATAGGAAACACAATGAAAAAAAACAAGTATTTTTTATCCAAAAAAAAATCTGACTAGCATGCTACGAGCCCGTTTGGCTTTGCGTTGCAACTGGTGTTTTGCCGAAATTTGAAATTTTTTTATTTTAAATGAATATGTTTTGGTGTTTTTAGATCATTTTGATGTGCTGATGTCAAAAATAATTTTTAAAAAATGAAAAAAATATCATTTTGATGTATTTCGGCACGAAAAACACTTTAAAAAGCTACCGCAACCGTACTCCCAAACAGACCTTACAAATGAGATAATTATTCAAAGGAACTAGATCTAGGTTGAGGTTTTTATCTAGGTTGACTTTTTAGATCTCTTTACGGGGGCGGTGTTTTAATGATTAGTTGATTACCATGGCTAATTGAGATTCGTTGCCGTGTTTAGTTAAAATTCATCCACTCAAATAAAAAGCAGTAAAGATCTTCAAAATTTTATTACCGTCTCTTACCTTTTGCATTTAATGATTGGGTTTGGTGGCCGGCTGGGAACGGAGGAATTCTTTAAATCTACGTGTTTTGTAATTAGGTGGCACGCACGGTTTCGGTGGCGCGTGCTTGGAATAAATTAGTTAATTGGGACAAAAGTAGGAGTCTTCTCATGTGGGCTCAACTCAGCAGAGCAATCATACGAGGCTTATAATATCACACGGCTGCTTGTCAGTTTAAAGACATGCACGCGCTACTGAAAAGCGTCGGAGAGAGCTTTTCCTTTCCATGCGTGCCTTAATTTTGTGGCCTGTCTAACTGGCTTTTGATAATGGGCTCGGTGCGAGCTTTGAGCCTTTTTTTGGTGGTGGGTGATCTGGCAACCGAACCCTTGCCCAGAGTTTGACTTGACCCTGAGAAATTGTCAAAGAGCACGTCCCTTGCAATTTGCTTCGGTGGTGAGAACATAGCCAAGTATCTTGTTGACCCGAGCCTGAAATAATAGCTTCTGAACAGTAAAAGCTGCTTTGGCTCCGAGCCAACAGCTTTTGCATGGACAAATGACAGCTGCATCTCTGAGTAAACTCTGCGCTTCCAGGGGGAAAAGAATTGGAAAGATACCGCAACATCACTTCTATTCAAATCTCAAGTCTGATTATAAAAAAAACCTATCTATTTGAAGAATTTAATTTATTTTTATCAACAAAAATAAATTGACTTGAGAATACTATCTCGTCATGAAACTAAAAAAATAAAAGATGAGAGAGAAGATAATATTTTTAACTCTACTGAATTTGATTGAAATAAAAAAACAAATTATATCTCACCCGAGTTTATTATTTTTTGCTCAAGATGACATTATTTTAGGTTTTTTTTTTTATAAAAAAAATAGTTTAGATTTCATCGAGTTTTGATTAAATTAACCTATCAAGTTGTTTTATTTTAACATAATTAATATCAGAACAGATTTAAATTAAAATTTGACCCGCATTAGACTTCAAATTATAACATGCTGAATCAATTCATATGTTAGAAACAAATTATTTGTTTTTTTTAATAAAAAAAACACTATCTCAATGAAGTGTTTGACTCAGAATACAATAGAAATTGTTTTTGATTTTTTTTTGTTTATTTGAAAGATATATTAATGTTTTTTATATCAGCACATCATCCTAATTAAAAATCAATACAAAAACTGATAAAAATAAAACTAATCAACTAATATATATATAAACAAGAATTGGTTACAAAAGTGACAGCTACTGTTATGTACAAAATAGAAAAGCTGTCATGTAAAACTGCAGATGATGAATTGTTGCTGTGATTCTTCAGTGAGCTGTTCCTGCAATTCTTCATCTTGTAATTCAATATGTATATTCCTCTCTCTCTATATATATATACTAGCCATGGTACCCGCGCCTCGTCGCGGCCAGAACTATATTTTTTAACGTAAAAAATATTAATATGTGTAATTTTTTTATTATAATATAAATTTAGATAAAATAATAAATATGTGCAGAAATTTTGTGAAGTGCAATTTTTTTTATAAAATATATGAATTTTAAAAGAATATAAATCTATCTGTTTGGTAGGTTTCAATTAAATAACCAGTATAAAATTATCATTATCATTAAAAAAAGCAAGAAAAATCGGATATCTTAATTATCGAATATATTGTATTAAGATTAATTCATTTTAGAATTCAATTAGAATTAAACACAACAAACAAAATATAAATTGTGAAAGAACCTGCATTAATAAAAAAACATAATAAGTATTTATTTTTCTATCTCCAAAAAGAAGAAAATATAAATTGAAAATCCATCCCCACGTTACTGTCATTATCATCACTATAACAGTTAAAATTATTATCAATATTACCGCCTAAATAGTGGAAATCATTAAATTGACCCGAATAATTAAAAAAAGTAGAATATTTTGTTAAAAAACAATAAAAAATATAATTATTAAAATTATCATTATTATTGTGCAAACAATAAAATCATAAAATCGTTCGATCCAAAAATTAGATAAAAATAATAGAAAACCAAAAAAAAAAAGAACAAAGAGAAAAATAGAGCAATATTAATTTTAAAATAATCACCAATATAAATTAAAATTTCAGAATTGAACTGAATAAAAATAAAACGTCAATAAAAAATAAAATGACAAAAATTCAAAACAAAAATCAAAAGTTTAAATGAATGCATATGGACAAAAAATAAACACTCTTCAAGAAAGATAGAAAAAAAAAGGAATCAATTAAACTCTGACAGAGCGGCTTAACACGGCCTTATTTTATGGGCACTCAATAGCCACTCACTGGAGTCGTGTCTATTGGATGATAAACAAGGCTTTTCTAGTTATAAGGAAGAACTTGAAGAACAGAGAATGAACTTGAAGAATAGAGAATTTAGACAAAACAAGGTTTTTACTAAATAAAAAATTAAAAGAATAAGTGTCAAAATGAAAATCAATATATATAATTAATTCTTATTGAATGACAAAACTGCAACAAATCAAAATTTTGGGATTGAAAAATAATAAAGAAATTTTAAAAAATAAAATACAGTGTAACCGACATAGCTTAAAATTTTAAAAAAGTACGTACAAAAAATAAAATTACAAAAAAAAAATAATGTAAAAACACAAATACATAAAATAAGGACATTTTTTGTCCAAAAAGGAACAAAAACACGAAAAGAATATATATATATATATAGTATAATATAATATAATATATTTCTTTTTGTCAATGGCCAATGGCGCAGGAAGTATCAACCCGTTTCCCTTTGTCATGGCGTGGGGAAAACACTGTGGATAATCTACAGTGTTTTTCCCACGCTTTTTATATTATAGTTAATATCCAACCACCAGAATTATTGACTCTTTTGGCCTTGTCCAGGTTTCGTCATGGCAGTAGCATTTCTGTCATGAAAGCTGCATGATAATCACGAGATACAAGTGGAGCAACAATTATTTTTGATTTTTTATATATTTTTTTGTTTTTATCTTTACATTTTTTTAAAATATATATCAAAATGATATTTTTAATAAACAGTTTTTATTTGTTCTCAATTTTAAAAAAGATGTTATTTCTTTTGTCTTGGAGAAAAGAAAATGGACTGCAACAAGACAAGTTGAATAAACACTTTACTTTTTGTATTTATTAATATAAATAATTCTTAGCGTGTTTAATTAAATATATGCATAACTTTTTTATTTGCAACTAAGTTTCTCTTACTAACAAAAAAAGTTGTAACACTCATAACCATTCTTAATTTGTTATTCTGTGAGATGTCTCAGCTCTGCGCACCAGCATTTTACTATTCGTGCTGTCCTGCTTCGTTAATGCTGCCGGCACATTTTAATATCCATTTAAACTAAAAATTTAAATTTTTAATGAAAATTTTTAAAATATAATTTATATTATTTTATAATAAAATATGATGAGAGTTTGACGTCATCTATTCCTGGTGGAATACACACAGTAGACCCCACTATCCCAATGGTGGAGATGCCAGATCAGTGGAACTAGCAAGCTGTATACGATCCCAGCCCTCTTGACCCTCTCATCTGTGATAGATCCTCGCAGTGTACGGTGTACCGGCTTCGATTGCATGGCCCATCATGGAACCAATAGTTGACTATATATCCAAATCACCATTTTTTAAAAAGAAAAATACAAAACAAATCGCTACCATGGCTCCTGTTTAATGCGTCAGCTTCTTCTTCCTCTTCCTCTTTGTTTTATCATGCGACTGCTCATCTTGATCGTGAACTTTAGCTGTTATACCTAATCATTCCTGTATCTTGACTTGGAAGATTCAGGATCGAAACATGATATGGATCGAGTTTTCAATTTCATCAGATAAAATACAAACCAGATAAAGTTCAGTCAGTACAATCAAACTTGACAATGTGAAAAAAAATAAAAAAATTAGATTTTATTTTTTGCTTCAGTTTTTGTTTTATGGTTTTGAAATATATATATATATATATATATATATATATATATATATATATATATATATATATATATTATTTTTAACATATTTTCAAACAAATATATATATCACTCCTAGTAAGAGGATTAGCAGCTGGAATCCATGGGTGTCAACTAGCAATTAAATTAATTAGAGAATATTCCAAGCAGTGATCACCAAGAGTTCCTTCTTTTGTAATAACTTATCTGAAATGAAATTGTATATGAAATTAAATTTGATTTTCCAAGTAATTTTAATTTAATTAATAAGATATACTAATTTTTACATTTGAAATATATATAGAATTAAATTAAATCAATAATCTTCTATATTTTACTTTTGAAACCAATCATTGATATAATAAAACAAACACAGTTTATATCTTTACTTGAAAAAGGTATAATACCCGGAACAAAAATTCATTTTTCATTGAATTCTTTATGTGCATAATGTACCCATTGGAGGAGGGACCACTTCTGTGAGATAAACTACAATCATAGTGACATCATCATGAAAATGCCACCGTGTCCCCTGTTTAGTTTTTTTATGTGATATGTCATCTCTCTTCTCCTGGCAACCTCCAAAACAGCAGCTCTCAAACACAGCCCTGAGATCTGTGAAGCAAGCAATGAGATACCCGTCGATTTAGGAAAAAACACGGACTAAATATAAACTTAAATTTTTAAAAACTGATTTAATTATTTTTTATTTTATTTTTATCCCAAAACATTGACTAAATATAATTAACTATAAGATTAGAAAAACAAGACTAGTTGCGTGCATACTTTAACTAGAATCAGATTATAAACAATGGGAATATTGGCTGGAATTATATACCATGATCATGTCACAATGATTGCGTCTGGTTTGGAGATCCAAAAATTTCGAAAAGGTAATTAATTAAACTTTTTTGTTTTTGAACATTATCCATCAAGACTCAAAGGTAAGAATTGATTAATTTAATTAATTAACTATCCTAATCATGAAGTCATTTACATCTTGTCGTGGCATGTATATGTTTCCTTCGGCTGTAATTCTGCTGTTCTTCCTTAGAAAATGCCGATGATTAGTCACTTGATCACGTGCTTAATTATAAGCTCTCCGCGTCTAGTCATTTAAAGGAGACGGCCGAGGTATTATCATCGTTGACATCAAGTGACGGTCGGAGCATGTTACCAGTCAACAGCCTTCGGCTTACTGATCGCGGGCGTGGCTCGGCTGCAGGCAGAACTCCTCTAGGTCAAAGATTAGAGTAATAATGTTTAGGAGTATGGTTGATATTGTTTTTTAAAATGATATATATTAAAAAATATTTTTTATATTTGTATATTAAAATAATATAAAAATATCCAATAAATAAATAAATTTTATTTTAAAAAACCAATACCAGGCAAGAACTGGACGAGGCTAGGTTCCGTTATGGTCGGAGATAATAAGATAATGTTGTTTACTTTGGCAATTTTCACAGCCGCGCATGTTATTTATTTTGTATATATACATATATAAATAAATATGTAAACTTTAAAAGCTATAATGTTCAAGTTAAGTTTGAAGATAGAGCGGGTATGATATGGAAATTTTGCTTATTTATTATTAATAATGTGACATATATTATATGAATTTAAGGAATTAAATGAAAAATGACGTCACTAATGAAAAAAAAGGGGGGGGGGGGGATGAGAAATAGGGAACGCTGTAAATTTCACGAGTTCACACTGTACATTTTTTTTTTAAAAAAAACATAAATTGAGCTTTGAAAATATCTAAAACATTCATCTTATTAATTATTGTTATTATTATCAAGAGGAAGGGTCTGTTTGGTATTGCGGTTGCTGTTGTGGTTGAGGTTGAAAAAAAGCAGTTTCATAAAAAGTGCTTTTACTGCGGTTCAAAATAAGTAGTGAAATGTTTGGTTAAAATTGTGGTTGAGTTTGAGGTTGAAAAAAAACAGTTTTAAAGTGTTTGGTTACCAAGCTTTTCATATTGTTTTTAACTTGTGAAATTACTTTAAAAAGCATATATGTGTATATGTACATATGTATATATATAATTTTTTAAAGATTATAGATTTAATAATTATAATAATAAAATATAATTAATATTTCAAGTAAATTAGACACTTGTTTTTATTCTTTCATCAAGCTACTTGTAATTTTATCACGAATTAAATTTATCCCGGAACAATAGTAAAATATCATCTAAAATAAAATTAGAACCAATTGAGACAAAAATAATATTGTGATATTCTTATAATATATATATATATATATATATATATATTGTAATTAATTTTTAGATTATTTTAAGATATATATATTTAGATTATTTTATATTTAGATTATTTTAAGATATATATATATATATATATATATATATATTGTAATTAATTTTTAGATTATTTTAAGATATATATATATATATATATATTCACTCCCAGCCCCCACCCCATATATATATATTCACTCCCAGGCTCCCAGCCCCCACCCAACTGCAACCCCACCCAACTGCAACGCCACGGAAAGCAGGAATTTTCTGCTTTCCCTAACCCATGGTTTGCAACGTGAAAGGAGGTGGGCCCTACAAGCAAAATTTGTGTTTTCACCGGTAACCAAACGATGGTTTGTGTGCTTTTTTCATACCACCGGTAGAAACACAAAACCAAACGGGCACGAAAAGAAAAGGATGAACGCTTTCTTCTTGCCGGGATGAGAGGAAATCGTCTCATTTCTTTCTCATTGACAAAAATATATCTGTCGAGTATAGAAATTTAAGTAAACCTCTTTCTTTTCTCTGCTTTTCAATCACATCCCTTCATTGGGAGCTAGTGGGCTATACAGTGAAAATCAATGTTGGACCTGGTCCAGCTTTGGAGATTAGTTTATAGGCCCATTAGTAGCCCAGGGTGGGCTTACGTTTTGAGGACTGTGTGTGATTTCCATGATCAACATCATATATTGTGTATCATCAATCAACCCGGCCCCAAACCTAAATTTCCTATCGGTTAGCCCTCGAGGTAGCAAATGGGTGGGGGTATGGGCCGGGTCAAAATGGGTGTGAGTTGTGACTTAGGCCCTGTTTGGCATTGCGATCCCACCGGCTTTTGGGCGAAATTTGATTTTTTTTTTTAGTTTAAATGAATATGTTTTTATGTGTTTTAGATCATTTTGATGTGCTGATTTCAAAAATGATTTTTAAAAAATAAAAAAACATCATTTTGATATATTTTGGCATGATAAGCACTTTGAAAAGCTACCGCAACCACACTCCCAAACAGGCACTTACCCATGATGTACGGATTTTTGTTTTACTTGACAAAAAAATTACACTCAGAATAGTTCACGCCGTAGTTTCCGTATCTGATTCGGTGCATGATCTGGTATCGTGCCCGAGTTATTTTTTTTAATCCCGGTGATCTAGTTGGGTTTTATACGAGTTGACCGAGTCAACCATGGAGGAGCTCAACCAGCCGGATCCCCTCCAGTTCTATCGGGTATGATTTTTGCATCAAATACTATCAAGTGCATATCCTATGTATCGTCATTTTTGTTTGTGGTTATACATGTTTTTTAAATAATTTTTTTATTTATAAAAATATAAAATTAATTTTTATATTTTTTCAATAATTTCAGTGAATTAGTGTTAAGAAAATAAAGATCTATAATTTCAATGCAATTTTATTTGAAAAACAACTTGCATCACATGGATAAACACATGAGTACTATATTTAAATTTCTTAAATAAATTATTTTGAATAACAAACTCAAAATTATACTAACAAAAAATTCAATTTAGTTCTTCACATGAAAAATAAAACATGTTTTTTATATATATAATTTTTGTTGTTGTTGTTTATTTGTTTTATTAACAGGTTGGTGTTGTAGCTTAATGGTGAATGCACAAAGACAAGTTGAAGTGAGATTAATATTTTGCCATGTAAAAATAGATTTATCCAGTGTAAAAACAAGATGATAATAATAGTAGCAGCAATAATAATAGTAAAGGGCAATATATTTTTTGATATATATATTTATGTTTTTGGGCATTTTTTATTTTTTTTATCATCTCCTTTATTTTTTTTATTTAGTATGAAATTTTATTCAATTTTATTGTTTGATATTGAATTATAATGAATAAATCTTTGATTTTTTTTAAACATATAATAAAAAAAAATTGTTGTTTATTTTTTTCAACTTCACCCTTTAATACAAAAATGTTATTTAATTATATCACTGCATACTTAGCTAATTATATATTTTTTAATCTAAGCTGTAATAAGAATACGATTAAAAACTAGTTTAAATAAAAAAGGGGAATAAGTCTCTTCAACAATTACCATGACATCTCCTTACTCTATTCCCATCAACAAATACATATAAAAATAAACGAATAAGTTATCAAGCATCAAAGAGAGAGAAACGAAGGCGAACGCTTTGACTTTTCAACCTTTCCCAATAAAATAAATAAATTATTTTTCCTTTCCTTTCTCTCCCAGCCACTCACTACCCATTCCACCACCGTGTTTCTTTGCAGTGTCACTACTGTGTTTCTCTGTTCGTTGATCGTCGGTCTTCACAAAGGAAGGATGTCAAATTTTTCCAATCAGATCAGAGCGTCTTCGTCTCTGATCAAACGGCTCAAACAAAGAATGACGAATCCGGCGGCCCTGATGCAGGCTACTAGACATTTCACTACACTGGAGGGCCACCGTCCTACCATTGTTCACAAACGGAGCCTTGATATTCTTCATGATCCCTGGTTCAACAAGGTATTGTAATTAATAATTCAATAATTATTTTCACTCTAATTTCAATTTTGTTAACTTTTTTTTTTTTAATTTTATGAAGGGAACAGCGTTTTCAATGACAGAACGCGACCGTCTTGATCTACGGGGACTTCTCCCTCCCAATGTCATGAGTTCTGAACAGCAAATCCAACGCTTCAGTATGTTTTCTTTTCCAATTCTGAGCTGCTCTGAGTATTATTTATTTATTTATTTATTTATCTGAAACAGAATATTAAGCGAATACTTGTTTTGATAAATGACAGTGGCTGACTTGAAGAGGCTTGAAGTGCAAGCAAGAGACGGGCCATCTGATCCATACGCACTGGCTAAGTGGAGGATACTTAATCGATTACATGATAGGAATGAGACTATGTACTACCAGGTGATTCACTCCTCCCCTTCTAATTTTACATCTGAGTTAGTTTAATCAAGTTTTTTGATTTGGCGCTGTTTATTGTGGATTTAATTTCTGCTGTCTTAGCTCATTTATCTGCTTCATGCTTTGGACTCTGAATTTTCAGTAGCTATGAATGATCAATGTTTGAGTTCCATTTCATGCTCTTTGTTCCCATGTCGAAACCTGACTTCTGGCAATGTCACACCGATTATGAGATATAGCAGCAGCAGAATTCATTGAGAACGTCTGTTTTTGTGGTTGCTGGTTGATGACTAGCTATAAAACCTGCTAACAGTGCTTGATAGAGAGAAAACAATTATTGTAAAAGGTTGGATGTGCACATCTTTGTTTTCATTTTGCTAAAACTCTGGGGGGGAATCCCTTCTGCTTATGTAAAAGTTCCCTGCTCTTAATCTTTGTATTCTCTCCCCTTCTTTGCCAACGCTCCGGCCACTGGTTTGCACACAGTGAGACATCCCATTATGATGTTAGTTGGTTGACAGCCTTGGTTTAAGAGGTGCCTGATTATTTGTTAAGTATCAGTTTGTCTTCCTCTCCATCATCCATGTAAACTGTTAGGGTGTGTACTAGGAATCATTTATCTGCTACGCTCTATCAGATACTCTAATTTTTCATGTATTCCTTTTGCAATTCACCCTAACCTCATAGGCTTCTTTATTTTGTCTATGATATACCAGGTCATAATACTATTTCTGAATTTGACAGGTTCTAATTGATAATATTGAGGAATATGCACCCATAGTTTATACCCCAACCGTTGGTCTTGTTTGCCAAAATTACAGTGGTTTGTTTAGAAGACCAAGAGGAATGTATTTCAGCGGTGAAGACCGTGGAGAAATGATGTCCATGGTGTATAACTGGCCGGCTGAGCAGGTATCTTGCATTTATCAGTCATGCATTTAACACAGGACTTCTGTGTCATGAATTATTATTCCATTGGGATGACAGGAGCAAGAAGGGTTAGAGGGAATATAAACTGAAAAGAAGATAGAAGGGTTGTGTTATAACCACATGATCGTCATGCAAGGGCCATCAGGATGCCTTGATGAAGTATATGCAGGACCTTAGACTTAGAATATCAATTGCATATTTTAATTACTCTTCTTTTGTTCTCGATGACTACAGGTTGACATGATTGTTGTTACGGATGGAAGCAGGATATTGGGTCTTGGAGATCTTGGAGTTCAGGGAATTGGTATTGCTATTGGGAAGCTAGATTTGTATGTTGCTGCTGCTGGGATAAATCCTCAAAGGGTATATTCTTGTTTACATGTCTGTATTGAATAAACAATTTTTACCTATTTGTACGATAAATGTTCCAGAAAAGAAGTAAATATGTTTTGTCCATTACCAGCTGTGTTCCCAATAACAACCTGATAATCATTTGATCATGCCCGCCATCTAGCAAACTGTATTTCCACCCAAGGAGTGTGGAACAGAAAATTCATGGACATAGTTATTAAAATATAGATGGAACTTGTATGAGAAAGCAGGTCTTTAACCAGAAGTTGTGCCAAATTGATGACACAGGTTTTCATCACAGCATGTAGTGTCAATTCTTCAATTTCTAGTAATTATCCATGTATCAGGAATAAATAATGTTGAATAATGTGATATAATACATTAACACTGTAGGTAATATGTATGACTACCTTGTGGCATCTGAATTCATATTATGCTGTATTTAATCTCTGCAGGACCTAATATTATATTCTCTGAGATGATTTGTTTGTATTTTTTTTCCCTTTCCTTCCTATTTCTTCTTCACTTGTTTTTTAAACAGTTTCCTTCTCCTTATAAATGCTTCTACCTTGATGACAAGGTAAAATTTATGAAATTTGCAAGCAAGAGTGTCTTCTAGCTAATTGTATATTGCTGGATTCTTTTCTTGCCGATTCACGACATCCACTAATGAATTCTTGATGTGTATAATTACTCTAGTCATTTTTTTGTTCAACTATTTTCAGACTCAGCCATTCTTAATTTCATCTTTAACGTTTTAACATAGTGAAGTTGACAATTTTTTTTATAGAACTTTACCGTTGTTTTCTTGCCTGTACTAGGTGCTTCCTGTCATGATTGATGTTGGAACTAACAATGAGAAGTTGCTCAAAGATCCCTTGTGTGAGTTTATCTATCTACTTGAAAAATTTGAAGATCTTTTAGGACATCACAAGAATATCATCTATATTTATAATAGAGCTGTTCACCTATTGTGACATTGTCCAACGTATAATCATGCAGTTATTAGAATTTTATTAGTATTAGTTATATATGTTTTAACTTGTTTCAATGACAAGGGACACTTTGTGCTATTCTTTTCCAATAGATTTGGGATTACAAGAACACCGTCTAGATGGTGATGAGTATATTGCAGTCATTGATGAATTCATGGAGGCAGTGTTTACTCGCTGGCCACATGTGATTGTGCAGGTAGCTTCAATTTTTATGTATAGTTAGTCTAGTTAGACATCATTAGACTCTCCCTCCAATTTTTCACTATTTTTGGGAGTTACTAATGGACTATGTTTATTCAGTTTGAAGATTTCCAAAGTAAGTGGGCATTCAAGTTGTTGCAGCGATATAGGAATACCTACAGAATGTTCAACGATGATGTCCAGGTAATTTACTATCTGTATTTAATAACACAGCACCTTATTATTCTCCTGAAGTGTATTACAGAGGATATTGTCAATATACAAGTCACTTTGCAACACTGCTTGTTTGGCTGGTCTTTGCAAATACAGGAAGTAAATATGATTACTTTTCTTTATTTTAACCCCCAATCTATAAGAAAGCCTTAAATAGTTATTAAGTGAGAATGTTCTAGGTTTATGGTAATTTCATAAGCCTTAAATAGATAGAATGGAATGAGCACAGGATTTGATTACAGGCACATAAGCAAAACAGAAGGAACACAACGTAGGTCCTCTACTTCAAACCAAAGAGCCTATTTTCCCTCTTCAGCCAGAAGATTGAGTTTGAAAATAACAAGGCATATAGGAAATAATCATAATCCCATCCCTTAATAAATAATTTGCATGACATTAGACATAAAAGTGGATTATTGCTAAGGTAATTATGATATTAGTTTGTAAAAAGTAATTTTTTTAGAATGATTTGCAAGGAGCTTAGAAAAGAATAAAGTTAATTTTTATCTGATGTGAAATTAAAGAAAATGTCATCAAGCGTGCATTAGTGGAGCCCGATAGCAAGATGTAAGTAGAAGAGAGAGAAGACACACACACACACACACACTCTTTTCCCTCAGAATTCCTTGCCATCCTGCCCCTTGCACAAGGCTTTTGGGGTTAAAAGTTAATTCCCTTAACAACCCCCCTCCCTAGAACTTAACTGTACTTTGGAAAAATTATAACGACACACATTCCCTTCTTTTACCTTCATGAAAAACCCTTATAAAGAGTGGTAATGAGGTTATTGTTTGGGCCGTACTTGCAGTAAAATATATGTTATATGGTTGTGATGATTTCCCAATGAATTGACTAGACTAAGCCTAACGATAGAACATGTCTGTTCTACCATGTCTACGATTTGAGTGCATATTTCCTTGTCTGTATTGTACTTATTCAATGCGTAGATTGGCTTTTGTTGACTTTATTTCATCACAACTTCTTGAAAACTTGCCCATTAGCTTCAGTGGATTTTTTATTACGCTGATAGAATTGTCATGTGTGAATAGTTTGCAGACTTAATGAATCAAATCTTGTATTCTATGAGTATGCAAATCTCATAGTTTCAACATTTCAATATTTAATCTGCTTGCATGATTGATGCCACTCCATGGCACAGGGAACGGCAGGGGTTGCTATAGCTGGTCTTTTAGGAGCTGTGAGAGCACAAGGAAGGCCAATGATTGATTTTCCAAAGCAAAAGATTGTTGTTGCTGGTGCTGGAAGGTAACCTGTTTGTCCTTGTCAACACCCAAGTATAAATTCTTTGGGGGTGGACTGGACATGTAATGTCCAAAGTTTTTATTATCTGAATACTTGATTTACACCTGGAAAGTCAAGATTGTTTTTTGTAGCAATCTAATTTTCAGAAGTTGCATTTCATTGATTTGTTGCGTGAAAGCATAGAATGCTCCATAAAAATTGTCTTCATCTTCTTTCCGATACAAAAATCAAGACAAGACAAATTTACTAACAAGCAGGGACTAGGAGTTGGAATTATCCTTGAATGATGGAAACTAAACTGAAATTTGACCCAGATAGTTGAGATGTTGTGAACTTGTCATGCTCTTTGAGACTTGGCTGAAGCTGGTAATTCAGTTAAAGGTTTCAGGGCAAATAAAATGACAGTGGTTGAATTTGTGAAATGGCACTTGGCACTTGCATGCATGGTACAATATACTAAGGCTTGTTTGCATAATCTTTGCTCACCTACAGTGCAGGAATAGGGGTTCTCAATGCTGCCAGGAAAACAATGGCTAGAATGCTTGGAAATAATGAAGCTGCTTTTGAAAGTGCAGGAAGACAGTTCTGGGTAGTTGATGCTAAGGTGAGAAATGGTACTTATTGTCCTCAAATTCTATACATGCATTGTATTTTTCAAACTACATTTCCCTTTTCCTAATATTTTCGTAGCTAAGAAAAACTCACACCACCCTGCTTGCCAGTTATATATACTTTAGTGCACAACTGCATGGTCATAAGCTTTCGTTTATTATTTTATATCTATGTCCATTAGATTTGCACAATTTATGTTTTATGAAGCAACTTTCACTGCTGGCAAGGCATTGTGAAGCTGCTGTGATTAACGTAGATAATCTTGTGGAGGCTCTTACGATCTTCTTTTCTTGTTGCAGTTGTACTTTGAATTTTAAGAATGTTTGAGCTGGATCTACTTTCTTGATACTAGCTTGTCATTTGTATTTCAAATGCCCTTTCCATTATAGACGTGATAATTGGATTTGTTGCTGTGTATACCCAGGGTCTTATTACAGAGGAACGTGAAAATATTGATCTGGAAGCTCTGCCGTTTGCAAGGAAGGTCAATGAAGCTAGTCGTCAAGGATTAAGGGAAGGTGCAAGTCTTGCAGAAGTGGTGTGTAAAACTCTCTCTCTTGATAGTTAATCTTCTATGTACAGCTATGGCTATCTGGGTGAAATCATTTAGGACAAAATCATCCTACTTTTTAAAAGAGTATTGCTTTTTCATCACTGTCCTCATCTTGGTTGATCTTCCCTAACCAGGTGCGAGTAGTGAAGCCTGATGTTCTTCTTGGATTATCTGCAGTTGGGGGTTTGTTCTCAAAGGAGGTAGAAAACCCATCTAACCCTGTTATAATTCAAACAAACTCTTATTGTACACGATACACAGTAGGATACATGGGAATTTATCACCAATTTTTTTACGTAGTTAGAAATTTTTTTGCACCACATGAAGGATTATACAAGTGATAAATTACCTTTTACATGATCTGGATGTTGTGGACACTTGTAGGTATTAGAGGCCCTCAAAGGTTCAACTTCAACCAGACCAGCCATCTTTGCCATGTCAAATCCCACAAAAAATGGTATAAAAATTTCCCTTTTTTTTTGGTTTCTTGCCCATTGTAAGATAGAATGCCTGGTTTTGGTACTGTTTCTTGAATTGACCTAATGCATGCTTCTTCCTTTTGTCTTCCCTTTTCCTCCCTGTGTCGACAGCTGAATGCACCCCTGAAGATGCATTTTCCATTGTGGGTGACAATATTCTTTTCGCAAGTGGAAGTCCATTCCAAGATGTGGATCTTGGTATGCATTGTGGTTTAAACGTTTTAATTTGATCCTAGATAAATTGCTCTTCGAATTAATGAAGCACCAATGTTTTTTTATTTGTATTCCTGCTCAAAAGCCATCTTTTGCTACATTTCAACTTGAGATGGATAGTTCTTCTTTGGACATGCCGAACATGTCTGTAGTCCATCTCTTTATTTTCTCCAAATAAGAGTTTACTTGAAATTATTAACATGATTGAAAGAGTTTTTTTAAAACTTTTGTTGCTGCAGGAAATGGTCATATTGGCCATTGCAACCAGGGAAACAACATGTATCTCTTTCCAGGGTTAGTTTTTCCAATTAAACCTTTTTAAGCTAAACTAATATAGTCATGCTTATTCCAATTTTCTTACCAACTATTGACACATCTATCCTTGCAGTATTGGACTCGGGACTCTACTTTCTGGGTCTAGGATCATCTCTGATGGCATGCTCCAGGCTGCAGCTGAATGGTATTCCTTATATATCCTTTCTAAAGTAGGTTGACTGAAGAATTATCTACAAATTGTGAAATTTTTAATAGTTCATCATCCAAAGACAATTCATGAATTTATAAATATTTTGATTAAATACGTCGGTGTTGCTTTTCCAAGAAATTAAAATAGACTGTGACATAACCAGGAAAGCAAATTAATAATGTACTGGCTGTCTTCAGAATCACTAAGAAAGATGCTTCTTTTTTTTGGCAATCACGTTTCAATATTGATTGTCTAACTTCAAGTTGAAAATTACAGCCTAGCTGCATATATGGCAGAGGAGGAGGTTCTAAACGGAATCATATACCCTTCAACATCTAGGTACATACTTTCATCTCTTCAATTTTCTATCCAGTGAGCTGAAAAAGCTTTGCAATCTAAAGGTTGTGCGTGTGTGATCCTGACTTCATAGCTTCGTTCATATTTGCAGAATACGAGATATAACAAAGGAAGTGGCTGCAGCTGTGGTGAAGGAAGCCATAAAAGAGGATCTTGCAGAAGGATACCGTGAAATGGATGCTAGGGAGCTCCAGAAACTCAGCCAGGTGTGTTTATATTTGTTTGAAAACCATTTATTATAGCATCATTCATGATACCTGAAGTTGAAGTTGCCCACCTTGCTTGCATCCGTATGGATGATCTAGTTATTTAATCAAGTGGATTTTCTTACCTGAACCTGTACTCTTGGCAATATAGTCAGGTGTTTAATTTTTTGCATGTGAATGGCACAAAAAAGTCCATATCCAACTAGTTTGGGATTGAGGCTTAGTTGGGGTATCTGAAAATTGAAATGACATAGATATGTAATATTTGAGAACAGCACTGGTTTCTTATTGATCATTGAATTTTTTAATTACATTTTTGCACTTTTCCCAATACCTGCAATGAATGCAAATAATTGCTTGGCATAGAAGGGTCGACTTGTCTTGAAACGAGTGTAGGTGTGTTGTAGTCTAGACGAGAAAGTCAAAAATGAAGTTCAGCGAGGTGCATTTGGGAAACTTGCTTCTGTTTGCATCTTGGCTGATTCTAGCAATTGGGAATTCTCGGTTAACTCATTCCACCCTAATTTGATTATAACGAAACAGTACCTAAATAGCATTGGAAGTTGAAACCTTCTTTCATCAGTTATTCTGATCTTTTGGTGATGTGGACTGCATGGTAGTTCCTGATTCTTACGCGTACTCAGCGACGCCAGTTCTAGACAGTTTTCAATCTGACACTCCCACCTGATTTACAGGAGGAAATTGTAGAATATGTGAAGAACAACATGTGGAGTCCAGATTACCCAACATTGGTCTATAAGAAGGATTGAAACCTGAGAAATATGCACCAAATCTGTCATCAAGCCTTGCCAGTGGGAGAGAAAAGTTACGTTCAGATATGTTGTCAATGATTTCTATGCTGCCGCAGCTTGGCAAGAGCATTGCATGCTTTCCATTCCATCAAATTGTTGATTAGTTGGCTCTTATAATGGGCTCGCATTTCAGTTTTCAGTGATCTCCTCAATGGTGTTTTGAGCTCTTTAGCTCCCCGCCTGCACAGGTATGCGTTCCTTTAAAAACTACGCTTTAGTGGTGGCTTGTAATTTTTATATATATGCATGAGCTCAAGCAACTGTAAAATGTTATGCTTAGATTTGTAATGCATATGATGCAAATAGTCGAATGCTTTGAGCTGTGCGCTTGTTTATTTGTCCCGTGGCTCCATGACATAGTTGTTTTCTTCCAAATTAAAATAATAAAATAACAACTGATTGTGAACAATAAAGTCATTGGATGCATAATAATAATAATAATAATAATAATAATAATAATAATAAAAATAAAAAGGTACCGTATCATGCATGAAAAACGTTATCTGGTGCTATTGCAATCATGACGGATATAACGGTAGAATTTGTGATTTTGTTTCTTATTATCGAATTTAACTTTCATATCGTGTTAAAACGCTGTTATCATAACTGTCTTGGAGTCTCTTTTAGTTTGGTCAACTCTATTTCAGTATTTGTTTTGAAATTTTGAAAAAAAAAATTACCTGTTCAGGATTGAGTTTAGTTGAGTTAGTCAGGTTCCTTGGGTTTACTTGGACCAGTTGAAATTCTGTGCATTTTGGTCGAATCTAAGCTTGAATTCATAACTATGGTTAAATGGATGACAAAGAATGCATTTTTTTTCTTCGCCGAGTTCAATAAACCAACATAAAATAAAAATAAAAAATCATTTTATCTAGTGTCAATTTGGATCGTTGCTTGGGCACATATCATTTAAGTAGTAGTATGTGATGTAGAGTTATGAAAATTATAAAAAAATAATTCAATATTTATTTCAAGGTAAAGACACTTTTAAAAAAAATAGATTATACATTTGCATGTTTAGCCATCAAACTAAAATAGGTCATGGATGCATGGGACCTGATCGATAAAAAAATATTTTTTATTTAAAAATATGTTAAATATTTTTTATACAAAAATAGTCTTCATATCAAAATGATTTAAAAATAATAATTTTATTTTTAAAAACACACAATTGAACTATAATGCCAAATATATTCTAGGAATTTAAAATTCCAAATACTAAGAAAATAGCCACTTAACTTGCTTCTCGTTCAATTAGTAAAAGAGCTAAAACAGCTCGGCCAGTCCACTGTGCACTCACACTCATGTGCACTGTGGACTGGCCATTTCTAGCTCTTGCGTCGCGCGCGTATGTGCACCTGTTTTTGTTTTTTTTTTGCTCAGAGATGGTTTATATATTTTTTATGGCGGAGATGACAGAGAAACACATGTGGCCGAGCGGCCCTCCTGCGCGCTGGATTCCAGCGCGCAGGGGTTCGAACCCCTGCGCCAACAAACTTGATTTTCGTTTTTTTTTTTCCTCTCTTTTTTTTTTTTTCTTTTTCTTTTTTCTGAAATAAGTGTATAACTGAAATTAAGCTTTTGAACCGTGCTTAATTTTTTTTTTCAACATGTTTTTTGTACGCAAGGGTTGAAAAAGTTGCTTTCATTTTTTTTATAATTTTTTAATAATAATAATAATATTAATAATAATAATAATAATAATAGCGGGTTCAAACCCCTGCGCCAACAAACTTGATTTTCGTTTTTTTTTTTTCCTTTTTTTTTTCTTTTTCTTTTTCTTTTTTCTGAAATAAGTGTATAACTGAAATTAAGCTTTTGAACCGTGCTTAATTTTTTTTTTCAACATGTTTTTTGTACGCAAGGGTTGAAAAAGTTGCTTTCATTTTTTTTTTATAATTTTTTTAATAATAATAATAATATTAATAATAATAATAATAATTTAATTATTTTTCTTGCTTACTCTTTTGTTAATGTTTTCTTTTTTCTCCGGATAATTTAATAATTTTTATTGTTTTGACAGTAATGGCAATGATATTTATTTTTTTTCTTTTGTTAAAGTTTCTAGGATATTTTTAGTCTTTCATTAATTATATGTTCTAATATTTATTGAATATTATCTCATAGGAATATATATAGGGAGAAGAAAACATGACCTAGGATTTTTTGAATAAAAAAATTAACATCAGTATTCTTAAATACATTTAATATAATCATATAATGAATAAATCGGATAACATAAAAAAAATTTGTCTTCGAATTTAAATTTTGTACTTAACACAACAACAACAACAACAACAACAACAACAACAACAACAACAACAATAATAATAATAATAATAATAATAATAATTTAATTGGTTTTTCTTGCTTACTTTTCTGTTAATATTTTTTTCCCTCCGTATAATTTAATAATTTTTATTGTTTTAACAGTAATAGCAATGCTAATTTTTATTTTTATTTTATTTTTTTGTTTTATCTTTTGTTAAAGTTTCTTGAATATTTTTAGTCTATCATTAATTATATATTCTAATATTTATTGAATATTATCGCATAGGAATATATATAGGGAGAAGAAAACATGACCTAGGATTTTTTGAATAAAAAAAACTTAATATTAGTATTCTTAAATACATTTTATATAATAATATAATGAATTAATCGAATAACATAAAAAAAAATTATTGAATATTATCGCCTATAAATATAGAGAGAGAGGAAAAAAATGACCTAGGATTTTTTCCTTAAAAAAAATTTAATATCAATATTCTTAAATACATTTAATATAATTAACAAATCTTATAAGACAAATTTTGCCTTTGAATTTAAATTTGGTACTCTTTTGTTTAAGTTTATTTCTTAATAACAAATTTGCAATATTTTCATTTTTAATATTGTAAATATAATATTACCGGGGGGGAAATTAAACTAAAAAAAAATTACGAATTTACTTAGGTTATCTACAATTAAAAAATATACGGGTCACTTTCCGTTTCGATTCATGTTTTTTTTAGACGGCAAATAAGTCATTATAGCACGTAAAAAAATTAAGTTCATTTCTGGAAAAAAATTAAATATTTTTATTTTTAATGTATCAAATCTAATATTGTTTGGAGAAAATGGAACTCAAGAAAAATATATAGAGGGAGAGGGAAAATGACCTAGGATTTTTTTAAGGATAGAAATTCATATCAGTATTCTTAAATACATTTAATATAATAATACGATGAATAAATCTTATAAATTAAAAAATTATTGGCTTCAAAATTCATTTTTGTGCTCTTTTGTTTAAGTTTATTTCTTGAAATAAATTTGCAGTGTTTTGACTTTTTAATTATATATTTGTTTATTTATATCAAATTAAAATATGTGAAACCAATTATATGTTCTAATATTTATTGAATATTATCGCCTAAGAATATATAGAGAGAGAGAACAAAATAGCCTAAGATTATCCTTTAAATTAAATATATTATGGAAATTATGTCAAATTAATTATATATTTGTATATTTATGTCAAATTAAAATATGTAAAACTAATTATATGTTTGAATATTTATTGAATATTATCGCCTAAAAATATATTGAGAGAGAGGAAAAATGACCTAGGATTTTTTGAAGGATAGAAATTCATATCATGTTTTCTTAAATATATTTAATATAATAATATGATTAATAAATCTTATATAAAAAAAATATTGGCTTCAAAATTTAATTATGTGCTCTTTTATTTAGGTTTATTTCTTTACAAGAATTTCCAATGTTTTCATTTTTAATATTTTAGATCTAATATTACTGGGAAAAAAAATCTAAAAAAAAAATATTGACAAATTTACTTGCATTATCTACAAGTCAAATTAAAAAATATACAAGTCACTTCCCGTTTTCATTAAACTGTTCTTTTTAGACGGCAAATAAATAATTATAGCACAAAAAAAAAAATTTAAGTTCATGTTTTAAAAACAAATCACAATATTTTTATTTCTAATATGTCTGATATTTATTGAATATTATCGCCTAAAAATATATTGAGAGAGAGGAAAAATGACTTTGGATTTTTTGAATGACAAAAATTCATATCAGTATTCTTAAATATAATTATACTAACTAAATATCAAAATAATAAAATACAATACATATAAAAACAATCAATTTTTTATATAGATAAAAAAACCGGCCGCATCGCGCGGGTATACTGCTCGTTAGAATCTAAAATGAAGTGATTGTTTAAGTGAGGTTGAAATGTTTTTTTAAAAAAAAAACTTTGTTCAAAAATACATCAAATTGATTTTTTTAATTTTTTAAAAATTATTTTTAACATCAGCTCGTGAAATTAATCTAAAAACACTATTTTTTTTAAATTTAAAGTAAAAAACTAAAAATAAAAAAATTTCAAATTTTTTCAGATATATTTTTGAAATGCAGTGTCAAACACTCTAAAAAAATAGATAAAAGTTTGTATCATGAGTAATATTGTTTTGAATTTGAAGAAGTATGTTTGATAGTTAGAAAATATTTATTTCACAATATTTTTTTGAATGACAAGATACAAACGACAACTGAACATAATCTCAAAGTACGAAAAATAATAGTTACAAAAATCCATCTTGGGATGTTAAGGGTTTATAGTCCGGGTTGTGAACCAAACCTATTTTTTAAAACACTAAAATAATTGTTTTTATATTTGAGTTGACATATCAAACTTAAAATAAGTTTTCCAAGAGTCCATTTAGTCATGCTGTTTAACCCATGTTTCAAATTATTTTTTTATATAAAAAACATTGGTTTTAAATTTGTTTTTGATGATTTTAATATGTTAACATTAAAAATAAAAAAACAGCCTATGGTGATAAAAAATTAAAATAGATTTTTAATTTACAATTTTTTTTTAAAACAACCTCAACCCTATTGTCAAATACATTGAACATTTGAGATTATAAAGCAGAGTGATTTTTAAAATAATATTTTACTTGAAAATATATCGATTTTTCACTTAGAATAGCACATTAAAACTAAAAAAAAACTAAAAAATGAATTTAATATTTAACAAATCAAAAATTATTTTAAAAAATATTTAAAAAACTAAAACTTCATCAAGTATCTTTAATTAGGTGAAAAGGAGCATAATAATTTATCGTCAAATAATAAATAAATAAATAAATAAATAATTCAGCAAAAATGAATGGATGCTTACAAGGAAAACGGCTTTATTTATGCAATTATAATGTGGCCCACAACTTACCCAACGTTCAAAATTCAAAAATACTCGAACGCGTGACAGTAAAATCATAAAAGCCAAGCCGAAGCAGCCAAGTGGCCACCAGAGAAGAATACCGGCAAAGACATTGCCACTGGGACCAAGCCATCGACACTGACGTCTATAACAAAACAGGCGCCTCAGAGCCAACGTTTCTTTATTCGTTGAAACTTCTCTGCTCTTGCTTGTTCTAGAAAAACCAAAATTTTGAGCTTGTTTTAGGTTTTCTTTTTGAAAATTCTCAAAGATGGCAACCATGGAGAGCTTGATAGGGTTAGTAAATAGAATCCAGAAAGCCTGTACAGTTCTCGGAGACTACGGTGGCGGTGATAACACTTTCTCTTCCCTTTGGGAAGCTCTTCCCTCTGTTGCCGTCGTTGGTGGACAGGTAACAAGGCCCTCTTTCATTTCTCCTCAACTAAAGACAGTTTGAAACTTTTTCTAGTCAGAAAGATATCTGAGAGAATTTTTGAAAATTATCGTGTGGAGAAGAGACAAGGCCAGATTTTTAAGGGATAAAAATAAAATATTTATAATATTTTGATTTTATTTTGGATGTTGAGAGCAGAGTTCAGGAAAATCTTCAGTCTTGGAAAGCATTGTCGGTCGAGACTTTCTTCCCAGAGGATCAGGTTTGTGCCTTTTTTTGTCCCTTTTGCTTGTTATGAGTTTTTCTGGTGCAGAAGATGTTTTATCATGGGCTATTTTTTTTTTTTTGATGAATTTTAATTGCAGGGATTGTGACAAGGAGGCCTCTGGTACTGCAGCTGCATAAGACTGAGGATGGGTCACAAGAGTATGCTGAATTTCTTCATCTCCCGAAACGACGATTCAGTGATTTTGGTATATTTGAACTCTTATTGTTGCTTGAATTCTACTTATTTTCTCGTTAATATGATAAAATTGTTGCTGATTTTTTTTAATGTGCAGCTGTGGTGCGAAAAGAAATTCAGGATGAGACTGATAGAATCACTGGGAAAAGCAAACAAATCTCTCCTGTTCCTATCCATCTCAGCATCTATTCTCCATATGGCGCGTGATTAATTTATTTTCATTTTTATTTGATCTTGAACACGTGCACTAGTTGTCAACTGTGCTGTTTTCTTGAGTTGTATGTCTTGCATCAATGTTATGCTCAAGATTTGAACTTATGTTTACTTGGTCTGCTTTGTTTTGCAGTTGTCAACTTAACCCTGATTGATTTACCTGGTTTAACAAAAGTTGCTGTTGGTATGTTTTTGCTTTAATTGGCGATCTTTTATTCATGTTAGCACATGTTTTGGCTTTATCTATTAGTGTTGAATGGTAACAAATATTTTAATCTTAAGAGGGACAGCCTGAAAGTATTGTTCAAGACATCGAGACTATGGTCCGTGCTTATGTTGAGAAGGTAATCATGCCTTGCATTTCATTTTTAAACTGGGAAATGGCGTGTCATTTGGGCGAGTTTTGCTGTGTTTCAACACAATATGCTTAAATTGTCGTGATTTTAAACATGGCTGCATCATTCTAGCCTGTCTTCTATATTACATGTTTTATTTCTGTAGTCCTTCATGTCCCAAGGGACCGGTGGAACTTTCAAAAGTAGGATGCATTCATAACATTTTGACATTTCATGATGGAATTTAGGAGTTAATGAAATGGCCTGATTCAAAAATGTGTGTCGAACATGTGCCTGGCAGTCAAGACATTACTTTTGATTATGTTCCAGGGACAATGTTTCTTGTATCCAAATGAGATCTTTCCTTGTGCATGTTTTTATGTTCTAACCGATCAAACTAAATGTGTTCATGAAATGGCCTGGTTTGAAAATGTGTGTTGAACAGGTGCCTGAGAAGTTTAAGACTTTTGTTCTGTGATGAATTGTATAGATGTGTGATAGAGATAAGAAATGCACAATGTTTCTTGTATCCAAATGATATCATTCCCCGAGCATGTTTTATGTTCTAACCGATCAAACTAAATGTTTGCAGCCGAACTGTATTATACTTGCTATATCCCCAGCCAATCAAGATATAGCAACTTCAGATGCTATCAAGCTTGCTAGGGAAGTGGATCCCTCAGGTATTTTCCCTTTTGCTTCTATCACATATAGCTGAGTGCCTGAGCTATAATTTACTGGAAACATTTGGTACTTGGTTTAGGGTTCCTTACCTATTCTTTTTCATCACTTTGCCTAGGTGAACGAACATTTGGGGTGCTGACTAAGTTGGATTTGATGGACAAAGGGACCAATGCTTTAGATGTAACCTCTCCTCTCTCTCTCTTTCTCTCTCTCACACACACACACACAAACACACAACTCGGGGCACACACTGCCCTTGCTCACACCCTCAAACACACACCCTTGTTGTAATTTCTATTTCTATTTCAAATGAAAATTCTTATTTCATAATTAAGAATTAAAAATAGTATTGCTGTTTGTACTTAAGGTTCTGGAAGGAAGATCTTATCGGCTGCAGCATCCTTGGGTTGGAATTGTGAACCGATCCCAAGCTGACATTAATAAGAATGTTGACATGATTGTGGCAAGGCGCAAGGAGCGCGAGTATTTTGCAACTAGTCCTGATTATGGGCATTTATCCAATAAAATGGGTTCAGAATATCTGGCAAAACTTCTCTCAAAGGTTTGATATTCCACATGCTGTATTGACTCCAGGATTTCTTTTTTCCAAAACACAGAAATTAAATAAGATTATGGCATCATTTTAATGGTTTGACCATGCTTTCAGCACTTGGAGTCTGCAATTAGGGCTCGCATACCAAGTATCACATCCTTGATTAACAAAACCATTGATGAGCTTGAATCAGAGATGGAGCATCTGGGTAGACCTATTGCTGTTGACGCAGGGGTGAGTAGCCTATTTCTTCCCTAGCCATTACTGGCCAACATTCTTTTTATTCCTCATGTGTGACTGATTTTTTGTGCTTTAGGCTCAATTATACACCATATTGGAACTTTGCCGTGCATTTGACAAGGTATTCAAGGAGCATCTGGATGGAGGGTAATCATTTTCTACACTTTTACCTACCCCAAAAATATTACCTTTAATTTGGAAAGTTCTAACCCAACCCCTCCCCCCAAAAGAAAATATCTATTGATTTTATTTTCTTTTCCTAATTTTGTATTAAAAGAATTTAAACTCCCAATTATTTGAAGTTGGAGTGCAACATTGGAAATTACTATGTTCCCAGTAATTCATGATAACCATTCCCTAAAAGGAAGTTGTCGCCTGACCTTTTATGTCACCAGTTTTCATGATATTTATATACTTGAAGGGGAAAGTCCTTTCTGCAAGTGATTCAGTTTCTTCTGATTTCTAAACCTAATGAGCTATTTGGGATAAAAAAGATTTGCAATTGCCTGCTCCTGTTTGAGCCCTGGTAACTGAATTCTTTTGTGGATGAACCACCGTGCATTCTGCTTTTACATATATGTATGGCTATAAATTTCCCAAACTAATATAAAAGAATTTTTTTACGTCAACTAGAATAAAATTTCTTAGTCCCTTCACATCTTTAGATGTATCGGTTAATTTCTCTCCCTGGGTAAAATGATGTAGTGATAAGTGTTGTAACCAGAACTTTGAATTTTTTATTCTAGGCGACCTGGAGGTGACCGGATTTATGGAGTTTTTGATAATCAGCTCCCTGCTGCTTTAAGGAAGCTTCCATTTGATCGGCATCTCTCTCTGCAGAATGTAAAGAGGGTGGTCTCAGAGGCAGACGGTTATCAGCCGCATCTGATTGCTCCAGAGCAAGGATACCGTCGTCTAATTGAGAGTGCACTGAATTATTTTAGGGGCCCAGCCGAAGCCTCTGCAGATGCTGTGGGTAGTCTTAACTTTCTGTATTTACCTTCTGCTAGGTTTACATTAAATTTCTTCAAATGTATCCAGAAGTGATAAAATCTTTCATGGAGATTTCACCAGTTCCTTTAGCTGATTTGGAAATTGTTATTCAGGTCCATTTTGTCTTAAAAGAGCTTGTCAGAAAGTCAATTGCAGAAACTCAGGTAAAATTTTCATTGTTTGCCTATATTTCCCTTTTTTTTTAAATAATATTATCAAGTACCAATGTTGCTTCGATCAGCAAGAGCGTTAATTTTCAATATGAAACAGGAATTGAGGCGTTTTCCTTCTCTGCAAGCTGAATTGGCTGCTGCTGCTAATGAAGCCTTGGAGAGATTCCGAGAGGATAGTAAGAAGACAGTTCTTCGATTAGTGGATATGGAATCTTCTTATTTGACTGTGGATTTCTTTCGAAGGCTTCCACAGGAAATGGATAATAAAGGAGGAAATCCAGCTACTCCAGCTAACCCAGCCAACTCAGCCAACCCAGCCATTGACCGATATTCAGAGATGCACTTCAGGAGGATTGGGTCAAACGTGTCTTCTTATGTTGGTATGGTGTCTGAGACACTTAGGAACACAATTCCCAAGGCTGTGGTGCATTGCCAAGTTAAAGAAGCGAAACATTCATTGCTAAATTACTTCTATACACAAATCGGGAAGAAAGAGGTACTCTTTCTAGCATCCCCATATTTTTGTATGAATCGTAGCATCAAATTCATGCATTCATGGTTGCTTAGATTATTCTGTATTTTGGCCACTGGAAATTTCATTACTTGGCCCAACCACGTGATTGCTCTCTCAGACAGCCAATAATTTTCACATGCTTTTCAGGGAAAGCAGTTTTCACAATTGTTAGATGAAGACCCTGCGTTGATGGAAAGAAGACTACAGTGTGTAAAACGGCTTGAGTTATACAAGGCTGCCAGGGATGAGGTTGATTCTGTATCGTGGGCTCGATAGAGTGGATATATATATATGAAATAGCTTGTATTATAGTCACTAAAACTGACGATCCAGACTCATGGCGGGTGAAATTCTTGATGGGGTTGGGATGAACTACGGTTATGCTTGATGGATGTAGCATCTGATGGTTTTACACCTGAAAACTTGTAGATTTCATGGTGTGATATGTATTTATTGATTGTTTCTTTTTGTTCTTTCATCGTCACCTTCTCTCTTTCAGTTGCTTTCCCAGCCACTCAGCTTGATCTGCCTGGGTTTCATTGTTTGTCACTAGTCATGAACATTTATGGTACATCATCATGATTAATAGTCTCTTTTCACAAGCCGGTCTTTTGTATTACATTATTTGATCATTTCATTTGAAATACAATGGAGCAAAAAACCAATATACTAAAAAACTCTCCATTCTTTAGGTCAAGGTGTTATGCCAGCCAATGCAGCCATACATAACTAAACTCGGGGGTTATTACATTGTATATGTGCTTTGCCCCTTGATCATCACAAGAGTCGTTTTGTATCAGTTTTACAATTCGGTGGTTGTGGTTACCTCTGCCTTTATCTTCAGCTCTTCTAATTCTGTCCACAGCTTCGGGTCATCAAAATCCTCGATAACCAAAACAGCTCCTGCTTCTGTCAATAACTGTTCAGGGTTCCTCGTACCCAACCCCACTACTGGCATCCCGGCACCCGTCCCTGCCTTTATCCCTGAAACAGAGTCCTGGCAAAGCAAAATTTACAGCAAAAAGGGAACCTTTGATCAAATGTTCTTCCAACTAGTGTCACAGCACGCAGGAAGCCCTCAGTTAGAGGTGAAGAGGCAAACCTCGAACACAAAAGCATGGTGATGAGAAATGTCGAGTTCTTGGAGGGCTTTCAGATAGGGGTCTGGAAATGGTTTTACTCGGTCACATTCACTCGCAAGAACAAGACTTTCGAAGAAATCTGACAGACCTAACATGGATATTAAGAGCTCGGCATTTGATCTTGGAGCATTAGTAACAGCAGCTCTTCTCAGCCCGCAATCCTCAATCCATTTGCACAGCTTTTGCAAGCCCTTCATAGGCTGTAATTGTTCCGATGCCAATCTGTACATTAATTTCTATCAGTTCAAGTCCTACTTGAGGCAAGGAAAGAGAACTTTTGAACTTTTAATAGAACAGAAGATTATATTATAAAGTTACCTTCGAAACAATGCTTCTTTAT
Organism: Salix caprea; assembly: GCA_964035475.1. Classification (NCBI taxonomy): domain Eukaryota; kingdom Viridiplantae; phylum Streptophyta; class Magnoliopsida; order Malpighiales; family Salicaceae; genus Salix; species Salix caprea. The sequence goes on along the minus strand of OZ037761.1, from coordinate 2,081,396 downwards.
CTTCCAAGAACTTGCGGGATCTTTGGATTTCCCAATCAGGAAGGAGGATTTCGCGTAGTTCTTCATTATGCTTGCCACTAATATTTTTTATGAAGAATTCCTCAGTGATGGGAGTCCCTCCATTGAAACCTATCTGTGGTGAGGGAATCAAACACCAATGGCCCCGTTTCAAGTCAAACTGCTACTATTTTTTTTTTCTTTTTGCAGAATAAATGAACGAGAATATTATAAATCAAAACAAGGAAAACTACTGACTTCTTGAAGCATGTCGCGAAAAGCATAAAAATGGAGAGGATCTGAATCACACAATGTTCCATCAATGTCGAAAAGTATTGCTTCCAAAGGAGCAACAGAGGCCAGAGAACTTCCGCTGCTATCATAGTACGAGGCAATAAAAAAACTAAGCCAGAAAAATGCAGGGAGACAGTGAAGGAAGAGAAAGACAGAAAAAAACCTGCGGACTGGTCGAGCATTCGATGAAATGGATGACACGTGGGGGAAAAATCTGAAGCGGTCTGGCTGGTACATTGTAGTTTTTTGGAGATGGGCGGAAACGAGGGTGCTGTGGTGGTGGCGAAGAGGAGGAGGAGGAGGAGGAGGAAGCTGAATGGAAGCAAAGGATATCATGCTTGAGCAGTAGTATATCTGGTTTCGATAGGGCTGAGAGATGAGAAACAAAATCAGAAAGGGTCAAGTTTTTCAGAGCGAGTGAGATATGCGAATCATTGAATGGTTTGGTCTGCTTCTGATTCCTTACATGCTTTGGTTGGTTGTAATGTCCGTACATGTCCCTTTTACTAGTTGTCAATTTCGGTTCCACTTGACTCGAGATCTAACTATGGTTAAGGTTTTTTTTTTAATTACAATATTAATTTTATTAAAACTTAATTTAAGCTCATTTTGATTAAGAACTGGTTGGTCAAATGGCTGATTTCAGAAACAAACATAAACTAAATTGTTTCTATTAATATCTAAATCTTTACAGGATTTTGTATTAACGCACATAAATTCTTAGAGAGAAAAAATTAACTCACTGATTTAAAAAAATGCAAGGTAGGACTCGTTAGCCTTAAATTTGATTTTTTGTTTAAAAAACTATATATAAATAAAAGAAAATAAAAAAAGTCTGGGCTCGTTCATTGGGTCTGGAAGCAGACTATAAAGCCCAATTATAAAAATCCAGCCCCGAATAAGAGAAGATGCTGGGCCATCAGGATTGGAAGGAAGACGGTGTTCATAAATCCTGAAGAGTGGGGAAGAACATAGATCTCCCCAAAAATGGTTTGTTCGCATCTCTTGATTTCAAAAAAGAGCGAAGATGAGCGCGGCCTTTTGTCTCTCGCGGCTATTGCAGATTTCTTCAACCATCATTCTTCTCCAAACCTCCAATTTTTTCAAATGTAACCCTCTTTCTCTCTTCTTCTGAGATGGATTGAATCTTGGATAATCAAGATTGGATTTCGACTTGAATTTGGTGTGGCTGCTTGCTTTTGCAGGTACCCTTTTAATTTTCTTTTTCTTTTTTGAATCTGGATGACTGATTACTGGCGTGTTGCCAATTGCAGGTTTGTATGTGAAAGCAGGAGCAATAAAATGTCTCGGTTTTATGTGCCAGAGTTAACAAGGCTGTTACATTCTTCGCGATCTATAGGAACCGTCTCTTCCCAAATACATATACGGAGCTCTATGTGCTAGAGCTCACCGGAATTGAATCGTGCCTTTTCTGCTCGTTCTAAGTTTTCAGCCTGGTGGTAGAATTGCAACGCTGAATGAAGTTTTAATCTCTGTAAGAGCAGAAGTCCATTGCCTTGGGGTTTCAACAGGCTATGGTAAGTTACGTTCGTTTTTTTTCTTTTTTTGTGATAATCAGGATCTCGGGCTAGTTCACATGCATCACAACTAATTTTCGGATCCACCAAACATCTCAAACTCAATAAACAAATAAAAATAGTGTATAGTGGGGCTTGAACCTGGTGCATGAAGGGAACAATTCCCTCGCTAGGCCAAGAACCCACCTGCGTTGCATTCGTTTTAAGACAGAGAGAAGTAGTGAGGATTTTATATTCCAATGTAAGGAAAGATGCCACACATGTTTCACACATGAAGGTGAGGCCAGCGTAAAATACCAGAACGAATAAGATTCTCACCCTGGCATAGGTTGGCTCGACCAATTCCCAGTACCTGAAGAGAAGAATCCAAGTTACAACTAGGCATACTCGTCATGCTCTTTCCTCGATCTAGAAGACAAGACTAATCGAAGCAATGCAAAATGGCCACTGATTGTTGGGATGGTATAAGATTCGAATTGTGTGCAACCAATTTTCAGGAACATATACCAAGAAAATAAGTGCTCGGACAAAAACAGAGGAAGTCAGTGTCGAACTTAGATACTGCTCTTTCTGATAAGGTGGAGCGGTTAATTCCTAAGAGAAAAAAAGGCAAACAAGATAATGATTCCATGTTAAGGTGACCACCAAACTTCTTTCATCCAGCAACTAAAATATTCCGTGGCAATTTTAAATGGTGAATTCAGAATATCAAGGAAATTACAGAAGATAATTTCCACATGGAAGCTAAGTTAAAGACAGCTGTAGCAACAACGGTAGTAATGGAGCCAGCAAAACCATAAACTTCAGAGGATTTGGTGCCATGATCTCCAGACACAGCAAACCCAGAAGCAGTTTTGTCATCAGGATGAAGAAAGGACATTACAGATGGTGGGGATCTTGTTGTCTGTAACTCAGCTTTGGTGATGAATGTTTTGCGCATTGTTTACTTTCTTGTCTGTCATGCTGGTGTTGATGAATGCAACGGCGTTCTTACATCTCTTCTCCCGATCCATCGCTGCAGAATTTGTTAAGTAGAGTGGGGATGCCCGAAACAAACACACAAGATTTCAATCGACAGATTAGCACTGTCACTAAACGAGTTGACCCAGTCAACTCTCACTAAATTTAACGTGGTTACAATATTTTTTTTATATATATAAATATAGCTCGACCATGAGATTAATGGAAAAATAAATCTTTTAATCTTAAATTCTTATCAATTAATTAACTAGTGGATGGTTGAATGAACACTACTCTTATTCCTATATTCTCCATCCTGGTCCGATGTGGTGGAAACTGGCCAAACACACACACACACACATGTTTGGCTTGTTTTCAGCGCATCATATTAGATAGGGGATTGTTTGGAAGTGGGTTTATAATTGTTTTTTTTTTTAGAAATACATTAAATTAATTTTTTATTTTTTAAACATAATATTTTATATCAGCACATCAAAATAATCTAAAAATATCAAAAAAATCTAATTTAAAATAAAAAATTAAATTTTTTTTAAATTTTTTTTTTAAACACATTGTCAAACAGATGAAGAATATAGGAATGAGAGTAGTGTTGATTCAACAATCTAGTATGTGATCTAGTAGAAAGAACTTGAGATTAAAAAATTTGTTTTTTTTATGATCTCAGATTTGAATTATACAGTTATTAATATAATAGGGGCTAGAAACTCACATGATCATATAAGTAAACTAATACCGAATATCACTTTAATAATAATAATAAAAGAGAATAGTATTGATTTGGGCCAGGTGGTCTGCTCTCCAGTTGATGTGGAAATTTGCACTTATTCCATCGAGATTTGTATTCTTCGCTATCGCAGGGGAATCCATATAATCGGCTCAGGCGTCCCTTGTTTTGCAATTATTAAACGACTACCAGATACCAGTAGCTAGCTCCATTGGTAGTCGGTGAACATACCTAACATAGAAGTCAACTTTAGGCGACTCATAATAATTTATATTAATTGAAAAACATATCAATTTAATGTTTTTTAAATAAAAAAGTGAAATAATATTATTCTTTTTTTTCTTATAATAAAATAAATCTTATGTGGATTATGAATAGATTATAGATTGATAATCAGGTTTGACTATGTTAGCTTCTAACTCAATTTAATATGAGAATTCCTTGTTTGATATTGTGTTTTTAACCATGTTTATGTGCGTTTTAATTGGATAATTTAATATTTCATGTTAAAAAAATATTTTAATATATTTATAAAAAATACTCTACATTAGTTGACCAGATTTCAACTCAGCAAGTCATCACCCTAATGAGTTTTATAACAATAATAAAAAATTGTTCGTTATATTTTTAAATTCTCCCAATAATAATTTTAAAAGGGATGTTAGATATTATAGGAAGAAAAAAAATAACTTTCTATGCAGTGTATTATTAAATAATGTTTTTTTTTTTTCAATCTCCAATTGTTTTTATTTAATTTCACGAATACCGAAGGTTCTTGTTATACAATCACACGATTCACACCCCTCTCCCTCCTGTATAAATATAAAAGAGACCACCCCCCGCCTCAACTGGCATCTCCTCTGCAGTGCAAACCTGTTACATTTCCCTCCACCCTCTCCCTACCTCTGAAAGGCATGCCTCTGCAACGGATCTCTCTTCTATTTGTTCTTTATCAGATCGATTTGGTTATATATGTTAAATGATCTCGTTCTCTTTATTTTTCGCACCAGCATTTCACATTTATTGCTAATTCACACTGCATTCGCTTCCGATCTATCACGTGAAATTTGATAAACAGAGGATAGTGAAGTAGATCTACCTGTTGGAACGTTGTATCAGGATGAGATCTATTTAGAATTGAGCTGAGTACGCAGAATCATCATATGCTATATTATTTCTCACATTTTATGGTGTGGTGCTGTCTTTGCAGATTCTGCAGTTGAAAAACGCTCATGGGGACTGTCGGTGATGCTGAGAAGAAGCCTACTGTTGTTTTTGTTTTGGGTAGGACCGTTTTCTTTTCTTTCATTTCAGTTTTTAGTTATAACTCATTGTTTCTGTTTTTACTGACATCACTTGTTTTGTAAACCTTAATTAAATAATGTTGTCATGTCTTGACAATATTGTTGATAGAAGAGCATAAAATGTTATATTGTTGTTAGTTGGAATGTATCCGTATCTGGGTTATTTGGAGTTGTCTTCGTTTCCTCTTCTGCGTTCTTAAAAGTTTTTTTTTTTCTACACCTGGTTGATTGTTACTCTTGAGTGATCAGGTGGCCCTGGAAGTGGAAAGGGTACCCAATGTGCCAATATTGTCAAACACTTTGGTTACACTCATCTAAGTGCTGGAGATCTTCTTCGAGCAGAAATGAAATCTGGCTCTGAAAATGGGTATGGCTTGCACGCATTTTTTTTTTAGCTACCCTCATTTCATTTGCTGTCTCCATCAATTTTAAAATGCCACTACTTTTCCGTGATTAACTTAAAAAATATTACTAGAAATAAGCCAGTTTGTATTTGGGACCGCTGTAACAAGTTTTCAAATGCCATCCATATCTTGACAAACATTCAGTTTATTATAATGACGCGGGGGAGTAAATTCTCAAGCTCGTGATCATTCTATCCCTCTTCTGTTCAATCTTATCTTAGTGACATGGTGATCTAGGATGACTGAATTTCAGTCCCACAAAGGCTTGTTGCTCCTTTTATAGACACCATATAGCCCTAACAGTTCAAAACTAAATAAGGTTTTTTAATCCAAATAGGAAAAAAAGCCATAAATAATAGAGAACTATCTAATTAATGTTTTGATTTCCTGAATGAAGTAAGATTCCTAAATAGTTCTAAGGTTTCCAAGAATAGAATAGAACATACATTGAAAAACTAAAACATACATTATATATAAAAAATTAGAATGTTTCATGGAACCACCTTGCTGCACCACAAGGATCATGCAAGTTTTCCTCTCAATTTTGGTATGCTCAGTAATTTTTTCACTCTTCATTTTATGTCGATGATGGATATTTGTGGAGGAATACCAAATGGGAGTTGTTCAGGTTCGCCCTTCTTAAAGTTGGTGGTGTGGGTATTCTTTCCTACCAAGCGTCTTTCTTTATTGGAATGTAGCATCTAATGTATCGAATGATTTGAAATTTTTCTCTGTCCTGCCTGTTCCTGTAGTGAGATGTTAAATAAGTTGTTTGGATCACCCTTAAAGCGCTTATATTTTCTGCACTTTTTTTGTGTGGATATTGAGTCAGGGATGGCTTATATGTCCTTTCATGTAATGTTCTATTTGGTCATGTGGTTTGTTGTTGTGTTAGATTTTGGAACTTTTATAATGTCTGCCCTGACCTTGTCAGAGAACACTTGGTAATCTTACTCCTTGTGGTCTACAGAACCATGATTCAGGACATGATTAAGGAGGGCAAGATAGTACCTTCAGAGGTAACAATAAAGCTCCTCCAAAAAGCAATGCAGGATAGTGGAAATGACAAATTTCTGATTGATGGTTTTCCCCGCAATGAGGAAAACCGAGCTGCTTTTGAAGCTGTTGTAAGTATTTCACACAATTTTCTGTACCAATATATTCCCCTAAGACTATAGCTTAAGTGGTAAAGAGGGGAGGGGTCGGTAAAGGTCTTAAGTTCCAGTCTTGTGAAACCTGTTTTCGCATGAAGTTATTTCCATTATCTGCATGCGTGTGCTTGCTAAAGCTTTCAGCTTCATTTGAATAGCATTCTTAACATTATATATTATAATCCAGACCAAAATCGAGCCAGCATTTGTCCTTTTCTTTGATTGTTCTGAAGAGGAGATGGAGAAGCGTATTTTGAGCAGGAACCAGGTTGGAATAATGCGACAACTCTCTCTATTTAATATAAATATTCATGGACATAGCATATTTCTTGAGGTCATATTCTTAGTTTTGCCAGTTCCATTTGTTTCATCTTATGTTCTAATGTTTCTTTATTCTTCGTTTTTCTCTTTTTCTTGTTAATTAAGGGAAGAGAAGATGACAACATTGAGACAATAAGGAAGCGCTTTAAAGTTTTTCTAGAGTCTAGTCTTCCTGTGGTTAAGTATTATGAGTCCAAGGGAAAAGTTCAAAAGGTAACATGTTCATGCAATTGTTTCTATATTGAAATAAATATTGCTTGATTACTATAACCATCAGATTTATTTTCCTTGACCTCTAGGTTGATGCTACAAAGTCTGTTGATGAGGTTTTTGAGGTAGTTAAAGTCATCTTTACCCCAAAAGACGAGAAGGTAAAGCACCATGGCTGTGCTATCCTGTAGGAATTCCGTTATATAAAGAAATGTGTAATCTTGAGAAAATGCATTGTTATGTTGTGAATAATATCCTCGCCAGAAATGTGCGCAGAATCAAACCTTGTCTTTTATTGATGCAGAATGAGATATGTTATTGTATTGCTTGACAAATACCATGCATTTTGTGAAGCCTATATTTTGGAAATAACATGAAAATTCAGCCTACAATGCTTCCTTCAAGAAGCTTTTGCAAAGTTTTAGTTTCTTGATTCGATTTATGGTTGCCATCCGATGACCTGCATTTCCTGGGTACTTAATGCAGTCAGGATTATTTTCAAAAGATGTATGTGTGTGTGTGTGTGTGTTTGTACTGCATAGAACTTAGAAGGAGGATTTGCTATGCAAGTTTGAGTACCGGAAAGACCATCTTAATGCAACAATGCTTGCTGTAATAGCACTGTTTCGGACCCTCCAGGCATGCTTAAGCAGGACTAATACTGACTAATGATCTTCATATGACCAGACAGGACGTGGATGCATGCAATTTAACATCCTAGTATATAAAACAAGAAGTGCACGAGTGTGATCCTTTACTTTGCCATAGTATGTAGCGAAGAACTTTCATTTCCTAATGCATATTGCCCACGAATAAAAGCAACTTCTCTTGAGCATAAAAAAAACGTAATTCAATGTAAAGTGGATAAATATATCGATCTGGTTTTATGGAGAAGGTATCAAGAATTGAGGACAATTGGAATACGGAGAAAACAATGTTTGGGAATCATATGGAAATTAAATATTCTGCTCAATAAACTAGATTGCTTGTGCTTAACAGGTAATTGCTGCATGATTTCGAGGATTCCAAAAGGGAAATTCATATTGACATGACTGCAATATTTCACTTTTGATAACACTTTTGCTAGGTCTTAATTTTAATTTAATTTTGTTTAAAACAAACAAGGAATAAATTGATGATCATGTTGTGGATTATCTTATCTGAAAATAGCCCCCCTGATTGATTATACTTGTGTTTGCAGGTTGCTGTTTAGGTTTTTCCATTGTACCAGATATATCAAACCTGATATGAAGGTAATACTTTTCTAGTTTAGACCAGTACATACTCTTAAACTGCTGATGTTGATGTTTTAATGTGATGTATGCCTCCTAAAATGCTTGCAAATCACCATGAAATTCTAAAGTTGGTCAGTGTTGGGTGTAACATTACTAGATTTGGAGATTCGGTTGGGAATTGAGATCCTTAAAACAAGTTGGTTCCCTCCCGGTTGCTCTTAATATACCCAAACTAGCTTCAGTTTCACATCATCCATATTTACATCAATGAGTAACAAGTCCTATGGTGTTAAATGATGCTGCAAAAAAACATATGCAAGCATTCAGTTTCTCAAGTTGTCCGTGTCTGCATTTGGAACCATGACCTTCTAGGTTTGGAGATCATGCATTGCATCTTTCATCAACTAGCATTGATACCGGATTATAATTGCCAAAATCTATTCTCCTTGTCAGGTGATATTTTTTATGGTCGAGGAGTTGCGTTATACGATATCAGGAAGGTATAGATTATTCATTAAGCGGACAACATGCTTCTTATCATAGTAGTTTTAGTTTGTGTGATGAGGTATATACCTCTATATTCTTGTTCCTATGACAGGGTTCTAATATGAAATGGTAATAAAGCACCAATAGTGCTTCCTTTTGCGCTTGCGATTCTCTTTTCTCCCCATCTCTTTCACTCTCCTTGCCTTTCTTGTTTAATTTGCCTTGTGAGGAGAATTGGTTAAGAAGCAGCAAGCAATTGTGCAGTATAAAAGCATTCCAATTGTAATTTGACTATAGATGAAGCTGAAATTAGTGTGTTGAGATTAAATGGTGGGGATTTTTTAGTCCTGGTTGATTGGAAAAATTCTTGACTGATAGTTTAGCAAAGTTGATATGCTGAAATTAGTGGGATTGTCTCATAAAAACTCCAAATTAAACTGGTGTAAATATGAGATTTCACCATTATAAAAAGGTGCGAAATGAGTAGATTATTAAGCACTTTCTGGGTATGCGGTTTCCTCTAATAAAAAAAAAAAGTTGGGTTTTGGATTGGGATTGTATATCAGTCTACTTAACCCTAATGAAACTCGTCTTAAAATAAATAAATAACTTTTAAATATGAAAAAAGTACATGTATATTAAACTAGGATTATAATTTCGTTGAAGCACCATATATATGATCAATGCAGAAGAGCCCCCGAGGTGAGTGGCGCAGTGGTAAGGACCTGGTCAGGGTAGGCTTGCACAGCTGGATCCCGGGGTTTGAGCCTCTACAAAGCCCCTCGTAAGAATACTGGGGCAGCTGGGGGTTTACGCATGTTCTGGACCCATAAAGTGTGCTTTCCAAGTCATGTGATTCTACCGTTATCCAAAAAAAAAAAAATGCAGAAGAGAACAGTCTAATGCAGCTGCAAGCTTCCAGAAACCTGATAAAATCTGTGCTGGGCCGCTAGCATGTGGTATCCTAACTTGTCATAACAAAGTCAATCTACATACGTAAGAGTCCAGGAAAGTCAAACGAAGTGGTTAATCTGACTTCTGAAGTCAAGAACAACGAGTTCAAAGACAGGTCGTTATCCTTAGTTTCCTTAAAAAAAGAAAAAAAACTAAAATCACATGATGGTCGTTTACCAATGTACTGAACATGTCTGCATGGTCACGTTATTATAATTTCCATTATGTTTAATTTTAAATACAGACTAAATATAATTTTTTTTATATCAATTTTTTTTATTATTTAACTAGGTTGATTTTAGATTACTTAAATCGACAAAGTTATATTATTGAAACAAATTCTATATTATTTAATTTTAAATACGGGTTAGATAATAAGTTGAGTAAATAGATTTCCAGGTTCTTTAATAACAACACTCCATAATTTTTTACAATCCATGTATATTTTTAGTTATGTTAAAAAAAATATTAATTTAACTCATACTGCAGTCCATAGTCCATACCTGTAAACTAATTTAATACTAAATCATGAATTCATTAATTCCTCATGGCTCCAATTAGTAGATACTCATTACAGTGGAGAAAATGCATGTATCATTAGCAAAATATATAAAATAAATATATTTTATAGCAGTTTTAGAGTAGTTTTATGTATTTTCAAAAAATATAGAAATATATGTTCTATGTATCCCATAATCGCTGTGTTTTTATCCTAAAATAATAATCAAACCCTGTTACCTTGTCCTTAAAACGATGAGAATTCACATAAAATTGTTCAATAAACATTTAATTTATGTCTATTTTTTTAACCAAATACATTTTTAATTATTTTTATATTTGTTTTTTCCCCCTATTTTAAGACACTAACAAACACAACCTCCATACTTGATGACTTCGATTAGAAATAACTTGCAATTTTATATTTTACATGCTGTCACGCACGCATTGAATGTAATATATATATTTGAGTTTAAACTTTAAAGTCAACATTTAAAAGAACTATTTAATAAAAAACATCAAATCAATATAAAAGATGTAATCTTAAAATACTCATGATAAAGAAAATTTCTTATAGAAACACCAACATCATTGAAATGTCGGAGGGAAAAAGAGTAAAGAAAATCAGGGAATCATTGACTTTATTTTACGTTTGATCCTCCATACGATCATGGCAGCAAAGCATTGGCTGAGAATTCAAGCATTGTCAATCTTGAAGGTTGGTGTACCTGTTCTTTCCTGCTCCTTCAAGCACGTACGCTGCTCGTAGACCGCAACCATTCCTTGTACTCCATATATATATATATATATATAATTATATATATATAATACTAAACACGTATTAAATCGGTCGAGGTGAAAGATACATATACGTTTTAAAAATTTATTTTTCCTTAAGAAATAAGGTGGTTCGAAAATATTTATTATATAAAATAAAGAAATATGGTCGAAAACTTATAAAATGCACCATAAAGTTAGAGAAAAAAGACACCTTATAAAGTGGCCATTAACATAAGCTTGTAATATCATCAGGAGTAGTTGATCAGCCGAGTCATCATCTTGTCGATGGTGCCTTCATTGTGAGAGTATATCACCTGATTCTCTCCGCCTTCCTTCTTTTTTTTTATCATTTCTCCAGCTTCGATATATTTCTTACAGGATGATCATGAAAGACGAGGTGGAGATGGTGATGAGCAGGGTGGCTAACTGTGTCGCGACCGCAGCAGATTGCAGGAGCACCATTGTCGTCATGGTCGTCTTCTTCGCCATACGACTGTGCGCGAGGTTTTTCTGGAGGAAAAACCACATCCCTTCTTTCACCTTTCGCCGGAAGCACTATCCCGGAAAGAATGGCGATAAGAACAGGAATCACGAGACCCCATATTGCGTGGTTTGCCTTCATGAAGCTGTGGACGGCGAGAGGCTGAGGAGGTTGCTGAAATGCGAGCACTGCTTCCATGCTGCGTGCATAGACGCCTGGTTCCAGTCTCATCCCACCTGTCCTCTCTGTCGAAATCAGGTTTTTCTTCGTCGTGATCATCAGCATCAAAATCAAAAACGTTCTCTCTTTTTTCCTTTTCTTTCGTTTTTGCAACAAAATCAACTTTGAGTTAATTAATAGCTATATAATTAATATATAATTCTGTAATATTCTCCAAAGTCTACATATACATTGATCTTGCTCGGTTTTGTTTTGTTTTGTTTTGTTTTAATTAGTGAAATTAATTAGGTTACAGTGTTGTCAGTTTCTTTAGTTCGGTGAAGAAACCTTTATTGGCAACCACGTATGCCACTTGCTCGTTTTTTATAAAAAGAAAATAATTTAATTAATGGTATGGTTATATGGTAGGTGAAACAAACAATGGGTTAACCTTGAAAATCAAAACAAGGCTCGAGTATTAGTAATTAGTAAATACGTGTTTTTTATGCAAAATAACTTTGTTTTAATTAAAAAAAATCCAAAATGACATGATTGAATCCAAATCTAGTCTAAATTGTAGATTAACCACTAAATTATTCAAATTTGATCGATTCAATATCTAAAATAAAAATCAAGCTTTATTTTAAAAGGATTTTACTATATCAACCTATTAATTGCATGTGTTGTTAATGTGGTTGATGTTACTTTTGAAAGTGTTTTTCGTTCAGAAATGTATTATAATATTTTTTTTATATTTTAAAAATTATTTTTGACATAAGCACATGAAAATGATATAAAAATACTATTTTTTTAAAAAAAATAAAGTAAAAAATAAAAAATATATATATTTTTTCAAAAATATTTATAAACAATGACAAACACCCTTTAAATATGATTGAGTTTACTAACTGTTACTCATACATGTCAAAGAGTAGCTAGCTAGATGCTGAAACATTTTGTGTAGCAACACTGGTCAGTTCGATAGAGTTGTCAATATGCAGCACTTCTCTCTAATTTTAAATAAATAAATAAATACATTTCAAAACTTTCTTTGTAATATTTTTTGTAGTGAATTATCTAATATATCCAAAAGAACTGTATGTAAACTCATCTCTTTCACTGCTCGCAAGAACAGTAAAAGAGTTGAACCTTTCTTTTTTAATTTTATGAGTTTATTACAATCTTAAACAAATATTCTGATACTTAGTTTGTGCTCGATTTTACAAACATTTAATTTTATTATCTTATAATTAAGTAAAAAAAAAGTCTTAAAAAACCTAAATTCTTAAACCTAGTGGAACATATCACCTGAATCATGAAATTAATGGGTTAAGCTCTGAAATCTAGATCAATTCAATATTTCACGTGTCAATATTAAAAAAATCATTTTATTTTTTTCAATTTAAATCATGTTATTTACCAATTATTTGAGTTGTATTTTTACTTGTCAAGTAGTATAGGTCACATGGAGTTAATTTTTATACAATTTAATTTTAAATTAAAGTAAGATAAAAAAAATTATATTGATATATTTTAAAATTAGATTGGTGGAATATATTTAAAAATTATATAGCCTAACATTATTATTTTTACATTTTTTTTATTCCATCCGCAGCAGGGCCTGTAAAGTCATGTAAACTACAAAAGCTAATTCTTAGCCTCCGATGATCAAGTTAATTCCTGTAAACTCCGTGCCTTATTATTATTATTGCTATTATTATTATTATTATTATTATTATTATTATTATTATCTTCAAGCTTTGGATCCATCCATCACAGGAGGGAAATTCCAAACAGTACAACAGCATAACGTTTCTTCACATAAACCCTAGAGGATGAACTAAAATTTACCCTTTAATTTATCAATTATAATAATATTTTTTTTCCTCTGAAGAACAAAAGAAAGCATGAGTTTCATGATCATGGTATTCCTAAGTGTTTGTACTGTTTTTAACCAAAACAAAGCAATAAATTTCCACCATTTTCACTTTAGTTCTTTATAAAAAATAAAAAAAGACCATCAATCGTTAATTTCACCCACGTTTCCATTTTATTTCATTTTTTACTCATTTATACTCCATTCTTTGGCCCTGGATTTTCTTTTGGCTGCATAATAGTTGTTTTTCTCCTTTGTAGTTTCTTGATTGCGTATTCTGCTTGGGCTTTATAGCTGGGCTAGAGAGAAACTTATTTTGTACTTAGTATCCCGGTGCAACAAGTTGACCTGAAACTGATCACGCAAGTCATAATTCATTTTTTAAGAGATTATTTATGATATCATCTGATCAAGAACTCCGTGATCTAGTTAAAATCCATAAAGAAATTCAAATAAACTCTTCCAGGATCAAATTCAACAAGGTTAGTGGTGGCAAAACTCATCCTGGTTTAATTCAGTCTCTCATTTTCCATTCAAGCAACAGTAGAGATTAGATTTTATAATATCTGCTGTTTTCTTGATCATCATCATCATCATCATCAATGGCTGGACAAGTTGAGATGAACAAAAAAGAACAGTTCTTACACTATTAGACCCGACGCAGTGGATGCTGCACCACCAAAAGTTGTAATAAAATATATGCACAGGACGTAGTGGATGCTGCACTATCAAAAGTAAAATAGTAATATGGTAGCATGGACAATCAAGATTTTTTGTCGGACCGGAATCCCTCTTTCCGGGGGGCCTTCCCTTTTTCTTTTTTTCTTTTTCTATTAATGGATTCATGGAGATCGGATAAGTACTTGGCAATAATCTTGGTAGGTCAGATAACATTTTGTTTGTTCATGGTTAATTTGGAAAAAGATATTTTCACGTGGTGTTCTATTTTTTATCGCTCTACTAATGCAAGAATGGCCAATAGTAAGTGATGAGCAGTATTTTTAAAACAAACCAAAAAACTAAATGAAGTAGCCTATGTAGTTTTAAAACATGTTTGTTTTTATATTTTAAAAGGACTTTAAAAAAAATATTTTTTTCTTACTTCAAATTATTTTTAAAGTGTTTTCTGTTCATTTTGATGATGTGTTGACATTAAAAAATAAATTTTAAAAAATTAAAAATAAATATTATTTTAATTTATTTCAATACATGTAAAATTCTTTTAAAACAAACCATGTTGAAATTACATGACTACTCGTCGGTGGGAAGTGAAGTAGCAAGAGGGACATCAAGAGAGATAATTTAACATGCATTTTTGTTTTTTTTTTTTAATAACCGGGATGTCCGGGTCAATTTGCGTGCACCACAACTAAATCTCCGGGCCCACTGAACATCTTGCAAACCCAATAAACATGTAAGGCACCGCGGGGATGACCCTGCTGGCCGTTTCTTTTTTACTTGTTACTACTTGTTGGGGTCCTAAAATTCACACATTTAACCTAGATAGTTAACGATAAGAGTTTAGAATTAAAAAAGTCTGTTCTCTTTCTAACCTCAAGTTTAAATTTTATAATTATTAATATAATTACCATTAAAAATTTATATGGGTATTAAAAATTTATATATGTAAGCCGGTAGAGACAGCTATATTAAAAAACAAATCACCCACTTGATGATATGGGGTCCATGGAAAACCATGTGCAATTTAGAAAGCAAGGCATCAGTGGTCCAAACCACCGTCCGATCTTTGGGAACACAGATGAGTATCGTAATTCAATTACTGGAAGCACGGAGGAAAACACTTCTTTTAGCCACGGCATTGTCCATCGGGTAACCCTATTTTACCATGACTCGCAAGCATGGGACGACGTTCCTCTACTGGTTTGGAGTCATTCCCATACTGGCTACAGCTGATCTTGACATGATTAAGAACATTTTCATGAACACGGGTGGTGGATCATTTGAGAAGGTACGGCTTAGCCCTCAGGCGAAGCTGCTCTTCGGGAAGGGGCTTAATGGTTTGGTCGGCGAGGAGTGGGCTCTTCATAGGAGGATCGCCAACCAGGCTTTGATGATTGAGCGGATTAAGGTGAGGAATGTTAAAATTCTCAGAAATTTTAGTTCATTATGTGAAGAATTTCTCTTAATCTTCCTTTTTGGATCAGTATGTGCAAGTAATTAAGTCTTTAATTAGCCTTTCTTCTTCTTATATTATCGAGTGTCGAACTTCTCACAAGTGATGGATACAACACTCGGAATTCATTGAATGTATTCTGCAATCTAGTTGCCCAATGACCAGTACTGCAAGTTGGACGTCATAAATATTCACTCACCTTACTCAAAATGTTTCTGGAAGTGTTGGGATCGTGGCGAGCACTAACAAGGTGGGAGGAAATAAGAGGAGAAAGAGATGAGTTTGAGATGGATGTACATATTGAAGACTTTGCATCAGACATTATATCCAAAACAGCTTTTGGAAGCAATTATGAGGAGGGGAAGCGAGTATTCTCGTTACAGGACAAACAGAAGCACCTTGTCTTCGATGCTATTGGAAATGTCTACATTCCAGGTTTCAGGTGATCGTTTTCCTTCAGGTTCATTAAAAATATTGCTGCTAGCTTGAACTTTCGTAGGTTTGTCGAGTCAAATAAGCATGCTAGACTGAGCATATATGGAGAACTATACTAATAGTTACATTAAAAGAATCTGTGTTGGTAAAAATGAGAGCATTGTCTGTGGTCTGGTGTCGTAATTTATGCTTGTTGTATTGGAATTTCAGTAAGCCTCTTGGCTGTATAATGGGTGTTTGGTGTCCTGTTTTTATTTTTTTATTTTTTTTGGTGTCCTGTTTTTTTTTATTTATTTTTTTTGGTGTCCTATTTTATTTGACAGAATTGAAGAGTGATATATCTGCACAAAAGCCCCAGTATGATTATTGCACCAAAAATTGTTGGGTGGCATTAATTTTCTGGTTTTTTTGTTGACAATGAAAAAAAGAATTTACCCACCGGAAATTGCTCTCCGGGGAACGGGTGGGTATGCGTTAACGCGATGTTTCTCCTAAGAACTAGACATCGGGCATTCACGTGAGAAACAAAACTTAAGGTGCCAAGGCAGAAGAGGCCCTAACTACCGTCCACTCTTCGGAAACACACCGGAGTGTCGCCGCCGTCTTTTTAGTGAGGTAAAGATCAAAGCCAATGCCTTTTAACCACGATATCGTCCACCGAGTGGCCCCATTTTACCACGAGCGGTCGCGCAAGTATGGGAAGACGTTTCTCCATTGGTTCGGAACCAAACCAACGGTGGCTATATCGGACCCTGATATGATCAAGGAGGTTCTCATGAATACAGGTGATGGCTCGTTTCAGATGTACGGGAAGACGATCCTTTAGTGGTTTGAAACCAAGCCCACGCTAGCTAAATCAGACCCTGGCTCTCATGAACATGGGTGGTGAGGAGTGGGCTTCTCTTTGGACAGAGACTTATTGGGCTCAACGGTGAGGAGTGGGCTCTTCATAGGAGGATCGCAAATCAGGCTTTCATGATCATAGCTTTGTGAAAATTATGAAATCTGAAGCTTATTATTTCCATAATATAATTATGGATTGAAATGACTCACGAATCACAAGCTATTACGATCATGTTATGGACAAAAGCCCTGGTAAAAATCTTTTTTCATTTGGACTCTTGAAAACAGTGCATTTGTCTATCAATCAATCGGGGATGGATGGTTTAAAAACAAAATCTTCTTCAGTACTGTTGGATGCCAGTAATTGTTGCGAGCACCTAGAAGCTGCTCACAAAATGGGAGGAAATGAGAGGAGGGAGAGATGAGTACCTGGAGATGAATGTGATCATGGAAGGTCTCCAAGCACTGTAACATAATGATAAAAAATTTATGATTTACACAGCAGATTTCGAGTTTGAGTCAAAATATACATTCCTTGTAAGAGTCTGTGACAACCGGGGTTTTAATCGCTCGCATGAGACTACAAGTGTGTTTTCCAAAGTAGATTTCCTCGCATGAAAAAAAAAGTAACGATGGAAGATCTTCCAAAGCGCCGCCGGCTTATATGTTTGCATTGCAGGAACAACAAGAGTGCCTTGCCAAGCATTTGTTCATTTGGTTTTTGTTTCTCAATCATAGAAAATTGAAGATCAGTTACTGGGAATTCCAAGTACTAAGAAAATATGTCAAGCACTCAACTTGTTAAGAAAATATTCATCAAGAAGTGTTCTGTGTCCATGGAAGGAAGGAACTTCCAGTTGCAGAAAGGTTAGATTATGACCTTAAGATTGCCAGTTTTATTCCTCTCATTTAAAATGTTGCGACAGAATGGTTCAAGATGTTTGAAAGGGATTGATGCGAGGTTTCCATTTTATTTTTGTTTATTTTTCTGTATAATTAATGAAACTTCAGTACTTTATGTGAACTCCCTTTCCAAACAAGAGGAGACTCTGATTTCTTTTAGCTGATTACTTCATTTAGCCGCCTGCAAATATTTTAGTTGTTCTTATTGACTTGTTCCAAGTATTTTTAGTGTTTTGATAATTAAAATAGAATATTAATATAATACCATATAGTTTTAAAATGATTTAACTAGCTTGTTTTATGCTATTTAGAGTTTTATGTGGTTTATAAACCAAAAAAAACATGAATAATTTTTTTAATTTAGAATTCATTCTACGAAATAGCCTATTTTTTTAATCGTACTTTTTAGAAATTAATAACTTCTCTTTCAAGAATTTTAACAATAATTAGAAGTGGGGATTGAGTTTATTTCTTAATTACAGTTGGGGATTGGATTTATTTATTAATATTAGTGCGTGTGCATATATATATATATATATATATATATATATATATATATATATATATATATATTATTGTTTTTATTTTGTTGAGGTATAGTAGCCAATTAAAAGTTTTTGATGAGTTCGTGCTTTTATATAGTTATGTATTTGATAAATCTTGATGGCCATTTGTTTTAAATTATGAATATTACAATTTAAAAACAAAACATACTTTATTGAATATAGTTATAAGATATAATCGGTGATGGATTAACTTGACTATTAAAATTGATTTAACTTGATTAATTTTGATTAACTTGATTAAAATATAATCGATTCTCAAGGTGTGTGGCATGAAATATAATCGGTCCTCGAGGACCGTGGCGTGATGACAAAAAATTTATTATTTATATATTAGGTCTCGAGTTCGAGTTAGGGCGTGTACTCCTTATAAGAGTTTAGGACAACCGGTGTTTTACTCGCTCACTTTGACTCAAAAAAACACTTTTCAGAAGTATAGAATTTTCTCGCATAAAACAAAATTTGAGTTGTCAAATTTAGTAATAAACATATACTCCGTGCTTATAAACTGAATAGGCTCATTCAATCAAATTCTATTATTCAAAATTGGAGGAATTTATGTTTTTTTTCTTACGAATTTTGGTTCTTGTTATTTGAATACTTTAAATTTGGTTTATGTTTTGAATATTTGAATTATGTTTGTCAATTCAAACTTTTAAATCTTTAAATTATTTATTTTTTAAATTAATCACAAACCATATTGAAATCATGGTTAAGAGTTGTGTTGAATATATATATATATATATATATATATATATAGATAAAAACTCAACATGTAGATTATTTTTAATATAATATATCATTGATTAATCAAGTCAATATATTAACCCACAAATGGATT
This sequence comes from Salix caprea, assembly GCA_964035475.1. Classification (NCBI taxonomy): domain Eukaryota; kingdom Viridiplantae; phylum Streptophyta; class Magnoliopsida; order Malpighiales; family Salicaceae; genus Salix; species Salix caprea. The sequence goes on along the minus strand of OZ037761.1, from coordinate 2,062,284 downwards.
CAGAAGGCTATTCTTGCCCTTTATTATAATGGAACATAAATGAAACGTCAGGAAAAGAAAAATTAAACAAAGTGTGGGGCTACTTCATAAATAACACGAACAACATGTGGTCAGCTGCAAGAACTCGAAAGATCCCAAGTACATTAGCCGCCCACCGGCGCACTTTAGCAAATCCTGCCTCTCCTCCTAATCTCCTACTAGTTTGGACGTTACTGTACAATCACCAAACTACCCCTCTCGAATCACGAAAACAACAGAATCATACCGTCAATAAGGCGCAACATTGAGTGTCAAATCAGTCAAAGCACAAAACAATCTTTACATCCTTAAAAATACAAGATGATAATTAGTGAGCGAGTAACCGATCTTTAAGTATGGTAAGTTAAATATAGAAAAACCTTTGGTTGTCGCTGACTCACTTTCTGTGTCTTTAGGGTTTGGCGAGGATTAACAACACAGAACTTTCTTGATCCTCTTCTTTTTACCTTCATTTCTTGCGATCGTGAAAATAAAGTAGAAGAAGAGTCAAAGCTAAAAAGGGGTTAGAGAGCCTCGTGCCTGGTACCTACTTCCTTGGAGATTTACTAGTTTCTTTGGAGCTTCGGTTTTTTCTTTTCTTTTATTCTTTTTGTGCTCATAAGATAAGGAGGATTAGATTCTAGGATTCAATAAAAAGGCGCGATTTTTCTTATCTTATCTTTTACATTTCCATGTTTAAAATTAGTGGGTTTTCTTTTTTATATTCCTGGATTTTTTTTTGTGGAAGGCATTTTGACTTTAGTGTTTAATTACTCACGCTGACCTTAGATTTAACTGATTGTTTAAATCTGTAATGATCATATAATTAGGTGATACTGAGCTCAGAAATTCTCTGTTTAGAGGATTTTGTACGGATTAGAATTTAGGGATCTATGATTTTTTTTATATCGATTAGGTTTACAGAGGTTTTATTGCTTGTAGAATAGTTGGTTAATATGTGTATGATTTTATTTTTTTTGCCATCTTTGTATTATAGGCTTGTGAGGGACGAGGAATTGTGTTGCTGGAATATAAAAGTATAGATGTGTTGGAAGTTATGAGATTGTTATCTGTATCTAGTGGTGGCAGTAATAGACGTGTTCGAGTGAGAGTTTTTTGGTTGAGAGGGTAAGATGCCGTCTACGTATTTTGCAAGGTTAAGGAGTGCGGTTCAGAATGGGATTCAGAGATCGGGAATAGGACAAGAAGGTGGACTTCAAAATTTTGAGAGCCTGATTGGGCAAGGAAAGTTTCAATTCTGCAACTATAGGTTATTTCATTCTGTATGTGTTGCATCGCTTACAGATTTACAATTGCTGTTGAGACCTGGTACTGTTGTTGCTGCCAGCTCTGATTCACTGGTAGTTAACCGAAAAAGGAATATCTCTGTCGTTGGAGCAGTTTCTCGTACACTTTCTGTACCCTCTGTATCAGGCCCTTCATTTCAGGTTTGTGGCTATCACATAGATCGTGCCCTTGGTGACAACAATCAAATATTGGCCAGTGGGAAGCCTTGCAACAAACAAATGGCTGCTAGAGCATCAACAGCTGTATTTGGTGAGTGTTTATTAGAGAATCTGACTTCAAGGGTTGGGAATCTTCCCTTGTCGACAAACAACCCCTGCATCTCTTATGGCAGCAGTAGTTCCCAGAGTTTCAGAAAGGCTAGCATGAGTTTGAAAAACGGAGAGCAACCTACCAATTCTCCAATTTATGGATATTTTGCCTATAATGTTGCAAAGAGGTGGTGTGACTTTTTTCCATACATGGAGAGGGGACTAACAGATTTCCAAAGTTCAGCGCATTCATGCTTTGCAGCTGGAACTGCTCCTGATGTGACCTATGAGAATTCTACCTGTGAGGAACAACTTGAAGGTTCTGCTTCATCAGAACAGTATGTTCTTAGACCTATCCATCGATCTCTTATTTCACTTTCCATGATATATCATCTCAGATGATTTAGGAATTGAGTTGCATTCGCCCCTTGTCCCATGATCCTTTTGTTTCCCATACTTGTTTAATTAAGACCAAAGACATTGCTTGGTCTTGATGGTATTCACTTTGTCTGTGTGACTTTCTTTGTTCTCTAGCATGAATGCTAGCATTTACAATCTTGCTATGCTACTTCAAATTGACTGCAGGAAGATTTCAACTGGCAAAACGCTCAAGCTTCTCTCAGGATCATCCTACCTGCCCCATCCTGATAAAGAAGAGACTGGTGGAGAGGATGCCCACTTTATCTGTGCAGATGAACAAGCTGTTGGTGTAGCTGATGGTGTGGGTGGTTGGGCTGATCATGGTGTCGATTCTGGGCTGTATTCCCGGGAGCTCATGTCTAATTCAGTCACTGCAATTCAAGAGGAGCCCAAGGGTTCAATTGATCCAGCTAGGGTCCTGGAGAAAGCTCACTCTAGCACTAAAGCCAAAGGTTCCTCAACAGCATGCATCATAGCACTCACAGAGCAGGTATCTGTTCTCACTTTTTTCATGGATTTTGAAATGCTGCAGTGATTAGCCTTTCACCTATAACCACCATCTTGTGGTTTTATGGTGGGCAGAGAAAATGCAACAAGCCATTTAGAGTTAAAATCTTTTAAATTTCTGCTACCCTACCCCTATCCAATAATTGATATCATCTACTCAGGGACTAAATCTTTAAATTTTCATCCATGTGTGGTGCAAATAATAATAAACAGATAAATAAATGAAAGCTTTTGTAGAAAGGATCGTTTATATCAACAGTTTGAGTTTTATGATATTGCTCCTCCACAAATCCCTTTTCATATTTGCATGTATTAATTAGCACATTTCTTTTTCGTATTTGATTGGTTTCACAAGATGCATTTGCACTTGTCTACTTCATGAACAAATGCCACTGCCTCAGATTCAAACTAAATCTTGTTGATTGTTTATTTTGTTGAACAAGACCACAATGTCTTTCATTTTTTTTAACTTTTGTATTATTTGCATTGTTAATAATCAGGGTCTCCATGCAATCAATTTAGGGGATAGTGGGTTTATAGTGGTTCGAGATGGATGCACCGTCTTCCAATCTCCTGTGCAGCAGCATGGTTTTAATTTCACTTATCAACTTGAGAATGGAAATAATGGTGATCTGCCTAGCTCTGGCCAGGTTAGTTTTCGCATGTTGTGTTTGCATTACTGTCTTGTTTTATTTACAAATATGGGTGCATATTTGTTGGGCTCCTTTCAGACATGTAAAATGGCTTACCACTCATATGGTATCTAATTTGTCATCAACTGTGTCATATTTTCACAAACCTGACTTAATATTGCAAGTAGTTGTGTTCCTAGCAACAATACTAATGTTGCTTAACTGAATTTCTGGTCATGGTTGACCTTGTGTTGAAGAAAAGGTATTTGGTCATGTGAAATGACCTAGCATTCATATGGTCTAATGTATCATTAATGATTCCACGTTTTCTTGAACCTAATTAACAATCACAAGCATGCTATAGTTGTGTTCCTTGCAACCTTACTTATTCTATATTTTGGGGTTTCTAGTCATAGTTGATCAACTATGAGTTTCGACAGTCATACCTGGCTTTAGAATCGCCAAAAGCAGTTGTGATTAAAAAAAAAACATATGATCTGTGATTTTCTTTTCTGGCTATGGTTTAGTCATGGTCCATTGCAGAATGTCTAGATGAGCTAAAGAGCCCCATTTGATTCAGGTTTTCACAATTCCTGTTGCTCCTGGAGATGTTATAGTTGCTGGAACAGATGGGTTGTTTGACAACTTGTACAACAATGAAATTACTGCTGTGGTGGTTCATGCCATGAGAGCTGGCCTAGAGCCTCAGGCAACAGCTCAGAAAATAGCTGCATTAGCAAGGCAACGAGCTCAAGATAAAGACCGGCAGACCCCATTCTCCACTGCTGCACAAGATGCTGGGTTTCGCTATTATGGTGGCAAGCTTGATGACATCACAGTTGTTGTTTCATATATTACCAGTTCTGATGATGTATGACTCCCCTCCTTATCACGTGTGTGTGGTTTCCTTTTTATTTTTTTTGCTGCTTTTATGAACACAAATGTCATTTTACATCATTTCTAAGGGCCTGGTGGATATGCAAGCATGCACACATGCATGCATATACAAGTTCTCTTCCATAGTTTTTGACAGGCAAGAGGAGCCAAAATGGCATTTTGAAATTCTAGCCTATGTGCATGATCTCAGGAAACAAGGTTTATTTTCACAGATTTTGGAGTCCTAGAAATTGAAGTAATCAATGAATGTGTTTAAGGTTTAATTGTGGTTTGCTTGGGGCTAAGTTTTCGTTCTTAATATTCCTTCTCTTCATGGTGTGCTGTCTGCTCAATTTGTGCCCTAATTTTCCATCCCTTTCTTTTCACTTTGGAGTCTCCAAGGAATTGTTTGATTTTCAATATTTGACATCTAGGTAGTCATCATCTTTACCAGGAAAGAATTGTCTGTATAAGTTTGATACTGTTTTCCAGCACCTACTAGCTAGCTGCTTGAGGAGACTTGAGCACAAATTTCATCTTTGGCCAGGGAGAGTGAAGCTTCCAATGTGGCATTAACAATATGCTAACAAGCTAGGCCATCTCTCCCTGCTCCATTGCCATCAATTAGGACCAGATGTTAATTGCCATCAAACTAAACCTAGAAAAACATGCATCCCCCTCAATCTTCAACCTCATTTCATATCTCTTATCATTTCAAGTATCATGATGCACTTTTGAACAAAGATTTTCAAAATGATTGTGATAAGAATAGAGTTTATTCCAGTAAATCATTTACTAATGGTATGCTCTGTTTTTTTGTATGTGTGGGTTCACATATCAAGCAGGAAAAGAAATCTAGTTCTCAAGCAGGCAGTGCCATTTAAGAATTGCGGTGATCCAGTTTTGTCACTAGGAGGATTATTGCTACTGTGTGAGCATAGGAGGTTTTCATTTGTGTAGCTCGTTGAACTTGAACACTAATCAAATACTTTTTATCATCAAGCACATTGGATGTAAATATTTATTTCCAGGTTCATTGTATTTCGTTCTAGTTTTGCCATAAAAAACTGTAATCTCTAGTTGACTGAGTAACAGTTATTGTTGATATGTTTAATTTTAAACTTGTAACTTGCTTTTCATGATTTATGCCATTTTAGTTCAGACAGCTAACTTTTTTTCTTGAGACTGTTAACATTAAACTTGCCAAGGGCAGCATGTGTTTTGGTTTTTTTTCTCGAAGTTCAAGGTAGCTCGAACTTGCCGCTGAATTGATGCACAGGTTGCTCCAAAATCAGCATCCTGGTTGCATGCAGAGGCTTTTCTCATTGATTTATAGAATTAAAGGTTCATTAAATCGATATTTCAAATAACATCTGGTTACTATAGAGTGAGAACAAAAGAAACTAGAGTGGAATAACTGTGTTTGATAGTGGTGTGTAAGAATATATTTTTGTATCATATGTGGCTAATGATAAATAGGGGTAAAAATAATAAATATAGTCACTAAATACATGTTTTCTTTATACTTCATGTTTTAAAATTATATGAATTCGTTCCAAAAATGTTTGAAAGATTTTTAATTTTGTATCTCTATCTTCATCTCTTCCACCAAACATGTTTTTGTTTCATTGCTTGTCTCTTGTATCTCGAGACACTAAAAATTAGACCTATGAGGCTTGAACAAATATATATAAAAAATAATTTAGTTTTTTTTTATCAATTTTAGTTTTTTTATTTGGTTTGGCTCATTTTTTTTAAATGTTATTTAAGTTTTTTATTTTCACCTAAAAATGTAAATTCAAGTGAAAAAGTCAATGATGTTTTAACAATTTTTGATAAGATATATAAAAAGAAACATTAAATTCTCGTGGAAAATTCCTTCTTATCTATGAAGAGGTTAGAGATCAAATTGAAAAATCTTAGAATTAATATCGAGTTTCTAAAGAAAAATCAAAGTGGAGTATTTCTAAATTATATATAAAAACTAAAGCATACTATAATTTAACAAGTTCGCGATCATTATTTACTTATAATCGTAAGGCCAAGGTTTCATGCCTGTTCGCAGTCATTCAAATCATCTACACCTGATCCTCTCCTCTCCGTCCGTTTATTTTTTGTATTTTTTTTCCCTCTTAGAAAAAAATAATAATAAAAAGACAGAACAACCCCCTCTGCTGCACGATCAAGTCTCAAGTTGTCCGTGTCTGTAAACTAACTTAAAAGAGACAATAAAATTGATTCAATTACCTAAAAAAAAGATTAAAATAATTTATTTATTTTTAATCTAGGTTTTCGTTTTTCCTTAAATTACAATTTATTTTTTTAACAAAATTGCAATATTAGTTTAATGATAAAGTATAAAATTATATATTTTATGTTAGAATTATAATATTAATATTGCAAGGATTCTTAATTATAAATGGAATACAAGGATAAATTTGTAAGTATTTATTAGTTTTTCTTTAAAAAAATATCATGAGATTGAAATTAAACGGAGACAATGGAGAAAAATCAAATCATGGTTTCAATGTAATTAACCCAAAAAATAATTATACCTCAATAAATGATTTTTGTCTTTAATTCTTCCATATAAAGAGAGGTTCCACTGCTTATTTGTCTATCCTTCTCTGAGACTGTCCGAGGACTGAAACACAGGAAGGTATGGCGGTTCTTCGAAGAGAAAAAGGGCAATCACCTCAAGGATCTCGAATCGCCGTATCCATTTTGATCGGTATCCTTCTTGGCTGCGTCTTTGCGGTGTTTTATCCTCATGGGTTTTTCAGCTCCAATCTGACTGTCTCACATCGTCGAATTGCTAATTCAAATCTTCAGGTTCAAATCTTTTTGCCTTTAAATACTTGAAAATGTATCTTTGTTGATATCTTTTGTTTATAATTCACACTGCATTTTGATTGCTGCTAGGGTCCTTAACATAGGGTAAACTTGACTCTAACGTTTTCTATAAAAAAAATTCTTTAATTGGGTAATGATTGTTCTTGAATTTTGATTTTCTGTGAATTTCAAAGAGTTGACTTTGTTTCTTGCAGTTGACTTTGGATGTATGCGTGCTGTTGATGGTGTTAGTTGCTTTGATAGTTAGAATTCGGGTTGTTTTTTGTTTTAGTGAATTAATTGAAGTCATGATTTCATCAAGGAATGGGGTAATTTGGTGAAACTAAAAGGATACAGAATTGAAAATGATTTTAAAGAAAAGCCAGCTTTGTACTATTAATTGTTTCGTGAAAGTGGCATCATTTCACCAGTGCTCCCCCCCCCCCCCCCCTCTTCGCTGTCGTAGTCTTTGTTTAGTATTTTTCCTTTCTTGTTGCATCCCCTGGCTTGGTGTAAGTGAAAAGCAAGGTTTGTTATTTTAGCTATTGGTTTGAACATGAGCTTGTTTGTCACATGATGTGTCGTGTGCATTTCCTATTTTTGTTACTTTGTTTATTTATTTTTGGGGGGTGGGGTGGGGTGAATTCTGTGATATTTATAGGGCACTTATTGTGTTGTGATTTCCTATTGTTTGTTTGCTAGACTGGCTCATCTTCATGTGAATCGCCTGATCGAATTAAAATGGTGAAAGCTGATATTGTATCGATATCTGAGAAGAATGCTGAGTTGAAGAAGCAAGTTAGGGAGCTAAATGAAAAGTTGCAGCTGGCGGAACAAGGACAAGATCATGCTCAGAAGCAGGTATTGTTACTGGGTAAACAGCATAAAGCTGGTCCCTTTGGTACTGTCAAGGGTTTGAGAACCAACCCTCCTGTTGTTCCTGATGAGTCTGTGAATCCTAGACTGGCAAAACTCCTGGAGGAAGTTGCTGTTCGCAAGGAGCTTATAGTTGCACTTGCAAATTCAAATGTGAAAACCATGTTAGAAGTCTGGTTCACTAACATCAAGAAAGCTGGTGTACGCAATTACCTTGTTGTAGCATTAGATGACCAAATTGTAGATTTCTGCAAGTCGAATGATGTTCCAGTGTATAAGAGGGATCCAGATAGCGATATTGATTCAGTTGCAAGAACAGGAGGAAACCATGCTGTTTCTGGATTGAAGTTCCGTATTTTGAGGGAATTCTTGCAGCTGGGTTACAGTGTTCTTCTGTCAGATGTTGATATAATATACTTGCAGAACCCATTTGATCATCTTTTTCGGGATTCAGATGTTGAATCTATGTCTGATGGTCATGATAATATGACAGCTTATGGATTTAATGATGTCTTTAACGATCCTGCCATGGGTTGGGCTCGTTATGCTCATACAATGAGGATATGGGTTTACAATTCTGGATTTTTTTATATAAGGCCTACACTTCCTTCCATTGAGCTATTGGATCGTGTGGCTGGTCGTTTGTCTCGAGAGCCGAACTCATGGGACCAAGCAGTTTTCAATGAGGAGCTTTTCTTTCCTTCTCATCCTGGGTATGATGGACTCCATGCTGCAAAAAGGACAATGGATATGTTTTTGTTTATGAATAGTAAGGTCCTTTTCAAGACAGTAAGGAAAGATCCTGCGCTAAAAACATTGAAGCCAGTAATTGTTCATGTTAACTACCACCCTGATAAACTTCGAAGAATGCAAGCAGTTGTGGAGTTCTATGTTAATGGGAAACAAGATGCGCTGGATCCTTTCCCTGATGGTTCTGATTGGTAGGAAACTCGTACAACTACAGAGAGGATTATGTGAGATTTAGTTTCCCCCCTCCCCCCCAGACTATTGCACTTGTTAACTATTCACCAATTTAAATCTATTATTACATTTGAAGAGAAATGTAAGACAAACTCTTTCCTTGATTTTCTTCGAGATTTTGGTTTGTATTTTATGTGTAGCTGAGTGAGATACTTTTCGGTTTTCTTCAGAACTTTGGTTTGTATTGTTCTTGTAGCTTTAAAATAAGTTTCATTGGAGCCCCCCCACTGGTCTCATCTGTTCTATATAATATGCACCAACAATATGATCAGGCTTGTCATTTTTCATGATAAAAGATTTTGCTGCCACTTGCAAGCTCTATTCTTTGATAGTTTCTGGATATTTTTTTCTTTTTATAGAGTGGCATTTTGTTGCTCCTGGTGGAGGTGGGATCAATGACTTTTGTGATTGGCTAAGATGTGACTGGACAAGCAAGGACCAGGATCCTCATACTTCCGGGGACGCATCCTTTTGAGATGAACAAAAGATTATTACACTAAATTTAGGTTCATAAGGACTATAACTATCTCATCAAGTGGTTCAATTCTTCGTATTTTGCTACTGTCTGGGAATAAAAAACTTGAAGAAATATATTTCTCTGAATTTCTTGTTTTAAAGTTTAAAAACTTGCTTTAAATGCAAGTAGAAGAAATATATCTTTCTATTGTGAAACGCTTATCAAATGCAACCTGATAGCATCTTTACCTTGGCTTCCAGTTTTAATCACATCTGCTGCAATAATTAATATCGAGTTTCAGTTTATAAGATTCGCAAATAGGAGCCGAAGAATCACAAAGGCAAGTGGGAGAAAACAACCTGTACCGAAGTGCCTTTTCGGTTCTGTTCTAACTAGTTTTAATTGGATTTTTGTTTTCATATACATGGACAGGAGGAGGGAGAGAGAAGCTCATGACATCATTCATTGCATGCAAGCGATAACAAGCTGTCATCCCTACGGAGGCTGTAGAAAAAGAGCCCAAAACAACGTGGGATCACAAAAAATCTGAGTTTAAAGGTCACCAGGAATTAATTACTAAAATTTCAGGTTAACGACAAAGATTGCATAATACTTTGGTTGCTATATGGAATTTTCTTCCTTATCTGATATCCACAAGCACACGACATTGATTTTCACTTGTGGCTTCAAACACCACTAGCCCCACCTCTGTTCTCCCTTACAAAATCTTCCACATTATTGTTTGTTCCCATCCTCCATGCTTCACTATCATGATCCTCAAAAGAAAAATCTTTGCAAGTTCTCGATTCAGCAACGAGAACCCACTAGCCCTGCCTTTGTATTCTCCCTTTCAAAATCTTCCATATTATTGTTTGTATGTGTCTTATCCTCCATACCTCAATATCATGATCCTAAAAAGAGAAATCTCAGCAAGTTCTTGATTCAACAGCAAAAACCCTCTTCAGGACTTGCAGTTCCATGATCACAAAGATGGATAGGAAGTTCACGCCAGTTTTTGTTTATAGTTTTCTTGTATAGTTGAATTGACCTGGTTTTGTGGGTGCTCCGTACTGGTTCTTGGTTGAATGGAGAGGTTTTCTCAGAGAGAAAGTGTTCTGTTAGGTTATAATCTTCAAAGACAATTTATAAACCACCCAAGTTCTTCTTCAAATAGCCAATATGGAAACTCTGATATTGATTTCACAGATGTTTTTGGTGGCCCACCGAGGCGATCGTCGCTTCAGGAGGTGCGGTCTAGTTTTGCAGAAACAACAGATTCATTTGTTTCAAGAAATGGTGATGTTGATACCAAGTTGTCTCGCAACAGTTTGTCTAGTTTAAATGAGAAGTCAGTGTTTGGAGATGAAAATGTCAATAGAAGGCGATATCCAAGAAATGATTTCTTTGATGATATTTTCAGAGGCAACGAGTCTTTGAGTTCTTCTCCGAGGAAGCATGACCGTGATTCACTTTCTTCAACTCCAGGTTCAAGAGTCCTAAGCCCTGCTGGAGTGCTGCCACCTAGAGTTGATCCCTGGAATCCATCACTGCCTGCAAAATTCAGGTTTTGGATTCACTCCGAGATGCTATTTTCTTATTTCTGTACATCTTAGATCTTATAGAAGTGATGATATGTTATTGCCTAGGTTGTTTCAAATATATTTCAGATTAATGTGGTGTCTGGTAGTGGCTATTGACTCCTTGTTCAATTAATTTTCTTATTTGCACTATTATCTGCTTGGATTTGAGTGTCTTTTAAACAAACGCATCCCAAAAGCTCAAATCCTGTACTGTTAATTTTGCAGCCTCCCTGCCAAACTGAGCAAGCGGACAAACTTGCCAACATTTAACATTCACAAAAATAAGGACGTGGCTTCATATGGCGCAAGCAATTATGCACATTCTCCTCTATCTAGATCTGCAATCCAAACTGACCACGTTAGAGACGAGTTGACTAATGATATCTCTCGGCAGAGCACTTCATCGAAGGAGCTATCTCTTAGCAGCGAGGAGTCATCAAACTCGACCAAACATGAAGAAACAGACACGATCACAAACCTGAAAAGTGATTCAGATAGATCTGATGTTCCAACAAATGGAAACCAATCTCATTTTTCTATCTACAAGTGGGCAAGAAAAGGAATACCCTTTGCGATGTCCCTTCAAGGAGCTACCAAATCAAGACTGGAGGAGAAGTGTAAACTTCAGAGATGTTCAAGTGCTGGTGGATTGATAGTAAGCGAGGGTATAGCAAGAGAATTATTATCAGCAACTCCACATGATATCGATGCTCCCTCATTCAGTAGTCACCTCGAGCTTAACCAACAAGATAATCGCTTCCTCTTTAGTAAGAGCATTCAGGGTGAAGTAGAACCGTGTCAGAATGTTGAGGACACAATTTTTCATATAACTGGGTTAGATACTCCGAGCACTCATCAAGTGATTGTTGAAGATGGTCCTGGATATTCTGTCTTAGAGGCCTCAATAGAAATAAAACATCACTATGCTCCTGAAATGAACTTATCTGAAAAAACGAAAGAAGGAATTTCTGTAGTTACGAATGAGGTTCGCAAGACTGAGTTAAAACCACTACGTTCCCTGTTATCCCAGAATTATGATGAACAACGTAAGTCATATTCTAGAATCTATATCAAGTGTGCTTCTCATGTGATGTATCTAATAGTTCATCTATTTTCTCTGGCAGGCACTGATGAGATAACTAGAAAAACTGGTTTGAAAGAAAGCACGGCAAAATGCACCAAAAACACATCTGCAGTTTTTCATGTTAGTGAAAACGTAGGGGATCAAGATGAGAAAAGAACTACAGAGAATAAAGTAGAAGTGGATAAAGCTGTCTTTCAATTTTCACCAACAAAATCAAGAGACAGCCTTGAGAAGAACAGACTTAGGGGAAAGGTCAAGGAATTTGTTAAAAATTTCAACCAGGAAGGTTCAGAAAAACCCAGCTTTGATCTTAATGACTCTCTAAATCAGAGTTCGGGACGAAAGGAAAGAAGAAAATTCAAGACTGAGGATACCACAAATGAGAAAATGCACTCGCGTAATGTCAACAACAGAAACATGCCAGATGCTTCCATCCTGGTACTCATCTGAAAATGATATATTAGCACAGCTGATACAATCTAGTATTTTTCTGGATGATAAATTATTTTTAACACTCATAGTGGATCTGAAATTTTCAACTTTTACTGTAATCTTCAGGTGAACAAATGTCTTAAGCAGTCTGAGAAACAACATCCTGAGACAAAGGCAAACAACCTCAAGTCTGAACACGTTTCTTCTGGACGTAAGGATAGTTCAGCGTCAACTGCAGGTATTATGATATTAACTGATGCAATAGGTTATTTTAATGGGTGCATGTTGACTGGGAGAGTTTGGATACCATCCACCTGGAAAAATTATTTTATGAGCTTTTTAATACCAATTAGGATGAAAATGGTGAGGCAGCATGGCATATTTCATGTTCATCAGAATCGTGATTCATATATTCCAATCGCCATGCAATTTCGCTAGAATAAGCTTCTTTTTCTGAACTTACTACTTCATAATAAAAAAAAGTTTTGAACTCATTGTTAATGATTCTTAAAAAATGTGATATGTAATGCATTAAAACGTTGTTGACAGCTTACATTCCTGGTGGCTTAAAATCAACCATTGCAGACACAGATATGTCCTTCCCCCTGGTATGTAATTGTGTATAGGTATCAGGATTATCTAATTGCCTCCTGCAATGACTAATGAGCTAGTATACTTAATTTTCCTTGTGGACAGATTACAGAATTAGCCAAGGATGAGGGAAGGGAGCTGCAAACCAGCGATAACCATGATGAGATCCAAGTAAGGAAGAATGTTGACAAAGACACTCCATTTTTTCTTTCAACTTTACCAGGAAACAGTAACTGGAAATCATAAATTGCAGGTAATTGATGATAAAATACAAAAGTGGTCGAAAGGAAAGGAAGGCAACATACGCTCCCTGTTGTCAACTTTACAGTTTGTGAGTTTGCCCTCTACTCTTGCTTGTGATGCAAGTTTTTTTCTAGGTGCAAATTCTTTTATCTGAACCTTAATTACCATAGCATCAGACCTACTACATTTTCTATTTTAATTGGTTTTCTGACGATTCTTGACTTGAGTTTCATCTCGTTCCAAGCAAAGTTGCCAGTTCTGTCCAGAACTGGCCTAAAAAAGAATCCGATTTACTTGATCATGGGTCAACCCGATTCTACCATTTTCATCCAAACATCTCGTTCCTAGCAAAGTTGCCAGTTCTGTCCAGAACTGGCCTAAAAAAGAATCCGAGTTACTTGATCATGGGTCAACCCGATTCTACCATTTTCATCCAAAACTGTGTCATTTCAGTTTTTTTTTTTTTTAAATCCTTGGTGTTGAAGTAGCTGGTTGGATCAAGTTTAGCCAGTCAGCCAGGGCTAAACTTATCTGGGTCACGGTCAGAAGTAAAGTTCTAACTACTAAGCCATATCTTTAGATTTCGACTAATTTAGTTATAACTTGCTCCGACTAACTTAGAACTGTCTGCCTCTTAAACTGATATCAGCTGCTGCACTCACAGGTCCTTTGGTCTGGAAGTGGGTGGAATCCTGTGCCTCTTGTTAATATAATTGAAAGAAATGCAGTGAAAAGAACATATCAAAAAGCCCTACTCTGTCTACACCCTGATAAACTACAGCAGAAAGGTGCTGCCTCGCATCAAAAATACGCAGCAGAAAAGGTTTTCGATATTCTGCAGGTAATATTTTGTTCATTTTAAACTCTTGAACTTAAAGAAATCATCGCCAGTCGAAATTCATCTAACAAAATGTTATCCACTCCTTGCATGCACACAGGAATCATGGACTCATTTCAACACACTCGGAGAAGTGTGACCAAGGAATGCAGATAGAAATTTCTCTTGGATCACGGACATCGAGATGCTTTTTTATATAAGTGTACATGGTAGAAAATATATTTGTGAGAACATCATGGCGTGGATATAGCTATTTTGTTGTTTTCCTATACACAGCACAGGACGGGATGTTTCGGGGTATTTGGCATTGTATTTTAAAAATATTTTGAAAAAAAATTGAAATTTTTTTATTTTTATTTTAAATTAATTTAATTTTTTTTTGTTGTTTTTAAATTATTTTTATATGCTAATATTAGGTCATATTTGACACTGCATTTTAAAAGCGTTTATGAAAAAATTTGAAAATTTTTATTTTTATTTTTTATTTTAAATTATTTTTTTGGTGATTTTAAATTATTTTTATGTGGTAATATCAAAAATATTTATTAAAAACTAAAAACAATATCATCTTGATACATATAAGATGAAAAACATTTTCAAAAGCAATCTCTACTATATTTCCAAACAAACACTTGCTCTGATTTCTTGGATTTTAATTCGGGATATATCACTGAAGAAATTCATATTTTTTTAAAAAAAATTCATTGAACAAGGTTGTTTTTTTTATAAAAAAAATAGTCAATATTGATCCATACATCACCAGGTAACCTACTTGATTTATATCCCTCATCTATAATTTGATTATTAAACATCGTAAAGCTTGAATTGGGTTTGATAATTATGATAATATAAGTTTGTGATTTTGCTACTCTAACTTATACTATTTTTCATTATTATGTGAATTCGAATCATTCGAAATCTCGAACGAGACAAAGCATAACATCGGCTGACACAAACATGTGAAGGACAGCAGGGTTGACACATCTCTAATTGGGCTTTTGTGTTCTTATTGGGCCCAGAGAGGCAATCCAATTGGCTAATGAGTTGAAAGTTGACACATCACAGTTCACCGAAGGGCCTACCAAGAAAAACCTTTCAAGGCTCTCAGTCAATTCGGTGCCCATAACATGCCTGTCGTTTCCATATGTTTGCTTTGGAAGCGAACTGTCGTTTCCTCTTACATGGCTTTGTCTGCCTTCTGACACTTGCCAAACAGACAACGTTGGATCTACATCAAAAGTTGCCGCTAAAAGTTACTCGTTCCTGTAGAAAATTTGAATTGCCGATACATTCCGCGATGTCCCGAGTTCGTTTCAGATTTTTTAATATTTGTATTTTATTAATTCAATTAAATAATTATATGTTTATAAATTATTTGCATTTACCTATAATGGCATTGTAGCAACTCCATCCATGAGCCAATACAATTCTGCCACGAACAAAAAAATAAAATAAAATGGTAAGGCAATAGTGGCAGTCGGGGGACATAAATTCTCTTCTCGGCATTGCTTCAAGTTTTGACAGAAACGACACTTGCCTTCTCCACGTGATGTAAATTCTCTGTTACCTCATGCTATTATTTACTCCAGTTGGCAAAACTACCCACCCACCTCTCCTTCTGCTGTTGCGGTGGCAACGAGAGAAGCATTTATGAGTCAAATATGTTGAACATGGGAATGGGCAGAGTCCTTATACTAAATTTTATTTTCAATATTTTTTTTTAAAATATGATATCTTTTTATTATTTTGATGGGTTAAGAAATTAATAAATCTAAAAGCTTAAGTTGAAGATCTCAGTATATGATTTATATTATTCTCTAACACACACTCTCAAGTGAGTTTTTTAGGCTTGAAACTTGCACAGACTCATAATATCTTGTGGTTGATTTTTATCAAATAAAATGAAGGTGGTGAGATTCGAACTCGTGACCGTTGGATCAATAAGATTTTGATACCATGTCAATGAATTATCTCGCTTAAAAGCTTAAATTGTTAGGTAAGACCTCATAATATGATTTATATTATTATCTAGGTTTTTAAAAATAATATTTTAATAAATAAATATTATATGAAATCTCGTTTGTTATTTTATTTAAAAGCACTATCAAGATTTTTTTTTTCTTTTAATTTAAATTATTAACTAAATATAGAGAATCTCCTCCTCTTTCTTATAAGCAGTGTTCTACCTCTCTGCTGTGAATTTAATGCGTTCGTTAAATAAATGGAGCAATTCTGGTCGAGGGAAGTAGGCCAAGTCTATCACACAAGATGTTCATGAAGGCTTTCAAAACAGTCTGAAATGCCCAGCTGCTCTCCGGGAGCTTCAATTAATATTGGTGGTCCTTTTTCTGAATATAGAAAAAATGGTGGGAGTACTTAATACAAAGAGTCACAATTATTATATAAAATTTAAAATTATATAATTTAAAATATCAAAACAATGCTATTTTTTATAAATCCTAACCTAGCTGGATCGCCTAGGCTCACCAGAACCAATAACTAATCCAATTCAACGATAAATTAAGGCTGAATCAGGCTCGAAGGTGGAGGTTTTCAAGCAGAATATAAAGTATTTATACACGTGGGCTGTTCATGTTGACTTTGAAGATCGAGGGAGGACAAGCACAGCAATACATCTAGCCATTAAAATAGTGGAGTCGTGATCTTTAATGTCCTTGGAAATGCAAGCTATGGCTGCCAAAATTCTTAAATTTATTTGCTTCCCAGCAATAACTGGTTCTTACTTGTTACTTGTGACTCAATTCGAGAGTGTTTCGTATGATGAAAAATGATTTATCATATGCATAATAGTTTCCGAGTTTGAATTTTTCAAGGAATATAGTGTGATGACAAATAATTTATGATTTAAATAATTTATTTCGAGTTCGAGTCAAGATGTATATCTTTTATAAGAGTTTGTGGTAGCTAAAATTTTATTTACTTACCTGAACCTATAAAATATATTTTTCAGAAATATATAAATTGATCGCAGACTGTTCAAACTCAGAAGTGTTTTCTCCCTAGAAAAACCTCATTTTTATCCTTGACCTATTACTTGATTCAAAGCCCCCATCTCGATTTCCATTAATTTAAATTAAATTTTAATTGAATAAAGAATTAACTGTAAAATCAATGGATTTTCATTGAATCAACCATCATCAAGGTGTCAAAATAAAATTAAACATGTGCCATCAATTCTTCTTCTCGGTCTAAAATTTAGGTGGGGATGCCATGGCCATTGTCACACTCAAATTTGATGTACGGGTGTGGATATTAATGCAAGATTTTTCGATCCTTCCAAGGTGTTTCACTTGCGTAAGCCAATCTCAAAAAGAGGCTTTGCTGCAAATATTTCCCTTCTGGGTGCCGACCCCTTTTAGGAAAACGACATGTCAACTTGCAAGCCTACAGTACATAGAATGATCCCAGCTTAATTAGACTTCAGTTGTTAGAATTCGTGGCTCGTAATCTCCCAAACATTTTACTTCTGATGCTTGAAAACCTTCTTGCGCCCGTGCGCAGAAGTGGAATCCCCTCCTGTCCTCGTCAGGATTTATCATCTTCTCCTGTTTTGTTCTTTTTATATAGAAAGTGCACGCCGAGACTTTTTTTTGTTGGGGTACAATGTTATCTCATCTAAAATAGTTGTATTAATAAAATTTAATGAATGTTTGACCATGATTCATATTTAAGAGTTTATTTATTTTTATGTTTGAGATTGTTTGTTTGAGAGTATTATATTAAAAAACATCATATAATATGATAGCAAAACACATTTGTATTATGGAGTTTAAAAACAAATAACTAGTGATCGGTTCAATTTACATTAAAAGTGATGCCGAGAACATAAAATAACAAATCCAGGTTCAAGTAGTTCTTTTCGCTTGTTAGAAATTATTTTGGTGAAATAAATGGAGTTTGTATGGTTTAATAGCATTAGAATATCCTGTTTGACAATGTATTTTAAAAATATTTTTGAAAAAAAATAATTTATTATTATTATTTTAAATTATTTTTTTTAGATTTTTTAAAATTATTTTTATGTGCTAATATTAAAAATATATTTTAAAAAATAAAAAATATATTATTTTAATGTATTTATAAACAAAAAATATTTTTTTAAAATAACTTTAATCATTCTTTTAAATAACCATTCTTCCAAATAGTTATGAAGTCTTCGTGTTACTTATTTTTGTCAAAAACTTTGACTTGATTTCAATCTAGACAACCATATCTTTCCTTTTAAAAAAGCAGGGGACACACATGTCAATCTAAAAAAAGAAATACACCATGTTTTTTTTTAAAAAAAACATTTAAATATATTTTCTATTTTTAAAGCAGCACAATAAAATGATTAAAAATAATTTAAATCACAAAGCATTCTGAGTTAATGGAATTGCTCATATTCCCATTAAATTCTATCAAAATCAATTGCAGCGAGATTATTACACTATGGTCAATCGGCACCCACAAAATACTGTGATGTCGCATCTGGACAATGACATTCTAATTTCTTGTCGTTGAAGGAAATAGAAGTTTAATCATCACCATATGCCTTTTCAAGATAAAATCCCACAGGGGAGAAATGGTCGCATCGATTCTTATTTATTTTATATCTTCCAATATCATAATTACATAAAAGTTCGTTGAATTTTAAATGAACAAATGACTGTACTATTATATGGACTCTTAAAAATCATAATTGCTAGCATTATAAAATTATAGTAATCATTAAACCCACTCTTTTAATGTTTTTTCTTAAAAAAAACATAGTAATTATTTTCTATGTGTAATTTGAGTATATAATCTGTTAGTAGTCCATGAAAGATGGGACACGTAAAAATATATTTTGTTGAAAAATGAATATTAAATAGATATAATTCTACAATAGTTCTATAATGAAATTATCTTATTGTTTTAAAATATTTTTTGAGATTAATACATGAAAATAATCTAATTTTTTAATATAAAATAAAAAATTAATTTTTTTCAGAACACAGTTACAAACACCAGCCAAATTTACGATGACGTGACAAACAATTAGTGGCAAGACTCACTATTAATTTCTCTTTAATCATGATTTATATTTTATTTTAAAATACTATATTAACTGTTCATTAAAAAAACAACAGTAACTGATATGTACATAAATTTTGAAATGAAGAGAGGAGGAGTGGAGTAAAAGATGCGACAGAAATTCGTGCCTAATTATTACAAGCTGGACCAGGTACACGGACTGTGAAAAAAAATCAGAGACATGTCATCCTCATATTTTTTTCTGGGTAAACTATGTTTTGATCCCTACACACTCCTTGATGTTCCGTTTAGGGTCTTATAATCTATGATATTTCAATATTGACATCAAAGGTTTCAATGTAGCTTTTAGCGGTATAGTTGACCTCGTTTGACCCTTTTTGTTAGTAATTTTTAAATATTTCATGGAATAAAATCACTTGGGATGAAAATAGTAAGAAAAATGACGAGCCCTAATTTATAATTATTAAACACATTTCAGCTATTTGAGTTAGAATAATTTTTTTTTAATGTAAATCAGGTTTATTTTTATTTTTTTATATTAATTAGTTAAGTTTAGATGATTTTATAGGTCAACTAAATATTGAATTGACTCGGCTAAACTCTAGCAAAATATAATTAAGTTAATTCCACTTTTTTTTAAGAAATTAATGTATAAAAATAGTTTTGTTTTGCAATTTACCTGAGTCAGAATTAGATTTGGTTTGGTCTTAAAACTATTTTCTACTCAGTTCGTTACTCATCAGCAAGGGGTTGCATTGGAACTTTCGGCATCAATGCAAGAAAATATTTAACAGGGATCGAAATGAGCAAGTACTAGATATGAAGGGATTACAATAATCTATCCATTTTCTTTTCCTCCTCATCTAAATAATCACCACCTCTATCTCCTTCAACAGAGCTTCACTTGTAATTTAGCAGCTAAGCTTACAGTATTAGAGGCACATGCAGTAGAGAGGAAGAGAGAAATTGACCGCTGGCTTTTTACCTTGTCGTGCTGTGGTGGTGCTATACTATTTTCTTATGATTTTTAGCCCCTTTTGTTGCTTTGTGCCAGAGAGGAAAGAGTGCTTCAGAATCAGATAGGCCCTCTCCTTTTCTTGTTCAGGGAGTGGTGTTATTGCTTTCAACTTGCAGAGGTTTTCATTTCAATGATGTTTCAGAAAGGTGGTTTTCTTGGACTCTAATGGCTACCTTTTCTGATAGCAAATCTGTGAGTTCTTCTTCTTGTATTTTTTTTACTCCGCCTCTCCTCTTTTCTATTTTTTGTTTTGTTTTAAATGCTTTTCATCTAAGGGTTTCGCTTGATTCCTGGGAAACTTTGAGAGAAATCTGAAAAAGAAGCGAGCTTGCTGTCTTCTTGCTTCATTGTAGATGTTGTTGGATCCCAAAGTTCTTTCTTTTGAGGAATACTCGTAATTCGTTACTCAAAATTAAGCCAAACTGCATAACTAGTTATTGTAATGTTGTTTTTGGATTCTCTCTCTGATCACTGGTCTTTGTTGGATCTACTATTACATTTGCTTTGCTTTTGCTGTTTATGATTTCAACTAGATCTGAAACAACTCTCCTTTCAACTTAAAATCTAAAGCCATGCTGCAATTCCAAATTCTCTTTTCAATGAATCTGATCATATTTAGTCCCTTTTCTTGTGAAGAATTCATGACTTGAATTTTGGAGTTAAAAGTCACTGGGTTTTATGCAACTTTGAGTTTTGCATATTTGGCTTAAATGCATTGGTATGCCAGCCATAACTAGCTGGACCAAGATTCGCTTAAAGGTTTGATCATATCTCATGGTGAATGCGATAATGCAAAATAATATACTACTATTTTTGCTAATTATTAAGGATGACAGTCAACTGGTGTTGCAGATGGTTGCTAAAATGTTGACAATTCTGCAGTTTCTGCGATGTGTTTTTTTATTATGTTTGGAAAGATCACCTAAACTATACTAATGTTGCTATTGACCGTTTCTGATTTTTAAATAATGGCATTACAGGGGAGTTGAGAGTTAGAAAGGAAAACTATGTACTGTAGAGACAAAAAACTCATTGCATCTAAGATTCAGTTTGATCAACTAGAAACCAAGACATAACAAATAGATTTCTGTAGCGAAATGGATATGATCCACAAGATGCAGGACTCTTTGCCACGTGAAGCGCTGGAAAGGATATGATTTGATTTTAAGTTGGATTCTGATGTGGTCTCTTAGAAAAAGCTGTTGTGCTAATTGTTACTGAAGTTGCTCTTCTTTTTTGTCTAAAAAAATTCTGTTGATTGTTTTCTTGTCTGCAGCCTGGGGGCCAGCACTAGTTGAATTTTGATCGTACTTTTAAGGAAATATGAAATTTGGATCAAAGAAAGTATGGAAATCCATGATACCCCTTCGTTTGAAAGGCAAATCAGCTACCCGCTTTTGTTTGTTTCCCAAACCAAGATCAGCTAGCTACGGTCAAGGCGATACACCTGTTTATCTCAATGTGTATGACTTGACGCCAATGAATGGCTACGCCTATTGGGCAGGCCTCGGCATCTTTCACTCTGGTGTGGAAGGTACGACTCTCACTCATGGTCTTTGATCATGTACCTCACATGTAGTGATTTACTTTCCAGTCTGAAGATCAATTCATAAAAAATATGCTGCCCATTGCTATAATGAGAAAAAATGAGTTCTCAGATATGTTAACCTAGTTTCTCATTCACGCTCTGAATCCAAGCAACCTCTAGCCAAACCATTGCAATCCCTGTGCATTGAATAAAATTACTGCAGTGACCAGCAATGGGTTAAAGCCCTATCCTGCTGTATTTTCATCTCTTATATTACTCTCCAGTTTCAAGTTAGTTTAGGTTTCAATTTTACTCATTGCCATCTTTCCACTGTGCAGTTCATGGAGTAGAATATGCATTTGGAGCCCATGACTACCCAACAAGTGGTGTTTTTGAGGTTGAACCCCGGCAGTGCCCGGGCTTCAAGTTCAGGAAGTCCATATTCATCGGGACCACATGCCTGGACCCCATTCAGGTTAGAGAATTCATGGAGCAGCATGCTGCAAGTTATCATGGTGATACGTATCACTTGATTGTTAAGAATTGCAACCATTTCTGCAAGGATATTTGCTATAAGCTAACTGGGAAACCAATTCCAAAGTGGGTAAATCGACTGGCAAAAATAGGTATGTTCTCTCTGATAACCGTTTACCAAGTAGAGGATTTAAAAATTACTGCATGAAATCATCAACAGAAACATCTAAATTTATGTAACTGAAACCTTCAATTCTAAAGTAATTTTTCTTATAAATATCAGCTCGTGACCTTGCTGGAATGTAGACTGGTTCTGTTTGCAAGTTGGAGAAAAAGAGGGGAATTCTCAATAATCTACTTTGATGTTTTAGTTTCCACTACAGTAGCCTAAGATGCATGCAATTCGTCTGTCAAACTATATGTCCCCTGCAATCTTTAGCATCGATAGCCTCTGTCAGGAACTCACCTTACTGTAAATTTCACAAAAAGATGTGTAGACTTTTCCAGCCTCAGGCTGAACAATTTCTACGGCGTCAATTCTTTTGGGGTTGAGGATCAATGGTTTTTGGGTGTTTCTGGCATGACCCTTCACCCTGGAACTGCTTCTCCAGGCAAGACGTCTACATTCTGCAATTGGTAATTGCAGGAAAAGTCTATTTCCGCACTAGAAGGCCCCTTATTAAAGACCAAAGAGGCCTTTTGCTTGAAAATAGGGCATTCCAAAAAATGATGGTTAATCATGTATCTAGGAAAAAAGAATTTACAGGTCAAGAGATGGATACAAGGAAAGTTGTATCTTTATGTTGCATAACTTCAACTCAACTCCCAAGTTTCCGCAGTTTGTTTATGTTGATCAGAAGAAAGCTGTCTTTAAATTGCATGATTTCAAAGAGTTTATGATTACTGTCTTTAATTCCTGAGTTCTTAACCTCATGATAGGTTCAATATGCAACTGCGTACTTCCTCAGTCCCTTAAAATATCTGCTGTCCGGCACGACCCCTGCGGCCAACCTTTCGACAGCGAGAGGAGGAGGTTAAGAAATGCTTTTGGTTGCTTGTCTTCAATCTCAATGCGACAGAAGCAGCTCTCAACATCTTCAATTTTGCTACAGTCACCTTTGAAAGGCTGCCTGCCATGGGAATTGAGAAGGTCCATGAACGGTTCCATGAAAGAAAGATGAGAATTACTTCAGGGTCTCTTTACTGTCCATCGAGGATTTGATATCTTTGCATGGTGATTAGCGACCAAACCCTAGAAAAAGTTTAATGGGTGGGTTTGTTCAAATGAATGGTTTTTGTATGTGGTTATTTTAGCACCAATCTGCTGTTGGAAACCATTAGAACGCTAATTAAATTCTACCCCCTAGTCTGAGAAAAAGCTTCATAACCATTGAAGCACCCTTGTGAGTTGTGATTGATCTATTTTTGTATGTCAATGGCCAATATTTGGCAGACGAATCCAGTGACCTTTTATTTCAATTTGTATACAAGAGGGAGTTTGAGAGTTATTTTGGAATAGAAATAGCTTTAAAAAGGGAAGGGAAGTTGCTCGTCACTAATCAGAAATCTCAAGTCATCGGAAACAAGCCAAGCACGCAATTTGATCTCTGAAATCAAATCGATTTTTGAAGTAGCAGTGGTGGTGATGGTGCCTGAGCCACCTCTTTGTGGAACGAATAAATCTTCCCAGATTGCCACTAAACAAAAAAAAAATAATGAAAAGCAGCAAATGCCTTTCTTTGCAAAGTCCAGTTCAGCTCCGCGGCAATTCTAGAAAATCCAGGTGAATACAATTGAAGACGGAAGGGATGCTATTCTGCTCATGATTCCTATATAATTTTAATCTTTTCTGTTCTGTTAATCTTAGAATCATACAGTAAAATATACAGATGGCGAATCCGAATTAGCATTGTCAAAACAAACCTGCAGCAACAGGAAACAGATGATTCAGTTTAACAAATGCAACGTTATATCGAAAAGGGTTTCAGGGCATTCAATAAACTCAATGAGAAATGCATACAATAACACATGTTACAGAATCCCAGGAATTTCTTAAACTAGGTTCTTTGGAAAACATACACCCCACCAGCACATTTAAAACCATGTTCAATGGCCACAATCCCCACGCGAGAGTTTACAAGTCAATACCAGCATCTTTTTCTTATACTAAATGGTGGAGTGTTGCCACCCTGTTTTGACTGTTATTTATGAGCAAATACCCAACACAAAGTGAAAACCTCAACTCAGAATAGATTATCAGTTGGGAGCGAGGCCATGAAATTATCAATCGTCTTTCTGATGCAAAACACTAGGCAGGCTAATATTACCATTCAGAGCAGTGTGATATATTCGCTTCTCAGCAAGTCCAATATCTGACATTGTTAAATTACCCTGCAGCCATAACAAACAAATGTTGATATATGCGGCAATTTGGGATACAATGCTAGGAATTCAGATGAAACTGCGGTGATGACTTCAGACTGCATAATTGCATAGTTTTAGGTCACGGTAACACTTGAAACTTTGGAAATGGAGGAGTAGGCTACCACAAATTTATTAATTGGTCTTTAACAGTTCAATACCCAACATCAAGGGAAGTGCATACCTCGCGAGCCATCAAACGTCGTACATTACTAGCATATAGCTTTGGATCGTCCTTCTCTTCCTGTGATGGGTAGTAAACAGGAAGCCATATTGCTTCCATGTGATTTATGAATTGGCAGAAAAGATAAAACACATGGAGCGCCTGCATAATGAAATACATAATGAAGCTGAGCACAGAACAAAGAATTTAAATGAAGATTAGTAAATCTGTTTTTTTTCCTAACGGCATCCTTTCTGCAATAACACATGCAAAACATGGATTAAAAAACAGCAGAAAGATTCCCCAGGGAACTTCAAATCCAGCTCCACATACATGTTTGGTACATGGCACCATTGTGGCTACAAACCTGGCTGGCTAGTTCTTCCCTGTACATATGATTTATCATGAATAACTGGCTATAAAAATCTGATCTATCTGATATTAAATCTTGACCTTGCATTTACTAACATTTCTCTAAAAGCAAGCACATTTCTTTTTTCATGGTATCGTTTACATCTTGAACTACATAAATAATTCCCTCAGCTTAAATAAACTTATTTGAGTTCTTATATCACTTCTCAAGCTTATAGTCCCCCAGCCAAGCACTGAAGTAGATGTTTCAACTTCTACGAAAACTCTAGAATCAACCACCAAACAAAAAGTTCTTATCAAAATTGCAAGAGAAAAACTCACCCCAGATATTGAATCCCAGGCAGGACTGAATCGTTTATACGGATACCTCAGGATCACTGGACGCACTGGAGCTGTTGCTAAGAATGCACCTGTCTTAAACGGTAGAAGGAAGTCTCCATTTGTTGTTGTGCCTTCTGTATTAAGATAAAAGATGATTGATTACCCTTTAGGAAGCTGTGCAAATCACATGCAGGCTATATCAACATGCTGGGGGCATATTGTTTTGTGGTCACCCATGCAGAGATACAAACATACAGTACCACATGTGTAGTTCTATTCTCTAACCATTAATTCAAAACTGAGCGTATGTGTTCCTTGAAATTGAATGCAACTCGTATATACAAACAACCCAATCTCTTATCAGTTTGCAGAAATGGAAAATAAAATAAAAAATACTCAATCCATTTTCAAGTAAAATAAAATTATAAACACATCAAGCAATTTATGAATCAAACAATATTCTTGCTAAGAATTTAATAGATCCACAAATACTAACCAGGAAAAAGCATCATCATAGGAGCAGAGCTATTTTCATGAGCTTCTTTAACTCTTTCAGTCACAATGCCTGCAAGGAGTGAAGGGAAATGAAATTCACAAGCAACCACATTCTCTTTGTCAAAAGATATAATATTACTTGGCAAAAAGCAACAATAGTTTTAGACATGCCCATATTCCATATTAGTAATATAGACAGCCAGTATCATTCCAAACTACATGGCTTATTTCAATTCACTTTTTCAGGCATGCTCATATTCCATATTATGTAATACAGAAAACCAACTGTTGCTTTTGACCCTAATCCTGATCCAGTGAGGAGTTACTCCAGTCAAAACACCCATGAGCTTTCTTTTCTAGGGATGATCTTAAGTTCCCTATTGCAACTATCAAATACTCTAGCAAGGTCAGAGTAGAGGCTGATAAATATGCCACTCAGCTTGAAAATTACTGAAACCCTGTGAGCATGAAATCTATGGCATACACTAATCATGCTCAGTCCAACACTACTGAACTAAAAAGATATACACTGAGAGAGTAGGTGGTCACTAAATTTTCACCATGCACCAAATAATAGTGTAGAGTGTATAGACACTACAATCAATGTACCTGAAACACCCTTGAAGTCAGATGACTTTGACTCCCGCTGAACATATACACAACCAAGGCACTTGCTGTCAAAAACAAGCAATAAAATGAACATCAGAACTTCCCCCCCATTCAAACCATATGAGATAATATATGAAGGGCAATTATCATGCCATTTAGCAATACCAAATGAAACCCACAATAATAAAAATAAATTTCCGGATAAATATGGTTCACAGTGAACTAACCTGATGAGACCAACTAGAGGAAGTTTAGCCACTGATCTCTTCAGCAATAAAATCCAGGATCAAAATCATCACAATTAAACCAGGATCGGGTCAATAACTCCACAAATACTGTCAACATAAGTACATTCTAAGAGACTAAAATCATAAAAAAGAAACAGAGCATGAACCAACCTTGGCAACAAAGCTTGGAAAAGAAGCAGACATGTGGTACAAGATGTCTAAATATGAAACATGATTCGATATTATTGCCCCCAGTCTTTCCGGTTCTTCAGATTGATCTTTTCCCTCATTCTGCCCAAAAAATAAAATAACGGAGAGGAAATGATAGCAAGGGTGAGTTCACTTGAAACAGAACTTAAACATAATTAAAAAAAAAAAACACCATCATAGTCATGTCATTAGACATTAATTACTTAATACAACAATATCAGACATTAATCTTAAATGTAAAACCCAGATAGATAAAGAAACTAAACAAAGTACAAAAGCATCAACATCATCAAAACATAAATAGTTTCACCACTAAAATCATTATCATGGATTTAATTACACTTAGCTCCAAGTGAAATTACAAAAAGCAGCTGTAATAATAAAAATACCTGGGAAGAAGATTTATTTTGATCAGGCAGATCAATATCTCTATAGCTTACACTAATCCAATAAAACCCTATCACGAAAAGGAGCACACCAGACAAAAACCTCCCACACCAAACAATAACCTCCCTTCTCCACCCTCCCATATGCGCGAAATCCTCCTGATCCTCCTCCTCATCCCGATTCGGCGCCGAAAACAGCGTACACAGCCTACAAATTATATAATACACCACCAATATAATCAATGCGAGCACAAATCGTATCGGCACCAGCGTAACCACCGCGATTCCTAACAGGACTTTCTCGACCATTGGTAACTCCCCACGTCCCATCGGACCGTACACGTCATTGCGGACATACGCAGCGAATTTTTTCTCCAGGTCCTCAATGCTCTCACCTGTCGTTGAGCTGTTTCTGTTCGAGTCCGATTTAAGCAGCGGACGGTCGTCTTTCGAGTTGGAGCCATCGTCTCGGGATACCGGGTCGGTTTTGGACGGGTTCGGATTCATGGATTTGAGCTCGGTATCCATGATGGCAAGAGGTTATAATAAAAATAATAAAGAGAGTAATTAAGGATTAGAAATCATTTAATAATTGGATAGATAGAGTTTGGACAGGATAAGCAGATCCGATCAGAGAAGGAAAAGAGATGAGAGTTGACATGCTATGCTGTGGTGTGGTATTAGTGTTTTTTTTTACTCTCGGCAGGGAAGGGAGGGAGGAAGGAAGTTTGCTGTTACGGCTCGGCATCAAAGAATTTTCCGATTCGCACGATAAATCTGATAAGTTTGTGAGTATAGTCGTTGGATTAAATTGAGTGGACGGTTGTGATCATGAGCCATCAAACTGACGATTGTGTATGTGGGCCTTCTAACCAACTTAAACTCTGCCTTCGGACTTCTGTAGCGTGAGATAAGATTTTAAGGTACTTGTTCTTCTTTCTTTCAATTTGAGGTTTTTTAATATTAACGAAGGATGTGACCATTGCCGAAGGATACTTAATCACGATCCGGTCAGCAGCTATTATCCTGTTTGTTTTCTCTTTTAGTCCCTGTTTATAAATACATTTCAGAAATATTTTTAAAATAAAATTAAAAAAAATTGTTATTATTTTTCTTTAAATTAAATATTTTTAGATTATTTTTGTGTAATGATGTCAAAAATAATTTTTTAAAAATAAAAAAAAAATTATTTTAATATATTTCTGAACAAAAAATATTTTCAAAAACAATTTCAATCACACTCCTAAACAGACACTTAAATATAATTTTTTTTAAATAATTTTTTTATTTTCATTGTTTCATATATTATTGTTAAAATAAATAAATAAATATAAATAATTTTGATATACTTTCAATCAAAAAGTATTTTGAAAAGTAATCTAGCACAATAATATTTTTTTATATTGTGGTGTTAGATGTTTTTTAAAAGTATTTTTTATTTAAAAATATATGAAAACATTTTTTATATTAATATATCAAAATTGATGGAAAATATTAAAAAAAACACTAATTTAATTCTTTTAAACCTAAATAATTTTTAAAGCACATTTAAATACAATTTCAAATACAAAAGCAAACAATCTCTAAGTTAATTTAGCCATTCAAAACTTGATATGACCTAGTTTTTATCTCCAGTCAATTGTTTTTACTAAAATAATATCAAAACAATGTTGTTTCGTAGGAATGACATAACATGAGATAGGAATACAAAGAAGGGAAATAAATATTGCTTTTTTATTCTTACAAGTAACGAGGTACTTTTTTATTTTTATCACAATCTCTCTCAAACATGTTTTTTTTAGTTTAATATTTCCTAAAAAATAAAAAAAGGAAAAAGCTTCATAGATAAACACCATACGATAACTTCTGATGCAAGTCTTGGAAGAAGAAAATCTAATGCGCTCTCCCTTTCATCCCAACATCCAAAACTAAGATAAAAGATGGAAGAAAGCAACCAAGCTCCACAGCTATTGTTATGGAAGAGAGCAAGCAAGCAGCTGGTTTATCATAGCCGTTGAAGCCCTTTCGTTTTGCTGATATTGAAGCCGAGCCGAGCCACAAGACGATTGGGCAAACGTAGGGGACTCGACATTGAATCTAGGATCCAATTGGCCTATGATACTTGATTGAGTAAAGTACAATTATTTTTATTTAAAATGATATCATTTAATTAAAATAACTAACTGAAATAATTTGTTTTCTTAGATGAACTCGAATTAACCAGCTGATTCACGGGTTAACCTGATTATCACCTGCCATGTGCTTATGATAAATTGCTAAAAAAATATACAGGAAGACCACAGCAGGAATTTTACTTGAGTGAAGGGACCAAATAAATTATAAAAATAAGGCTATATTAAAGCAATAAATAAGAGAAGGAGGACTAAATAAATATTATTTTCTAGTTTGCTGATGAACGTGGCACGCAGAACAAAAAGCAAGCAGACGAGACAAAGGAAGGGCAGGTCAGCGAGCGAGCGAGGGAATATTCCATCTCATTCCTGCTACGTCCACGCACTCTCTCCCGCAATTTTGAATCTGTTTTGAATCACCATAACCATGGATCCCAAGCCTTCACAAACCCCACAAAATGCCAATGAAATCCCTTATAAACAGAGACGAAGAGACTTTTTGAATCATTTAGAGGTATACCTTGCAAAGCGAGATGGGGTTGACAAGCTCCTCAAGATCTCACGTTACGCAGCCAAGATCATCTTAGCCTCATCCGTCCTCCCCGAAACTTTAACCGTAGCGAAACGACTCAAGAGTTTCGAGTCAAGCGTCGGACTCAGTCGCAAAGCATTTCGACTGGGGAAGTTCGTTCAAGATGCCAACGCATTAAGAGGCTCTCATTTTGATTCAAAACAGGAAATCATCCTTTCCATCATTGCCTATGGAGGTGAGGGCTTGTATTATTTTGT
This sequence comes from Salix caprea, assembly GCA_964035475.1. NCBI lineage: Eukaryota > Viridiplantae > Streptophyta > Magnoliopsida > Malpighiales > Salicaceae > Salix > Salix caprea. Next base: position 2,032,179 of record OZ037761.1, on the reverse strand, counting down.
TGAGCAGTTTGTTTGGTTGGCTAAATCGGGGCTGATCGATAGCAAACACTCCAAAAGTTTAGGAAAAATCAGTGCGTGGGCGGAGTTTGTTGGGTATATCGGGAGTATTTCTTTGAAATTTAGAGATTTAAAGAAACTGGGTGAAGAGGAGGTGTGTCTGGAATCCAGCGTTGAAATTGCAGTTACGAGCAGAGTTGGGTGTCAAGAGGAAGAGAGAAGATTGTGGAAGCTGAGAGAAAAGAAGCTGTTGAAGAAATTATCAATCGTGCAGGATCTTGCTGATGGGCTAATGGCTTCGGCTGATATTCGTGACGGCAGAGGGCAATTTTCAGGGCCCCTTTTGGTATCTTGTGCAGGCCTTTTATCTGCTCTTATTAGTACTCATAAGAATTGGGTCTCTTGCTGAGATTGTCAGTTATCGATAAGGAAAATTTATTTTTGATATTCTGTATTTTTCATAATACTAATGTTTATTTTTGCAGATCTTAACAAGTTAATACAGAGAATTAAAATGAAAGAAAAGAAAGGAACTATCTTCTTCAATTATAAAAACCGTATCTTTCATAAGGGTTATGTTCATATTTATGTAAATAGATAAGCGGCTACTTTAGCTGTTACTTTTTAGTAATTTCTCTAGATAAATAGACCAAATTCATCCCTCATGAACTAACGAACGAGATCAAACCAATAACCAACAGTGGAGAGTATGTTGTTAAGGAATTCTTCTTGTTCTTCTTAAGATTGAAAGTAATTAGTGGATTCCAAATTGCAGTAAGAGATGTGCTAATTCTTCAACTGCTGGATTCGATTAATAAAGTGATAGCCTTTGGAAATCAGTATACCGTTTTTTATGTGACTTGAACGAATATGGATTTGCAGCAGCAGAAGTAACATTTGAATATCAGAGTTTTATATAAAAAACATTAAACCTGAATCATTTTCTATCCGGCAATGTCAGTTCCAGGTGAGTCCTAGGTGCCTGGAGCATTACAGGAAGCAAACTGTGGTTTGAAGGGATATCCCTGTTCCAGCTCCTGTTTTTTTTCAAGTTTTTTCTCCAGGAATGATTGCTCCGAGTGAATTCTCGATGCGTAAATATCTTTGCTACGTGCTTGTTGATGAGGTTCAAAATTGTAGTGCTTAGACAGCACTCATTGAGCTATGACTCTTGCCAAAGTGATGAACAAATGTCAACTTTGAACTCGTGGGTTTTGAAGAGTGTTATCTAGTAGACATCTATATGGAAACAGTTGCAATAGCTTCTGCAACCTTCTAAAGATTGTAAAGAGGGTTTGGTAAATTGTAAAACTCGTATGCTTGGTCACGCGCTATACTTTTTTATATATATAATTAAGATGTTTGACCAGCTTATGCATATCACAACTAATTTCTGGATTCACTGAACATTTTATAAACCCAATGAACAAATAAGATACCACGGGAATAATAAACATGTATAGAAGGGCTCGAACTGATGCAGAGAAAAGAAATAAGTCATTTCTTTTACTAGGCCAAGACCCCACCTGCATCACGTGTTAAATTTAAATAGTGTGAAAGTTGTCAAAGATATGCATGTGTCGGTAATGAGAGTTTTTATCTTAAGATTATTATCATATTTTCATCTCATTAATTTTTTGGAAATTATTATATTTCTTCATCAAAAATAATTGTTAACTCTCATTAATATCATCAAAAGAAAATGATTTTCTAGTCCTTTCACTCCATGAAGACTATAAGCTTTAAAAACTATAAATATCACCTTAATCATCCATTAATTTTTTTTTTCTACTCAAGTTTATTTATCTTAATACTTAGAGTATTAATGGCACAAAAACAAGAATAAATACTCTTTTTCTTAGATTTTAAAAGTCTCTTTTTTTATCATCATTTTTATTGAAAATTAGTAACATCATCGAAGCATCTCTAAATTCAACAGATAGAGATTGTCTTACAGCTAGCCGAACTTCTACGGTTGATTTTGCATTTCATGAGCTAAGAAGAAACAAAACATTTGATGGAGTATTATCCAGACACTAAATAACTTTATTACTGAGCACATTAAATTTTAGGATATTATTAATATTTCTATCGCTGTCATGGAAGAATGACATTGCTGTCATTCAACGCACCGGATAGGGCGCACCACATTTATCAAACTCATATCTATCCATCTTTCTTTTCCATGCTTTTTTTTTTGTCATGTCTGTTAGAGAATAATATAAATTATATTATGGGGCCTCACTTACAAGCTTAAGCTTTTAGGTGAGATCAAGGTAGTCAAAATCGCGAGCCAACTCGCAAAATCGTTGGCTCCGAAAACCTGGTTGGACCGGAAAGAAAAATCGAAACCGGTCAAACTCAGTCAAACTCGTAGAAAAATCGTTCAAAATCGTAGAATAATAATAATAATAAAAAAAATAATATTTAATTATATTTAAATTTATTTTTTAAATTTAAATATAATTAAAAATAATAATTTTTGTACGGACATTTTACGATCTTTCTACGATTTTACGATCCGATCTTACGATCCGATTTTTCGGAGCCCTTTCCGATCCGTGTCAAAATCTCGATTTTGACTACCTTGGGTGAGATGGTTCCTTAACATGGTATCAGGGCCTTGTTGACCCAGCGGTCACGGGTTCGAATCTCACCACCCCTATTCTTTTGGTTAAAAACCAAGCACAAGGTGATATAGGTCTGTGCAAGTTTCAAGCCCAAAAGGCTTTCACTTGAGGGAGGGTGTTAGAGAATAATATAAATTATATTATGGGGCCTCACTTACAAGCTTAAGCTTTTAGGTGAGATGGTTCCTTAACAATGTCATCCTAATTATTTTATTATCTAATTTAGTGTCGTAATAGTTATTTTTAACATAGCTTTTAGTTGAAAATACATAAAAAAAACAATATATTTTTTAAATTTTTTAAAATTGTTTTTTACATCGAAACAGTTCAAAAACACTAATTAATAAAAGTCCCTCGATAGAAGCTTAAATAATTTGGCTCCTGAGATTATTTTTCAATCACACTATGCAAAAATAATTAGAAAAATACCCCTATAACCCATAAAATTTGCCAACAACCAATAATATGCCTGGCATTTATACTCCTACATGGCGGCTTAAGTGGGAGACTCGTCAGGGGCAAAATGGGATTTTACGACAATAAAAAATCACGGAAACATGCACGTTCTTTATTACAAAAACTTGAATTGCTTGATAGTTTAAAGAAAATTAAACAAACTTGCGACGGAGCCACTGGCATGGAAACAGAGATTTATTTTTCTAATACCAAAATGATCCTCCAGAGCTTACAGTGAACTAATTAAGACTTCCATTCCTTGGCCAAACAGGCTAGCGAATCATAAGACGACCCGTCAATCTCCATAGTTCTAGCAGCACTATCTTTGAGCTCTCTGATCTTTTTCCTCATATCTTTCCCGTCTAATATCACAAGTCTCGCCACTCTCTCTACCTCTTCACGTCCCACCAAGCTCGATCCTGGCTCCGCCGCCGGCTTGATAGCTATTCCGATTTCCTCTGCTAGAATTGTAGCGTTCATTCGCTGTTCCGCATAAAGTGGCCATGCGATCATAGGCACGCCATGAGTAACAGCCTCTAATATGGAGTTCCACCCGCAGTGAGTTAAAAACCCGCCGGTTGATGGGTGTTTGAGCACCAAAACTTGCGGTGCCCATGACGGCACCACCACTCCCCTTTCTCGAGTCCTCTCCGAAAACCCTTCAGGAAGATAAGCCTTAATTGGATCATTGACATCACTCCCTGCATTGAAAAATGTCGCGTAGGCACTACTGTTTGTTGGCATACGAGCAACAAAAATAAACCTTTGATGGCTCAATTCAAGTCCCCATGCTAATTCGGTGAGTTGCTCAGCTGTTAACGTACCGCCACTGCCTAGTGACACAAGAAGAACTGAATTAGGAGGTTGCTTGTCTAACCAGGCCAGGCAGGCAGCATCAGAGGCAGTCAGAGGCGGCTCTTCCTGTTTGATCAGGGGCCCGACAGGGTGAACCGGTGGTGTGTGGATACGTTTGAAGAATGGATCCTCTGTGATAGCTTTGAAGTTCGCCGGTTCAAGATCCTCCCAGGAATTGAGAAATATTCCAGCTCCCAAATGGAACCTGCTGGAGTGAAATAAATACCATCTGTACTCGTCAATCTTACGGTTTTTGACCTGGTCTAAGAGGTCTTCCGGTCGAATCGGAGGACAACCTGGGACCTTAACAGGTTCTGGGAGATCTACAAATTCACCCTCCACTTCACGGTCAAGAGTTGGTAAATACAGAGAAAAGGTTAGCAAAGCAACGGATGCAGTGAAGAACAAGTAAGCTGGAATTGAAAGTTCACTGCAGATGTCGAAAACCTGAGTGCAAAACAAGTCAATGACAACAGCTTTGATCTTTCCCAACTCTACGAGGACAGATTTTAGGGACTTGATGGCTTCTTCCACTATGACACTCAGGCGAGCGGCCACCGGCATGCCATCTGTGGTGACCGCAAAAACATCGACAGTAGGGAGGAAGACGACGTCAAGGCCTGGAGGTAGGGTGGATGATCGGAGTAGATTGTCCTGGCCCGCAGAGACTTCGTTGGTGGCGACGACAATGAAACTGACATGAAAGTCATGGAGAAGAACCAGTCGTTTAGCGATCTCGAGAAGTGGGGTGATATGCCCCATGCCTGGGCTTGGCATGATTGCAACATGGGGTTTTGCGGTTTCATTTTCAACTACTAACATTGTTTTCTTCTGCGTGCGACGTGTGTATTGTAATGGAAATGTAAAATAAAGGCACGGGTACGTATCTGTCCTGGAAGGAAGTCGAGGAGAAATTTATACAAGGAAGAGTGTTGGATAGTATTGTCTCTGATGAGAGCACGGGGGGAATGGTAGCTGTCATCGGTAATTTATTACTAAATTTACCATATCAACAACCAAGTTAATAATTTAATTTTATAATATTTATTGATGATTATACGAGATTAAATATATCTTTCAAAATATATATTGGATCTAGTTGAAATTTTATAGGGAAATATTTAATACATGAAATATATTTTGTTAAATTATTATATTAAAAAAAATTATAAACATATTATTTCAGAGAGTTAAAGTTGTTAAATGAATATTGTCAAACTAGACATTTATGTATTGTTTTGTACACATTTGAAGTTACAAATAAAATTTTCTTGCGATTCTAGATGGGAGGGAAACTAGACGTCTTAATATTTCATAAAAAAAAGAGCTATATGTTTGAAATTATGATTGAAACCTACCAAAAATTTGTGAAAATTAGAAATTTAGATTACATGGAAATTTTTTAGAATAGAGACTTTGGTTTCATTATCGCATATTATTTATTTAATTAATATTAAAAAAATTATTTCTAATTTAATTTTTTTTCTGACGCATTAAACATTGTACTTATGTTAATTAATTATTAATTTAAACTCATTAGGTTGCAACCTAAAAAATATTCATTATAGCTTGTCATGGTGAGAACAACCAAATTATTACGGAATTTTTGTGTACTTGCTATCATTTAGTAATTTGATCATATTGAAAAATTTGATTTTGAGTTTTTTTTATCATTGATTTCTTAATTTATATTATTTATGTAGATCATTGATTAATTATAATATTATTGACTATCTTTATTATATTTTAATTTAATTTAATTTATTAGCTAAAATTATTAATATACAGTTAAAAAATATACTTGCAATATTACAATCTGATTTTATAAATGGATTTTACATTATTTTTTTCATATCATGTTAACACAACGATTTTAACAACTAGGATATCGGGTAGCATCGCTTGACAGCAGCGCATGACCGGGGCATGGGAGCAGCGGGTTAGTGTTCGACTTTAAGGCGGTGTTTAGGATTTTAGAAAACATTTTTATAAAATTTTATTTTTATTTTTTATTTTAAATTAAAAAAATTAATGAAATCATTTCGATATACCAACATCAAAATTAATTTTAAAAAATATTATTTTAATATATTTATAAATAAAAAATATTTTTAAAAATAAATTAAATAATTTTAATAACATTTAACAATCAGTCATAAACTCAGTCAGAAACTTGGATGGTAGGCTAGTAAGACGTGCAGAAACTCTAGCTAGTCTGGAAGAGAGGTTTAGCTAGATGGCTGAACCGGATTGGATACAACAGTGGGTAGTTGACGATAGTCTAGGGCAGTTCCTGGTTTTGGAAAAAAATATCCAGGTTTGATCGGATCTGTCAGCGCTGCGTCGCATGCAAGACAATTATGCATTGTACACACAAAGAATATTGTGTATCATTTCAAGAAAGGTGGAGAGTTTTTCTTGAAATTGTGCCTACCATGAGTGTTGTTTGTCACTATGTTTAAAAAAGATATTTTTGAAAAGAAAGATATTTATTTTATTTATTTATTATTTTAAATTAATTTTTTTTGATGTTTTTAGATCATTTTTATATATTGATGTCAAAAATAATTTTTTAAGAAATAAAAATATATTATATTAATATATTTATAAATTAAAAGTATTTTTAAAAATAACTTCAACCATACTCTCAAACAAGCTTATGTTATTGTGGTTAGACAATAACTTACAAGACTTTTGGGAATATGTATTGTCGTACCAAAACTTGTTATTGTATTTATGATTGTTTTTTAAAATAATTATTTTCAAAAATATTTTTTATTTTATACATAATATCAAAACAATTCTAAAACACTAAAAAAATATTTTTTTTTAAAAAAAAAACACGATTGTACCACAAAAACAAATGAGAATAAAGTCTTTGAGAGTCAATTTTGGTTTGTTTTCATTTTACACGTAGAACTAGATTATTAAAGTTGATATATCTTGATTGGTTAATTTAAAAGATTCCGATGTAGAATAAGTGGAGGATGTATACATGTTGAAGAGAGATGTCTTAAATTTAAGAGCAATTGAATTCCAGCAGTCCAGGCATCAAAGTTAGAATGACACGAAACTCATACAGTTAATGTGTTTTGGTGAGACCATCAATAATCAAAATTTTGCTATTGTTGAATACCTTTTTTTAGTCATATTACATCATTTAGGTCTCGAAATCGTCATTTCTGTCATTTTAGAAAATTTTTATTTTAGCAATAACTTTTGATTTTTAAGTCCAAATCGGCTTCCGACAATTCTGACTTGCTTAGGATTTCTTGCAGTTTTAATTTCCTCAATTATTTCAGTTTTTTTATTTTTGGTAATTAATCTTGTTTTCTTGTCCAACATGGATTAGGGCTAGATTTTTTTGTTTTAAATATAATTGTAAGTCTTTTTGCCGAAGTCAATCAGTTATTCAATAAAATTTCATTTTTTTTTTAGAGTTTCTCTCGTTTCTGGGGTATCCCAAAGTATTTTACAGAATATTAATGTTAATTATATTCTTTTTGTGTTTTTCATTGCGTTAGATTCCTTAACCTGAATCCTAATTTGGGTTCTCTTTAAATTAAAAATAAATAAATATTAATTGTAGTTTTTGAAGATCTAACTAACTTTAACAAACGTAGCTCAAATCAAACTAGACCATTTTGAAGAGATTCTTTTTTATATATAATTATTGTAATAAAATAATTATTTGATGATATATAAACTAATCTAATCTAATAATTCATATATTTTTGGAAGCCGTTGTCCATCAACAGTCACGGAGATAACGCAAACATTAGATCCCTGCGTGGGCTTCACTTGCCATGTTGCCGAGTAGGCACGCAAATCTGCAGTGAATTTCAAATTCCTTATCCACCCGCGAGCCCACTCGAGAAACTTATCATTAAAGCAAGCCCACGCAGCCCGGCCCATTCAAGTATTCTTCTGGATAGAGCAGATCACTACATAGCCGTTAGGTGCCCACTCTTGTTGTTGCTTTCGTTTTTTCTTCTGGTGAGGGGAGTCTTTGGATTCTTTATCTTAACGGTAAGGAACTTCACCACCATGCCCACTTCACACGACACCCCATTTTCCATTGCCAACTGATTTCGACACTTAGCCTAAGGTTGCTCCTTTCCCACTCTAACCGCCACTTCCCAGTTTCGCTCTTTATCTTCAAGTACCACATTTACCCCCGCCACTTTGCGAATTATTACACCTTCTTTTTCACTACAGTGTCTTGAGTAATTATTTTTTAATTCAAATAATATCATTTTATTTATATAAAAGAATTTATTTTGATCAATATCTATTCGAGTTGCTAGTTTTTTGTACCAATCTGTCAAACTTACTCGAGTTTAATGATCATATTATAAATTAATCATTATTATTTTTATGAACATCTCCCATTACAGAAAGAGTTAAAAGAAATGATACACCAAAGATGATTTAAGGATGATAATGATGAATCTTCTCTCATTCCAAGCAATGATGCTATTTTGGCATAAGCTAATGACTATAATATTTGCCTTTATCTAACATTATCTCATAATCTTAAATCTAATGAAAAGGTATGAAATCATTACAATAATTACCAATTAATACATCGATGACCTTAATTGATGGTGCTTTTCTTGGCACTTGAGAGGTGGTTATAATGTAACTTTCATGATCCATGACGAGGATACGCAAAGTCAAGATTTAATTAATTTAAATCCCATGACCTTAATTTGTATTCATTCAAGAAGGGCAAATCTGGAAAATGAGTCCATATCCCCGTACTTTTCAAGCACCCAAACGGTCTGAGGTAACCGACACGCAAGCACCCAAACGGTCCAGGCTTCCGTTTTTAAAACCTCCAAAGCCCGTTCGTTATTATGCCCTTTCCCTCCTTCCCTAGCTCTCTCCTCACCTCTGCTCTCTCCCCTCCTGCTACCCAAACCCTAACTCTCTTTACATTCCCGTCTAACCCTCTCCAGCCCTTCAAATTTCCTCTCAAAACCACTCCATCTACTCTATTAACTGATTCCATTTCTTGAATCCCCCAAAGTTCAGTAATTTTCAACAATGTCTGTGGCTGCTAAGCTAAGATCGGCAGAAAAACAAACGCATGAGCCACCACGAGCGATACTTGGCCCGGCAGGAAACAGAGTTAGGGTTTTAGAGGAGGCAAAAAGGAAAATTGAGGTTTTAAAGAAATCACAGCAGAAACCAAAGAAACCTGTGGAGAAAATGTTTCAAGCTGCAGTTAAGAATAATTTGTCAGTGGATAGCACGTGCTCTTCGGATTCTTATTCTTCTTCTTCAAGTTCTGGAAGGAATGTGAAACTTAATGGAATAAAACACGTCAAGGATGTTCCTAATGGAGGTGAAATTAAGGATGTCTCGTCGAAGAAAGAGGGGCCGGTTAAGAGGTGCGATTGGATTACTCCAAATTCTGGTAAGAAATTAGTGAATTTTAAGGTTATATGCATTTTTATTGCTATTCTGTACTTGTTTTTATTAATTAAATGGAGTTATGAGATTTGAACGTCTGATCGCTTGATTATGGAAGCTCTGATAGCATTTCAAAGAATCACCGATCCAAAAACTTAAGCTTAGAGACTTTATATCACCCTCTACCAATATAAAGCAGGGCATAGTTTAGTTTCTTAAAGTCAAGAATGTTGATGTCTTTCTTGGTTTGTTTAGCTGAGTTTTAGTGTTTGAGATCATATAATGGATTAATTTTGAAGAAATGGTAGCTGGAAATAGTGAAGATGACAGCAGTTTACGAATGATTTTCTTTGCACTGAGGTTGAGACATAACAAGTTTCTCACTTTCTTGTTGAATCAGCTTCAAATTGTGACATATTACTATTGATGAAATCTATTATCATACTAAAAGCCCAGATCCAGAGATAATTCTTGAACGTACCGTGAGATTATTACTGACTCGTCAAATAGTGATTGAATAAACTAAGGTAAAACTCACAAAGTTTCTTAGCTATTACATATAGATCTACGAAGAACAGGACAAGATGAACAAAAGTACCTAGAAGGTGCAAACTGTTTCCATGGATTGTTTTCATTTTATTGACAAAATAGAGAGTTTGAACTAGTCCTTGAAAAGCCAATACCATGAATAGTTTTTGGTGCTAAATGTTATGATAGCGTGTCAATGAGCAATCCGCAGAGTACCATTTGGGCCGTCTTTCAAGATGGTTGAATAATGTGCGGGTAATTTCATTGAATTGTACTAACATGGTATAGGTTTTGTCCATTTTTCTCAATTTACAAGTTATGTGCTATTTTCAGGTTATTATTTCTCCTAGTTTCTCCAAGTCACCTGAATTGTCAACGTATCATATTGGAAACTAAATTGACTAAATTTTAAGGTCTGCTCCATGGTACTTTTTATTCACAGATCCACTTTATATGTCTTTCCACGATGAAGAATGGGGAATTCCAGTTCATGATGACAGGAAGCTGTTTGAGTTACTTGTATTTTCACAAGCATTAGCAGAACTCAGCTGGCTAGCAATTCTTCACATGAGAGATATATTCAGGTATGTTGGTCTTCACTTTTTATGTCTATTGGTTTTAAAAAAATGGACTTCATGAAATTTATGTGAATTCTTGTTGTATTTTAATGCCAGGAAGCTGTTTGACCAATTTGACCCATCATCCATTGCACAATTTACTGAGAAGAAGCTCCTATCATTGAAAGTTAACGGGAACCTGTTGCTATCTGAACCAAAGCTCCGTGCAATAGTGGAGAATGCTAAACAGATCCTCAAGGTAATTAAATCATCAATCCAACCAGCCTCCCAGTATCGTTTCATATTTGCTTGTGGGAGGCTGACTTGATTTTAGTGGAGGTTGTACATTCAGCTTTCTTACCCTTTTAAACTAACAACACCGCCCTGATGGGCATAAACAAGTTTAAAGGGCTCTCAATTCGTGATTTATCTTGCCAAGATTTGGACTTTGCGTCATTATAATGACAATAGAAATGTGAAAACAGAGGGGAACATCTTATCAGCTTCCACGAGAGATCATTGAACTTTTCTTTTTGTTCGTTGGCTAATCTGGGGCAGGGGGCAATCCAAATCCAAGAGCAACTAAGTCTTACACTTGGACCAATGCTGCATTAAGTTGAAACCCATTTGCACAAATGGCAGCAGCTAACTTTGCTCTTAATCTGCAGATTCAGCAGGAATTCGGTTCCTTCAGCAACTATTGCTGGCGGTTTGTGAACCAGAAGCCATTAAGAAATGGTTTTCGCTATGTGCGTCAAGTACCTGCAAAGACCCCAAAAGCCGAGCTGATTAGTAAGGATCTGATGCAAAGAGGGTTCCGCTGTGTTGGGCCCACTGTTGTTTACTCGTTCATGCAGGTGGCAGGAATCGTTAACGATCATCTGATATCATGTTTCCGATACCAAGAATGCAATGCAGACGTCGAAAAGAATTTCAAATCCCCCAAGAGTCAAGAGATCGAGATAGTTGCCAAGGCTTTGGGGAGCACGTGCTTGTCTCGTGACTAATCTCTGGACCATATATATCCCTTTTCCTGACTAATCACACTCATAAAACTACCGTAGCAAGACAAGTAGCAGAGCAGTTGTTCTTTTGTAATGTCAGTATTCACATCTGAGTTTTCTAGGCAGCATAGTTTCTTCTCCCACCTGTGTATCCTTTTCCTAACGAAATATTAATGTAATCAAAAAATTATTGTTATTTGATAGTACTAAATTTTATAATTGCCGTGTCCAAGCATGCCAAGGACCATTGTTGCAGATGATTATGTGTTTGATATTGTGTTTAAAAATGTTTTTGAAAAAAAATGATTTTTTTATTATTTTTATTTGAAATTAGATTTTTTTGATGTTTTAAATTATTTTTATATGTTAATATAAAAAATAATTTAAAAAAATAAAAATATATTATTTTAATTTATTTCTAAATAAAAAATTATTTTAAAAAATAACTACATACAAATTCCTTCAAAACCCAGCACCAAAATAGATGGGGGAGGGAAGGGAACCATCATCCATTCAGTGATCACCGCTTTTTGGTCCTCGAGTTCTATGAATATTAATTTACTTATAATTATTATTTTGGCTAGCTTTTTAAAACTTATTCATCAAGAAGAATAAATAGATTTATTTTGATCATCAATTAATCTCTAATAAATAATTAAAACAATAGCCCCTCCATGATTTGCTTCGCAACAACTATTCATATAATTATATTTACACCAATCCCCTTTTATTTATATTTATCTTCTTGTCATGAAATCATCTTATCTAAAAATTTAAATTGTTAATGTACAGTTTTAAAATATAATTTATATTATTTTTTAACATTCCAAATGAAAACTATTTATTTTTAAAACTTGCACGGATTTACATTACCTTGTATTTGTTTTTAATTATATAGAATGAAGATAATGAGATTTAAACTCGTGAGTCGTGACTGCTAGGTCAACAATGCTCTAATACCATGTAATGAAATTATCTCAACTAAAAATTTAAACTATTATATTAAATCACAAAATATAATTTATATTATTTTTTAGATTACATGTCGAACATGGAAGTTGTCTGGCCATCCCTTCAAAGCCAGCCTCGTAATAGGCCATGTTATATGCTGTGAAGATAATGAACACCATAGCTATCAACCTTTTCCCCCGCCAAGTTCATGGCTACGAAATTGACCGTCACTCATGAAGAAGATAACGTTATGGAATAGCATTTGTGGAAAGAAAGTTATGAGTGCTACCACTGATTGATGTCCTTCCAAAGAGACAACAAGCTCCTCGATCGTTCTTGACCAGAAACATTTTGTAGTGTTCATGCGAAATTATAAACAAACTCAATTGGCAAATGCGTATTATGTTCATGGTTGTCAGATCAAAGGATTGACCTTGGAAAAAGCTTCGATAACTAATTTATTGGATTAACTTCTCAGCTCATATCTATTATTCTTTTATTTATTTTTTAAAAAATTCTTGATATTGACTTTATTGTTTTTAAACTTGGATTAAAAAGATGTTTGAGAGTATGATTGCGACTGTTTCTCGCTTAGAAATCTTTTAAAATATTTTTTTTAAAAAAATATTTTTGATATTAACACATCAAAATAATCTCAAAATACTAAAAAATTCATTTAAAAAAAAAAAAAAAAAACCTTTTGTTTTTTCAAAACACATTTTTGGAGTAATTCCCAAACACCCCATGAGTTTCGTTGCAAGCTTCTTAGATTAACTTATCAACTATTAAATTGGATCGGTCAATCAAATTTAATAATTATAATTAAATTATGTTACAATAATGTGTTTAGTATTGTTGTGTATGATATTTTTTAATTAAAAGTATATTGAAGGATTTTTTATTTTCATTTTGACTATCAAAACTATAAAATCACTATCAAAACATTATTTGGATAAAATATAAGTGAAATGTACTTTATAAAATGCACTTTTAAAATGTATTTAAAAATATAAGTCACCGCAAACACTCAAAGCATGAAGCTTTTGATACACCTAACAATGCATTACCATCTGTTTTTGTTGCTATTAAAAAAAATCTTAATGAATTATATTGCTACAAAGTACAAACCTTCATTTCCATGTCGCATCCAAAGCATGATTATTTTAAAATCTATCTTCGGGACCGGTAAGTCATTTGTGACGCAAAGGGGAAAGCATGGATTCATGCTTTTAATTTGCATTCCTTACCTCTTCAATTCACAATACTAACCATAGTATTTTTTCCCCACAAAATTAAAAAAAAAAATCTATTGAGATATTGAAGTGTACTAATACACAAGTTGAAAAGGTTAATGAAAATATGTATCCCTCATCATTTAAATTCCCATTCCCTTGTTTTAGTGTTGAATCTCTCAACGAGTGAACGTGGGATTTGTCGGGCAATGCCATTCAAAATCCAGCCTCATTTGATGAGAATGCGACATGAACACCATGACAATATACAGTAGCCGGGAGAATAGATTAGAAAGACAAAAGAAAGCAGCACTGAAACACAAACATTCATTAACTTAGTGAAGTAAAACGTCAACAAATGATTTAATGTTGTCAGCAGGTTCTTTCAAAGTCTGTAACAAATAGAAGATCTTCTCGATCAAACTCAGAAAGATCCCACATTATCTACATGCAATGCTTGTGAAAGATTCCAAACAATTCAGCTGGTAAATTTAACCATCAAATGAGTTAAAAAGAAACAGAAACCAAAAAAAAGCATAGAATTAAACATCAAAATTTACTCCCTTCCTAAAATTAAACATGAAAATTTACTTCCTTTCAAGAACCAGTATTGATTCTGGAAACGTACTTTGTGCCAAAGAAACAAACTGCAAATGCACTTCCAAACCAAGCTTGTGAACCACAAACCAGACAAGTATAACTTCTCTTATGTTCCTGCATTTCCTTGCCATGAATTTTACTGATATATTATAGTATTAGTCCGCTCTAACTCTGAGCCTTGCCACTTCCAAGGGTCAGCTCTAGATCATCTAATCCTACTTCATGAATCCTCTCTCCCTCCCATGGTTTCACCTGTTCACTACCAAACTCAAAATCCATGGGCATTCCATTCTCTTTGACCAAATTGTTGGACAAAATTTGCTGAGCCACTGGTTTCACAAGATTATAGGTAGGAGAGGTTGGCATTGCTGCAGCCACAAAAGGCGCAAACTTTTGAAAGCTTATCCACTGACCAGACTCAACAGTGGATGTATCGGATTCATCACATTCAGGTATAGTGGCTGGAGCATGAAATTGACGATGAGTTGGGCTAGCCGGAGCAGACACTGCATTGAATGGGTAACTAAAGGAGGCCATGGATTGTTTGGCAATAAAATCCCAGTTGGGAATTGGCTGGGGGTTTCTCGAGGTCGGGGACGAGAGAGGTGGGGTTACAGGCGCACTGTTTGAGATTCGAAGAGGAGGAAGAGAAAATGGAATGGCACTTTTAAGGAATGGAAGGAGATTAGAAGATGCATTGTTATCACCACGAGTCGGGCTAGGAAACGAGGAGGAGGAGGGGCTGACTTGATAGGAAGGAATTGGACTAGGAAACAATGAAGAAAGTGGACTAGGATTTTGGGATGAGTATGGGGTAAATCTCGTCGGAGTACCTCCTATCTCAATAGGAGGTGGCCTGTGTCCCTGGACAATATACATCAAGCAAACAAAACACTGCTATTTTCAGACAATCATCACCGCTAACCATAAAGGGTCATGAAGACATTAAAACATTGGTGAAGAAGTTTCAGATTAAGCAACAAAGGGTGATTGGAATCACAGATAACCGCAATCCAAGCTTAATTGATTGGATTTAAGCACTTTAAACACAGAAAAAGTACAGAGAACAGCCTAATTAACCGATAAGGGCTAATCACACTTAATTCAATAAGTTTCAAGTTTCCCTTTTTAAAAAAAGAAAACTTCAGATTAAAGCCATTTTTATTAACATTTTAAGCTTCAAATGACCGGATGTTAAATCTTCGATTCCTCGATGCTCATATCAAAACCTAGTACAGTATTAGAAGCAATAAAGCATGAAAAAAAAAACATATACAAAAGGGCATGTTAAGCTGGGATAGAAGCTTGATCTGTCTAAAAAAGGGAGGGAAAACAAGGTGAATGGAAAGCAATAAGTGCAGATCCATAAATGGAAAAACAGGGGCATAAATATAGCATACCTTGCGATAAGTAGTTCCATCTTCTTCGACAACCCAACCAGCCTCAGCACAGAGAGCTTTCAATACCTCATTATTGTCACAATATTTAGGCAAGTTATACCTCCCTTGAGCCCTTAACCCAGTAAATATTTTTGCAGCTACAGCTCTCCTCCTCCTCTCTCTCCTCCTATTATTCTCCCTCTCCCTCCACGATGGCTTCCTCCTTGCGGCTGCCGCCACTGCAGCCGACGTCGAGGTTGCCCCATCTGACGTCATTTCCCCGACAACAGCCCACCACAAACTCTCCCTTTCCCTCTCTTTATACACAACTCCCTCGAGTAAAAGGAAAGACAGGGAAGAAGAGGAGAAGTTCACGATGAAGACGATTTTAACTGGCTAGAAGAAGGATCTCTCTTTGGGAATTTATTTTAATAAAGCTTTATAGTGAAACGAGAAAGGAAAAAAGAAGAAGGAAAAGTCTGTTACTACCGCTAGAAATGGCAGGCAGGGTGTGTTTCAGTACAACAAAAGGTTTTTTTATTTTAGGCTGTGTTTGGGTTGAGGTTGCAGTTGCGGTGTAACTTTTTAGAAAGTGATTTTTCATAGTGATTTTTATTTAAAAATTTATTAAAATATTTTTTATTTTATTAAATTATTTTTTATATTAATACATTCAAATGCTCTAAAAATATAAACAGAATTTTATAACAAAACACTTTAAAATACAAAAACAAATAGACTATCACAAACATCATATGTGCTTTTGAAGGGGTTTAGGTTTCACCATGAGCTCAACTCCAAACAGGGCTTAAGTATTATCATTTGTTTAAAAATTGTCGGTTTCTTGTCTGATAAATTAATTTGTCAGCTATTAAATTAATTTGAATTTATTATTTTTATTAAAATAATACTATTTTGTTTGTTTTAAGGAAATTTACAATGTTAACTTAGTCAGGTATAGATTAGATTTGACCATGTTATTTAAGTTACAAGCTAACCAATAAAATCACTTGAATCTGGTCAAATCACTAGTGAGACCATTCAAATTGAAATCCAACCATGATCAGAATGTGGTTGATGATATAATTTGGGGTGTTTTTTAAAACTATTTATTAATTAAAAATATATTAAGATAATATTATTTTATGAAAAGGACGGGGGCGGGGAGCTTGCCGCGTGTGTGGGTTGATGCTATGTTTACGGTACCTGTCATGTAATAACCTAATAATTCAAGCGTGGGGTCCAAGCCGTTGAGGGTGGGACCCAACATTCGAGAGAACGTGTCTATTCTCCGAGCTATTAGAACCAGAGACACTGAACTTATTAAAACCCTCTAGATTTGTTTCGGCTTCCTCGGGGCCCATTCCACCCTTACCATAGTTTACACTTCATAATTTCTTTTCTTTTAATATTTTTCACTCAAATAATCAGAGTTATTCGAATGTTATTAGTTATATTTTATCGAGTATGGCTTTTATAAAATATAATTAAATAATATTTTTTTAGCCCAGATTTCAATTTAGAGTATAATATAATATAATATCTTGATTAATTAATAAGTTCCCATGGTTTTGTACAGGTTTAGCAGTTTCAGTTTTTTTATATATAGTTTTAATGCGAAGAAAAATTATAAATTTTTATGTTTAACTAGAGATAATTTTTAAGTTAGACGAATAAGTTTGCTCAAAATTAAGTCATATTTTTTTTTAAAAATAAAATTATTTTTATTTTATTTAACAAAAAGACTGGCGAAGATTAAGGGAAGGTTTGAGTCAGTTGGCCATTCAATTTTACCGAGCATGCTTTTAATTTAACTCCTTTTCGCTACATTTTATTTAATTCAAAGTGAAAAGTTAGGTTAAGTCATGCCACACACTGATTGTGTGATGGCAAGGGAGAAAATTGAAATAGAAAACAGCGCAAGCAAGATTTTTCATATGTAATATTGATGTGATGACAATGAACTTGCGATTAATATAACAGATTTCAAATTTGAGTCAGGATATATATTTCTTGTGAGAATCTAGGATAGCCGGGGTTTTACTCGTTCATCTAGATTCATAAAATATGTTTTTCGGAGATTGTGTTTATTCATATAAAAAAAATCATATATTTTAGAGAATTGGTTTTTTAGCTTTTATCCATTGAGCCCTTTTAATTATATCAGAGAATCTCTCTTGACTAGGATTGGAAAGAGTGGGTTGCAATTTAGCAAGGCTCTCTTCTTCATCCAGGGAGGTTGTGGGCGTGGAAACATTCAAGTATATGAATCGATAAAATGCTCGAATATTTTAACCATCCATGCAAACAGCAAGGGTGGGCTTCAGAACACACACAGCTTCCTATAGAGCTCGGATGCATTGAATATGCGTTAGGGTGCTCTCAAATGGGAAATGGCTTTCCCGACAAGCTGTCCTGCAAAGACATAAAGAAAGGGGGTTAGCGTGTAGGGTTGAGAAGGATTGGGGTAAAGCTTACGTGGTCGGCTGGAGATGAAAAATACTTGATGCCGACAACTGAAAAGAAGTAAAAAGAAGAGAAAACGATGCCGTTTCACAGGAGAGCTTAGCTGACAATCGAATCCGAATTAGACAGAGATAAACAAAATGCAGCTCTAATATAATTCCAGTCTCTACAAAGTCGGTGGAAAATAATAAAAGGACAGGAGGTTTCAGATCCAAAAAAGCCAGAGAAAATTGCTTTGAAGCAAATTATTTGTTCCAACGAGGCCGGTCGACAGTACCACCACTCATTGCACTCTTCACGTTCGATTTAAACGTAGTCGGATCATCTCTCAGCACAGTAGCTCCATCAGAACCGGGAGGATCTTCATGATTTGGTTGCTGCACATGAAGACATTCAAAATGAAAAGTTATCAAAGGGTCGTACGTGTTCCTTGCGGGCTAAATGATGGGATAAAGTTGGCTGAAAAGTAGATACCGAGATTAGGTGAAACAATCCATAGATGATAATTAATGTTTATATTATTTAGGATAAGTGTCCAGTCTTCTCGAAGAATATTTAGGCACACATTGCCTTCCAAATCAATATTAGGATGGCAGACCTGCAAATAGCAAAGAAGTTCCGTGTGATCAGAATGCTTAGGCGAGCACTGTTAGCTGAGAGAGATTGATCGATGGCAGAACCAAACATCGCGTTCATACCTTTGTCTTGCATCATGAGGATGATGGTCGACCATTTTTGGACGTCGTATTAAGACGCACACGCCGTCCGAAACAAGTGTGAGCGCGGTAACGGGCGGCGTGTTCGACGACGCGTCAGCAGTAAAAGGAAAAAAAATTGGCTAATTACCGGAACACCCCTCACTCCCAGACCTGAATTTTGTCTTTTTCGAGTGACAAAATTTAACAGCGTGTATCGGTGGAATATTCGCTTCACTCTAGATAACATTTATTCAATTAAATTCCTGGTAAATTTTATGAGTATGTGGATTATGTTGAAGATTCAAATTATCTTTTTCAATTTTAGAAGAAGAAAGAATACAAATATATGTCTATATCTAGTATATGCTTTGCATCCTCTATGCTAAAATATTTAATTTTGATAAGGTTTTCTTCAAAAAGTTTCACAACGTCTGTATATTAAGCTTTTTTTTAGACCGACATGAATCTTAGGGATCAATTCTATTTGGTCAATAAATAAGAATATATTTCAATAATGCTGCATTTTCTTTTCCTTGGTTAACCCTATTTATAATGGAAAGAACATGATAGCATAACATAAATTCCTGGATAAAATCTACCTGTCCTCGACAACAAGCACAGAACACTTATTTCCCTAGGTAACAAAACATTCATCGTGCTAATTGAATCACAACAATAACCCAGAAAGGAAAATAAACTATGGGTCCACGAATCGGATCCATTGAGCCAGGACTCGGGAGGGTTTCGTGCCTTGAGTGCAGCCCGAGTTGATCTTCAAACTCAAACAACCTGGCTTTATTAAAAGTTTTGGCCTGATATTTGTTGTTGCATTGAGAGCTAAAGATTACAAGACCCATCATGATTTTGGTTCCAAAATCTATTGATTAGACTTGTCTAATCAACCTGATAAGCTTCAACTTTAAACAAATTTCAAGATTACGAATTTATAATTTGTTCTTAGACGAGATCCATTATATAATTTATATTATTATTTAATACATATCCTTGAGCAAATGCTCTTTAAATTTGAAATTTGTATAAGTTCAAACTACCATGTGTTTGATTTTTATCAAATAGAATGAGAGCGTAAAATTTGAATTTATGATTGTTGGGTTAACAAGGCTATGACATCTTATTAAAAAATTATTTCATCTAAATACTTAAATATTAAATAAAATTTCAATATATAATTTATATTATTTTTTAACACTTTCATGTCTCTATCTGTGTATGTTTTTCTCATTTGCAGCAGAGAAACTCTTTCGCAACCTGTGCAGTCACAAGTGGTATACTGTCATGTAGCAGGGGTATTGTTGAGATTTTACAAGAAAGAAAAGGGGAAAATATTTTTCTTGTGATGAGTTTTATGAGTTGATATTTTAAAAATCGCAGAATTGTTTAGCTACTATGTTTATCAATATAACAATTTAAATAGTTTTAAATGTTATTGTTTAAAAACATATAAGAATTATTATACCCAAAATTTTAATCTTAATGTTATACATTGTGTCTAGAAATGTTTGCTTTCAACCATGTTATCTGTTTAAATCTGGATTTTTCAGTCAAAATCATAACTATATAAAGATGATATTACATGATATGTGCAGTTGGAGAATTTCTAGTATAATAAATTCATTTATTAAAAAATAAATATCTTTTTATTTTTAAAAACAATATATCAAAAAATTAAGAAATTTTAATTTAATTTAATTTTTTTTATAAAAAAAACACAGCACCAAATAATAATTAAAAATCTCTAATATCAGGCCATGATGAGGTCTTGTGGACTCAGGTTGGCGGGTTTCTCATAAATAGCTAGGGTCAAACTCCTTGCGTAATAAGCTCGGACAAACTTAACTCAAAAGCATCAAGATGAATGAAGTGGGCTCAGGTTAGTAAGACTCGGCCAGAGTTTAAGCTCTCACGTCGGTAGCAAGTCCTAACCCAAATAACATGAATGGTGGGCTCGGGCAAGCCTAATCCGAACCTATCATGAAATGGTTTGGGTTTTGGCCTCTCATGTCAATACCTGTTCGAATTCTCATGGATAGACAAATGGATGCAACTCTGTGTTCTTTATAAAAGTCGGATGAAGTGGTGGTTTTCCTGTTTTTTTTAAATATTTTTGAGAATATTTTAAAAATAAATTATTATATTTTTTGTTTTAAAATATTTTTTCTTGTATTTTCGAATTATTTTGATATGCTTGTATCAAAAATATTTTTTAAAAAATAAAAATAATATATTATTTTAATATATTTTTAAACACAAAACATCTTAAAAAGTAACTTAAAATATTCAATCATTCAAGTTCCACAACACGAAGCTTCGTCCTAAACATGAATTTCAAGGCCAGTTTTACCCTAATTGGAGGGGCTGAAAACTTTTCTAGTTGCAGTCCTTTGTTTTTTTTCTTTTTAAATCTTTGCAGAATGCTAAGCTCCTTCTCCTGAAACCCTTTTTTTTATCCTCCTATCACCCTGCAGGTTACAAACAATCATCATTCAATTACAGACGACAACCTGTTTCGTTAAATATTTGATAGAATGCATAATAAACTTATCACATGAGAGACAAACACAAGAGCACATGGATATGATTGTTACTGCATGAATGATCCCTTGCCCAGATAGGTCATGATTTTGATAATGGCCGGTGATTTTGTTATAGCAATCACAGACATCCCCCCCTCAGGTCTGTGGCCAGTGGTCAGAAATCCTACGTGTGACGTTAGACTCTCTGTCGTCGGACCTTTTTCTCTAGTCCTACCGAGTACATCCTGTGCTGGGAAATTCTGAGATGCCTCACGGTCTCAGGTGCAGAATTGGGAGAAGTGATACAAACAAAAGGGCGTGCTCAGGTTGTTTCAATCTACTCCAACTTGCCTGGTGAAACTTTCATGCATGTTTGAATATTAGGAAAAGCATTCCATGAATAACTCAGTACATCCTCCTCCACTATCCTAATCTCGTTTGCCTAATCTGAACACTCAATGAATGCGCATGTTAAAAGTCATTTCCGTTAGCCCGGACAGGGAAAGTGACCGCAATAACATACACTGTGTAGACTCTTGTTCCGGAATTGATTGGCTTTCGAACATGGTGACCAGACCAGTTCACCATCTGCTTGCTACCTGCATGCATTTGTAATCGGTGAAGTGAAGAGAGAATCCAGTCAAGGCTTCACAAAAGGAAAAATAAATTGTCAACGGCAAGGAAAAACCAAGGCAACCAGTTCAAGCTAAAATAACACTTGGAAGGCTAGTCCAAACCTCTCATTCTATAACAATACAACTTCAGAAGGATATGAGAAGGAGAAGGAAAAAAAAACTTACAAGGAGCATATAATTGGAAAAGAGGGATGTCAACAGCTACAAGCTCCCTTGCAAGTACACTACAAAACTGCCTTCATGAGGATGTATTGTTGATCTCATCCCTTGCAAAGTATGTCGACTCTTGAAAATGAAGCGGTTCATTTCCCCAAGAAGTCCATCCAGCTGTCATCTCTCTAGCGAATAGTTCTATACATCGAGCAGGTTTAAAGTGTGTAACATGCTCCAGCAGCAACTCTATTGATATCAAGGGAAGAACAAGCACTAAGAATTTATTAGTACAGAAAAAGTTACAAATTGAGTAACCTTGACAGCAGGTGGTAAGAGGAGATGTGATTGCCAAATCCAATTTCTGATAGTGTGTGTGCATGTGAAAATGTTAATGCCATGTCAGAACAAACTTGCCTCCTATTGGAGGCTTCCTCGAGTACTCCCCTGGGATGCTTATGATGATTTGATCATGTTTAATAGGTCTCAGCCTTGGCGGCTGTTTAGAGTTTGTCCCCTGGAAAATAAATCAACAGGATGAGCTACGAACAGGTAATCTCAGGTTTTAAGTAAATCCAGACAAAGAACATTCAGCTAGTATTACTAAATCCAAATCCACTGAAACTCCATACTCTCACCTGTCCATGAAAATAGCCCAAAAGAAGACATTCGTAAGGTCTATGATGAAAGAGATCTAAATCACTAATCAGTGAGCCATCTGCTTTCACCTGTAATATTCGAGTAAAATAAAATCAATGGAATGATAACCATCAAATAGATAGATAGATAGATAGATAGATAGATTGGTCGACACACACACACACGCTCATAGAGAGAGGGGGGGGGGGGGGGGGGGGGGGCACCTTCAACCAGTAATAAGTAGCTTCGTGACTGACTCCCCATGAGGGAAATAGCTCTTTCTGAACAAAATTATGCAATTTCTCTCTGTTGGTCATCCACAAGGCTACAAGTGCTCCATCTGGATGAGCAAGTTGCTTAATAGGAAGGGATAAGAAATACCGGTTTGGCAAAGTTGGGTACCTATCATGACAAGGGAAAAGGACGAGGTTGACATAATTACTGATGTTCAAATTGGAGCAAAAGGTACTTGTTGAAGACAACAATTGCATACAGAGTCAAAGAATTGAAACTTTTTTCCCATCATTTATTCACAAGTCAGCTCATTTCCAAATGCTGGAGTAATGTGCCAAAAGCATACATTGTTTGACAAATACTTCTATAACCGAAAATGCAGTTACAGGAAAAAGAAACAACTATCACGAAAAGCTAACTTTTGACCAACCAGATGGAAATAAATGAAATCCTGCATGGACGGAAATGTCTACCTGAGTTTTTGACGAGCACTTCCATTTTCCCATGGTGGATCGATCACTATAAGATTGAAGCCAGCATTGCATTCTGCAACATTAAGAACCAAAATGAGTGACAAATAGAGCATGTAAGAAATTTTATGCATGAACTAGCACTCATTTCTTAAAGCTACAAAGAATGCTGATAACAGAGCTGCCACTGATCACATCATATTGGCATGACTAGCAATTGCCTGACAATACAAATGGGTCCCAAGACTAACAGACAAAGGATGTTCCTTGCTAGAATGGATTCAACACCCTATATCTTGATGCTTAACCTCCAAAGTTCTCTATGTTTTTCTTCCGATGCAACATGGAGTCAAGTGATCAGGAAAAGAAATATGAAGAACAATGGCTACTAGAGGGTAATTACCGTGAATAAGGTTGTGAATCTGCCCCAAATCAGACTTCCACATGGTAGAAGGAAAAAAACATGCAAAAAATAAGTAAGACAGTCAACTGCTCCCCCAGAAAAAGAGGTAGCCTTGATGAATCATATTATCGAAAGATACCAAATTTAACAGACATAAAGCTAAAGTTGGCTACTTTAAACAGGTAGACAAAATCAATGGAACATACCATGTAGAAGCAACTCTCTCTGGGCAGTATATATTTCTTGTTTAGAAATTCTGCCTCCATGTCATCACTTACCTCATTAACAACCAAATTGTTAAAAACAGGAACCACTCTTTCTAACCCTTTCCAGGCAGCTTTAAGAATGATTTCATAGAGAGGAGCTTGCCAAACCTTTCCAAGCTCGATAAAAGAGTGATGTTCACTCGATTCTGTTGAAGAACAGATATTACTGTCACCCCTTAAACCCTTCATGATCGCCAAGAGATCGGTAGCTTCCATCAAAAATTCATGGGCCTTCAACAACATAGGCCTCACTTGCTGCCACAAGATCAGAATAAAAAGTAAAAGCACACAAAATCATAAACACCAAATAATAGTAAATGGGCAGCGAATTTATGGTTACCTGGTGACGCAGGGTAGCAGCTTGTTCTCTTTCGTTTAAGTCGTGGGGTACCTTCTTCTCCTTTCGCTTTCGTTTCTTTGAATTTGAAGTTTCAATAGTTTCTTTGGAATCGAAAAAACGAGAGTAGTAGGCAGATGGTGAAAACCTGAAGCGGGTATAGGACCGGTTTAACATTCGAACCGGGTCTATAAAAACAACATTTGAATTCTCGAATCTGTAAATTCCAGATTCTAAAAAGGCAGATAGCTTGTCGCTTGTTTTCGAGTTCTCCATGGTTAGCACTTCAAGGGTCTTCACTTTCTAGTTCTACTGCTAGAAGCTAGAAATTGCAGGTTCGGGTATCAGGTCTGCGCTCATTAAAATGTAAGATAATTTGAGGCCCAACAACATTTGCGTGGGCTTTCAGTTGAGGCGTTTGCCGAGTTGGATGACCCGACCGGGGGATTAGCGTTAAATGTTCGGTGTCAATTTGGATGAATTATTTTAATTACATTTATGTTTTTTTGTTTAAAAAATAAATCCTTGAATTTAATCCAGTGAAATGTATCGTTAAAATTCTAATTCGATTAATTGAGTTTTATCAAATTAAATTTATGATAGGGATGTTAATAGATGCTTAGAGCAACTCCAATGGAAGAGCTAAAAAAAGAGTCAAAATAAAAAAAAAACAAAAAAAATTAGCTTTTATTTTTTATTTTCATATGAAAAAAAATAGTTTTGATTCTATTTGTATTGGTTATTTATTATTAATAAATAGTTGTATCAATATTATATAAATTAAAATAGATTTAGCTTCTCTAAATAGTTTTTTTTTCCATTAGAGTGTAAATATAAAAAAAAAATTATATTTATATTATTCAACAAGCCATGTTATCAATTTGGCTTCTTTAAATATCTTTTTTCTTTGGAGATACTCATGGATTAAATTTTGTGCTAGTCACATCTAGATTCAAATTCGGATTATAAATAATTATCCGTGACTATGAGTTTTTTATACATTCAATTGAGTTTCGAGTATACATGGCTAAAATGTGAATGTTATAATTTAAAATTATATAATGCATGATTTGCTTGGCATGTAAGTATTTTTTTTTTTAGAATTTTAAGACTATTTATTTATTTCAAATCAAGCTTAGGTTAGGTTTCTTGTTAAATAAACTAGTATCCATACTCAACTTAAAATTCAAAATTTTAGCTCCGAGTTTTACCCCATACAAATCAAGTCTATAAAATTTATATTCATCCAAATCAATTTAAGTCAAATATCTATTTTAGATTTAATTATTATTCTCAAGAGGCGTGACGTATGATAGAGAATTTATAATTTGTATAAAGTTATGATATGCACTTCTTATAAGAATCTAAATCAGTCAAGATTTTACTCATTCATCCAAGCCCACAAAATATACTTTTAAAGAAATATGATTTACTTGCATCTAAAAACTATTTAGAATAAATTATTGTTTATAATTTTAAATCCATATTAGTTGTTGGATCCTGACAAATTTTTAAAAACTATGCGTATGCTTATATCCATGTCCTTGGACATGTTCTGTCGTGTGGTATATTGTTGTTGTCTAAAAACTCTTAAAAAATATTTGTCTGTCCATGTGGGGTTTACGAAGTGTATCAATTTTGTTTTAAAAAAAAACGATTTGTTTCGGTCTATTTATAGAATTATTACTGTAACTTATATTTATTTCGTCCATTTTCATTGGAGATTGGTGACGGAAAATCATTTTAGCCCGTTGTATCGGCCCAGATTATTATTATTATAATATCTTCTTTTTTTTCTAGTTTATTTTCGATTTTACGATGAAAATCTAAACACGCCACCGAGGTTTTTCTTAGATGACCGTACGTGTGAACACAAATACTAACCCCGGCACGCACGTAGCACTACCAGGTAGCTCTCGACAGTTTTGACTGGTATTTTGGATTTCTCGAGTAGCTTTATGGCTCTAATTTTTCCCAAACGCCCATATCACATCAGGAGGGACGCAGTCGGTGGGATACGTGGCACAAGCTTATCTCTCTTTATTCTCCTTTTTTAAAAATAAAATAAAATTGGCTAGCCCATATAAAATTAGCTAAAGAACAAGTCCTGAAGCTGCTCTCGAGTAAAAAATTAGAATGATTTTTTTGTTGATCCTTTCAAATACCCTGAGAAAACATATTTAAAACATAATATCTCTGAAAATAAAGATGGTTTGTGGAGAGTTTTGAAAGTGGTTTTTAAAGAAAGTGGTTTTTAAAAAAAAGTTATTTTTATTTTTTATCATTTATGAAAAAACAATTTCAAGCCATGGATACAAAACATGCCGCCGACGTTCCTGTAGATCAGAGTTTTATAGTATAGACTGTAGTTTTCCGAAAGTCAACATGCCACCCTTTTCTTATATTGGACGAATATCCCTACCAAGACGTGTCTTGGGCGTACGAGAAGGAGAACATTATATACGTGTGGAAGTATTTCACAAAAAAAAACAAAAAAGGAAAGAATACTACCGCATTAAATGAGATTTAGACATTTTCAATTATTTTATTTTGTTTCTTTATTTTTGTCATATAAAGATAATTGTGGATTATTTTTTTTAGTTGAACTAGGCTTTTTTAAGTATTATCTAGCATGTGATAATGAAATATATTTTATTACAACCACGACCAGATCAACAATAAATAGTTCACACTAAAACAAAACTAGATAAAAAAAAATTAAAAAAAAGAGAGGGGGGGGGGGATATTGAAACTTTTTGAAAATTCTAAAGTGGCATTGATAAACTTTAAACCTGGAGCAGGCTAAAATGAAAAATAGTGAAATTACAAGAGGTAAAGTGCAGTTTATCCAAGAAAGAAACTTCTAAGAAAGGACCGCAGTGGGGTTTACCAACTCGGAGAGGAGCATGAGCTAAGCCAATGACGTGATACCATGTGCTAATTTCTCAGTGGTCAGATGACTCAAAAACAAAAAATAGACAATGAAGCAAAAAACCGCTAACTGTGTGCGCGGTAAGTAATTAACCATGGTAACTAACACCAATACCATTTGTATTGGTTCATAGCTCCTATATATAAATACCCACCATCACTACTAGGAAGCTGGAAACAGGTTGAGGAGCGAATAAGGAGCTGTGTAGTGACTCAGGTCATAAGAGGTCAGAACACTGATCATTCGAGCATATAGGATTCTGTACTGGATCTTCTTTGAATAGTATAACTCTTGCATATTCAGTTACCTTTTGTTCGTTTTAAAGATTTAATTTATCGTTTTTTTGGTTGATGGGAAGTGCGAGACAGAGAAAAGAAATTAAAATAAACTTTGCTGTGATGTTTCCTTAAAAGCAAAAGCGTTTGTGTTAACAAAGCGAATGAATTGAGTGGAAATGACATTTTATGCTTTGGCTGATCCTTTTTTCCACCATTTTATTGGAAATTGAGAAATGAATTTTGATTGATTGTCAAGAACTTTGTTTTCTAACTTGATCCTGGGGTTCTGATTTTGTGATACAGCTCCGCCGCTGGATGCTCTTGCAAGCAATTCCAGGTAATTTTTTAACCCTTTTTTATTACTGTTGTTTTTATTGTTTCTGTTTCAGTTATGTTGATCCTCTTCTCATGCAAATCTGGCAATTGCTTTAGCAAACCATTTGTTTGATTGATTAGAAAAATAAAGTAAAAGTTTTATAGCTTCTGTTGCTATGTGTCTTGGAAATCAAAATTTTCACCGGTTCTTGGTGAGGGAGGCTTCTGGTTCTCGCAGGTTTCAAATAGAAAATTTTGATTATCTTACACGTGCCAAGGAATTAATTTTCTTTGGATTTGGTTGTGAATCTCGATTCTATTTAAAACTATATCATATAAAAGCTTAGAAAGTCTGTGCTCCCTGTTATCCTGTTTCCTTTGTTTATTTGGTTTTATTGATCCTGCTTCAGATTTATTGTTATGGTGACCATATTTTTGTTTAGAGGATTTATCCGGTCATTCATGTTGATCAGATTAGGGTTAGAAAACCATGGTTATTTTGTTAATAACTTGGTTCCTAGACTTATGGATATACCTGTATAAAACAAGTGATCAGATTCAGATTGGGATAGTAGGAGCAAAGAATAGGGAAGTTAAATCAATGATGGTGTTTCCTGATGTAAAGAAACAGGATTTAGTTCCATAACAGCTCAGAAAGTTTGGCTGGAACATGAGTTTTTGTAGGAAAAAGGTCTATAAGACAATCTGTCCTAGCTTGGAACTCAATATTTGTAATACAATTTCCTATTTTTCCTCAGATCATTGGATTTGAAATTCAAGCATTATGTAATATGTTGTTGATCCTTCTGCTAACATTCTTTTCACCAATCCTTCTAATGAGAGTTCTGCTCATATTTCTACCGTTTATAATGTTCATCCGACCTGAATCTTTGTGTATTCTTCTCCTTGTGAACTGAGGGTGTTAATCAGTTTTCTATTGGAATTTGAGACCTTTTTTTCTGCCGGGAAGGGGGGGATTTGTTTTCATTTGATCTTTTGCTGCCACTCTTTTTAGCCTGAATCATTCTTGTCTAGTTGAACGATGATAAATTAAAATGAACAATGTTAAAAAGTTGATAGACACGCACTTCCATTAATGTGAATTGAACTTGTGTACTGAATTAGCATTTGGTTTTGTATTT
This sequence comes from Salix caprea, assembly GCA_964035475.1. Taxonomy (NCBI): domain Eukaryota; kingdom Viridiplantae; phylum Streptophyta; class Magnoliopsida; order Malpighiales; family Salicaceae; genus Salix; species Salix caprea. The sequence goes on along the minus strand of OZ037761.1, from coordinate 2,003,073 downwards.
TTGTAATTCATCCCTTTCATCTGTTTATTATGACTGATCTGCAACTTGATATTTCATAACTCGCTACTTTTCTTCTTGTTGTTTTTTTTTTTTTTTTGCTATTACAAATGGTGCAGAGATATTTTGATCCCCGTGCTGTTTTCTTCCCTCTGGATTGAACCACTATGTACCCTCCAGCTTCTTCTCCAGTTGCAGATATTGAATATCTTTGTAGAGATGAGGAGCTCTTTATGTTTTTAGATGAAGTTAATATTGGATCCCCTCTCCCAGGAAATGTGATTACTGATGTCAATCCTTACATCTATGCACCATCAAATTTACCAGGTAAGAGTCATGTTTCTTAAAAAAGGAGGTATGATTTAATGGTTTGAGTTATTCAACATTACTGTGCATTTTGCAATGTAGCATCATGGCCCGAACAATCCATCATATTTGTCTTCCCTCTTTACAAATCATCATCCGATGCTGTGCCTAATCAGACTTATGTTATGCTGATTGAATAGAATGTCTATTCCTTTTTTAATCAAGGCTCGTTTCTGTAGCCATGAATAACTGATCCGTGTTTTGGATTTAACGATATGAAAAATGTCATTGCAGTTATCTGCTAAACAAGCCACTGCATGTCACATATTTGTGATCTTTTTTGATCGAGCATGACAAAATTCTTTCATTTACTGGATATTATGCATTATTGGACATTTTCTATCGGATCCTGTGTGGCAACCATAACATGCTAAGTTTGCATGCCAAAAGTAACATGCTAGGGTGTAATGGATACTGCAATAGCTTAGCTAATGAAGATGCTTATGCAGAAGACGTTTGGTACTTGCTTGGTGCCAAGGAGAATGATGATACAGGAGTTGGATTCTGGAAGGTCAAAGGGGAGGCCTGTAAGCTGTTCTCAAATTCTACCATCACTGGCTGGAGAACAACCCTCAACTTTTTCGAAGGCCAAGTGCCTCATGAGCATAAAACTGACTGGGTGATGCAAAAATACTGGATAACTAAGGCACATAGTGGGAAAAGCAAGGCCAAGGTACTCAATAGAATATGCAACCCTTTCCTCTCATTAAAGAACGATTGTATTTTATTCTCACCTCCCATCCGGCCAGTCAACTGCCAGTTTGGTTGGACATTTTGCAGGAAGCCAGCTCGTTATGCAGAGTATTTTATGGCGGTGAACAAGCTCTAGACCATGAAAATCAACTGATTGCTAGCCTCCACAGTGACACCCACATTGACCTTACACTGTCAATTGGTCCAGGGACTCCTGCTGATACAAGCCATGGTTCCTCGAGCAATCCTGAGGTGTGACCTTGATCATGACCTCTGTTTATGTGTGCTTTGTGATTTCGATTTTCATTCTTCCTTTTAAACCGGTTGCTTGGAGTATAGTTGCAACAGAGTCCTCGTTGTGGGGTTGCTCTCTTTTGCAACAGAGTATAGTTGCTTGGAGTATGGAGTATAGTTGCAACTTGCAACAGAGTCCTCGTTGTGGGACTGTTCTCTTTTGGTTACACTGGATAGTAGAGCAAAATGTGTGAATTTCTTCCATGTGTGCTTGTGTTTCCTCCATAAATTGGTCTCCTCTTGTGCTAAATTCTAGTGTTTCTTTAGGTGAACAAGGATGATGAAACTGAAAAGGTGGTTGCAACAGGAAGACATCCAAATCTCCCAGTCCCAAATCCACCCGAAACTGATTATTTTTTCGGAGGTGACTACCTGGAACTGCTGGATCTTGATAATCCAGCATCACGTTCTTCAAGTTCAGATAATTCAAGTTGCATGACCATGTCATCAGATGAATACTTCGACTCAATTGCTTTGTTGCAAGACATAGAATCTGAAATCAATCAGGGCTCGACACGAAAGGATAAGGACTGCAAGCTTAGTGTCACTGCATCTCTCAGACCAGATGAGGTGGTTATGCTTCCAGCTTCGCAGGGTATGTCAAATATCAATTTCCCTTCTCCTACGTACTGCTGCTGATTGTTTCTCTCCACTGTTCTGTGTTTTCCTGGAAAATGCACATAATCTTCATATTGAAAATAAAAACCTTTATAAGTTTTGAATGCAAGGAGGCGGCTTAGACTGTTTTTATGGTTTATCAACAGGATCTTATATCAGCATTGAAGGAGGCAAGCCACATGCTGATAAAACTGATTCTTCCATGCGTGACAATGGTCACAAAGATTTAGATATCCAGCGTGCAATCAGAAATCAAGATGAAAATCACTTGGATGAGGGTTCAACATCTAATTTTCATGCTGTAGGTGCATCATCAGGTGGCCGTGTTTCTTCCCCGGATGGAGAGGAGAAGGCTGCTAAACGCACAAGGAAAAAGCTCAGGAATAAGTATCTTAGGAATAAGTATTTGTGCTTCGTGCCATTTTACTTCTTCTGATCTCAGTTGCACATTGAGCATCTGTATAAAAGCAAATGATCTTAGCACGTAAATTAACGATTCTTGTCTGCATAGTGTGTCCTAAAATTGCTAGGCCAGCTACAGAAGCTGATGTAGTTAGGAGGTCTGGTATTTTTCTTTTCAGATGATCAATGGATTTTAAGGATTGTAGGCATACATAGGTGGTATTCGAATCAGTCAACAGTAGCGAGCAGACATTGATGGAAAAAGATAGGAGATTGTTCTGTTGCATGCAAGGATACAAGAATCCTGTGCATTTCCCTCTTGTAAGCTTCTATTTGTGAATCACTCCTGTGTTTTTTGTAATATAACAAAAACTGTTGCTTTCAACTCTGATTTGCTGCTTTCCCTTGGCACACTGGAATCGGTGAACTTAAAACAAGCGGTGGGACATTAGGCAAGAACCAGGGTGCGGATACGTGCTTCCTGTTTTTATTGAATGTGTGTGTGATGTGGTGCGATCTTTATCTTTCAATCATATGTTTGAAAGTTTTTGGATAATTAATATATATTATAATTTAGTTTTGTTTGAAATTTTCTTTTGAATCTTTTTATTAAAAAAATATTTTTTCAATCGCGGCCAGAAAGCTTAGTGAACTCTCATTTTATAACCATTCATTTTTTTCATCTCCCCCCTTCGTATAGGACCTCTATGAGATATTACAGTTATTACTTATTGATTTGACAAAAATGAGTTAGCACTCGCTGTTACCTGTTAGTCCTGGTGCTGGGCTGTCTGATCGAGTGTTGGGCCTTGTTTACCAAGTCCAATGGTCTCGAAAACCTTCATTTCTTGTAGTTCTGCTCAGTCCACTACTGATGGGCCTTCCGCTACATGGATTTGGTTAGCTATGTTCAGGGATCCTCTTATGGAACCATGCGCCGTCCCCTGTAAAATCAATGTTCATTTATCGCTGGCGACGCGAGTTTAAGAAAAATCAAGCTTGATTAGTTGATTTAATTTTAATAGATAATAATAAAAATAAAAAAAAGACAACACCATGAGAAAAAAATCATAGAGGCACAAAATTGGATTAAAAAAAAGAAGAAAGGTTTGGGTCAACCCAAAATTATGTGATAAATATATAATCTAGATAATAAGAGATGAGATGGGTTGGATGGGCATATCCTAATATAAACAAATCAAGTAAATCATGGAGTACAGTTTTTTTAAAATAAAATAAGTGTAACAATAAAATATATATATATATATATATATATATATATATATATATCATGTGGTGCAAACTTTTCAAATTCATGATCTTATCATTAAATCAAAAGTCGGACAACTTGGACGTAGGCCGAGACTGTATCATATATGAAAAATAATAAAGGATAATTTTTAATAAATAAAATGCGGAATAATGAAACAAAGAAGAAAATTAACAACACAATATAATTAAAAGAAAAAAAGAAAAGGAACCGGTTATATAATTAAGGATTTTTTGCCATTAGTTTTTTAAAAACATAATTCCTAAGCAAGGTTTTTTTTCCCAGTAGTATTTTAGTATTTCACAGTTCATTTAAAATAAAAAGGAAACAATTATCCCCCCAGATAAATGTTTAATTCATTTTATTATCGAACCGTTTACTAGTGTCAAGGTGAACTGTAGATTGTGAATTAATAATTAAATATGAGTTTATCGTAAAATAATACTATGTATTTATTCTTAAAAACTAAATGATATTGTTCGAAGAATGTTCTTAATACAATATTACTATTTCAAAATAAAAATAAAATTTTTGAAGTTGACTTGGTTCTCGTTCGAGTTCAGACTTCAGATTTATCTTTACTAAAGCCGAACTATAGATGAAACATCTTCAGAGTCTGGACCAGAACAATCTATTTGATTGCCGTCAGAGCTTGTATATATCTAAATTAATTTTATAAAATATAAAATTAATTACCAGTTAAAATATTCAGTAACCTCGATTGATATTAAAGTCGATGATATATCTAATAAGCAAACTCAGAACATTAACGGTCACCGGTCAGGCTTTCACCAATCCGGTGGTGAGCAAATTCGAGAAGAGGCTTTGTCCCCTGTGATTCAATTTCCCGCATGGTGCACGTAGCCCTTGAGAGTGGGCACAGCAATTTATTACAAGATTCATTTGATTGGACCAAACAATGATAATTGGGATAACTCTGTTGCAAGAAGTGATGGTGGGAAGGACGCGAGGTAATGGGACCAGCCAACAGCTTTATCCTAGTACGGGCATGTTTCATATTAAATATTAAAAATGTTTTTAAAAAGATTTTTAAAAAAATATATTAAAAATATATTTTTTTATATTTCAAAAATTATTTTTATTATCAACATATTAAAATAATTTAAAAACATTAAAAAAACTCAATTTAAAAAATATTTTTTTTAAAATACAGTGTAAAAATATTAATACATATTGCTGCCCTGTAGCAAAGCTACTTTATCCTATTACATCTAATTTATCCTCGCTCACATGTTCTTGCCTAACTCTTCAGATTGGCCCGGGTCCAAGTATCTTGTCTTAGAGCGTGGTCGAAATAGTCTGTGAAAGTGTTTTTTTTCTAGTTTAATACTTCAAAGATAATTTAAAGTTAAAAAACAAATTAAAATTTGTTTTTTTTGGGGAAAAAATCGGACTACAATCTCGACTACCCCTGAAATCAGGTTCCCGGGAGGGGACATCTAACACGAAGCTGAAGTGAAGGGCTCGTGGCTTCCGCTCGTCTTTTTTCCGTACACTGTAATGTATTTTGATTAGTTTAATGGGAAAATTGTTATATATTTATATAATTCAAATAGCAGCAAAAATTTAAATTATAAATATATTTAATTATTTTTGCACAAATTTCAAAAAAAATCTCAATACAACAGCAGCAGCATAGCTACAAAAAAAAAAAGAGAAATCTTTTAGTATATTTCTACCGGTAATTGTATATGGAGTACATAGACTATCATTTATAGGTAGATCGAGGACTGCAATTTATCAGCTGATTTTCTCATTTATTAAGAAGAAAATTAGACAATTGATTCCATTAAATTAATCTATCAATGAGTTGGAATAAATCAGATCATAGATGCGGTGTCATCAGGGATATAATAGTAATTTCTTAAAAAATAACATACAACTGTGTGTGTATTGAAGGTCAAAAATAGTAAAAGACAGCAGGAACGGCAATTATAATAAGCAAGCATGCCATGGGTCCAGGCCAGATGCACAAAGCAGAAGCTTTTTTTCTGGCTCGGTCCCTGCTCAGGACTTCAGTAGCAAAAGCCACACTTGTCGAGGTAATGTGGATATTTCCGGAGCTGTGGGCCGGGGATCAGGTGTGGACTATCCCCTTCGAGGAATATTATGAGATGGGAGGCCGAGCGGATTGTCTTTTACGGTAATTACACGTGCTCGGGGGAGGGATTTCACTCTTACAGACCTGTTACTGCCATTTTCACCAGAAATGTTGTTGCCATTCGATTGGCTTCATCGGTGGATGACATTCTTCGAGGATTCTGACGAGACAACAAGCAGTGAAACTTGTCGACTCTGATTCAATTCCATCGTGATGCATCTACTCCTCCCTGCAAAATAATTTATAGTTAATTATTTTTGAAATAAAAGAATCATTTTTACCAAAGAAATAAAACAATCTATACTTATTTTTGTATTATTATTAGATATAAACCACCTCTTTTAATTTAAAATAGAGTTTGACAGACTTTTAAATCACTTAAATTATAGGTAGAGTTCCGATCTGATAAAACTTAAATATAAATAATTGGATTTTAATAGTTTGGAAAAATATTTTTAATAATAAACGAAATCGACATGAGTGGTAAAACTCAAGTTATATACATACCTAAATCTAGTTGGGAAATGAATTTTAAAATAAGAAAATTACGGTATTACCACCAGAGAGAGAGAGAGAGGACAGGTGGAGCCCAGTGTCTTGTCCACTTTAGCTATCACAATTCACACCTTATCTGAGGGTTCCTACCTCAGATATCATTCTAATTATTTTTTGAAAATCAATCTAGATTTTTTTTATCATCTCAGGTTAAATATTTTAATATATTTTTTATTTGACTCAAATCAATCAATCAAAATCTTTGGTGGTGTGAAATGAGAATAAAATTCTCTCTTATGCAGGTATAGTGAATATTTTGTTGCTAGTGGTCTTTTATCTCTGTGTTTTTTTTTATATATTTTATCTACGCATGACTTTATATATTTTTAGTTTAAAGTAATTTTATTTAAAAATTAATTAAAATAGTTTTTATTTTTATGATTTATTATTGATATTATTATATTAAAAAAAATCAGAACACTGGGATTAAATTAATTTGAGATTAAAAAAAAAATCCTACTTCATTTTTATATATATTTTAATGCATTAATATTAAACAAATATCAAAATATATAATTAACCTAACATATTTTTAAGAAACTTTACCTTAAAAATAAATGTTATCATCATATTCAACACCTTATTCATGATAAAATGGATATATTAAAAAAAAAAATGATCAAAAGTTTTTTAGATAGACTAAAGAAAATAACAAATTAACTTATATTGTGTTTGATAGTCTGTTAATGTCTCATAATAATATTAATTTTACTTTTGTCCTTTAGTTATGCTCTTCAAATATTTCCATTTGTTCTTTGTATTTTTTTTCAATGTTGCTGATATTTTGGTTTTGTTTGATTTACAATCATAATAATAACAATGAGAATAATAATTCAAGTAATTTATAATTTGGCGTTGTATTTATTAGGAATTAAGTTTTGCAACTTCTCTACATAGAATGTTTCAAACCTAATATCTCGTATTAATGAATTCAAAAAAAATTATGAAATCAACTGACCATCACCACGTTGTCGGTACAAGAGACGACGGATGAACATTTCAAACCATCGGACAACGTCGCATGCGTCGCTCAAAGGGAACGTAAGAAAGAAAACCGTCGGCGCGTCGTTGAATGCTCCTACATTGTTCTCCAGGAAAAAAATAAAATTACCTAAACACCTCGCAACCAACTTTGGAATTTTGTCTAGTCCGAGGGCATATTCATATTTGTACTATTTGGAAAATTTGAAATACCATAAACACTCCCCACCAAAAAATCTTGGTTTTTATCTTATTAGAGGCTAATATTTTTAATTTATTGTTCACGGCAATGTAACAAATTGAGAATGCCCTTGAGCAGTCAACTGTTTGTTGTTTGCTGGCGGGAGTAAGAACATAGTTTTACTATGTAAAAATACCTTGAAAAGATTCAAATACCCCTAATAATTAAATAATGTCAACTGGTCAATGAAAAAGTTTAAAATGCTCAAAGTCTAAGAGTTAAAATTTTATGTGATGAGGAAAAATAATAGTTATACTATTACAATCATAGTAATTTGTGTCTGCTGATATATTTAAAAATCCAAGCGGTTTACCTTCATTTTTAATATATATACAGGGCCTGTTTGGGAGAGCGGTTGCGGTAGCTTTTCAAAGTGCTTTTCGTTCCGAAATATATCAAAATAATATTAAAAAAAAATAAAATATTTTTGACACCAGCACATCAAAATGATCTAAAAACATCAGAACATATTCATTTAAAATAAAATAAAAAATTAATTTTTTTGGAAATAGCGTTTCAAACACCGTCCCAAACGGGCACACACTAAAAGTGAGTATGTGCCCTGTGGTGCACTAAATTATAATGACCCACTCGCTAGATTAAAGAATACATTAGGTATTGGACCCGTAACTGGCAATCAACTTATTTGATGAGAAAAAAAAACTTATTTGATGAGCAGGTAGATGATGTGATGCTCCGGCTAACTGTCTGATTAGTACCGTGTGCACTCTGTTTTTTAAAAGTTTTTTTTTCTCTCAAAAAAACATATTAAATATATATTGTTATTCTTATAAATTAATATATTGAAATTATTGAAAAATAAAATATAAATATTAATTTAATTGTTATTATATATAAAAACCACTTGTGATAACTCCAAATAATCAAAAGTATCTTATCATGAAAATGATAGTGCTCAGCCAGATCCACTTGTCATTAAAAAATGTAAAAATCAATAATAATAAATTAATATTTTTTATGTGAAAAACAAATTAAAAAATACTATAGAAAGTAAAAGCTATGACAGGTCACAATAATTCTAGTATCGGACGGGAAAAAACCGTAATTTTACAGAGCCGCTACTCAGCCCGGTGTTGCGAGACACTTTCGAGTTTTATTAAACACACGCATGCACGGCAAAAACTTCTTTCCGGTCAATGAGAATTAGATCTATACGAATTACACGTATACATGTATTCGTAGCGTCCTTCATCGACAGCACAATTCATTACCATTATCTATTAATATCGATTCTTATGGACATGCCAGGGTTATCATTGACCTAGTACAAATGTTTATTTTATCGCTAAATTATTCATGTTTTATTTATTATCTATCAATCATGAGATTTAATTGACTGTTTGAGAGTGTGGTTGAAATTATTTTTGTTTAGAAATATATTAAAATTATATATTTTTATTTTTTAAAAATTATTTTTGATATTAATACATGAAAATGATATAAAAACATCAAAAAAATTTAATTTAAAATAAAAGATAAAAATAATTTTTTTTAATTTTTTTAAAAAATATTTTTAAAATGCAGTATGGAAATCCAAGTTTTACTATTGTTTTTTGCCCCCAAACCCTAACCTCTGTTTTATTTTTAGACAGCCCCCGAAACACTTAATCTTTTATTTTGATTACCTATTCACGTTCTAAACACCACAATCAAGTTTTTTTTAATGGATTTGGCAAGAAATAAAAAGAAAATCAAACAAAGTCCCATCCTCTATCTCTAGAAGCAAACCGCTAGCAATGAGAAAAGAAACCGGGTGCTTGTAATTAAACTTTTTCTATTATTTGTATATTGACCCCAATTATTTCACAATTTCCCGCCTGACCCTCCACCTCTCCTTCTTAAAACAACCCAGTTGCTCTTAAAAACACCTCGTTGGTGTTGACTTGATCAAATTTGCTAAGATTAACTTAGATTATGAGTCAATTTGTTAAATCATTCAATTTTTTCTGGCTTAATATTTTTTTCGATTCAAACTTTGTTTTGTGTACTGCAATAACTTATATTTTTCAATATATATCTTGCTTGAAAATATATAAAATTAATAATATTTGTTTTATTGTATTGATATATATATATATATATATATATTTATTTTTTTTTTTTTAAATATTATATTAATATGTTTTTAATTGAAAAAAAAACTTTCTAAAACACCAAGGCCCAAGCACTAAATTACATTACAAAGCATACACTTGATAATTATGATGACGCCCTCTTAATTTTTTTAATTGGTGCCGAAATAATTTATTAATGATTAAATGTGTATTTTGAAATTAAAAAAAATATTTTTTTAGACTTTTTTTATACTGGTATGTAAGAGAATATAAAATAATAGTTAAATATATTTTAAAACTAGACAGTTTTAAAACCTAAAAAACACAATTTCAAATGTAATCCTAAACAGTGATTAAAATACTGACATCCGAAAAATCAACTGCTGGTTGTGGTCAATTGTGGCGGGAAAATCTGGTGGGAAAATAAAGGCAAAATATATTTTTAGATATTCTAATTTTCAATATGGAGGCAAAGCAAATGAATTTGGCATCTCGTGTTGGATAGGACAACACCGACGGCAGGTAGCGCCTCCCCCACACGTGGGTCCCGTATATGAATTTCGGGTTTCCGTTACGTTTCCCTTCTTTGCCGTTTCTCTTTTCCCTTTTCCATCCCGTTTGCTTTTGTTTATTCTTAAAAGAAGAAAACTTTTGTTGTCTTTATGATAAAATTACCAAACACCATTTTTCCTTTGGATTTTTTTTCATTTCCTTTTTTAAAAAAACACAGCTATTTTTTAATGTAAAAGGAACTAAATTATATTTTTTATTTATTATTTTTGGATGTATATTTTTTTGGAGTTGAGAAAACCCTATTTCCTGAAAAGTATATTTTATGTGTTCAGGTGAGCGAGTAAGACTCTGACTGTCTCAGGAGTGAACGCCTTGACTTAAAAAATTGAGACCTACTGTGCAGATTACAAGTTTTTTTATCAGTACACCACGCTCCTTGAAAACACATGTATCCAATATAAAATATTATTTTTTTCACATTGTATTTATGTTAAAATCAAGATTTAAGATATATTTATAGATCAAAGTAATTTTAATATAAACACGCTCCTTCTCTCTAAGAAATCGATTGAATGATTTTTCTCCTTGACACCCCAATCAAATTATTAAAGGTTTGTTCTCCATAACTTTAATCATTTGAATCTACACCATACAATAACAGCAAAGTTTATATTAATTGGCACTCTACATCACTTTTTTTTAAAATTCAATCCTTAAATCAATTGCATTGAACCATGTTCAGGAATCTTAACAGGACCTCCAGTTGATATAAAAAAAATATTTTTGAATAAAGAAAATTAAGAGTACGAGAGTATGATAATTTATATTTTCAATGTATTTTATTTGAAAAATAATTAAAATAACGTTTTTTATTGATTTTTAATTTTAACATATTAACATATAAGAATAATTGATAAACAAAGATGATATTATACATAAATAATTATTGAGTAATTTTCTTCCGAGAATTGTTTTTCTATGTCACATCATGATTCTTCAATTAAATAAAGGAAGGATACAAGAAGGTTCATATCCCAATTCCTGCCTACGATAACCCCGATTTCTATATCTTCCTGTTCTATTCCTGTTTCGAGTTATTCAAGAAAAAAAAAAAAAAACTCCAAATTCCAAAACACCACACCACCAAGAGCAAGGTCAATTCCGTCATTCCAAGTCGTATCCCCGCTAGCCTCGCCTCTTACAACCAGTCAACCAGTCAACTCTCTGGTATAAAAAACAATCCGTGTAGGACGATGATAGTGATTATTTGTTTAAAATTATATTAAATAATATATTTTTGCTTTTTAAAATTATTTTTAATACTGAAAGTTTTAAAAATTTAAGAATTAATTCAAAATAAATAATTCAAATGTTTTTAAAACAATTTAAATGCAAAAATAAACACTACTTAAAAGCAAGTGCTTCTAAGCATGATTAACGACACTGTCTTCTCTTTCTTACGTGTCCCACGCATACTGGTCCATTCTCTCTCGTCGGGATTCATGGTTACACAACCAATAAACAAAGGTAGGAGTCACTCTCATCTTCTTTCTCTCTCACACAAACACAAAACTCTCTCTCTCTAAAAGCTGTGTTTTTTCTCTTACAAAATCCTCTAATTTTCACTACAACCACTCTCTCTCCGCCCCCCAAATCATTCACTGCTTGCTCTGCAATGCACGATCTTCATTTCGAGTTTTGAAACTCGAATTTTGACTCACTGAGTTGTTTATAGATACAGTTATTCATTTTTAATAATGTTCGAGACAATGGAGAGTTCAGTCAATGGAGGAGGAGTAGGAGGAGGGTTTTCTCACTTACAGAGCTGTGGTGACAGTAGCGAAGAAGAGCTTTCTGTGCTGCCACGTCACACTAAAGTGGTAGTTACAGGAAATAACCGTACCAAGTCGGTGCTTGTGGGTCTTCAAGGTGTTGTCAAGAAGGCTGTTGGGCTTGGCGGGTGGCACTGGCTGGTAAATGTTTCGATTTTTTTGTTTCTGGGTTTTGAGAATTCAGGCGAAATGGGTATTTAATGTTCTGCCATCTGTGGTTTGGTTTTCTTTTGATTGGTAGTTTCTTTTGCAATGCAGGTCAATCTAATGGTTTTGGGTCTGGATTTTGTGTGAATGTGATACTATTTTATTGACCACTTGCTTCAATTTTCATTTTCTTATTACAGAAAATAAATTCGTGGAGACTGGAAGCTTAAATGTTAAATTTTGCAAGAGTTAAGGTGTTTTATGGTAATTGGAAGTTATAACTCAGGGGTTCAGAAAATGGGTTTTCATTGCATGTGGATTTTTACTCACGGATCTGGTGTTTTGATGGGACATTTGTAATGTAGGATTTCAAATGTATGATTTTATGAGTTTTTTCGGTTTATTTTGATTGTTTTGGTGTTCTTCGTCTGTTTTGGATTGCTTCTTATCATTGCATGATGGGGCTGTGCTGGGGGATCTTGTTTTGATTCATTTTTAAATGATTCTCTTTTGGCTATATATATAAAAAAATGTTTCCAGACATCTGAACCCGCTTGGATTAAATAGTTTATCAGATTCCTTAATTCTCTCGCATGCTTTGTTTTCCAGGCTTATTCTAACATCTTCTAAAACTTGTTTTTCTTCCTGGGTTACTGATGGAATTCCTTGTTTTGCCTTCTATGACCCCTTATATTTGCTCATGTAGTGTCTGTAACTAATATACACCTCTCAATTTTTGATTGATGAAATTCGAAACATCTTTTGATATGGGTTAAAGATTTGGTATTTGTTCCCATTTTCTGCTGTCTTGTTGTTTCTTCTGCTTGGTAAAGCATTTTATTTTAGCTACTAAAGTAAATCGCTTATCATAATATTTTTAGTATAATGATCAGGAAAGTCTAAATATTAATCTTTGCTGGCCTAAACTCCAAAATGGAACTTATTTTATTTACTTCACCGCTTCATTCCCACCGTTTCTTGTCGTTTCCTCTCTTCCTGATGTATACCAACTTGTCTATGAATCAGTTTTTCATCCGTATGATGTCATTCCTGGCATTTGCTATGTGCTGATATCTTTGATTCTCTGATCACTAAATTTACAGGTCCTGACAAATGGCATAGAAGTCAAGCTACAAAGGAATGCTCTTAGTGTGATCGAGGCTCCCACAGGCAATGAGGATGATGATGATCTGGAATTTGATAATGTGCAATGGAATGGATTGGATATGGGTGAGCTTGGTTAGTAAATCTCTCTGCATAAATACTGTCTTCTTATTCCAAATTTTAGCGAGACTTTTTTCAGCGGAGCCCTGTTAAAAATTGTTGAAACAGCCCTAGTTTTCACCAGAAAATAAGCCATCAATCTCATGATTACCTTGCTCTGCTGTGCTGGTTTATGCTTATTGCTCCTATGTTTCTTCATAAACTTTCCGATGTACTTTCCAATCGTCTTGATAAAATCGTATGGCACTGGTTAGGCGAATCCTTGGTCTTTTCTGTGTAATTAAATGCTTTTGCTTGGACTCTAACCGTAGGTTCTTAATAGTATATGCTATTATTAGTGAAAGGGGTAAAATTTGGCACATAGGATCCATTCTGTCTCCCACCTTTTACTTTTCACTATTGCTAAAAGCTCCCTTGTATCATTTCTTTTTCTTTTGGTTGGGTCCACCACCCTTTTAATTCTGGTTTTCTGTCATCCCTAATTTTCCAGCATCCTATGACACTCAAAAGTCACATAGATCAAGGAATCGGACTCATAAATCAACAGGATCATCTCACAAGACTATGAGCAGGTCTCTCTCGTGTGACTCGCAGTCTAAGGGCTCTGTCTCCACGCCTCGTGGGGCCACGGTAAATAAAACATTATTGGTGGCTTCTATTTGCCTTTTAGGATGACTGCAGAAATATATCAATATCCCTTTTCTTATCGACTCTTCTTACCACAGAAGGTTGACCTCAGCAAGTTGGAGATGGCTGCTTTGTGGAGATATTGGCGACATTTTAATCTTGTGAGTGTTTTTTTTAGAGGGGAACTTGAACAATTAACTCCATACATTCCGTAGCGTGCCCAACTTAATTAACATCGATTTTCTAGGTGGATGCCATCCCCAACCCTTCAAAGGAGCAACTGGTTGATGTTGTTCAGAGGCATTTTATGTCGCAGGTACTTGAAAAACTGCACAATTCATGCACGGTTTTCTTGATATTTTCCCATGATTTACCTTCAAGTATATTCATCAATTTACACGTATTGTATGGGACTGGGAATTAGATGCTTTTCGAAAAAAATAAAAATGGTAGGCAAGCATATTCGACAGACATTTTGCTCATACATGCGATGTAATTGCTGGCCAAACTGGAGATTCGGAAAACTTGTGCTTTTCTGAAACACCACTGTTCTTGGGCTCTGTTACCATGATTCACTCCCCTTTCTTCTTTGAACTACAAGGGTTTGCAATGGAATCGATAGTTTTCTAATTTTCAGACAATCATAATCTGAATATGATGTCTTTCGCTGGTGCAGCAAATGGACGAGTTGCAGGTCATCGTGGGATTCGTCCAGGCCGCAAAAAGACTGAAGACCGTCTGCAAATGACCCCGAGACAGAGATTATCCGAGTTTCCCTGTCCATTCTAACAGATACCTGGTACTCGAACACCCCCCTCCCCCCTGTGTAACATATGTTGTATCCCTGGCTTGCTTATCATCGTGTCTATCATATCATCACTAGGTTAGTATGCAGAGCTATAGAGAGGTTCCTTCTTTTTGTTAGTGTAGCTATGTAGATATATTATGTAAAAACTGGTGAGGTGACTGGACCTCGAAGAAGTCCCCGTGGCTTTCTTCTAAGCTTGGTTTAATTAATGTACTGCTGACTTTGAGGGAAATGGATTTCCGAAAGTGTATATATTCCTTGGTTCTTTGTTGACTAATTTGGTTTCCTCGTGAAGTGGGTCCTACGCCACATGAATGATACCCTGCTTAATTTTGAAGATGAAATGGGAGCTGCCGCTTTGGATTTGGAACCTAGATTTTTTTTATTAAAAAATTCCATGTATTAAGCGATTATTTTTACATTTTTTTTTAAAATTGGCTTTTGATATTGATATATAAATAATAAGAATATATGATTAGCCAGGAAGTGGGTCCATGGTGAGAATATTTAAAGTGAGATAACCCTTAACAAATCTCGACTAGCTAGGTCAATAAAGAGGTAATTAGCTAATAATTAAAGGGATCATGGTTGCATGTGTTGATTTTTTTCAAGACTACAAATCAATGTACTTCTGTTAAACTCCCGTCAATTTCTTTTCGTTATCCAGAGTACTATCTAACAATTTTGGTGGGAGCTTTCCCACCGAAATGATTTTTTTGTTATATTTTACTGTTTCGAAGAAGCATTTTTTAAATACAGATTATCGGTTCTGCGCCGGTTCAAATACAGATGGATTTTAAACTTAATATTTTTAAAAATATTAAAAATTAATTTTCAAATACAGATGAATGTAGTGGGAAGGTACCGCGATGCCCCATCCATGCCGAGGACCAGGGGCAGTGAATGTCATTTTCCATTTGATAAAAATGCATGGCTGTGCTGGCAAACTGTTTGATTGAAGAAGGGTCGTTTTCCAGGCCACGGAAGAAGGTCAGAACATGATCTTACGTATCAGGATGGGACCCTTCCTGTTACCAGGCCTCTTTTTTCTGTCGGTATGGAGAGCTGATGAAGGGATGAGATTTCCCGAACCATTTGCTTTCGACGACTTGTGTGTTTTTAATACACTGCGCTAGAAGTCTACGCTCTCTCTTTCTAGAGGTCTCAGCTTCGTACCAAATTGCCTTCGCCCCATGATCATTCATAGATTTTAGTCAAATTAACTGTTGCCATTTTGGGATTTTCGCTAAACTAAAACAGTTTGATGAAACTTCTTAGTATATAGCATGGGATAAAAAATATTTGAAAAATGATATATTCTTACATCACCGCTAGTAAAAAATCACGGCTGAATTAATAAATCGCTAGTAAAAAGTAGCGGTCGTGCTAATCATGATCGGATTAATAAATAGGTAATTTAAATAGCGATTTGCGTTTTTTGTTTCCATGTTTATCATATTTGTAGATGTTCTTGCTTCCTTCTTATCCTTCTACTTTTCCAACATAATTTTCTGGCACTCCACGTTGATTGAAACATGCATCATTTGTCCTTTTCTTTGATAAAAGGTGAAGACAATCCACAAAGCACTAACATGCATGTTGGATGAACTTCGAGGCCAATGGCTCTGCCTGAATTTCAAAGCTACACTTCAAAGACTCTCCCCGAGCAAATCAAGAACCAGGGCCATATTTATTAGTTCAATTATGGTTATAAAAAAACACAGTTGCTATTTTTATCAGCGATTTATTAATTCAACTACAATTTCCATGAAAAGTTATATAAGAATAAGAATATGCTATTTGCAGCTATTTTTCTGTCCTACACTCTATCCTGAAAGCTTTTAACCAATCCATGGTAGTTTGAAAAAACAAACACTGCCATTTATGGGAAGGAAATGGATCAATGGTCCGATTAAATGCCTGAGGTACATGTCAGGAGACTAGAGGTTGACAACGACAGGAGACCTGTCGAGGGGAATAGCTTAATGACAATATTAGCATTAGCATAGATGCTAATTGCGGAAGGAAGTTTGATGCCGAAGTGTTAAACTTTCGGAACTCCAATAGCATGTTTTTTTTAAGAAAATGAGAGACTATATTTAAAAAAAATAGATAAATTTGACAAAAAATTAAATACCATCCCTGGAAAGTGTGGTATCAATTTCTTGGGAAAAAAAAAGAAAAAAAAGAGTTAAAAGGACATATTAGAAATACATTGAAGTTTCGATCACTTATACTTTGATTACTATTAAAAAGATCTTGGAAAAATCATGATGGAAAGGAGAGCCCATCTCGCCATGATTGTTTTCAATGAAGGACTATAAATAGCAGGCTCGAGGAGAAGAACACATAGGTTATATAGCTAGGGTTTGGTGGTTGAAAAATAATGCTGACAGGTGGTGGTTTTTTTCTTTAACTTGGCGATGCTTATCGGCTAAAAGAAACTTTCACTCTTCTCCCATCCCTTCCTCTACGCAAAATGCATTCACAAACATGGAACGATATTGATTTCGCTTCAATTCCCCTTCAACTCCTTCGTCTTTGACCCATGCCCTTCAATCTTGGTGGCAGCTAATTTTCCACCCAGACAGTCTATTTCCATCTCACCCACGTGCATGGCCCTAAAGGTAGCCACTGCCTCTCAAACAACATTGATCCATTATTGTCGAACCCTGCTTGGGTCGATGGTATGTTGATTAGGCCGATTTTGTTTTCAAACTGTTACAGAATAATATAAATTATATTTTAAGATTTCATTTAATAATTTAAGTTTTCAAATCAGATGATTCCTTAATATGGTATAAGAATCTCACCACCCTTGTCTATTTGATAGAAATCAAGCACAAGGTAACATGTGTCTATGCAAGTTTCAAGTCTAAAAAGCTTTAACTTGAAGGACTGTGTTATAGAATAATATAAATTATATCCTGGAATCTCGTCTAACAGTTTAAATTTTTAGATGAGATGATCAGAAAATTATTCCGTCAAACCTAAATGACCCGATAAAAATCTAAGCGAGATTGATTGCCGGCTCAATATTACAAGTTCCTTGATATCGTTTTAATTTTTAAGAGCACAAAACAACTTTGTTTCATTAAAAAACAAAACAGAACTGGTTAATCTTGAGCCGGCAGGGTCCTATAACTGTGAATCGATGTATTCCACCTATCACACTAACAAAATTGTCGAATGAATTTACATTGTTTTGTTACTTTTATTCAGTTTTTTCCCTTCCCCTATCAGTGAATGTTTTTTGATTAGATCTAGAGGGCTAGAACGTAACCAGAGGAAGCCTTTGATTCTTGACCTCAGGCCCCAACATCTTCTACATCTTTCAACCTCAGGCTCTCGAGCCTTGCCCATTAAGAACCCTCAAGAAAAATGAAGCCCTAATGGTTTTTCTGACAAGGGTTCTCTTTTCTTATTTTCCTCAAAATTTGAGTTTAGCCCCACTGGAGTTGGTGCTGGACAGGCTGGCCCAATAAATGTAAGGCCGAGTTGTAAAAGCTACCTCACTTTAGTTAAAAAACTAACACCACCCAGAAAAAAAATCTTTCATTTTCTATCCTAAAAGATATGATTCTTAAAATTTATTCATAAACAATAAAAAATTATGAAAAACCCATGAAAGTCCTCTAAATTCATCTCTTTCTCTATAACTCTTAATAAAAAAAACAACCCATCTTCATGTTTAGTTTGAATTCTGATATCGGAATATTTATTTTCATGTTTTTCTCTATCTTTTTTTCTCATTAGAAGAGAAAAGAAGAGGAACCAGAAAATTTCTTAGAGGTTCTCTTTCATCAATTTCTCAATAAAACCCATCCCAAATATTTGTTTACAGTTTGGCATAAATGGAACATAATACACATTGCTTTCTTTTGTTTTAACGTTGTCTCTTGTATATGTGCCAAAACTTTGCCTGTTATTTTGTCTTAGGAATTGCAGTCCCCGTTGTTCTGAGAATTGCAAAACTTTCCCGATCAAGTTTTATCAACGAAGCCAACTAGTCTTCTAAGAGTGATATGGTCCTTGCATTTATAAGATTGTATGTTTAAGTCCTTCATCTATATAATTCACGTTTTAAAAACCTATATTACAAAAAGAGATCAGAGAAGTCTTCTATGTTTATAATGATGATGAATTCAATTCTTATCACAGTGGTATGATTCTCTCAACTAACAACACTAATTATGATCTGACTGTTCCAGTCAAGAATGAATGAGTGGGGAGTTTAATCAGCGGCATTTTCACTGTATAAGGTGTTATAGAATAATATAAATCATATCTTAGCATCTTATTTAATAACTTAAGCTTTCAGGTGAGATAGTTTTTTGACATGATATCAAAATTTTATTGACTCAACGGTCACAAGTTTATATCTCACCATCCTAATTCTATTTAATAAAAATTAAATACATTTTAGTATTAATCTGTATGCAGATTTCAAGATCAAATAGGTTTTACATGAGAAAGTGTGTTTGTTAGAAAATAACACATATTATATGATATCACCTAATAATTTAATTTTTTAAATGAGATAATTTCTGGATAGAAAGACAGAAACACAGAATTCCAACCATAAAAGGCAAGACCAATTATTATAATTTCTTTTGCTTCAACTAGTCTTCAAAGTGGTAATGGTTTTGCTCACAGCAACCGGATTATCTTTGCATTTATCCAGGCTACATGGCACTATCAAACGTTTTCCACCCGTAGAGCAAGTGTTCTTCCTATCATCTATCGCGATTAGTTTCCATAATTCCATCGTCTCCACTCTCTGAAAAGTCTCCATGATTGAACACTAAAAAAGATTGTAACCCTTTTTGGTCAAAGATTCAATTTTATTCCCACAACGTGGAAGCTCCTTGCAATCAATCAACTACCCACGATGAGGGACTTTTCTTGGACAGCTTTTCTCCAACTAAGGTAGCCAAACAATTCTGAACTTTTGTTTTGTTTTCATGTAATGACCGGATGTAATTTGGTCAAAGGATTTAAAGAAAAACAGCTCTCTTTGGCTGCTTTTTCCTCAAATATTGGCCAATGGAACATATATAATGGTATTTTAATATGAAAATCATTGTTAATAAATAAAATCTGATCAAACCAAGCGAGTATATTTGTTTAACTCACTGAGTAAACCGAGTAATTGACTAAATAACATGATATTCGACGGAGTAAATCAATTCGGAGACTCTCTATCCCAACATCTAAGTTAAATTTCATATTGAATTATCTTAGGTCTCAAAGATGGTCAGAACCCGGCAACTCGTTTCTGTGAACGTTCGAATTGCTCGAGGCTGAGTTTGCAGTCAAAATTGAAGGAGCAAGCTACACGAACCTATCAATTTCAGGCAATTTATATATTTGGCCGTAGTTATGACCCCTTGATTTATGCAAGTAGTTTAGGATTTCCGTGACTGCAAAATGACAAAATGTTTTCTCGGGTATCTCGGGAGATAACGAGAGAATCCCCTTGATTATCTCTGCCCCCCAATTAAAATAATAATTGTTTAAAATATTTCTCTTAGAAAATAACCAGGTAATCTCTTTAGTTTTTAATCCTTCACATTGGATCCCTGTGTATTAATATTCCTTAATAATTTACTCTTTTTGTTAGCTATTTTTCTAATTTAATTGTTTTTCTAGGCATTCGGTCAGAGCTAACATGTGTTTTTTAAAACATAAAGGACTAACATACAAATTATAAAAAACACAAGGACTAAGTAAACACTTACTCTATGTACGTAACTTCTAATTTACTTTGTAATTTACTCTTTTTGTTAGCTATTTTTCTAATTTAACTGTTTTTCTAGTCTTTCGGTCAAAACTAACATGTGTTTTTAAAAAATTAAAAGGACTGACATACAAATTATGAAAAACACAAGGACTAAGTAAAAACTTTCTTAATGTACGTAACTTCTAATTTACTCGCCTCGGAAGTTTTTCTCGTGACAGAAAAAGTACTTGTGGAGTGTAGATTACAGAACTGTTACTCTAAATTTCCCTTTGAAATTAAGCTAGTTATTAAACCCGAGCCCACTCCATGGGTCAATTTCAAGACCCAGTCAACTCGCCTCCTTATTCATTATCCATGTGAAAAATCAATCAGAATAACTTTGTTTAACCCCATTAATTTAATCATGAGCCAAACAATTACATCATAATCTCAGTTTATTTGTTCTTAGAACAATATTATTGACTTTTTTAATTTTTTATAAATCCAAATCAATCCATTTAACATATAATTCAAACTCTACTTGATTTTTTTAGATTAAGTGTATGTTTAACACTGTATTTGAAAAATATTATTTTAAATAATTTTTTTTAATGTTTTTAGATAATTTTGATGTGTTTATATTAAATATTATTTTTAAAAATTATATATATTATTTTAATATATTTCTAAACAAAAAAATATTTTAAAAAACAGTCTCAATCACACTCTAAACCTAACATAAATTTACTAATCATGCATCAATCACATATAATTTACAGGGAGGAGGAAGATCCCTTCCGGCATCAAGAACTAGATGTTTCAAAGCTAAAGGAATATTCATATTCATCTAAGTAATTCAATTAACATGTGAAAACCGCAGCATCTATCTCGAAGCTTGATGAGATTTACATTGAAATTATAGAATCGTGATGTAAGCATATCACATGACAATGGCGACTATGAGACAATACGAATAAATTTCATTACAGAGTTCATATCTGTTCACAGCTAGATATGAATCTATTGAACATCTTATTATAAAATCAAAGATTTAATCAATCTCAAAGGGTTGATATGAGGAAAAACAATTTTTTTTTTGAATTTGCTAAATTGATGTAGGAATGTATTTTTAAAATCACAAGAAAAAGATTTAATCTTAATTAATTAACAAAGTAATTTTAAAAAACTTTCAATCTTTCGCTGAACTAGATATGCGTAGATTTGCATATGCCTGCAGCATCTACTCCATGGCATTTCGAACAAAGATAGAAGGATTCTCCAGTAAAATCACACGCTATATATAAACCCTAATCTACCAAACAATTGCAAAATATATGGAGCGCATATTTATAATTTTCAAGATAAATGGATCAGAAAACATTGCTGGTACAAGAAGCTACAATTAGATTACGATTCCCCAAATCTCAACTCGGCATCGTTTGCTTAGCTACTGGCTGGTTGAAAGAAATAGCATGCATGGATTCTCAAGGATGGTTGCTTTTATTCCGAATTTGATAATTTCAAACCACCTCTAAGAATATATATATATAGCTTTCAAGAATATATATTTGTCAATTGTCAATTGTCTATTGTTCTCTCCCCCCCTTTTTTTCTCCCCTTGAGAGTAATATTAGAGAGAAGCAAGAAACCTTTTACCATAAATGGCAAATTTATAACCATTATTTTCATAGCATTAAATTTGACATAGCTAGATGAGTGGATTCACGGAATGGTTAAAATTGATGTTTTTATCTAATTGATTTAGTCCAAATTTATTATTTTATAAAAAAACAATATCATTTTTTAAACTAAAATGATTTTATTTATATTTAATAACTATAACTACAACCGACTTCGAATGAATGAATCCGAAGCTGATTCCTGGAGGGCTGAAACGGACTCAAGCCTTCATTGTCCATCCTGTATAATTCAATAAGCTCCGGATATCACAGATACCTCATCGCTCTCAGTCCTGTCAATTTCTATCGAATAATGTGTTTCAGTGCTTCGGATTCGGACCGCAATGCACCCACAAAAAGGACGTGGTTGAAGTTCGTGCAACCATTTTTTTAATATGCGAGTCCAGATTAATTTATACATATTTTAACTAATTTTACAGATTTTTAAGTTAATAATTATATAATTTTTTAGTGATTAACATATTAATAAATACTTGACTCGAATATAAAATTATAAGAGAAGTAAAATTTTTAGTTTAAAACTTTTACTACCGGACAACTGTTCTTTCATGGCCTAAACAACTTTAACCTGATCAGTGCAACTGCTTTATGATCAATTTAATTAGTTCCGAGTGACCATTAACGCTGTTGTGGTTTTAAATTAATCATCGTGAAAGTTATTGGTTGTGGTAGGTAACTTTTGTCTGTAACAAAAATGATTCGAGGAGTTAATTATCTCACACTAATTAATCCGATATACATTACCATCTTTTACGAGTTCCTTTCACCCATTGCTTTCTTATAGTTTTACACCGAGAATTGCTGCTATCTTCTTCATTTTCTTGTAGGAAAGTGTAATCCAAGAAGAGCGAGGCAGTTAAAGTTAAGACAGGAGCACGTCGGACTGACAATATTTAATGGTATAAATACAACACCATTAGCATTAAAATAATAATTAATCAGCCTATTAATGCTGGATGGCACTAATTAAAGAAGCCTCATCTTTTCTACTGTAGTTGATGGAGAGGGTAGTCTTTGCCCAGATTAATTTATCCTACTTGATTATTTTATTTTGGAGTCTTTTCCCAGATTTTTAGTGTCGGTTTTTGAAATGTGAATACGAACTATATTTGCACCTACTTTTTCAAATTAAAAGAATCATTTTGATACATATTTTTTTTTTTAACATAGATGCAACCATAGCCGAGCTATGTGTTTTGAAATAAAAGGGAAATGTTTGTTTTTTAAAATAATTTAAAATATTTTTTTTTAATTTAAAAAAAAATAGAGTAAAAATATATTATTTTTAAATGCTTTTGAAATATAAAAACAATCATGCCCGAATTCTTAGCATGTTTAAATTTTACTTTTCAATCACTTGAGATTAAATAGACTTCCATGTTCTTTGGAAATTAGTACTCGATAATTCTTATATCTAGGTTAATGTAGGTTTTCATACCTAGGGTTCCTTTTTTTTATCATGCTTCTAGCATTAGGAGATTAATTAAGTATTTCTAGCAACCACAATGTCATGGTGTCACCCACTCCTTTTCCTTTGGGCTAATTAATTTCAGATAGCCCTTCTTTTGGCATGGTAACATGAATAATTATAGACCATCTTGCTTAATCATTTTGGATGTGATTAGATTGCATCCGTATGGTCTATGATTGTAATAAAGTATAGAGATCCAGCATAGATAAACACGTATGGAACATTATATGTGATGTCATTGACAGAAATATAATCACAGCGTGGTGGTGCATTTCTCAGGTGGCAGATCATTATGTGATTGGAGGAGCTTGTGGCTAAGTGGGCTGCGTCGGAAAAAAGCTTGTTTCTGTCACCAAAATGCTATCATTATTTTCTCCTAGGTCAGTCTCCATAGTTTCGAAAGCCGACACTAATAAAATTCAGTGGGCTTACGCAGAAGCAATTCATTCCTAAAGCAAAGATTTTATCATACTTTTATGGCATGAGTTTGCAAGGTTAGTTGAAAATCACAAGCATTCACTAATTCTTTTTGTGTCTCATAAAGGAAATCGAGCTGTGCCATGGCTGATGGGAGACCCTTAGGTTCGGGAAGTCACGGTAATGGTGTCGGTGTTTCCACGCCAAGTGCGCATACAATTCTTACATGGGATCCTGTCTGAATTATTGCTTGTTTTGTCGTGTGGTTTTAGCTGTTTTTAAAAGAAAAAAAAATGTTTGAAAATATATTAAAATAATTTTGATATCAATATATGAAATGATCTAAAAACAATAAAAAAAATAATTTAAAATTAAAAAAAATAAAAATATTTTTAAAATACAGTGTCAAACATCATTAATATTTGGCAAGTAAAGAGTATCTAATTGATTTTTTTGGGTTAATGTGATGATGATTCAAACGCTCATTTCGCCTATATGACTGTGGAGATGAATCGGATGGTGGCTAGTATCTACTTGCTCGTGGGAACATGGGGGTAGTAGACTTCCCACTAGCTTGTAACGAATCTCTTACACACACATACACAAATGGAATCGACTGCCTAATATGATTCCTAGCCCCCAATTTGATGGGATTCTTTGATTCTTATCAAGTTAATAAACAAGGGTTCTTTGAGTAAGAACTTCTCATTCTTTGATGGATTCTTCTAATGTTTTCTTCGTTACATGCCACTCATCGTTTTCGGATAAAAATATCTCTACTTTTTTATATGGTTATGAATCGCTGCCCCGTTTGATTTATACAGGAATCCCAAGATCCGTCGTCACCACTATCCTTTAATTCGATCCGTTTCTATATTTTTATACTTCAATAAGAATTGTTATCCTTATGTATTATAAAAACATGTGAGGCATTATTACACTCGACATCTATATCGTCAACAGCAAATTAAGCATTTTTCGGATAACTAATGTTTGTATGCTTAGATTTATAGTTAATTTTACTAAATATTAATTAATCTACGCTATACTTAGTCCCACCTACACACCAAATGAACTGTCGGTAAGCTTTGTTCGATTTGATCAGTTGTCCGAAGACGAATATGAATTTTAGGATGACACCATTGTTCATGCCTTATCTTAGAACCCATTAAAGAAATTGATTTGGTGTGTTCGGAGAGGGTATACTAAGAAAAAGAGTTAATGGTTACTTCAATAATTAACCTTTGTTAATAAGTTAAAACAGTTTCAAATCCGACCACTCAAAAGTCAAAACGAATAACGTGGCACGATTTTAGCGATTAAGAGTAACCCTACTTTCTTTATAAATCCCAACCTCACAACAAGCACGAGGAGACATTTGTCATTTTGCTAACTAAATTATCTCACATCTCTTCCATTCTCACACCATACAATTCTTATAATTAAATCCATATCTTTGGAATTTTTCCACTTACGTATCTGTTTGCCACTCTATATATCTGACGCTTTATACCTTATAAGTATTGCATGCTATTTCTTCCATGTTCCTCGATCACTACACCATACAATGTACCGTTGCTTTTACGAATCATAGTACTAGCTCTTGATACCTTAACCGACGCGCTAACTTGTCGTTTACGAATTCTCGATACTCAAGACACAGGCTTTACGTTTGGCAGATAAATAATGAATCGCATGTTTAAATGGAATCGTGATATTGTGTTATTTTTTAAAGTGTTTTTTATTTAATAATATATTAAAATAATATTTTTTTATTTTAGAAAATATATATTTTTGATATTAACATATAAAAATGATTTAAAAAAATTAAAAAAAATTTAATTTCAAATAAAAAATAAGAATAATTTTCCTTTAATTTCTTTTAAAAATATTTTTAAAATACAATATTAAAAGTCTCGATGATGCGTACCACGTGGAGTGTTATCCGTCCCACAATTAACGCGTGCATGCTACAAGTAAAATTACACATAAAGTTAAAGTTGTTTGTGAATTGTAGAATTCGCTCCTTGCTTTAGTTTCCGTGTATCCTCTACATCTTGATTTGCTTAGTGATGAAACGATGAAGCAGTTCCGTCAAGAACTCTCTAAAAGCTAAGGCATTTTCCATCCAATCATTCCTATATTAACGAAAGGTAGAAGTAGGAGAGCACAGCCCGATTACAACCAGGAATTCACGTCACGAATAAATAAAAAGAATTCAATGTTTATATAAACGAATGCGTACATGGGGAATTTAGTGGAAAAAGAGAAATGATTTGAAATAAAATGAAAATTAAATTCATCGTCATCGCAGGCAGGAGAAGATTGTTGTTAGGCTTAGATCATTAGAGTATACAGTGACCGTTAGAGAGTATGGTTGATGTTATTTTTAAAAGTGTTTTTCATTTAAAAATACATCAAAATAATATTAACACATCAAAATAAACTAAAATCACCAAAAAAAATAATAAAAATCATTTTTTTTTTCAAAAATATTTTTCAAACACATTCTCAAATACCCTCTTATAGATACAGAAAGCTACTTGCGAAGGATCGAAAGATGCCTACACCACCCACAATTATTTGAAATTTATGGAGGTTGGGTGGGAAAATTAGTAAGCTAGATACAATTTTTTTTGTTCTCTCTATATTCTAGTGGGAAGATATTGTGAATAGATCATAATTCGTTTGGGACCAAAGGTTCTAAAATGGATTCATGAGTCATGACTAGGGATGCGTGCGTAGCTTTCGATTATGGAACAATTTGCATCAATATATATAAAATACGTGGATCTTGGGTTGACATGAACGACAGGTGAGTCCATCAAGGTTGGATTGTATGGAGAGGATGTGACATTGACGGTAACAACGTTTTTAGTAAAATTTTAATTCATTTTAATAGTGGGAATGAAAATTATTTCGATTGAAATAATATTAGAAAAAACTCGATTTTAAATTTAAATTGTTTTTACCTTGTTTTTTGAATATCCAATGAAAACTTTCTATCCAATGAATTACAAATTACTTCCATCATAGATGTTACAACTTTGGATAATTTTTTTGTGATGACCTCAACCCCACTACAATCCCTTTCACTTGACTAATTAGCAAAGCAAAAGCTTGCCGATTGTCCACAAATTAAAGTCAAAAACACCCAACGCAGCTTATTCCTGGCCTGACCTTGTGCATGTCCTCTCACAAATTGGGCGTTTTTTTTTTTGATAACTGGGATGTCCGGGCCAGTTTACTCAGGCCACAACTAATCCTCGGACTCACTGAAGATCCTGCAAACCCAGTGAGCATGTAAGGCACCGCAGGGGTGACAGACGTGCATGGTGGGACTTGAACCCTGGTGCAGAGGAAAGAAACAAGTCCCTTCAACCACTAGACCGAGACCCCACTTGTCAAATTGGGCATGTTTTTTGAACCCGGTGGAAGATTTTGCTTCCCATGGCTTCACGAGAAATTTAAAATTTGATGTTGAGTTTTTATTTGAATCGGATTAAAAATTAATATATTAAATTCATACAATCTAGCCAAATTCTTTAGAATTCAATTGACTGAACTAAATTTAATCTAAACTTGATTTGTTTAATAATCAAGAATAAAAAAATAAAACAAAATGTTATTGTTTTTTTTTTTTTATGTTGGTCATGAATTGAATCTAACAACTATAATTATTATATTATTAATGGTTGCTGTCAGCGTTGGTCCACATGTATACCTGCACATTTCTATCGGGCTTTCATCATCTTTTTGTAAGCCCTTTCATTTCCTTGCCACCATAAAATATCTACATCAATTTTTTGTTTGGTGAATATCATTTTTTTCTCATCTTGGTTAGTGGGTTGAGCTTGGTATGTTCACGGTGTAGGAGTATGATCCATATATTTACTAAAATATATAAAAAATAGTCGTTTTTTTACTTATATAAATAAAAACATAACTCTTTATGAAAAAATATGTTTTTATAATTGAAAGAATATAATTCTCTTTTTTTTCATCTTAATTTGATATTTCAAATATCACTTTGGTTTTAGTAATTGAAGTGACATTGAAATAATTGATTCGAGAATAAAAAAATAAAATTTTACAAGTAAATTTTTCTTTGTAAAACTACAAGTTTTAGCTACACACAAGATACCTTTTTTATGATGAAATGAGGTTAAAATGATTACTGTTGTTTAATTATAATTACGTTCAAGGAAATATTATCTTTTATTATATAACTTAAAGCCCAATAAACCTTCTCAGAAAATTGAATTGGACATTGACGAGTTGTCACTAATCAGAATCCCGTTAAATTGCAACAATTTTAAGAGCCGTATAATAATAATTGAGCTTCTTTTTTTTCCAAATACAATTACAAAACTTGTTTGGTTAGCCTTGAAGATCGGATTTTATCTCTAAAGGTTGCTAAATTGTCATTTAGATACGTTAGTTTTATTTTAAAATTGAAATTAAGCGATCGTTTTTATTTTTATGAAATTAATATTAATTATGATATATGGGTTAATATATAGATAAATGAAGATTCGTTTAGATATATCTAAATTCCCCGATTCAGACAATATAGTCATGATTTTATGATATAAAATTAATTTTGTATTATTATGATTATACATTTGAGCCTTTTAACGGTCATTCCTTCTTTCGTAACGCAGCAGCAAAAGCAAGTCAAAAGGCATTAGCTACCTGTTCATTGAACCATGCGGGGTCACTTTAATGACCGGCAAATTAAGTGATGGCATAAAAATAAAAATAAATTAATTTAAAATAAAAAATAATAATAAAATTATTTTTTTCAAAATTGAAAAGCAATGTCAAAACTTTGAAAGGCTGACTTTGATTTCTAATTAAATTGAAAATTAACTCGATCAAACTGGATCGCTTATGATCAATTCGGTTTTATCAAGATACATTTTGATTTGATTTTTTTTAAAAAAAATTAAACAATAAACAATCCTTAAAACAACATTGCTATAATTTTTAAAAAATATATATATTATTTTGAATTGACGTAATCCAAGGATTTAACAGAGATGTTGGGCATGAAGGTAGGTATATGTGATCACTGGAAACAATGCCACGTTAGGCTGACTTAAAACAAGCTTTGCAAGGCATTTGGCAAGCATGTTAAAGAGCATGACGGAGGCTAACATGCAAACGAAGGAGGCTGTGGTTTGGTACTCTTGCGCAAGTGGCCAGATGGACAAAAATAAAGATTATATATTTTTTATTTGAATTATGAATTTAATTGTATTTAAATATTTTTGTCTCGATTAATTAATTTCCATCTCGCGTGTCATGTTAAACTTTGTAATTATTTTTTCATTGTACATCGACCATTGAGAATAGTTTCAAACTTGGTTTTTGTTGTACTGAATTAAACAATTGTTTTTTTTTTCTTTTTTAAAAGGAAAGATAATTTTAATATAAACTCAACTAGGTTTATTGACACATGATTCATTTTTCAATAAATAATTAAATATACACACGAGGTCTAAAAAAAGCTGATAACTCTAGGTTTATAGAATTTACTTTTAAAAAATAATTATTTTACAAAAACAAATAATGGGTTTTAACTTGATAGTGTGATTGATGAAAAGGACATTGAAGTCCCTGGCAATATTGCTTGAGCAAGTAACAGGTACTGTTATTTGTTTTTCTGAACCTCTCCTTTTGTCTCGTAAGAGAAAAAATTCAGACCACTAAATTTTTGGTTTAGTGATAAATGCCCGAGTTTACTAGGATTGCACTATCTTTTTAAGATGTGTATTAAGATTATTTTTTAAAGTATTTTTTTTATCTAAAATTATATTTAAATAATGTTTTTTAATAAAAATATTTTTAACATCAACCCATTAAAAATAATTTAAAACAAAGAATAAAAATATTTAAAAAAAAATCTTTTGAAATGTAACATCAAACAATCATAAAATATCTTTCACTTTTGTTTTGATTCAACTATTTTTTCCGAGTATGTTTTATCTAAAAAAAATTATATTAATATTTTTAAGTGTTCTGTTTAAATAATTTTGATGTGGTGCTATTAAAAATAAAATAAAAATATTTTCATATGTTTTCAACTAAAAAATATTCTTAAGAACACATGGACATCATGTTACTAAACACAGTATATTATATAAGAAAAATAATATGAAGAAGTTAATTCTTAGGTGGACTTCCACATTTCATGACCACCTATATTATTAATAAAACCTCGGATCCACTAGGTTGATTAATATATTTATTATATAGCCATCTAATACGTGACCTGGTGATAAAAATTTGAAACTCAGAGTTTTTTATTTTTTATGATTTTAGATTCGAATCATATAATTATTAATATGATAACTATTGAAGGTTTATATAATCATTAATTTCAAGAACAGCGGGATTAATCACGTGTAAGCATGTTGGAGGCAACAATAATAATAAAAAAAAACAATGGACTATACAGCACTGGATATTATACCGGAATTATTTATAATATTTTTCCCTCTCCATTTTCCTTTTTAATGACTTTTTTATAGCAATTTGGTTTGGAACGAGACAATTTGATTACATATGAAAACTCACTCTTTCGTCTATTCAAGGTCCTTTGTAATATGTTAATTAGTGTTATTAAACCTGTTGAGTTTAAAAAATAATTGATGAAAATTGATCGGTTAAACTTAAATACATCAATGATTTAATTTTTAATGTAATTAAAATTTAATTAGATATTTAAAAGAAAAACTTGAAACAACACTGTTTTGGATTAAATGGTTTGTTAATTTTTGTATTATGTGATGTGAGTAGCTCTTCCTTGTTGTATAATAAATAAATAAATAAAAATAAATAAATGTAACTCAACCTATTTTATCAAAGAAAACAACCGAATATATAAATATAAGACATGACTGCTTAGCGAAGTAAAATCATGTATTTGCATACCAAATCAAAGCTAGTGCATTGGTAAATTTTGCTATGCTTGGGAGTGTGATATCTTAAAATCTTATTCGAGCATTGAACCTTTATCTTAAAAATAATAATTTAATATTCTTTAAATCAAGAATATTTTTGAAAAACATCTAAAAATAAAAGCAAAAATATTTTACTTGTACGTGTATGTTAGAAAATGTAGTAGATGTGATTTTCAAAAGTAGCTTTTATTTAAAAATTTATTACAATATTTTTCAAAAAAAAGTATATTTGACATTATCATATATAAATAATTTTAAAATATAAAAAAAAAAATTTAAAAAAAAATATTTTAACAAGAATGAGAAATAACTTCTAGTCTCGAAGACGGCAATCCACCGATACCTCCACGGTAAAAACTGATTCCGTGCAGAAAGGGAAACAAAAAGATTCCATCCGATATATCGCCATTTTCATTTTCAGATTCTCCTCCTCTCTTTCCCTTTTATCAGAAAAAAAGAAAATTAAAAAAATATAATCAGATTCTCCCCCATCTTTGCACCCTATATATACCTCCCCTCCCCATTCTCCCCAGGAACACCTCAACCCTCCTCATTCGACCGCTTCAAAACCCTCAAATCTAATCAATCATGGCGTTTCGAAAATTATTCTCGAAGGGTACCATCACCAACGGTTATCGAGTTCCATCACCTGCGGCAACTCTAGACCACTCATCATCACCCATTAAATCCCTTACAACGCCACAAAATAATGCGTCATCCAAAACCAACCTACAGAAAGAGCTTCTCACCGGAGAATCAGTTGATAAAGGATTTTTCCGGCGATTCCTTCACCGGAGAGCTGTTAACCAGCTACCAGAGCTCCTCTCCATTCCGGTTGGAGAGAAGTTAAGAGAAAAGCTCAAAGGGTTCAACATTTCCAGTGACCGGCTCCACCTTGATGGTCTGACCCTACCGGGACAGGTCGCCGGAGATTCAAATACTTTCGGGGTTTCTGTTGAGAATGCGAAGAAGATTCTGAGGGTTTCTATGATGGAGAGGTTGAAGGAGAAGCTTAGAGAGATTCCGAAAGGGTCGATTTGGTATCCAGAGTTTGTTAAAGTTTGTGTCGATGAGTGTGGAAATGAAGATCAAGGTGCTGAGTTCGCTAAGTTGCTGGAGCAGTCTCTAAACGTCATCGTTTTAGGGAACATTGTGTATCTCAGGCCTGAGCAGGTATTAATTACTTTTATTTGATTAACTAGTTAATTAACTGGTAATCTGTGTACCATAGTTACAGGACTATACACGGCAGTGGATCTGCTCTAACCCGGTTTAGATAAATTAACTCGCTCTATTTAATAAAAAAAAATTAAAAAATCAAACGATGTCGTTTTAAGTTTCTCCTACCAACTCACCTCAAATTAGATTCGGAATCGACATGCACTGAATTATTTATCAGACTGATCTGACTGTAATAACCGCGACACAAACTAGATATCGAAGTGGTTTATCATGTTAATCATCTAAAGCTCTTTTTAATGTACCAGGTGGCGAAATCGATGGAGCACATGATATCACAGACTATGGCAACTCCGAGCGATCCAAGAAGAAAACAACTTGAGCATATGGAGAAACTAAAGAAAATAATTGACAAAAAGGCTAGAACCCAGGTACGAGGGGAGCTTTACTGTGGGCTGGGCTTTATAATGATCCAGACACTTGGATTCATGAGGCTCACCTTCTGGGAACTTAACTGGGATGTCATGGAGCCGATATGCTTCTTCGTGACCTCCCTTCACTTCGCCATAGCCTATGGTTTCTTCCTCAGAACATCCACCGAACCTTCTTTTGAAGGTTACTTCCAGCGCCGATTCAAGACCAAACAGAAGAAACTCATGATGTTTCATGGCTTTGATGTCCAAAGATACCACCAACTTCGCAAAGTTTTTTATCCTAGCCTCGGTGATGGTTTACCACAGTCCGAATATTACAAACCCGAGCACCCGCACCATGAAGACGGGGCCTTGGTTTCTTAGCCAGTCCATGCATAGGAAATGAGCTCGAGCATGTTCCTGCTAATAAAGTAGGGCGTCCAAGATGAACCGAGAACTTTTTGTAACAATGCCAGAATCTTTTTTTTTTCTTCCAAGCATCGAATGGTCCGACTTTGTTAGAGTTTACTGATTGAAGGCTTCGACGAGATGGTAAAAATTTGAAGATCCATCATTATAGCATAGAAGCTGGAGTCAAGCTAGTAAAAAGCAACGAGAGTTTGCTGTTTTTTTTTTTGTTTTTTTTTTTTTGTAAATTGTAAATTATGAAATATAATGCCTCAGTAGAGCGATCCAAATCTTCTGTACTGTTGACGGTAAATTTCCAATTGCTGATAGTGTTTTCATGCCTCGCATCCTTTATAAATCATGCATGAAGATAGCTGTGACCAGGGATTTCAGGATTCTTAAAGCAATCAATCAAGGCTGAAAATTTCTAGCCCAATAAAAAAGGTATGAACTTTTATCCCAAAACGATAGGTGTTCTTGTAATGAAGAAAACATCAGAAGAATCCGTCGAAGGGGGATATATTTTCACTCCAAAAATCCTTTTTTTACTAACCGAATACGAATTAAGGAATCCCAACAAATTGGGGACTAGGAATCATGTTAGGCAGTCGATTCCATTTGCAGTAGTTTCTTTATTAGCTAGTGGGAAGTCTACTTTCACCATTTCCCCCCGTGCATGGTAGATGTTAGCCATCATCAAATTCTTAGTGTCTGTAGTCATGTTACAGTTGTTTGTTTTTATTTAAACATATATCAAAATAATATCTTTTATTTAAAAAAAAAATATTTTCAATATTAACACGTAAAAGTAATATAAAAATATATAGAAAAAATTAAAGTAAAAGATCAATATTTTTTAATATTCTCCAGAGCAACAGGTGGAATCTGCATTTGAATCAACATCACAGTAATTTGTAAATCGATGTTTTCTCGGTTCCCCCTCTTTCTCTGCACTGAAACAGACAGCATCCCATGTGAGAATTGTCGGAGCAGTTGGCGTGGAAATACCGGCACCATTACCAAGACTTCTCAAACCAGGGGATCTCCTTTAGCTGGTATCCGCCATGGCACGGATCCATTTCCTTTATTCGACACATCAATTATCGGTAAATGCTTATGATTTTCAATCTGTCCACCTCATTTTCTTGATAATTACTATCAACTCATTGAGTTTGATAAAAACCTTTTATCTTTACCAAGGAATTGTTTATGCGTATGTCCACTGGATTTTAGTAGTGTTTGCTTTTGAGACTATGGAACCTGACCTAATTGATATTGTGACGACATTTCGGTGACAGAAACACGCATTCTTCCAACGAGGTCTACATGTTTCGTGTATGTTTCATTTTATTTTTTTAAAGTGTTTTTTATTCAGAAATACATCAAAATAATAATTTATTTTTTAAAAAAAATCTTTTTTAATATCAGTATATAAAAATAATATAAAAATATCATTTTTTTTATTTAAAATAAAAAATATCATTTTTTAGAAAAATCATTTCGAAACGCAGCGACAAATAAAATCTTAGCCGATAGACATCATTTGAATTGCAAAATTCATGGGTTCGGAGAATTATAATATAAACAGGGGAAAGATCTTCCAATCACTTTGGGATCTGCTAGATGAGAAATGCACCAATATTTCTTTGTGTTTATATCAATGACATCACATTTAATCATAATTATTAAACCCGAATCATTAGAAACGAGGTCGTGGACACAAATTAATATCGGTTAAATCACTTTTTTTATATAAAAAAATTCAAAACAATATTATTTTAAAATTAAAAAATAAATTTAATTTTAATCAGGTTTAGTCCGGAACTATCAAATCATAAATCAACTAGGATTTTTAACCATATCAATTTCTCTCGTCTTATGAATTCTTTTTGTTAGACTCTAAATAGACTTACGAGGCTTATTTGAATGATGATCTGTTTTGTTTATGATTGTTCTTTAATTTAGAATGCGTTTGTTTTTGCAATAAAAAACATGTTCTATAAGATTTTTATTTTGTTTTTTGCTTGAAAATAATTTTTTATGAGTGTTTTTATATTGTTATGACAGGTAAATGTCAAAAATAAATTTTAAAAAATAAAAATATATTATTTTCATGTATTTTAATAATAATAATAATAAAAAATACGTGTGCATTTGAATCACGTCCTCAATGATCGAGCAAGATGACTGATGACTATTCATGCTATAATGGTTGGGCCATGTGCAATTAATTATTCCAAAGGAAGAGGAGAGGGTGACACCATAACATCATGGTCATTAGAAAAAATAAAGCTTATCTCCTATGCTAAAAGAAAACGATAAGGAAATGGAAAACGACAGCCCCAATTTGAAAAACGACATGAATTTATTTATATATGAAAATAATTAAATTTTAATTTCCAGAGGACATGGAAGTCTATTAATCTCCAGTGCTTCAAAAGTAAAAGAAAGGCTTCCTAAAAGTAAAAAAGCAGGGAAAGGATATAAAAAGCAAAATAATTAAAAGGGACTTGCACCTGGCACAGATTTGAACAATTTCTAATAATTAAGTAAGTCTTTGTCATTTCGTTTAAAAGACATTTAAAAAAAACTAAAAAAATTATTTTTTTATTTTAAATTAAATTTTTTGATGTTTTTATATTATTTTCATGTTCTGATAGCAAAAATATTTTTTAAAAAATAAAAATAAAAAAATATTTTAATATATTTATAAATAAAAAATACTTTAAAAAACAAATTAAATCACACTACCATACAGACACACTTAAATGACAACACTATCAGTGTAATACACGCACATATTTGTCCAAAATATGTATTAAAAATATATATAATGCATGTACTCACTAAGCTAAATAAATCAATTCAGAGTTTAATTTTTTGCAAGGGCAAACTCTAATTTATTTACTTTTTTTTCCAAAATAATATAATTTCATGAAAAAAATGAAATGAAATGACCAGGAAAACTGATGAACCGATTCTGGAATCATGCCAGCCTCCCCTTGACTATATCACCTGAAACTAATGAGCAGAGGCTAAGGGGATCAAGTGGTTCATGGGCATGCAGCTTTGGCTGTGCCTAAAATGAACGAGGAAGTGATAGATCATGGGATTAAGTTTTTTTGGGAGTGCTTTAGGGTTTTTTATAATATTTTTTTGTTCACAAATGTATTAAAATAGTATATTTTTATTTTTTAAAAAAATATTTTTGATATCAGCATATTAAAATAAATGATCTAAAAATACAAAAAAAAAATTTAAAACAAAAGATAACAATTATCCATCAAATTGAGAATAAATATTTTATCTATCATGATCTATAATTAATAAAAAAAATTACATCTCCGTTTATGGTCAGAACACATTGTGAATTAACTTAAATAAAGAAACATTTTAAAAATATAAATTTATCTCATCGAAGTTATAATTAATTAATATTCAAATCAATTGTAATATGGTTTGATTGGGATATTTAAAAAAATGTATTTAAATACCAAGATAAAAATAAAAGAGAACAATTGACATTTGACAAATTGATTAATAATGAAAGTTGCGCATATATTCTTGGAGGTGGTTTGACATTGTCCCCGGACATCCTTGAGAATCCATGCGTGTTATTTCATTCAACTAGCGATGCCGGCCTGGGATTTGGGGAATCCTAATCTAGCTGTAGCTTCTTGTACCAGCAATGTTTTCTGATTCAATCAATTCGAAGGATGCTTAAGTTTGCTTGTCGTTTCGTATTTACTTGTGCAACCTGTATATTGATTCTCAAGCAGTGTGATTTCATTTATTTATTTTATCTCCCATATAAACTATTCAAGGACAGATTGAAAAATAAAATGTGTACTTTCATGGAGTGAGTTATAAATGAGTACCTTTATTTTTATAAAATGAATAATTCTTTTAGTTTAAAAGTCTAACTAACTAATTAATTAATTAAACCCTTGATCATTACAATTCGTGTTAATTTATTTCTATTGGTACAGTTAAAAACCCACATGGTTTACCTTCTTCTTTAATGATAGTTATCATGTGGAGTAAATTATAAATTATTCCCTCTGATCTTGAGAAATACATTAACTAGTTCCACTCGTTTCAAAAAATATATATTTAACCGGATTAAAAACAGATTAACTCATAAGTTGGTCAAAATTTATTGATTTTTTTTTTAAAAAAATACCAACACAATATTATTTTATTTTATTTTATTTTAAAAAAATAATTTATATCCAGTTAACAAACAGTCTTTTTCACTGTGAAATTTAAATCTATATTACTTACAATTCTTTATGTTTTATAAATATACCCTCATTTAAAAAAAAAAAACTTCCATGGTTAATGGATTTGCAATCAACTTTACTGATAAAAGAAACATATCCATATAATAAATAATAATAAAAATAAAAATTATAAAACAGTGGACCATTAATCAACTTCCATGATTAATGGATTGGTATGCAATGCAACTTTGAGAGGGTTAGTTTCAAGCTCCACTAGTTTACTTTTGCTCACAGATGAGAAAACTAAAAGGATGTGAAGTGGAAATTACAGTGGACCACGCATGGTATTTCTTACTAGACCAGGCCCACCTAGACATGGATTGCTTCCTTTTCTTTCCCTTTCATATATTTGTTTGTTTATGAATATTCTAAAATTAGTTTCTCATTATATCAAATAATTTTTTTTAAAAAAATAATCATAATATATCATATTTAAAAAAAAAAAAATTCAAGATAAATTAATTTGTTGAATTAATCCTTACCTGAACCTGGTTCAGGTTAGGTTTTGATAAAAACAAAGGACAAAAATAAAAACTTAGATTAACTCAGTCATTGTTAATTTGTTTTTAAAAAAAATGTTATGTTTATTTTTTTCATAATATTTTAGCAATCGATGTCATATTTGAATAAATGGTCACAGACTCCGAGCTAGAAGAGAGGATTTGAATAAATGCACTCGTAAATATCTCTTAGCCCATATCGAGAATTGGCCAGGGCTTCAGTGATGGGTGTTGGGTAAAAGCCGGCAAAATTAGTTGGGCCCAGTTACAATGGGCCGATGGGTTATGCCCAGTAATAATTATGTTTATAAGAAGAGCCTCTGAGAAACTGTTGGGCCATGAATGGCCAGGAAGAATCACGGAAAATCAGCCTATTTGAGTGTAGTGGGCCACGTATGCTTTAATGGGCAGGCTACCATGCTTCTCTAATGTCGTTGGTGTCAAGGCCTACCAAATCAGCCCGCAGAAATTAGCACGTCGTGATCGCTGAATTTTGGAGGATAAACGATAGATGTTAAACTCAGACTCGATCCAGCTTAACAAGGTGGTTTCATAATTTGGAGACTTGATCTTTGCTTGCGTTGGATGTGTTTTGAACTAGAGTAAACGGTAATCTGTCTCTGAGAGCTTGGTGTTGTAATATAATACCTGTAATCTGCATAGTAAGTCTCGAGTTCGAGTCAAGTCTTATATTTATTATAAAAATTGTGGACAATTAGGATTTTACTCACTTACTAAGACTTATAAATTGCTTTTTCCAAATAGTTTTCCTAGCATAAAAAAACGGTAATCTGGTAAATCATTTCACACCTCAAATAATTCTGGCGAAATCGATTTCAATGTATTTTTTTATTTAAAACATTATTAGTTTTAGTTTTTTTTTTTTTGTTTTAAAAAATAATAGTATTGTTTTAAATTTGATGAGGGTAACCGGATAATGTGAAGTTATTTTTGTTAATATTATGTTTACGATGTACGAAGCACAATCTACCAAAGTGCAGCCATTTGGAGTCTGTAGTTGGTCCACGAGAGTGGCGACGAAACACAAAGAAACCGTCACTCAACAAATATCTTCGAGCCAACTTTAATTTTGCATCATTAAAACGATGATTCATCGACCAGAATTTCACATTATTATTTTTTATTAATAAATTTAATAAACATATAAATCTTTAGTAATTATCATCAAAATTTGAACCATAAAATCTTATAAAAAATAAACCTCTTAATCTCAAACTCGTCTACTAGATGATTAATTTCACAAAGTTTTTGAACAACTTTCCCGGTGCTTGTTTCTGAAGAAAAAAGGAAATAAATATAGAACAATGACCCATCTCCCTCGAGAAAATGATGTTCCAACTCAGATCTCTGGGCCATCATCTCAATTCGAGTAGAAAAGGAATGCCTCCCGTTCCACTTCAACCATGACCCACCGAACAAGGATTACTGTGTGTGGTTGTGGCAGCAAACTAGCAATGGATTATATCTTTTAATTCTCCATGATGAGTTGAACAAATCTGCACTCGGTTTCTTCAAAAAGTTGCCAAAGGGGCACAGCACGTCTCTATCACCTCACATGCCCCTACCATTTACATCATAAAGTATTGGATGGGCAATTCTTGCTGTGGAATCAAACACTCAATTAAGGTCATTTGCTTCTTTTTATTCCTTTAACGGCTTGGAGTTTGTTAAAATTATTTTTAAAAGTGTTTTTCATTTAAAAATATATAAAAAATAATTTTTAATATAGCACATGAAAATAATTTAAAAATATTATTTTTTTTAATTTCAAGTAAAAAAAGTTATTTTTTTAAAAAATATTTTTGAAGCGCAGTGTCAAATATACCTTCCGTCTTTGCATATATATATATATATATATATATATATACACACACACACACACCATATTATGATCACATTATGAGCTGTGTAAGCAGAAGGGCGTGGGTAACCTATATTAAAATTGAAGTTGGCCCAACTACTCGCCGAACCACTACCACCCTCTCTCACTCTAGCAGGTCTTGGGCGGTGTATTAAACAAAGCACCTCGTAATATCTCCTCCTCCAGCCCAGTGGCCATAGACCCCTAGAAAAATCAAGGGAAAAGATAAAAAAGTTTGATTATTTTTCCGTAAAAAATATAATTAGATCAACAAATTTATTTAGAAAGGCCCACGACTACAAACGATTCTACTTATATCGATGTAGTAATTGGTAAATGATGGTGATGTTGAGTCGTAAATCAAAACTCTATGTAAGCACTTACGCGGAAATTTATGGATCACCTCTCTAATTTGATATAGCGAGTTAATTTAGAAAATTTATGCTTCACTCCGGTCATGTTTTAAGTTGATCAATTGTTGAACTTGCTTGAAACAAATTGATCGAATTTGGTGATTAATTATATTTTGAGCCTATTTTGTATTATACTTAAATATTATTTTTCAAAGTATTTTTTATTTAGAAATGCATTGAAATAATATGTTTTTTCTCATCTTTTTATTTTTTTAGCATTATTACATCAAAATGATCACCTAAAATGTCAGAAAAATAAAAATAAAAATTATGATTTTAAATTTTTTTTAAATAAATTTAAATAAATCTATTTATATCTAAGATAGTGTTTGAAATTGAGTTTGAACCTACTTTATGTTAAAAAAAATTAATTTTTTTATTGTCTTACAATTATTTTAATATGTTAATATTAAAAAAACACTTTTTAATTGTAATAATTTTAATTAATCACACTACCTATTATGAGATTTATGGCATGCTTGAGAGTGTATTTAAGATGATTTTTTAAAGTGATTTTTATTTAGAAAAATATTAAAATAATATATATTTTTTATTTCAAAATAATATCTTTAATATAACAGATAAAAATAATCTAAAAATATTATTTTTTCAATTTAAAATATATATTTTTTTTTTTTCAAAAAATATTTTTGAAATGATTGCGAGTTACCAGGGCAGTGTTTGGAAGATTTTCTTGTTGCTGCTGCTGCTGTGGTTTTCCCAACTCGGACACGAGGCATTATTTATTACATGTCTCTTTGGACTGTGTCGTCCCAGGAAAAGACATTGAAGAGCGGATTTAATTAAAAATCCAGTATTCATGAAATTTCTATATTAATGGCGACGGTTCGTGACATTTGAACAGTACTCCACATCAAGATACAAGCTTTTTAATTAATGGCCGTCCGATCATGAACTCACCGGGATTCACACATAATTTACCTTGAATTGTTAAAAATATATAGCTGCCATCACGTGTTTGCTCATTGCTGGCTGGCTTCCAGTAGCGTTTTCAAACCCTGATATTTTAAAAATAGGAAGAGGCTCAAAAAGTCACCATTTGTATCACGATAAGACTTTGTTTTTAAAATAATATATTTTTTCGTATTTTTATTATTATTTTAATGTAATGATACAAAATTATCATCTTAATATATTTTCAAAAAAATAAAAAACATATTCTCTCAAACCAGCTCTACTTCGTCATGCAAGGAAGACTTGTTTCTTTAGAGTCGGAATACATCAGTAAATGCGGTCACTTCCACTTGCATTTATCTTGAAAAAATATATTAAATTAGTATTTTTTACGATTTTAAAATATTAATATTAAAAAATAATATAATTTAAAGTGGATTTAAGAAAAAAACTTTATGCATGATAATGTCAAACATGCGCCAGATAGCATGGTGCTAAGATATTTTTTTTTTTTTGATAACCAGGGTGTCTGGACCAGCTTGCGCGCACCACAACTAAATCCCGGGTCTACTGAACATCCTACAAACCCAATAAGCATGTAAGACACCGCGGAGATGATAGGCATGCTTGACAAAGCTTGAACCTGGGATGA
This sequence comes from Salix caprea, assembly GCA_964035475.1. Classification (NCBI taxonomy): domain Eukaryota; kingdom Viridiplantae; phylum Streptophyta; class Magnoliopsida; order Malpighiales; family Salicaceae; genus Salix; species Salix caprea. The sequence continues at coordinate 1,961,385 of OZ037761.1, read as the reverse complement.
GAGAAAAGAAAAAACTCTTCTTGATCACAGGGCCAAGACCCTGTTGGTACTTTCTTTTGAAAGTGAAGATGAATAAACTAAGGAACCCAGTGTTTCACTGTATTTAGTGGCAGAAACCATTCATTATTGTCCAACTTGCAATGTTTCATGTCTATTGTCAGGAAAAAAAACAAAGCTATGGTGTTTCATGGACCGTGATAAATGATGTCGGCATGCTGCATGGGTAGTGAATTTTGACTTTGAAAGAAAGGCCCGAGTCGACTTTTGTTTGAGTGGGGAGACTGTGTGTGATTTTGATCTCGAAAGTGTTTTTAATATATCTACAAATTTGAATTTTCGAGAGAGATTTCTGAAAAAAGTATTAAAACAATTGAAGGCCTGGACCATCGTGGTCATCCTTTGATTGGTCACTAGATGTGTTTTATGTTTTTGACCATGAACTTTCGAGGTTACTGTAGTTGACTAGTTGTAGCTAATAAATAAACATGAGATTATTTGATAAAAGATGGTGTTAAATTCAACGAAAATTTTGTTATTCTGAAAACGTTTTTACAACTATTATATTTTCCTCGTGTTTTTAGTGGCGAAAAGGGTAAATCAAACCAATATTATAGCAAACATGAGCAATAATAATAATTAAAAAAAACGTATTGGAGATTTTTGGATGAATTTAGCAGTTTATAATTCATTAATTTTTTAATCAATGTTTTTTAATTAAAAGGTATATAGTTGATGAATTTATATTTTCAAATTCCTTATTTTTTTCATTACAACGTGTTACAAACAGAATTGAAAAAAAAAACAGAAAATAAATAAAGATTAGTGATTTAAGATATTATCATTTTTCTATTTAGTGGTTTTAAGAAGAAAAAAATGAAATGAAGGATATTATCATTTTTAAACACTTCATTTCAATTTTTTTCTCAATGATTTTAATTTTCGCTTTCCATTCATTAATTTTCCCTGAAACAATCAAATTAATCAAAACACAGTTTATCCCTACCACGAGAAAATTCTCCACGTTGATCAGGGCAAGTGTGAGACAGCATGCATGGGTCGCTTCCACTTGAATTCTTCATGGCCTAGACGTGACCCTGCCTGACCCTGGCTAGCCCCACCTGTTTCTCTTTTAGAAACGAAGGGTGGAAGCCATCCATACATTTAGGACACCATATTTCCAAATAGACTAGCCAGGACCCCTGTCGAAATAATTATCGAATAAATGGACCAGCCTCGGCAAGCAATAGTATCATTATTTTCTTGAAAAATCTCCCACGTAATTCTGAAGTTGCTTTTCCTTGGAAGTTTTGGTTTGGTGCGCTGAACAGTAACTCATACTGTTCCGTGCATAGTTGTCAATACCGTTCGGTTTTTCAATTGGAACGGAACGTTCTGGTTTCGGAGTGTTCCGGCGTGTCATTTCGGTGTCGTACTGTTCATATATAATTAATTATATATATATGAAAAAAAATAAAATATTAATTTAACAAGCATAATTAAAATTTGAATTCTTTTTTATTTAAAATATTTTGGTGTTTTTAAATTATTTTGATGTATAGATGTCAAAAATATTTTTTTTTAAAAAAATGATTTTGAACCCGGAACGGAACCGAGGCGTTCCGGCCGGAATTAAAACCGAGACGAAAACGACGTCGTTTTGTCTCGGTTTTTTGAACGGAACGGAACGGAATTAACAACTATACTACTTCCGTGATTTGTTTTTGAGTCACAGTATTTTAAGCATTGATTCGACCCGAATAGTGTTTTTATTTTACTTGTTAACCTTGATAGCTTGATTATTCAAATTATGATACTATATTTATATATATATAAGAAAATCATCTCAACTGAAAAAACAAATGATTAAATAGCTTAAATAAGTCATAAAAGAATGTTGAATTGATGTCAGACCCTACGGCTCGAGTGTACAAAAAGGCATTGGTGGTGACGATGATTAGGCGGAAGGTCAAAGTTGTGGAATTAATTTTTTCATGGCACGAACTAACGTTTTCCACCCACTAAAACACAGCATAGTCATATTCAAATTAAACAGAAGGGAGGTTCGAGCTTCGATTGTATGACCTAACCTTTTTCGAGAAAGCGACAAAGCAGAAGTGGTGCTAGTATGTCAAAAGGCAACCAAACCATATCCAGGCAAAAATCAAAGGGAAGGATAAAACACTAGCCAGATTTTTAAATAAGATTTATTGTAGTGCGGTCATTCCGAGTAGCTAAACTATAAAAAAAGATTTCTTCAAACTCAAGATTTTAGTCCATCATATATTTACATACATCTTGTGAAATGTAAGTAGCAGAGCTTGAAATATGAATGTCTTTTCTTTTTAATCAACTCCTTGTAACTTGACTATTTCCAGCTGAGCTGCTACCTCAGTTGTAAGAAGCCAGACAATTGACAGAAAAATAATGTAATGATTGATTTTGTGCTTTCAAGTCTGAATTATTAACCAAATTAGAAAGATGATGGCAGTGAATATCGACCGCACTCCATAATTTCATTAAAACATAGTTGTCATAGATCCTGGTTTTATTGAAGGTTTATGTTGTTAGTTAGCTTAAGAGTACTGGGTTACATAGGTTATTTTTAAAATGATGGTGTTTTAGATTTATTTATTTTAAATGATCATGTCAAGTTTTACAAAAAGTTTAACCGAGGGTCACTTAATTTCAACAACTGAAAATGATTTAAAAACAAACTAGGCTGAACCACGCTATAAATCGATGAACTACTTGATAAAAGTACTGAAAAAAAAACGTTTTAATAATTATGATTTAAACATGTAATAGCGATATTGAACACCGAGCAGACTGTCAAACTATTTAAAGCGTTTGTGGGCATTTCCCGACCGAGGAAGATGGATGTCGGGGCTAGTGGCTTTGCCACTGTATTCCATTCCCCTTCCAATTCCTAGGGAACTCGGCAGTGTTAAATCGAAGGGGGGGAAATCTGACAGGTTTCACAGACCGAACACATTGACAACTGTTCAGTGCTTGTGTTCGTGTGCAAAAAACCTCTGCAGCACATGCATTGGACGTGGAAGCAAGGAATGGAGCTCGAAATCCTCCATCCAGTTTGTCTGGGGCTGTTGCATGCCGTTTAATTTCTCGTTTATATCCTGGTGCTGATTATTATTTTTCTCGAGCTATGTTTTTCCGATATGCACTCGTCAAGGCTTCACTCCTCTCGATACATTTAATAATTTTCTTGAAAGTTTAATGCTAACCTATAATCATTAAATATCTAATTAGATATTATTACCGGGCACCTCCACTTTTCGGAATTTCCGGTCTGGGTTTTTTATTTCCTTAGATATCATCGCGTATGTTGTGATTCGAGAGAGAGGCAACAAGAATACACCGAAAAAAGAGATCATTTATTATCTTCCAGATATTTTTTTTGAAATCTAAAAGATAGTCTTACTGTGTATTTGATATTATTTTTGTGATTGAGGTTTCAAAAAAACAATTTCATGAAAAGCACTTTAATTGCGATTCAAAATAATTAAACTGTTTTGAATATATATATATATATATATATATATATATATATATTATTTTTTAAATATTTAATAATTATAATAATAAAATATAATTAATAATTCAAGTAAATTAGACACTTGTTTTTATTCTATCATTCAAATAAAGCATGATTACGTTGATTTTTTAAATAGACGAGTTTTGATTTTGCTGATGCTGGTGAGCAGATCCGTTGGAAGATAGCGAGAGACGAATGATCTTTAGATTATCTGTCCCTGTTACGATACATCTCAGGACTTGAAAAAATGAGACAGCAGGATGGAATGTCAAATTAGCAAGATAATTATTGAAGCTTGTGTTGTGGGTTAGCAAAATACCGAACCTAACAACTCCTCTGATCTTAATCCATTACAGAACAACCTTCAAGGTTTCTGGTCCTTTTCCTCTCCTAGATTTTCTCTAACTTGCCCCGTTCAGGTAGGAATTGCACCGAACCACACTCTAAAATTGTTTAACGGAGCTTCAGATTTTGTTTTTAATTTGAAAAAAAAGAGTTTATTTTCGTGTTTTTTATTGTCTAGGATCTAAAATTAATTAATTTTAAAATATTGCATTGCAATTTCAAATACTCCCAAGAATTGATTCTGAGTTTAATAAACCTATTTGCGTTGCAAGAAAAAAAAACACATCTGGCCAATAATAGATTGGATCTGATCTGATTGATTTGAGTCTAACTCGATTAAAATCATTAATAAATTTATTTATTTTAAAAAAACTAAATTTATCCAATTTGACATATCAAGCTCAGATTTTCGTTTCCCTTTCCATTGAATCTCAGTGCATTGGTCTCTTTCATCTGGAACGCCTTTCAAAATAACTATTGGACCGCCCAAAACTTGTTCCTTATCCCAATTTCAAAGTGGTCCGATTTTTTCATTGAAACTTTTGATACGACCTTGTCATAACTTAAAATCCAGGCAACTTAAAATATGTGTTGTCGTAATTCGTGAAAAATAATTTTTTAAGTCGAAATACGAAGTAATTCAAATGTAATTTCTTAGAAATAATTTTACTACAAAAGTTAATTCAACTTAAAATATATTAGTGCTGAAAATTAACATATTTTTTAAAAATTATGTTTTTCCTGTAAAATATGTTCTAGATGCATATCCTTTTCATGGTACGTGTTTAGATAAAATTAATGAATGAATTTTAATAGATTTCAATACATGAAATTCTATCAAGGTTGATTATTTACGATAAAAAAACACACACATAATTTTTATTTTATTTTTAAAAAAATATTTTAAATATCAACCTAATAAATTATCTAAAAGCACTAATTCTTTTTTTTATTTATAAAAAACAATTAAAATGTTTAAAAAAACATATTTTTGAGTGATTACAACCCTACTTAAAAGCGTAATCATTACCGTACAAAAACATATTTTAGCCGATAAGATGGTCTTACGTGGCGTCGTGGGACCAAAAGGTTGCGTAAAAGTCCTGGCACCAGAGCCGTTTATATAACCGGGCCCACCAGCATTTATTTGACCAGTGCACCAAAGCTACAGGCTGAATTTTTAACCACAAATTAAAATTAAAATTAAAATTAAAAAAATACCCGTTCATTTAAAATCACTGTCATGTACGGCGTGATTGATTTTAATTGGTAGCATCCAAAAAACCTAACAATACATATGTGATAATCGCAGCGTAGAGTTTTCAACCGATACAAGCGCATCGCTTGCTGATTTAAAAATTTAATCGACGGTGCTTGGCTAAGAGGTATGAAACATAGCCTACCTCATGATTCAGCTCGAGATATAATAGACTTTAAGAAATTTGTTGGACTGTTATAAAAAAATATTTTATTTTAATATATTAAAATTAAAATAAATTGAGTTTCGTTCTCGTTTTCACCGGATTGACTTAGTTTTTTTTATCCAGTTTAATATAAAACACTGACTTATATTAGATTTTGGACCACACCATGTTACCAAGTTGACATGCCAGCTAGAAATAATTTAATAATACTAATTTGCTTTAAATTATTTTGTTTAAATTTTTAATATTGAAAGCTTGTATTAATTTATTTTTTGATTCTAAAAGATGGTTTGTTATAATTTCCCCCCAGCATGTATATGTATATAATATTAAATGTGGACTTGATGGTGTCTTGTCGTGTGGACAATTTTGTCTTAGAAGTGTTTTTAATTTGAAAATATATTACAATAATATTTATTTACTGAAATTAACACATTAAAACAATATAAAAATATCAAATAAAATTAATTTGAGATATTAAAAAAAAACATAAAAAATATTAATGGTTGATGACAAGTGGACGTTAAATGTTATAAATAGAGAATCTCTAAAATTTCCATGCTATCATTAACACTAATGCGTGAATTATCGAGGGGTTAAAAACACAATAAATTTTTAAATACATGACTGCTTAAATAAGATTTTGATATGTCAAATCTACCCGAAGATACTCGCTGGATTGCCACTACTTTTACAATTCTATTTTTTATTATTTAAGAAAATATATATTTATAATATATTTTTATATTATTTTCATAAATTAATGTTAAAAATATTTCTTAAAAAACAATAAAAAAAACACTTTAAAAATAATTATTACTTCACTCCCACCACGACCTGCAACTAGCAATGCCACCACGTAGCTCCTGGATGAACACAAAAATCGACAACATGAGCGATAAAATTTATTACTGGAATATTTTATTTCACCACAACTCCCTCCCTGTCGCGGTGATGGCCCGCCGTGGCCTCGTAAAATTACTCGCACAGTGGCATATTCGTTGTTCTAGCTAAAAAATGAAGGTGAAATCGCTACGACACTGATGTTTTATGAAAGGTTTGTTTGGGTTGTTCTTAGCTTTTACTTTTCAAGTTATCTTTCATTTTTTTCCCATAAATATGATTTTTTAATTTTTTTAATTTTTTTTGAAATGATATAAAAAAATAAAAATAATTTTTTAATATTAAAAATACATTGCACAACAATATTAAATACACATAAATAATGCAATTTTCTAAAGCTCGTAACCTAAGAAACTAAAACAAATTATTGTAACGGTAAAATATGTTTAAAAATATAAAAATAAATAAGATACTGATCTATCTGAATTATTATACTAAAAAGAAAAAAATCTTTATATATTAATCTCTTTTTTAAAAACATTTTAAATAATAAAATGAAGGTGACAAAAATAATATTAAAAATAAAATGAATTAAATTTATCTTTTCTAAATATATAGATTCAATTTAAATTAACCACTATAAATGAATTTAATTAATGTAGAGAATTGATTCTCATCTTAATAATTAAATTTAATATAATGAGTTAGATTTGATATTTCTGATATTAAGGTTTGATTCTAAGCTGAATTTCCAGTTTAAATAAATAAAATATTGATTCTATAAAACTTCACTGATTTTATTATAAAAATTCATCTAAATTTTTTGCTAAATATATATTTATTTTATCTTTATTTTTATTTTTAACTAAATATATTTGTATTTTTTTTTTCTAAAGTTATACTTTCTATCTCGTCTCTTTCCTAACTAGGTAAATACTATTTTGTTTTAAAAAATAAAACAGCATTATTTTTGGGATAGATTTAAAAACAGATCGATAACAATAATTTAATTGGTAATTAATGGATATAAAAAAGGAAAAAACAGCAACATTATTATATCTAGTTATCAACTACACCCACCTCTACCTAATCCATTTGATTTTCAAGCATCTCTCTCTCTCTCTCCCCCTTTTCTTCTCCCTCTCTCTCCCTCCACTGTTACCGTTTTTTCTCTCCTGTGTATAAAGCTTCAATTTCAAGTCAGTTCAAATGGTCTTCTTCATCTTCTTGCATTCAGCACCACCTCATCGTTTTTGATTCAGTCCATAAAAAGGAGAAAAAAAACATCCTTCTACTCTAGTCTACTCTTTGTTTTTTTCTTTTGTCCCTTGTACCTCTATGACCATTCAAAATCCCAGTACTTAATTATAATCAGAATAAAATTTTACTTTCTCTTTAATTTAAACCAAATTAACTACTATCTATGCTCTTTATCATTTGGGTGGGTGAAATGCGGAATAGCCAGCGGTTTTTCAAGCGGATCGGAAAATCGGCGATTTGATGGAATCCGCACTGTTTTGCTCTAGAGTTTTGGACATTTCATGGAGGGTTTTACAAACAAGTTTAGTTCATGCTCTGCGACTAGAGTTGACACTAAGCTGAGATTCACACTCGTTGTTTTCGAGGTAAGCTGTTCCTTTTCTTTTTCGTAAATGTTAATGCTGTATTCTTGTTTGCTGTTCTTCTGTGAAATGTGGGATTTCGGGTTTTAATTCAGCGGCTCTGTTTACTGAGAATTTGAGGGAAAAGAGAGTAAATTTCTGGGTTTATTACTGAACTGTAACCCTCAAGTGATTGTCAGACGCCAAAGATTTTGTTTTCTATTTTGGAGCCTCCCCCTCTTCAGTCTCTTTCTTTGTTTCTTTCTTACTTTTCCCTTTTGTTTATGGAAATTACTTTTCCGGACCTGTTCACGGTTACCTGATTTTCTTAGATCATAAGCTTCGTTATAGAATTCGGGTTGCTTAGCCTCCACGAATGAGCTGGGTCGTTTAAGGGTTAGAGGATTTTTAAGTCAAAAGTATTATAATTAGCTACTTTATTAGTTTGGAGTTAAAGCTTCATTGAGCTCATGGAGTTCAAAGTTTGGGTCTTTGTTCTGGTATTTGTTACTTTGAATTTGGAGTTGCAACATCTGTTGACTCGTTTTTTTCTGGCCAATTTTTGTTGCCAATTTGAACGTTATAATATTATTACTGTGTTTGATTTTGAAGCTTTCTGTTCATGTTCATATGCTCTGTCAGATTTACTTGTTTGTGTTTGATAAGTAATTTCAATAATACGTGTTTTATTGACTTTGAAACAGATTGTGTTGACATTGTTATGCTTTCAAGCTATAATTGCTGAAAGTTATGACCAGCAATTGCAAGGGCAAAGTGCTGAAAGGGGAAGTGGAAATATTGTATCACATTCATGCATTCATGACCAGATAATTGAAGAGAGAAAACGACCTGGTCGCCAGGTGTACTCTGTTATGCCACAGGTTTATGGTCAATCTAGTAAATCTAAACCCCTTCATGGAAAAGGTAGGGCATTGCTTGGAATTTCAGAATCATCGTTACATCAAAAAGATGTAAAGCAGCCAATTCGGATATTTTTGAATTATGACGCTGTTGGTCACTCACCTGATAGAGATTGTCGGAAAGTTGGTGAAATTGTGAAGGTGGGTGTCATATCTAATTTAGTAAGCTTAGTTAGTTGTACTACTTCAGCTGTGCAAGTAATTTTGTCAGTTCTTTGTTTCTTATCAGCTTGGGGAGCCTCCAGCGGCTTCTCTTCCTGGCACTCCTTGCAATCCCCATGGTGATCCTCCAATTTATGGTGATTGCTGGTACAATTGCACTTTTGATGATATTTCCGGGGAGGACAAAAGGCATCGTCTTCACAAGGTTAGCCATTATAAAATTAATTCAAAGACATCTACCCCGTGATGCATATTTTGAGATGACAATTAAAACTTCATGAGGCATGGAACTGTAATTCACATTTCTATCAGCAAAAAGCTTGATAAAGCTGAAGAACTTATTTTGGTGAAGGCTCTAGGGCAGACAGCTGATTGGTTTAGGAGAGCATTAGCTGTTGAGCCTGTAAAGGGTAACTTGCGGCTGAGTGGATATTCTGCATGCGGGCAAGATGGAGGCGTCCAACTTCCACATGGATACGTAGAAGGTATCATCATTTTGGGTGCCCCTTTGCTTAGAGATCCACTCAGATTGCTGTTCCTGCTTTTGTAGCACTTGTTGAGGCCTGAGGCAACTTTCATATTTGTTTTAATTCTTCACAGAGGGTGTCGCTGATGCGGACTTGGTTCTATTGGTTACTACAAGACCTACCACTGGCAACACTCTTGCATGGGCAGTGGCATGTGAACGTGATCAATGGGGCCGTGCAATTGCTGGTAATTTCTTAGTTATGCATTTTTTTCCATTGAGAAATATCATCCTGTTCACATGATAATTATTCTGAGCTGTTCATATCTTTTGCAGGACATGTGAATGTTGCCCCTCGCCATTTGACAGCTGAAGCAGAGACTTTACTTTCTGCTACCCTCATTCATGAGGTGATTTCATAATTAAATTAACAAGATTGGCAACCTGTGGAATGATCTAACTTTACCAATTAACATGTTTAATCTTGTCCAGGTTATGCATGTCCTTGGTTTTGATCCTCATGCCTTTGCCCATTTTAGGGATGACAGAAAGAGAAGGCGCAGTAAGGTAGATAACAGCTGTTGGATCAATTCTTAAAAACATTGCAAGGAAATTATTCGTCTTCTTCCATAAAAAATGTTATTTTGAAAAGATTTCGCAGTGTATTTGTGTCATTATAAGGGAATTTCACATCATCAGTAAGCTCACATTGCACGTTGCTTTTCAGGTCACTGAACAAATCATGGATGAAAAGCTTGGCCGGTTGGTAACACGCGTGGTTCTTCCACGTGTTGTCATGCACTCACGACATCATTATGGGGTAAGTGTCGTGCATCTTATCAGTTTTCCAAGGAAATGCTTGTGTCATCAAAATACTTTCTTTTCCAATCATCACAACCCAAAAACCAACAAAGGCTTGATAAGTTTTCCTTCTAGCAGGCATTCTCTGGAAATTTTACAGGTTTGGAGCTTGAAGATGGGGGAGGTCGTGGCACATCAGGTATTCCTTTTATATTCCGTGAATGTTTTTCAATTTCAAGCAGTGTTTACTTTTTATATGTATTTTCACTATAACTAGATTTTAGACATGTTGGCTGTTGTCTTTGAAGCACTTACATCAACACCTATCTCTGAAAATCAATCTGCGGTACATGACATAATTTTAATTTAGGGAAACAGAAATACTGAATGAATAACATGCGGACAATGTTTATACCTGTTTTAGGAGCAATAATCTATTGTTACTATCTGACATGTGCCATATTCCTGCTAAATATGTGGTAATTCTTAGCAATTTAATGATTGCTAGTTATCTGGGAACTTGGCTGTAGGGTCACATTGGGAAAAGAGGCTTCTGATGAACGAGATAATGACTGGATCTGTGGATACGAGATCAGTAGTTTCAAAAATGACACTAGCTCTATTGGAGGATAGTGGTTGGTACCGGGCTAACTATAGCATGGCAGATCATCTTGACTGGGGTCGAAATCAAGGAACTGATTTTGTTACTTCCTCTTGCAACCTCTGGAAGGGGGCATATCATTGCAACACTACCCAGTTGTCAGGCTGTACATACAACAGGGAGGCAGAAGGATATTGCCCAATTGTAAGTTACAGCGGGGATCTCCCCCAGTGGGCTCGTTACTTCCCGCAGGCAAATAAAGGTTTGTTCCAGAGCTTGATATTTCTACCATTTATTTATGCTTTGTGTTCAAGTTCGCTAGTCCATGAATGTGCAGTTAGAAAATCTCCTGCTCTTATACATGCTATTGTAAATATATGTTTTTTGGAGATCAAATATTTTTTCCCCTATATATACTGGAACAGCAGTCTGACCTTCAAGATTCTCACATCAAACTAAGCCTAGATTTCATGACCTGTCAGTGATTAATCCTGGAAATCCAGGAGATCATCTCCTTAACCACATGTTTCTCCCATTTTTCCATATTTCATATGAAATCCTCATTTAGTGGCTTCAATGTATGGAGACTTTGCTTTGACTCAAATAATGCTTGTATTTTTTCCCCTCAATTATTTCTACACAAGTCTTTGGGTATCATAAGCTTCTTATAACAACTGGCCATGCTTCAACATATATGCCATGCTGTGATTGTTTAAATCAATCAATATCCTTGAACAAGTTGGATTGGTCCTTAATTTGATAATTCTCTTAACCTTTTTTTATTGGTCATCACAGGTGGGCAGTCCTCACTGGCTGACTACTGTACTTATTTTGTGGCATACTCTGATGGATCCTGTACAGACTCTAACAGTGCAAGAGAGCCAGATAGAATGTTAGGTGAAGTGCGAGGAAGTAGGTCCAGGTGAGATCTGAGATTAGAGCCTTTTCTAGGGTCTGATTGAAGGGTTTAAGCAACAATATACTGATCAGCTTTTTTAAAATAATGCATATAGGTGTATGACTTCATCATTAGTACGAACTGGGTTTGTCCGGGGCTCAGTGACCCAAGGAAATGGTTGTTATCAGCATAGATGTGTGAATAACTCTCTTGAGGTATGCTTCCAAGCTTTGATACAGTTAATATTTTCCTGCATGCCGTGCTGTAGTTTAATAGATGCTAGTGTGATCCGTTCAGTTGTTTGTGGAAGCTTTTGACCTTCTAGTTTTACATATGAACTTCATTTTTGTCAACCAATTATGAGTTATTGAGAAGTTCGAAAATATGAATTAATGAAATTTGTGTAATTGTGGAAGCTGCTATTGACTTGCAATTATTTGGAATAATTCACCGGTTTGCAGTTGTTTACTAAAAAGTTCACAGGGTTTCAAAATCTGAGCTTCTTGCCTCTTACATATTGCTGTTGTTTACTAAGGGGGGATGGTCCAAAGGAGACTAATGCCTACTTTTGTGCTGATACTAAAAAGCAGGGTGTGTTTTCAATGTAATTCTGATAACCCTCCTTTTAGGTTGCTGTGGATGGTATTTGGAAAGCGTGTCCAGAAGCTGGAGGACCAGTTCAATTCCCAGGCTTTAACGGTAGTTAAATATTTGTTTTTAAGCTGATTTATCACATTGAATTATGAACTCTATTCATTCTTGTATTTTCTGTTGTGTTGTTCTTGCCTGCAGGGGAGCTGATTTGTCCTGCTTACCATGAGCTCTGCAGCACAGGTTCCATTTCTATACCTGGACAGTGCCCCGGTTCTTGTGATTTCAATGGAGACTGCGTAGATGGAAAGTGTCACTGTTTTGTAGGATTTCATGGTCATGATTGTAGTAAACGTAAGCTTCTAGAAAGCATTTCAATAAAGCAGTTTGAAATCAGTGGATGGGAATCTTAGATTCATTGATTTTTTTTTTGGAATTTTATAAAAACATTCCTTTCATTCTTTTGCAGGCTCCTGTCCAGGGAATTGCAATGGCCAGGGCAAGTGCCTTTCAAATGGGATCTGTCAATGTGAAAATGGCTACACTGGCATTGACTGCTCTACTGGTGATGTTACCTTTCTCGGAGAAGCCCAGTAATGTTCCTTTGAAGTACTATCTTTCTAATTTTGCTCTTTGCTATGATATGCAGCTGTTTGTGATGAACAATGCAGCCTACACGGAGGGGTCTGTGACAATGGAGTTTGTGAATTCCGTTGCTCAGACTATGCAGGCTACACATGTCAGAGCAGCTCAACTCTGCTGTCCAGTCTTTCAGTTTGCAAAAATGTACTGGAGATTGACATGTCTGGCAAACACTGTGCACCCGGTGAATCAAGTATACTTCAGCAACTAGAAGAAGTTGTTGTCATGCCCAACTATCACCGATTGTTCCCAGGTGGAGCTCGGAAGTTATTTAATATCTTCGGCAGCAGTTACTGTGACGCAGCTGCCAAGCGATTAGCCTGCTGGGTGAGCCACCCGCCTCTTTCTCCATCAATCTCCTTCCCATCAATTTATAAAATATTTGTCATGCATGATGGTGATGATTTATTGCACGCTCTAAAATTTATCCACATGAATGACCAGATCTCCATCCAAAAGTGTGACATGGACGGCGACAACAGGCTCCGGGTATGTCATTCAGCATGCCAGTCTTATAATTCAGCTTGTGGAGCATCGCTTGACTGCTCGGACCAAACCCTCTTTAGCAGTGAGGGTGAAGGGGAGGGTCAGTGCACGGGCTCTGGTGAGATGAAAGTTTCATGGTTTAGTCGTCTGCGGAGTAGTTTGTTTTCAAGTAATACTTCGTCCAGAGCAATGTCTGTAAAATATAGGCAGCTGTAGTTGATTTTTTTCTTAATTTTGGGTGGTAATTTTTCAAGGGCTCAATTGTAGGAAAGGTGGCACGAAGAGCACGTGCCCTAGATGTAGGATGGTCTTGTGCTTCACCCAAGTTTAAAGAAATTGGGTGGCATTGGCTTTCAAAAATGAAAGCCGCTTGTAGAGAAATTTGGAAATGTATGCAGAAAAAAGAACACCAAAAAAAGAAGTAGGTAAAATGCTTTCTTGACGAGCGAGCGATTAGAGGTTCGGCCGAAGGCCTTAATAGAAAATCCTTGTCTACTTTGTTGTTTCCTCCCCCTGTATTTTATTCATTATTTAGCGTAGTGGCCAGGAGTAATTCTCACTTAACGCTTCAGATGAAAATGGTGGGCATGCAAATATCGATGTTTTTTATTTAGAAATATGTAAATGTGTTTTTTTTTTTTAAAAAAAAAAAACTATTTTTTATATCAATATAAAAACATAATAAATAAATAATTTAAAATAAAAAATAAGATAAAATATTAATACTTTTTTCAAACTCGATCGCGCGTTTGCCCTCCAATACAAGCTCTAACCGTACTCCAGCCTTGAACACAGACTGACTTCTCATGATTACTTCATTGTGTTTGATATGTATTTTAAAAATATTTTTTTATTTTAAATTATTGTTTTGGTAGTTTTAAATCATTTTAAGTATTAATGTTAAAAATATTTTGTATAAAATAGTTATAATTTGTTGTTCAAATAAAAAATATTTTCAAAATCAACTACACTTTTAAACTGTTACAATGTGTTCTTCAAATGCCATAGCCAATCCTTGTTTAGTTTGTTTTCATTCTATTTGCTCTATCCGGGCATTCTTGTAGCTTATCCCCTTCCTTTGCTTCTTAGGAGGGACCGTCTCTCTGAATACAAAAAACTAGGGTTTGGGTGCATTCAAGCTTCTTCTGATTTTGGTGGCTGACTATGGAATCATGGGCTAATGGTTTGACTAAATCGGCCTCGGGTTTATCTAAACCTTGAGCCATATTCACTCAACATATCTATCAACAAATTAATTATAGCAACGAATAATATAAGAAAGAAAAATTGTAAATATGATCATCTTAAGAAGAATGCTTGCTTGCAAATGTATGAATTCTATCAATAAGATTATATTCCTGAGAGAATAATCATCTACCGAGAAACATGAAAGGAAATTATCCAGAACCATTTGGACAAAATGTGATCAAGTAATCAGCCCCTGTGCAAGTGCACGTGCTTGAGGCATCATCATAAGCATAGCTATACGCCGTCGGGCAAGCATTTTTGAACATCACCGAGTACTGCGTTGGCGAGCAAGTCTGTGGCGTCGCATGATCGGCGGTGCAGCAAAACTCGGGGGCGTTGAAGGCGGCGCAAGCACTCTTGCAAGCAACAGTAGAGCCGGAATCCAAGACCCGGAGCTCCGCAGGGCAGTTGTTATTGAGATCCGTAACACAGCCTGCATATTGACAATCTCCATAACCGCCCAATGCCTTGACGCCTAAGCCAACATTGTAACCATCCACGAGACTAACATCATAAAAGTCCTTGTCGTTAGGGTTTGTCCCGATGGTAAATTCCACAAGACTGACGGGAGGAGCGCCACCACCAACACAGTTTAGAGTGCCGCCACAGTCACCGGTTATGCACTTGCCACTGCCTGATTCATCAAATGTGCACCCAGTTCTGGCCCAGAAGCGGCCTGACCAACCGGGTGGAGCCTGGAACTGGACTGATGCACCAGGTACCAGCGTAAAACCACCATCACCAAGAGTGGCAGCTCCATTCCCAGAGAGAGTTCCTGGCCATAAGGTGTAGCTGCACTGGTTTTGGAGAGTAAACACGGTGGCATTACCCACGTTGCCTGCAAGAAATCAGCCATAGACATGTGGAGATCAGTTCTTGTAAATACGGCAACTTCCACATATATACAAGTTAATTATAACCTGGAATGGTTAATTCGCTGATTAATTTAGCTGCAATCTAATAACCATAATATCAATCAAGAATTCAAAAATTATTGATGAGAGCTAGCCAGGTGTGATGTGTTAAATCTACTGATATCACTGACAATCTCTAGACACATGCATATCATCTTTCAACATGAATCTGTTTTTCCAAAAACATGAAGCTTTACCTATTACGAAGAGAAGGAGCAAAAGATAACACAAAGAGATTGAGGAAATCGCCATTGGTTTCTGAGAAGGAAAGAAGCAGATGGGGGTGAAGAGAACAAACAGTTGTGTGTAAATAAGGAAAATACAAGTGGGAAGGTTAGAGTGGTTGTAGTTGGGATCGTGGAAGTTATTGTAGATCGAGGGCTTTGAATTTATATCGGTGTCCATACCCTAAACTTTCTTAATTCGTTCCAGTCTTTTCGTGATTCAATTTCAAGATTCTAAGGCTCTTTTCCTCACTGATGGCATGTGATTATTATTATATTGTCAAAGTACTGAATTGGATTTGATTGCATTTTCTATTTCGTCCTTTCTTTTCGTGACTCAATTTCAAGATTTTACGTTCTTTTCCTCATCGATGGCGTGTGCTTAATTATTACACTATCAAAGGACTAATTTAGATTTGATTGCCTTTTCTATTTCGCCCTTTCTTTTCGTGACTTTCACATTATGATTTATTTATTTTTTGAGGAGAAACTCTTTGTGTGCACGAACTAATAATCATAGTTATTGATCCCGTCCCGGTCCCGGTTCCGGATTTGTGTTTGGAACGGGACGTCCCGGTTTCGGTACCGTTCCGGGTACCGTTCCGGTTTTGTACTGTTCATTTTTATTTAATTATATATATGAAAAAAATAAAATATTAATTTAACAAGTATAATTTAAATTCAAGATAAATGAAATTTAAATTATACAATACAAACATAATCTCAAAATTAGAAACATCTTTGAAATTCCAAAATATTATGAAAGTAAAATGTTCTAAAATAAAAGAAAAATACATCAAACATCCTCTACTACATCATTAATATAAAAGTAAGGATCTTGATCTGGCTGTGGAACATAAGGAAAGTCGTCAACAAGACATTCCAATAGCTGGTCATCTCCACCAAGCTCATTCTCCTCATTTACACATGTCTCTTCATCATCTAAATTTAAAGTAGCGAAAGGTGCTTCGATACTCTCCCAACTTATGTCATCTCCATCAAGAAGAACGGGTTCTTCACAAATCCATTCATTCAATAGATCAATGTTGTCAAGGCTAATGGGATCTAAAGCATCTCTTGTTCTGCTCATATTCCTACAAAGAATAAACACGAAAGAAATTAAAAAATTAATAGCAATGTAATAGAAAATAATTACTAATATAATAATATTGATATTTTACTTACCTCTGTTTAATCTTTAGATTATAGCGAACAAATACTAAATCGTTTAATATCTTGTGCTCAAGCCTATTTCACTTTTTGGAATCGTTTAATCGTTTAATACTAAATCGAACAAATACTTACCCCTATTTTTTTATGCTAACTATTATTATAATTAATAATACTAATTATATAATAATAATTATTATAATATAATAATAATTAACATAAAAACGAAAAACCCACCCACCCACCCGTCCGTTCCCCATCTCAAACTTAAAGCTAAAAAACCCTACCCCATTTCTTATCTTCTCCGCCGCCAACCCCCCCTCTTGTCTCTCTCTCTCTCGATCTGTTCGCCCTTCCCTTCGATCCATCTCCTTTACAAAGCCAAACATATTCCCTTCTTCATCTTCATCGCATCCTCCGCACGAACAGTTGGCAGAATGGAGAAGAATTTTTGAAGATCTGTTTCATTATCCTCAGCTTGATTTCGCTGTCACGGCCCTCTTGATGATTCATCACGGATTTTATATCAGAAGAGAAATCGGGCGGTGGATACAAGCCCAGCTTCTTGAAATCCGCCCTCCCTCCCATCTTCTTCATTTTGTTTCTGGAGAACCAATCACTGCATCACAGATCTTCAAAACAATTAGAATCCCAAGTCTGATATTGGCTAAACGACGTCGTTTGTTACTTATCAAAACGACGTCGTTTTAGACCGTACCGGAACGGAACGCCCGGTACGGAACCGGGGCGTTCCGGCCGGAATTCGCCCGGTTTTTCCG
This sequence comes from Salix caprea, assembly GCA_964035475.1. NCBI lineage: Eukaryota > Viridiplantae > Streptophyta > Magnoliopsida > Malpighiales > Salicaceae > Salix > Salix caprea. Next base: position 1,943,717 of record OZ037761.1, on the reverse strand, counting down.
GGACAGGCCGGGATTCTACCCGGGACAAAAACGTCGCCGTTTTGTCCCGGATTTTGCAACGGGACGGGGCGTCCCGCCCGTTCCGGCCGGAACGGGACGGGATCAATAACTTTGCTAATAATAGTTAAGTTAGTGTTTTCCCCTACTAAGTTGGCCCTTTTCATGATCATGGTCGAACGTGGGGGTAATGGGTTCTTTCTTGGCAGAACTGGTTCTCTGCTAGCTGCTGAAGCTTTCAGCTAATTAACATCCAAGCTGATTAATTCATGAATAGATAATAATAAAAAATCCATACCGAGTGAAGTGATCAACCATGGCGCATGCAATATGTTCTGTTCTGATTCGAACTCGAAAACTGCTGTTCAAATCTTTAACTCTTTGCTATCACACTATGTCACTCGAGACTAATAAGAAGCCATTGCTTTGGCTGAAGCTGAAAGAGTATCGAGTCACATGAGAACCTGGTATTTCCCTTCCAGACAAAAAGAATCGGACCAGAAATACTTGGCAGGTCGTGAACATGGAATCGTAAAAAATGCCGAAGGCTAACCCTTCACGTGGCAAACATCAGCACTACTTCCCACCCTCACACGTCCTAAGGCCAAGGCAGTTAACATGCATGTGCTAGCTTCCACTTCCTCCCAGGAACAACTTCACTAGATTCACCCTTCGCATTTTTTATCCAAGCTCTGCTAGATTACTTACCAACTTCATGTAACTAATAAATAAATAAATGTTTCTGGATGGTCCCAGCTGATAATAATTTTCTTCAAACGGTAACCAGACACTGTCATATATATTAAAAATTAATTGACAATTAGTGTATAAATTGAACCCCTTTTAGTACCTTTGATTCCACGCTCACACTCAATTTATAGTTTGCGTGTTCTAAATAAGTTTTGTCTATATCAAATAATCATCTCATCTAAGAGCTCGAGCATTTAGATGAGGTTTTATAATATGATTTATATTATTCTCTAACACACACCCTCAAGTGAAAACCCTTTAGATTTGAAACTTGCATAGGTCCACACTAATTTGTGCTTGATTTTTATCAAATAGAATGAGAGTAATGATATTCAAACTAGTGATCGCTGGGTCAACAAGATTCTAATACCATATCAAGAAAGCTTAAGTTTTAGATGAAGCCCCAGAATATAATTTATATTATTCTCTAACAGTCTTCAATAATACAAAACGATCCCATCAATTTGTGCTAATCAAGCACAGGCCAGCATCGACCTTCATCATCATTCAATGCCCACATTCCTTTCACAAGATACGTCGAAAATAAGTTCATTATTTTCCTTTCAACGTAATGATAAAAGACCTGCAGGTGGTAGCTTGAATGGAATGAATTATCTTGTCGGCTAAGAGATCATAAAGCCTTCGGTTCACACAGCATCGATGTGATGTCTGTTTGTTTTGACAGAAGACGCGACAACACAACCTTGTGCCACATACTAGCTATTTCATCACACAATAGATATTTGTCTACGTGTACCCGTTGCTTAATCAGGCAAGCAATTGTATTTATCCATGAAAAAGAAACCCAATTTCTACTGGTGTTTGATCCCGCATGAATCTATTAATTAGACAGCTTCAGCTACAATTCTATAGCAGGAAAAAGACAGCCTGTGTATAAGATCATAAAATGTGATTAGTTAGAGAGATGATGGCTCATCACCTAACAGGTTAAAAATTCTTGGTATAAGGTCGGATCGCGTCACAGTTCTTCATATGAAACCTAATGCACGGACACAAATTTTATATGGTTGATATAGTTCCAACAAAATGTTTTGAGCTTACCAGATATTGATTTGTCATTCAGGTCATTCTGGTGACTGTCAACTACTTCCATTCTCTTTTCGCTTACTTCTGTTGACAAGATCAAATGTTGTTGGTCTATAAATGACAGAAGGCATATCAACTGCAACTGTTCTTGTCATGTACAGCAATGGCATCTAGGACCCCAGTTTTTTTTTTTTTTTTTGAAATGTTTTCATGTCTGTTCAACATGCAGAAGGTAAGGAATTGACAAATCGAGATAGAAGATGAGTAGAGAAATTATAAGCAGAAGATTAGGGCAGGTAATGCAGCATTGAATCGTCATGATAACACAGGCATCCTAAGTTGTCCCACTTGGTTCTCTATTGAAGCAATTCTTAGTAATGTCACCCTTTTTTTTACCCCTTCTAGTCCAACAATCAATTGCTTGAATTGCACAACAAAAAAATAATCTTCTCTCGGCATGAAACCCTCCAGTCCAAATCACTTTATTTTTCCTTTTTTTAAACCCCAAGACGGAGATTTCTTTCAAAAGAAACACCGCAATTCATCTAAAGTTCAGTGACGGTGTGCTTGTCGGGACACGAATCTCACGGTATCAGGAGGCGGGAAAGCGCGCGCGCACGAAGAGGGAGAGGGGGGGGGCGGTCTTAATGGGCTGGGCTGAAGTGGTCAGGGCTTTGGTAACTCTTACTGGACCTGGGTGAAAGACAGCATACCTAGTATTGGGCTGGACAAGACTGAAAACGACATCTTGCGCGTGAATCCAAGCTAGCCCAAAATCAGCCCAACCAATCCGATGTAGAGGTGATTCTTTATAGCACAGAAGCTAGCAACTTCGGAGCAGGATGGTTGTCACTGAGATGAGATCCTATTCTGAGAACTCTAAAGCGAAAAGTGAGCCTGAGACATAGACAGGGAACGTAACCTGACTGAGAGCTGACACGTAGGGAGTAGAGAGAGAACCTGGGTGTACGAAATCGAGTTACACAAACAACAGAATCACTCGCGAGCTGACTCAGTGGGGACTTGAGCGGACAGGGCTGATTCTTTACAGCAAGGATGTGCAAGCTAGCATCGAAGAAGTTGAGCTGACAGCTGACCCAGCCTAGTAGCAAGGGTTGCTATGCTCCATCTTAACATTTTAAATCTCATATCACCATAGTTTTCAGGGCATCATAACATATTGGCGGTAAACTTGCATTCTTTAGAACCTATGCAGTATCCACAGTTCTGTCATGTTGCTTAAATAATATATCAGAACAGTATGCTGAAATAGAACATTTGATCTTATTGCTTCTATGTTCACAAGAGACCTTTAACTGTAAGTCTGACCATCTTCTGTAGCAGAACTATTCATATCTTGCACTAAGCAATGCTATATCAAATTTGTAATGGGTAATGGCCGGAAATTAAAGTGAGTAGCTGAAGCAAGGTACGCACATGCTAAAATAGCATATGTTTTGAACCAAACGGATGAAAAAAATGTAAGGTAAATGAACAATGCAGTCAATAAAATTACCACAGTGAAATTTACCAAGCATTTCAGTGTAGAAAGTTCTTGTCCATTTCCTTCATTAGGGAAATGACCTTGAGCTTTGAAGTCTAGAAGCAACTGGTCCTTGAGCTGGAACCTATCTATTAACCAAGTAGCAGCCTCGGCATCAGAAGCTGGGATGTCCTTGGCAGGGATACGCTGGACATGAATGTGAACTTCTGAAGGATCTGTACCAAATACGTTGTCCAGAAAGGTAGGCAATTGGTGTTTATACGCAATACTCACATCATAAACTGCAACATAGGAAACATGATTAAGTATTTAGTAAATGTCAGAAGGAGCCATAAAAAGATAGGAAAAAACTGAATTCTTCTCCTCATGCAATAAAGGTCGTGATGTTGGGATAAATTTAACAGAATTCCAGCACTGATACAGTAATACTTAGCAGAGGTGATGCACTGATAGTGAGAGGCTGCTTTTTAAAACAGTATGGAATTAAATCAAGTGTATATATTTGCTTGAGAGAGTGAAAGCCACACGTTATATTATCAACAACATATGATAACCACACAAGACAGGAAAAAAAATCATTTTAAAAGAACCTGCATCCAAGGAATTCTGTAGAACTTCCAAGCATACGTGAAAACCCCTTGTTTTAGGAAGTAGCACATTCGCCAGCACAGGAAGTCCAAGTTCACTGGCAAACTTTTGGCTCCTCTGGCATTTCTGTTCACTGCCAAATATTGAAAAAGGGAGATCCCACCAATTACTCTATGTAAGATACCTGATTTTAGTAGCCAAATATCTTTGATAAAAAATAAGCTTAATGTTATGAGTAAATATGCCAGCCTAAAGAATACATAGGAAGGATATTAAATTACCTAAAATCAGTTCCTTCGGGGAAAAGTACTAGCCACAAGGGATCTCGAGAATCCTTGAAAGTTGAAAGCATTTGACGCATGGCAGGTTCATCAACTTCCCACTTCCTCTCAACTGAAATGAACTCCAAAATATGGAATCCCCACCCAAAGACTGGTAGTTTCATCAAGCTGCTCTTGAGGATATACTTGATGTAGCCCAGGCACCCCTTCCGCAATGCTAAATTCCACAAGTACATCCAATCAACCTCAGTTCTGTGATTAGAAATTATCAAAACACGTTCCTTAGGCGGTACTAAATCTCCAGAAAATACAACTTTGGTCCCATTTATCTTTTCAAAAAGAAAGGGCCACAAAGCTAGCCAAAGAGCAAAGAGGAAGGATGTTGCTTTTCTACAATAGTGTATGCTGAAAAGACGCATCAAGACAGCTGCAACAGGAGCAAAATACACTACAAACATAAAAGCAGTAGAAATATACACCAACAAACATACAAGACCCCTTATCAACCTAAAAGGAGTTAAAGGGTAATGCTTTAGTCTATCATCGGATTTGAGAGGCTTGAAAGTTTCTTCCATGTCCTTCCAGGTTCAACAGCAACCACCTCCTCCAAAGACAGCTGCTATGCAATGTGCCTGAAGAATCATTTGAGATATTCCTCAACCTCATTATTTTACAAAGAGCAAGCTAAAAATCCAAATGAGAGCAGAATATAGATAAAATGCACAAAAGCACATAACGCCATAGTGCCAATCATTGTCAAACATCTAGCTGGAATTAAAAATTCAACACGAACTCCAATTCATGGTAAAGTCAGAAACAAAGTTGCATGCTTTCTTCAATAAAAACCTTCTTGTGTGAATGAACCATGGCTAGTTAGGCTTTTGAATGTCACTGAAACAGAAATTCATGTGCCGCAACAATGACGGAGATCATCTATTGAGGCCAGTTCCTCAACTAAGACAAACAGCCCCATTTCACGTTAGCACCAAGGGGTAAACCATCAAGTTTCAGTTAGGATAACCAAGGTCCCTCAAAAGGAAATTGACCCTTAGTCTAGTAATCACAAATTTGGGTGGCGCGCCCATCCTTTCCCTAAAAAATGGAAGACTAAATGCGATTCAGCCCTACTATGTGAGAATTTCATAGAAGTAAAGGTTGCTATACATAACAAATAATGGTTAACTCTAAGCATTCTAATTAGCAATTACCGACAATTGCCGCTGTATGACATCCATAAGTTAATCTCGGCCATCAAGCTACAGTTCTTTGATTAAATCATTCGACTCTCAGTTAAAACTACAATTAGCATAGACAATTATATTAACAGTTCAAGTCTAAAACATTCTATCCAGTCCTAATTTTCATAAACAACACAATTGCCTTTTTGGTTAAGCTAAGCAAGCACCTACTCTTTCTCTAAACCTCAAAACCGATAGATTCGCATTCCTAAGTCTAAGACAATATCGTTCATAATTAAATTGGAATCTAGACATAATTCCATCAATTCAAACACGAAGAAACCCAATTCTACGCTTAAATAGTTCGAATCTGAAAGAGCAGCATAAAATTAAGAAAACGATCTGTAAATTGAAGTAGAACTGAATTGAACGATGAGTTACCTGGTCTCTGGAGAGAAAGGGAGAGAGTGAAAGAGTTTTGAGTTCGAAAATTCAGTTTTTTTTTTTTTGAAGGAAGATAAAAATAAGAGAAGTCTGCGCGGAATAGGGAAGCAAAGCCAATAAAATAGGAAGCATCTGGGCATCTATATTCGTAAAGATAGACCAGAAGATATCCCATTGCATAATGGAATGTTTGGTATCATGGTTTGGCTATATATTTTTAAGTAAAAAATGAATATATTTTTTATTATCTTTTAATTATAAATATTTTAAAAACAACTTCTATTATATTCTTAATCAAATTCTAAATAATTATAATGTTATTAAGCTCGATTCAATTTAACTCTAGAAAAAGTCAAGTGATTTTAGATTTTCTAAAAATAACTAATTATATCTTAATAGTTTTTTTAAAAATAAATAAATTAGAAGATATAGATTTTATACATATATTTTTATCATTTTAGATGAAGACTAGATTTTATAAAAATATTAATAGAATGTTATTAGTATTTACAATTTATTGATTCTGAGTTACAAAGATCAAATAAAATTTACTGATTTTTTTACCCTACTTTGTGTCGGGCGGGGGCTAATTACCGGCCAAACAAGTTGCTGTGTTTTGGTGCCAACCAAGTTTCTAGAAATGGCAACGATTCAAAAAAGTCAAATTCAGCGTGCTTTGTTTTATTGACTATTTTATCTTATGGTGACGAGTTTTGGATTGTATAATGAAAATGAATGGTACGGGTGGTCAAGCAGCTTACTAGAGATTTAATTTGAATTAACTGTTCTCATAGGCTATGCCTCAAGTGCGTTTGGAATTATTTTTTATTTAAAAATATATTAAAATAATATTTGCAACAGATTACATCAAATTGATTTAAAAACATAAAAAATATAATATTTTAAAAATATAATTGAGCCACGAAACAAATACAACTTTACTTGACAGGAGAATTTTTGGAACGAGGTCAAAGGAGAATAGAAAATGGAGGGGATGATAATAAATAAATAAATAAAGGAGCTTTGGACGGATTGAAAATGAAACGAAGGAAGTTGGATCAAGCCGGTTCCTTTCAAGTAAAACTTCTTGCCAGCTGTCAGCACCAGCGACTTTCATCTCCCGCCGTACATGTAAGTTGGATCGAGCCGATCCTGACACTACACGCTAACCTTATCTTTTTATGTTACTGCAGTAACTCCTGTCGGTGTCGGTCATTTCACTTCCTTCTTCCCTGCTGCCACAGGCAATAACACCACATGCTTGAATGAATCTTCAGTTTGGAGGCGAATAAAAATGGCGGGTTCAAGTTTTTCTTCCCATTTCATATTCTTGTCGATCTTTCCAGGGTAGTGTTTTTATTTTCCTCGATCTTTCCAGGCGAGAAAAAAAAATCTAAATGCCTCCTGTTTTCTTGTTTGGATTCTCCCAGGCACGATGCAAATTGCTTAGTCAAATTAAAGAATGATGCATGCTGACCAAGTTTGGAGCAGAATTTTAGAGATTTCGGGCCTTTTTTATATTTAGTTAATTGATTTGAAAATTAAATCAAGATTGTGCGTGTGTGTGTATATATTATGTTCATAAAACACACCAACTTGTGTATATATATTAACTCTTAATGCATGATTTTTTTTTATTTAAGATAAAAAAATCATTCCGAAATGATGTAAGCACTGTATAAGCACGCCATCCTTTTAGGGTTAGGGTTAGGCTGGGCTTATCTGAATGCTAGATTCAAGTCAAGTTACCTACCGTTGCAATGCTGTGTATATTTTTTTTCAATTTAGTTTTTATTTGTTTAAAGTTATTTTTATGTTTTATATAGTTTAGAAGTGCTAATATAAATATATTTCCAAAAAAATAATTTATAAGCTTTATAAGTATATTGGATAAAGTGGGACATGCAGTCGGGGCTCTTCGAGTCTTCTTGGGGATTAAGCTGTGGGCTCAGCGATGTCCATATGCAGGCGTGGAGGTCTTGGATTTAGGGGCCGTTTAGGAGAGTTGTAGAGATTGTTTTTCACTATGTTTTTAGTTAATAATACATTAAAATAATATATTTATTATTTAAAAAAATATTTTTAATATTATCGTATCAAAATAATCTTAAAACACGAAGAAAAATAATAATTTTTTTTAAAATACAATGTTAAAGTCAAACTAGTGTTGTTAATTTCATTTCATTTCGGTCGAAATATTTTGTACTAGTTAAGAAAAAGACATAGTTTTTATCTCGTTTAAAATTTCAACTCGATCCGGAAATTCCATTCAAGTTTTGGTCAAAACGTTCCGGTTTTGTTCCACCTATTCTGTTTCGGTCAAATAGTATTTTTTACAATTATGAATAATTTTACAATATCAATCTCTTAATTCGACCATTAGATTGAGATGAAATTTTACGAGGAGTCTCTTGATATATTTATATATATTATATTAAAATTTCAGAGCAACCAGAGAATGTAATGACCTTGCGAGGTTGATGATGACATCCTCATAATATTATACATATTCATAATTTTGTTCAGAAAAATTATTTTATTGTGTCTTTTTTAGATTAAATTGTACAATTCTAAATAATTTTATTTTTGAATCTAAATTTAATTTCTTGTTGAATTAATATATTTAATTATATATAAATATACATAAATAATACAATTCTAAAACAATACGCAAAAAATTCTAAAACCAAAATATTTTGTTTCAATTAAAAAACTATCCCACAACCGAAATGAAATCGACAAAATTATATCAAACAGAACGTAAAGGGTGACCATCTTAATATCGGGCACAGTCCGGTATTCTTGCGTGTTCATAGCCTGGGCTAAAAAAAAGATGGAAGGCGTGGGCTTATCATGTACATTGCTTTTCACATTTCATTTATTATTTGATTTAAGTAAAAAAGACCCCATAATATTCAAAATCACATGCATTTCATGTGGAATCACGACATTGTTTTCTAGTTTTTTAATTGAAAGTTCACCGTGGAAGCAGCCCTATGCTCCTTTTCTACCGTGCCAAAGCAGGACATTGACCAGAACAATTTGTATAGCAAGATCGAGAAGGTGGACTTTGGACTTGTCTTAGACACACGAAGCTTCCATGCAATTGGAAATGCTAAAAGTATACGAAGCTTCCACGCAATTGGAAATGAGAAAAGCATCTGGTGGGCCGTGCAAGGGCTTGAATAACGAAAGGAACATCACCGTCGAATAAAAAATGGCATCTAGAGGGGATCAAGTTGAACACGTCTTGCTTTTTCCATGGCCGACCAATTGAAATAGCTGACGTTGCTCGAATCACAACTCTCCTCTTTTCTCTGCAACCACAGGCAATAACTAGACTTAAGCCTCTAACATATGCATTACACAAGATCCAACATGGATCCGATCATGTACACCTTGGTTCTTAACATAATTACAGTTCTGTCTGAATAATCAGAGAACGAATGTGCAGTAACTCTGAATTCGAAACAAGAAAAATCATAATAAAGAAGCAAAAAGTAATCTAATGGAGGACTGGTTTGAACCCATCAACTAGCCTTACTGTCCCGCTTCTCCAAACCAGAATGCGAATACCTTGAAGAACCCTTAAATTCACTCGAGGAATCGCCCTTTCTCTTGCTCAAATACATCTTCAGATAAAACTTCAAAAACAACAGCAAGATCACAGCATTCAGCATAGAGTTAAGCCCCCAGGCTCCGATCCCGTTGCAGCCTCCTCCTTTCAATAAATGCAGCGAAAGCACCCCGAAGTGGCAAACCAAATTGCACCCCAATAACACAACCTGACAACTCACTACAAAAGGGAAACAAGCACTTGGAAGCCCAATTGCTGTCCAAAATCTGTACCCATAAACGACAGAGTACAGCAACGTTGTTGAAAGGATAGCCAGGATTTGAAAAGACTGGGAAAATTCAAGCCAAAGAAATGACATGAACAAGAGTATGGATTGGTTGAACAAAGTAAAGAAAGTGAGTTTACGGTGTTTGAGGACTGTAAAAAATGTGCGTAATAAATGAAGGAATCGAGAGAGGTAGAAGATGTAGGACCAGAAGAAGACGCGGCCAGAGGGACGGGTGCCGAGAGGGAAACAGAGGAGCCACTGGAAAGCCGTGGTGGTCTTGGTACGCCGCCAGAACCAGCGCGTGTCACGAATCTCAGCAGCGGTTGAAAGAAGAATGCCAAGAAAAATCACAACCGATGCCATCGCCATTGCCAGGCTATGTATTGCTGGGATTGGACCAAGTGGGACACGGCGGTTGGTACGGAGAGTTAGGGAGACCATAAGGTGGAGGATGGCAGCAGCAATGATGTAGATGGCGATGGCGGAGAAGAGAAAAGACCACGTGGAACCCCATGATTCGGTTGGGCTCCATCGGAAGTTAACAATCGATGGGTGCTCTGATAGCCAATATTTGGTGCTCTGTGTTATAGATAGTCTCATGTTTGATTACAAGCCTGGGGAATTTTCAATCTGATGCATGAAAACTCGTTGTCTTAGAAACCCAGGAAGATTGTGAACCTGATGACAGGAAAGTTATGGTTTTTTTCACGCTGAGAGTTTTCTAGGTATTGTTAGAGACAGGTCATAAATCGAAATGGAGAAAGAAGAAGACAATCGGGTTGAGCTTTATGTATTGCTACATTTACCGGCAGCAATGATGGACGGTTGAGATGAACAGCCGTGACAAGTATTTGGAACACAGCTACTGAAATCTTGACACCGTTGCTCGGCGGCGCATGATATATATAGCGATGACCAAAAAAGAAAAGTGGAGAGATTTCTTAACGCGGACTTTTCTCAATTATAGGCATGGTGATCCTGGGTCGTCGAGATTTGGATTTATGTTGATGGACTTCCCTTTGTTTCTGTTCGGAAAGCAACCTGGACCCGCTGCGGTGCTCGTGAAAGTGAATTGTTTGACAAGATTACCATTTTGAATATATATATATAAAAAAAAAAAGCCATTTGAATATCATTAAATAAGTAATATTAAAATAATAATTAAATAAGTAATTGGTCAATTGCATAACTCCTTCAGCAAGTTTAAGACATGATAGCAAGAAGAAGAAAAGGAATTGTTTGTGTATTATTTTCTCTAACGTAAACATAGGACGCATAAATAATTTTTGAATAAATTATTATCATCCATGTTGTATTTTTATTTAAAATAAAATTTGTAGAAATGCATTTTTTTCACACATGTTTCGAATAAATTGACAGGCATGCATGGGTTTTTTTTCCTAACGAGAAGGGTTTTTTTTTATCAATTCGGAGTCAATTGAGATCGAGTTTTTTTCATATAATTTTAAAAGAACATTTCCACAATGATCCGATATATTTTTAAAAAATAAACATGAAGCAAACTTCCTTATCCATCGCACGAATGATTTAATAATATATATTACCAAAAGTCTTCTCAATATATAAATAAGAGAATTTTTTATTATTATTAATATAGGTGTTTGGATTATTTTGTGCATACCTCTACTAATTCTATAAATTCTGAATTTAATCACCATATAAACTTTTAAAAACTATCATTTTTAATTTGAGACCACATGAGAGAAAATTCTTTAGTCCCAAGCTTTTATCACCGGGCATCTATTAAATGATTTTTTTTTCTTTACCAAAGATTGCTGGAGCTTAGCAAGATGAACCTATCTCACCACAATTAACATGTGAAAACCTTTATCCAACAAGTTGATGATTGGCAATTTCCTTGTGATTCGCGTGTTGCACGAGGATTCAATAAACTAAGCATTCTATTTTTATCGAGATGATAGAGGTGATTTTGATTCTTTTCATACTAGACCTGATCATGAGTTGCAAATGATTGATTTACTGTTTTCTCGTACAAACGTTGTCCGTGGACACCAACAATCTACAATTCTACATGGACGTCGAAAGATATTATTTATTTAATTTAGTTTGAGTTTTTAATAAATAAATGACATCCTCATGCCTTTTTATTTTGAAAAAAGTCATTTTAGAATCCCTTTTGGCTATCCCATTAAAGATTAAAAACAATTTGAAGTGGTTGAGGAGGGTGCCCCCCTTCCTCGGGAGCCAGGTTCGAGCGTCCCAGCTGATAAGGGGGGTGTGCCTCCTTGTGGCACCCTGGTTCGCTCCTGCTTGGTACGCCTGTCACTCCCGCGGTGCTTTACTTGCTCATTGGGCTTGCAGGGTGTTCAATGAGCTCGGGGAATAGTCGAGGTGCGCGCAAGCTGGCCCGGACACCCCGGTTATCAAAAAAAAAAAACAATTTGAAGAATAATCATTTTAGTGGTTATTGTTTATGGTTTTTTATTTGGCTGTCTCACTGGAAATACCCTAATAGCTATACTAATAATACACAAGGCATGGGTTTAAAAATTAAAAGAATATTTGGTATCATTTTTTAATTTTTATTTTTATTTCAAAAAAAACAAATTCAAAATGAAAACAAAAAACTTATTTCTTTGTTTTTTATTTATTTTAAACTTAGTTTAAGTTGTATTTAATTGAGTTTGAGCTGTATTTAAAAATATGATATATGTGTATCACATTATTTACTGAATTTATTTCACAGTTCATGATTATTTACTTATTACGAGTTGAATGATATTTATTGTACTTTTAAAAGTAACAATGTACCTTTTGAGCAATGACACGATAATATTAGTAATCGATAGTATTATAGGATAATTAACCAAGTGATTAGATAATAGGATTAATTATTATGATATAATAATTAAAAATAATAATAATTTATAATTTAATTTAATGTCTAGAGGTACCGTAACAATCCCAGTTTACACAGTAATCCTGTTCAAATGAACGCGATTGATGCATTAAAATATTTATTATTCTACCAAAAAATTAAACATGTATTAACATATTGCTGTGATTGTGATCGATACATTATATATCTTAACTAGTCACAATTGAAAACAGAAAACATTCAAAATTTTCATTAAAGAAATGAGAGGAAAAACCAAAATCTAAAGACCAGGGATTGAATAAAACAAAAAAAAACATGAAGAACCGTTATGCATTTTGCCGTTGCGGGAGAAAGAAAAAGGGAGAGAGAGAAATTATCCACCGACGCTTCCCTAACTATCTTTAAAGGACATACGTCCCACCAAGAGAAAGAGAACATGACAGCTTAGCTGGTGACACAACGACCAAACATTTCAACCACATATAGACCGCACACGCCGTCTGAATGGCGCGTACGTGTAAAAACAGATGGCGCGTCCAGATGATGCACCTACAGTAATCTTGAGAAGAAAAAAAAAAAGAATTACCTAACCACCTCATGACCCAACGATAATCATGAAAAAACATGGAGTGAAGGTACCGCCATCCCCTCAACGTCAGGCCTTTATTTTTTTATCATCTGTGAGGGTATTAAAGTATTTCACTGCAAAAAAATATGAAAAAACTAAAATACTCCCGCCTCCACTCCCTTACCTGTGTCCCTACCCAAGGGCAAAGTCATTATTTCACTCTTCATGATCAGGCGAAAAATATAAAAAATACCCTGTCACCACCCAGGAGTAAATTGATAGTTTCATTGTGCAAATAAAACCGTAAAAGACCAAATCACCCCAAACAAACTTCAAATGCCACACATGTCCCTGAAAATATCCAAAATACACCCGGTATCAAAAATTAAATTTTATGGCCCGATAAGCAAAATAATAATTTTACTATTGAAATCCACAATAATTTATCCTAGAACACAGTAAAACAACAACGTTATGTTTTTTTAAATGACCTACGCTCTCTCATGAATCAAAAGGTGTCTCGCCTGATGTTTCTTTGTTCGCCTGGCAAAATTCACTCGACGTTTCCAAGATTAAAATGTATTTTTTTTGTTTTATTTCTTGTCAAATTAAAAAAAAAAAAGCATGTACATGTACATTTTTAGGTAATATAATATCTGTTAGGTAGAAAATAAATGAAATGAAATGAATTGTCTCAGCCAACAATCTTCTTGAAGTTATTTCCTTTTCAGTCCACAAATCTCCGTCAAAATCTCTAAATTTATAAGGAAAAAACGACGCCGACTCCCTCTAGTTTCACTCTTTTTAAGAGGAGAAAATACAAGCACAATTAGGCAATGCCAGCTACCCGCAACCCCAGCTACCCATTCGACTCGAATTCTTACAGGGAACCAAGTTGAATGACCTCCAGAGTCAAAGTGTAGCTGTTAAAATAAATCATCGACGTCGAAGCGTTCTCATCCAACGGTCCATATAAGAACTCAACATAAACCATTAGATATTTGCCAAGTGGAGACAAAACTCCAAACACCTGTGGGCTGAAGGGTTAGAACTTGGACGGGATATTTAATCCACCTACTCTCAAATTTTGTATTTGCTTAACATTCCTTTGGTATTTTGGTTTAAATAGAGGTTGTTTCGATTTTTTTTTTTATTATTTTGATATGTGTGATGTAATAAATATATTTTTTTAAATGACAAAAAATATTATTTTGATATGTCTTTTAGTAAAACATATTTTGAAAAATAATTGTTATCACCTTGTATCGTTCTTCAACTTTTATTTAAGTGATTATTTATTCTTTTTTATTAATTATCGTGAGTGGAATTAATCTAGGTACTATTTGGTTCCTACTATGAAATATAAGAGATATGAACAAAGATAAAATAAATAGGACAAAATGAGATTGAAACAAAATTGTGTTTGATTGTGATATACAAAAATAAATTTTGCATCTAAATACTATTTGGCTGGTTATGGTGGACAAGGTATCATATGATATTAAAAAAAATATATTATTGATGTTTATTGTTGTAAAACTTGCATATTTGCAATAAAAAATTCTATATTTTATTTTATTTTATTTTTACTCTTGTTTAACAAGTGTTGAAATTAATAATATTACAATCATCCTAGTTATAAAACAAATACTGAAATAATTAACCCGACTTGATCTGGTCAAAACCAGAGTCAACTTGGGACAAACACAGTTGATTTTCTTAAGAAATTTAAAATCTCTGGTCAGCTCAGTTGGCCCTACCTTCCAACCTATAAGTTAAATCTTGCCTTATATTAACTCTCGAGATGATCCTTTAAGCAAGTTTTAAAACCACAACATCAACTGTTTTTATTCTTACACCAACACGGTCAAAACATGTCAACTCAACCCATGATCTGAGCCTCAAAAGTGACCCCGACTTTATCACATATTGATCAATGAATCGAGTTTTAAACCTGCAATAATAATTATCTATGTTTTTACACTTCCTAGCTATATAATTTTGAAATTAAAAGTTTTTTACAATGATATTCTAGAATAAAAAAAATAATAAAAATCATCTATAGAAACATGCTCCCTTTGTATCTCTGTTTGGAAATTACAAGAACAAACTCCAAAATTTATTTAGAAACATAATTATTTTAATGCTTTTATCTTTATCTCTTCAAATAAACACATTTTTTTATTCATTATTTTTATCTCATGATAGTAACCATATGTTGTCTTAATATTTAGTCACTATTATAGAATATAAAAAACAGAGAATAAATATATATATATTTTTTAAAAAATATATCATTTTTGTAACAAAAATATTAAGATGAGATTTATTTTTACCTTTTCTTCCTGGTTTCCTTGATAAAATATGTTTTTTCTCCACTTTTTTTCATCACAGAATAATACTTAAATAATATCTAAATATCTACTGAACTGAACTGTAAAAATAATGGCATATGGTTGAAAATGTAAAGGATGAAATTAAATAAATAAATAAAAAAAAGATCAAGTTGTAAGACTAAGATATATCAAAGCACCATTAACCCCAGTCATAATAACAAGTCCAAAATTGTAGCGTAAAAGAAGAGTAAATAAAAAGAAAAATCAGTATTATTTCTTTTCTGGTCAAGATGTTTTTTCTCTGAAGTCATTTTTCCCATAGCCTTCTGCATTCTCCATCCCGAATCAACTGATCCGCATCTCTATCCGTAAAGGTCAGTAATTTATCTCTGTCTCTCAATCTCTTCTAATCAGATTTCCCCTTTTCCTCTTTTTTGATTTGTGATTGTATTGATCTTCTAGAATTATGGCTCGTCTTTATCTAGATGTTGTTTAAAATATTTTAAGATAGAGATCTGATCATCTAGTTTTTGAATTTACCAGGTTTTGCTGTCCTTTCCAGATTATAATACAGGGGCTTGAATTATAGTTAACTTTTTGCGTGGTCAATTGAAAATGATGCTATAATAAAATTAAAATCGCATAAAAATCTGGACCTCAACACAAAACCCTTTGATTTTATCTAAATTCCTGGACCTTTTGTCGTGTAAAGATAGTCTTTCAACAGTTACGATTTGTTCATATACTTCAGCATCCTGATTTTGCTATGTTAAGGTTTCGAGTTTGGGAAAGCTGTGTTGTGTGGGGAATTTGATATTGTTCTTGGTGTTGATAAATGCAATGCTTTTATTTTTTTATTTGATTTATAGGGAATTGACTGGGTTTTCAGAGATGGGAAGTGGGTTTGGGGAATCAACAAGCGGGGTTCCTCAAAACCCTTCATTTACTAGCAGCAATGGAAATGGTGATGCTGGTAATTTTGAATGCAATATCTGCTTTGACTTAGCTCAGGATCCGATTGTGACTTTATGTGGCCATCTTTTCTGCTGGCCTTGTCTCTACAAATGGCTTCATCTTCACTCTAAATCCCGAGAATGTCCAGTTTGCAAGGCTCTGGTGGAAGAGGAGAAGTTGGTTCCCTTGTATGGTAGAGGGAAAACGTCGACTGATCCAAGGTCAAAGTCCATTCCTGGTGTTAACATCCCCAACCGTCCTGCAGGGCAGCGACCTGAAACTGCACCTCCTCCAGAACCAAATCATTTTGGCCAACATGGATTTGGATTCACAGGAGGATTGGGAGGTTTTGCCCCACCGGCAACTGCCAGGTTTGGGAATTTCACATTTTCTGCTGCTTTTGGTGGTCTAATCCCTTCACTATTTAACCTTCAAGTGCATGGATTTCCTAATGCTGCTATGTATGGTCCGGCTGCTGGCTTTCCTTATGGATTTCATTCATTTCATGGTGGCCATCCACATGGATATCGTCAGCACCAAGGTCAAGGACAGCAGGATTATTATCTGAAGAGGCTGCTCTTATTCATTGGTTTTTGTGTTTTGCTTGCTCTTATTTGGCAGTGAGAGCAAATCTTCTTTCAGATATTAACTGCTAAAAGATGCTTATGGCTGGCCATCTCCATGTCTTTGTAAATGTATTAGTGCATTCTATGCTACTTTTTTCCCTTTCCCTTTTCTCATATTGAGGAAATTGTCCATAACCAGTATATTTTAGTTTCTTGTGTGTCACAAGTACATGGAATGCAACTCCCATGTTTTTCTTATCGTACTGCAACAGTTAGGAGTAAAACGATGTTGCTGTAACTGTATCTCTTTTTTCCCCCACAGGGTTTCAGTCCTCTAGTAATATGGTATTTTAGCTTATATATGTTACATTCTCTTGCAGCTTATCTTATCGAGGTCTAAACACATCTGCTTTAAAGTGTTTATAGATCATCCACTAGTATTTGCTCAAACTACCAGGTGATTTAGATGAAGCCAAAAGGTTTGCAGGAGCCACAAATATGTGGTTGATTTCAAAATGTTGGTCCCCTGCTAAATGATTTAAGTTTTTGCACTCTCTTTTCCAATTTTTGCTGACTGACTGAGACTCATCTGGCTTTGATTAGCCTGTTAGTCTGAGCCTGTTAATCAGCAGCAATTAAATCACCAAGTTGTTCTTGGATTTCACTGATACATGCTAAAGTCTGCTCTTGGTGCAAGAATTAACTTCTCATTAGGGGTATTCTGCAAATATCTCTTTATTTTGCAGTTAATGAAACATTTATTTTGAGTTCCATTTGTGAATGTTTACATAAATCTGAAAACTTTCTTTTATGCTTGCTTAATAGAAGCATATTACAAATATAGACAGCTTTGTGGATTACTCAATCAGTTTGGTAGCATCCATGTTCTTGCTTTGCTTTGCTAGGTCTCAGTTGTAACTCTGTAAACTTTCTTTTATGCTGCTGGATTCTTGCCAGTCAATTTCCTGTGAATTATGATTTTTAAGAGAATGAATGTCTTACATGTACTTGATTTTAACCTACAGACAGGCAGACGAATTGTTATTTTTGAAGGAAGAGAAGCTAGAGAACTTTTTCAAAGTTGATAGAAAGATACTTTTATTGGCAATATTAGCGGATGATTTTAGTTATCAGGCATGCATGTTTTGTCGAGGGAGTTTAGTGGACTTATTACACTTGAGATGCGCTACTTTATTCAGACATTCTGGGAATATCAGAAAATCTTTAGTGTTGCTTACCATCGTTTTGATGGTTTCCTTGGAAGTCTCTGTTGTTCAATATGGTGCTATGGAGAATCTTGATGGTGTTTATATCTATTTACCATTGTCATGTTTGCCTCCTGTTACTGGTTTTTGGATTCTTGGAAATGCATGAAGAGCTGAGAAGGTTTTTGGTCCATGATGATAAGTTGTGCTCTCTTGATGATATGCAAATTTCGTTAGGTTTATCTTTCCCTGGTTGCTGGATACCAAAAACCAGCTTCTGTCTTTCCTGAACGGAGGAGGAAGAAGCGCGTGTTTCACACTGTATCTGCACGTGCTCTCATGCCATAACTACTGGTTGGAGCAATTACTTGGATAGAATTATCACATTAGACAAGAATATGCCAGGCACAGCATCCTTATTCTCTCATGAGTTTCTCTTACGCCGTCAACCACCAGAACAAATCTTCTTCCGCATGTGCTTTTTTGTCTAGTTAGGTTACGTCGTCGCATCAAGGAGACAAAGAATGGTGGGTGTGTTTAGAAGTAATCTGGTTTTTGAAAAAAAAAATATTACTTTAATTTTTTGGTCGGAGTTGTTTTTCATGAGCTAAAATTAAAAATTAAATTGAAAAAAGTTAAAAAAAAATAAAAAAAATATTATTATAATATATTTATAGCTAAAAAAATATTTTAAAAAGCAATATCTAAGACATTTCTGATAAATAGGCTTCCCAGTCTTAGGCTTGTGTGTTATCAATTGCTATGAACTCAGTTTGATATTGCTATAACATTTTGTATTTTAAAATGATTTTTTTGTAAATGCAATGAAATAATATATATATATATATAAATTTATTTTTAATATAAAAAAATATTCAAGAAATTATTATTTTGAAATAAAAAATTAAATGAAAATTTATAAGACTAATTTTAAAAAGCAATAAAATAAATATGTTTTATATTAGCAAGAATGGACATCAACCAAGTGAAGATTATCCATCCCATTTGAAAGTTAGTGACCCCTCAGTGGTCCTTGTTAACGATATTTTGAATCAAGAAATAATGCGTCTGAATTTTCTAAAGTTATGTGGTCCTAAAATGTTATTACGCTGAGTGTTCAATCATAATTAGCCAATTACCTCACCCACCTGTTCATCCATATTGTTGATTGTACCCCCCCGACTCCCTTTCTATCGCATCGGTTGCCTGATTGAATTTCGAGTTACCCTGACATGATAATTCTGTTGTTTTTTCATTGTATTTCAATTTTTTATTTTTTATTTTAAACTAATTTGTTTTGATATTTTTAGATTATTTTAATATATTTTTAAATAAAAAAATACTTTAAAAACAACATCAATTTAACTGAACGATATGTAATGAAATTTTCGATCATGGTCTCTTTCAAACTTCACATTTCTCCAAGTAATCAGGACATGGGAGCTTCTGTCTGCAAACAAAAAAGAAAGAAAAGGAGTGGAATCTCGGAGAACTTTCTCCTTGTTGGAGTTTAGCAATAATAATTCTGTTTTTCCAGCCGAAGAAAAATCATCAACTCGACTTCTATTCTGGGTGATGGCTGGTTTTCTTTCACTGACGCAGCACTACTGATTTGGACAAAAACGATAAAATTTACGTATGATGTAGTGCCTGGCCTCTATTTTGTAATAAAAATCGACTGGGATTGTGACAACATGTTCTCATGTCGTTCTTGTTTTAAAATAATAAAATCTCATTTCAAATTATTTTTTCATAGTATTTTTATTGTTTGATGTGCTGATATTAAAAATATAAAAAATATATTTTAGTTTTTTGAATGTTTTTAAATATTTTAATATGCTACTATTAAAAATAAATTTTAAAAAATTAAAAAAATATATTATTTTAACATACTTCTAAACAATTTTTTATAAAAAAAAATAATTTCTCTGCACTTTTAAAATATCTGCTTAATGTGGATTAAAGCGGGGAAAAGACAAGGATCTATTCCCCTATCGCCACTTGCCTGCAGAATAAGTTATGTTAATCAATACAAGGGGCATTACTCAGAGCAGTCATATCTTAAATGCGTGTTATTTGGGTTTAATTGGCTGAGTGCTTCGAAAGTGCCCTGCTCTTGATTTGTAGCCGGCCATGGGCGACGGTTGAAGAAGTCATTAGGGTTTTATTTCTTTTTCACAAGAAGGTCTTTCATCATTAATATTTTATTGATTCAGTCCTTAAAATACAACTACTTAGGTATAATGTCTATTTAAAATATCAAATTATTTTTACCAGCTAGTTTTCATTTATATGCAGTGCAAGGATAGCCCGATGGGATGGCCTACCAGCAATTCAGCTACAAGCTCGGGGTTTCAAGTTTTAACTCTAGTCCCAACCAAAAAAATAAATAGAGCCATAAGCAAATTGTTTTAAGATAAAAATATAAAAATAATTAGGTTTAAAAAGTGATTTAAAAAAAAAAATATCATTTTGATGTATTTCTAAATGAAAAACACTTTCAAAAGCAACCGCTCTCCCAATCAGACCCTTATTCTTACCTAAGAACACACACCGACTCAATTTTAAATTAACAAATCAAATCAAACCGGGTTGAACATAGCTTTCTTCGGAGCATTTATTTTACAACAATTAAACTGTTTATTTTACAATAGTTAAGCTATATCAAACACCTTCTAAGAAAAAACTGACCGTACCAAACATTTATTAAAACTTTCAAAATATCTAAGATGCCTTGCCACGTGGAAATCGAGAAAAAGAAGTGAAAAAGGAAGGAGATTCAGAAACTTCGATGCAACTTGCTTCGGGACAAAAGGTTGGCACGAACTGCACACACACACACTAGCTCAGTGTACCGATTATATTAATAGGATTTTTTAAAAATAAATAAATTTAATTTTATGTTATGTTATAGAGAAAGGGTATTTTTTTTATCTATATTCTTTGAGTTTCTTGATTAGAAAATTAATAAAAATATATTCAATTTATGTAAGAAGTAAAACAAAAAAAAAGTACTAGTGATAATTAAGACGACTGATTAATCATGCAGACAAAGGCAGAAAGCATGTGCTCCTCGTTTATCCGACTTTTATTAACTCATGACCTTCACACGTTTTGGTTGTGGGCCAGGTGTCGGTGACCTTCAGAAAGAAGAAAATTTAGCTTCTGCTTTGCCTTTACGTTGCCCGTAATTTATACAATACTCGTATATACGGGCGATCAAAACAGCCTACGACTTGTTGTAAGGCTGGTTGTTTGCACTTTGCATCGTAAAATGTTATTAAGCCCAGTTTTTAAAGTTATTAATTCACGCGTGATAATTTAAAATAATGTTATTTTAGAAAAAATTAAAATACCATTTTTTTCAGAAAAAAACTGATAAATTAATTAAATTATATTAAGTAAACTATAAACTAGTTTAATTTAAAATACAGTCTAAATAATTATTGATACAATGGGTAATCAAGTTAATGCACCAGGCCTTGTTCAGAAAAAAAAAACTGTTAAATTAATTAAACTATATTAAGTTAACTATAAACTAGTTTAATTTAAAATACAGTCTAAATAATTATTGATACAATGGGTAATCAAGTTAATGCACCAGGCCTTGTTCAATACCATTGTCTACCAGAGTTTTGAAAAAAACATGAAAGTTTTTTTTTTTTTTAGTGTATCTAGTTTATTTTATATGATGATGTCAAATTTTTTTAAAAAAAAATTAAAAAAATATTATTTTAATATATTTATGAATGAAAATTATTTTTAAAAATAATCTCTATCACACTCTCAAACATGCACTTAATCTTACCCGTTGAAACACCCTTCTTCACTGCGAATGTAATTAACCGCTTGGAAGTGTAGTTAATGTTTTATTTTGAAAATATTTTTTATTAAGAAATACATCAAATTGTTTTTTTTTAATTATTTTTGATATCAATACATAAAAATAATATATAAACATTAAAAAATAATTTAAAATACAAAATAAAAATATTTTTTAATTTGTTTTTGAAAATAACTTTTAAAACAGTGCTAAACAGTTCTGAGTGCTGGTGGTGCATTCTAGGGATGGGTTTTCTCCTCCAATCCGGATGGTTTCATTGAATTTATCAGTGTATATATATTACGTGATTTTGACATGACCAGACATGTCATGACCTATACAATTCCTTGTTGTTTTTATAAATTGTTTTATTTAATATTAATATATTAAAAATACTAAAAAATATGTAAAATTAAGCTATATATATTTACAATAGCTTGCTTGGAAAAGAGACATCCAAACGGTTCAACCTTAAACAATATTCCTGTCAATTTCTAAAGTGATTTATAAAAGTATATGAAAAAGAATAGCGTTGATGGGAGTTGGTAACACCATCATGCATTTGCTTATAGCCTATTTCTTTTTTGTATCTATAATTAACAAGAATGTATAAATAAATATTCAAATCACGATCACCTTAAAGTAAAAGGGAAGTAGAGCCGTGAGAACTAAAAATTGGATATGAAGGCTGGTGATGCTGCAAATAATTAATCGATCTACCTCCATATACATGCTCCTAGAAATGATTGGCAAACAGAATTTTCCACAACCCTTACTTTCAAAAAGGCTGATTTCAAAATCCTTCCATTATATTAGTGTTTGTTTCAAAGTGTTTTTTAAATTATTTTTATTTAAAAATATAATAAATTACTTTTTAAAATTTTCAAATAATCTTGACGCGCTAATGATAAAAATATAAAAATATCACTTTTAACATATTTTTATTTTCAAAACACATTGCATTTCAATGCCAAGCACTTAGTCTAACTAATTTTTTAATTAAATAATATGTAAGTTGTATTTATATATATATTTAAAAAAACCCATAAAAAATCTTCATAACATCACCAAGAAACTAACTTCTACCATGAATATTCTAGCAAAACTCATCGCTTGTTTGTGATATCTAACCGTTAAAATGGATGAAATCTAATACAACTGTATCGATCAAAATACTATATATTATACAGGTTAAAACAAGAAAAAAAACACAATAATTCAAGAGATGTCATCGAAAAGGCTTACAAGACTTGAAACAGATTTTTCTTTGCCGCGAGACCCTAAACAAAGCAACATTGTATCAGCTATATCTGGAGACTTGTTTTCCAAGCATAATTCTTTGAGTTTGCTCGAACATGGTTTTCTTAGAATATGATGGTTCAACATATCTGAGAGAGAGCTAATGGAAAAATCGTGAAGAACTGTGAATTTACCTGTTCAACCTCTAACCGATATAGCATGTAAATTTACAAATTAAATTAAATTAAATTAAAACTGACATGTTTAAATTCGATCGACTCGACATGTCAAATTGCAATCCAATCGATCCGATTAAAATTTGATTTTTTAATAATCTTTAAAACATCCCAATTTTAACTTTCTTCAATAAAACAATATTATTTTGAATTAACGTTGTTTACCTCTAATTTATGACCAACCGTTCATGAAAGAAAAACGATTTAATAAATTTGTTCACTGGTGCTTTTCCTAAAAAGGAAAAAAGAAAGATAATAAAGAATTGTTAATGACAGCACATCCTTTTTCTTTCAGTGTTGCCGCACCCTTTTCCCCACCGGCAGAGCCCAGTGCCGAGAAAAGAATGGAGATTGAGATATCATGAGAGCAGCATGCAGCACTCCCGCGTTAGTCTCTTCTTTACAGAAAGAAAAGCATAATCATTCTTATTCAATTTCTTACGTAGAAAATGACAAGACACTTTTGTTTCAAATGCCACTAAATTTAATGAATTGTTATTACATTAAAATGCAGTTAGCTCTGTAGACAAACAAGCCTCTATTTTTTTTTCCATCTAAAATAACCTCTGTTTTATTTCCCAGCCCACGAGGAGCTGTGGAGAGCATCGACCTGACCTGAATAAAGTCGAAATTTGAATATTTCTTCTACCCTTCAAGTAATGATTTGGAATAAATAAAAGGGTGTTTTGAACTAAAGCCGCATAATGGTTAAGAAGCCAATTCTTTTATAAATTTAAATTGTTAGGTGAGACTCTATAATATGATTTATATTATTTTTAACACATCTTTTCAAGTTAAAATCATTTGGGTTTGATACTTGCATAGATCCATATTACCTTGTGCTTGATTTTTATCAAATAAAATGAGGGTGATGAGATTTGAACTCATGACTGTTTAGTCAATAAGACTCTAATATTATGTTAAGGAAATAATTCATCTATAAATTTAAGTTATTAGATGATTACTCATCATATAATTTATATCATTTATAACACTAATTACTCTCTGTTTTTTTTATTGGTAAGATTTCATGGGTCACATAATTTTACCAACCCAAAAGCACCTCTGATTTTTCTGAAAATGTACGCTGTCATTTTCAAATTCAAGAGAAGCAAGCAGATAGTAAATGCTTGAAAGAGATGTAGGACCTCATAAAGGACCCATTACCAAAAAGTCAAGTAAAATCCCCACCCCCTCTCGAGCCAATGTGAATACAACGAACTCCCCCTCCAAAATTCTTGACCGAGCCCCCCTGCAGCTTGCCCAGCCACCCATCCATCCTCCTTTCTCTTTAAAAACAATAATTGAACAACTCGATAGCCAAAGATACATATCCCACTCCTTTCTTCCCCGCGTATAAACTCACACACCTAGCTTCCTATTTTTAATTTCCCTTTCTCAACTTGAAAATTTCTGAAATCGGAAACACGACGTACTCATGCCTAGACTGATCCACAAGCTCATACCACTCTTTACCTTTCTCCTCCTCCTCTTCTCTCTAACCACCAATGCCGCCACCACCACTACGATCACTCAACAATTCAAAGAAGCCCCTCAGTTTTACAACTCTCCTGATTGCCCTTCAATCGATCAAGATGAAATGGAACCGGAGCCGGATGGTGATAACACCATCTTCTGCTCCGAGCACGCAGTTCATGTAGCGATGACATTAGACGCCGCCTACATCCGTGGCTCCATGGCTGCGATTCTCTCTGTTTTGCAACACACTTCCTGTCCCCAAAACATAGCTTTCCATTTCGTCGCCTCTGCCTCCGCTAATGCTTCACTCTTACGCGCCACCATCTCCTCCTCCTTCCCTTACCTCAAATTCAGAGTCTACACCTTCGACGACTCGTCAGTGTCGGGACTCATCTCCACATCAATCCGTTCAGCTCTGGACTGCCCTCTGAATTACGCTCGCAGCTACTTGGCCAACATCCTACCTCTGTGCGTCCGACGAGTTGTATACCTTGACTCGGATCTGGTTCTTGTCGATGACATTGCCAAACTAGCAGCTACTCCGCTTGGTGAAAAATCTGTTCTTGCAGCACCCGAATACTGCAATGCGAATTTTACATCGTATTTCACCCCGACTTTCTGGTCCAATCCTTCTTTGTCGCTAACATTTGCGGATAGAAGACCTTGTTACTTCAATACCGGTGTCATGGTAATCGATCTTGATCGATGGAGAGAAGGAGATTACACGACAAAGATTGAGGAGTGGATGGAGCTACAGAAGAGAATGAGAATCTACGAGCTGGGTTCATTGCCGCCATTCTTGCTAGTTTTTGCAGGCGATATAGTGCCAGTTGATCATAAGTGGAATCAACATGGACTTGGTGGAGATAATTTCAGAGGGCTCTGTAGAGATTTGCATCCTGGTCCCGTTAGTCTCTTGCATTGGAGTGGTAAAGGGAAGCCATGGGCTAGACTTGACGCGAACCGGCCATGTCCTTTGGATGCTCTCTGGGCTCCTTATGATCTCTTGCAGACTCCATTTGCCTTGGATTCTTAAGGAGATAATAAAAAACAGCGATTCTTTTCCTTGTTTCTTCAGCTATGGTCTCATCGGAAGAGAGATCTTGGAAGAGTTTTAAGAGACAAAAACCCAGTTACGTCTCTGAAGAAGCCAAGTTTCAAGGATCCAAGGTGGATTAGGTATGTTCTTGTAGATGATTATACAGAGGGGTCTATACATTAATCAAGAAAATATATATATCTTAATTCTTACTTGTATGAAACAGAACAACAGTACCCTTTTAAATTGTGCGGTAATAACAAGATGGATTTATACACATCCAGAAAATGTACCAAAAGAAGAAGGATTCATGAATTCCCATCTCGGATTTGTGGTTAATTGTAATCAAATTGTATAGCGGAAGAGCTGTTTTTGTTGGTTTTGTGGATCAATATTTTGTTTAATAAGAGCTGGAATATTCAGTCGATAAATGTTTATTTAAGCTACATCCATGTTCTTTGCCATAACTCAACAAGGGGCTAGCCAATACTGGGAATTATTTCCTGAACACGCTAAGCTAATACAGTTTACCAATCATTGAGTGAGTTCTTGATTCTTCGCCATTGAGACAAGGCTATGCTTATTCTGTGCTAAGGGTATGATGTAGTTTGTGTTTTGCTCCCATCATGGATTTAAAAGTATTTAGTTATTTAATACGAAATTATAGTTTTTCACTGAAAAACTCTATTTCAAAATATTGATGAAGAAAAAGTTATAATTTTTAATTTTTAAAAACTGTGATTCATGCAACGCCAAACACACAAATTAAAACGCCTGATTAGGAGAATTTGGTGTATTTACTTGAAAATATATCAAGTTGAGATTTCTTAGTGTTTTTTAATTATTTCAATATTTAAAATCGAAATAAAAACAATATTAAAAAAAACAACTTACCCCCAGTAATAATAAAAGAATAACACGCTAAATATGCTGGTGGGTTTGGAGAATTTGATCGAAACGTCTCATCTTTTCCAGCAGTCTCCACCTCTCCCTTTCAAGCACCATTGAGGATTTTGCATATGGGTTCGGTAGGCTGGAAGCATCACTCCTGTTATAAATGAAAGGAATTGTTTCTTTTCTTCTTCTGAAATCTTGAAGCTAAAGAAGTAAATACTTCACTTTCAATCTTTATTTATTTATTTATGATTAATCTGAATTTCCGAGACACGTAACTATTACTAATTACACGCGGAACCTATTAGTACGTGGTACTCGTACTTTGTAAGGTTACTTCAGCTGGAGAGGTGACTGCTTAAGACATGTTGCCTACTGACGCGACTTTTCACCGACAATAATTTCGAGACCTGCCATTAATCGATAGATTATCAGGTAAAATAGTTGATAGCTACTGATAATTCTGTACATGCTTGTGTAAGAATATATTAAGCATTTTAGAATTTATTCAACACCAACTGAGTTTTTCAAGTCCTGGGATTATATTCTTAAACAGTAGAAGATTTTTTTTAAAAAAAATAACTTATAAATTGATTAAATAGCTGTTAAGTCACGCAAGTTGGAAAAAAAAATCTCAAGATAACAGGAAAAATAAAATATTTTTTAAAAAAAATTATAGATTTAACCTGGACATGAAAGCGATCTCAACTTATTATAAAAAATTGACCCATTATTATAAAATTGACTTTATAGAACTCATTGACTAAGTTTTAGTGTAACCCTACTATCGAAACGTTTTCATTTGAATTTCTCATCGAACTATGACCAGTCAAATATGATTCGCCAACCATCTACAAAATGTTTCGCATTAGCCGAGGTGCACGTACCGAGTCAAATGTAGACGGCTAATTTTCCTACTCCGGGCATTGGCAATTTCGATCGAAGAAGCGATGCCATATTCGATCACTGCAGCATTCTCGTGTTAAAGAACCATCTTATCTAAAAATTTAAGTTTATAGATGAGGTTCTAGAATATGATTATATTATACTCTAACACATCCCCTCAAGTGAAAACTCTTTGGACAGACCCACATTATCTTGTGCTTGATTTTTTATCAAATAGAATGAGAATGGTGAGATTCGAACTCGTGACCACTGGGTCAACAAGGCTCTGATACCATGTTAAGAAACCATCTCACCTACAAGCTTAAGCTTATAAGTGAAGTCCCAGAATATGATTATATTATACTACATCTCGATCACCTCCGAAATGGTCTGCCGACTCCAAGTGCCCACACCCATTGACCCTTCTCTTGCTTGCCAGCTATTTCTGATAATTGCCGAGTCGGAAAATAGTGCAGATGCTTCTGTCATTACACAGTCCAGTGGACAGAGATTTTATCCCATTTCAGATGATTTCATGGGGGAGCTTCATAATGTTACCGAACTTGGAGTTATTATAAATAAGGTGGAAACCCAAAATTAAATAAATAAATTTCAATCTCTTTGTTTCTTTTACTTTTTTGGCAAAATGGATTGCTGTATTATAATTGTTTTTGGTTGTGATCTCAAAAACGTTGAGAGATGTGGACAACGGATACCAGAAGAATATTTTTTTGTATTTTTTATTTTTTAATAATCAAATATATTTTTGTATTTATTTTATGTTTTAGAACACTAATTGAACACAGACTTCTTGATTAAGCATCGTGGCTTCAGCTATAATCATGTCGTCAACTGTGACAACTTTCAAAACGCCACTCTGTAAGAATTTCTTTTCCTTTTTTTTTTTTTTAATATTTAAACAAAACAATAATTTGTCCAAAACGAAAGTGTCGGTGGAGAAATTAGAGACTACGGAGGGTCACATATAGCTGGATCATGGAGGCTTCTCGCTGACCGACGCGTGGCATGACTGAGCCTTGTGCACGGCATATGATCCCGGTCTGGGCATGTAAAGCAGGGTTATTGATCCCGTCCCGTTCCGGCCGGAACGGCCGGAACGCCCCGTTCCAATGCCTAATCCGGGACAAAACGGCGACGTTTTTGTCCCGGGTAGAATCCCGGCCTGTCCCGGAAAATCCGGGCGAATTCCGGCCGGAACGCCCCGGTTCCGTTCCGGGTGTTCCGTTCCGGGTTCATCAAAACGACGCCGTTTCATGTCCCCTTACAAAACACATAAAAAACGACGAGGAAGAGGAAGAACTTAAGCTGATGAAAAAAGGATGAAAGAAGCCATGAAGCCGAGGAAGCGAAAGCAGTTCCAAAACAAGAAAAAGGAGTTGAGGAAAGAGACGGAAGAAAGGATGTTCTCGTAGATGCTCTGTGGGTCTGTTCTTCTCGTAGATGCTCTCCCCAAGATGAGGACGAGGAAGAGGAAGAGAAGAGGAAGAGGAAGAGAAGAGAGGAGGAAGAGTTGGGCGGCGGCTAGAGAAGAAGAAAGGATGGGTAGGGTTTGATGGGTAGGGTTTTATACTTTTATTGGTTTTTATACTAATTATTATATAATAATTAATAATTAATTATTATATAATAATAGTTAACATAAAAAATAGGGGTATTAATTTGTAATTAATTTGATTGAATTATTTGTAATGGAATATATTTTAATTAATTATGTTTGAACTTATTGATTATTTCTTAATGTGTTTATTTTGTTTTTTTTAAGTTTTTCTAACATTAAAAACAATAAGTAACATTAATTAATTTTAAAATTCAAATTCAAATACAACAACCATAAAAAAACATAGAATTACTTGAAAAACATACAATAAGTAGCTTAAATTTCAAATATTCTGGATCTTTTAATTATAATTAAATTCATTTTTTATTTTTTATTTTTAAAAAAATAATTTTATTGTTGGAATTTCAAAGATGTTTCTAATTTTGAGATTATGTTTGTATTGTATAATTTAAATTTCATTTATCTTGAATTTAAATTATACTTGTTAAATTAATATTTTATTTTTTTCATATATATAATTAAATAAAAATGAACAGTACAAAACCGGAACGGTACCCGGAACGGTACCGAAACCGGAACGTTCCGTTCCAAACACAAAACCGGAACGGCACCCGGGGCGGGATCAATAACCCTGATGTAAAGAGGACTATAAATAGGTGGACCCTACCTCAGTGTAGCCTTTTCTGATTCAACACTTAAAATCTCCTGACTTCTCTTGGATTGCTTGCAAACTGTACGACCTGCCTGCCCTTAGATTTTCCATGCTTGTTTTTCATAAAGGTCGAAGATTTGACATGTCGTTTGTCCTGTCTTGTCTTGTTCAAGGATCAGGCAGCTTGGAAAAACAATTTCATTGGAGGGCATCAATTTAGTGTTTTTTTACATTCAATCCACCTTTTTAAATATATTTTCAAATTGTTTACAAAAAAGAGAGTAAATAAACACTTCTAAAATATATTTTTCTTCATGTGTTTTAAAATATATATATATAATTTTAATTAAAAATATATTTTTATGAAAGTATTTTACATAATGTACCAAGTATTCTAATAAGATATTTCACACTGTGATTCAATTCAACCTCTTAAAAAAATTGAGTTTCTTTTAATTATTATTATTTTATTATTAATTTGACATGTATTATTTTAATTTATTTTCAGACAAAATATATTTTCAAAATCAAACACCATCACATTTTATATTATAAAAATAAATAAAGAGAATAATATTTGAACTAAAAAACTTTCTATTATGATGTGAATGTTTTTATCTCACCAAACCGGTATAAAATATTTACTTGTTCCAATAAAATCTATTAATTATTCTATATTACGTCAATTCTTGATCTAAAAAGTAATTATGTTGATGATTTTTTTAAAATATGATCTGATTGTATTATGTAAAATTATATTAATATGTTTATGATGATGTTTAAATACAATTTTTGCAATGATTTTTAAAAAGAAGATTGTATAACTGCTTGTATTATCGTAGTTCAATTTTTTTCAACAATTTTACATAGTCACGTATCCTTTAATAAACCCTAATATTTTTTTGTTCAATTTTTTATAGCATTAATCAGTTGATCAGAGTGGAATTCATAGGTTGGGCGACACAAAACCTATAAATCGTGCTCCAAATCTGGTAGAGATTTTGCTCAAAGTTTTTATAGATGTTGTTGCCTGGCATGGAGTCCACGAATCTTGATTGGACGCTCAGAAAAAACATTGCTACGAAAGTCAGCACACAGCTATCAACTTGTATTAAAAAATAACGTTGTTTTGTTTTTTATTTTAGAGACAGTACTTTAGTTTATCCAAGAGAAAAAAAAAACGAAAAAAACAATTTATCAGTGGAGTTTCTGTATTCCATGGAACTAAAATCATGATGTCGTTATGCTGATGACAACGCGTTTGTAAGGATTCCCTTCGTGCTTGCCAGCACGACCACTCTCGAGAAATTTCTCCACCTCGAAAAAAAATAGGATTCTTTCTTCTTCCTATTTTTAATCATTGAAGTCGATAGCAATGATTCTCCTGGTTTCTCTGCACACATGCTCGACTTGTAAGGGTCAGACCCGCTATACAATTCGGGTAATAAATAAAATTTATTATCTCATTTTTAAAATGTTTAAATATACAGAAAATATTTTTTTGAAAGTTCAGTAGATTTTGACTTGGTTATGGATTAGCAGGGCTTCTGACCGGATCACACTGTATCAACACTCTCGAGTTTTTAATGAAACCAAATCTAAGTTAGGTGACAAACATCTGAGTTCGGAGTTGACCCGCTAGCCTGTCCGGTTTGATAACGGTGGCGCGTGTCTTCTTTGCCTCTTCTGTATATTCAGCACACGGCAGTGAAGGAGCTGCTGTGTTTATTATGGGCATCATTTGGATTTTAATTGAAGAAACTGGGGGTTTTCAGACTTCTAGCTATTTTCTCCGGTTTTTAACATGGATTAGATAAAAAAATTGCAGCAAAAAGCATATGTAAGCCTTTTCAATGGGTCTCTTGACAAAAAAACAATTACAATATATATATATTGACCCCATAACATCATTTATGTTACATGTTAATGTATTGATATAGTTATCAAAACAAAAAAAAATTACTTATTTTTTTAAATATTTTTGAATTATTTGGATATTAAAATAAATGTTTAAAATACAATAAAAGTATTATTCTAGACTTTTTTTTTTCAAATAAAAAAAACTTTAAAATATAGAAATCTCAGTCCACTTCTACACAGTGACGTAGAGGGCCAGAGGAAGAGATTCCAAACAAGTACGGGGTAGGACACTCTCTTTCAGGCACATCACGTTTTAAAGGAACACTATCAGTACAAAGGAGATTGTTACAGCTCGCACCCCATCACCCCAATGTCATGCTCATGCAATAAATCCTACATTATAAATAATATTTTTTTCACAAATAATCAAAGCGAAAACGCCACAGTTTCATACATCTCCAGGGGCTGGAATTAGAGTCATAGAAATGGGGTGTCAGAATGAAATTTCTTAAAGATACTCTCAAGAATAACGTATCTAAATGGCTAAATAATACAATTATTATTATTTTATTGGAAAATGCAAATATTCTCTTAAACAAGCCATGCATTCAAGGGAGAACTAATTTTTTTTTTTGGAAGTTTATGACTAACATGAAATCTTCATATTTTGGGCTGCCACGGTCCTCTTGTACTTTTTTGCGTATGTAAAGTTATTAAATCCAATTAATAAGTTAATTCGAATTAATTTTAAACCAAGTTGTTTCAATAAAAAGAATTTGAAATGATATGTTTTGATTATAAGAATATCCATGGTTGAATTGCTTTTCCATGAGAGCCGAGCTAGAAATGAGCAGCCCCATTCTACCTACCTTATCTCTTGATCCTTGATGCATGGTTGCGTAGTTTCCTCGCATCTATCTCGATGCAGCTTCGCGATCCTAATCTGCCTTCCTGGCCGTAACCAGTTTTTGGTTTAGGAGCTACTGGCTAGCCTTCTCTTGAATGGTCCCCCTGTATAAGGTTTTTTAGATGAGAATCAAATCTTCCCATTAGTGTGAACCAGATCTTCCCTGTTTGTATCCCGAAAGAGAGTAAATGATGGAAAAAGGAAATCTTCCTGATTAGTGATTTAATTTGGACTATATTAAATCTGATTTCATCATTTAAGTTGATAAATGGAACAGTTAAATCTGATTTTAAAAATTAATAATGCACCCCACTTAACCCAATTGTTAAAGTTGATTGAGAGCAAAAATTTGATGAAAATATCTTTGCTATCATTACATTTCTATCTTTTTGGGTAGTTCTCTTGACAAACCATTTATGTCTCCTTGTTGCAAAGACTTACCTCGTTAACTGCACTCTTAGATCCATCAACTTTAGACAGGAAATAAACTTTCATAGTGTCCATCCCAGATGATTTCTGTCCCGGTTACAAGGCAGATGACAGTGGAGGGCATTCTCAATCTTCAGGTGTTGACCTTGAGAAATGATCCAAGATGCAAATCCCACCATGATGAAAATATCGGTTACATCATAATACATCAGAGGCGGGTTTCCGGTTTCCTTGAGAACCTATAATAAGAGTCACGTCCTAATGATAAAAAGGAAATTTATCAGGAAACTTGCTGAAGCAGAAGTCTGGTGACACAAAAACAGAAAATAGTTACTTTAAACCTTATCCTTCTAGTCCAAGTTCACTCCTACCAGGCTACAAGTTTGATTGCTAGAACCAAAAAGATAACGGATGGATTCTTCTTTGCCATCATAATCTACATGCATTTATGTGCATCTGCTAACCAAAATGCATGTGTACAACATAAACACCAAGAATTTCTAAAACGCACCATTCTAATATATTCATACAAACATACATGCATATTTATAGAGATGTTTGATTCAGCAATTTATAGGACAAAAAGTAGGTATCAAGTCATTTCCACACTTAATTCAGTAGATATTGTGTCTTCCTATCAAAGCACATAAAACAATGGCAAAGGAATTTTCTCACTGCCCTCGACTAAAATGTACAGAAGTTGGGCAAAGGAATTTTCCCACTGACCTCTACTAAAATGTACAGAAGTTGAACTTCCATCATCATTTAACTGTCATTGCAAAAGGATGATAGTACTACCAGTGAGATATTTACAAGGCGAGGCAGAATTTGCCTCCAGCCTGCTGCATTAAACCTCCCACTAAGCACAATCTTTCCTGTTTCTGCAATAAGCAATGGTCCAGCCGTTAACTGGCCTGATCACGATGGATATATTGCTCCATATAAAATACCACTGTTTATCCTGTGAAAGAAAATATTTTAATTACAACATGCAAGTTTTAAGAATAAACATCAGCATCTTAATGCATTTGTTAAAAGAAAACCAGAAAAATCATAAATATAAATATGGCTGGGGCAATGACACGGTTATGGGAAGATACAAATGGTTTCAAAGATTGATTAACTCAATAAAAGGCCCACCACAGCTTTCTCTCAATTAATGCCCGCTTTTGGCTAGAAATATGTGAAAGTAAAGCCAGAAGCTCCTCGAGCAATTACTTACCAAGATGGTCAGAGCAGGCAACATTTGGAACCATAAAGCAATATAAAAGAGATGAGTTACAAACTGCACCATGAGACCACCATCAGTGCCCCTTGCAAACAAGAGACAAACTAGTGTGTTTGCAACACACATTACCAAAACCTCCCTTTTGTGGAGGATTGAGTTAAGGACTGAAACAATTTCCGCATAGAAAATTTTAGTTTACTCATTCATCAACATGCAGCTTCAGAGATGGTATACGCATCTAGCATTTCTTTGGCGTTTGAGAGCTCTGATAACCCCATTTGTTTATGAGAAGTAACACCAGCAGAGGGACATGCCATATGCATCATATTGTGAAGCTTGGACATCTTCTTAACATCTCCATGTTGAATACAATCCTCAACTAACTCGGAGAATGTGGCTATAGTTTGGTCCACATTTGATGCTTTCATCTCATTTAAAAGCCTCATAGCTTCTTCCACATCGCCTTGCTTACAAAAACCATTAATCAAGGACAAATAAGTAATAATAGAAGGAGAAATCCCTTCTTTTAACATTTTGCCTCTCAAGTCCAAGGCTTCTCTAGGACGACCACTTTTACAGTAGCCATCAACCAATACATTGTAAGTAATAGCATTTGGAATTAATCCCTTCAAGTAAAGTTTATCGAAAAGTCTTTGTGCTCTATCCAGATATCCTGACTTGCAAAGGCCATTCAGTAGAGCATTGTATGTAGCTATGTTCGGAACAAGACCCTTATTCACCATCTCATCGCGCAAGTTGAAAGCTTCATTCACATTACCAGCGGCTGAAAAGCCATGGATCAGGGTGCAGTATGTAAAGTTATCAGGAGTAAAGCTTCCTTGTGACAAGTCCATGAAAAATTTCCTTGCATCACTAACCTTCCCAGACTTGCAAAGCCCTGCCATAGCTATATTGTACACCACATTGTTGGGGAGAGAAAATCTAATAGCACTTTCATCGAGGGTATCGGCAATTTTCCGACAGTCTAGTTTTCTAATATCATCATTCTGAAAATCTTCCATACATCTGTGATCTAAAACAAGATCAAAATCCACCATCTTCTGCAAGAGCATATTTGCTTCATCAATCCTACCACACCTGTAGAGGCTACTGACAATTTTGCTACAAATAATGACATTGGGAGCGAACCCCTTCTCAATCATCTCAAAATATGCTCCAAAAGCTTTATCCAGTCTACCTTGATCACACCATCCAGCAATAAGGGCTCCATAAGTAACAACGTTAGGGGACAATCCCTTAGTGTACATCTCTGCAAGAAGATCTATCAGTTTACTTATTTTCTTGGAACTAAAAATTCCAACAATAAGGGAATTATACATTTCAATGGAAGGGAAAAATTCTTCCTTTTCCATTTTCTCTTTAACTTTAAAAGCTTCTTCCACGTTTCCAACTTTACAATACCCATCACTTAGGGTTCTATATGTTATTCCATCAGGTTTACAGCCCAATTCCTTCATTCTTTTAAAAGTCTCCTCTGCTTCTACCATTTTCCCCATCTTACACAACCCATTGATCATTGTATTGAAAGCATATATGCTTTTGTTTAAACCTCTAGCTAGAATATCATCCCACAGGATTAAAGCCCTCGAAAAATCTCCCATCTTGAAAAGACCATCTAGTAGAGTACAATAGCCAACCTCATTAGGAGCGATCCCTCTCTGTAGCATCAAATGCCAAAGGCGCAAAGCATCCTTGTAACCACCAACGTGACATAAACCTTTGAGGAGAGTATTATAAGTTACAACAGTTGGTTCAATCCCCTTCCGAAGCATCTGATCACAAACATTGAAAGCTTTGCTACTGAGACCATCTCTACAATATCCATCCAAAAGAGTACAATAACTATATGAATCTGGCTTTAAATCCCACTTTCTCATACGCATCAACAACCTCTCTCCCTCATGAACTTGACCAGTTTTACAATACCCATTAATCAAAGAATTGCAAACAAATAAATTCATCTTCAATCCTACCTTCAGCATCTCATCCCTGACCCTAATAGCATCATCCATTTTACCAACTTTACAATACCCATCTATCAACGCACCATAAGCATACTCATCAACAACCACTCCCTCCTCTTTCTCCATCTCTCTAAGCACCTTCTCTGCTTCCTCCACCTTACATTGTTTACAGTAACCCTTAATCAACAATGTAAACGTAACCTTATTTCTCATAACCCCCCTTTCACTCATAAACTTCAAAACCCCTTTCGCCCCCTCTACATCTCCCAAACTAACATATCCATCAACCAAACTATTGTAGCTAACTACATTCAATTCAAACCCTAACTTCTCCATTTCCTTAACAAATTCCACTGCTCTCTCCACCTTCCCCGCCTTACAATATGCGTTGACCATAATTGCACGAGTAAAAACATCAGGCACGATATCTAACCTTCTCATTTGATCATAAACAAGAACTGCAGTATAACTCTCGCCCTTTTTAGCTAAATTACTCAACAAACTATTACAAGACCGTAAAGTCGGTTTACGGCCGTACTTCCCCATGTTATCAAACACGTGGAGTGCATTCTTTACCATTCCTTTCTCTGCATATACTTTTAAAATCATATCAAAAACTAACGGAGAAAACTTAAAGTCTTTATAAATCCTAACAAGCTCATCAAAAACAAGAAAAGAGGTGTAATTATTCTTACAAAGACAAGCCAGTTCATTTAAATACGATCTGGTCTCATCGTACATTCGAGCTCGAGATAGAATGTGAACAAGTTTACAGTAAGATTTAACGTCCGGTGTAAAATTAGGTTGCTTTGTGGCTAATTGGAAGAAATTAAGACAAGCTTCGGGATTTAACCTGAGTTTAACAAGGATGGAGTCGACAAGGCTGTCAGAGAAATGGAAGTTGAGTTTTTCGAGGGCGTCAAAACGACGTAGGATTAGGAGACGAGAGATGCGGTCGTGGAGTTCGGGTCGGGGAAGGTTGGATTCGTGGCGGGGTTTCCAGTGGATTGATTTGCGGAGAGAGGAGAGGAGGGGAGAAGGGGACGGGATTGGAGAATGCCTGAGCATTGAGATTTGAGTTTATTGGATTTGGAGATGTACACGGAGAGAGCATCATCGCGAAGGGATCGGCAATGTTTTGGCCATTTAGGAGTTCGAAAGAGGAGACTGCATTTCTATGAGGGATGGATCATGGAAGTGAAGAGTTTGACAGGTCCGACCCGACCCGGCCCATGTTTGCTGACTAGTATCAGCTGCATTTAATTTAATATTATTTTATCCTTAAAAATGCTTTTTATAGTATTTACTTCTTATTTTTCATTTTCATTTTTAAATAAAAAGATAACATGAAATGAATAAAAATAATCAAATTATCAATGGATATGAAAAAACATTAATTAATCTTCAAATTAAAACAAAGTTAATTTATTTCACAGAAGTAAAAATACTAATTTATAATTTACTCCAAAACCATCCTTGTTTTATCTTACTTATCGGTTAAAGTCATTTTGAAAATAGCTAAGTATACCATAGTTTTTTTTTTTGAATAAACCATCCGGTAATCCAGCCACTGCCGACTAATCCGAATTCGAGCCGGGTAGGACCCTTAAGGGCGACAAAGCTCTCCCAAGCGAGTTTTAAAGCAGCTGCATACCCAAGGCTCGAACTCGAGACCTTGGTTAAGCTGGGACGACCCCCTACCAGTCGACCCACGCCCCCGTTGGTAAGTATACCATAGTTGTCAATACTGTTTTGGTCACCGTTCCGGTTTTTCGATTGGAACGGAACGTTCCGGTTTCGGAGCGTTCCGGCGTACCGTTTCAGTGTCGTACTGTTCATATATAATTATATATATATATATATGTGTGAAAAAAATAAAATATTAATTTAACAAGCATAATTAAAATTTGAATTCTTTTTTATTTAAAATATTTTGGTGTTTTTAAATTATTTTGATGTATAGATGTCAAAAATAATTTTTAAAAAATAAAAAAAATATTATTTTGATGTATTTTTGAACAAAAATTATTTTCAAAATCGACATCAATTACATTCTCAAATAGACTCTTAGTTTGTATTTCAAAGTGTTTTTTTTTTAAAACAGTGAAGTATTTTTTATTTTAAATTTTTTTTTGTGGTTTTATATTATTTTTTTGTGTTGGTGTTAAAAATAATTTTTAAAAATAAAAAATATTATTTTAATTTATTTTTAAAGAAAAAATATTTTCAATTACGTTATTAAACAATTATTTAATAATTTTTTATCCGTCGATGTCAGTGAGTTTTATTCTATAGATTTTCATCATTCAAGCTCTACATTCCCGTTCCAGTCTTTTCTATATGGTATGAACTCGACAACCTCTCAAAAGAAAAATCCCGGCCCCAGACCATATACAACAGGAGCTTTTTCTTTTTTTTTTCTTTTTCGGCGTCGTTTTGATTTTGAACCCGGAACAACACGTTTGGAACGGAACCGAGGCGTTCCGGCCGGAATTTCCGGAACAAACCGGAATTAAAATTGAGACGAAAATAACATCATTTTGTTTTGGTTTTTTGAACAGAACGGAACGGAACGAAATTAACAACTATAAAATATACAATAAAGACAAATATTCCATTGTACTGGCTGGCATATCAACTCCTCTCTCTCACTTTACTGAATCAACAACCACGTTCAAGTTCAACTCACACACACTCTCTCCACCCTCTCCACCCTCTCGTCTTATGGCTGGTTACTGTGATATGGCTAGTGGTTCCTTTTATTTCTCTTACACTATTTAAATTTCCAAGAAAAATAAGCCAAAGGGGTCCAGGCACTACCCCAGGCCAGCACAACAATGGAGGAAAAGACCCACCTTGACCTGGTAAAAGGATCCTCCATTTTGTCTCTCTTATCGTCTTTTACACCACCATAGTCCCACACTTTCATAAAAAATCTTACTTTAAGCCAACCCAAGAAAAAAAATCTTATATTTTAAAAATATGTAGAAAATATAATAAAGTAATGATATTTTCTCCTTCCCTTTTTCTTCCGATGATGATATGATAATGGTGATGATGGAGATTTCTTGTGGAACTTCTCTTTAGTGTTCATTTCTTGAGTCTCGAGCCATAATCTCTGCAATTTTTTTATTTTTTCTTGTTGCCCTTGCTTTACTATTAACTTGTAAAAAGTTTCTCAAAGAAGAAAAAAACTTGTGAAAAGCTGTTGACCTGTTGCATTTCATTTCGAAAAATATAATAGAGTTGCTATGTATTTTAGCGTGGCAGCTTCTTTTTTATTTACTATTTTTTTTTAACTTCATGTGCGGTGCAGTATACAGCTTATTACTGCTATTGTTGTTTCCTTGGAAATTATAGATTCAGATTCTAATACATTTCATTTCATTGTTTGGTGCAAGGAAATATTAAAAGGGAATTTTGGGGTTTGTACTTAACACTCATTTGTTGCGATATTCTTTCAAAAAGCCTCAAGTGGTGTTGATGTTTTTGAAAACTCCATGGTTTATGTTATTTATTCTCTCTACACAATTCATTAGATATGATTTGAAGTTAAGGCACGATTTTTTCCTTACTATTATTTTCAAAAATTTCTTTTGTTTTTGGAAGAGTAATTATCACATAAAACCTGCTTGCATATTAATTAATGAGTATTACCTGACAACTGGTGTGGAGCTTGCTTGGTGTTAAGAAATCATCTTACCTAAAAGCTTAAGCTTGTAGGTAAGGCTCTAGAATATGATTATATTATATTCTAACACACACCCTCAAGTGAAAGCTCTTTGGGCTTGAAACTTGCACAGGCCCACATTACCTTGTGCTTAGTTTTTTTATGAAATAGAATGGGGGTGATGAGATTCGAACTCGTGACCGCTGGGTCAACAAGGTCTGATACCATGTTAAGGAACCATCTCACCTAAAAGCTTAAGCTTGTAGGTAAGGCCCCAGAATATGATTATATTATATTCAACACTTGGGGTTTTCCGAGGAGGTGGCGAGGGGAGTTATCGACCAAGGGAAGGGGCCAATGTATAGAACAATCTATAGCAAGGTTTTCTTAGATCAAATTGACAAAGAATCAATTATCTGGGGTTGATAAACTATATCAACTGGGGCAATTTTGTGCCCGGGTTGTGGTCTTAGTTGTATAAATAGTCATGTTTCTTCTTCAAGGAGAAGTTGTAAGTTGATTCCCTCTTCTCCAAATATCAATCAAGGACAGAGAGATAAGGGGGGAAAAGAATAGGAAAAAAATGGAGAAATCCAATTTTTCTTATCTTTGGTAAAACATTGGATCCCTGGCAAGCATTTTGAATATATTTTTAATCTATGGATATCCATGGAGTTCAAAACATTAATTTGCCAAATGGTGTATTTACTCTGCTTTGCGATTTGCTAAGAGCTATTAGCCATACTCATGAAGCAAACAAGGAAATCAATTATGATGCTCAAAGTTGATAGCAATGTTTGTTACTTGGACAAAAAGATTTCATTAGTTGCTGCCATTCAATGTTCTTGGATCACAGCTCTCATGTGATCTTTTCCACCGTGCAGGTGAAGCTCTGTGACATATGTGGTAGTGGTGGGTTTGGGGAACTTATAGCAACCTGCTCTAAATGTGGAATATCTCAAGAACATCTGTAAGATGATCCTCTCTCTCCCTGTGCATGCTCATTCGCCTATATTTGCATATACATGGCTGAATGCTTCATGCTCAAAATACACCTAGTTGTCGTGGAATGTTACATTTTATCACAGAGCTGGGCAAAATTTACCAGTGTAAAGTGGCTAGGCTACAAATTCAATTGTCTGGACCTTCATTTTTTATTTATTTATTTAGCTTCTGATCCCCGTATAAGATGGTCCCAATGCTTTCAGTATACTCAAGTGGTATCTTACATTTATTATTCTGTTTTATGATTTCATGAGACTTATGTCGACACTTCTTCTTTTCCAGTTATTGTATGGGAGTTTTGTTCAAGGATACCATAGAAGATTGGATATGTGAAACGTGTATATCATGCACAGACATAGCTTCACCAGTTTCGCTAGGATGTGGCAGGAAGGAAGACTCACAGAATTGCTCTGATGCTTTGCGACATGAATCACATGAAGCTCTGATAATTTCTGATGATTTGCGAGGGGCCCATCATTCTAAAAGGCAGCCTGCAGTAACAACTGGAAAAGTGAAGTTTCTTACAGCTGAAGAAGTCATTAGATTATCATCAGGAACGGCTAAAAAGGAATCTCCTTCAATAAGTAACTTCAGATGCAGAACTATTCATTCTTCTGTCACTTCAAAAATCTCCCCTATTAGGGTGCCTCCAAACCCCCCAAGAATTATCCCTTCACGTCTTATAAAGCCCTCTGTACATGGAAGAATGCAAGCCAGTTCAACAACTAATAACAAGCAGTCTCCAAGAACATCAAAGGGTGACAAGTGTTTTCTTTTCATCTACTTTTGTACAAAACATTTTGTTAAAGATAACAACTTTGAAAACTGGACGCAACAAGCGTGCAAGCTCTTCCTTGTATTTCAAACCATACTTGGCAGCAATTTGATTCCCTTTTCTTTCTTCTTTTCTACTTACAGGAGAGAACTCTTGCCCCGTTGCTGTAGCTATAAATTCTGATGTTGAAGAGAGAGACCTGATGGATATTTTACCTAAGCTTAGGCTGTATCATCCTCATTTCCCTGCTTTGCATGTGGCTTGGAAGTATGTACTCGTCTCTATTATGTTTTTCTTAATGTAATGTATATCTTGCTTGGAATCTAATTTCGCCACAATTGGCCGACCAAGTACATAAAGGGTTTCCAGGATCTGCCTTTTTTTATCAGGGCCTTCGGTTGCTTGTTTGGCTTTGTAGAATGGTTTAGTTATAACTGTTTATGTTTCATATAACCTTTTACTTGGAGTTTTGGATTTGTAGAATGCTTTCTGAGGTCCCTATTTTTACTGATATGCATTTTACAGAATTCTCTAAAGCATTCCACGCTCACATAGAAATTCATTTTGTAGTAACTATTGATTTCTCCTCTCTTTTCTCAAGGGGAGGCTTCAAGTTTGATGTTGCTGCACTACGTATGTTTTATGGTGGATTCCAGGCCCAGCTGCCATGCAGAGTACATAGGAAAGCTTACGAGTCTTCACGGAATATTCCATTAATCCTTCAAGTTAAATTACTTCCACAATGCGATATTTGGGAAGACCTATTTCAAGACAGTTGTCCTGATTTCAGTGATATTGCACTTTATTTTTTCCCTTCTGCTAATATTGAGAGGTACATAGTTTTTGGAATTTAACTCCGTTGATTTGTTTCGGGACATATTTTAGCGCTTACTAAATATATGCCATTGATTTGCAGATCAAAAGAGAACCATGCTAGCCTATTCCAGCTTATGGAAACAGAAAATGCTGCGATAAGAAGTTACATATATGGTATAGAGTTGTTGATATTCACATCTAAACAGCTGCATGTGGACTCACAGGGTAAGCTTTCTGTCCCTTTTTCCAGTTTTTCTTTAGCTATTAGTGAATGAGTATGTTTACGCTAATCTTCTGATCCCTTATCTTTCTTGTTTGAGATCTTAACTAGAGTATCTTTTCTTTGTGATTATCTAGAACACTCGTATTGAATTATTGCATCAACCATAAACTGTGTTGTTATTTGTCCTTTTTGTGATTGGACTGGAAGTAAACAGCACCAAATAAAGTGCTAAAATCAACCTTTTGTAGCCGTACTGAGATTAGGGGGGAGGGGAAACAGAAGCTAAAGGACAAAGCACCAAGTTGAGAAAGGAAATGATTATGTTGTGCGTGTTTAAATTTGTGTATTTTCCATCTTCGTTATTTTATCTTTTGACAAACATGAGAGAAGCCAAACACTTTATCTTTTTATTGTATGTTTGCGTGCCTAGTTTTAAATTTGTTTACTAAAAGGTACTCTGTAACCTTCTGGCTAAATAATCAATCTTTTTGTGAGAGAAAATTCTCTCGGAGTTTTATAAAATTATCTGAAAAGTAAATAACAATGTTTTTGGGTTTTTTGGGTTTTTTTTCTGAACAAAGAAATTAATACTGAAGGAAAACTAGAACAATAAAAAACTAGGAAAGAAAGCTGAATTCTCTGGGCAGATTCGAGGTAGCCCGGGCCTCCTGGTCAAATGATTTGCTTTAAAGCAGTTTCTCTGGATGCCCTCGATATCTGACCTAGCTTCCCTTATATAACTTCCCTTGGGGCTTAATTTGAGTTGGAATCGTATACTTAGTCTTGGTGCAAATCCTGATCATCCTTGCCAGCTGTGTTATCCTGGAACGGCGCCGTTTCTTCCCTTCCCGCGTGTTTACCTGGCGACATGTCGTTGCCAACTTCCTTGCATCTGGTCCATCCACGTGGGTTGTCCTGGTTGTCGTCTGCTCCTACACGTGGCCACTTACTTTTCTCTTTTGCAGGGAAGCTTGTTGGAGAAGCTTGTCCGTTCATTTTGTCCGCTAATCTCGTCCCTCCACGTAAGTCGTCCTTGGCCCCATCCGACCCTACACGCTGATGCTCTTCCTTTTCCTTTGCAGGGCTTCTCTTCGGGTTTGCCATTTCTTCTCCTTCTTCCTTGTTGAGAGCCTTCAGCTCTGGTGCGTTTTGTGGAGATGCGTCTGGATGTGCGTCGAGCTCGTTGGGTTGGTCACAACTCCCTTCCCCTTCGGGAACCTTGACCTCAAGGTGAGGATATTCTTTTTCAAACCACTCTTCATTAACCCAAATAGCGTCCTCGGGTGGCTGTCCTTCCCACCTTAGCAGTATCTCTTCTTTTTTTTTCTTTCTCGAAACGGTAGTTCTCCTGTTTAAAATCTCTGCTGGTTCTGGTTGATTAGGCTTTCTTGGCTGGAGATCGGGCCACCACGGTTCCGGGTTGGGTTCCTTGCCGAGCCACTTCTTCAACAGTGAGACGTGGAAGGTGCTGTGGATCTTCGCCTCCTTGGGTAATTCTAGCTGGTAAGCTACTGAACCCACTCTCTTTAAAACTTTAAATGGCCCGAAATATTTGTATGACAATTTACCATTTTTGTTGCTTGGCATGCTGCTTTGGCGGAACGGCTGGAGTTTGAGGTAAACCCAGTCCCCTTCTTTGAATTCGACGTCTTTTCTTCCCTTATCAGCCTGTTTTCTCTGCCTCTCTTGTGCCTTGATCAATTGCTGTT
Source organism: Salix caprea (assembly GCA_964035475.1). Taxonomy (NCBI): domain Eukaryota; kingdom Viridiplantae; phylum Streptophyta; class Magnoliopsida; order Malpighiales; family Salicaceae; genus Salix; species Salix caprea. The sequence continues at coordinate 1,899,161 of OZ037761.1, read as the reverse complement.
TAATTTTGCAAATTTGTTCCGTTCTATCTTTCAAATGATCCTCTGTGGCTTGTACTTGTGTGGAACCTGGTATATAATCATTGATGCTTGGGGGTGGGTAGCCATAGGTGGCTTCGAATGGTGTAGTTCCAGTAGATGAATGCATGCTTGTATTGTAACAATACTCGGCCATAGGTAGCCAATTTGACCAGCCCTTGGGATTGTCCCCCACATAACATCTAAGATACCCTTCCAGGGTCTTGTTTGTAGCCTCGGTCTGCCCATCTGTTTGGGGGTGGTAGGCTGTGGACATCAGCAGCTTAACCCCCTGGATTCTGAATAACTCTCCCCAAAATTTGCTAGTAAATGTTGGATCCCTGTCTGAAATTATGCTGTGTGGTAGACCATGGAGTCTCATGATGTGGGTCGAAAATAATTGGGCAATTTTAGGGGCTGTGTAAGGGTGGGATAATGGGATGAAGTGGGCATATTTGGTGAGTCTATCCACCACCACCATTATGGTAGTGAACTGATTTGACTTGGGGAGTCCTTCAATGAAGTCCATGGAAATAGATGACCATGGTCGGTCAGGTATTGGTAGGGGCTGTAGAAGCCCAGAAGGCTTAGTGTTCTCTCCTTTAGCCTTCTGACAGGTTCCGCACTGTCGAATGTAATCCTGTATGTCTTTCTTCATTCCTTTCCAGAAAAAATCCTTCCTCCCCCTGTGTAAAGTTTTCTCCATTCCTGTGTGTCCTGCTATGGGGCTGTCATGAATATACTTCAGTATCTCTTGTTTTAAGGGACTTGCCTTGCTCACGTAGATTCTATTTTTGTAGTATAGAACCCCTCCCCTGAACTGGAATTTTAAACTAGCAATGGTCTCTTTCTGTAGTTGCTGTAGGATTTCCTGAACCTCTAGGTCTGTGTTGTAGCTTTGCTTTAGTTGATCTACCCAATCTACCAAGGGTGTGGAGATGGCCCACAGTGTGCCTTCCTCCTGGTTGCCCCCTTGCCGAGATAGTGCATCAGCTACTAGGTTCTCCTTCCCTGCTCGGTATTCTACCGTGAAATCATAGCCGATTAACTTGGATATCCATTTCTGTTGAGTGGGTGTCCCAATCCTCTGCTCCAGGAGGTATTTGAGACTTTGTTGATCAGTTTTGACCTTAAAGGCCTGCCCCAAGAGGTATGGCCTCCATTTATTCACTGCTGAAATTAGGGCCAGGAATTCTTTCTCATAAGTAGATAGTGACAGCTCCCTTCCTTTGAGGCCCTTGCTGAAGAAGGCTATGGGTCTGCCCTCTTGCATTAGGACTGCCCCTAGTCCTACTCCTGATGCATCACACTCCACCGTGAACCCTTGATTGAAATTGGGGAGTGCTAGGACCGGGGGGTTGGTCACAGCCCTCTTTAGCCCTTCGAAGGCCTCTTCGGCCGCAGGGTCCCATTGAAAGGCCCCCTTTTTTAATAATCTGGTTAGGGGTCTAGCTATTTCTCCATAGCTTTTGATAAACCTTCTGTAGTAGCCAGTCAGGCCCAAGAAACCCCTAAGGGTTTTGAGTGTGGTGGGCCTGGGCCATTTCACCATAGCCTCAATCTTGGCCGGGTCAGCCTGGACTCCTTGGCCCGAGACTATATGGCCCAAGTACTCAATCTCCTTGCAAGCGAACTTGCACTTTGACTGTTTAGCCACTAGCTGATGCTGGACTAGTAACTCTAATACTGATCTTAAGTGTTGGCCATGCTCCTCTGCAGTGTGGCTGTAAACTAAGATGTCGTCAAAAAATACCAGTACGAACTTCCTGAGATAGGGTCTGAATATGTCGTTCATTAACCCTTGGAAAGTGGATGGGGCGTTTGTGAGGCCGAAAGGCATCACCATGAATTCATAATGCCCTTCATGAGTCCTGAAAGCAGTCTTGGGAACGTCCTCTTCCCTCATTCTGATTTGATGGAAACCGGACCTTAAGTCCAATTTCGAGAACACCTGTGACCCATGTAATTCGTCTAGTAATTCTTCCACTACTGGAATAGGGAATTTATCCTTAACCGTTTCTTTGTTAAGTGCTCTATAATCCACGCACATTCTCCATGATCCGTCGGCCTTTCTCACCAATAGCACTGGTGAGGAGAAGGGGCTTTGGCTGGGCCTTATGGTGCCCATGGCCAGTAATTCCTTCACAATCTTTTCGATCTCTGTTTTTTGATAGTAAGGGTACCTGTACGGTCTAACATTGATAGGAGAGGTTCCTTCCTTTAGGACTATGGCGTGATCTTGAGGCCTTCTGGGAGGCATCCCTGTTGGTTCTTCAAAGACCTTCTGGAATTCTAGTAACAACTGTTCCACATGTTTGGGCCTTTCTTCGTGTTTTAGCCCCATTTCCCATACTTGAAGGATCAGTCCCTCCTCTGCTCTTTTCAGCTCCTTTATGAAAGAGGGGCTGCTATCCACCTCTGAATCCTCTACCCCCATTCCTTTGATTAGAACAGTTTTGTCTCCCTGTTTGAACTCCATTTCTAGGACTGAGAAGTCCCATAAGATTGGGCCTAGCCCACTCAGCCAATGAATCCCAAGTACCATATCACAGCCTCCCAGTTGGAGGATGTATGCCTGGGTAATAAAACTTCCACCCTGAATCATCACTAGGATGTCTTGACAGCTTCCTTCACTCCAAAGTTTTGACCCGTCAGCAATGCTGACGCCTACTGGTGGGTGTTTAGTGACCCGTATACCAGTTTTCCTGACCACCTTGGGATGTAAGAAATTGTGAGTACTCCCTGTGTCAATCAAGGCTATGAAACAGTGGCCCTTGACCTTTATTTTTACCCTCATTGTTTTCGGGTCTGGGCACCCGACCATTGCGTGGAGAGAAATTCCCACTCCTTCCACCTCCTCCTGTGGTTCACTCAAGTCAATCAAATCACCTCCCAAGTCCTCTGTCTCGTCCTCGGTCTCCTCAATGAGGAACAATTTGGGTCCACCACATCTGTGGCCGGGCCCCCACTTGCCATCACATTTAAAACAAAGCCCTCTATCCCTTTTTTCTTTCATCTGGGCCGGAGTGAGCCTGTGAATAGGGACAGCCCTTCCCCCGGTATTGTCATCTTTAGGGTGGCTTGGATTAGGGCCTCGGCCTTGGAATCCCACTGGGCTGGGCCTCCATGCCTTTCGGATGATGGTGAGGTTTTCCTCCTGCATTCTTGCTAGCCCATAGGCTGATATTAGATTCTGTGGATTTAGCATTCTGACCCCCATTCGAATTTCCTCCTTAAGTCCTCCCAAAAAGCAACTGAGCTTGTGTGCATCAGATAATCCACGAACTCGGTTAGACAACAGTTCAAACCGGGTTTTGTAAATCTCCACTGTGGCCGTCTGTTTGATGTTTATTAATGCTTCCATCGGGTCATCATAGGAAGATGATCCGAACCTTATATTGAGAGCTGACACGAATGCTTCCCAGCTGGTAATTAATCCCGTTTCCTCTAGCTCCTGGTACCATGATATTGCTTTTCCTTCCATGTGGAAGCTCGCAATAAACAGCCTATGCTGAGCTGGGGTAGTGTGGAAGTTAAAAAACTGATTAGCTTTGTATACCCATCCCATGGGGTCATCTCCATTAAATCGGGGGAATTCTAATCTGATGGATTTGATTTGAACTTGCTGGTTTGCTTCTGGCTGAATCAAGTCCTGTCTAACATTCCCATTCACGGAACGGGTGGGAGAGTTAGGAGGTGAGCCGATGGGCCTTTTTCCTTGGGCCTTGGCTATTTGATCCATGCGTGCTGACATATTCCTGAGCTGCTGGACAATGTCTTCCAGTAGTTGCTGTTGGCCTTGTTGGCTTTGTTGTTGGGCTTCCTGTTGTTGTTTCAATACTGTCACTGTCTCAATCAATTGGGACACTCGGGTTCCGTCGGCCATCTCGAGGATCGCCTGGCTCTGATACCACTTGTAACCTTCTGGCTAAATAATCAATCTTTTTGTGAGAGAAAATTCTCTCGGAGTTTTATAAAATTATCTGAAAAGTAAATAACAATGTTTTTGGGTTTTTTGGGTTTTTTTTCTGAACAAAGAAATTAATACTGAAGGAAAACTAGAACAATAAAAAACTAGGAAAGAAAGCTGAATTCTCTGGGCAGATTCGAGGTAGCCCGGGCCTCCTGGTCAAATGATTTGCTTTAAAGCAGTTTCTCTGGATGCCCTCGATATCTGACCTAGCTTCCCTTATATAACTTCCCTTGGGGCTTAATTTGAGTTGGAATCGTATACTTAGTCTTGGTGCAAATCCTGATCATCCTTGCCAGCTGTGTTATCCTGGAACGGCGCCGTTTCTTCCCTTCCCGCGTGTTTACCTGGCGACATGTCGTTGCCAACTTCCTTGCATCTGGTCCATCCACGTGGGTTGTCCTGGTTGTCGTCTGCTCCTACACGTGGCCACTTACTTTTCTCTTTTGCAGGGAAGCTTGTTGGAGAAGCTTGTCCGTTCATTTTGTCCGCTAATCTCGTCCCTCCACGTAAGTCGTCCTTGGCCCCATCCGACCCTACACGCTGATGCTCTTCCTTTTCCTTTGCAGGGCTTCTCTTCGGGTTTGCCATTTCTTCTCCTTCTTCCTTGTTGAGAGCCTTCAGCTCTGGTGCGTTTTGTGGAGATGCGTCTGGATGTGCGTCGAGCTCGTTGGGTTGGTCACATACTCCAATTATAGTAATTCAAATTATGAACAGAGATATAACCAATGAACTACTAGTACTATTCATTTCCCTTTACTTTTATGCTCTTAAATTTTTTTACTTGTCAACAACATAGTGACGTGTGTTGATGGACACAAGTGAACTAATAAAACTCACTATTTTTAAATTTCAAAATGGTCACTTGGAGATAAAGAGGTATTTGATCTATAATAGATAGCTTTTAAAATATCTGAAATGGTCTATGTTAAATCCCAAAACATGCCTCCCGCAGTCCTCTTTAATTAATGGTTGCAGTTTGGAGGTATCAAGAAAGAGGAAAAGGGAATTAGACTCTAGCGGTTTATACCAGTAAATTCCTTTATGACCATGCTTCAAATCTCTGGCTTAGATTTAGCCATGTAGCAAAATATTCATTTCAAATCTATGGCCTGTTATGAATTGAAAATATAAAAGCAATTTGAGATTGCATGAAAAACATTAGGCTCTTTCAGATTATTGGAAGGCTCTTGGTGGCCATGTTATCTTTATGAATGTCCAGTAGTCTTTGTTGCTGAACATGCGTGAGATCTGCATAATTTTGGCGAGGTCTTCGTTGACACGATTTGAATTTTTCTTTCACAGATGTTATTGCAAGGTCAGGAATGGGAAACTTCTTATGGGGAGTTTTCCGGCATGCAAAACATGATAAAACTATTTGTAACAAATTCCCTTCATTGGCTACTCCTTTGAGAAGTGAACATGATGACCATGCCAACATGGATAGAGATGAGGCTGTTGACATGGAAATTGACATGGTAGGTGGAACTGTTATAGGTAGGATTGATGTGGCTGTTCCCAAAGAATCATCCTGTAGGTTCTAACAAGGAAACTGTTGATGAAGATACCTTAAAATCCAATATCTTATACTCTTTCAAGGATTTGGATTCCACTGTCGAACATGCAATTTCTAAACCTGAACGAGCTCACCATTTAGTTGCTGATAAGTTCAGAGGTGATATATCTTGGAAAGTTAGCAGAAGAAACTGGAAATTGGGCACAGAGAATTCGGATTGCTCTGGATGTTGCTACTGGACTTTACTATCTTCACAGCTTCACCGAACCTGCCTATGTGCACCAGGACATAAAAAGCAGCAATGTTATGTTAAACGTCAATCTAAGGGCCAAGATTGCAAATTTCAGTCTTGCGAGAGCAGCAACAAGCGCTGCCATGACAAAACATGTTGTGGGCTCTATAGGTTACATGGCGCCTGAGTACGTACGGGAAGGACAAGTGACTCCCAAGATTGATGTTTATGCTTTTGGAGTCGTTCTGCTGGAAATGATCACTGGGAAAGATGCTGTTTTCACACAGGATGACAGGGAAGTCCTACTCTCAACGGCAATAGTTTCTATCATGGAGAATAAAAACCCTGAAGTCAGCTAGATTTCATAGTCGATCCTGCTCTAAAAGGAAGTTGTAGGACAGACTTAGCATTATGCTTGGCTAAAGTAAGCGTAGCCTGCTTGATCAAAGAACCAGCAAGGAGACCTAGTATGGAGGAAGTGGTATCAATTCTGTTGAAAATTCAGGCAAATGTACAGAAATCATAACTATTAAACTTCGACTCTGTCGATGAAGCAGCCCAACTATGGTGTCCATCACTAAGTGAAACTAATTGGAAAGCAGAAACCATTTCAAAGTAAAAGTCATTTGCATGTAGGTTTTTCTTATTCCCACCATTCTATCCTCGTCAATTCTTTTTTCACATGTACAAAATGATGGTGATTGCTTCTTCATATAGCTTTTCTCATTGAAGAGTTCCACAGTGAGCACAGAGATGAAAGAATGAAATTCAATAATATGATTAGTAATATATCAAACAAAAAAGAACCTATTCAATGTGTCACTATAGCTTAAGAGGCTTAAAAATCAGCTCTCCTGCAGCTACTCTCTAGTTAATCAATTTCTATGTGCTTCGGCCCTGGGATCATACAGGGAAAGGCCGAGGTTTAACGATGGATAGCAGAGTATAGTGTGGAATCACTGTTCAAAAACTAAGTATGGAAAGCTCTGTCATTTGTCCAGTACTTGCTCAGTGGCTCTTTATCCATTTCCATACACCCAAGTGCGTGATTCAGTATGAGACGTGAGATAATTCAAGCTTAGAACTTCAATATGGAAACTTCCCTGTCATTCGTATATGGTCAAGTGTCCTTTCGAGGCCATATTTCCTCACTGCTTGCTGGCCAGCCCTATATCCACGTCCATACACGGGGGATGTATCTGATTCAATTTGATGCTTGAAGAACTCCACAAGCTTTCTCTCAAATGGAGATCTTGTACCATTTCTTGTTTTTCTGGGAGCAGAGGATGACGCAACATTCCTGCCTGAAGTGGATGCGAGCTCTGAATCTAACCACATGTGTGCAAGCACCTGACAAATGCCCTCCTCAACATCTTGATCGAGAGTTCGGATACCTTTCAGAAAAACAGAAAATGTCAGAATCTCAAAAAAAACAGACCCCGATACTTTTAATGAAACAATTGCACAAGTGAAATTATTTAAGGGTCATCCATCAATTAACATTTGCTTGAGCAGACTACAGGGAAAATAAACCAGCATTTAAAGGTCAAATCTTGATGCCAATATATGAAAGAAAAAAGAAAAATAACTGACTCTACAAAGCATGGGATAAAGAAGCACCTTTCAGCCGCATCCATGCATGCATCATCTCATGAGCTAGGATCGACCCCGTAAGCAACCTGTATTGATCAAGATTTCAAGACATGCATAAAACAAATGCTATTAAAATACAGAACTAATTCAGATAAAAAAATCTTCCACTAAATATCCATGAAGCATGTCAAAGAAATGAAAAGATGTGTTAATTTCTTGTTCCTCCTGCATCTTCTTGTTATAAATTGTGGCCGAACTATTTAGTATTCAAATACTCGCATACAGACAGTGAATATTCGTTTCTATTTCCTATTATCTGCTTGTTATTCAGTATTTTCATGGATCCCTCACGTAAAAGTGTAGCAGAAAAGTGACTAAGGATATACCTTGGGAGGCCATACAAAATCAGAATTGCAGTAACCTCGCAACGACGTGTTAGTTTGTAAGGCTCTGTTGTCATACTCGTGAGTTGGTTCCCTGCTCCAAACCTTGGCTGCCTTGATACCTGATGATTCAAGGTGATTGCAATATAAATTTCCTAAGTTCCAACTACAGAAACCAAAATGATAATGAAAATGGAAGATTCCAAAATTTCTTACAGTGCTAATGGTTTGCTCCTCAGAAAGGCAAAGTCCTCTAGTCTCTGGTATGTGGTAATGGCCCTGTCCAAGAGTTAGAAATTACAAAACCAACTTAGCAAATTAAATTGCTTGAAAAGAAATACCACTACCAAATTCATGGAATAAGTAATTTCCCTTTTTTTTATGGGTTCAATAATGTTTGGCATGGTAATTCAGTGAGATGAAGACAGAACAATGTTTGGCATGACTTAATATATCAGAAGATCGTTAATAATGGCTTGATTTTGTACATGGGCAGAATAATCTTCGAGTGAAGATAATTATATAAATTGGCAATAGCTTCAATGTGTAGTTAGCCAATTATTTCCAAAGAAAAGGGTCAGGCAGGCGATGCGAAATCTTTTCAATGCATTTGCCCTTACATTTTTTTCTCCAACCCGGGCTTCATTCAGTGCTTGTCTTTCAACCAAGAGTAGTGGAACATACTGCTCCACTTTCATATTTAAACGTTCATAAAACTCTTGTATATCAAGATAAAGAGGTTGGCACTCCTTGGTATCCAGGACTGCTGAGTCCAGGCACTCAAGACAGAGCTTCCGACCATCATCAAGGGAAATATATCCAGTGTCTCGCGGCTGCATGTGACGAGAAGAAGCATTATACTCATGAATTACTTTTCAGAAAGCCAGTTCAACAGGATTTTCCTTAGTAAACTTAAAAAGAAGTTTTTGCAAGCGCAAGGAATTCATCCAGACTAACCTCCATTCGCTCACAACTGCAACACCGAGGAGTACCATCATATTCATGAGAAGGACAGTACTTCTGGATCCAAAAAGGACTTGCCCTGTATTCAATAAGACCATCTGGGTTTGTTGGAATCTGTCAAAGGATATATATATACAAAAAAGCAACACCAATTGTATATGAGTAATGTATCTGAAATTTTATGATAAGTACATTTACAAATTGCAGTTTTATCAATATAAAACATGATAAGCATATCACATTGATTTTAAAATGATTAACACCTTTTGGATCTCTAGCCTCTGCAAATCCTCTCCCCCCCCCCCCCAACTCGTAAACAACCTCAGCAATCTCATTCACAGTTATCATCCAAGTACAGTAAGCATCAATGTTTCTTAAAACAATGAAGTATGGGCTCATTTAAAAAAAGAAGTTCTAATGAGAATCCTTTGGCTTGACCTTCAAGAGCATTCACAAATAGTTCTGATCTATTACATTAGCAGAGAGGTGTTCAATTACCAAAAAAAAAAAAAAGCAGGACAAAAATTCTTAGGAAAGTATTTTTTAGTTTAAGCATTATAAAAGTAGAGTAGTTTCTGATGAAACAGTTATAAAAAATTATTTGCCCAAACTTGGCCATTCATACAATGAAATGAAACACACAACTTTAATTGGACGAATAAACAGAAGATTTCTAGGATAGATACTTACAAAGAGTTTACAGACTTCACATCGTGGACGGTAATGCTCTTTGCAGCAAGACTTATGATAAGGGTAATTTCCAGTCATCGAGAACTATATTGAAAGAATGCACTTAAATTTATCCATTGCATATTACTATAATAATAATTCAAAAAAAAAATATATGGAAGGGTCTACAGAATCAACAATCTAATATATAAGCAAATAACTCGGAATTTCATTTTTCACCTCGTTATCAGAAATTGGTAGGCTGCAAGCATGGCAACGGAAACATTCTGGATGCCAAAATGCATTGAGACAATTCAGAAATCTTCCCTGGCCAATCTCTGTATTGCAACCAGCGCATATCCTAGCCAAGAATTAAGAAATTATTTACATATGCTATTGACAAAAGAAGTAAATATAAAAAAAAATGAATAAAATGAATTCATAAATAAAAAATAACATTGAGGTGTGGAAATTGACAATGAATCAAGGACCAAACTTAATCTGTTATAGAAATAAGATACCTGAACCCCATTGGAAAGTGAACAGGATACGGCTGATATGTGTTCCCTTGATACGGAATTCCATTCCCATATTGAAGAATTCCATTTCCATATCGAGGAGAAGATTCGACGTTCAAACTTTCTTGTAAGGCTTTGGCAAGTTGTTCATCATCTTTTACTTGAATCTCATTATCTATCCATTAATTTGAGAAACTTATTAATATGCTGTGGTGTATTGGATCATAAGATGTAAAGAGAATGAAGCAATATGATAAAACAGAGCTGAAAAGGCAATGATGCACTGCAAAATATTACACTGGACGAAAAAATGAATAAATAAACCAATTCAGAAAATCAAATAACAAATAAAATTTATTGGCAAAGGAATCCAGAAGATGAATCAAACAAGGTATAGGAATAACAGTGCGAGTGTAGTGAGAGAACCAATGAGTTCTGCTGATAGCATCAGACTGCAATATTGCTCACCAATGACATTATATCCATTTTGACTGTCCTCTATAAGGGATAATGCAATAGCACGATCTATATTTTCATTTTCCAGCTCCAACCATGCTTCCTGTATTCATTATGCAAACTGAAAAATGTCAAAGCAAGAAGAGCAGATCAGGGATTGGACTTAACTACCACAAAATTTCAACCAAGGCTATTCTATAGGTAATAGTCGATGTAAAAGCTACAGGCTGCCAGCAAAGGAGAAGTATTACTTTATGCATCTCCTGCTACAATTAGCAACGGTTTAACAAGAAAGATTAAATCAAGTGGGTGAATACCCTTGAAGTAGAAGGCGCATTATAGTTAGCATCCGGTTCATAATCCCCATGATAATGCCCTCTTGAAATATGGTGACGGGACCCTTTAAAAATCTTGCTAAGCCAACCCATATCGTGTATGTTTATTTGCTCATGATCATCAGATTTCTTAACTGCAAAATAAATCAATCAGTCAATCAAAGGAGCCAAAATAAAAGACGCAAAATGAAGCAGGCTTAGCAATCACCAGCTAACAGAAAGCATTCACACAGTGATACTGGCATGACATGAAACTTGCGGGACTGTTCATAAGAGGAAAGGAAGAAAAGCCTCCGCTTTGCAAACAATTCCCAAACTTGACATGAAAGCTTCGAACTTGGTCTACATTCTACATTGCAAGCAATACTCATATTCAATATGACTAAGGCAGCTAAGCATCCCTGCAACCCACTGATTATGTGTTTCCAAGAAACTTAATTCCAATACCAGGGATAACCAACTCTATAGCTATTCCTATTCAACAGCCAGAGCAAAAATACGAATAAGCTATATCAAGAAAAATCACCAACCAGGCATTGTAATGCCCCGGAATGTTTCAGCTACAAAATATGTTCATGGGCATCAACAGTCCTCAACGCCCACCAGCTCAAATCAATATAAGAGAGAAAAAGGGAGATAAAAGGATTGATTCTTCCCGCTCAACATGCCCATAAAATTCATGACACAAAACCTTTTGATTTCAGGTTCTGAATAGAAAGAAAAAAGAAAGGCAAGGAAAAATCAAATAGTGGAAGATATTCACCTATTACAGAAAAAACATAGATCAGATTAGACCCCAATTTGCTCTACAAAATTTGCAGTCTCGAAAAGTTTCTTGCTGCTAACAACACCTTCTCTCTCTCTCTCTCTCTCTCTCTCAGTCTTTCTCCGTGTCTTTTGTGTATAAAAGAAAAATATCTATAAGAAAACCAATTAACAGAATTATTATATGCAGAAGATTTGGGATTTGGAAAGTGAGTTGAAGATAGTGTATAGAGTTAAGAAACATGCGAGACAAATACGCAAAGAATTGAGAACTGCCTGGATTGTACGCAATTTCAAAGTCAAATTTGTACAGAGAAGCAAAACGTGTTGGGTTTATTTATTTGGATTTTCGTTAATAAGCCCAAAACACCCCGATGATTGACGAAGTTTAATCGAAACCCAACTGTAATAATCTAACAAAGATTCAGAATTCAATACTGTGATTTGATTTTGGTTTCGCAGAACATATATTTTGCATGTAGGGTCCCTGCTAATCTTCGACAAGGAGACTCCAGCCAAAAATATATTTGTCTAGTTGGCAAGGGGTCTACAGTTTCGCCGAACTTCGAAGTCCCAAAACAGTTCTCTTGTTAATCTGTAATTGTTCTAGAAGTATCCATTGCTCAATATTTCATTTAAAATACATTTATTAATTTGTAATATGATTTTTATTGCTATTTTTTGGACAATGGTTTCAATTTAGTAAACTACTTAAATATATTATTTATCAATTAGCATATATAGCTTTAATTTTTTTAGCTTTAAAAAGTAGTTCGAATCCAGATTGTATGCAAAACTATATGACTTTTTCTCCAACCTCCAAATTTATAACAAAGTTAAAATAAAACAACTGTGTTCTTCTTGAAACAAAAGGTACGGACGATACCTCTTCTTCCTCGAACATGCACTATCCTTTTTGTCCTTTCAGATAGAAAAATATGAGTAGCCGACTTTTTAGGCGTGCATGCTTCGAAGCTCTGCCTTTTCACACGTCGATCATTTAATCTATCGGTCAAAACAATAAACGCGTCCATTTTGTTTGCATTTTTTCTTTTCAAGGACTATTGACTATTGGGAAATGAAAGGGTTCCAATTTATGCCTAAAATACAGAGGAAATTAAACAAAAAAAAAAAGCCCGATTTTCATACAATTAACTACATTCTGTGCATTTCTCCAACCCTTAGAAGGGGTCAAATGATCCAGTTTTCAATTTTGGTCGGCCAGGTGATCCAATTTGAAATGTCTCGGTGGTGATTTAGCCAATGTCGGCAATATGGCTTCAAGTGAACAAATATTAGAACCGATATGTTTATCAGCTATAGAGAAAGAGAGAGAGATGATAAAGTCTACACAAAATTCGGATACCTCAAGAGATTCTGATTAGTCTACGCAAACGTAGTCATAATTTTAAAATTCACTAATTAGATCGGGTTTAAACTCAATTAAAAGCTCATATAATCCCAGTTTTGCAGGGGGTAACCGTCAAGGTTGGGAATACCTTCAATTAATGTTGGAAAATGTTATTCTTGTATTCTTAATTATTATCAGTCATATTTGGGTTTTGATTACTTTCTTGTTTGTTTTGGGATTTTTTATGTTTGTTTATATCACCATGTAAACAGATTATGTTTGTTTTTTTAATCATAATTTTATGAATTATAAACTTTGCCTTCTAGATTATGGTATGACACAAAAAAGCACAAGCTGATACCACAAAGAAAGAAAAAACTGATTTCTATTGGCAGGTTATGGCTGTTCATTAACTTTCAAGCAGAGGTGAGCTTTAACTGGTTTGTGATCTGAACTGTGAATGTCATCGACAGACTCGTAAGAATGCAAACTTGCCCTAATTTCCTCCATGTCTTGAATCTTGAACAAGATTCGATCTGTCCATGATGGGACTCGGACCTGCGAAGTTAACACAGGAGAACCAAATTTATGTAATGATCGATCGCCAACCATCGAGTCAAAGAAACAGCTAATTAGAAGAGAACATTCGGTGAAGACCTTGTAACTTGTATCGTAATTGCTGCTCCCAACATCGTACTTGTATGTTGGTTTAAAAGTCAATGTCCCTTCGCAGTATCCATCAAACACCTGTCCTCTTTCAGCTTCTTGTAAGAGTTGATCTTTCCCGGTGAGCAACTGCGCGCATTATGATCAAAATTTGATCACGTCAAATTAATTTTGGTTGATAATACACATGAAAATATCTCATCTAAGAATTTTTATTGTTAGGTGAGATATCAAAATATAAATTTAAAACTTGTATAGATTCACACTAACTTGTGTTTGATTTTTAATAAATAAAATGAGGTGATAAGATTCGAACTAATGATCACTAAGTCAACAAGGTTATATAACAAGTTAAGAAATCATCTTGTCTAAAAACTTAAATTGTTAGGTGAGGTTCTAAAATATAATTTATATTATTCTCTAACAATAACGTGATAATAATATTGTCATGTGAAGATTTAACTTACTCTGTGAAGGTTTTTCTGTATAAGATTTCTGACCGGATGTGTTTCTATCCCTTGTATTCTGTAATTAAGATCTCCCAGCCATACCGTGACTTGAGCAGGCCTGCTGTAAGGATTCCTGTGCTTGGAGAAAAGGCTGTGTGATATGAGTCTGCATTGTGAATTTCTCTCCTCCACGTTACGAGCATGAGCTGCATTCACGACAACAATCCAGATTGTATATCGATATTCGACATAATTTATCAGCAGTAATTACTAGTAGAGAATCCGTGCGTTGCTTCATACAAGGTTATAAAATCTATTAATGTTTTAAATTTAAAGTTAATAAAATTAAAATAAATAAACATTAATTGTAGTATTTAATATCATATGTGTTTTATTTTTAAGTTTAAATGTATATCATGAAATGATATATGAAAAAAATGCAATTAATTGCTTATGTCACCTAATAAAATCTAATTGAAAGAGTTTAATGGTGATTTTAATAAGTGAATCTATAACTTAAATCATGCTGTAATATATCCTAGAAAACAAAAACAAAAATGAACTCTCCTCTCTCACTCGTTATTCAAGACATTGAAACGTTTTATATAAAATTAATTATAATTTAAAGGATCAAAGTGTAAGAAATTACATAAAATTTTCGGAAAAAACACTTAATTTTTTTTTGGTAAGTTTTGTTCACCGAAGCACGAACTTAGCTGCAGCAAAACCATATATGTAGTTTCAGATTCTTCCTTGCAGTGTAAAATTTATAATTTGTAAGAAGATAATTGATATTAAATATATGTTGGCATTTTCAAGACACGGAGGAAAAAACAATTCTGCCCATGCGTGTACTGGGATCGCCAAAAATCGAGACGAGGAACGTATAAATGAAATCGGGGTCGTACCGGAAAGATGGCAAGAGATGAACACCATTCGGATGCCATTGTAGCTCATGCGGATTGCCACAGCTCCTTTCTTTCTTCCAATCAATCCTCCACACCCACCAACAGAATGCTTATCCACCTTCAATTCTGAACCAAGTGTGTCTAAATAAAAATTCAGAAGATATATATATATATATATATATATATATATATATATATATATAGAGAGAGAGAGAGAGAGAGAGAGAGAGAGAGATAGAGAGAGAGAGAGAGCAAGAGAGAGAGAGAGAGAGTGAGAGAGAGAGTGAGAGAGAGAGAGAGAGATGGAGATGGAGAAGTAATTTCAACTCTGGAAATTAGATTACTCACCTTTGATAAAAACCCCCGAGTTCTGAGTTCCAAATACATAAAGCTGAAGAGATTGCATGATTGCCTTTCCTAGCAGGCTTCACTTCAAAGTTAGGTTTTTTTTTAGTGCAAATAGTTTCGTCAAAAATTATTAGCATCATGTTGTGAAGAATTCAAAGTACCTCCAATAGTTTGAACATCTAATAAACTACGTACTATAGTGGCTTTCTCATATGCATAAAATTAGTTTTTTTTCTATTTTATTTATACAATAAGCATTTCCTAGCACCATATAATATATTACAGATTTGGCATGCCCATATAAATGTCATTATCAATACATTAACAATCTACTCCATTGAATATCCACATATATTAAACTTGATCTAGAAAACAATTATACTCGTGAGCTGGGTAATTAATATAGATAAATTTAAAATGATAATTAAAAAATAATTAAATTAGTGTTGTTTTGAAAAAAATATAAATTAAATTTTATCTAATTTAATTAAAAATTGAAGCATAAAACCAAGTGTAGATATAACCAAGTTGACTAACAAGTTAATAGAACTACCATGAACATCTGTACATTTAGAATTATTTGCTGGGACGTTAATAGGATTTTGGATTTGCAGTCCATTTGATCAAACACCACTGACCCAAGACATGGATGACATGAAACGAATAGTTTGTGGGCCCATCCTTATATGCTATTGGGCTAATAATGGGCCACAGTAAACTGAATGGTTATATTGAGTTTTTCCATGCAGATGGTGACACATGAAAATGAAAATTGAAAGGATGTACATGGCCAGAAGCTATCACAAAAATTCAGAAAATCGAAAGCCATAAAAATTTATATGGCTCTATCATTTGAAAGAACACTTCATATCTATTTTGTGGTCTTGATCCTCTCTATCCACACTTACGGTCTCCTGCTTCTCGAAGCAAGAGTTGTTCAAAAAAACAAAACTAAAGGAGCTTTTAGAAGAAGAAGAAAAGGAAAAGCTGGGTGACTGGCTTACACATGAGTATCCGCAAGTGCTGTCTGCAATAATGGTGCGATGTTTTTTCGAGGCACCTCTTGCAAACCTACCACTAGTAGATCAGACTTGGAGTTGCTCCCGACCAGCTCCACCAAGTCTTCATAAACAACCTATAAAGCAACACGATCGATCAAAACACATCATAGAAAATCATTAATGA
The DNA here is from genome assembly GCA_964035475.1 of Salix caprea. NCBI lineage: Eukaryota > Viridiplantae > Streptophyta > Magnoliopsida > Malpighiales > Salicaceae > Salix > Salix caprea. The sequence continues at coordinate 1,882,839 of OZ037761.1, read as the reverse complement.
GCTACATTAATTACGATGATTAACAAACAGTGTGTGTGTGTGTGTGTGTGTGTGTGAGAGAGAGAGAGAGAGAGAGAGAGAGAGAGAGAAGCCTGGTGAGAGAGAGAGAGAGCGAGGGGGGGGGGGGGGGAGAGAGGGAAGCCTGGTAATTTTTTATCAAGGGTGAGGGATTTTTTACCTGTCCATTCATGTTCCAGGTCACTGCGCAAATGCAAAGGTCTGAATTTCCTGAGAAGTCGCAGACCTTATTCACCTTTACAGTCTTTATTCCTTCATGATGAGTATTATGATCCATGGAATCCATTTGCTTCCTCGTCAACTTAGATCTAATATATATATATATATAAGCATGAACAAACCGATACTTAAGATCAGCACACCTTTAACTATACGAGGAAGAAGAAAAGAAGCCGAGAAATTATATTAAGATTGATGCTTACCTCGTACAAGCACAAGTTGTGTTCCAATTTCCCATTTCTTTCTTTCTCTTGATCACCACACTACAGAGGCAGCTAGCTGTTCCTAAGTTGTAAATCCCATGCAGTACTGCCTGGACAAAATGCAGAAATGTTTTGATAGAGGTAGATGGATAGAGGGACAAGTAGCTAGTTAATTAGACTTCACATAAAATGAGAAGTTAAATATATAAGTGGAGAAATTTTGGCGTTGTGGCGGTGAAGTTGGAGAAATTATAAGAAGTCAAGCATCTCAAATATATCTTCGGGATTTGATCACAAATTTCTCTTGGTGTTAGGTTAGGAATTATTGACTTTGGAGCCAACTTCTACATATCAACTTAAAAAGGACCACATCTTGTTTGCCCTTTTGTCCACGTACGTACTTCCTCTGAGATCATAGCAAATCTAGTGAACGTTGATGAACAAGAGAGATTGAAAGATCTTCGAGCAAGGGAATACGGTGCACAATTGCTTAATTAATTCTCAAGTGCACATTGGATTGTTTGCAACGGATTCGTCCGTTATTAGCAACAGATTTTGCAACGGAAGTATTCCGTTGTAATCCTGCTATAGCAAATTTATTTGCAACGGATTATCCCGTGATAACAAAACATATTCTGTCACTAATCTGCTCCAATATTTGCAATGGATTTTTTTCGATTGCAAAAATTCGTTGCAAACGATCTCTTTTTCTTGTAGTGAAATGTCTTAAATCTCGAAAGCTTTCCCATACATTGCCGAAGGGATCCATCTTTCTGGTTGCTAGGGAAGGAACTCGTTCAAATTTGCCTTTGATTTGAAAAAGAGAAGTTGTAGAAGCATATGAATTTCCATAATTTGTCGTGCTGAACTCAACTTTAGACGTTAAAACGTGTGGATGGGAGATTGCCAAACATGTCCCAAATACTTACTTCTTCCAACTCTGGTTAATATGCAAGACAGATTTGTGTTTTGTGTGGTTCCTGACCTCACCTACACATATTAACCATTAAGTTAAAATCAAAAGGTGAGCTTTCAGTCGATAAAAAATTTAGCTAGGAGATCAATCCTTAACCTATTTTTATTTTAATTTAAGTCGCAATTTTTTTTTTTGGCCTTTTTATGGTTTCTGTTTTAAAGAAATTATAAATTGTAATTTTTTTAATAAATTTTTAACGCCAAGCAAATCAAGATGATAAAGTCCTTAGTTAGCAGATAATGACAGTGGAGATTGAGTTTGCCTTGGCGGGTGTAATGGCCGTTCGCATGGTTGGGTGTCTCGCAAACTTGCGGTGGTGGTGGCAGCCATAGTTTTTTTTTATTTTTTTATAAACCACGTGGTGTCTCAAGCGCTGACCCAGACTAATCCGCGTTCGCATCGGGTGGACCCCGAAGGAATGAAAGTGCTTTCCAAATGGCCAGCTCCATACAAGAAGAGGGTTTGAACCCCTGACCTCTCTTAAGGGATAAAAACGCCCTCACCACTCACCAAATGGCCGGCCGCCATAGTTGCCTTTGTTATTACTGACGCCCATTGAAGCAGGTAGGAGGAGAAGGTGTTTGCGGGTTACGTGCCAAGTTGGATTATCTAATCTTTTTGTTTAATTAAAGTGGATGTATAAATCAATTTACATGTATCTTAATTAATTTTACAAATTCTAAAATTAATGATTTTATAAATTTATAGTAGTTATCATATTAATAACAACAGTGCTCAAACATAAAACTATAAAAAGAACAAATCTAACACTGAGTCACTTGCTAAATATTTAGATTATCTAATCTTGAATTCAAGGGTTAGTGTGAACCATTTGACTTTAGAGCCCACGGATGATGTGGTTATTGGCTTAGGAATGAAGAACAAAATGAAGAGATGGCCAAGTTGGAATTGTTGCTTAAGAATGAAGAAAATTCTTGGAGAGAGCGAGGATTGTTTGTAAGCTGGGTTTTCAATTTATCTTCTTTCTTTTTCAGGAAAGAGCTGAATCACGTGACTGGAAGTGTGTGTTTCAGAACACCTGTCACAATATTAGAGGGCGTTTGTTTTATGAAATACTTTACAGACTTTCTAATGTTTGTTCATTTTTAAAAAGGTTGATCGAGTGGGTTTCGATCAAAGAAGAAACTTCTCTCCATTCTAGAAGATATTTCCCGAATCCTTAAAAATAAAATGATTAAACTGTCTGTGAAGTAAAAAATTGTAAAATTAGGATGTATGAACATTTATATTGTTTTTAATAATAAATTTTATATTTTAATTACTATTAAACAATAATTAATATGTATATTGGACGTGTTTGGACGGTTAGAATCATCTATGCAGCCTCTCTCTTTTTTCCTCTTATTTTTTATCTTCTCCTTGACATATGCACTTAAATTCCTAACTTTTCAAAATAGGTCTTCATTTTTTTAAGAAAAAATATGATTTTTTTAATCTTATTAGCCGAATCAAAATCAAAACAGGCAGACATTGCATTAAACAGCTACCTCAAAGTTCTCTTGTTTTCTTTGCAATGTGTGGACGTGTAAGCTTATTACACGTAACTGACATCCACGTCCTCCCTCTCACCTCAAAGTCTCGGGTTTGAATGTTTCCTATCAGACACCAGGTAGTAATGACATCCAAGTAGCCCTTCGTGCTTGGCAAGTGGCTTGGAGTTAGGACCGTGATCCGTGGTTTTATAGCTTGGGCTGGGTTTATTCTGGTTATTCATTTGAACCTAATAAGTTGGCTGGCCATCTTCGATACTAGTTGGGTTATAATGGCATGCAATATTATTTTATCAGTTGAGTTTAGATGAACGAATAAAACTTGATTATTTTATATTTTTATAATCTGACTCACTTGTTATTTTATTAAGAGTAGATATCCGGGTCGACAAGTTTGATTTAGGATACCTGGCTCACTTGTTACTTTATTTAAAATAGATATTCGGGTAGATAAATTTGGTTTAAGATACCTGACTTGTTACTCTATTGAGAATAGATAAATGGGTCGACAAGTTTGGTTTAGCATAATCGGTTCGTGACAACGAAGTATAGGATTTACCACGTTGGAGGATTACAAGAAGAGCTCGGCTCTCTCCTTTCAATTCCATTTAAATTACTGCCGCTCCTCCACCTCTCAGGCAATTAGTCATCAAAGTAATTCCATTCAATTACTGTGCAACATAAACCAGTTCCATTTAATACCGTAAAACACACGCGAATTCCCTTCTTTATTGCATTTTCAATCATTTTCCCTTCAAGATTTTAAACCCTGAAACACCCATTCTAGCTATCATCTTCCTTTCGCTGGTGAATCAGATTTTGTTGGGTTTCGAAATTTCCTTGAGAAAATCTAGCTTAACGTAAGTATTGCTGTAAGTAGCTCCTGTTCTTGTGACTGTATTAATCTTCTATTAACACCCACTGTTTCTCGATAAATGGTTGCTGAGTTTTTTTTTTTTTTTGTTAATATATTAGAAGCAAAGAGAACCACCCAACTTCCCGCGTGAAATGGACACGGAGGTGGACAGGATTAGCAGCTTGCATGGGCATGTTCTAGACCAAATTTTATCAGCTTTGCCAATTAGAGATGCAGTGAGAACTAGTACTTTATCAAGAAAATGGAGGTACAAATGGTCTCATATTCCTCATCTTGTGTTTGATACTCAATACGTCTCGATACCTTCAGAAGATCAAACTGTAGCCAAGAATAAGCTTGTCAGTATTATCGATCATGTTCTTTTACTTCACAATGGTCCAATCTACAAGTTCAAACTATCTCACCGCGACCTTTTAGGTGTTAGTGATATTGATCGATGGATTCTTCACTTATCTAGAGGTTCTACCAAGGAATTTGTACTTGAGATATGGAAGGGGCAGAGGTACAAGTTGCCTTCTTGTCTGTTCTCGTTTGAGAAACTGATTCATCTGGAACTATTTAATTGCTTGCTGAAACCTCCGTCGCCTTTCAAAGGATTCCGGAATTTGAAGAGCCTTCACCTTCAGTGTGTTACCCTGGCACAGGAGGCGTTTGAGAATCTAATTTCTAGGTGTGCTCTGCTCGAGAGGTTGACATTGATGAACTTTGATGGTTTTACTCATCTTAAAATCAATGCTCCCAATCTTCAATTTTTTGACGTTGGGGGTGTTTTTGATGATGTCAGTTTCGAGAATACTCTTCTGTTGACCCAGGCTACCATTGCATTGTATGAGAATGTCAAAAATGACCAGAACGTGTGTCGTCGGAGCTCTAGTAAATTGCTCAGTTTTTTTGTTAATCTGCCCCATATTCGAAGGCTTAAGCTTCATAATTACTTTCTTAAGGTAATTTCTCCACCAATATTATCTATAGTACATCTGTCTCCCTTGAAATTATAAAGAGCATCTAGAGTAAATTAATTGTTTTTGAACTGCATCAATTTTTGCCCTTGTTTTAAATACCTGCAATGTTAAGATTTGAAAATTTAGGTTTTATGTATGTATGTAGAAGGGGTTAGTGGAAAAACACCACCTTATTATAAGATTTACAGGCTATTCCATCATTTGTTTCTGTTTTATTTCCTCCAGTATTTGGCTCTCAGCAAAATTCCAAGCACGTTGCCAAAATCATGGGTGGATTTGAACTACATTTCTATACACATAAATTTCAATAACATTGAAGAGAGTTCTGTTGCCTTTTGCCTCTTGAAAAGCTGCCCCAACTTGCAAGAAATAGAGATGTTGGTAAGTGACCTCTTGTGTGCTTACGTGGAATTTAATGTTGATTGCATCATATGGTATTTTTTAAGAAAAGAATGTCTGTTCAGTTTACATCCTATGCCACCACATCCTTGTAGGGTCGGCGAGATGAACAGGCTGTTGTGGGACCACTGACTGGTTTATGGGGAGATGACAATTGGAAGGGCCTGTTTGGCCAACTGCGACAGGTGAAAATAGCTGGCATCTCTGGCACCCGGTCTGAACTTGACTGCATTAAGTTTCTGCTTTCAAATTCTCCTGTGCTTGAGCAGATGACTGTTAGGCCTGCTCCCAACGAGGGAGGATTGGAGTTGGTGAAAGAATTGCTGCGTTTTCGGCGAGCCTCAATCCTAGCAGAAGTCATTTATATAGAGCCATGACTATGAACTGTGTGGGTTGGGCAGGCACCGTTACTGAAAAATACTTCCTATCTAAATGTATATAGAAAACACACCTTTTCTGTGTCTGCAACAGGGATGAGAAAATTACTGAATAACTGATTAAATCGAAAATAATTAACCAAGAAAAATCAAGCTGAAAAAAATACCTGATTAAATTGGTTAGATTCTCTTAAAATTTCTAGTCCTGTTTGGTTTTCAGGTTTTTTTAGTAAAAAACCAGTAAACCAAAAATGAACCGAACCGGTTCAAAATAAATAAAATATGCTATAATTTCTTTTATTCTTCTGGCCTGGTTTAATTTTCATGGTTAAATGAGAGAAGGAAAAACTTTGTTAAAAAAAATACAAAAAAATCAAAACTATTTTTTGATTTTTTGTTAAAAAACTGAACCGAAATTGGTCAGTTTAAACTTGGTTTTGTTCGGTTTGGTGTTTTTGAATTTTTTTTTGGTATGGTTGTTTTTATCGATGAAAGCTGAACAAGACAAAAATATTTACCCCTATTTTGCACTATCTATTTAAGTTTGACTAAAACAAACTAGTTACAATTAGTTAGTTGTTATTATTTATTAATCTAAAAATAATAAAAAATAATATAAATTATATTTTAAATTTTACCGGTCAATGTGTGGACGTGTAAGCTTATTATACGTAACTGACATCCACGTCCTCCCTCTCACCTCAAGTCTCGGGTTTGAATGTTTCCTATCAAACACCAGAGAATAACGGCATCCAAGTAGCCCTTCGTGCTCGGCAAGTCGCTTGGAGTTAGGACCGTGATCCGTGAAGATCACAGGCCCTCGAGAGGTTTTATAGCTTGGGCTGGGTTTATTCTAGTTATTCATTTTAGCCTAAACAATATTTTATGAGTTTAGATGAACGAATAAAATTTAATTATTTTATATTTTTATAAAAGATACACGTAATGATTTTAACTTAAAATTTGTTGTAAAGATGATAGATTCTTTGTCGTCATGCTCTTGAAGACAAAACAAAAAATGCACATGGCCTATGGTGATTGATTGACCGGATGATTTAACATTTTTTTATAATGGCCTATGGTGATTGATTGACCGGATGATTTAACATTTTTTTATAATATTTTTAAATTATTTCAATGTATTAATATAAAAATATTTTTAATATATATATAATTCTGATGTATTTTTAAGCTAAATTTATTTTAAAAAATCACAGGTACAATATCATTAAACAATCTTTAATGATGTTGTTGCTTTATTTTGAGTAGGTATTTATTTATTGGATCGACAAGTTCGGTTTAGGACACCTGGCTTTCTCTCAGACTGGACCGTTTTCAAATGGTGACAATGAAATGCTTCTTGTTTGGGAATCGCTATTAGCACACCATCTGTGTTTATGGGCACAACCTTTCTATTTATTTTATATATAATTATAGATTGTGAGTTCGCCTATCAAAATGTGATTTAGTAAGTCAATTTAAGGGCTATTTTAAAACATTATGATATTGTTTTAAATAAAAAAATATTAAATTAACCAAGTGATAAATTAGTATGTTTAATTATCGGGATTAAATTGTAATATTTTTTAAAAAATAAAAATAAACTCGTTTGGAACAAACTTTTAATTGGTTGGTAATATAAATTATTTTACGACTATTTCACGTCCGAGTTTGATAACTATTAAGGGTCTATACAGGAAATATTTGAAAAATCTTTCTTTTAAAAAATAAAAAATGTTTTTTGCTTCAAATTAAAAAACTATGTTCTTTTAGATCATTTTAATATATAAAAAATGTTTTTTTTTCTTCAAATTAAAAAACTATGTTCATTTTAGATGATTTTAATATACTAACATAAAAATAATTTTTAAAAAATAAAAAATATTATTTTAATATATCTCTAAAAAACTACTTTCCCAAACAACCGTGAAACAACCTAGGTAAGAGAAAAGATGGCTTCTCTATTTTTCTCTTTAGGTAGTGATTATGAGCGAACTTGCCCACGCGTCGCGCTGAGTTTCTATTTATATGAAAAATTGATTGATTTTATACGTGTTATAATTGATTATTTTAATATTTAATTAGTAAAATTGTTGTATCGGACTTGTTGATGGTTGAGTTTATTTTAACGGCAACGAAAGATTTAACCGGTAGATAGCAAAATTGCAACCGCTAAAATCTATTAAAGATGAATTATGTCTGGTTGATTGTTATTGTGTGTAATTGTAATAATTACCATAAGTTTTTTATTAGATTCATTTTATAAAAATAAAAAATAAATAAAGACTAGCAGGAGATAGAAATTTCAAAGGGGATGTCCACATTGCTGATAGCCCCTGCCTTTTTACTTTTTTTTCATGTTTAAATTTGTCTCGTGACAACGAAGGACGAGGATTTTCCACGTTGGGGGATTACAAGAAGAGCTCGGCTCTCTCCGTCCAGTTCCACTGAAATTGCTGCTGCTCCAGTGCTCCTCCACCTCTCAGGGAAGTCATCAAAATAATTCCATTCAATTACTGTGCAACTTAACCAGTTCCATTTGATACCGTAAACACACACACGATTTCTCTTCTTTATTGCATTTTCAATCATTTTGCCTTCAAGATTTTAAACCCTAAAATACCCATTCTAGCTATCATCTTCCTTTCGCTGGTGAATCAGATTTTGTTGGGTTTCGAAATTTCCTTGAGAGAATCTAGCTTAACGTCAGTATTGCTGTAAGTAGCTCCTGTTCTTGTGACTGTATTAATTTTCTGTTAACATCCACTGTTTCTCGATAAATGGTTGCTGAGTTGTTTTTTTGTTAATATATTAGAAGCAAAGAGAACCACCCAACTTCCCGTGTGAAATGGACACGGAGTTGGACAGAATTAGCAGCTTGCCTGGGCATGTTTTAGACCAAATTTTATCAGTTTTGCCAATTAGAGATGCAGTAAGAACTAGTAATTTATCAAGAAAATGGAGGTACAAATGGTCTCATATTCCTCATCTTGTGTTTGATACTCAATGCATCTCGATAACTTCAGAAGATCAAACTATAGTCAAGAATAAGCTTGTCAATATTATCGATCATGTTCTTTTACTTCACAATGGTCCAATCTACAAGTTCAAACTATCTCACCGCGACCTTTTAGGTGTTAGTGACATTGATCGATGGATTCTTCACTTATCTAGAGGTTCTGCCAAGGAATTTGTACTTGAGATATGGAAGGGGCAGAGGTATAGGTTGCCTTCTTGTCTGTTCTCGTTTGAGAACCTGATTCATCTGGAATTATTTAATTGTTTGCTGAAACCTCCTTTGGCTTTCAAAGGATTCCGGAATTTGAAGAGCCTTGACCTTCAGCACGTTACCCTGGCACAGGAGGTGTTTGAGAATCTAATTTCTAGTTGTGCTCTGCTCGAGAGGTTGACATTGATGAACTTTGATGGTTTTACTCATCTTAAAATCAATGCTCCCAATCTTCAATTTTTTGACGTTGGAGGTATTTTTGATGATGTTAGTTTTGAGAATACTTTTCTGTTGACCCTGGTTTCCATTGGATTGTATGTGAATGGCATAAATGACCGGAATGTGTCTCGTGGGAGTTCTAGTAAATTGCTCAGGTTTTTTGTTAATCTGCCCCATATTCGAAGGCTTGAGATTCAGAGTTACTTTATTAAGGTAATTTCTCCACCAATCTTATTTATAGTACATCAGTCTCACTTGAAATTATAAAGAGCATCTAAAGTAAATTAATTATTTTTGAACTGCATCAATTTTTGCCCTTGTTTTCAATATATATATGTATGTATGTATGTATGTGTAAAGGATTAGTGGAAAAACACTACCTTATTATAAGATATACAAGTTATTCCATCATTTTTCTCTCTTTTATTTCCTCCAGTATTTGGCCATCGGCAAAATTCCAAGCAGGTTGCCAAAATCATGCGTGGATTTGAACTACATTTCTATACGCATAAATTTCAATGACTTAGAAGAGAATTCCGTTGCCTTTTGCCTCTTGAGAAGCTGCCCCAACTTGCAAGAAATAGAGATGTTGGTAAGTGACCTCTTATTTGCTTATGTGGAATTTTATGTTGATTGCATCACGATTTGTTTTTTTTTTTAAATGTCTGGTTAGTTTACATTATATGCCACGACATAGGGAGATTGCAAGTTTATATCCATTATCCATGTAGGGTCGCCCAGAGGAACAAGCTGCTGTGGGACCACTAGCTGATTTCTGGGGAGATGACCATTGGAAGTGCCTATTTGGCCAACTGCGACTAGTGAAAATAGCTGGCATCTCTGGCATCGGATCTGAACTTGATTGCATTAAGTTTCTGCTTTCAAACTCTCCTGTGCTTGAGCAGATGACTGTTAAGCCTGCTTCCAGCGAGGGAGGATGGGAGTTGGTAAAAGAATTACTGCGTTTTCGGCGAGCCTCAATCCAAGCAGAAGTCATTTATCTGGAGCCATAACTATGAACTGTGTGAGTTGGGCAGGCACAGTTACTGAAAATTACTTCCCATCGAAATGTAAATAGAAAAGATACCTTTTTCTGTGTCTGCACAATCCATTTATGTCTGACTAAAACACCGGCCAGTTGCAATTAGCGTGTTGTTATCATCTGTTAATCTAAAATCATTCGCTTGAGTGCATGATTTAGATTCTGGTTTTTGCTGCCATTTTATAGTTAGATGGTTGTGCAAGCTCTAGCTGTCTTGCGGTATTTTTATGTTTAGCAGTCGGGATGAAATTTTTTTGACAGTGTGTTGTGCTAATTTTGAGCTCTCTCAACTTAATGAGCTTCTCCTCTTGTGTATCAATGGTGGTATTGGAGATTAGGATGTCCAAAGAACTTATCTTTTTACTTCTAAATTTAAGCTTACATGGTCTCTTTTGATAGAACTAGCCGTGTGTTTCCTGTAATGTGGTGTCTCCGTTTCATGCTGGAAACTCGTCCACCTTAATTCTTTTAGAGGGAAGTTGAATTTCATGATTGGATTTGATTGAACATTCTTTCAATTGCTTTGGTTGATCTTTATCCTGTTGGAAGTCTCGAATTTTACTTGTTAACCACCATTCCTCAGTAGAAGGATTATTTTCTTATCTTCTTTTGTTCCTTGTCTTCTAGATGTCTACAACAAGACTTCAATGGTTTGCTTATTTTACTTTATGAATTGTGGTCAATAGCATCGCTCTTCGAAATGATTTTTATTATTGGAATGTATATAAATTAAAATATATATATTTACACTATTTCAAAAACTATTTTATCAATTTAGCTATTCAAAATAACATTTTTCCTCAAGATAATGTGAAAGTCTTGTACAGGGGGCGGAGTCAGGAAATTAAGTTAGGGGGCTAAATTAGCAACAAAAAAAAATATATAGGGTGAGATTTAAATTTTACTAGTGTTAGTGCTACAACTATAAAGTTTAGATTTTATTAGTTTTTATAAAAAATGCTTTTTAACGGCAAAAACTTTTTAATCACAATAATAAATAGAGTATAAAAAAGGCAAGATGAAACAATTAGCAAAGATAGTTGACCCTCAAGTGTCGGTCTTGGTATTGTATTTTTTTCACCTATTGTGTTTGACTTTTTTTAATTTAAAAATACATTAAATTAGTTTTTTTATTTTTTATTATATATATCATATTAAAATTATTGAAAATAATACTATTTTTAATTAAAAAATAGTTTTAAAAGGAATACGTATAACACTGCACAGTCACTCAAAGGAAGCTAAAGGGTAAGGGTAGCTCTTGATAACTAGTAAAGTTAAACAAATTTGGGGTGTTTTTTGAAAATATTTTTGGCGTGATATAATTTGTTTTTTAAAATATTTTTATTTTAAAATATATTAAAATAACACATTATTTTTTATTTTAAAAAAATAATTAATCTTTTAAAAAATATTTTTAAAACACATCATCAAATATCCCTGCCTGTACCTTGTGTATGCGAGCAGCAACTAGACACAAACTTTACCTTGCTTTGAATAATTATAATTTCATTTCGTTAGACGTGTAGTCTTATTTTTATTTTTTATTTTTAATTATTTTAGAAAATCATTTTTTTTCAAACAAATTATATTAAAATCTCTGAGATCAAGATAAAATTTCAAATACAATTTTTTTACTTGTTGCCTTTTCTCCCATCTCTTTTTAGAAAACACAAGTATTTAAATCAATTATAAAAACACAAAATAATATAAAATATTAATCATTTAAATTCAGCATGTGAATGTAATAAAAAAGTATTTGATTAAATAAATATATCATATTTGATTATTTTTTGTATTATTAATCATAGATTTATTTTTAACTGGATAATGATACCTAATAATAAAAACTCAAATTGAAAATAATTCATTGATTGTGAAAAAACAAATAAATTAGATAATTGAAACATTATTATTGTTATTGAAAAGAAGTATAAAGGCTAAGAAAAAATAAAAAATTGGTCGTCGTCAATTCAAGAAACATTTCTCCTTCGCTCACCGTCATCTTCACCCTCTCAAGAAGGCATCGCTGTAACCTTTCCCTTTGGCCAATGGAAGTTTGAAACCGGAAAAATGGCAATCTCGATCGCCTTTAAAACACCAACACTCTCTCCCCTTTCATTTTCCTCTGAAACCTCCCACAAACCAAACAACATCTCATTTTCCTGGTCCAATTCTCTTTCTTTCTCACTCTCCCTTACTCTCCGTGTGTCCGCCACCGTTGCCTCACCTAAAATCACCACCACCATCACTAACCTTAAGAAATCAGTGAAATCGAGGCCCCATGGTGGCTTCTCCGCTCAATCCATTCATGGCACTGGCCGCCGTAAATGCGCTCTTGCGCGTGTTGTTCTTCAGGAAGGCACTGGCAAGGTTATCATCAATTACCGTGATACCAAGGTCAATTACAATTTTCTCTTTTACATTTTCTCTCAATTTTCTTGCTGCATGTCTGTTTTAAAAAATGGGTTTTAATCACTCATTGATTTTTATGTCAATTTTATCAACTTAAAAGTTAATAAACTTTCTGGGATCTGTGGCTTTTTGGTTGCTGGATTGCTCTTTATATTCTCATTTTATTCTATGCTTCTTTAGTGATTGCAACCACACTGAAACGGGGTTTCAGGATTTTATTAGTAAATATCCATTTTTGCTACCTGAAAGCTTGATACGGGGAAAAATTCATGGTTCAGCAAGCTGTTTTATGAGCGATGAGTGTGTTTGATACTTGTCAGTTCTCCAATATACACTCGTTTTGAGAGAAATACAAACGGAATTAAAATCATGATTGTCATATTTATTGTTTATTGCTACTGTACTGGTCCTTATGTCTCCAACGATATTGAAACGAAAAGGTTTTACCTTTCTGTGATTTAGTTTTCATCTCTCCTGAGAGTATCCATTGCCGATGGTCTAGTCTAGTCCCCTTGAAGCAGGCTGGGTGAATTGCAATACTTTTTTTTGGATGGACAAGTTCTGTCAATGGTAAAAGCCTGCACCTCTCTGATTGCAAATCCAAGGACTTGTTGGTTAATCAACGGAGTAGATTTTTTGAATGAATGCATACCTTTTGAATGAGCAGCAACTCATTTGTCAATTCTAAGCGATTCAATAGATACCAAAGCTCCAATTCCACAAATGAGGATGGCAATTTTACATCTACATTCAATAGAAAGCTCCAATTCTATGCTTGCTGTGCCATAATCTGGCCTTTGAGTTCTGACTATTTCTATGATCATGCTACTCTTTTGCACATGATTCTTTCCCTGCATGCTATGCATCCTTTGTGACAGGGCTTTCTATTACTGTGTAGGAATATCCTCAAACTAATCCATCGTGGCTTCATTATTTGAAAGCCCCACGGGTAACTCTGGGGTATGAGAGCAGCTATGACATGTTTGTCAAAGCTGGAGGTGACCTTGCTGGTCAGGCTCAAGCAATCTCCCATGGTGTTGCCCGCGCATTGCTAAAGGTGAGTCAGAACCACAGAATCCCTTTGAAAAGGGAAGAGCTTCTAACCAGAGACTCGGGAATAGCTGAGAGGAAGAAGGTTGGTCCCAAGAAAGTTCGCAAGACCCCACAATTTTCCAAACGTTAAGGTTGGGAATTATTGCTCAAGTCTCCGCTTATCGGCCTTTGTTTGTACATATTTTCAGTAGCTTGGCCTGTAAAAACAACTCTGGCTATGTATTTCAGCATCAGATACAATATGTTTTTTTGGGTGAGCAGAATAAATTTATTTCTGGTGTTTTTGTGTTTTTCATTTGGAGGTCTGCTGAACCTTGAATTGTTCATCTTATGTTAGAAATGCCTATAGAACTGAGAGTGGATTTTTACCTCCCAGTCCCGTTCACAGGAGTGGGGGAAATAGTATAGGTTAGGATCTAAAATCAAGCTCTCAACCAAACTTATCTAAATTCTTTTTTTTAAAAAAAAATATTCGGTTCTAGTTAATTTTAAATCAATTCTTACAAATATTTTGTTGGATTTAGCTATTTCTTAAATAACATGCTTGAACTTATTTATACATACATCAATATATTTGTATTTTTTTATAACCGAGGTTTCTGTACCACAATTAAATTTCTGGGCTCTTGTGTCCACAAAAATTATCTATATAAAAATAGATTAAATGACTAGTTTTTACATTATTGAACATGATTTCAAGAAAATATAGCCAGTAAAATTCAAATAATTAATTATAAAAAGAATACATTTTAAAACTTTTACGGCTACACTAACCCTTCATATTAAAATATATTTGAATTTGCAATAATAAACCTTTAAAATAAACTCGCTATTTCCATGTCTAGCATTGAAAAAAAAGGCAGCTATTACTGATTACTATTTACTAGAATAACTAAAAGATGTGAGGCTGGTTTAATTGTTTATAAATAGCAAACTAGCTTGGGATGCTATTCTAGGTGCTGGGTCAATGAGTGTTGTTGAGGGGTGTAAGGTCAGGCTTTATTTTTGGGGGAATTTTTTTATCTCTTTTTTTTTAACTTATTCTTTTAACGTGAAATTTAATTTAATTTAATCTAGACAAACAATAATATATATTTAATTTATATAAATTCAATTTTCTAATTTAATACAACCACAAGATCTCAAAATAATGTTTTTCTAATTATTTTACATATAAAATAAACCGACCCTTCCATAATAAAAAAAAAAGTCCCTACATATTTTTAATCCTTTTATTCTCAAGAAGGAACGCGTTTTAAGATGCCGGGACGCGCAAAACTTTAGTTGAAAGGCTGTCAGTGGACCGCGTAAAACAAAAGCAAGCTGGCGGTCCAACTAACCGTCTTCTAACACATGAATAAATCGTGACCGTAGATCGTTTTAATTAAGAAATTGATCCCAGCCATTAACCGCAGCTCTTCGATCTATAAATACAGGTCCTCATCCTCTCAATTCTTTACTCTCAAGGCACCGTGCGAGTCTGCGATTCTCTATCTTTGTCTTCTATTGCTTCAAACGCTTGGTATCATTCTTCCTCGTTCAGTTCCTTTGGCTTCAGCGATCCGTGGTTGCAGGGCCTCAGCGACCAGGGAACTAGGTTTTGTCATACGATCCGTAAATTATGATCTTGTTCTACGCAATTAGGGTTTCTCGATTTACGAATTTTTCTCCTGATATTGATTAGTTTTAGATCGTGTTGCATATGCCTGGAGTTTGGATCATCTTCTATGCCTATTTAAGCTGATGTTTGAGAAAACATGGATTCAAAGAATTATTTTCTACATTTTTTTAGGAACATGTGATTGCTGGATGGCGATTCATGTGAGAAAATTTAGTCTGTGTGGTTTGGTTCCCTTATTCTTCACCATGCCCTATTCTGAATTAATTTAACAAGTCTGTTTTGCAAAGCAGTGTCATACTTCTCATTTGCGCGATAATGATGCTTATGTCTGGGCATGGTGTCCCTTAACTTCACAATTATTTTTTCTGGAACATGGGATACTGCTGGAGGGCGAGTTTTGTGAGAAAATGTAGTCTGGCTGGTTTGGTTCCCTTACCTCCATTTCAGCTTGCGCGATTCTGAATTAATTTAACAAGTCTTTTTTGCAAAATGATGTCATACTCTTCTCATTTGTGCGATCGTGATGCTTATTGTAGGGCATGGTGCCCGAACTTTATAATATTTTTGGGAACCTGTGAATGCTGGAGGGGGCGATTCATGTGAGAGAATGTAGTCTGGCTGGTTTGGTTCCCTTACTTCCTCTTCAGCTTGCGCGATTCTGAATTAATTTAAAAGTCTCTTATGCAAATTGGTGTCAATACTCCTCACTTGTGCGATCATGATGCTTATTGTAGGGGCTAGTTTTGTGGGAAAATGGGGTCTGACTGGTTTGGTTCCTTTACTTCCTCTTCAGCTTGCGAAATTCTGAATTAATTTAACAAGTTTTTTTTCCAAATGATGTCCTACCCTTCTCATTTGTGCGATCATGATGCCTATAGCAGGGCATGGTGTCCCCTAACTTCATAATTTTTTTTCCTGGAACATGTGACAGTGCTGGAGGGCGAGTTTTGTGGGAAAATGTAGTCTGGCTGGTTTGGTTCCTTTACGTCCTCTTCAGCTTGCGCGATTCTGAATTAATTTACAAGTCTAGTATGCAAAATGGTATCAATACTCATTTGTGCGATCATGATGCTTATTGTAGGGCATGGTGCCCGAACTTTATAATATTTTTGGGAACCTGTGAGTACTGGAGGGGGCGATTCATGTGAGAGAATGTAGTCTGGCTGGTTTGGTTCCCGTACTTCCTCTTCAGCTTGCGTGATTCTGATTTATTAAACAAGTTGTTTTTGCAAAATGATGTCATACTCTTCTCATTTGTGCGATCATGATGACTATAGCAGGGCATGGTGTCCCCTAACTTCATAATTATTTTTTCTGGAACATGTGATACTGCTGGAGGGCGAGTTTTGTGAGAAAATGTAGTCTGGCTGGTTTGGTTCCTTTACGTCCTCTTCAGCTTGCGCGATTTTGAATTAATTTACAAGTCTCTTATGCAAAATGGTATCAATACTCATTTGTGCGATCATGATGCTTATTGCAGGGCATGGTGCCCGAACTTTATAATTATATTTTGGGAACTTGTGACAGTGGATGGGGGATTCATGTGAGAAATGTAGTCTGGCTGGTTTGGTTCCTTTACTTCCTCCTCAGTTTGCACGATTCTGAATTATTAACAGGTCTCTTATGGAAAATGGTGTCAATACTCCTCATTTGTGCGATCATGATGCTTGTTGTAGGGCATGGTGCTCGAACTTTATAATATTTTTTGGGAACTTGTGACAGTGCTGGAGGGCTAGTTATGTGAGAAAATGTAGTCTGGGTGGTTTGGTTCCTTTACTTATTCTTCAATACGTCCGATTTGAATTAATTTAACAAGTCTTTTTTGCAAAGCAGTGTCATACTGTTCTAATTTGTGCGACAATGATGCTTATAGGAGGGCAGGGTGTCCCCTACATCATAAATATTTTTTCCCGAAACATGTGATTCTGGACTGCTGGAGGGCGAGTTTTGTGAGAAAATGTAGTCTGGCTGGTTTGGTTCCTTTACGTTCTTTTCAGCTTTGCTTGATTCTGAATTTTAATTTAACAAGTCTTCTTTGCAAAATGATGTCATACTCTTCTCATTTGTGCGATCATGATGCTTCTTGTAGGGCAGGGTGTCCCTGAACTTTATAATTTAGTTTGGGAACCTGTTACATTGCTGGAGGGTGTGACTCATGTGAGAAAATGTAATCTGGTTGGTTTGGTTCCCATACTTCCTCTTCAGCTTGCGTGATTCTGAATAAATATAACAAGTCTCATTTGCAAAACGGTGTCAATACTCATTTGTGCGATAATGATGCTTATAGCAGGGCATGGTGTCCCCTGATGCAGTCAATAATTCTCATTCCTTGCCACTTATTTTAGATGCTGTTTGTTTGTGGCTCCCAGGACCCCTGAATGTCTGAATGGAAAATAAAGCTTGCTTTTTCAGTGCTTCATGGAATGTTTAAGATGGCATATTTCGGAATTAACTTGGCATTGCTTGGGCTGCTTCCTTCCATTTTCACAGTTATTGACCAAGTATCTTTAAAACTTCGATTTATCATTTGATCAATAATTTTGTGTTGGCCTTTTGTTTTGCATGTTTAATTGGCCTTTTGTCAGTGGTTTTTTGTTAACCTCTGCCAGCTTCATACCCAACTTCAGCAACAATGCTCAACTGCTGACAACGCTCAACAATATTTATATTTGTTTTATTTTGTAGATATTTTCTAGATGATTGTGTTTTCTACAAGATCACCAAGTATTTCCTAACTTTGCTTTTCTGAGTCAGCTTCTGATCCTAGGTCAAAACAAATGTTTCTTACCTTTATTTTATTTTTCATCATAGTCAATAAGTTTAATTTACTAGAACATAACTAGTGTCTAACCTTCGCTCACTTGTCTTTCTAGATTCCTTCCAATTCATCAAGGCACATATACGGGCTCACAATTTTTTGAGTGTTTATTCCATTACCTACTCGTCCTTCCTCAGCTTGTATTCTTATGTTTTGCATTAAAATTTTGATTGTTTAGTCTAAGACTCCCTTTGTGTCCTTCCAGGAGCATGGAGTTGAACAATAGGGATTTTTATTAGGTGATGCTTTGGAACCTGCTGTCCTATTTCTAATTTTGTATTTGTATCTTTTTCTGTTTTTTATTTATATATTACTCAGTTCTGCTACTTTAATAGTGGTTGGGTAGCATTGTAGGGAATGTCCTAAAAGTAAACAAGGAATTTTAACTTGCTGCAGCCTGCTTAAAGGAGGTGGATTTTTTGTTACTGGTTCAACCAGCTTCAAGTCTAAGCTTTAGTAGTAGGATCCATATTTGTATATTCTCTCGTTTTCTTCAATATTTCTATGTATGTTATTTCTTGTAATTTTTTTGTAACATGTAATCTACAATTTGTTCTTGGATTTATTAAACAGTAACTTTTGTTAGCACCTCCTTTGTGTTTTTTTTCCAGGACCATTCATACTTGTCAAGGAGTCCATGACCTAGAGTTATGCCTTGGGAGTGCTCATATAATTACTTCCCTTTTCTTTGCCTTATATTTTAATCTCAAGTTTTGAGTTTGTGTGTTATTTCAGGAACGAGGACTTTGAGCATGTGAGTCTCTTACTTGATGCTAACAAAATTGCAGTGACCAAAGTTTTTTCTGAGATCATTTATGACTAGTGTTGACCTTTTGCTGGATGCTTTTCTAGGATATTTTTAAATCTGTCAAGGACCATGTTTGGACTTCAATCAACCCAAGAAGCACTACCTACTTCCCTTTCTTTGCTTGTATTTTCTTTTTATCTTGCATCAAATTTTTGTGCTTGGTTTAAGATATTAACTTAATGTCTTTCCAAGTGCATGATTTTTGAACAATGAGTACCTAGTTTAAGATTAATTAAATAAACTAACCCTGGCTAGTCTTCATTCTATAAGTAGTGATCATCCTCCCGGTCCTTTTCATGCAACTTCAAAAGTGAGGAACTATGTCTTTCTTCTCTTGGTTTCAGATTCTGGGTAACTTTCTTCTCTCATTTGTTTCTTTGATTTGGTCTTTCTGCTAGTGCCTTCTGTGAATACCAGGGTCAGTGATATAGGAAATTTTGGGTTTGTTGAACTATGAAATTTTTTGGTGATGATGAATATTCTTAGTGCATTTTGCTTATGAATGGAGTCTGGATGGTGTGGCTGTTTTGTTTAATTTGCTTCTGATTCTACTACTTTCAGGATTGAAATTGATTGGATGTATATTTTATTGGAATCTTGGTGTGGAGAAGTTTCTGCCATGTTTTTTGCGAGAGGGAATGGTATGACAGTTTTGACAAGTTTTGTGTCCTTGATCTTCGTTACCCTGTTTTTCGTACACTTTCATCAATTGTTCTGTCCTAGTTTGCTCAGTGTCATTGGATGTTCCAAGAGAATCTTACTAACAGGAAATTAATGGAATGGAGGCTAATCAAGGTGTCAATTTGAGATAACATAGAATTAATCTGGAAAGAATATTTTGCTAGTCTCATATAATTCAGATGGCCCTACTTGACAGTGATTGGAGTGCTTTCCATGTGAAAAATTCTAGCGTGGCTGGTTGATTTCCTTACTCTCTCCTCGGATTGCACTGTTTTGAATTAAATAAAGCTACTCTTGGCTAAATGCTGTCTGCTCATTTGTGTTGTTCATGTTGCTTTCAGCAGGGCATGGTGTCCTTTATCTTTTTTTTGGTATTGCAGTCAACATTCTTATTGTTAACCATTTGTTTGTTTGAGGTTTTCTAGGACCCCATTTGTTTTGTAATGGAAAACGAAGTCTGGTTTTGCTGTAATGAATGTTTGGCTGCTGGCATAGTTCTGGAACTAACCCAACATTGTATGAGAGAAACATTTCGAAAATAATAGGTCAAAGGTCTGCAACTTTCTTATCTCATTTTGATCAATACTTGTTTCTTGACCATTTTCTTTCCATGTTTTTCCTGGATCCATTCAGTTTTCGAGGAAACAGGACTATGATTATGTCGGGGTGTTAAATGCATTGCATACCATTCAATTTCAAGGCTTGTTATATTTTGTGTGGCACTAGGACATTCTAGAGTGCTAATTCTAAGCTTTGGTTTTCAGGGCCATTGACTTCGTGCAATGAGAGTTAAGCTATGAATCTTTTGAAACTTGCATTGGAGACTAGGTTCCTCTGAGTCTTGTATAATAATCTACACTGGTCAAATAGGTAGCATTTGGGTTTAATTGTGTGCTCCTTAAAGATTTGCTTGAGTTTTTTTGCAGTGGTTTTTTGTTACCTCTGAACTGCTTCAAATCTTACTTACAATGGGGCTGTTTTCTTTACTCTTGTATTTCCATATCACTTTCAACTTCTGACAACTGTGTCAACAGCTGTTATGATTGCTTATTTATTTATTTATCTTTTGTGCAGATTTTTTCTAAATAATGTTTTCAACAAGATAGTGTCTCATGTGTCCTAACATTTTCCTTTCATTTTAGATTAAAACTAGTGTTCTTAACTTTGTTTTTTTCATTCTAGGTAACTTGTTTTAATTTATACCAAAATATAACCGGTGTTTGTCTAACATTCTGATTGATTTTTTTTCTAGATGCTTAATGGTGGACAATGGTGATTCTTTGGAACTCTTCTATTTTAAATCTATATCTTTGTATACAATTACTTTGATTTCATTATGTGCAGACATCTAGATGGTGAAGTTTCGAGAACAATGCTTCTAGTTTCTTCTTATGTTGCTGTACATTTCACTCCACTGTTTGTTCTTTATTCTACAAAATAATACTGGTGTCTGCTTCGTTGTGTGTTTTCCAGTATCCTTCTTGTTGTCAAGGAATGCATATGAACTCGAGTTTAAGCCAGGGAGTGTCCTGTATACTATCTGCTTATTGCATTGTAGTAAGTTTCTGTTTGTGTTATTCCAGGGAACAATTGAGTCTTTGGCTGCAGTGAACTAAGCTTTGCTGTTTTAAATGCTTTCATTCTTGTTAATTTATGTTTTATCTTGTTCCTTTGTTTTCTAGACAATGATGTTTCACCTGTTGTAATTGACTTTTTGTGGGATCTAATCAAGCATTCTAGGCGTGGACTAAAATTAAACAAGGAATCATAATGCAGTCTAGTGTGGTTTTTGTTTGTCTTTTGGGGGGTCTTATTTATGTTTTATCTTGTTCCTTTGTTTTCTAGACAATGATGTTTCACCTGTTGTAATTGACTTTTTGTGGGATCTAATCAAGCATTCTAGGCGTGGACTAAAATTAAACAAGGAATCATAATGCAGTCTAGTGTGGTTTTTGTTTGTCTTTTGGGGGGTCTTAAACATTACAAGGGAATGTGTTGCTTTTGGGGCTTGGTCATGTGTGACTTCTGATTGCTCCGCACTTTCTTCTATATGCTCTTGTTTTAGGTTCTTTCCTTCAAAATTGTTGAGCCATCTATTTTGCAGGGAGCAAAGCTCAGAATTGCTGGACATCAAGTACATGTCTAATGTGACTGTCAATCTTTGCATTTGCTTTGCTGATACATGATAAACTTCTTTCCTTGCTCTGACTGGGGAGTTTAAATTGGTTGTATATGCGTCTAGTATGGTTTTGGGCTCATCCTCTTTAATCTCTTTGTACATATGAAGTGATTGGCTGAATGTGTTTTTACCTGTCGTCTTTTCAGGGTCCCAAAACTCATTTATGAGGTGTTTTTTCTGGGTCTTGTTGATGTGACTTCTGGTAATTCATATCTGTTCCTCCTTAAGCTCTTATTTCAGATTTTTCTCTTGAAGTTTTCAGATCCTCTGCTTCTGTAATTTGATTAGAACAAGCCAAGTTACAGGTGAGCCAACTACGTTTGCTAATGCTATGGATCTGGAAATGTGTCCCGGATAGCTTATTGTGATGTTTTAGGTTCTTCCAAATGGCTTTTTGTCAAGTTCTATACAACCAGGGTAACGAGGTCAAGTTGGTTTTAGTTGGCGTGTACTTGTTTTCAGTTTATTTTTATAAAATCCTGAATTCAACTGGAATGAGAATGGTGAAGCGAGTCCTTGATGCTTTGGGGTACTAGATGAGTTTCTGTTCTGGTTGTAATTTTTCCTTCAGTTATTTTACAGTATAGGGTAATTGATGGATCAGCTTCTTTTGGATATCTATGTAAAGATCAGATGGCAAGTGTTTCTGGAAGGGTTCCTTTGCTTTTAACTGATGTTCTTTGCATGATCTCTTGATGTTTCTTGGCTTTGAGTCTTTTCTGGAGCAGATGATTATGTATGAAGCTGCTAGGTACTGATATTTCAATGGCTGGAACGTCTTCTCCTTTTTCGTTAAATCACTTGTCTACCATGTGGTGCCTTGTGC
This sequence comes from Salix caprea, assembly GCA_964035475.1. NCBI lineage: Eukaryota > Viridiplantae > Streptophyta > Magnoliopsida > Malpighiales > Salicaceae > Salix > Salix caprea. The sequence goes on along the minus strand of OZ037761.1, from coordinate 1,860,406 downwards.
TGTGATTTTTCAAATCAGATGCTTGTCAGGTCTTGGATATTCTCATTGTTGCGGGTTTATGTATTTTAGAAATGGTTGTTCCATGTCCATTTGTCATGGTGGTGCTCTGATTTTGGCTGTCTTAGACGTATTTGGTGGGCTTGACCTTCCCCCTTATTTCTCCTGACATCAGTCTGTTGCTTATGCCCAGTGTGTTTTAGGAACCAATGGATGGCTATTGACCCATTGAAAAAGTGTTATTGGCTGCTCAGTTTTTGACTTGAGTTTGGCTTAGTGTTCCCTATTAAATGGCAGTGTCTTCTCGGCTGTTGGGGTTATCGGCTGTTGGGGTTATCGGCTGTTGGGGTTATAGATGGATGGCTAGTAATTGCTTGGTGAAACTTTGGATTTTGGTTTGAAGGGATTACCAGCTGTGCTTCCTCTTTGTTTTTTTCCTGAGCTTCTGCTATAAAAGAAGTTATGGACCAATCATTCTGCCATATCAAGTACTGAATTTGCGTCATGGTTTGGGTTAAGATTGCTTTTGGTAATAGGTGGATCATGTAAAATTGTCTTTTACTTCTGAATACCTGCACCAAGCTGATGATTTTCAAAGGTGTTTGATATCTCCTGCGTTATGTACATATGAAAAACGAAGTTATTGTGGTTGGAATTGTCAGGGTGCTTTGCATGGATCGTGGTTTCTGTTCGTTCTTGATACATCTTCTTGTGGCTGGACCGTCCTTGAATAATGGTGCCCTGGTATCAGATTGTGATAGTGTCAATGTTGATTTGTCAAGTGTTATTCTAAGTGGAGCTACAGTTTTGATGATTTTACAGCATTTTGTTAATGTTTTTGAATGCACGGCTTGCTTGTTTCTGTGTGTGTGCTTGTTTGTACCTGTGTGGTTGCATGCATGTAACTCCGCCTGTGTTGCTTTTTCATAGCTCACAGCCGGTCTCAAGCCCGGGTTAAGGAGGAGAGATGCAAACCATGTAATATATGGTGATCGAATTATGTTATTAACTCATGCTGCACACCTAAATAAATGCCTATCTTTACTGTTGCGCTGATGATGTTATAGATCAGGGCATGTCTGGTCTGCCTGCTTTTATGCCCAGTTTGATTTGAGACGCTAAATGTGGAATAACGAGATTGGCCTTGAACTATCTGGATTCAAATTTGAAGGACCAGGGTTCTTTGAGATTTCCTTTGGTTGGTGTCCTCGCCTAGAAGGGTATCCCATGCTTGAAAGTGTTCTGCTTTTTCTACACCCTGCGCAATCCTCACTCAGTTACAAAGAATGTGTTTACCCTCAAGAGAGCTTTTTACCCTGCATATAAATGTATTTGCTTTATCTTTTCTTTTCGGCAAAGGTTTATCCGTGGTTTTGCCTTGACCATTTGTTTGCTTGCCCAGTTGATTTAGCTCACTGGATGAGAAATCATCAAATAAATAATGGCGGTGTGTGACCGTGATGCTGGGTGTTTTTATGATGTTCCTGCTGCAGTGCTACGGGGGACAAAGCCAACGACCTCCTACCAAGTTTTATTTCATTGACATGCTTTCAAATGGTCAAAGTAATATTTTCTGGTTTTTTTCTTTTGATTAAATCATTGATTCTCCGAAATGTTTGCGCTCAAGTGGCGTTAAACAGTTCTTGACCTCTTCCTTTTGTTTTTCCCTGTATTAACTAACACTCGAGAAACTGCTGTATTAATCTGTGCACTGCATATAATTAAATCAATAGAGTAATCTTTTCTTACACTTTTGGAGGACTTACTTTTTATTTTTATCTTCTATTCAATTCTGTCGTTTGTTTAGCCCACCTTGAATTAAATTTGCTTGAAAAGGGGTCTGGTGATGGAACAATTCCCTCTCTAAATAAACACTTTTTGATTTTTAAGAGGGGAAAGTTATCGTTTGTAGATGGTAAACCAAGCAATATTTCAGAATATATAGAATTCATGTTCCAGTTTTAGTTCCAATCGAATCTAACGTAGCCTGGAAGCGCATTAATATGCCAAAGAACAATACCCCCTGCACGTTCTGAACTAAGGCCCTGATGGTTTCTTCAAGAATTGAAATATTGCCTCTTTTAGGCTACACGATATTAAATTGTTTTTTTTTTTTTTTTTTTTGTGGATAATAGGCTTCTTCCTACTCTTTCTGGGCTATACCCTTAAGTGAAAGAAGTTGTATTTTTGTTGGTTTATTTTCATTTATAACTTAAAAGGCCGTTTAGGAGTAGTTGATTTAGTTTTTGAAACTATTTTTTATTAAACAGTACATTAAAATAATATTTTTTTTTAAAAAAAAAATTTAATATCAATTCATGAAAACCATTTAAAAATATTAAAATTTTTAATTTAAAATAGAAAATATTTTTTTTTTCTCAAAAATATCTTTAAAACACAATATCAATGTTACATCTTATTCGGTATAGTTATCCATTAACCAAAATTAAAATAAATACGATTAAGGATAAATGTGTTCATTTTTAAATTTGTAACTTATACATGTGTCATTTATAATAACAAAAAACATATTGAACTAAAGACATCGATAATCACGATCTTATTTTTATGTGAAAGTGGAAACAATGCATTAATATATAATTATCTCTTTAAATAACCTATAAAAAAAATTAACTTAGCTTTAAAAAATTATTATAAAAAAAAAAGAGCAACAGTGCAGGAGATTACTAATAAGCACAAACATTACTGTATATCAGCATTAGTAACCCCATCTGTTCTATTCCTACTCCTCTCAAGATTTTTTCGACTGACCTCCGTGCAGAGGGATCCCGTCATACCTAAAACACTTCTAATTCTGGCTACTAAAAGTCTAAAATATATGGTTATGCACACCACCTGTAAATCCCTCAAGGTGAAAAGCTAAATACATCCTTCTTGGTCGCCGGATTAGCAGCTACCTTCTAGGCGAACTTCTGATAACAGCATTTGCTATTCATTTGAAGAAGAGAGGATCCCCTTTCAGCTGCCACATCTCAAATAATTGCTTGGAATACGTGACGGCCAGTCTCTTGCAATCACGGAAGCCTCCTGGATCATCTGCAACCAACTCCATCATTGATTTCTTCAGCTTCCCATGGGGATCCCCATGGGTGAGAAACTCAGCCAAAGCAGTGCCCCTGGAGAAAAGTGTTAAGCATAGTAAAGCCTGCTGTTATGAACAATGGTAACAAGCAACAAATGGAAGTTCAAATAGGAAGGAAGAGAAAAATGTTATTTCTAGAGAGAGGTTATAGTACTGGTCCAGGCGTCGTAAACAACGATCACTGACCAAGATAGAGCAGTTACTTGAAAAGAGTAGCAACTAGAGGCTGATTTTATTCCTCTTCTAGGGTTATTGAGAGAAATACTAGCTCATCCATTTGTCTAACAGACCACCTGAATTTTAAAACGTATCGGCTGATTATAGCAAGTCGACTAATACAGTTACTTGTTCATGTGGTGTTCTTAGGTGGACTAGTATCATGTTCTTTTCCACTCTTCCTTGCTCCTGCTAAAGCAACCCAGTTCATGCTGGCACTTGCACATTCACCTCAAATTTCAATCCAAAAACCCCAATTCCTTCTCTCTCTAATTTAGGATAGTATAAGGCACCAAACAAAAAAAAATAACGACACCCATGCTTATTTGTCCTAGCCTTTCCTGTGTCAGTAGAGAATGAACACACCAAACCAGTTTGCTTCTATTATTTTACAAAATCAATTGCCTCTGAACATGCACAGAGAAATTCATGAGAGCAAATGTGTAGTTCATTGCTGAAAGAGATGTTGCTATGCAACAGAGTAGGGTCAAATAATTCTCATTATAGAAATGATTCTGAAAATAAAAACCCATCAATCATCCTTAATCCCAGTGGCACATGAAGACAGAACAATGCTCAAAATTTGTCATACCTGGCTGCATCAACCTTGTCAAATCCTTGATTTTGTAAAGATGCCGTGAATTTAGATGATTTCTGCACAGCAGCCTGTCCAAACAATGCACAAACAGCCCTTAAACATAGTTCTATGTCTTGCTGTAGAGCAGCAACCATGTCTGCTACAGATTTCCATTTTTTATGGATTATATTTTCTTGTGTCAGTTTTATTGCCGTAGAGAAGTCAGTTGAGAAATCAAAATCATCAGAGTCTGAGGAGCTCGAGCTCTGCTCACCATCAGAGCCAACAAACCCATCTAAAACAAGCTCCCTTCTCTGTATTTGGGAATTCTGTCCAGCCCTAATTTTCTCCTCATATTGTCTCAAAACTGTTGAAGCTTGCCTTGATTGATTAAAAATATTTCTTCTGTCATCACTTCCAGAAAACATTGTTGTTGCAACACAACCATTGACAGGAACACTTTCAGGGTCTTGAATTAACACTTGGCATTTTGATGCCCTGGGCTCATTGCTACCACCACTATCACCCTTAGAATTTGAACACGAGGTTCGTTTTCTTTTGAGCAATTTGGCCTCGTTGTTGACATCTTCCAGACCTAAATCTGCTTCATGCTGACATCCTTGCTTGCTCAATTGTTTTCTACTCAAAGTTGCACTCGAAGTAGAGTCGTCATCGCTGTCATTAATCTCTATAATGTCTGGTGATTGACGTGTCCATCCACCTGGAAAGAAAAAAAATGCACTATCAATATCTGATTGTCATAAACATAACATTGCTAATTGTAATTACACGATATCATCTTGACGAAACCTCCAGTTCAAGTGGCAGGCGATACCCTTCATACCCCACTAAACGCTAGATCATTCCATAATTTGATGTGCCCCGAATTCCCAGAAGGTAATATCACACATTTACTAGTCAGTTTAGTAGTCTGTCTAGTGTGATAGCCAGTGCGCATTTAAACTTGTATGAGGTTGTCATGAGTTATCGGTAATCCAGGTAGATATACAGGTTGTTTGATTAGTTCCCTGATGTTAATGTTCTAAGTAGTATTGTCGTGGCAGTTGTTATTCAAAATGTTTTTCGCTTGAAAATGTATAGAAATAAGTATTTATTTTATTTTAAAAAAATATTTTTGATATCAAAACTATCTATTTGAAAACACACAAAAATTGAAACAAATAAAAAAAATCATTTTTTTAAAAAATAACATAAAAAAAGCTCTAAGAACTTAAACAAGATAACACATAAGTGGAGTTGCACGGAGAAATTTAAATTCAATAGAGTTCCAAAATCGCACAAGACAGAAACAATTTACTGAATATTACGGACCACGCATTCTCTAAACTAATGTATTCTTGTAGTTCACTAACAAAAACATGAGCAAACAAAATAATCAAATTAACAGATACAGGTGACAATAAAAACACAAGGATCTTAGCAGTACCTGAAGCACCAATATTTCCATCTCCATTCTCCGGCAAGTTGCTCCCAGAACCTCTACTTGCCCCTAAAACCATGTTCTCACGATTATCAACAGCGATCGTCTCAGCTTTCACATTACCAACCCGGTCACTGCCGTTTCCATTTTCCATCATAGCCCTCTCTCCCAAACCCAATCCCTCACCAGAAACCGAACCTGGGCCCCTCACATCACTGTTTCTGCTCTCTGGTGAGTGAGACCTTGGATCACCATTTGCCTCAACAGCATTAGTACCATTGGAATCATTGCAGACCACCTTAGTTTTCACAGTGACAACATTCTCATTCAGAAGAACCTTCTCTTCCACAACCCCCCTAGAAACCCCAACACTATTTACAGGCTCCTCAGACTTCAACAACATCAAATCCTTCTCTAAAAGGAAAACCCTCATCTCTAGCTCCTGAAACTTACTCTTGTACGCATCAACTTCTGTCTCTGCCTTCAATTTAGCACACTTCGACTCACAAATTTCATCTCTGAGCTCTCTTATTATCCTCTTATCCTCTCCACTAATCCTCAATAACTCATTAAACCCTTCCTGCTCTTTCTTCAACTGCAAACACTCTCTTCTACACTCCTTAAGCTCAATCTCAGCTTTCAATCTCTCCGATCTCTCACTCCGAGCTTTTTGTTCCATCGATTCCTTCTCTTTCTTCAATGACTCATTCTCACGTTTCATTTCTTCTTTCATGGACAGCAGTAGTCCTTCAATTTCCGCAAAATGCTGAGACATAGCTGATTTTAAAGACCAAACCTTTTCCTTTATACTTTTATCAGTAACACCCTCTTCAACGCCTTGTAAATGTGACCCAGAAGCCATATTTGAGAGAAACAAAAGTAGAAACACACAGAAAGCTGGAGCCTTTGCAAATTTTAAAGAAAACCCAGAACAGAGTCGGACGTTTTCATTCCTGAAAAAACAGAGATAATCAACTGTTCAAGGAGTTTCTTTACATGTTTTCGAGTCAGAAAATTAAGAGTTCATTTCTTGTGGGTTTCGGTCTCTTTCGCGACCTAAGCACGGATTTAATGTGCCACGTGGTGCTGAATTCGGACCCGTTATTAAAATCGCAAGTTGACTCGTAAAATTATATGATTTTGCGAGTTAACTCATCAAACCTTGTTAATTCGGATAGAAAAATCGATTTTGGTTAAACCCGGTTAAAATCAATTAAAATCATAAAATCAGACCGAATCGATTTGATTTTATGATCCGCTCATTCTGTCCCGGTTCAAAGCTAATTCAAAATTTCAAACGGAGCCAGGAAAAAAAATGGAGAAGAGGATGAGGAGATGAGAAGGAAGAGAGTAAAGGAGAAGAGGAAAAAAAAAATAGAGAAGAGGATAAGGAGATGAGGGTGGGCGGCGGCGTAGGAGAAGGAAATTGGGATTTAGGGTTACGTTACTGGGGGAGGGGCTTTTATACTTAGTTATAATAATAATAATAATAATAATAAAAAAAAAAAGGTAAGTTTCTAGGGGGGTTATAAATTATTAATAATAATAATAATAATAAAAGTAGGTTTATACAGGGGAGGGGTTATGATGATGATGATAATAATAATAATAATAATAATAATAATATGGTGGTTTATAATAATAACAATAATAATTAGCATAAAAAATAGTTAGCATAAAAAATAATTTTAAAAAAATCCTATTAATTTAAGATAATAAATAACATTAATTAATTTATATATCACATCAACAAAATATTTATTTTTAGTTTGTTAATTTTTACCTAATGAAATTCTATAGACATAATTGTTTTGTAATGTATTTTTCAATTATTTTGAATCATGCATGAACCTTAACTAATGAAGTTTTATGGCTATAATTATGTTATATTATATTCAGAAATATTTTACTTACGATTTTATGATTTTTCTACCTACACGATTTTAGCTGTGTTTTTACGATTTTTCGATTTTTATACGGAAAAATTCAGGTATGATTTTACGATCTTACGATCCGAGTTTTCGAAGCCCCTTCTGTGTCGTGTCAAAATCGCGATTTTGACAACCATGATTCGGACTTGTTTAGTATATTAATAGCTAAATTATCCATGGAGTAAATAATTTTTATAATTATTGAAATTGAAATAATTTATAAATTATGCTAGTTAAAAAAAATATAACATCTATATATATATATAATTTGATATAATAAAACATGTCAACATACTATATCATAATAACATCAATATCAAAATCTTAACATTTAAAAATATCATTACTATTACTGTTAAAATAATAAAAATTATTAAATTATCTGGAGAAAAAAACTTAAAAACATTAATATAGAGGAAGAAAGAGAAAAAACTAAAATTATTATTATTATTATTATTATTATTATTATTATTATTATTATTATTATTGCGTTAATAATAGGAGAAAAATTAAATCAAAGAATAAAAAAAGCCTAAAAACTTTAACAAAAGAGCAAACAAAAAAATAAAATTAAAAATTATCATCTAAAATAATTATTTGACATGAAATTAATACAAAACTGATAAAAAACCAAAAGAAAGAACAAAGAAAAAAAATATCAATTTTCAAATGATTATAAACGCAACTACAATTTAAAAGCAAATTTTTTTAACAAAAATATCACCTCAATAAAAGAGAAAATAATAAAAATTAAAAATCAAAGCTAAGAGCACATACATATAACACATGGGCAAAAATAGAGACTATTTCAGAAAAAAAAAAATGAATTAAAATAAAAAAAATTAAAAGTATAAGGTCTGAAATGAAAACCAAATATATTATCAATTTCAATCAAATGATAAAATTGAAAAAAATCAAATCTTTTGTACCGAAAATATTAGGAGATTTAAAATCAAACCCAAAATTAAAAGAATAAGGGTTGAAATGAAAACACAATATATAATCAATTTCAATTAAAAGACACAATTGAAACAAATCAAAACTTACATAACAAAAATGAGGACCATACAACACAATTAAACGATTAGGGACTATAATAAAACAACCATAAAATTGAAGGGCTATCGTGTAATTTATCGTGTAGGAGAGAGAAAAGGAAAAACAAAAGATCAATTGACCATTGTAATGTCTCGGGGCACTGTGTTCCGCCAAGCACCACACCATGAAGAAGAGGACACAACGACGAATCCACTGAAATGCTAGATGAACATTTTCTGCCATCGGAATAGACCGAAAGCATCGCTCGAATAGAGCATTATGAAGAAAACTGTCGGCACAAGTGTCAGACGCACCCACGGTGTTCGCAGGAAATTTTTTTAAATGGTAAATTACTTAAACATCCCTACAATCAACTCTTCTATTTTATCTTATTAGGGGACAAATAAATATTTAGATATTTTCAAAAAAAAATGTGAAATATCTGAAACACATCTATAGGCAACCCCTGGTTTCTGTCCTATTAGAGGATAAAATGGTAATTTTACTATGCAATAGAATGTGAAATTACAGTGACAGCCCCTCCGACAACTCTTGGTTTTTGTCTTATTAGAGGGTAGAGTGATTATTTAAATGTGTACAAAAAATAAAAAGAAGCAAAATAACTCGTGACCTAGAAATGTGAAATTATCGTGACACCTCCTCCAACAACCCTTGGTTTTTGTCTTAGGGTATAATGATTATTTTACTGTGCAAAAATTATAAAAAATAAATAAAAAAACGGTGACCCAAACACCTGGAACCAAACCGACTCAAAAACCGAACCGACCTAAAAACACTATTGTAATCCATATTGAAAACACTTACGGTGAACAGTAACACCCTAATCTCTTTTAATATATGTTATAATTACATGTTTAGCCAAAAGTGCTTTAAAGAATTTTTAAAGTTTTTATTCTTTATTTTAATTAATTTTATTGATGTTTTTAGATCATTTTTATGTGTTGATGTCAAAAATAATTTTAAAAAAATAAAAATAAAAATCATTTTCAAGCATTTTTTCTATGAAAAACACTTTCAAAAGCAACCTCAACCACACTCCCAGACAGAACAAACAAAAAACATAAAAAATAAGTGCCGAAATGAAAAATAACATATATGATCAATTTCAATTAAAGGACAAAATTGCAGAAAATTCACCTTTGGACTAAAAAAATTAGAGTACTTCAAAACAAAAAAATCAAAAGAATAAAGGTCAAAATGAAAAATCACATATATCATAAAAATCAATTGAAGGGCACACTTGAAAGAAATCAAAACTTCTATAGTAGAAATATGAAGGAAAAATAAATAAAAAGCCTAGGGACTGAGATGAAAACACTATAAACACAAAGAACTAATTTGCAGAAGAGAAAAGGTGAAACAAAGGGATCAATCGACTATCGACAAGTCTCCGACCATCATTGAATGACACACAAATATGAAAGAGGACACAACGACGCATCAAACGAGATGATGAATGAATATTTTTAACCACTAAATGATATCTCACCCATCATCCTAAAGGCGTGGATGAAAGACAACTGTGGGTGTGTTAGCGAGACTCGCTTACTGGTTTTCTTATAAGAAAAGAACAAAATGTAAATGAAAATACATATATAGCCCATGCTAACTTTTCTATTTTTTTAGTTTCAGAGGGTATCCTCGTAATTTAATTGTTCATCAATTGATTAAAAACTAAAAATACCATCGCAGGGAATAGTCATGTTTTGTCTTATTAAAGGGCATAACAAATATTGCATTGTTCATTAACAAACAAAAAAATAAAAAATACCTTTGCCTACTAAACAGTGTTTTGGCTGATACTAGAGGTAAAACAGTAGTGCAACTGTATAAAAAATGAGGAAAAGATGAAAATAACCTTAAATAATCAAATGTCTCTTGAAAAGATAAAAAATACCCCAATACTAAAAGTTATTTTTAAAGCACTGAAAGATAAAATAATAATTATATTATTATAATTGATAATAATATATATCTACTGTTATAATATTTATTCCACACGGTATAGCTTTTTCTTTCATTTCATTGCATGTAACATAGTGAGCTTAAAAACTGGTTTTTTGTTTAAGATGATGTAGTTCTTATATATAAAATAAAAAAATAAAATCGAACCAATTTACCACGTAAACCCCACCTGACCAGCGATGCGGAACGGTTAACTATGGACAAAAACTTGGTTATGGGACCCATAATAGGAGAAAAAGAACAGCACCATGGTCCATGAGAGTGCAAAATTAATTATTGACCAGAGAGGAGAAGCAGAGGAAAAAGAAAGATAAAACAACACCCGCAAATCGACGCGCATGCTCATCCCTCCCTCCCTCCCTCCCTCCCTAAGTAACTGGAAGAAGGAAAAATCAAAGAGGAGTAGAAATGGCGAAATCGAGCGCCGACGACGACGAGCTCAGGAGAGCCTGTGAAGCAGCAATTGAAGGCACAAAACAGAAGATCGTTTTGTCGATCCGTGTCGCCAAGAGCCAAGGGATCTGGGGCAAATCTGGCAAATTAGGCCGTCACATGGCCAAACCCAGGGTTCTCGCTCTCTCCAGTACGCCAAACCAGACCCGACTTTCTCTCATTTTCACACCACTCCTTAATTTCTTTTTCAATTGAAAGCATTTTGTTTTTTGCAGCAAAATCTAAGGGTCAGAGGACGAAAGCCTTTCTTCGAGTATTAAAATATTCAAATGGAGGAGTCCTTGAGGTAAATAATGTTTACTGTACTTGCTTTTGTTGTTGTAGTAAATTTTTTTTATGTCTTATCCGCGACGAACGAAGCGTATGTGATCAATATGTGGTTTTGGAAAAGAAATATTGGGCTGTAAATGGATGGGTAGGAAAATAAATTTAATTTGTATATAAAAAAGGAAAGCTATTTTAAATGCTGTTTACGGTATCTTTCTGATTTTGGTGCCAAGGATTATAGATACATGTCTCAAGCTTGTGTTTTTGACTTAATTATGCAGCCGGCAAAGCTATACAAACTCAAGCATCTTTCCAAAGTCGAGGTTATAGCTAATGATCCCAGCGGATGCACGTTTACCCTGGTAATGCTTCATCAGCATTTTTACGTGGGGTTGTTTACTGACTTCCTGGATTAAGGAAGGACTTTGTGAGGAAATGGGGAACTTTTTATTTTTTATACTCCTGACTGAGCTTCTCACAGGGATTTGATAACCTCAGAAGCCAGAGTGTTGCTCCGCCACAATGGACTATGCGCAATGTTGATGATAGGTGAGTGGGCCTGGGAACACCACTTCATTTTCTGCTTCTTTTCTCAGTGCTTGTTTGGTAGTGTGGTTGCAGTGCGCTTGAAAATGCTTTTCAGAGTGAGTTTGGGCCGAAAGAGCATCAAATTAGTGCTTTTTGGGTGCGTTTGGATGATTGTGGTATGAAGATGTCAAAACTATAAAAGGGCATCCCAAAACGCATTAATTAGATGTATTTCTGCTGAAAAGCACTTTTACAAAAATACCTGCACCGCGTTACCAAACACACCCTGAATGCGTAATGGATAAACAATTCAAGATTTTGTCTGCTTAATACTGTTTTTTTTTTATGAATTTATATACTTTTGTTCTTCATTTACGTTCTTCATTTTTTTGTTGTTGAAGGAACCGCCTTTTATTTTGCATCCTAAACATCTGCAAAGATGTACTTGGACGTCTTCCAAAAGTTGTTGGCATAGATGTCGTGGAAATGGCACTTTGGGCTAAGGTGTGAATGTGATTTTCTGCTACTTTATTTATTTGTTTTAAGAATGATGATTGGCTACTCCATCTTCAAGTATTACAGTGTTCTATCATAGTTTATGATTAACCTACTCGAAGGGAAGCCTGTTGAATCAGTAGTGCTGCTAGTCATTTTGCTGTCGCAGTAACTTTCTAGATACCGTGTACTGAATGCAATAATGTATAATCAAATTGGCACTTAAATATTTCACATTTTGGATGTTAATTGATGATATTGAATTGAAGTGCTTGTTGCTCTCAAACTTAGAAGTGATTGGTTATCCTAGATCATGATGCATGACTTTGTTCTCAAGCTTAATTTGATTTAATACTTGAAAAAAGGAAAATACACCCACCGTTCCCAAGCAAACAAATCAGCAAGATGGAGGAGGGCCTGTTGAAGCTACAGTTACAGAAAGTGACTTGAAGGTGTCTGTTGAAAGAGAACTGGTCTCTCAAGCTGAGGAAGAGGACATGGAGGCTCTTCTTGGCACGTAAGTCTTTCCCTTCCTTATTCCAAAGCTGTTCACTCAGGTAGAGAGCTTACACATATTTTTGGCAAAATAGCACTATACTGTGGAAGGTTCTAACAAAAGGAGGAAAAGGAACATTAACAGCATGTTTGTGGTCTAAATGTTTGAACATTTGTATTGATTAGCCTTGATTTCTGACATAAACAGCAAACATCCTTTAACTCATCCATCATTTACACTCTGCAATTTTATAATCCAAGGTTTCAGTAGATGGGGAGTGGATCTATCCCAATGGTTTCATTTGCTTGAAAATTTTCCATAATTTTAATTTAAAAAATTCAAAACTTAATTTACATCGGAAAGTGCTCGTTACGGTGCAATAAATGGTCCACACTGGTTATGACCTGCATTCATGTCTTCTGTTTGTGTTGATATCAAGTGCCATCTCAAATTTTTTAATGACTATCCTCTTAGATCCCATAACACAACCAAAATATTGTTCTCATTCAAGTTTAGTGTGTGTAGGTTCTCTGATAGTCTACATGTGTTTTTTTTCTTTATGCTAAATATGTTCCCCCCCCCCTCCCCCCCCCCGGTATCAATTACATCTCCTTTATGAAAATAATGGCAAACAATAGTAACTCTTTTGTGTTTATTTTTATAATCCACCTGATGATTTCAAGTATAAAATGATATGCAGTTATGTAATGGGTATCGGTGAAGCAGAGGCATTTTCAGAAAGGTTGAAGCGTGAGCTTCTTGCCCTGGAAGCTGCAAATGTGCATGCCATTTTAGAAAGCGAACCTTTAGTAGAAGAGGTATGTCCACAACGACTTAATTTTGTGCACGAGTTTATTGTTGTTTCTCTCTGCAGTCTTTCCCCCCTTCACTCTTGATTTGTATTATACTTCATGAATTTTTATCCTGGTTAACTTTTTGAAGATTAAACTTTTTCATTAGTCTGTGATATGCTTTGCCACAGCCTTTGGAGCTGTGTGATAGTGACAGATCTTGCTCCTGTAAATTGATTGCTGGTCCTTTCAGGTGTTGCAAGGGCTTGAGGCAGCAACAAATTGTGTTGATGACATGGATGAATGGTTAGGCATCTTCAATGTGAAACTTAGACATATGAGAGAAGACATTGAGTCGGTAAGTGTATGCTTACATGAAATTCTGCCCAAGTAGGGTTTCTATGGTATCCATCCCTGTTTTTATTGTACCATGTCAGTCATAAAGGAAAATGTGTATGCTACGAGGAGAAATTGTTCAACTTGGTGGTTGTTAATGGATTCGTTACTTTCATATGTCTGCTTCAAATAAATATCTCAAATTACCTTGCAAGACACATGTTTTGGATCTATGCATATATTCAAACATTTACGTTACATCTTTCTCTGCTGCTGCATGATTATCCATTTTATGAATCCAGATAGAAACCCGCAATAACAAGTTGGAGATGCAGTCTGTAAATAACGTATCACTCATTGAAGAGCTCGATAAGCTTCTTGAACGACTGCGTGTCCCTTCTGAAGTATGTTATTCATCACTTTGCTATCACTTTTAGTGGCAATGCATTCAAATTTTGCTTTCCTCTAATCATGTTGTGTTGGTTGCAGTATGCATCTTGTCTAACAGGGGGTTCGTTTGATGAGGAACGCATGCTTCAAAACATTGAAGCATGTGAGTGGTTGACTGGTGCTTTGCGTGGTCTTCAAGTGCCTAATTTGGATCCAATCTATGCAAATATGTGTGCTGTATGCTCTGTGCCACTTTCTTCTCCCTGATTTTTTCTACTAGCAAAATGATAAACTAGGTTGTTTAGAAAATTAAGTGGGAGAATAATTGGCTATTGCATCAAGATGCATGGTTTTTTTTCTCTCCTGATTAGTCATCTTTGTGTAAAAGTTATCCTGAATTACACAATACACATGCATGGCAATTCTCTCCAATTCTTAATGATGTGATACACCATGCTTTATGATTTCCAAAATGATCTTAAGGACACAAATTGAAGGACCCTTGTCCATTGTTTAGTATTTTTTGACAGTCTTTTGAATTCAGGTTTTAGGATGGAGCTACATAACAGAGTTATTTGTTAATGTGAGTAGTAGTCTTTTTCTAAAATAGTGGATTGTATTATTACAGGTTAAAGAAAAGCGGACAGAACTTGACAAATTAAAAACTACATTTGTCAGGAGAGCTTCCGAGTTCTTGAGAAACTACTTTGCAAGTTTGGTGGATTTCATGATAAGCGACAAGAGTTATTTTTCACAAGTATTTTTCAGCTTTCTGTAATTTTTATACAGATCACAAAGGTTATTATTGGGTCTCGGAATTCTAATATTTGCTTGTGTGCTTTGCATGAAACAGCGTGGACAGTTGAAGAGGCCTGATCATGCTGACTTAAGGTACAAATGCAGGACATATGCTCGCCTTCTACAGCATTTAAAGGTTCATTACAAACCTTTTCCAATAAACCTCATAAGTTTACTTTTGTTCTCTCTCTCAAAGTTGCTCTTTACTAACATTTTCCTGTTTCTGTTGCCAGAGTCTCGATAAGAATTGCTTGGGTCCTTTGAGGAAAGCATATTGTAGCTCCCTTAACCTGCTTCTTCGTCGGGAGGTCAGGCCACATCTTTTTATTGACTAAACATTTAGTTTTTACTTGATTGTTAATGAATTTATATGGTTTTAGTGATGCCATTTTCATTTAGTTTATTCTGCTTTTTTTTTTTGGCTGCATTTATGGTATTTCAAACATACCTTGAGGGTTATCTCATTCACATGCAGGCTCGTGAATTTGCTAACGAGCTTCGTGCTAGTACAAAAGCATCAAGAAATCCAACTGTCTGGCTGGAAGCTTCTCCAGGTTCGAGTCAGAGTGCACATAATACAGATACATCTTCAGTTTCTGAAGCTTACGCGAAAATGCTGACAATATTCATCCCACTCCTTGTAGATGAGGTTACAATTTCCGCATACATATTTTGGAAATCATTAATGTTGTTGCCTCTTTCATGAATGATTTATATTGCTTTGCAAATCAAACTGCAGAGTTCTTTTTTTGCACACTTCTTGTGCTTCGAGGTTCCTGCACTTGTTCCCCCAGGAGGTGTGGCTAATGGAAATAAAGGTGGGAATTACAATGATGACGATGACGATGACGATTTGGGTATTATGGACATTGATGAGAATGATGGAAAAGCTGGTAATACCTCGTAGAGCTGTATTCATCCCATTTCAAATTTGTATAGAAGCTTGCCATGAAAGCTTTGTCACTCTAGAAGTTAAACAGTGACAATTTATTTGATTTGTAGGTAAAAATTCTGCAGATCTGGCAGCACTAAATGAATCTCTTCAGGACTTGCTTGATGGAATCCAAGTAATGTATACTTTACATTGTTTCTTAGACGGGTGTATTCATTCTTGCATGCTCCTTGCATTTGCACATGCACTTTTTTATTTTTTGAATGTATGTATGCCATGTTTAAACTTTTCTTCTTGTTGGTTGGTGCTCCTCAGCATCTTCCCCCCTCTTTTTATGGTTATTATATTGCTTACTAGCAGTAGGTATTGCTGAGTGATTCATCACTTAATTTACAATACTATTATAATCTCCAAGTGCTGACTTGTTGAGGGTCATGAATTTTTAGGATGATTTTTATGCTGTGGTTGATTGGGCATACAAGATAGATCCCCTGCGCTGCATATCAATGCATGGGATTACAGAGCGTTATCTCTCTGGTCAGAAAGCTGATGCTGCAGGATTTGTGCGTCTCTTGCTTGGTGACCTAGAGTCAAAAATTTCTGTGCAATTCAGTCGTGTACGTGTTTAAAATTCAACTTAAAACAAGTGATAACCTTACACATTCCAAGCTTCTTTAAATATCTGGTTTACCTTGAGATCTATATTTCAGTTTGTTGATGAAGCTTGTCACCAAATTGAAAGAAATGAGCGTAATGTGCGGCAGACAGGGGTTTTATCCTACATCCCAAGGTAATTTGGATCTGATGGACATGTTCTGTGTTGTTATGGGTGAACTTGCATCTGTACTTTCTGTCAAATTAAGATGCAAGAATATTATATGTGAAAAGAACTAATTAATTGTAAATGTGTACCCTAACAGATATGGAGCATCTAGCTAACATTTGCTGCGAAATGATCAAACCAGCCAGCTTTTATGATACTTGTTTCACTTGATTATTTGCTGTGAACTCATAAAACCAGCCAGTGTATTATGCTCACCGCTATTGTGTTCAGGAACTGATTGCATCTCCTAACTCTTGCCTGTGACTATAATTGACTTGCATATTTTACTGAGTTCAAGATGGATGTGCTTGGCTGCATAGATTTTCGATTAACAGCAGGAGCTATATTTCAAATTAACAATACTTGATATTTGCAATGATTTTTCTGTTTGTTTACATTGTGTGCTATGACAAGTTCTTTTATTTCATGCTATATGATATTTAACATTGATCAAACATTTATTTTTATCATAAAAATGATGTAACTTTGTCTTGCTTAGATTTGCAACCCTTGCAACTCGTATGGAGCAGTATATCCAGGGACAATCTAGGGATTTGGTTGATCAGGCATACACAAAATTTGTGAGTAGTCTTTTCTTAAGTGTCTCTCTGTGTTTTCTTTCTTTTTAAAAGGGTGGTGTTGCCCCCCCCCCCCCCCCCCTTTTTTTTTTAATTTCAAGCTAAGATGAAATTTACAATGTGGATGTTTATTTGACAGGTTAGTATTATGTTTGTGACTTTGGAGAAAATTGCACAAACAGATCCAAAATATGCAGATGTCTTCCTATTGGAAAACTATGCAGCATTTCAAAACAGGTACATTTCTCTCCCTCTCCCTCTCCCTCCCCCTCCCTCTCATTTTGGTAACTTTCCTCTTTTTGTGAAAAATCTTGATTCAGTAAAAAGATTTTTCTCCTCAAGTCTGCTTATTAGAAACAGTTGCATGCAGCTTGTATGACCTAGCCAATGTTGTGCCAACTTTAGCCAAATTCTATCACCAGGCAAGCGAAGCTTATGAACAAGCTTGTACACGTCATATCAGCATGATTATTTTCTATGTAAGCAACCATCCTATTCCTGGTCCTCTTTTGCCTGTCTTTATTCCAGTTGTCTTTCTGGTTTCTAATGTTTGCTGAAGTTTTTTAAATGATTTTTGCCTTAACTTTTGGATGGTGCTTGTCCTCATCAAGTTTGGTTTCTGCAGCAATTTGAAAAACTTTTCCAGTTTGCTCGCAAGATTGAGGATTTGATGTACACCATAACACCAGAAGAGGTTAGTTTGTGGTGATCAAATGTCATACATACTACACCCCATCATATTAGCTCCCCAGAGCTTATGAACCTCTTGAGGAATATCATTGAGGAAGATATGATATTGTGATATACCTCCTTGATCAAATGCCATACATAGTACGCCCCGTCATATTAGCTCCCCAGTGTTTGTTATGAACTTCTATGGAAGATATGATATTGTTCCTCCTTTTCCTTTCTTTCTTTGTGTTTTTGTGCCATGATTTGCATAAGATGGATACTAATTCAGTCATCAAAACAATGATAAATGGAACAAAAACATGCCTTTCTTACATCTTTTCCCAGTCACTTTCTGTCTTGTTGCCTCACTTGCTGGGCAACCTGTGGTTATACTCAAAATGTTGGTTTTGAATTCTGCAAGCCTCTACTGGTTAGCACAAGAATTGCAGTGTTGCGTGCTCAGCTCTTAAGATCTAATTGATTTGGCAAGAAATTTGCCAGTTATATGGATACAATTGATGCTAACATGGTTCCAGCAAAGAACTGCTAGAACCCATACTGTCACATCGCTGACAATGGTCTAAGATTTATTAGTTTCTGCTCAAAATATTGAAATGCTGAATGTCTTTGCCTTTTATTTTTTTTCCTTTTAGATCCCATTCCAGCTTGGATTGTCAAAAATGGATCTCCGAAAGATGTTAAAATCTAGTTTATCCGGGGTAAGTTAACACATCCACAACAATCTGATTGTCTCTTGAGTCTGGTCTCGAATCTAGTGTTGTGATAACATGGTTATTCTGCCACAGGTTGACAAGTCTATTAGTGCAATGTACAAGAGATTACAGAAGAACTTAACTTCAGAAGAACTATTACCATCTCTGTGGGATAAGTGCAAGGTAATTCACTTAATATTTGAGGATTTGGTCTTTAACGTTTCTTGAAAGTCAGCTGGTGAAGCAAGTAATGGGTGTTTGATCGTTGGAAAGTTATTGATCAACAAAGAATTTGATTTATGATTTATGAGCAAAGCATGCAGTAACCTACAATTGGAAACTCAACCTATAACCTATGTAGTTTGTTCTTGAGTGTTTTGGGGGTAATGGAAGGGAAAGGTGGGTTCCCACAAATAATAGAAATTGCCATCTATCCATCTTTCCCTTTGTGTTGAGGTTTGTGAAGATTCTTAAATGAAAGAAATACCCTTGGTTTGAAATGACAGGAATTACAGCCCCCACATTAAGAATATTTTTTAGTTCAGTTATTGATCTTATATTTATCAACTCCTGCATTCCCTTTTCATTTGCTCTCTTTCCCTTGCCACGTCCACGCAGGGGAATGCTATTGGTACAATTTCTACCTGTAAAAAACTTTCTTCATTATGGAAATTTGTTGATGCTGGCCAACGGAATCAATTATGCTTTCTTATTGCTAACAATTTGTGCTAGGAGATCATCTTCTGATGAAATAATTAATTGTGTTTTGCGTCTCATTCAGTAAACTGCTAATAAAGCTGATAGTTACTAGAACTGCTTTTTATCTTAATTTGACAGAAAGAGTTCTTGGACAAGTATGAAAGTTTTGCACAACTCGTTGCAAAGATCTATCCCAACGAGAGTATCCCTTCAGTGTCAGAAATGAGAGAGCTTCTGGCTTCCATGTGAACTTTGTAAAGGGTTTTCGGCTGTATAATTTTTATTCTTGAACAGGACTATGTTGACATACTGTAATTATTCTTTTTGGTTCTTGTTTTCAAGTTTTCCCCATATTCTATTCATATTCCTATCTCAGAGTCTGTAGTTGAACTTGGGTTGAGTGTAACTTTGTTCCTAGTGCAATATATAAACGGATCCAATTCGTAGATGTGGCTCTTTTTGTCTAGCAATTTTTTTTCCCCTGTAATGTCATGTCTCAATCTTGAATTCGATTCGTTTGGTCGTAGTAGAAGCACAGAAACCACAGCCAATGGGTCATTGAATATGGGCTCAAACGCTTTGCAATTGGAGATTATCCGGCTGTGTTTTCCGAGACCTTTCTGACATAATTTGATGAGAAGCCAAATAATATAATTAACGTTTTGAAAGTGTTTATTTAAAATATATGCTTGTCTGATAAAGATTAATACTCAAACATAAATTGCATATTATGATTTAAGTCGTGAAAATAGGGATCCGCATGAAGGATAAAGATTTTTCAAATTTACTTGCATGGTGCGAGCTCAAAATAGACGGCAAGGGTAAGATGTATCTTACACATGTTGTCAGAGAGAGGAGACATGCCCCTGCTCAACCTAGCTGTTTGTAACACCACTCTCTTTGCATTTTTTTACAGAGATAAGAGCTTATTTTACGGGCCCAAGGATTATCGGAATTGGTTTGTTGATCTTATTTTGGAGATGCTTTCATCTACAGTGTGGAACATGGCAAGATTTACATGTTCAGAATCATCAATGCGGTTGTGGTTCGTGAGCTCTTCTTTGCCGTAGCATTACACTTTAACAGTTGTGGAGGTTGACGTAGTGTGCCCTAAACCCCAGCCATTATTATTGCTCCTGGACAACTGTGATTTGTGAATCAAGTTCCAGTTCCAGACTTCATAGCCATGTTTGCAATATCGCGAAACTTTGTTTCTCAACTCAGTAATTTTTTTCACCTTGACATTGTCATAACCTTTTTCTGGGTTATTTCCGAAATGTACTTGAAATAAAAATAAAAATAACAAAAATAAAAAAAGCTGGCGTGGTGGAAAAATTAAGTTGGAGATTTTGGACGGATTCGAGAGTTCGACCGTATCTCTATCGTGCCCAGAAATGAAAGAAATTACAGGTTAAAGTGTAAAATAAATAATTATCGGATAAATCTGCATACAAATTAAGTCAAAATGCATAATTCATTTTTTTAACAGGTCAATTTGATTTAATCATGAGCCAAATTAGTTTAATTATGTTTACGAATTAATTTAGGGTCTAATTAAAGGATTTAATTAAGTGCAAGGACTTAATTATACTTTAAAACTATTTTATTAGGGGCTGGCAAATAGCGCTTTTCTCCACCTCTTGAATTATTACTCCAAACGGAGGCATGCATGGCTTAGCCAACGATCATGTAAAATTGCATTTTGGTCAACTGATCAATTACTGGGTCATTTTAAAAAGGCTAAAAGTCTGATGACCATTCTAGTTCAACTATTTTCTTTTCGTGAGGAAGGAGAAATGCAAGGCATGTATAATTAAGACTTCTAGAGAGAGCGGAATGGACACCAAATGAGCTCTAAACTCACCATCCCCATTATCTCTACTCTACTATTTTCATGCCTGTCTCACAAGTCATCATATTTATGGAGTACAGCTCATTCCAGTCTCTTAAAAGTTGCTACTGATTGTGTTGGGTCGACGACAACGTGATTAACTATGAATCTGGACAAAAAATAAGCCAAACTTGTGTTCGTGTCCAGCAACTTCTGATGCTGAGAGCTTACGTTACATGGGATGTGTGACATTGGGCTTTTTTTAGCTTTTCAGAAAAGATGTTCTCGGGAGGCAGTAAAGAATTAATGACTACAGGGAGTGGAAGACTTCTAGCAGCAAAAGAATTTCCAAGGATCCTGGGACCCTCTGAGAAATGGAGATAAAATGTACAGAAAATTACTGATATGATCGCAGAACCACCGTAATAAATTAATAATTTGTAATTAGTTTACGGTTTTGTAGTAGAGTAGTTTAGGGCTCTTAATATTCTTCCTTCCTTGAATTTCCTAGCCATGAACGAAACACACCCTTCAAGCGACAGCATCAAAGAGGAGTTAACCATCAAGTAGTACAGTGATCGGTTTGATGATACTCTGTCAGAATACAATATAAATCATATTTTAGTATATTTCGTTTAATGGTTTAAATTTTTTAGTTGAAATGGATTTATCTTAATCTGAGAGTTTTAAATACAAAGAACTTTCAAGAGTATTTCATTAAAGACTTCGCTAGTGATGACGACGATGGTGCTGTTGAAGCCCTCTTGGAAGACAAAAAAAGCTGACGTCGCTGAACTATCTGCCATCCTCTCTATATCAAAAGCTGAGGCAAGCATCTTACTCTGACATTTCAACTTTCACGTTTGGTGTCAACCTTTGGAGCCAAAACGCTATCAGGTATACACTGCTCATATTTCCAGGATAATGCATTTTATTTGTTTCAGGAATTGAGTTGGGGATGAGGGGGTTTGATTTCTCTATTAGATGAGCAGCTGGTGAAGAAGAAACAATCAATCACTGATTTTGCAACTTCTTCAAGCGCTAGCTGAGAACTTTATTCAAATTAAAGAAGGGACTGCCTATCATACATCAAAGAAGCTTGCACACAAAGAACACCGTGAACTATGATATAACAAAAAAATATTTTCTGATGTAACTTCAGGGACCTTTGCTGATCACTTCAGGGCCATGCATGTAACTTCAGGGACCTTTTCTCACTTCTTGTCGATTTCAGTACTGTATAGTTCATAGTGGCAGCAGATATAAAAGAATGGGTTAAGATAACAAAAAAATTGCTCGCATCTATGCCTCCTTCTATGCATGTTATGAGGAGGGGCAAAAAAACACAGCATCCATCCATCCATCCATCCATCCATCCATCCATCCATCCTGTAGCCACCACCTATATATCTTCCACAGCACCGAGAGAGAGTCTTGAGAGTAGGAATATACAGGCTGACGAGAGCAGTACCGCTCCAGCAAAACAGGCAAGATCCAGACTGGTAGTCAACGGTATGCTCTTGAATTTGTCCAGCATCCCCACTTGAAGTATCATCATAATGGCATGCCCGATTTTAGACTTTGCTTGTGAAACTGAACGCATTTCGACCCACGTTGGGAGGGACTGCAAGAAGAACCAAGAAGATCAATGTTTGGAATTTACGAGTGATTTATTTTGGATCAATAATTGGAAAAAAAATAAAAACACTCACCTTCAAAGAGAAGAGGCCAAACAAGTTTGAATCTGGCAGCAATAACGTTTGATCTTTTGGATTTTTTGATCCCACAAACATAACGTACATCCCGACTCCAAAAATAAGCATGGCGGTTCCTACCAGAAACATGTCTGCATTCAAAATAATATTGGATCGAGCACGATAGAAATAGTTAGAAAAAATAGAACCATATAATTAATTGGTTTTAATTCTAAGAAAACAAGAGGGAGATCTACCTATGGCTTCTATAAGTAGATGCACCAGGTGCCCTTGATCTGAAACTCGAGATAGTGTGTTGAAATACTGGAAATATGACTCCAAAATAAGAAAGCAACCCTGCAATATTATGATTCAAAAAAGAATTAATGTTTATAACAAAGAAATGCCATTCAAAAACAGAATTAATTAAAACCGATAAATATGTACTTATTTATCTTACTCTTAGCGAAGATTAAAAAACATAACAAATAAGATTTTGTAATATAATTAGACAAATATTTAGGGACAATAAAAAATAGAAATAAGATAGAGAAAATAATGTTTACCTCCACAAAACACAATGCTGAACCGAGCAACGACCCCGCAACAGCAAATAACGTGAAGAATCGACAATCAATTATAGCCTGCACAGTTGCAGTCGATCAATTTAGATTTATCCATTGCTTTATAATCATAAGTTTTCCCCCATAAAATACAAATCCATGTATGCCTAGCAAAGTTGCTAAAATAAAGTTTTCATGCAAACATATTAAGGAAATAAAATCAGTTGCAGGAACTCTGAAATTATATATATATGATGTATAATGCATAGAAAAAAGCTGCAGATCCCTGCTATTAATTGTATCTGGTCAAGGGCTATCCTAACGTAACATGAAAGCAAGTGTGTGAATAGAGTGCACTGGAAGTGTAAAATCTCTGCTTAAGCCTTGAAGTGTGAATAGAGTGCATAGAAAATCATAGTCTTATGCACTCTTTTCAGAAAATCATAGTGTGTGAATATAGGGATGGGCCATCATACAACTATGATTTTCTGCGAGACGAATTTCCCACTGAAGTTTTGAATCTTTCACACCTCCAAACTTTTTGGGTCATTGGTTAACAGCTAGATTGTAAAGTGTACATGAAAAAGTCTCACCAAAAATAAATAAATCAAACCAAAAAGGTTCATGAGTTAAGTTTCTAGAAGGAAAAAAAGTTACAAAATCAATTACTGATAAAAATAGATAAATTACCTTCTCAATGAGCTTCTGGACCTGGAATTTCCATAGCTTTGGTTTCAAAGCCGGTGGCCTCAACACCTTACGCAAAGCATTACTAACCGTAGCAAGTAAAGAGGCCAAATCTATTAATCCCCGCTCAAAAACCCGTGGTGGCTCTACGGTGAGCAAAGAATCCTTTGAAGCAGCCACAGATGCTTTGACAGCTACCGTTGATTTCCTTTTATGATCACCATGATCCCCAGAAACCATCTTGTCCCCATTAAACCCTGTAGCCTTGCCGACACATTTTACCGAAGTAAATGGTGAAGAAGCTGTGTTCGGAGGACCAACATGATGCAAAGGCTTAGACGAACGTAATAGCCTTGTGGTTGTCATTGTTCTTTCTACTTGGTCTCTCTTTTTTGGGTTTAATTATGTTTTGGTTGTGGGTTTGGTGGGCTATATATAACAAGCATCGAGAACATTGAGAAGAGAAGATTCGAGGCATATTATTATTAGCTGTTAGTGTCGCTACATGAAGGCGGAGCTTTTACACTTTTTCTCTCTCTTTGGGACACCACAATTTCACCATAACATATAAATCAATTCTTTTAATTTCATTCTGAAATAAAGAGTTTTACCAATTGGGTCCTCTAACGCTCTCACACGTTTCTCGAGCTCCCCTTCATTTTCTATCTAGTGTCCATGTTTTACTCAATAGAACGCTAATTGTTTGAGAAGATAGTGGTGAGTACAAATAGAAGTATAAAATTTCGACTGATTAGGGACCTAATTGGTGAGTGTTTTGTTTTAAGTAAAATTAAGAGTCTAATGAATTTGAGATTTTTTTTGCCCCTTTTCTTTTCTTGCAGAGGATGGGTTTGATTTGTTGAAGTTTCAACGTGGTGTTCTTAGTTTGACAGCGTGTGGGTTCAGATTAGTTGGGAGCCGAACACTTGTCAAACAGCATCTTTTAGGGGACTTTTACCGGGTAGAGTCCGGGTTGGTTTTCCATGAAGAAGAATAATTTGTCAGGTTCTTCGAACCCTGGCGTGCAGAATGAACAGCATGTGCTTCCGTCGAGGAATAGTTGTCGGCGCATGTTTTTTTTTTTTTATTTCGAACACGAAATCTTTAAAAAAAAAAAAAAGGGTTTGATTGTCAATTCAGCTACATGCAAATAGTTGAACGAACAAGAAGGCTGCTTTCCCCACCATTTGCTTGGCAAGCTCGTATATTTGTCGTGATGGCTTGAGAACACAACCAAAGCTAGCTGTTCCTTGTTTTTTGTTCTTTTTAGGGTTAAGGATTAAGGAGGGCTACTTGGTCGATCTAAACATGATTACTGTTACTTTTTTCGAAGAAAAAAATAATAATAAAGCATATGATATTGTGTTTTAAAAATATTTTTTTTTGTTTTTTTTTAAATTAAAAATAGTATTTTTAAATTATTTTGATGTGATGATATCAAAAATAATTTAAAAAAATAAAAAAAGCATTATTATGATACTTTTCTGAATAAAAAATATTTTAAAAAATAATTTTAACTACACTTCCAAATATATATTAACTCGATTGATGCGCTCGGATTTTAATACTATATATGCGTGAATAAAAATTAAAAACAGACAACAGTTTCTTAGAGAAATTTCATAGAAATTTTATTGATGACATAGTTATTTAATATCATGCTATTTCCTGTCTTCAAAACTCAAGTTAAAAAAACAGATTTCAAGCCTAAGAAAATATACAACACTATAAAAAAGAAGAAGAAAAATCAATATTTTTTTTCAAAACCAATAATTGGAAGAATTTTTTTAAAACTAATTGTTTTTTAAAAATCGAAGAACCTTTCAAGGAGAGTTAATTGAACCGTTTCTTTCTATCAATGTTTGTGTCATGAATCCCATGACCTAATATCTTACAAAAATGCAAAATAAACACATCTCACCAGCACAGCATTTTGGGTTGGCAAAAATTCTTGTTACATCGACAGGCCAATGTCAACATCCGGACCTTTACCATAACACTGTCATATGATGGATTATTAGACGGTGGCGAAGACGAACGCGCATATTCATGTTCACCCTCCGTTGTAATTCACGGCCCAAATTTCTTCCCCGGCTCTACCTTATCTTGCGATTTCGTTTGTTTGTTTCCTGAGAAGGCCTTATGTCATGTTGAATTGCCACATATTCAAAACGCCAATGTCGCTGTTCTTGGTTGATTTTTATCCCAGATAAAAAAAATGGTTTTTTCTTTCTTTTTTTGTTTTGCGCTGAGAAAACCTTAATGATAGAGTATGTTCAAACTCGTTCTTCTTCTCTGCTATGATAACAAGTCATGATCCAAGCAGCAGCAACTACAAGCTACAAGCTAAAAAGAAAAAATATTATAATGTTCGAACAATATATAATTACTATATATTAAGTAGAAATTGTCTCACTTATTTAAAAAGTCATGGGAATGTTTTTACAGATTCAAAAATTATAGCTTGGGTCGGTTTTCCTATGAAGAGAGAATATGTTGTTTGGTTCTTCTGATTTTTACTTACAGAATGAGGAAACGGAATGCTTCCGTCGAGGAATAGTTGTCAGCGCACATGCCACAAGTTGAACGAGCAAGAACGTTAGTTAATGGCGTCATTTGCGTGGCAATCTCGTAAATTTGTCGTGATGGCTTGAGAGCACGACCAAAGCTAGCCGTTCTTTCCTTGTTTCCTTTTCCTAGATTGGGGATCAAGGAAAGCACTCGAACCTATTTGTTTTCGTGATGTTATATGTGTACTGTTTCAATTTGCTCCAATTATATATATTTAGATAATATTTGATTGATTGATTAATCAATGTAGATTAGAGTTTTATATAGGTTTTATTGATTTGTTTTTAAAAAATATGATTTATATTTTTTTATTAAAACATGTTTTTTTAAGCACATCCACACAAAAATACCATAATATAAATTACATACTTAGTGATTACTTTCATTTATTTTCTTAAGAAAGGCAATGAAATATGCATTATATTCTTGATACCATGCATGCTCTAACTAATTAGAAATATAGAGCATTTTTTCTTTGAGAAGTATTTACAGAAATTTATTAATTAAAAGTGATTTAATATCATGTTCCGTGTCTTCCAAAATTAAGGAGAGAAAACAAATCAAACCAACAAAGAAAACACACAACTAAACTCTATAAAAAGATAAGGATTCGTTTTTAAAAAAAAAACAATTAATAATAGGAAAAAAGAAAATTACACAACTACGCTCTATAAAAAGATAAGGAGTCGTTTTTTAAAAAAAAAACAATTAATAATAGGAAAAAAGAAAATTACACAACTACACTATATAAAAAGAAAAGGAGTCGTTTTTTTAAAAACAATTAATAATAGGAAAAAAGAAAATTGAACTACACGACAGGGAAGATCTTCTCTTAATTTCAAAATTTCCACTCTCTTTTGAAACTAAAACTTTTTACCAAAAAAATCCCAAGTCCTAGAGCACTCTTAGACACATAAAACTTAAATTAAAATACAATATTCACCATTTTCAAAAAAAAAAAAATCGAAAAACTTTTCAAGGAGAGATAATTGAACCTTTTCTTTTTATGATTTTTTTGTGTTATCCATAACCTCAAAGCGATGATCAAGTTAAAATAATATCTTACAAGATACAAAATAAAAACTTTTCAAGAAAATATCATCTTGGGTTAGTAAATATATTAAAGAACAATATAAAATATATTTTGAGATATCATCTAACAATATAAATTTATAAGTAAGATAGTTTCATGATATAATATAGCGAGTTTAAATCTTATCATTCTTGTTTTATATAATAAAAAATCAAACACAAAATAGTATGAATCTATACAAATTTTAAATCTAAATATTTATTTGACAATTTTTTAAAATATCATATAAATTATATTCTAAAAAATTTAAATTTTTAATTGAAATGATTAATTGAGAAAGCAATATTCCGAAAGGCAGTGATAACATCCGGATCTTTTCCATAGTACAGTAGTCATGGGATATGGATTAATGGGCGGTGACAAAGGCGAACGCGCACATTAATATTCACCCTCCATTTGATTTACGGCCCAGAATCTCTTCCAAGTTCTTCCTAATGTGACGATTTCTTTTGTTTTTTTCCTGAGAAGGCCTCGTGGATTCGAAACACGTTTATTGCTCTTCTAGGTTGATTTTTATTCCATCTTATAAAATGGGTTCGTCTTTCTTCTCCTTTTTATTTTGCTCTTGGAATTCTTATTTCTGTATGTTGAATTTTCAAATCTTAAAATTGACCAGCTAGAGTATAATGATCGTTTAAAAAAATAAAAAACGCAGCGGTTTGGGCTTTGAAATTCGGCCGAAGAGATTTATCCAAGCCCTTATCCGGTAAATAGCTCTGATCCAAACACTTCTTCAAAATAAGAGAGTTGTCATTGGACCCATTCTGGTTAGAAATCTCCGAGAGTTTCTAATAGTGAGAGAGGTTTATCCTCAAAGCTTAGCTGTGTTACCTTTATGGTGCCTCGCCACAATCCTAAACTCATACCAACAGCGACCTGTGTTAGCTTATCAGAAAGAAAGTGGCATTGCATTTGCATGGAGCTGGTTATCAAATAATATTGGAAGATGATACTTGTACAGTAAAATTTCAAAGGCTGATGACAGCAAAATTCTAACCAGGGAGGGCTGTGGAAATGGATGGGAGGACTGATAGATTATGTTCAACCCTTCATGGATGAGAGGATGAACAAGGATCTAGACTCGCAAATCTCAATGATACAGAGACATTATAAAGAAATTAGTGTTTAGGATAGCTCACCACTCAATGGAATCTACCAAAGAGATAGAACTAAAAGAAGCTACCAAGCTTAACTTGATCTTAACTTCAACCAAGTCTCTATCTCTTACAATGATTACAAACCCTAAATTTGATTGGAACAATCCCTCCAAGCTAGTAAAGCTAGTAAAATAACAAGACATCAAGACCAGATTATCCACACCTTCACACGTTTTATCATATATAGTTGTAGGAAACAAGTTTCCACAAAATCTGTCATCCAATGATTTCCTACGGAAGTCTGCTTTTGTTAGGTCTAGAGATAAGATTTATGGAACGAAATCTTATCGTTTTATATTGCCTGGCAAAGCTTTTCATGTGCAGCTGAATAGGGAGCAAGATTGTTAAAGCTCCATTAAATGCTAGTTGAAGAAGATGACAGACTTGCAAGTTGCAAAACATGGCAGCAAATAGCTTTCTAGGTATGCATGGCTTGCCTAGTGTTCTCTGCAGAATCGATACAGTGTTGCCTTTAATGACAATCTTGGTTTCTGAGCATGTTATGGGCATTTTCAGCTTGCTCAATCCTTGTTTAGCACCTCTTATCTCTCATCTACATCTTTCCATCTGGATTTCGGATTTGTTAAGAATGTTCTTGCATTAGATACATCTATCAACATGCATACACGGTTATTTCTAGATGTATACCATGTATTATCTTCCACACACCATATTATAGGTCAAAATCTCTATAAGTTATACATTTATTTTGATACCTATTCTTACCATGACATTGAAAAAGAGTTTTGTAGTTTTTTTCTTGAGGGAGAGCATGAACTACGGATTTCTATTAAGAATAACGAGGAAGCACAAATTAAAGCACAGGGCATATATAAGGCTAGAGAGTCTATAGTCAATTGAATTAGGAAAGGATTTTAATTCAAAAAAGAGCAAATTAATTCGATCATTTTCATTAGCAAAAAAAATAAAAATTATCTAGTTCAGTCCCTGGGGTCCCAGGGCGTTTTCATTAGCAGTAATCATGTGAGGCTTCAAGAAGATATTTGTGAGATGGGGCAGCTCCTTTGTGGATAAGGCCTGAGTATCTTGGAGTTATGGTTTCATAGCAGAGCTTGTGCCTTGCTCAAAATTAAAACATCTTTCATGGTGGAATTCGCCAATTGAAGCGGAATTTGAAAACCAAGAACCCAAACAAATATATTCTTCAGTTTTCGCCACCTCTCATGTAATGGCTAGTTCTCTGAGCTTCTTGTCACAGCCCAGAATTAGACCTGTTACCAAACGTCCTCCCAATCCCTCAAGCTCGTTTCTCGAGCTATTGAATGTTAGCGGTAAAGGTTTACAGGTAACAAGGAATAATGATTTAGCAGTGGTTTCGAGAGTATATCAACGAGAAATTTCCAGTGTTCAAGGAGAGAATCCGGTGAAGCCAGATTTTAAGCGTTTATGCAAAGAGAGGAAAGTGGAGGCAGCTCTTGAAACCATGGCTGAAAAGGAGAGGAATGGAGGTTCTGCAGAATTGCTCGATATTGTAAAGTTGATACAAATTTGTGCCGATTTGAAATTGCTGGAAGCAGGGAAAAAGGTAGATGGGTATGTTACGAGCTCCTCAACAAAGTTCAAGTCCAGTGTTGTTGTGCTGAATAATCTAGTGGAGATGTACTGTAAGCTGGGCGATACAAATAGGGCAAGAGAAATATTTGAGCAAATGGGAGCGAGAAATTTGGATTCTTGGAACAAGATGCTGTTGGGTTTAGCAGAGAATAAGGAAGGAGAAAAGGCTCTTGAAATCTTTTCCCAGATGAAAGGAGATGGGATTAGGCCAGATGGTTCTAGCTTTGCTGGTGTTTTAATGGCTTGTGTGTGCGTAGGGGAAGAGAAGGAAGGACAGAAACATTTCGAGTCAATGAGCAGGGATTATGGAATCACTCCCACGGCAGAGCATTATGAGGTTATGGTTGATCTTCTCGGAAGAACAGGAAAGATAGTGGAGGCAGAGGAGTTGGTTTCAAATATGCCAGTTGATCCGAACACTAGAATTTGGGAGACTCTGCAGAAGTACTCAAAAGCCAGAACACAAGGGCAACTGGGTTATCCATTATCACCACCTGGACTGAAACTCGGTGACATGAAAAGGGAAAAGGACAACCTCAACACAAATCATAGAAGAGTGATTTCAGACAGGAGCAAGGCATATGAAAAGTTGAGGTCTTTGAGTAAGGAGGTAAGGGATGCTGGATATGTGCCGGACACAAGGTTTGTGCTTCATGATCTTGATCAAGAAGCGAAGGAGAAGGCATTGTTCTACCACAGTGAAAGGCTAGCGATTGCTTATGGGCTTATCAATACACCTCCTGGGACCACTTTAAGGATAATGAAAAACCTGAGGATTTGTGGGGACTGTCATAATTTCATCAAGATCCTCTCCAAAATCGAGGACCGAGAGTTTATCGTGAGAGACAACAAGAGGTTTCATCATTTCAAGGCTGGAAACTGTTCCTGTCGGGATTACTGGTAGAATACCACAACTTCATAATTTTCCCAGTGCATAAATAAATATTCACAATATGATTTGGTGATGGAAAAGTGGTTTTGCTATCCTGCTTGCATAGTCTGTCACTAATTCTCATCCTACTTTGAAGCATCAATCATTAGAAGATATATATTACTTTCCTGATTTCCTTGAGAATAATTGAAAGGAGGCATTACACAGGATAATCTTTTAAGCATTTGTTTCTTGAAAAGTTCTGGGATCTTGGTCTTTTGGGTCTTTTTACCTTTTGCTTTCCCCAACCCAATCTTCTTGTATCAACTTAACTTATTACTTTCTCTTGAGCAGAAAAAAGGGTTCCTAGGAATCCATACCTCTGATTTTTATTAATGTGTGTTGAATCGGTGCTTTTTTGGGTCATTCATGTGCTTTGTTTACTCAAATTTTCAGTGAATTCACTCCAATATCTCAATCTTGGGACATAATTCTATGAGAAAATTGTTTTAACTGTTAATTTTCTCTTTAATACATTGATCACGTGTGTAAGAATGCTATGTTCTTTATAGCAATCAGCTTCCTTTGGTACAAGAGCCAATGGATCATTTTCCAGAATTGTAACTTGAGACAGCAAGCAACGACCTAGTTATAGTGCACAGTGGCGCATTCTAAAGAAGATTCACCATGAAGTAGAATGCTGAATAAAGTAAGGTTAATCATTAAATAAAAGATTTTTCACACAGCATATTATGCACATAGAATTCTGTCCCGAGATTGAGATCTCGCATCAAATTCAGTAAACATTTGATTAAACAGTGCACATCAAATACCCAAAAACATTAATACAGTACATTAACAGCATCAGAGGTTTATATTCCAAAGAAACCCTGACTTTTTATGCTCAACAAAACAGTAATTCCTGCCCAGTTATTCAAGAATGATCAGTAGAAAAGAAAATGACAAGCCCAGAAGACCAGTAATTCAAGATAACTTTCTCAGGAAACAAACGCTAAAAGCATACTCAAAATTGAGAAACTCAAAAAGAACGGATTCAAGAAAGGCATACAGAAACCGACAGAGTGACAAGTATTAGCCAGGCGTTAAGAGCTTGGCTGAAACAGAAAGCAGCATCGGCAATTTTTTTGATAAATCGAGTGAGTTCAAAGTCCAACACGGCGTCAGCATATTTGCCATAATTGAAGGCATGTGATCCACTCTTCAGGAAACAGGCGAGAACTGGAATAACCCCCCCTATATATTGATACCATCATCCATTCTTGAAGTAAAGAAGATGAATTAAAGAGATTTTTTTACCAGTTTTTGAAAGAGCAAAGAAGAGAGAGAACAGAGAATTTAGAATGAGGGATAGGCAAAGTTCGTTGTATAGACAGGGATTTTGGGCGGGAAGAATCTGTGGTCGCAATGGCGGCCAAGTCCGTTATTGCTTTCTTTTTTTTAACGGTATTGCTTCTTAGGAAAGAATATAATGATAACAGTCAAATTGACCTGCGAACAATCCAAAAACAGATGCGGTGTTCGCGCTAACATTTCAACCCATTGATAAGCTTCTAGTTTCTCTTCAGAAATGTATTTGAAATATATTTTAAAAATTTTATTTTTTTATGATTTTAGATAAAAAAAAAACATTTTAAAAAATAACCACTATCATAATTAAATTTGGATAATAAGGTTAGTAATAATAAAAAGAAACGTGATTAATACCTAGTTTTTTCAAGTCAACCCATGACCAAGACGGGTTATGAATATAGTACCATACAAAATTACAAATAGCATGGACCATTAAAATATGGGCTTCCAGATTCTAGGACTCGGTTGTTTTGGTAAGAGTCAGGACTCAAACTTCGAATTTTTTCCCAAGGTCCAAATTAAAAGATGATCTGAAAATGACAAGATGCTAAAATTACAAATTATTTATCAGTAGCAAACACGGTTTCTATTTAACTTTATCAAGAAGATGAGATAGACTATTTGATTCCACTCCTGAGTGATTCAAACTATACCATATAACCACTTCATGGAGTAATGCTATGAAGAAAAGGAAGGAAACCCAGGAGAATAAGATACACAAGACAGTAGCAAACAAGATGAATGCTGATTGATTTAATTGTCAATCTAAACAATTGTATAACAAGTCTCATCTAGAAAAAACAAGAAATTGTTATGAACTGATCAAAAAGTGATGCAAATGGAGCTTTACAGTACAGTTCTATGAAAAACTTTCGCTAGACTTTTAGCTGGTGTGTCCTCACTTTTGGGGGGTTGGAAACGTTTGGAGTGAGCTAAAGAGCTAGCCTGATCAAGTACAGATGTAGATTCTTTGGAATTGGAACTGATAGGCGATCTTCATTGCAAAACATCAATAGTTCTCTGCTACAGGTCTAGAAGGAAAGAGCCTCAAAAGAAATGTCAACAACGACCATAGGCAAACCAAACCAAGAACTTGGAAGGTCACTATCATCGAAACTAAGGCATTGCTTCTTTCCAGTAGCAGGGCAGACTCTGGAGCCCCTCTCAAAGTGAACATCAATTTCTCAATAAAATAAGCAGCTTTTGTCAGCTGATATAGCCTATAAACCTGTCAAACCAATTCAAACTGTTAAAACCCACAGATTTTTGGATTCAAGAGCGCAGGATTGCAGTAAACATAGTCATATACCTCGAAGATGACGGGGACTAGAGGCCAGCAAGACGACCCATGCTTGTCCAGATAAGTCTCAAACAGACGCTGAGCAAGGCAGCCAACTAGGAAGGGGAGCACAGAAACCAACGCTGGCAAGCCAAGGACCGGCCAGGTCACAAACACAGCGAAGAGAGGGGCAATAACCTTGAAACCCATGACAAAGAAGGCAGATGTCAGGTATCCTCTGAGGCCTGTTATAAGACCCCATCTCTTTGAGCTAAATTGCAGATAAGGCCTCTGAATGCGATCCGTCACAGTCAAGAAGGTTGCAAGACCAAAGTAAAACATAGCCTCAAAAGATAATGATGTCACAATCTCTGCAAAATAATTGGCATATAAGATGCTTTGTAGATTTCTTTTTCCCATCTTAATCATAATAAATGCACACTCAAGCAGCTTAAATAAATCATGGTATTATTTTGACAAGATTCGGGTACTCTTTTTTCCCATACAAAGTATCAACAGTAGATCATCATATTGAAAAAAGCCTGAAGTTATTGACAAGACAATGATCAATTCAATTGCAAGGCCACATAGTACAATAAACATCTAATCAAAGAAGTGAAATCCATTGCATTATCCTGTAACACCAGTTTGGCACTCAAATATTGATCCAATAACCTTGGTGACTGTTAAGAAAAATGTTTCCCAAACCTCGTAGATTGGCTTGGTAGGGTCTTCCAAAGTCTTAAAAAGTGAACTCGGTTCTTTTTGAGCACAAGCACTTCCCATAAACTCACTAATGATAGTTAGTGTACACAAATGTGGGAGCAACTAGGCTCCCCACTCCCCCACCCTAAAAAACAGATCACTGAAATCCAAATTAATCATGCTCGAAACTGACAACAGGCACTAACAGTTTGCAATGGTACCTATATTCTTATAAAACATAATCTGTCATTATAAATTAATAGTGTTCAAATTGAGCTAATTGGCTAAAAAACAAAGGAGCATCTCACACATATGAAGCAAACAAGAAAAATAAGAGAGGGTTAATTTCTACATTTCATTATTGTGCTCGGTCAAATATTCCAGTTTCACACCACTTTTTAAGTGCAAATATTTCAAGAGCTCAAAATGATAAGTACCTCCAAGAACTTCATCCTTGAGGAAAGCCTCAATGGCAGAGCCAAGGAAAAACTGGGGCACAATCAAAGACAGTACCAACGCAACCGGTCCCAAAAACCAAACAAACGAGCCTTTATCCTCATTGAAAGGTGCGGAGACCAATCTCCCTTCTTCCACAGACTGGTGAGTCAATCCATGAAAAGAAACAGAACCTGATTTACCATTAAATGGCTCCACCCCATTATAACTACTAGCAGGCACACCCGAACCTTTCCTTCTCGAAATCTTTAAATTCGTATCAGCATTAGAATTAGAACTAGAAGAACCGCATATTACAGCTCCTCTGTTCAAGCTTGACCAGGAAAACCCCTTAGATAGATTCTTGAGACCAGGCTTTACACACACTGCAATAAGACAACCAAGCAAATAAAAAAAAAGCCCGTTACTTAGAAGATGGAAACTGCTTTTAATCACCAATCAACTAGCGTGAGAAAGCAAAACATACATTTTGATGGGGGTTTAAGCAGGATTCTTGGGCATCTCAACCCAACATTGCTTGCAGATACCTTAAATTTTGAAACATAGATGATGAGTTAGAAAAAGTCTAGGTATAAGAAGACACAATCCAAGCATAAATTTGAGCGGATGTACTTACAACCTCGTTTGAAAACAAACAATTAGCTGATAATCTGAGTTTCGGAGCAGTAATTCCGGTGCAAACTGATTGCATTTCCATGTTTTTTTGTTGTGGTTAAGATTTTAGGGCTTTTAGTTAAGATTTAAGGGCTTTTGCAGGTGCTTAAACCCTAATCCACTAACCTCAATAAAAGTCTGTCCGTTTTAAGGAGATGAACACGTGGGTGTTGTTCGGTTAATACATGATTGGATGTTTTTTCTACATCCATTGGGTCCATCACACCATGTTCGGGCCCAATATCTAATATTCAGCTAGCCCAACCTAAATGAAACAAAATAAAAAAATTAGTACCGTATAAATTGTTGTTTGAACTCGTAAATTAATATATCATGTCATCAACTTATTTCACTTTAAAAACTCCCATCAAGTTAAAATAGTTCTTCTCAGATCCTGATCCCTCATTCTCTCTCCCAAATCTAAAAACTAAATTATTTTTTTTATATTTATATATGAAAACAATTTAAATACATTACAAAAATAATATATTTTAAAAAAAATATACCGCTGTTAAATCCTCGGAGTGCCACGTTTTCAGATTGGTAAATGAGATGGACCCACCAAAGACCTGGATTATTTTGCCAGATGAATGGTTAATTGATTGATTAATTAATTAAGCTTAAAAGAAAGATAATGCATGTAAGGCCTTCATTATACGTATGAAGAAGGTGTTTGTATCCGAGATTGTAAAAAAGCTCTTTCACTCAGTGTTTGGTTAAATTTTAAAAATAAAAATTTGACATGGGTCTCATACAATTATACGAGCCGAATACTGGTGGAAGAAAAGCAATTAATATTTGTTTTTCAAGTTCTTACATTTCACAGTTTTCTCATTATTAAGTACAAAAATTATTGTTGAAAATTATCCCTGAAACGTCATCAATATCCCTTCTAATTTGCGCCTCCCTCCTGTCCCTCACTTTTCTCTCCTCAATCCCTGAAACGTCATCAATATCCCTTCTAATTTGCGCCTCCCTCCTGTCCCTCACTTTTCTCTCCTCTGCAACATTCCATCGCTTCTCTTCTCCTTCACATAACGCCTCCCATCCTTGTGCAACTAGTTACTCTGGGGGAGGGGGTTGGATGCTTTGTGACTCATTGTGGGTGGAACTCAACACTTGAGGCTTTGAGTTTGGGAGCGTCAATGGTAGCAATACTACAGTAGACAAATCAACCACCTAATGCTGAGTATATCACTGATGTTTGGCGCGTAAGAGTTAGAGTGAAGGAAAATAAAAAGGGGATTGTCACCAAAGAAGAGGTAGAAAGGTGTATAAGGAAAGTCTTGGAAAGTGAAATGAGCAAGAGAATTCTGATAAATGGAGGAAATTAGCTAGGGCGGCAGCTAAAGGGATTTGACATAAAAGATAAAAAATAAAATGGGGGACATGTTTAACCTAAAACAAAGATAAAAAAAATGGAATTTGACATAAAAGATAAAAAAAAATGTATTTAATTAATTGTTATTAAAAAAACGAAAAAGGAGGCTATAAACTTTTGGAAAAACATGTTTTAACCTAAAACACAAATAAAAAATTGGGATTTGACATAAAAAATAAAATGTATTTGATTAAATGATATTAAAAAAAACAAGTGGGATCAAGAATAAATGATAAAATAAAAACTGAGATCTTGAATAATTGAAAAAAAAATGTTTATGTCCTTTAAAGTAATTTCATAAGTTGATAGTAATATAAAAAATATGATATCCAAACATATGAAACTGTTTGTCATTAATCTCAAATTCAACCATAATTTTAACTAAACACTTTAATAATTATTATGAACCGCAACTAAAAATATTTTTTATTAAATTATTTTTTAAAAATCTCAATCACAAAAACAAAAACAATAATAAACACACCCGAAGTTGAGAGTGACATATTCGTGTTGATTTCCTCGTTGAATATGTAATTATATCTTAAATCTTGATTATTAATAAAATAAAGTCTATCCCTTTTCAACCCTTAAATCATTGCTGGTCCAACCAAGCCAGATGCTTTATTATTTTTAATATTATTATCATTATTATACACACGTGCAATTGACCGTCATAAAACGTGTTAGCAGCAACAGTGGTCGGAAGCTGAAAGGATTATTTCCTGCATTGGGAATCCAAACACCAGCAAGTATGTTCTAGACCTTAACCCTACAAAATTTAAAACATGCGCTCTATTGAGCCGGTGACCTTGACACCATAACGGCCGCACTCTTTGTCTCTACGATTTCATACATGCTGCTTAATTATCTCTACAACGTAAATTATGCGATCAGCGCATGATGAAGCACCGGCCACAGGATGAGACGACGGCGTGGATGAGGAGCGAAGGACGGCCTCTTTTGGGACTTCATGGTGTTTGAGAGTGTGGTTGCGATTGTTTTTTAAAGTGTTTTTCGTTTAGAAATATATCAAAATGATATTTATTTTTTTAAAAAAATTATTTTTGACATCAGCACATCAAAATGATCTAAAAACACACAAAAAAAAATCATTTAAAATAAAATCAAAATCAAAATTTGGCCAAACAACGGTTCAACTGCTTAGATAGACAAACAGGCACTTCGACATGATAGGCTGAAATAATTATTTTTTTATATGAAAAAATTCTATTTTTAGAAAATATATTTTATGTATTTAGATGAGCGAATAAAAATATTAATTATCTCATTTTTTAATAAAAAAAAATATATTTTAACTTAAATTAAATCATAGATTTTTTATTGGTGCCAAGACAACGATGATAAGATGATGGATCCACAGCTTTTAGCCACTAGCTAGCCACAATAAGCACGAGATGGGACGGCGTGGGTGGGGTGGTTTGTAGTGTAGTCTAGAGAAGACGGCGTAGTCTAGAATGGTTGTCTCTTATGGATGTCCATCGTGGTTAAAATAAGAGAAGAATACACCATGGTAAATACACTAGGGTAAGGCTCTGCTACTTCAAGAGTATTAAGTGAGAGGAACTTGCTGATTTTTTTATGGCTCGACCTATCATTTTACTATTATATTTGTTTAGATTATTCGAAATTATGTGTGTTAATAATTTATTTAAAACAATAAAAGTGGCTCAATTGACGTTAATAGAAAATTAACAAATAAAAAGAGAAATGCCTTCGACAATAAATATTTTTTTTTATATAATAAATTCATATTTTAAAAAATATAAAACACGTTGCTATTTTTCTTTAGACACAAATCACCATGAATTGTACCAATATAATTATAATTTTTCTCTTCAGCCCATAAAAATTAATTGTAGGTTTCAAGGGTATTTTTTTTCACTTTTTCATTGCACCTAGTGATACTCTTGTTTTACCCGTTTTCTCTCTCCTATGGATGAAAATGCATACATGTCCCTTTTGCTTATAAATGTTTTATTTTGGTTATTAATTTTTTGAATTTTTTTTGTTATAATTTTTTCTATAGAAGTTTTGGTTTTTTTAATTTTATCCTTTATTTAAAATTGATTATATATTCTATTTTTTATTTCAGTTCTTATTCTTTTGATTTTTTATTTGTTTTTAATTCCATTAGTTTTTTGGTTTTAGGTTTTGATTTGTTTCAACTTTATCCTCTAATTGAAATTGATCATATATGTTATTTTTCATTTCAACACTTATTTTTTTGATTTTTTTCATGCTGATAATATTTATTTTGACTTTTTTTTTGCTCTTTTGTTAAAATTTTTGGGTTTTTTGTTTATTTTTTCAGGATAATTTTATACTTCTCATTGTGTATGCAATGACAATGATAATTTTCATGATTATTTTTTTAATTGTTTTCATACTTGCTCTTTTGTGAGAGTGTTTTGTCTTTTTTTTTTTTCCAGAATAATTTAATATTTTTTATTGTTAAAGAAACAATATTAATAATAATTTTATGTTAATAAAGGAAAGAGAAACAAAGGTACGCTAACATTCATCGTCTGGAATTATCAAATTAAAGAGAAAAAAATCTAACAAAAAAAAAGGTAAAATACATGCATCGCACAGACTTGAAAACCATTTCGTTGTGTCTATTTACATATATAGACAGACAGCCACGCACACGCAGGCTTCCTTTCCTGGGAGAATTTTCTTTAGGTGCCATACAAGAAGGGAAAAAACCAGAGTCGAAAAGTAAAATAGATATTACAATTAAAGCATGCTTTTCACGACTCTGTCGAAGCACAAATTTGAGGCTAGTGGGTTTCAGTCAATGGACCACCGCACTCGTAAAACCCACTCGCTCCCCCCCCTCACCCACCCCCTATATATTTTCCAGCTTGCAGAACGGAAGCCAGGTAGATTTGAAAAAACACAAACATGGCTTCCTCTTCTCTGGCTTTTCCAATCCTTCAACCCCAATTCAGGTCACCAAAAAACAGATCTGGTTCCAAGCCCTCAACTCGTAGCTTGTCCTTCCGTACCATCAGAGCATCGGTGTCGGAAAAACCATCAGTTTCGGCTCCGGGCGTCACCGTTTCACCGCCTGAAAACACCAAGCTCCCGATCCGTAAAATCCCCGGTGATTATGGCCTTCCTCTCGTCGGTCCCTTTAAAGATCGTATGGATTATTTTTATAACCAGGGCAGAGACAGTTTCTTCAAATCCAAAGTTCTGAAATACGGATCAACGGTGTTTAGAGCCAACATGGGACCGGGTCCTTTCATTGCTCCAAACCCACAGGTTGTGGTTTTACTTGACGGCAAGAGCTTTCCGGTTCTATTTGACGTGACAAAAGTTGAAAAGAAGGACCTTTTTACAGGAACTTACATGCCATCAACAGAACTCACTGGTGGCTATCGAACTCTGTCCTATCTCGATCCGTCCGAGCCAATGCACGCCAAATTGAAGCAATTCATGTTCTATCTCCTCAAGTCACGCCGTGATCACGTCATCCCTGAATTCAAAGCCAGTTACACAGAACTCTTTACGAGTCTTGAAAAAGATTTGGCTCTCAAAGGGAAAGCTAATTTCGTTGCTGCTAATGATCAAGCAGCCTTCAACTTCTTGGCTCAGGCCTGGTTTGGTACCGAACCGGCACAGACCAGTCTTGGCCTTGACGGACCCGGTCTGGTTTCAAAATGGGTGCTCTTTAACCTTGGTCCAGTCCTCTCTCTCGGTCTTCCAAAATATCTCGAAGATCTTACAATCCATTCCTTCCGCCTACCACCATCACTGATTAAAAAAAACTACCAGCGCCTTTACGATTTCTTCTATGCTTCGTCAAGCTCCCTGCTCGATGAAGCAGAGAATCTAGGAATTTCACGAGAGGAGGCATGCCACAATCTTCTTTTCTCCACATGCTTTAACTCATTTGGTGGGATGAAGATTTTATTTCCAAACATGATGAAGTGGCTAGGCCGTGCGGGGGCCAAACTCCACTCTCAATTAGCCGAGGAGATCAGATCAGTTGTTCAATCCAACGGTGGGAATGTTACAATGAGGGGCATGGAACAAATGCCGTTGATGAAATCAGCAGTCTACGAAGCACTCCGAATTGAACCACCAGTCCCTCTACAGTACGGCAAAGCAAAGCGTGATTTCATAATTGAAAGCCATGATG
Organism: Salix caprea; assembly: GCA_964035475.1. Taxonomy (NCBI): domain Eukaryota; kingdom Viridiplantae; phylum Streptophyta; class Magnoliopsida; order Malpighiales; family Salicaceae; genus Salix; species Salix caprea. The sequence goes on along the minus strand of OZ037761.1, from coordinate 1,819,130 downwards.
CTGCTTTCGAAGTCAAAGAAGGGGAGATGCTATTCGGGTTCCAGCCATTCGCTACCAAGGACCCGAAGATATTTACTCGGGCCGAAGAGTTTGTCGCTGACAGGTTTATCGGGGAGGGAGAGGAGTTGCTGAAGCACGTGCTGTGGTCTAACGGGCCCGAGACAGAGAAGCCATCGTTGCAAAATAAACAGTGTGCAGGGAAGGATTTCGTGGTGCTCGTGGCCAGGCTACTTGTCGTGGAATTCTTTTTAAGGTACGATTCTTTTGAGATAGAGGTGGGCAAGTCTTCCCTGGGAGCTGCTGTGACGGTCACTTCATTAAAGAGGGCAAGGTTTTAGATAATTAGAGATTCTGGTTTCTCGTGGGAGGAGTGGAGTATAGCGTGGGTAAGTGGGGATGCCAGTGTAGTAGCTTTCTGTAACGCACAATTGCATTGATATCTTCATGTAGCAGTCCTTTTCTTAGCTTAAAAAAAAATAAAAAAAAATGACGATACAGTGTTCCATTCTGTGAAATAAGTAGAGTATGCATGTTGATGGAGTCGCTCGGCTCTTTTTGAGATAATTGGAGGTTTTTGCTTTTTTGCAATGGTGACTTTGAAAAATGAGTTCTTGAAGTGTATAATGTGGGGAAGCGGTCCTGCATTCTTGTGCTGGTAGCTTTACGCGTGTGTTGCGTAATCGCATCGGTATCATTTTCATGCAGTGCATCCAAAAGAAAACATAGCGGTTCTTTCTGTTTGCTCTCTCCTGTTTAGCTTTTTTTAAGGGGAGAAAACACTACTATCTTCGTAAAATGTATTATATGGTTCAGTTCTCCTAAATTTTTATAAGAATGCATGTATTAACTCGAATCTGATATCTGCTATGCAGATCGCAAATTCTTAGTCATCATGTAACGTCTTTTGATGATATTTTTTAAGTTTTTCTTTATTAATTATTTTAAATGCATTTATGTCAATATATATATATATATTTTTAATCGAAAATAGTTTTTAAAATGCATTTTGTATTTAAGTAATTTTTGTTTTTATATTAAATAATTATATTAAAAAAAATGGATGAAGGTCATTGATCAACAATTTATAATATTGAAAGTAAAATTGATATAAGAAAAATGAAATTGAGACTATCTATGTAGTCGTGAGACATTTTTTAACTTTGCCCAAAAGTCAAACTAAAGACCAATGACCCCTTCCTTTTAACTTGTTTCCGACTCTTTCGATGTCTTGAATTGACTTTTTATCAGCAGGACACTTTTTAAAGTTAAATGTGACCTCAGATAGCCTTGAATCCGAGGAGGTTGAAGTTTAGCTACGCAAGGTGCGTTGGTATGGAGAGTCGGAGACTTGAATTATTCTTTGCACGGTGACAAATGAATTCTTCGATATAGCTAATAAATATATTTTATTTATTTATAAAGCAAGTAAGGATTTCGAAACATTACAAAAATCATCTTTAGTTTTAAACCAATTCTTATTATTTCATTTTAGGATCGTCGTGGAAGTGAAATTAAGGTAGTCAATACTGTTCTGGTTTTTTTATCGGTATAAAATGTTTTGATTTTGGAGTATTTTGGCGTGCCATTTTGGGGTTGTACTGTTTATATATAATTAATTATATATGTATATATGAAAAAATTAAAATATTAATTTAACAAGCATAATTAAAATTCAAGATAAATTAACTTTAAATTATACAATATAAACACAAAATCAAACAAACATAATCTCAAAATTAGAAATACAATCACAAGTTAATCAAAATAAGGAGGATTTTAAGGCCGAAACGGCACACTCGGAACGGTACCGAGACGTTCCGGCCGGAATTTGGCCGGTATTTTCGGAACGGGCCGAAATTAAAACTGAGACGAAAACAACGCAGTTTTGTCTTGGTTTTTTTAATGGTACGAAACGTTCCTGCCGGAACGGTATTGACAACCCTGGTTGAAACTCAATGGTCTTTTTTTAGGGAGGCAATAATTGTCTGGAAATATTGAAGTTGTTTTGAAAAAAAAATTGTTCTAGAAATGTGTTGAAATAATAATTTTTTATTTTTTTAAAATTATTTTTGACATGAAAATATATAAAAATACTATTTTTTATTTAAAATAAAAAATAAATAAAAGAAAATAGTTTTGAAAGACGGTGTGAAAGACGCGCTCCACGCGGCTGATTATGGTTAGGGAGATTGTGATGGGCAGTGCTACCGACGGTGGTGAATAAATAAAACATCTTAACAGCGTTGCTTTTTGCAAAGACCGATTCTCCTTAACCAAATGTTTCCATGCTGGGGGAAATGGGTTAAAAAAAACGATCTAACTCGAGATCATTTGCTAGTGGCGGGCTGTACGGTGCAGCAGGGTGGATTTTTTTGACTCGCCGACACCAGTCTTGAATTTTATAATAATTCTGATCACAGCGTTTCCCACCTCCACCACGTGCATGCCAGGTTGAAAAATAATTTTCTCATCCTGATCGCCGCCATCGAACACGCAAAAGATTCTTGAATCGAACTTTTTATAGTCGAGTGTTAGGTGGTTTGTTTTTTTGAGATAGCCTTGTCCTGGGAACTGGCCTCTGAAAAATCAACGTTATCGTGTTCACAGTAGGTCTGGAGGATATGCACAATCTCCCAACTTGTTTATTTTTTTTTAAATATATTTCGCTTGAAAATACATGAAAATACTTTGTGCAGTAGGCTGCATCATGTACCTGTGGAAAGGATCCGGGTGGGCTGATCGAGTGGTGATGCAGTCCACTACAAAAGCTTAAACCACAGGAAAACTACGATCCGACTGGCAGCTTTATGGGCCAGTCATTCCAAGCCCATCGCCTCTAAATTATGTCTTCTTGCTCCAATTATGGGCCTACGAAGCCCGTGAAGTATGTGCGCCTATAACCCAAATTCTTTTATTATTTTTCAATAACCTTGAGGATAGAACCGCTATTGAGCATATTTATAAAAATTGTTCCGACCTAGTGAGTAAATTTTATTGATTTTAAAATGATTCAAATTAAATTTTATTTTAAATTAATTTTAAGATTATTTTCATTAAACTCAGGTTGACTGAACTTATAACTATATCGTTGACAATATTTGAACCCTGCGGGGTGTGACTTAACTAGTTATATTTTCGGACGTGTGTTGTTGGTATATTCAATCAAACAATGACCAGCACAATCCTGCGGATTTGGCAAGAAAAAAAAAAGGGTACAGAATGATAAGCAGCGGTAGCTTTTCAAGCCCAACCAATGAAGCTTAAACGAGGAGAATTTTAAGGAACTGGGACAAAACAAAATTGCTGAACAAAAAACCTAGTATACATTGATGGTATCATAGGAAGAAATGATCCCAAATCACTCAACTATAACGCTATTTAGCAAACTGCTCGATGAAGGAGAGCTTCGTTCACTTAACCATGGATCTTGAACAGAAACAGGTGAATTATGATCGGCCTTTTCCGTTGACTTTCTACGGGGCTGTGTCTGCAGCTCCAACAAAACTGTTCTCTCTATTTCTGTTTTTTTAACTGTTAAGTTTAGAGGCTTCTCGCTGACATTAGATGAAGAAGCGGAAGAATCTAATGAAGTTGTGCAGTTTATTTCCTCTGAAGATGGCCATCTGGTAAGCATTATTTGCTCCAACTCTGCTGCAACTTCCATCATCGAAGGCCTCGTATCTTTAAGAAAAGCGAGGCATCTAAATGCCAGTTCTGCCACTTTATGAACTGAAGAAAAGGTCCAAGCATCACTTTGTAAATCAAGAAATGGATCTATGATCTCATCCAACCGCCCCCTGCCAATCCTGTCGATAGCAAGAGAAGCCAAATTCACTTCATCTCGAGGCCTCGAAAAGTCCAGCACCTTCTTCGCTGTGATGATCTCGACGAGAACTACACCGAAGCTATAAACATCGGTTTTGTCCGAAAGATGGAAGTCTTGATGGTACTGAGGATCAAGGTACCCTGGAGTTCCTTGCGGGACCGTAGAGATGTGCGATATGCCAGTCATGCCATGTCTGGAAAGACCAAAATCTGCAACTTTGGATTTGAAGTCGAAGTCTAAAAGTATGTTGCTCGACTTGATATCTCTATGGTATATCGGGGGATCGACAGCAGAGTGGAGATGGGCTATTGCTTTAGCAGTTTCAGTAGCAATGGCGAGGCGAACATGCCAGCAAAGTCCATCACCTCTCACTCTTTGCAAATGCTGGCACAATGTGCCGTTGGGCATGAATTCGTAGACAAGAATCTGCTCATCATTTTCGATGGAGCAGCCCAAGAGGCGGACTAAATTGGGGTGACTCACAGAAGAAATGAGCTTGATTTCATTAAAGACCTGGTCAATGCTGTCCACGTCTCGATGTTTGATCCTCTTAATGGCAACCCATGAATCACTGTTAAGCTTTCCGGCATAAACAGTTCCATAAGCGCCGGTCCCAATTCTTTGTTTCTCAGAGAAACTATTCGTGGCCTTTTCTATTTCTTTGTAAGGATAGACGGGAATGTTGATGTCCGCAGCTTCAGCACGGTGGAGTTTTCTGAAGCTTTTGGCTTTTGAAATGGAATTCCTCCTCGCGAGACAGCAAACTAGACCCAGACCGACCCCTACTGCAGCCACAACAATGCCTGAGAAAGAATTTCAAAATTTAGGACTGCAATTTATGTTGTGATATAAGAAAATTTCTCTATGCCGAAGATCATTTGCATTAACATTACAAGAAAGTTGTATGAGATAAAAAGAATTAATTACCTCCGAGAAAAACAGCAGGTCTAGCCCCTGCCCCGCATCGACCAGTCAAATACTTTGCAGGATTGCAACCTGCATCTTCAAAATCACAAAAAAACTACATTACTAAACCGTGACATGGAGGTTTCCTGGTATTCGAACATATCCCATACACATCATCACTGTGAAACTAAAAGAACTTCTAGAAGCAATATCTTTTTAATGCTTTAAGGTTCTTGTCATCGACAATTTGCTTCAGGTTTCGACAGAACAAACCTCTAGGCACTAGATCTCTGGTCTGTACTTGATCAACACCTCCAACACCAGTCCATCATCAGTTAGCTATTTCATGTTTGAACAGAACCTTAATTCATGGCACAAAACATGGGATTCAAGCCATCACTTCCTTCTCTGTTCTTAAATTGGAAAATCTCCATGGCTCAAAACACATCAGGACAATTGCATTCCTCCAAAAGTGGGAATATTTTAGAATACCTAAAGGGCCCTGAGATGTATTGGATGAAACTACCTGTTTTTGTGACCGCTTTTTAAAGAAGCCAAGCCATTCCGTCATATGATTGAAAATCATTTTATTTTATGAATTTTTAACCACTCATTGCTTATAATAAACAAACGGCCTTTGCTATCAAAACAAAAATGTTGAGGTCATTTAGCTACAATCAGAATTATTTTAACTAGAATACTTGAGCATGTGATTTGATCAGCTAACTAATCTTTGACCTTAGGCAGCTATTGAAACAAGTAAATACACGATGTCTATTTTAACTTAATTTGGTAATTAGTAAGTTCTGGCAACCAAAACTGACCTTTCCGGCAGCCGACCCCGGCAAGATATCCATCACCAGCCAGTCCATCTCTGCACTGGCACCGAAATCCTGACCCTGCAGGTGATTCAACTTGAGTACAAATGGCATCCTCAGAGCACCGGCAGTCCCCTTGAAGCCACCACCGCAGCTCCATAATCTGGATCTCTAAGGAAACAGCAGAACCAGCGAAAGACTCCGCTGAAATAGATGACAGCAGATACTTGCACTGGCTAATATTGGCCATGTTATAATCAAAGAATCCGTTTGCTGAATCTGCCCTAGAAAAACAACTTAAGCTGCTGTTATTTGAACAATTCAGTGACTCGAAATGAGTCCGCACGCTTATGGAAGGTATATTGCACGGTGAAAATCCAGAGGTACAGTTATTTAGAAGAATTGCGTTTGTTGATGTTGGAGCATAGTTTTTGGTAGAAAGACTGCGAAGGGCTTCGATAGGACGGTCGCATTTGGGTTCAAGATTGATCTTTATCGTGTCTTGGCCGACAATCTGGACTGGGAACTCATCGATAAGCATGTCACCATCTTGGCTGCAATTTAAATGGATGTCACAACTGGCAGAGAATCCAAAAGGGTACGGGAGATGTTTGGCGCCACATGTTCTGTTGCAGCTGAGCTTGATGGATTCATGGCCTCCGATCAATGAAACAAAGAAGATTGCTAAGAAGAGGATAGAATGTTGTTGCAGGATCATGTTTTTATCGCGCAGGCCTCTAAAGAAACTAACAGCAGAAACTGATACAGAAAAAAAAAGGGGTGGGAAATGAAAGGAGAAAGTGTTAAGAGATGGAAGATTGAAAGTGATAAGCAAGCAGGCAGGCAAGCACTACGTGCTCATAATGGATAAGAAACTGGAAATTCTTGAAAGATTGAAATCTCGGGTGAGACTTTTAGAAGTAAAAATCTTGACGACGGCTGAGTTAATGATTCTGACAATAGAACTTAATTTAGAGATGGATGAAGCTGTGGAATCTACACGAGAAAAGATGCAATGAGTGAGAGAGTTTCTTCTTTTCACACCTCTATTTGTCCTTTTCTCGTGTGTGAAACCATATCTAAATTCTTCATCTTCTTATCTGCGACTGTTTCGTTGGAGTAAATTTCTGAGAAATTGCTGCCAGTTACTAATATGCCATGTTGTCTTTTGGATGATCATAAAAGGAAAGCTTGATATGACTAGTCAAAATCTTATTTCAGAAAGAATCCAAACAATTAAAGGGGGGAAAAAGGTGAGAAAATTATGGAATAAGATTTTATTATACTCTCCGAATAATTTAATTATGACTAGTAAGAAGAAAAAAATGACCCCCTGTAAGAAATTCCATTTTTAAAAGAAAAAAGTTGTCGGAAAAAAAAACAGAATTCTAAAAGCCCCGTGAATCATACTCTTAAACTTCCATAGGATTATAGAGTTTGGTGATTGATGAAGAATGAGAGGTTTGTTAAAGTGGATGGAGAGGAAGCTATAGCTATGGAATGTATGCATCAGTTCCTTTCTTTTTTGCATTTAAATATTAAGAAAACAATTCTTTTTGTGCTTATACTAGATTGAGGTCCAAGAATATAATCTATGAAGATTTTAATTATAACTCTGTTTTTGGGAGTTGTTTTTTTATTTATTTGGAAACTGGATTTGATTTTTACTAGTCATAATTATATTCTTTTTGAAAAACATAATAAATTCTTATCCCATGATTTCTTTTTTCATTTTATTATTTATATACTCGTAATTAAACTTAATATTTAGTAAAATAGAAATCAATATCCGTTGTACGAGCATACCTACTTCAAACGTGTAACTTGAACGGGACGCTACCAGGGGCATTTCGTTTTCCCCCCTAAACATAATCAGTAGCTCTCATTTACTCAAATAGAGTATAGTGATTCTTAATTGTAGCAAAATCTACTCGGATTATAGTTACTAAACTCGGGTTTTTTCTATGAATTAATCTATAAATATATAACTCAAGTTTGACCAAAATGGGTTTTAGTTTGAATTAGTTTTAATTTATCAAATTGATCCGTGATTTTATTGGCCAGTCAATTCAGAATTAAAAATAAAATAGAAAAAAACAATATGGTTGTCTTAAAAATGATATATAGAATTACATATTAATATATATATCGAAAATTCATTTTTTAGTCAAATCCCAAGCCGAACATTCCTTGAAAAACATAACAAATTTCCCGTGACCATTAAGCCCGGGGGTTCCACATAATAAAAGGTAAGCTATAAATATAATTAAATACGATGCACTCCTGTCATACACGGCACTACATCATCTATGCAGAGCAGATGCAAACAAATTGATCATCAAATTTCTTGAATATATCGTTGTAATTTAGACAATTTTCACACCCCATTGATTCATAATGTCACATTATTGATTATTTTGACTAGAAATACACGGTTGCTTCCAAAATCAAAATTATTCCTTCTCTTGGTCTTGAAAGTTTACATACACAACGGATGTATTGTAAGGTTTAATGAGGGTTTTGTAGAAGGTGTTTTACTGGAATGAGAGAGTGTATTTCATTGATAAGAACTTGGCATTAATATAGCCAGTGTTACATGAACGGAAATAACAAAGCAAAGGACAAAGGACTAAAGTAAAATAACGACAGCTAACATAAAGGAAAACACAAGGAAAACACAACAATAATAAAGGATAGTGACAGTTAGTTATTCTAACTGTTTCTTAACTAAATGATCCCTTCATTCCCTCCCTTAAACTAAATGCTATATAATGCATTTAGTTTATAGCAATTTCACAAACTCCCATCAATTTCCGGAGTTTAATAAACTCCTCAATCTTCAGCGGCTTGGTCATTATGTCTGCGATCTGATCTTTACTTCCACAGTGAATTAATGCAATCTTCCCTTCTCTAGTAAGATCTCTCAAGAAATGAAACCTCACATCAATATGTTTACTGCGACCATGCATCACTGGATTTTTGGACAGCTTGATAGTAGAACTGTTATCACACATTACAGTCATGCAACCTGTATCTGCGTGACCCAATTCTTCCAAAATTCTCTTTACCCAGATTCCTTGGCACACACACACTGCCGCTGCCACAAATTCAGCTTCTGTGGTTGACAATGTCACAATGGGTTGTTTTTTTTGAACACCATGAAACCGCACTTGACCCCATAAAGAAGACATAGCCAGATGTACTTTTCCTGTCATCCATGTCGCCAGCATAGTCGCTATCTGTGAATGCTAACACTGTTCCATCTTCTCCTCTTTTGTAATGAATTCCATAATTCACTGTCCCCTTCAAGTATCGCAGTGCTCTCTTAGCTGCCTGCAGATGAATTTCCATAGGTCTTGCCATGTACCTGCTCATGAGACAAATAACAAACATCATATCTGGCCTAGTGGCAGTCAGATACATTAGACTGCCCACTAGTTGTTTATAGCTTGTCTCATCAACCGGAATACCATTTCCTTCCTTGCTCATCTTAGAACCCGGTACTATTGGATTTCCCACCGAATTACTGTCCATCATGCCAAACCTCTTCAAGACTTCCAGCGCATATCTTTTTTGACATATATAAATACCATCAGACTTCTGTAAAACCTCAATTCTAAGAAAGAATCTCATCTTTCCCAAATCGGACATATCAAATTCTCTCAACATGGAATCTTTAAATTCAGATAGCATTACTTCATCATTGCCAGTAAAAATTAAGTCATCGACGTAAATACTTACAATGATGAGTCTCCCTTCCTGACTCCTCCTTGTGAATAATGTCTGCTCACTCTCGCACCTTTGAAAACCTTCACTGAAGAAATGTGCTTCAATTCGGCTAAACCAAGCTCGTGGAGCCTGTTTCAACCCATACAGTGCTTTGTGTAACTTGTAGACCAGGTGCTCACTGCCCTTTTTCTCATAGCCCCTCGGTTGTTCCACATATACATCTTCACTCAGCTCTCCATGAAGGAAAGCTGATTTGACATCCAGTTGAGAGATTACCCAATTTTTGTGTGCCGCTAAGGCAATAATCATCCGCACTGTGTCCATCCTCGCTACTGGCGCGAAAACCTCTGTGTAATCCACCCCGTATTTTTGAGAATATCCTTTCGCCACCAATCGAGCCTTGTACTTATCAATCTTTCCATGCTCATTGTATTTTGTCTTATAAACCCATTTTACTCCAATCCTTTTTGCTCCTGCAGGTAGAACCGTGAGCGTCCACGTGGCATTTCTTACAATTGAGTCAATCTCGCTATCCATAGCCAATTTCCAATTTTCGGACTTAATAGCTTCCTCATAGAACGACGGGTCACTTGACACTGCAAAGGCCATTTGTTCTTCTTCCCCAAAATCATCTCCACTGAAATAATCTCCAAGCCATGCTGGAGGTTGTCTTACCCGAGCTTGTCTCCCCACTCTCTCTTCACGGGCTGTTTCAACACCAGCTCTTACATCCCCATCCTCAACATCGATTTCTTGTCTCCCCTCAGCCCGTCTCCTCTCAGCACCGGAGTTCAGCTCATCACCATCAAGATCAAGCTCACTGACTTCATTCACGCCACTGGGTTCTTCATCAACAGGTTCGTTTACTCTTTCTTCTTCTTCTTTGTCACTTTGATCTCCCCATTCTAGGTCACCCACTGGATTTTGAACAGTGTCATCGTCCCAATTAAACCTTTCTTCTTCTTCGAAGACCACATCTTTACTCACCAAAACCTTCTTAGCTACTGGGTCAAAGAGTCTGTAACCCTTTGACTCATCACTGACGCCCAACAGAACACACAAAATACTCCTATCATCAAGCTTCGTTCTTCTTTGTTCTGGCACATGAACATGTGCCCTACACCCAAAAACCCTAAAGTGACTCACTGTGGGTTTTCTTCCACTCCAGGCCTCCTCTGGTGTGACATCTTTTACAGCCAAGGTAGGACAACGATTAAGAACATAAATTGCCCAATTGACTGCTTCTGCCCAAAAAACTCTCGGCATGCTTTTGTCAGTTAACATGGATCGTACCATGTTCATCACCGTTCTGTTCTTCCTCTCTGCGACACCGTTTTGCTGCGGTGTATATGCAGTTGTCATTTGTCTCTTAATCCCATTAATTTGACAAAAATTGTTGAACTCATTTGACACAAATTCCCCCCCCCCTGTCTGTTCGAAGACCTTTGACCGATGATCCTGTCTGTTTTTCTACTATTGATTTAAAACATTTAAACCAATCAAAGGCCTCTGATTTCTCGGCCAAGAAATATACCCAGCATTTTCTACTGTAATCGTCTATGAACAATAAAATGTACCTTTTATTGCTGTTTGATGTGGGGTTAATCGGTCCACATATATCTGCGTGAATGAGTTCTAATCTTTGTGTTGCTCTCCAGGTACTCTTCTGTGGAATTGCATCACGAGTTTGCTTCCCCTTGATGCATTCAATGCATGCTGAGTTTGAGGCTTCAATTTGGGGAAGACCGTGGACCATGTCTCTGTGCACCAAAGTCCTCAAACCTTTGTAGCTGAGGTGACCGTAGCGTCGATGCCACAGAGAGCTCAAGTTTTGTGTTGCTATGTGAAGACACTGACCAGCTTCTTCTTGAGAGGTAATCGGTTCTTCACTGTCTGGAAATAGTATAAACATCCTGTTGATGCTCATTGTTGTTTGTATTATCATGCCTCTTTTCGGATGAAATATTTTACATTTTCCATCCTTGAATAATACATCCAAGCCCCTCTCCTGTAGTTGACCCACACTTAGAAGATTGTTTTTCAAATCCGGGACATAATACACCTCTGCAATGGTGTGTGTTATGCCATTCAGTGCAAGCTTGACATTCCCTTTTCCCATCACTTTGATCCTTGTGTTATTTCCCAATTTTACAAACTGTCGAAATCGCACATCAAAGTCACAAAATATTTCTTGATAACCACACATGTGATTCGAGCATCCACTGTCAAGAAACCATGCATCTTCTCTTCTGGACTTATGTTTCTCCACATAAGTCATTAGGAGCATCTCCTCTGCATCATCAAGTTCTGTGTAGAATGATTCCCTGTTTCCAGTGGGACATTCCCACTGGAAATGTCCAAGCTGTTGGCAACGATAGCATTGGACTGTTGCCTTGTTATATTCTGATCGTCCCCTTCCTCTAGCTCTTCCTCTGTAGAAGTTCCTCCCACGGCTTCTACCTCCTTCATAGGCACCTCTGCCTCCTCCTTCATATGCTACTTTCAGAGCTTGTTCCTCACCCTTCCTTTTGGCAAACTTTTGTTCATGAACTACCAAAGAACTCTGCAGCTCATCAATGCTTAGAGCATCAATGTCCTTTGATTCTTCAATGGAACATACAACGTAGTTGTATTTCTCCGTCAAAGACCGTAAGATCTTCTCTACCACTTTCACATCTTGCATATCCTCTCCATATGTCCTCATCTTATTGGCCACTGTCATGACCCTAGAGAAATACTCAGTCACTCCTTCACCCACTCTCATTTCCAATGTCTCAAACTCTCTGCGGAGAGTTTGCAGGTAAGATCTCTTAACCCTTGCATTTCCTTCGAACTTTTTCTTCATTGCATCCCATATGCTCTTGGCAGTATTCTTGTTAAGTATAGTGTCAAGAACTGGCCTATCAATAGCTTGAAATAGATAGTTTTTTACCTTCAAGTCCTTTAACTTCAAATCATCAAGTTTCTTCTGTTGAGCATCTGTGTATACCGATCCACTTGCAGGTTCAGTGTAGCCAGTTTCCACCAGTTCCCACATCTCTTTGGATCGGAGAAAGTTCTCCATCAACATCCCCCAGTGGTCGTAGTGACCATTGAACCTGGGGATGGCTGGCTGAACAAAACTGCTCCCTTCTGTCGTCATTGTGCTGCAAGGATGAAGGCTGGATGAAGGCTGGGTACAGGCTCTGATACCACTTGTAAGGTTTAATGAGGGTTTTGTAGAAGGTGTTTTACTGGAATGAGAGAGTGTATTTCATTGATAAGAACTTGGCATTAATATAGCCAGTGTTACATGAACGGAAATAACAAAGCAAAGGACAAAGGACTAAAGTAAAATAACGACAGCTAACATAAAGGAAAACACAAGGAAAACACAACAATAATAAAGGATAGTGACAGTTAGTTATTCTAACTGTTTCTTAACTAAATGATCCCTTCATGTATCTGCATTTATTTTTGTTTTTGTTTTTTTGTTGTTTGTGTGGGACTGATTTTCAAAAATGGACTAAAAAAAATTATTTATGGATATTCACGAGCTACCAAATTTATCAATTTAACAAGTTGTTAGACTCATTATTTTCAGACTCAACTAATTATTGAACTCATGCACATATGGATATTCACGAGCTATCAAACTTATCATCTCTAAAATTAGTCAAGTCTTGAGTTCAAACATGTATGAGTTTGATAAATTAATAGACCTACCATCTATAACCTTAACCAAGTATCAAACCTAGACAAGCATGAGTTCAAGAGACTGTCACACCCATCATCTCCAGGCTCAATCAAATGTTGAGTTTAGATATTCATAAGTTTTATGAGCTGTCAGACTTATAATTTATGAGTCTAACAATTTATAAAATCCATCGACATGAAGGCTATGCTCTCTTTAACTCTAAAGAAATATGAAGTTTCTCGATAAGACTGTGGATCATATATATATATATATATTATTTTTTTTACCTTGAAGAATTATAAATTTTATCATGAAAAGTCATAGATTTTTTTACCATAACAAGACAATGATATCTTATCTTGATATATAATTTATTTATTTTTTTTATCTTGACAAGACAAATATATTTTGCTAATACATCGTTTTTTCCCATTGAACAAAGAGAGAGACCTTAAAAGAGCTATAAAAAAAGGAAATAGAAAACCTTTAAGGGGGAGTTTTTTCTTACCTCTATTTTTAATATAATGACAAATTTATCATAAAAAACTGTTTTCTTCTAAAAACAAATAAAAAAGGAATAATGTATCTCTCTTTGATCCTACACTAATTTAATATTTGGAGAGTCTTTAAATACATAAAAAGATTTATTTTTTAATCAACAAACATGATCTCTCGGTCATTATGTTAAGAAAGAATGGATTATATTATAGAACCAGGAAATTTAACAATCGTATCACCTTGACCTTCAAGCCCGTGGGATAATATTAGATTTCATCAACAACCTAACCTAACCTAACACCCTTTTATTCTACGGTTGTGTCATCTTTTTTATAAAATATTGTTTTTCCAGAGCAAGTTATTCTTTGGTCACTCGGGTTTTGATCAAGTTACAACATAGTCTTGTAAGTTTAAAAATCTACAACCTAGTTCTTTGATAATTGATTCTTGTTGACTGTTGTCGTATTAAAGTTGAAGGTTAGAGAAAAAAATATATATTATTTTAATAGAACAAGTCAGTAAGGATTAAAGTTGCGTTTTGTTATTGTCCTAAAATAAGGAATATACACATGTTTAGTTGAAGAAATAGAAATAAAATAAATTTATGTCTGAAATAATTTTAAAGTAAATTTGTCTCTATTTTTATTATCTCAAAACAGCAAGTACACGGTGTCCAAGTAAGGAAATTATATATTCATAGACATTAAGGGCTAAGTTATAACTCCATTGAAAACCAAGGGATTGAAGAATAATTCAGTCTTTCCTCTGCCAGGACATCATGAGGACCAATTCCTGTCATTTATAAAATTCCATAATAAATCATTAGAATAATTACTGTTGTTGAATAGGAATTCGTCACCTTCAATTTCTTTGGCAAAACGTCGATTCTCTCATTTGTCGCCATCCATCGGAATTTGTTAATGCTCTGTCTCGTCATTTATTGTTGGTTTTTAATTCGAGTAAATCTCTTTCTTTTAGGTATTTTTTATGAATTCAAATAAAAAATAAAAATTTAGTTATTTTAGATTTTTTTCAAAACATAATCTGTCTCGAAATCAAAACATATAAAATAAACTTTAATCTCTTTATCAGCAAAAGACAGCATCAGGAGTCGTTACTATTTATGTGTCCACAGCCTGAAATTAGGGGTGGAAATTATGTTAGAACCATGATTTTTTAATATGATTTAACTTAAATAATATTAACCAGAAGAGGTGGCAGTTATTTGTCTTGAGTAATTGTAGTAATTAATGAATAAACAACTTGGTTAGGGGACATGGAGCCGTGTTGGATGCTCTATCACGATGTGCTCGGGCAATGATCGAGTAAGTTATAAGGAACTAGTCATCGATTCAAGTCTACAGTTATAAAATATCATTTATAAATAAAACATTATTTTATAGACATGTGACCCCAATACTAGTTATTTAATATTGTTTTTTATAAGGGAAACCTTCTCATCCCTTGCTAAACAAACATGTCCTATTCTACAACATTTTTTTTTCTTATCATGGTTGGACTGCAACACACAACAAAACAAAATAACCATCGATGGTCGTTGAATTATGATACTATTTGAAGAAAATAATAACGAAGGATAAGAGGATGGTCGTTGAATTATGATACTATTTGAAGAAAATAATAATGAAAGATAAGAGGTTTGTTCATTTAAAAATTTCAATTAAAAATAATAAACTTTATATCTATATAGAATGAAACGGTAATTTTCTATTTTTTCATTTTATTTTGTTTTTGAGAGAAGAATGCTGAACTCTAATCATAATGAAAGTATTGAAATTGAAGGTCGCGTGTATTATATTGGTATGGATTAGTATTGGGCTATAAAGCAAGGTTCGTGGGATAACATTGGACCCAACCCTTGTTAATGATTTCACGCAGAAAACTAGCCCAATCATTTTACATCAAAAGTTGAGTAAATCATAAATTAGCCACTCTACCTTTGTTTTAATATAAATTGAATAATTATTTCAGTTTAAAAAATCAATCAATTAATCCCTAGACCAACGTTGATCGTGTTTAATTTAATAGTATTTTATTTTCAAAAAATATCTTATTTTATCATCAGAATTTTCATATTATTTACTTATTTCTTCTTATTCTTTTTTTTTCTTCTATTTCTTAAGAAAAAATAAGTCGAAAAGGAATATAAAATGGTTGAAAGGACAAATTGATTAGTTTTTTTGGATGTGACGAAATTTCATCTCCTGAAAAACATACTTTGTGAGCACTTTTTAGGTATAGGTGAGCAAATAAAATCTCGATTGTCTTAGGCTCTTACAAAGGGTACACACCCTGACTCGAACTCAAGATCTACAATGGATATCACAAGTCTTTTGCTATCATGTCATACCTTTTAAAAACTAAATTTATTAGCTTTCAAAACTAAAAAAAAAAAGTATTTAATAATACGCAGAGAGACATCCTTAAGCACTTATCTTTCAATATTAAAAATGATTGGAAAAAAAAAGTATATATGATCGAATCCAATGCTTCATTAAAAGCAGGATTCTTACAAATTTGCAACGAAACTGACAGCTATGATTAAAACACATCCCATTATAATGACGATATCTGTTGCCCGATATGTGCATGTGTGAATAAAACATGGAGCTCCGGTTCATGGTTATATGACCTAACCTGACCTCTATGCCGGCTCAAGGTTTATAGGTTGCGAGTTAGGTGGTGGGTAACTTATGGATTGATGGGACATTTTGGGTTTTTAATTAAAACATATTGTTTATATATATATTAAAAAAAAATGGTTTGATATGAAACTGGCCCGGCTCTTCAGGTCTGCTTGTCACACTGAATTGATTTCTAAGCCGGACCAAGTTTTATATTTATACACTTGAACTTGTAAATTATACTTCGGCAAGGAAAGACTATCATCAAGAGTTTTTCTTTTATAAAACTAAATATTATTTTTTAATTTTCTTAGTTTAGAAATTTTATGTTTTTTATTTTATTTTCTTGTTCAATATTACAGTAGTATACTTTTCTAGTTTTTCTATTTAAAAGGTCATTTTTTCTATTTCCTGTTTCTTATTTAGTATTGATAGAGTTTACTACTCTTTTTTTTTCTTATAACATTTTGATAAATGATATTGAGATGAACAAACATTAAGTATTCTGAGACTTATATTTATTTTTTATTTTTTTAATTTGCTCCAATTAGTATCAAGGTTCAACTATTAATTATCGTGTATTGTTCAACAACAATAGCTAGAACAGATCACATAAAATTAAACATGCTCGTGTGAAAAAGGACATGACATTTTTCTCTTGGAAAGTAATTAATATGTTGTTTTTGTCATTTGTTTTTATTGAAGCCAACAATAGAGTTGTCTGGATATTCTATCAGAGATCTATGATGAGACAATAGGTACAAAATTGTTATGTTATGGATCCATGATGGTGAAATCTACACAGAAGATGTTAAGAACTCGTGATGGGGGGTGATCCACAACCACGAAAATATTTGTGATGAAAAACAATTTATAACTAAAATCACAAATATTTGTGATGAAAAACAATTTATAACTAAAATTACAGCAATATTTGTGATGAAAAACAATTTATAACTAAACCCTTAACTTGAGGACGAGTTTCTTGTAGCTCGCGGGGACTGGTGCAGAAGTTTTTCTGTGAAATAAATATTTTTCTAAATTATTTTTATTTATTTATTTTCAGCTTAGAAATTTTATAATATTTATTTTCTATTCAATATTACAGTGGTAGGCTTAAATTTCTTTTTCAGGCTTAAATTTTAACTTGTAATAATCAACGTCATTCTTCACCGTGTCAGCGTCAAGCTAAACTCGAAGCTTTGAATCAAGTATCTGTTAGCTGCATGCCCAAAACTAATCTTACGCTACAGAATAGTAAAAGAATAATTTTTTTTTTCTTATAAAAAAAAACATAAAATTAAGAGTGGACAGAGGAATTGGATTCCTGTACAAATTAAGAGACGTGATATCTGATAACAACTGTAATTATCAATTGGCAAAACACCACTAATCCCTCGCGATTCCTCCACTGTGAAACCTGAAATAGCTGCTGTTTGATTTGATAGGAGGAATCATGGGGCGGCAAAAGCATCATCCACCCACTTGGCAGAGACCTTACTCTCACTTTTCGACGAAAACAACCACCCGAGAAAACCTTGCAGACCACCTCGTACCTTGTTCGCGCGCTTGCGCTGCCGTATCCTCCGCAGAACCTCCTCCTTATCTCGCGTTTTAGTGGAGTGTGCTGGTTTTATGTAGACAAAGCTAGTCACAGAGCTGAAGATTTCTGGGTCTTCTTGATCTTCAGAAGTGGTGGCGTTGCTTATGTTTTTTTCAGATTCTGGGGGAGCAGATTGGGTTTTACAAGCTAAAGAAGACATTGCCACCAGGTAAAGCAAATTAACCCTAAATAGTAAATTGCAGCAGAATTCGAGAAAGAATCTTATCAAGATAGAGAGAAGGATGGAAGTGAGGGACACAGTGGTGGACCATTTGGCGTGGTCTATTTATAGAAGATCATGGGGAAAAAGGAAAAAGAAAAAAAAGGAGGGGATTTAGATTTGGATGCTCCTATTTTTGGGGTGGAGTATAAATAAACTAATAAAGTTGTGGTGGTGCCACTGGAACCTGATTCCCACGATAACCTTTTTTTTTTTATTATAATTTTCTTGTTAAAAAGCACAAAGATTTTGAATTATAATATTTATTATTATTATCTAAGAATCTAAACCACGTGGATTTCGTGGCGTATCCTAATAAGATTACCTTTTTAATTTATTTATTTATGTTTTTTAAAGATTTGCTAGAAAGGTATAATGATGCTTGCAAATAATAGGTAAATGATCTCTACACTGTGGGCGTGCCCGGTATACTTTTGCTAGAAAGGTAGAATGGTGTTTTGGTTTTGCTTTCGGTTTTGGCCTGCAAATAGCTAAATGATGTTTGCAAAACGGTTAACCACTACTGTTTTTTAATTTGTGAAAAGGAAAAAAAAAACACCTTTTTTGCTTTTTTGTATATGACAATTAATAATATTTTTTTACATAAAAATCAAACATTTAAAAAGTTGTTTAAACAGGGGATTGATAAAGCCTATCTATAGAAGCACAAATGGCCTCTATTGCAAGAACACTCAGCAACGCTCCTAAAAATGGGCTCGGGCCATCTAGGGTTGAAACTGGGCCAACTTTGTGTGTGTGGAGATTTTTCTTGCTTGGTATCATAACATCTGATGAATTAATTTTTGTTGAACGATATATTTTGAGCTATCTGAGTTATTGATAAGACCAACACAGTATCACGTCAATAAATCTTTTTTGGAATTTCAATTTTGGGTATTTCATACCTCGTTTCAAAAATATTTTTAAGATAACTTGAAAAATTATTTTTTATTTTTACTTTTAATTAGAAATTTTGATTTTTTTAGATTATTTTGATGTGCTAATATCAAAAATAATTTATTTTTTTTAAAAAAAATATTATTCTGATTTTTTTTTTAAAACAACTTCAAACACACTGTAAAACATGACAAACTTTGATCGGCTAGACAGGAAATAAGATAAATTAAGTAATGGGTAACATGTAAAAATTCCCCAAAATATATTTGTCAGAGGAAAGCTGGCTAAGAAGTATGCTAGCCTAGCTGGAGTAGAGGTTGAAGATTTGATTCATAGAAATATAACTTAAAAATTCTTGTTCTCCCGTGAGTGACGTCAAAAAGAATGTGTCCACGTGACATAAGAAAATTCTCCAAGTGTTTGTAAATTAAGGTCATGAGACTAATTAGATCCACCTAGCTCCCAATGTGAACGCGTGACTAATTTTAATATCAATGGATAGACGTGGTCGGCATGAACTCGTTGACCATGTAGATGCGATTCAATCATTGACGAAGAAAGCCAGTAGTGGCTGCACCGCTATAGTCCCAGCAGCAGAAATAAGGATTGCCATGTATGTTAGACATGATTTGCTAAAAAAAAGTTAGGTTTATTAGATTATCGAGTTAATTGCGGAATCATTGGATCAACTTGACTCTATATTTTTATCGATATAACATTGTTTTTTTTTGTTTTTTATAAAAAATATTGATATAAAATTGTTTAATTTTAATCATATTATTAATAACTCAAGCTAAACAATTAAGTTTTATATATGGGATCAATATCTTCATCTTGCATGGTATTTTGAGTCATGATTTTATTTTTATCTATATCTCTATGTTTTGAATCACGAATTTCATAAGTTTTTTAAATGAACATGAGAGGAAAAAAAAGTATTTGTTATTGTCCCAATCATAGAGAAGGAAATCATTTGATTAGTCAATTAAATTATATTTTTATAACAAATCTCTCACATAATTACCTTTCAAGACTTTATTTTTCCGAATCTAAAATTAGTTATTTTTTTTAATTTATAAAGACATGTTTAGTAATTATTTTGCATGCAAAAATTCATCTTACA
Source organism: Salix caprea (assembly GCA_964035475.1). Taxonomy (NCBI): domain Eukaryota; kingdom Viridiplantae; phylum Streptophyta; class Magnoliopsida; order Malpighiales; family Salicaceae; genus Salix; species Salix caprea. Next base: position 1,799,189 of record OZ037761.1, on the reverse strand, counting down.
ATAATTTTAACCAAACAAGTATTTTTTTTAAACTATAACTAAGAATATTTTTAAGAACCTACTTTTAAAACTCACTTGTTTAACAGCTATAAGACAAACTATTAAAAATAAAATCGAGGCAAAAACATTTGGTTTCGAAGAAGATACCATCCCTTATTATTTAGTGTTTTTTTCATTTTAAATCAAATTTTAAATATTTTTAAATCATTCTAATATAA